>CM037598.1:2707996-3997309 GCA_021018995.1 Chloranthus sessilifolius | reverse complement strand
GAAGCAATAAAACAAACATGTATCCAAATATATAAAAATATGCATTCCCAAAAAGGAACCAAGAAGAACCAATGGTGATGGACATCCATCACCCAAAACAATGGTTCCTAATAATGGTTCCAATAGAATGTATAGTAATACTATAAAAGGAAGAAAATATCTACAGAAAGTAAATACAGAAGTGGCCACCAGGCGCACAATAATCCAAAGGTTTACACAAAATCCTAAAAATAGCAGACTCGTATACCCAGACTAAGGATAAAAGTTGTCCGCCTGGACGTCAATCTCCTCGTCCTCAGCCTCAGCCTCTAGATTAGGCTGGTAGGCAGGGTCGCTCTCGGTGCTAGGAACTCTAGCCTCAGAACCTAAAATGTTAATGGAAACAGGGTGAGCTACATCATAGCTCAATAGAAGAATACCAACTAAAGTGTAATGAATATGCAAGACATGATATTTCAAATAGAAAATCAAATGAGAATGTATAAACAGGCAAAATCAGAGTAAATACTGAATTTGTAAACAAGAACCAGCTGTGATGCAGATATATAATTAGTGACTTAAATTGTATTTATTTTCTAACTTAAGAAACTCCCGTGAATATATAATACGGAGTAAACAGGAATTTACCGATAGGAAATTCCAACCAATCGTCGTTCACATGAACAATTTTAGATTGCAACAATGCCTCATCTATGGAGTGCAATTGTGCCGAGGGATTACAAGCAGATGCACAAGTGTGCCAGGCTCGGATATACCGCCGGGTCGGTGGGGATCATCTGGTTAAATCATCAAATCACATACACGCATAGACCTCACAGATCAGATAGCAGAAATCAGGAGTAGGTTTCAGAAACAAATCAGAAAATAGAAATCAGAGATAGCAGGAATTTATGATATGCTTACATGCTTGTTAAAAACAGAAATAAACATGAAATCATACTCAAAAGCAGTTTAGGTTGGTTTTCCCCTACCTCAGATTAGACCTCTTTCTAAGCAAATCCAAAGCTTTTCCAAAGCAATCGAAAAGATCTTATCCACGGCCTCCACTCTTAGTCTACATCACACACATGATGATATATAAAAATTGATCCTAATTATTAATAATGTTGATGTATTTAAGTATTTTCTCAAAACTGAGACGGAAATGGGTAATTTCGTGTTGACTCGAAACTTGACCCAACTTCCCACTTCATTTTGACCCTCAAAACATTTGATTAAAGATTTGGCTAATTCATAAAAGAGTTAGATCTCTTCGTACTCTTTCTAACGCATTAAGAATTGCGTCAATCGGAGTTCGGGACAAGGAGTTATGGCCAAAATACCGAAGCTATATTGATACTTCAGTCAAAACGTGCTAACTTAGAACTTGGTCAAACTTTCAGCTCAACTTTGATCATCAAAACAATTTATTCATTAGTTAGTTAATGCATAAAAATTGTAGATTTAGTTATCCTTTTCCAATGCCACAAGAATCGTATCAATCGGAGTTTGGAGTAAAACGTTATGGCCAAAACACTGAAGCAGTGTCGGCACAGTCAAATTGATCGATCAACACATCATATTGATCGATCAATACCACATTGATCGATCAATTTCACCATTGATCGATCAACCATCATATTGATTGATTAATTTAACCATTGATCGATCAACCATCATATTGATCGATCAATTTCACCATTGATCGATCAATGCTGTCGGGAATGAACCTCTAGCAACCTAACTTGCTGTTTTATCAATTGTATATATAATTTGATTGATCAATCACTCAAATTGATTGATCAATACCAAATTTGATCGATTAATCACCTAGATTGATCGATCAATACCTAATTTTGATCGATCAATCACCCCATTGATCGATCAAAAACCTTTAGAAATGCACAGCAATACGGTTTTGTCATTTTTGATATATTTTCATCCAAATCTTTTACGATCGTCATCGAATCACACACACATCCACGCTAAACTAAAATAATGATTTATTCTATAATCTAAACCATTAAAATTAAATAAAAACTAACCTTTCTTTGATCAATTTTGCGCCTTTAAGGATCGTTGTCCAAAAGTGTTTCGAAACGAAACTTCCGGATCTCTACGGCGATTTCACAACGATTGATCACCACGCATTCAAGATGAAGTCATCAATGATCCACGCATCGATCTCAACTTTCTCAATGCTCAGTTAACGATCGTGAGGTGGAATGCTTCTTGAAAATAGGGTTTCTAAAGAAAAAGGGGTTTGAACGGTCGAAATTCACCAAAGGCGGGATTCAAGCGTTGATCGGTGTCATGTGCTTTGCAAAGGTTGCGGAGATCGCGGCGATTACACGATCAAAATCCCCCAAGGTTTCACGGGTGACAACTTTCTAAGAAGTGGGGCTCGGCTCTCTCTTCTTCTCAATTTCAAAAGGCCTCTCTTAGCCTCAAAGCAACCCACCTCCCTATAACCAAACGAAAGCCCTAAAATATCCTTGATATTTTAGCTAAAATTCTATCCTCTTATCTTAGACTTGGCTTCGGTATTGAGTGGCACACGGTGCGTCGGTGCACGACTTTCACACTAAAGGCCCAAACACACATTTAAACTTTAATCCGTCCGCACAAAGTTATCCTAATATTATTTAAACATTTATTATTATATAAAAAATTTATGATGACATCGATTTTCGTGTCGACCACACATACGAGGTCAGTCGAGTTTGGGTCTGATTTTTCAATTTATTACAGTTTGACTGAGATTGATATATATGCAAACATGCTTTTTAAAACCAGAGCCATAATACAGATGTTAAGATATCATGCAGTCAAAATTAGATACATTTTAAGTTGAATTTCTCCTACCTTACCAGATCTTTCTAAGCAAATTTAATGCCATTCCAAAGCAATCCAAAAGTTCTTATCCATGGCCTCCACTCTTAGTCTATATCACACATATGATGATATATTAAAAATTGATCTTAATTATTAATAATGTTGACTTATTTAAGTGTTTTCTTAAAATCGAGGCGAAAATGGGTAATTTCGTGTTGACTCAAAACTTGACACAACTTCTCACTTCATTTTGACCCTCAAAACATTTGATTCAAGATTTGGCTAATTCATAAGAGTTAGATCTCGTCGTACTCTTTTCAATGCATCAAGAATTGCGTCAATTGGAGTTCGGGACAAAGAGTTATGGCTAAAATACAGAAGCTATATCGATACTTCAGTCAAAACGTGCTAACTTAGAACTTGGCCAAACTTCCATCTCAATTTTGATCATCCAAATAATTTACTCATCAGTTGGTTAATTCATAAAAGTTGTAGATTTAGTTATCCTCTTTCCAATGCCATAAGAAACGTGTCAATCAGAGTTTAGAGTAAAACTTTATGGCCAAAATATTGAAGCAGTGTCGGCATAGTCAATTTGATCGATCAAACCATCATATTGATCGGTTAATTCCACATTGATCGATCAATTTCACCCTTGATCGATCAACCCATCACATTGATCGATCAATCACCTAATTTGATTGATCAATGCAGTCAGGGATGAACTTCCATCAAACAAACTTTCTATTTTTATAATTGTATATATAATTTGATCGATTAATCTGGATGATTGATCGATCAATCACCTAATTTGATCAATCAAAACCTTCAGAAATGTACAACCATAAGGCTTTATCATTTTTAATCTATTTTCTTCCAAATCTTCTACGATCTTCATCAAATCACACACACATATACACTAAACTAACATAATGATTTATTCTATAATCTAAACCATTAAAGTCAAAGAAAACTAACCTTTCTTCCAACGACTTCGCGCCTTTAAGAATCGTTTTTCAAAAGGGTTTCGAAACGAAACTTCCAGATTTCTACGGCGATTTCACAATGATTGATCACCACGTATTCAAGATAAAGTCGTCAATAATCCACGCATCGATCTTAACCTATTCAAAGAGCGGAAGACTATCCAAGGTGATTGGCTTTTAGAAAATGGGGCTTCTATAGAAAGAGGGTTTCTAATAGAAAAAGGGTTTGAATGGCTTGAGATTTTCGAGAGCGAAACTCAAGTCATGATCGCGTTAAATGCTTCGCGGAGAGTGTGGAGATCATGGCGACTACATGATCTTGCAGTCAGAATCTCACAAGGGTTTAAATGGTGACGAATCTCTGAAAATGGGGCTCGGCTCTTGCTTCCTTCTCCTCAAATTTTCAAACGGTTAACACTTAGCCTCTAAGCAACCCTCTCCTTATAACCAAATGAAACACCAAAAATATCCTTGATATTTTTGCCAAATTTCTATCCTCCTATCTTAGACTTGGCTTCGGTGTTGAGCGGCACACGATGTGTCAGTGCACGGCTTTCACACTAAAGGCCCAAATACACATTTAAACCTTAATCCGTCTGCACAAAGTTATCCTAATATTATTTAAATATTTATTATTATATAAAAATATATGGTGACATCTGTTTTCGTGCCGACCACACACACGAGGTTAGTCGAATTAGGTCTCATTTTACGGGTTGTTACATTCTTCCCACCTTAAGGAATTTTCATCCTTGAAAATCGACATGCCAGTTTAAAAAAGGTATGAGTATAATTCAATTGGGGTCATTGTATTCACCCCCTATAATAGGAATTTTCGTCCTTGAAAATGTTAAATAGGTATAATGAAACAGAGAGTCCTAACCCTAACAAGTGTGTACAGATCACCATAATTACTACATGCTTAAGGGAACGTCAGAGGACAGAAACAGAGTCAGAATACAAGAAAGGTATGCAGATAGATAGATCATGTAGAAATCATATACAAAACATCAAACATCGTATAAAGTATACAGATATGAAAGAGAACCATATGTGTGGTCTAGGGTGATTACCTATCGGTGGCTCAGAAGGTCTTGCCTGGTCAGGTGGAGGTCTACTGGGCCTAGGTGGCTCAGTACGTAATCATGCGGATCAACGACATGTAGACGAGCATGGCTTATCATAGGAGTAGCTGTAGTAGGGTAGGCGCGCTGCATCAACATCGTGGGCAACCCCTCATGAAAATCTGATCGGCTATGCATTTGTTTGTTGTTCTTCTCGAGGTCATCCAAAAGTTGGTGAATACAGCGGTTGTTCTCCCTTATTTCTGCGAGGACGTCGTTAATGGTGGCACCAGAAGTCGGGCGACGTCTAGATATCTGAGCAGGAACAAGTCATGGGAAAGGAATAGGAGTAGGGATAGAAAATGGATCCCCCTCAGGTGTAACGTCAGCCCGTGCCTCCCCATCATCTAGTACTTGTCCTTTAGGCACTTCCTCAACAGGGGCAGGTGGTTGATGAGTACTGAAATATGATGATATTTCACCCCTAAATACCTATATTTAGCTGTCCGATGAAGGCTATCTGATGAGAATTAGATTTGAAGTATTTAAGGTAAATACAAGCCAAGTGTGGAAAACAGCCCAAGAATTCTAAAAATAATATCAAAACACTGTAACTTTGGGTCATCGAGAACTTGGTGTGACTTTCAGCTAAATTTGGACCTTCAAGACGGCCTAATTATAAAATTTTCAAAACACAAAAGTTGTAGATCTTTTCGTCCGCTTTCCAACGGCATAAGAATCACCTCAATCCGAGATCGAGACAGAAAGTTATGGCTGAAATACCAAAGAAGTATCTGATACAAAAAGTGTGCTGAAATTCACGAATTTCTGGGGGACGATTAATCGAGGAGAAGGAGAGTCTGACACGGAATTGACTACTTGAAAGCTGATTTTGAGCCTCTTTTTTAGGGTCGATGCATCGACCCTATTGGGTCGATTAATCAACCCTAAATTGGCGACCGGGAATCTATTTAAAGCGACTCAAACACTTCGAGGGAGAATTAGAAATTAGGGAGATAGGAGATTAGAGTTTTAGTTTTTTGCTTTTCTTTTTCATAGTTAGACATAGAAATAGGGAGTTTTTATTTATTCCTTTTTGAGAGCTTTGTTCCTTTAATTTTCAGTACTCATTCCTCCAGTTTATTATATTTTGCTTAAATTTATTCCTGCATTATTCTCGTTTCTGAAGACCATCGTACTTTTGGATCAAAGTAATTTCTTTTGAAGTTGAGGTATTTTTAATTCATTAAATTAATGTTATTTTCTCTTCCTTATTTATTTATGTCATTTAATTGTAATATGTGTGGCTAAATTCATAAGGATGGGGATCTAATGATTCCCATCTGAGGGATGCACTTTTAATAATATAAATTTATGATTAAATATGAGATCTTATTTTATGGTTGTTGTGCTATCAAGAACGGATGAAATCCCCTCCACTAACCGGGATCGCGTGTGCCGAGCCATGCCCGGGATCTCAGATCTGTGACGATAATTTTACCCAATCATTGTTATATGGTCTTTTTGCTTTCATCGTGTGGATCTAATTATGATTATGATCCGGGATCGAGTGTGCCGAGCCATGCCCTGGATCTTGGATCTGTAATGGTAATTTTATCTTAATTACTCCCTAATCTGAAATCGAGTGTGCCGAGCCATGCCCTTGATTTCAGATCTATGGTGGTATTATTGTTGAAGTTTTTACCCACTTTGGGGATGATTTTTATTTGAACCTGAGATCAAGTGTGCCGAGCCATGCCCTTGATCTCAAATCTATATATGAAAATCGTCTAAGTCCTGATTGCAGGGATGCAACGTGGAACCTATCGGGATTTTTGACCATTTATCTTCCATAAAAGATATTTGTTCTCAATGGTATATCTCATAGTTTAATCCATAGATTTGTATTATGGGAAGAACGGACCAAAGATGGGAGGATTTAGTATCTTCATCTTTATCTTTATTTTTGAATTATCAGTTAAGTTTTAGTTTGTAGTCAGTAATTATCATCTCATCAAACCACCTAAATCATAAGACTGGTAGAAGACTGTTAGATCTTAGTAGATTTTTGGAATTGCTTGTCTTTTTAGATCTTTCAAAAGTAGTCATCGTCGGAACGATCTCGTACTCCGCACCCACTATATACAATCTGATTCGTGCACTTGCGAGTAAAATATCACAATTAAAATTCAAATCAGTGGTGTACCACCCCCTCCTCAAGTAACCTCTTGACCAAAAGATTTGAGCTCTTAGTTCAGTCCATGAGCTTGAAAACTTTTACATTGTCGGTCAGTCGAGGCTCGCTAGCAGCCAGGCTATACTCCTTCCTCAAGGTGATATACTGTTCGACCATCTTGGTTATCAGTCGAAAATAACCTTCGGATGCAAGGGAAGTACAACCCTCAAAATCTCTGATCGTGCAAGTGAAAAAGAAAACCCACATATAAAGTCGACAGATTTGATCGATCAATGCCTAATTTGATCGATCAAAATTTTAAGTCAAAAACCCTAACTCGATGCATTGATCGATCAATTACTTTATGTTGATTGATCAAACTACAAGTTTGATCGATCAATCCTCAAAATTTGATCGATCAAACAGTCCTTTCACAGAACATAGTTCAATTGTTTTGATCGATCAATCCTCTATTTGATCGATCAAATGCTTAGTTGATCAATCAATTCATCAAATTGATCGATCAATCATTATAGTCAAGGTGTTTCTTTAAACAAACCTCATTTTTAATTGAGGCATTACCCATTCCCTATTTCACCACATATAGGGTATCAGTACGTGCTATAGACAACTCCAACTATATGGAATTATGATTGCCACATACATAAAGCAATAATGGGTTAGAATTAAAAATTGCAAAAATTACCTCTCGCATTAGGTGAACAAATGCGGGTATTACTCACGAATTTTGGCTCCACGCTCCCAGTTCGCCTCTGTAGCTGAGTGATTTACTCGCGAATTCCATAGTTTAGGGTGTGCAAGACCACATCAATGGTCCACACCCTACATTACATTTGACTTCCACATAGCCGAATTAGTGACCAGATGGGCACGTCTCCCTAAGTAGCAACATGTGGGTAAAGAAGACACATCAAGAGTCCTTCCATCATCCACATGTACGTACATCTATAATCCGCAGATTGGCAATCTACCTACAGGAAGCCATATAATTTAGAAGTCTCCATCATAATTTCAACGTCTTCCAAACTAGGATTATTATAATCTCCCCATCTGGAAGGAATTTTCGTCCTCAAAAATACCCTAAAGATATCCTGAGTAAAACTCAATTGTTCGTAGCGTCAATGCACACACGTAGAAGTATTATGTGTGAAATAGTAACAACCATACAGTTGTCACTCATATATGCGCAAGCCCCTCGCTGAGTCCACACATCCACAATGGACTCACACGCATCCAGAGTTGAAATAGTTTCCCCTAAAATCAGTGTATCCACACTACCCCTATAGGTAAAATTATTGGGTTAATGTACAAGTCGCTAAGCTCATTCCAAATATACTGGAAAAGTGTGACAGTCTTCCCATGCACTGGATATCTTATATCACACCTCCATAAGCAATTATATATAGTAGTATGTCACCATCAAGTTAACTATTAGTCAAAAGAAAATGACTATAATGCCCGTAAAATTCATACATAGGCAAAAACAAGCTGTTGGGCTTTTCATTAAGGATGCCCTCCCTTATTTACTTGACTGGTGTTCATTCCACAAAGAATTGTATATTTATCGTGAGATTAAGACTACTTAACTAGAATGTAACTATAAACAGGAGCAACCAAACCTTGAAGGACATACAATGTGATGTCCATTCAATAGATCTTTACTTCAACAATATTAATCATTAGTGATCATGCATCATTTTCATTGTATTAATCACAGTGATCCCTTACGATTTCAAAAATACTCATGGAGCACAGTAGACCAATTTTGAAACATACCATTCATCCGAGAAAATTTTGATTCACCAATTTGATGCTATCTTTATCAGAATAAATCAACTCATGACTCGGAATAGGTCTCATCTGTCTACGAATAAAAGTTCACACTCACCCACTTTTTGATACGCAATGGTGGTAAGAGATATCACTAAAATGAGATAAAGCTATCACCAAGATAAGATAAAGCCATCACCAACATGAGGTAAGGCCATCAGTAAAATGAGATAACGCCATTAGTAAAAAGAGGCAAAGTCATCAGCAAAATGAGATAAAGTCATCACCAACATGAGGTAAAGCCATCAACAAAATGAGATAAAGTCATCACCAAAATAAGATAAAGCCATCAATAAAATGAGATATAGCCATCACCAACATGAGATAAAGCCATCACCAAAATGATATAAAACCATCATCAAAATAGGAACCTCTAAAATCTATTGCAACGATCGTGAAATCTTTAAACTTTATGCCCTTAACCAATCTTATGATATGCGAATAGAATTTCGATCATACAGGAAGGGTAAAAGAGTGTGACACATCTAACCTTTTAAATCAAGGAGATTATTGCAAATGATTGCTCTCAATGTCTTACCATTTAGGTGCACCAGGATAAGGTCGTACATAAATACTTAGCCATGAGTAATCAACCCTTAATGTGCACAACTCTCAACACACACTCTATACTAACTAAATCTCCATATAGTCCTTGAAAATTTGTAGTCATTCATCATGGCTTAGGTGAAAATAGCATAATCCACCGTAGCGACATCCAATTATGCTCTCTCATGATATCCGTAATTAAATTTTCCTATCCTCTATTAATTACAGACATGATTGTCTTAGACTTTTCCAATTCTTGAAAAACTTTCAGAGTAAATTACTGCGATTAACAACCGAACTCACGTTTGAAAGGAATGTATTTAAATACACCATAATCATGACTCATTAGTCAGGAAGAAGTCGCTAATTCAACTTCATTACTCATAAGTATTAAAGAAATTTTAAATTCACTAAACAATTGTCCTTAAGAAATTTATTGTAACTATCAAGATTTATTAATTCTGCCAATATAACTATCACTTACGTAGTTAATCTTTTGAATTTAGAATTCGTTTATATCATACAAGTGATTTAAGTCGATACATAAGCAATGTTATGATATTCCTCATGTGTCAAAACTAACAAAATTCTTAAATCATCTGAACATTAAAATAAAATCTTGACAATTGATATTGAACCTATACCTTGGGCATCTTGAGTCGTAGGAAGAATCGGCTCGAAAGTAGACGTCGAGGTCTCCTGCTTTTGTCGCACATCTAGGCAGTTCTTGGCTCTGTGTCCTTGCTCACCACATCTAAAATAGGCACCCGAGATTAGCCGACATGCCTCTATTTTATGAGGTTTCCCACACTGCACACACATTACAAATGGTGTAGACGAGGAGACAGGTAAGGCCTGTCGTACCGGAGTAACTGTAATCGTCACCGGATGTAAAGAGCGAGAACTACCTTGAGTAGTTGCCGAGGTCATCGCTTCCTTTTTCAAAGCAGGACAATGTCTTATCAAGTGTCCCATTCGTCCACACTTAAAATAAGTCCCAGTAGATTTTCTACAGTCTCTTGCTAGGTGTCGCCCGTCACACCTAGAGCATGCTTCACCTAATGTCGATCGAGAGGTGTGAGTCGTCTTTCTCAATATTGTCGTAAGTAACGCAATCTGCTGAGTCATAGTGTTATTCATCGCCTCAGGCAACTGCCTATTCGGCTCACTTCCTCCAATGTGTACAATTTTAGCCTTCTTTCGTCGCGCCATTTTGATCTGTCAACATGACACAAAACTCTAATCAATATTTTTCATGGTTACAATGGCCCAAAGTTCCAACAAAATCTTAAAACATATTTTATCTACTAGCCGCACATTTATCAAATCATCCAATATTCTCCTTAAAAGTGATTATGATATCCACAATTTAAGTCCTAAATCGAATCCCAAGTTCTAAATAGAACCTCTAGCCACAGCTGCGAGTTCCTTAGAGAATCTAAAACCAAAACTCCACTAACTTTGCTAAAGTCCTAATTGGGCCATAGAAAACCCACGTCTTGACAATACCTACATCCATAGCCTAGTCTGGAGTCCTAACACAACCTAAAGCCTAGGCTCTGATACCAGAGTAAACACCATCATAAGAGGCAGATAGAATCATCATATAAAGCAGTAAAAATAAAAAAAAACACATGTATATATATCAAAAGAATATGCATCTACAAAAATAAGAACTAAGAAGAACCACTGGTGATGAACATCCATCACACAAAAATAATGGTTCAAAGTAGTGGTTCCTATAAGATGTATACAAAAGAAAATAAAGTATCTACAAATTTTTAAGTACAAAATCGTGGCCACCAGAACCACAATAATTCAAAACATATACAGATCCCAAAATATCCAGTCTAATCAAATACCCTAGCTACGGGTGGTGCTTATCAGCAGGGGTATTGGTATCCTCTTCAACCTCAACCTCTGCTTCAGGCTGGTAATCCGGGTCGCTCTCAGTACTAGGAGGAAGGGCCTCAGAACCTAAAACATATTTATATACAGGGTGAGCTAACCATCTAAGCTTAGTAGAAGAATTTTAATTAATTTGCATCTAATTTGTAAAACATGACTTGCAGAACATTATGCAGAATAGATGATCAATTCAAATAATGTAGACAAAGTTTCTCAGATAACAGATGCTGAATTATTTTTTTTTTAAAAGAACAGAACAGATGCAGAATATTAGACAAATGTACTTTCAGAGTAGTCAGAACAGATATTATGTGTATCATAATTAGTGACTTCAATCATGCATATCTCTAACTTAAGTAACTCCCGTGAATATATAGCACGTGGTAGCTAGATGTGTGCCAATAGGAAACCCCAACCAATCGTCGTTCAATGAACAATTTTAGAAGGTGCAATAAGCCTCTATAATAGAAGAGTAACTTGTACCAGAAAGAATTTTCAAGCAGATGCATGGATATACCGCTGTGCCGGTCACGGTTATACCGCCGAGTCGGTGGAGATCATCTGGATTTAAACTTAAAATCAAATACACACATATGACCTCAAAAATCAGATATCAGAGTAGATAGCAAAAATCAGAAATAGGCATCAGAATACAGGAATCAGAGTTTACTGAGCTTGACAAATATGCAGACATGCTTTTTAAAATCGGAGCCAGAATACAGATGTTAAGATATCATACAGTCAAAATTAGATACACTTTAAGTTGAATTTCCCCTAACTTACCATATCTTTCTAAGCAAATCCAACGCAATTCTCAAGCAATCCAAAAGTTTTTATTCATGGCCTCCACTCTTAGTCTACATCACACATATGATGAAGTATTAAAAATTAATCCTAATTATTAATAATGTTGACATATTTAAGTGTTTTCTCAAAACCGAGGCAGAAATGGGTAATTTCGTATTGACTCAACTTGATACAACTTCTCACTTCATTTGACCGTCAAAACATTTGATTCAAGATTTGGTTAATTCATAAAAGAGTTAGATCTCGTCGTACTATTTCCAATGCATTAGGAATTGCATTAATCGGAGTTCGAGACAAAGAGTTATAGCCAAAATACCGAAGCTATATCGATCCTTCAGTCAAAACATGCTTAGAACTTGGCCTAACTTTGAGCTCAATTTTGATCATTAAAACAATTTACTCATCAGTTTGTTAATTCATAAAAGTTGTAGATTTAGTTATCCTCTTTCCAATACCATAAGAATTGCGTCAATCGGAGTTCGGAGTAAAAGGTTATGGCCAAAAGACTGAAGCAGTGTCGGGACAGTTAATTTGATCGATCAAACCATCATATTGATTGATCAATTCCACATTGGTTGATCAATTTCACCCTTGATCGATCAACCCATCACATTGATAGATCAATCACCTAATTTGATCGATTAATGCAGTCGGGGATGAACTTCCGGCAAACAAACTTTCTGTTTTTATAATCGTATATATAATATGATCGATCAATCTGGATGATTGATCGATCAATACCAAATTTGATCAATCAACCACCTAATTTGATCGATCAATGCTAAATTTGATCGATCAATCACCTAATTTGATTGATCAAAACCTTCAGAAATGCACATCCATAAGGCTTTATCATTTTTAATCTATTTTCTTCCAAATCGTATACGATCTTCATCAAATCACACACACATATACACTAAGCTAAAACAATGATTTATTCTACAATCTAAATCAATAAAATCAAAGAAAACTAACATTTCTTTGATTGACTTCACGCCTTTAAGAATCGTTGTCCAAAAGGGTTTCGAAACGAAACTTTCGAATTTCTACGGCGATTTCATAACGATTGATCACCACGTATTCAAGGTGAAGTCGTTAATGATCCACGCATCGATCTTAACCTATTCAAAGAGCGGAAGACTAACCAAGGTGTTCGTCTCTTTGAAAATGGGGCTTCTATAGAAAAAGGGTTTCTAATGGAAAAAGGGTTTGAACGGCTTGAGATTTTCAAGAGTGAAACTCAAGCCATGATCGCGTTAAATGCTTCGTAGAGAGTGCGAAGATCACATCGATTACACGATCTTGCGGTCAGAATCTCACGAGGGTTCGAATGGTGACGAATCTCCGAAAATGGGGCTCGGCTCTTGCTTCCTTCTCCTCAAAATTTCAAACGGCTAACACTTAGCCTCTAAGCAACCCTCTCCTTATAACCAAATGAAACCCCAAAAATATCCTTGATATTTTTGTCAAAATTCTATCCTCTTATCTTAGACTTGGCTTCGGTGTTGAGTGGCACACGGTGCGTCGGTGCACGGCTTTCACACTAAAGGCCCAAACACACATTTAAACCTTAATCCGTCTGCACAAAGTTATCCTAATATTATTTAAATATTTATTATTATATAAAAATCTATGGTGACATCGATTTTCGTGCCGACCACACACACGAGGTCAATCGAATTCGGGTCTAATTTTACGGGTCATTACAATACTAGTTTAAAATTTGTGAATACTCAAATTTTTAAACCCAAAAAATCCGTGTAGTCCTGATTACGCAAAATTTTTTGAAGTAGCATAATACTGCAAACTTTTATAATATGAATCCTCTTTTCGCTAAGTGCCCTCATTGTATTCTTCGAATTCTATTTAGATTTAGATTGGTGAATCTGGAAATGTTTAAAACAGGTAGGAAATGTAATCTGTAGCTAATAATAAAGCAACATACTAAGTCAGATTTATAGTTAAAAATGATAATAATAAAGCATCTCTTATACGTGACTTACACCATGTGCACAAGTTTGTGTGATGTGCCCACACGCACCTAATACATGTCGGTGTAGATGTGTGTTGTACACACTACATACTCACACATTGCTGATTACCATAAAAGGGTTAGAGCAACATTCACCATTAGTGAGGAATAGATAAATAAAGAAGAAACAAAATTGGCGCCCAAATCAATTCAAAACACTTGGATTAAAGAGACACTTATAACTGAATTAAGAAGTTATAATAGAAACTAGATGTTTCTTTATATAGTCAAACAAAATGATTTGGAAGCACTGTATCATACATATTCCTCATGCCGATCTAACTGGTTAATTCGTCTCCTTGAAACAAGTGACATTCCCACCCGAAACAGTGTCAAATTAAAGTGAATCGTCTCCTTCATAGTGAAGGCATCCATAAAAATTAAAATATGATTTCAAACTCTCACAAACACACAATACTATCATATAAAAATTGGTGGTCGGTGGAACCAAGTGTGAGTGGTTAAGTGGATACAAGCACACATGTGAAGATGACTTCATAGGGACAAGTAGATAGACACAATATTGATGTCAAGACACCGATATCCTTAATGGTGAAGAGTATCCTACGAAGACACTGTTTGAACCGAACAACTTTAACTTTGTTATATGGCCCTAAATACGGGAACATGAACGTCCAAAAGAGCACAAAGTAGAATCATGTGGAGTTCTGCCAACGAGTTTCTCATAAGGTGATACATGACTGAACAATTTGATTGAGAATCTATTTATCAAATAGATTGGAGCTCTAAACACTTTAAACGCTTGTAGAAATTTAATATTATACAGGAAGAAATTTTCAACATGCAGTTTAAATCTAGTGAAGAAATCGAATGCACGGGAAAGAATCATGAGTACTTTGGATTCATCCAAAACAGAATATAATACTTGAAACTATTAGTTGAATAGTGCTACGGTGTCTAAATATCTAACCGTATTAAATCAAGAGGACCAGATGCAACAAAATCTGATAAATTAAGAGGAAGACTACTTTTTCCAAGAGAACAGTATTACAAGAAAAATTATGCCTTCGTTAAGTTTCATCGCTTGTGATGATCCAGTCAGCCATTCTAGCGGCCAGCCATTCTAGAGGCCAGCCATCAAATGATGTCGATAATATGTCGACAGGTGACATTAAATCAGCCTCAAAATCAAAATTTTAAAGGATATTAAAAGTAAGCATACCTCTTTGAATTCGAGGAGTGCCTTGTATTCCCATCGCATTATCATCATCTTCTAAAATTGTCTTTAGCCACTTCTCCAAAATTCAAACTTGCTAACATAAATATTGGTTTAAAATTGTTGAAAAAATTAAAATGTTGATTCGAAATAATACATGGAACCGGTTCGAGGCACAAGAAATATCGTTGTCTTTAAACCAATATTTGCCCCCACCACTTCGACAAAGTGGTCACTAACAGGTTACTGGCAAACTAGTTCCAAGATACAACGAACCGTCTGTGTATTCTTGTGAACGATTTAGCGAATCCGATCACGCTATCCGAACACCAAATATTGCAAGAACGCTCTAATCAAGACCTTTAAAGTCATAACAAGAGAGAAGAAAGAAGACTCTTTTTTTGGTGTGTAAAATAATGATTTTAGGCTCCTTAAATAGAAATTAAATGGTGTGTTAATACACTATTTTCCTATGAAAAGGTACTACATGCATCCCTTTAGAAAAGACATACCACTTTAGAAAGACCCTTCATTTTGAAAAGACATACCACTTTGGAAAGACTCCTCTTTTGAAAAGACGCCACTTTGGAAAGACACCTCAATTGAAAAGACATACCTCTTGGGAAAAGACACCTCAATTGAAAAGAGACACCTCTTGAGAAAAGACAAGTTTAATAAACTTTTAAATATCTAAGAGACGCTTATGGTACACAACTCCCCAATGGGTTCAATTCAACTCTTGTGACTCGTCGGAGTTGAAGAAGAAGAGTTGGTTGCTTCTAGTAAGTGACTTGCGGAAGGGTGCAGTTGAAGTCGTTAGACTTTCCAGAGGTAAAGAAGACGCGGTAACTCGGTACAAGATAACATAAACTTTCAATCTACTTAACTGATTATGACAAAAAAAAAAAACCAAAAAAAAAACATACACTGCCGTAGACATTATAAACCCCTTTATCACACCATAAATGCGACTACATAACACAAGCCCCTTTTCCAAATATACACACATACACTGCCGTAGACAATATAAACCCCTCTATCACACCATAAATGTGACTACGTAACACAATCCCTTAGGGGATCTAATCCTACCATGTCACCAAAACGTCATATAAATTTACTTGGTCTCTCTTCTAGTCTCTCTCTCTCTTCCAATGGATCCCGTCAACAGAAAAACCAGGCTCCTCTCAACCATCTCAATCTTCACTCTCTTTTTCTTCTTACTACTCTTTACAATCAAACACCACCCATTCAGTCCTCATACTAAAATCACCCACTTGCAGATACACCAACAAATAGCTAAATCTGTATGCGAAGGCACTTTATACTACGATCTTTGCATCTCCACCATCTCTACCTTCCCAAACCTCACCTCCAAAACCATCTCAGAGATAATCTCCGATACCATCAAACACTCCATCAAAGCCGTCAAATTATCATCTTCCGACTGCTCCGGCCTTCGGCATAAGCTGAAGAAACTCCATGTCCAACAGAAAAGGGCTCTCGGTGATTGCTTGGAACTCTTCGAAGACACCAAAGAGGAACTTCGAACAACCCTCTCCCACTTGGCTCACTGGTCCGGCTGGAAACGCATCCACGACATTCAAACGTTCTTGAGCGCGGCGATCACCAATCAGTTCACTTGTCTTGATGGGTTCTCGCATGGCGATCATGGCATGGTGAGGCCACTGATTCAAGAAAAGCTATACCACATCTCGAAACTGGTTAGTAATTCGTTGGCCATAGTGAATAAGATGGAGACTAGTTATGGGAAAGAGTTGTTTGAGGTAGAGAATGGGTTCCCTTCATGGGTTTCGTCTGAAGATCGGAGGCTTTTGAATGAAATCTCGAATGGTACTAAAATCGATTTAGTGGTGGCAAAAGATGGGACAGGGAATTATACAACGATCAGTCAGGCAGTGGCGGCGGCACCCACCGGAACGATGGAGAGATTCGTGATCTATATAAAGGCCGGGGTGTATTATGAGAACGTTGAAGTTGTGAGGGAGAAAACAAATTTGATGTTCATTGGAGACGGGATGTGGAAAACGATGGTGAAGGCGAGCCGGAATGTGGTGGATGGGTGGACTACTTTTCACTCCGCAACTGTCGGTGAGTTGAGATCTTATCCCTGCCGCTATTAACAAAAAATTGCCGCTAATGCCCTTGCCGCTAATAGTCTTTAATAGTTTTTTATTAATAGCGGCAGTTTTTAGCTCCAAAAAACTACCGCTAATAATCTATTTTTTAGTAGTGATGGTACCACCCAGAATCTCAATTCTACTTATTTAGAAGTTCATGTGCACGAATGCACATTGACCATCCTTAGGAATGAAACACCAAACACTCAGATTTCCAACAATTGAATGCCCCATAAACTTGTAGAATGTATGCAAAGACTCTGAAGCACAATCTTATGAAGTTCGAATGCACACAACTATTTGTCATCACCCTATTGCACCACATTTCATTGCCTCATTAGTCAAAAGGAGTCCAGGCCTTGACGCCAAGCAATCGATCCATCTTACAACTTACAAGTATTCTCCCTCGATAGGGAGCAGCTTGGTCCAACAACCACCAATCTCATACATAGATGAGGGGGGGCCTCTTAAGTCTCATCCTTCCCAAAGCAATATGATATTACACAAGGGGCTCTATAAATTTATTGCACTTCGAATGCCATTCCATTCTTGAATTGGGATTTGAATTGAAATATAAAATATATATGATGGATGCGAGATGGGGCTGAATCAATCTCAGAGGATATTCTTAAATATTTCTTCCTCTAATGTTGAATTTGTTCTCTAAATTTAAATTATTGCTCATTACTCTTCGCCTTCTTGCTTATTTGCAGGAGTGACTGGTGATGGATTCATTGCGAAAGACATGACCTTTGAGAACACGGCTGGAGCTAGTAAACATCAAGCTGTAGCATTTCGATCAAGCGCTGATCGTTCCACATTCTATCGTTGTAGCTTCATCGGTTATCAAGATACTCTATATGTCCACTCTCTTCGCCAATTTTACAAAGAGTGCGAAATCTATGGGACCGTTGATTTCATCTTTGGGGATGCCAGTGCGGTATTACAAAATTGTAATTTGTATGCCCGACGGCCAGACCCCAACCAACGTAACATTTTTACGGCTCAGGGAAGGCATAACCCAGCTCAAAATACTGGGATCTCGATCCAAAACTGCAAATTGGCCGCTGCAGCTGACCTTATCCCTGTCCAATCTTCATTTAAGACGTACCTTGGTCGACCTTGGAGGAAGTATTCCAGAACTGTTTTTTTACGATCCTATCTCGGTGATGTAATTGACCCTGCAGGTTTTCTGGAATGGAACGGCAGTTTTGCTTTGAGCACGCTATATTATGGGGAATATCAGAACTTTGGACCTGGTTCAAATACAGCCAGTAGAGTGAAATGGCCAGGTTATAGAGTTATCACCAACTCTTCAGAAGTGGATCAGTTTACGGTATTGAAATTTATACAGGGAGATGAGTGGCTACCGGCAACGGAGGTTCCATTTTCTGCTGGGTTAACTTGAAAGCGGCATTAGTTCATTCAATCATCGATTTCGTTAAATCATCGATCATTGTTATCCCTTTCCTTGTAAGAGGCAAGTCATGTTAGTTATTGTCTAAACAATCTCGAAGCACTTCATTATAGTCTAATTTTAAGTAAAACCCTGTGTGCAGATTCATCTGTCTTTAAAACTATCTATTTAATTAACTTGCTGATCAGATATTAACATTTGAGTAGATGAGGGCTTCACCCTATTTTAAATCCCTTGGATAAAGGGAGTCTTGACTTCATTTACAATTTTATCCTTCTCATTTCATGTATCCAACTTAACATATGCATCTCAACTACTCAAACTTTTTCTTTGAACAGCTTATTCATTTCTCGAAACTTTGCACCATATAATAATGTAAGCCTTACCACAATTCTGCATGTAAAAATGTTTCTTCAATTGAAGTAACACTCGTTGATCACACAATTCACTACTTGCATGTCTCCACTTTGCAACTTTCTCCTCTCGTGTTCATGATTTCCTTCTCAAATCACTACCAAGAAGTAGAAATTAAACCCACTACGAGTAGAAACAGAAACCAAATAATTTGTGTTCGAACATTTTTGTTATTCCCAATATTTTGTTGAATAGTTTGGTTAAATGAAAAAAACCCTTCTATCTTTCATCACAAGTCAAGACTTCTATCAATATCCCACCCACTTCTAATGCTTTCCTTTTCTTCATATTCTTCTAACATTAATTTGAATTCTTTTCACCATAAAAAACTGCCGCTATTAATAAAAAACCTATTTAGACTATTAGCGGCAGTTTTTGTTAATAGCGGTGGTTTTTGGCTGCCGCTAATAGTCTTATTTTTTGTAGTGTTGTCAGACTTCTATCAGTATCCCATCAACTTCCACTGGTATCCTTTTCTTCATATTTTTCTAAGATTTGATTTGGTTTCTATTTCAAATATAATATATATATTTTTTTTGATAGGTAAGCTTGAGGTTGTAGGGTCCTCACCCATTTTATTAAAATGAAGTAACATAGTACAAAGAATCCAAACAAATCAAACATTAAAGATCAATAGGAGCTCGCCATCACCCCTATTAATCCCCACAGTCACCCTAATGCAAATTCCATGCCGCCCTAATACATTTATCATCATCGGGCAGCTTTACAAAATTGACCCGAAAAGTGACTTTTCTAACAATATTATGAAGAATCGTCATCTTTTGAGTAACTACATCACTAAAGATACGGTCATTTCACTCTCTCCAAATAAAAGAAATGGCAGTGTAAAAAGCATTTCGAATCAGATGGTCCTTCTATTTCTTCCCCTTAGCCTTTTCCATACATCTTTTCATCTCTTCAAGTAACGAAAGTTTATTAGTGCTGATTCCCAGCCTGGACTTGATGGATCTCCAAATCCATTGAGAATAACTACAACCAAAAAATAAATGCTCAGTGTTCTCCGAATCCGCCTAACATAAAACACACCTTGAAGGGATACTAATACCCCTTTGCAAAGATTATCTATGGTCATGAGCTTAAAATTTATTGGTTGCCATGCACAGAAAGAGTACTTTGAAATATTTCCCGCATTCCAAATAAAATATTTCCAGTCAACCACCACTCCTTTGGTTCTAACAACATGCCAAGCTGATCGAAGAAAAAACTTCCCATCCCTTGAAGGTTCCCAATTCCATCTATCATTCAGATTCGTATTTGGCGCAACAATAGAACAAATATCCTTCCAAGCTTCTTCCAATCGAATCGTTGAGGGATGTGGCAAAATTCACTCTCCATCATGGGCCACATCATTGACCAAAGTGTTTTCATGAAGACTAGAGTGAAGTAGAAGTCGTCTACTATAGGTAGGAATAAGAGATTTGCCATTAACTCAAGGATCAAACCAGAAGCTAGTAGAAGCCCAATTTCCCAATACTGACCGACAGTTTCTAAAAACGACGTCTCTTGCAGCAAGAATACCTCTCCAGGCTCAAGAATGATCACTCGGGCAAGAACAATTCCAAATGCTTTGTCTCCCTACATACTTAGCCTACATTGCTCTAGCTCAAAGAGAATCATTATGAATAATAGACCAAAAGAGTTTTGCCATACCAGCGCAATTCCAATCATCAAGATTACAGATGCCAAGATCACCCTCCTCTTTCAGTTTACAAATTCTCTTCTAGCTGATGGGATGCATAGACTGGGCCAAAGACGGTCTTCTCCACAGAAACCGATAAAAGATATTTTCAATTTCCTTAATAGTTCTCTTTGGAAGGATAAATGCACCCGTCTAGTACACCTGAAAACTACTCAAAATAGAAAAAATCAAAACAAGTCTGCCAGCGTAAGATAGAAAGTGTCCCTTCCAACTTTCCAATCTATTCATGATTTTCTGAATGAGAGAACTGTACATAGAATGAGTCATTCTTGGAGAAAATAATGGAATGCCCAAATACCGAATGGGTAGAGAACCTTGCTTGAAATTTAAACCATCCAGGATGTAATTATTGGCTTGACACGCTTCACCAAATATAACTGAACTTTTGTTATCATCCGCCTGAAGTCCAGAGCAGCTATGGAAGAACTCAAGAGATTCCTTCACCACTTTTGCAAACCCCACATAATCATCCAAAACGAGAAAGAGATCATCTGCAAACATGAGATGAGAAATACTAGGCCCACCAAGCAAGTTAGGAACATGAATCCTCCCTTCATCAATCTTTTGCTTAAGAATACAAGTAAATGCTTCCATTACAAGAGTAAATTATAAAGGAGACAAAGGATCTCCTTGTCTAATGCCTCATATTCCACTAAAGAAAAACCATGAGGGGACCCATTAACAAGGATGGAGAAAGTGGGAGTAGTAATACATTGGGTGATTTATGCTACCCAGATGTCATCAAAGCCAATTTATCTAAGTATATTAATAATAAAATCCCATCTCACTAGGTCATAAGCTTTTTGAATATCAATTTTTACACACAAAGCTTTCAAACCACTAGTGAGGTGGAACTTTCTAACCAACTCATGAGTAAGTAAAATATTTTATGTTATATGCCTTCCCTTCACAAAGGCGGATTGATTCGGTCACCAGATCCGGAAGCACCAAAGCAAGTCTATTTGAGATAATTTTTGTTATAACTTTATAGACGAAGTTACAAAGGGCGATAGGTCTGAACTTGTCAACGGTATTCGCATCATTTTCTTTCGGTATAAGTCTAATAAAAGTAGAATTAATAGACTTTAAAAGTTTTTTCTTATGAGAGAAATTCTTACCGCACAAGAGAAGTCCTCCTTGACAAGATCCCAATAAATCTTGAAAAAATCAGCAGGGAAGCCATCAGGGACGGGCGCCTTTCCATTTGGTGAAGCAAACACCACCTTGGTAATTTCATCATTAGAAACAGGCTGTGATAGCTTGATGGCATCTACAGGGAGAAGCCTCCTCTTAAAAGGAATGGCAAGAGCGGGATCATTGCTGGAAGGGGAATAAATAGTCTTATAGTGCTGAACAAGATAGTCCCCAATCTGACCCGACTCAATAATTTTGTTCCCATCATCATCCACCATCTCATAAAGATTATTCACCACCCTTCTAGTATTGACAGTAACATGATAAAATATAGTGTTGCGATCCCCATCGTTGATGCATTGATGACGAGATTTTTGGAAATAGAATTTCGTTTCAGTATTTAGTTCTCTTTTAAGCTCAACCAATGCAGTAATCTCTTGTTGTGCTAGTTCCCCATTTAGAGGATCTCCTTGAATGGAATTCTGAATGGTTGTGACTATAGATCGGGCAACACGAACTCTAGACTAAATAGACCCAAAGTCCGTTCTATTCCACTCCCTAATAGCTTCTTTTACAAATTTCAGTTTCTGTTGTAGAACGAATATTTCTGTACCTTCCACTGACCATCCCCAAGCCTTAACAAGGACATCCCGGAATCCAGTTTGAGAAGTCCTTGTTGTAAAAAATTTGAATGGTTTCGGTCCCGATGGAACAGAACAGTGAAATCTAGTGATCAGAGTAGAGTGATAAGAGATTCTAGCAGGTAAGTACTCGACCAAAACATTTGGCCATAAAGTTTTCCAATGCACATTAGCCAAAGATCTATCAAGTCGACAAAGGATACGTCTATTTCTAAGAGATCTATTGGTCCAAGAAAGCGAATTACCAATAGCCCGAAGATCACCCAACTGACAAGCAACAAGGCAACTATTGAATTCACTCATAATGCGTCTTGGGACAACATGTCCCCCAATCTTTTCCTCAGGAAATCTGATACAGTTAAAGTCACCATTTAGAAGCCATGGTCCATTGATGTTGCAGCAATGTTTATGAGAGAACTCCATAGCAATCTTCTATCAGAGGCAAGATTTGATGCATATATAGCAGAGAGGTAGAATTGAAAACCATCATTTCTTGTGACATTGGCATGAACTAGTTGATCAATTTCAACGAGCTTGTCAATCGAGAATTTGTCCGGACCCCACATAATCCACACCCGCCCAAACGTGTGACTGTTATAATTCATGACACAATTCCAGTTTCTTTTTATTGATCGCATAACCCTATCGCTTCTGTGCTAACTGATTTTAGTTTCCATTAGGCAAAGAATACCAAGCCTTTGTTCCTTAATTAATTTTTTCACCTCATTTCTTTTAGTTCGATTATTGAGACCCTGGACATTTCACGACCCATAATTCATCTAGACGGGTTAGAGTGTTGGGCCAACCCAACGTTGTTTCCTTTACCCTTTCCCTGCGATTTAGGTTTAGATTTGTGCTGTTTGGATTTAACATTATTTACTTGCACCGCCATAATTTGAGCAATAGACCCAATGCCAAACTTGCTATTTTCTAAGATTCTTGAATTATCGGATTCAATGCTGTAAGACTTTTTGTCACCATCATGACCCAAAAAATAGTATTGCTTCTTTAGGAAATAGTTTTGTCAAGTAATTAAGTTTGACAAATTGGTTTGTCATTTTTAGACCCACGGTCGTCCGTAGTACACTCACGGACGTCCGTTGTCACGGACGACCGTGAGTGATTCACGGACGTCCGTGATCCTAAAACATATAAATTTTAGGTAGTTCGGGCAGTTTGGTAACTGATCCGAAAATCTTCATTCTAAGATTTTTGTTAGTCCAAAATTTTGTCATTGAGATTACTTTTCATCTTTTGATTTAATTCTTTAATCTCTTTGATGTTTATGGGTCTTTATGATTTCATGTTTGAGAGTGTAAGACTTGTGTGAGACAAGTGAACCTTCGCAAGAAACGTAGGTTGATGGAAATGTTCACTATGGATAGTATGATGGAGAAAGGCTGTCATGTTTGGTGATTGGAGTGCTAGGGCATATCATTCCAAAGAAGCACTGTAAAGTTTTTTTTTGTTCATAGTGAATTTCTTTTTGGATCTGAGATAGATCCCGTGGTTTTTGCCTGTGATGGGTTTTCCACGTTAAAAATGTCTTGCGTACTTATTTTGATTGTGTGATGATTGTGAGTAGATTTTAATTGATAAATTTAATAGATTATATTAAAAAACCTAAATATCCCAAATTTTCAATTGGTATCAGAGCCTGGTCACTTGATAAATTTTAACAAATTAAGTGTTATGTCTAATTTGGGATATCACGATCTTCCTAGAGAAGGTGCGTCTACTGCTAGAACCCCTGCTTTGATGGCTCTAATTATCCTTCTTTGGAAGGCAAGGATGAGAGCATTTTTAAGTTCACTTGATCCTCATATTTGGTATTCTATTGAGGACGGATGGTTGCCACCAACTACGACCTCTGTTGTCGATAATATACCACATACCACTATCAAACCTAGATCTTTATGGACGGATCAGGAATATGATAATCTTGGTTATAATTCCAAGGCCCTTAATGCTTTATTTGGAGCAGTTACTGCTTCTGAGTTTCGTCGAATAAGTTCTTGCACCATAGCCAAAGATGCATGGAAAATTCTTGAAACCACTTATGAAGGGACTCCTCAAGTAAAGATTTCCAAACTTCAAATGCTCACTTCTCAATTTGAAAATCTTCGCATGGATGACGATGAAAAGTTTTCTGATTTCTATATTCGCTTAAATGATATTGTAAAGGGCTCATTTAATTTAGGAGAACCTGTTTCTAATACTAAAATTGTGCGAAAAATTCTAAGGTCTCTACCTAAAAGGTTCAGATCAAAAGTCAATGCTATTGTTGAATCTAAAGATGTTGACAATCTAAACTTAGATGAATTCGTTGGGTCATTACAAACTTATGAATATGAAATTCAAGATAATCATGTCACTAAAAGTGTTGCATTTAAATCATTAAAGGTTGAATCTGATTCTAGCAGTGATTCTGATAAATCAGATGAACTTGCTTTATTTGTTAAAAAATTTAAAAAATTCTATAAAAATAAGAAACAACCTTTTAAAAAATTTGAAAATTCTGAAAAATTTAAATTATTTGAAAAGAAAGCTAAAAAGGATTTTCCTGACACTACTCAATGTTTTAAGTGTCATGGTTATGGACATTACGCTAATAAATGTCCTAGTAAGAAAAATGATAAAGGAAAATCCAAAGCTTTGACTGCTTCACATGAGATTGAAATATCAACTGAGTCATCTTTTGATGAATCTGAATCTAGTTCTTATGGGTTTAGAGCTTTTGTTACTTCTATTGTGGAAACTAATAATTTTTAAACTCCTTCTCATACTGAAACTGACTCTATTGATTCAATCTCATCTGCTAATAAAATTGATGGTGATGTATTGGATATGACAAATGCCTACAGTGAACTTTATCAAGAATCAATACATCTAACTAAAGAAAAAATTAAATTAATCAAAGAAGTGACTGAGTTAAAAAACATTATAAGAAATCTCCAAGAGAATGTAAATTGTTTAACTCCAAAATTTATAGAACAAGAAAATAAAGTAAATTCTCTTATTGAAATAAATGAAAATTTAAAAAGGAAACTTGTTTTTATTTCTGAAAAATATTCAAACATTTACAAGACTAATGAGAAAATAGAAAAATTACTCAGTTCTGGTCAAAGAACAACAGACAAATCAGGTATTGGATATCATGCTCCAAAATTTGTTAAAGAAATCAAATCACTCTCTACAAATTCTAGACAAAAGGGCAATAAATTCAGATCTTCCAATACTAGATTTTTTAATAGGAGAGTGCCAATCTGCTATACTTGTGGATGGGAAGGGCATACTTATGTGTATTGTCCATTTGACTTTGAATACTCTCAATACTATGTTTCTCACTCCCAAACTTTTAAGAAAAATAAAGTCATTTCATTGAGTAGTTCACATAAATATAACAACAAGCATGTGATTCATAACTAATCAAATCTTAAATACAAACGAGTTTGGATTCGGAAATCTGATTTGACTGCTCAGGTTGCTCATATTTCACTCAAAGCAAGTGAATCATCTAAGTGGTTCCTTGATAGTGGCTGTTCTAGGCATATGACTGGTGAGAAATCATTCTTCTCTCATCTTAGTCCATGCTCAGAAGGAAATGTGACTTTCGGTAATGGAAGTTCTTGTAAAATTACTAGAAGAGGAACAATTAATACACCTGGTTGTCCTAAACTAAAAGAAGTCCTTTATGTTGAAGGACTTAAGGCTAATCTCATTAGTATTAGCCATTTATGTGATGATGGGATGAATATTAATTTTTCAAAAAATCTGTGCACTGTTGTTGATTCTAATGGCAAAATTGTTCTTGAAGGGATTAGATCTACTGATAACTGTTACACTTTTAGCGATCATCTCCAAAATAATTGTCTTATCACTAAAACAAATGAGATCAATATCTGGCATCAGAGGCTTGGTCACATGAATAAAAATGATCTTTACAAATTAGCCTCTGATCAACTTGTTAAAGGTTTACCTAAATTAAGTAAACCAGATGGATCTATTTGTAGTGCTTGTCAAATGGGTAAACAGACCCGTGTTCCTCACAAGAAAGTAAATGTTCCTACTTCTTCTAGGATTCTTGAATTAATACATTTTGATCTTGTAGGTCCCATGAGAACAAGTAGTTTAGGAGGTAAGAAATATGTACTTGTTGTGGTTGATGATTTTTCTAGATATACTTGGGTTGCTTTTCTTAGAGAAAAATCTCAAGCTTTTGATGAATTTATTATCATTTCTAAGAGAACTCAAATTGAAAAAAATCTTTCTATAATTCGAATTCGAAGTGATCATGGTAAAGAATTTGAAAATTCATCTTTTGCAAAATATTGTGCATCAAATGGAATAAAGCATGAATTTTCTGCTCCTCACACACCTCAACAAAATGGTGTGGTTGAGAGGAAAAATAGGGTCCTTCAAGAGATGGCTAGGGTTATGTTAAATGCTAATAATGTGGCTAAAAATCTGTGGGCTGAGGCTGTTAGTACAGCATGTTATATTTCAAATCGAGTATACCTTAGACCAAACACTACTAAGACTCCATATGAAATATGGAATGCTAAAAAACCTCAAGTTAGTTATTTTCGAGTTTTTGGTAGTGCTTGTCACATTTTAAGAGATCGTGAATATCTTAGAAAATTTGATGCTAAAACTGACAATGGTATTTTTCTTGGTTACTCATTGAACAGTAGAGCCTATAGGGTTTTTAATTTAAGAACTCTTACTGTCATTGAATCAGTTAATGTGATTGTAGAAGATCAAAAATCAGATTCTTCTTCTGTTTTAAATAGAGATATTGACGATGAAGTTCTTATTGTTCCTATTAATTATGAAAAAATTAGACTTGATAACATTAATTTATCTTCTGACAATGAAAATTCTACACACACTACATCTAATATCACTGAAGATATCAGTGTAGATATTTCACACAACAATATCTTTGAAAATGAGTCTCGACATAGGCCTTCCTATGCTCGTGATATGAGAAGTCACCCACCTTCTGCCATCATTGGTGACTTGTCCACTCAACTTCTTACTAGACGAAAATTTAAAAATCTGTCAAACCTTCTTTCTCATGTATGTTACACATCAAATCTTGAACCAAAAAATATTAAAGAAGCTCTTCTTGATGAGCATTGGGTTACTGCGATGCAAGAAGAGCTCACTCAACTCAAAAGGAATGATGTGTGGGAACTTGTTTCTAGACCTTCAAACATTAGAATCATCGGTACAAAATGGATTTTTAAAAATAAAACTAATGAAGAAGGTAAAATCATTAGAAACAAAGCAAGATTGGTGGCTCAAGGGTACACTCAGGTTGAAGGTATTGATTTTCATGAAACATTTGCTCCTGTAGCTAGGCTTGAGTCCATTCGCATAATCTTAGCAATGACATGTTATTTAAAATTTAAATTATACCAAATGGATGTAAAGAGTGCATTTTTAAATAGTTTTTTGACTGAGGAAGTGTATGTGGAACAACCCAAAGGATTTGAAGATTCACATCATTCTCATGATGTATTTAAACTTAAAAAGGCACTATATGGCTTGAAACAAGCACCTCGTGCTTGGTATGATAGACTCACAAAATACCTAATCACTAATGGTTTTAAACGTGGTAGTGTGGATAAAACATTATTTTTGAAAGAAGAATCATCTAATTTAACTGTTGCTCAAATTTATGTTGATGACATTATCTTTGGATCCACATTAGACTTAAATGCTCATAAATTTCAAACTCTAATGAGCAATGAATTTGAAATGAGTTTATTCTGTGAGTTAAATTGCTTCTTAGGTCTCCAAATAAAACAATGTTCCACTGGCATTTTCATTTCCCAATCTAAATATGCAAAAGAACTTGTTAAGAAATTTGGCTTGGAATCAAGTAAACCCCGCACCCTATGAGTACGTCAGTGAAATTGACAAAAGATGTAAATGGTAAAACTGTAGGGGATACACTTTATAGAAGCATGATAGGTAGTCTTCTTTATCTTACTGCTAGTAGACCGGATATTGCTTACAGTGTGGGTATGTGCGCTAGATTTCAGGCAGCCCCTAAGGAGTCTCATCTAACTATTCTTAAACGTATCATTCGTTATGTTAACGGTACACTAGAGTTAGGTCTCTGGTATCCTTTCGATACCACATCTCATATCATTGGTTTTTCCGATTCTGATTGGGCCGGTAACTCTGATGATCGTAAAAGCACAAGTGGTGGTTGTTTTTATATCGAAAATTATCTTATTTCTTGGCTCAGCAAAAAACAAGCTTCGGTTTCTTTATCCACTGCTGAAGCGGAATATATTTCTGCTGGTAATGGGTGCACTCAACTCTTATGGATGAAGCAAATGTTGTCTGACTATGGGATTTCTCAAGGTGTAATGACCTTGTTTTGTGATAACACCAGTGCTATTTGTATTTCTAAAAATCCTGTACAACATTCTAGGACTAAACACATTGATATTCGACACCACTTCATACGTGATTTGGTGGAAGAAAAAATTATTCTCCTGAAGCACATACACACACAATTACAATTAGCAGTTATTTTTACAAAATCGTTGGATTTTGATCGATTTGAATTTCTTCGAAAATCCATTGGTTTATGCTTCATCGATTAATCACTCTTTCATCACTTGTATATATATATATATTTTTTTTCTTCGCAGATATTTTTATATAATTATGTATGATACGTTCTAAAGTTTCATACGTGAACATGTGATAAAATTTTCTAAGAATGCATTTGTATTATTTTGTGTTACACTTAATTGGCTTTTATTCTGTATCATCAAGGTATTTTTTATTATCGTTAGTATATAAAGGAATTTTTTATTAATAGTCATTGCAACAAGCTTATGTTCTGGGTAAATGTTGAATCTTGACTTTTTTGTTCAAATAATGTTCTGTATTCTTCTAATTTTTCTTACAGTTTGCCTTTTCAACTCGAGTTAATAAGCCCGTGGAGTATTCTATACTTAATGCCCTAAGTCAACTGAATTAGGAGTCATTGGCCTAACCCTCGCTAAATGAGTTGAATAGAAAGCAAGTAAATTTTAGATTGAATATTCAAATTTTCTTTCACTCTACCTTGTAGCCTAATTGACTTGAGTAAGTAAAATCGTTGGGATTTCTTCAAATCTATTGCCCTAAACTAACTAGTTGGGAGTCAATGTTCTAAAGCTTATTAAAAAGGTCTTTTAGAAAGCTTAAAAAAGTGTGAGTATCTTTTCTTTTATGGAGAACATTTAAAAAAAAAAAAAAAAAAAAAAGGGAGTCTCAATATTATTTGGACTATATGCTGTTGTTGCAATTAACTTTGATTTTTAAAATCTTCCTTTGTTAACTATTTTTTTCGTAATGTAATACCTATGATGTGTATAGAAAATAGTGAATTTTAAGCTACTCTTATTGCTTCGTATGCATTTTAGGATGTTTTAACTCTTTCACATGAAATTTTATTACATATTATAAAATTTTCTTTAAAAAAAAATAAAAAAATTTCAAATAAATTTTCGTAAGTGTCACGGACGTCCATGAATTCTAGACGGACGTCCGTATTCACAACCCCAAACTAACAATTTTCACCCGACCGTCCGTGAATCACTACGGACGTCCAGATTTCAATAGGTTCTCTGACACTTTACCACGGACGTCCGTGAATCACTCCGGACGTCCGGAATATAAATAGTTTCCAATGTTCGAACGGTCTTTTTGCAGTTATTACACCTGACAATTGTCATTCATTCACGGACGTCCGTGCATGTCTCTACGGACGTCCGTCAGTTCAATTTCCAAAGTCTTCTTAAAGCAGTTAAATTTTGTTTCCACGGATCTCAAGGTCTTACGGACGTCCGTGATCTTCTTACGGACGTCCGTTCAAATTTTTTTATAAACCGGCTTTTTGAACCGTCTTCTTCATTTTTCACTCAAATTTTTTTTTCACTCTGTGCTTTCCATTTCAACGAAAGATAAAGAATGTCTCTAAATAGGAAAAACTCTAAGAAATCTAAAGGTTCTTCCTCTTCTTCATCGCATGAACTTCAACGTTTTCCTTCTAAAAGCCATGAAGAACGTTTTCAACGTCTATTTCTTACTCGAAATCTCATAGTCGAACGGGTTGTTCTTGACAAATTTCTCAGAGATCATGATATGTATGAGATGTTTGCTTCTCGGGGTTGGCTTCCACTTCTTTCTCTAACGGGCTCTGCTTACACCGATGTGGTTCGGTGTTTTTATGCTAATCTCCTCAACGCCAAGATAGTAGAGAGTAGGATGGAGTGTTATGCAGTGACTTACATTTTTGGTAAGCAAATCACTTTTTCTCCTTTACTTATCTCTAAAATCTTGGGCATTCCTTTAAATGAAAATGGGTATAGTTATCCTGTAGATGAAAGTCAAATTCAATCACTGTTTAGTCCTTCCACCGTCTATGACTATGTGTGCAATGTACCGTCTCAACTCACTAGAATTGCATTGCACTATTCTTCCTTGAAAATAAAATTTCAATGGCTTCGCCACGTTCTTTTTGCCACTCTTACACCAAGAGTGGGAAATAAAGATCAAGTGCGTTGGGACATTATTTATCTAATGTTCCTGTTAGACAAAAATCGTCCTTTGTGTGTATCTTCAATTATTTTTGAATTAATCGTTCGACGCATGAGGGATGATACCTCTAAAATGTCTCTTCCTTTTCCTATAATCATTAGCAAGATTGTTGAGTCTCAAATGACTCTTCCTCCTTTTCTGGCTACTTCTAGAGCCATGGCATCATTAGGTAAGTTAAAAAAAATTGGGAAAAGGGTTACACTAGATTTGGACGATGTTGAATTATTAGATGAAACGTCTGATGAGGATGAGGCAGAAGATTTTCCTGCTCAAGAAGGTTTTCCTCAAGATGCCGCTGCTCCTCCACCAGTTCCTCCGTATCAGGGTCAAGAGGGTCATTATTATGATCAACATTTTGATAGGATGCATACTGAGATGCAACATATGCATTCTGAAATTCAAAACTTATCTAATCGGATTGAAACTGGTTTCAATATCTATGGGGAGCAAATTTCTTCGTTACAAATGACAATGATTGACGATTTTGAAGCGATGATGAATAGTTTTAACAATGTCTTCCCGCCTCCAGGAGCACACTTTCCGCCTCCTGAATGATGTTTATTTTGTTATAATGCTGTAATTCTGACAATTTTATTTTGGTTTGAGGATATATTATGTTTTCGTAATGCTGTAATTCTTCTTTTCATGTCTTAATCTTTTCAATTTTAATATAGTGTTAAAAGTTTTCTTCATTTGTGCTTAACTTCAGAATTTATATTTGAATGTAGTTTCACTGGTTAAATATACCCTTTGTCACATTATGACAAAAAGGGGGAGATACTCTTTATATTTCACTTGTGCTATTAATGTGTTCTATGGTTATTTCAACAGGTGAAGAGCTACAACTAAAAGATAAATTTCTAATATAGTGTTAAGGTTACACTTTTACTTGGCAAATAGTTAGGGGGAGCAAATAGAGTTGTAATTTCTGCATTTGCATTCTAGATTGATGTATAGGACTTACAAGGGAAATGAATGTATTGTATTTTATATTTTTTCAATCCTTGTAAAATTTTTTTTGTCATGATTGTGACAAAGGGGGAGATTGTAAGACTTTTTGTCACCATCATGACCCAAAAAACAGTATTGCTTCTTTAGGAAATAGTTTTGCCAAGTAATTAAGTTTGACAAATTGGTTTGTCATTTTTGGACCCACGGTCGTCTGTAGTACACTCACGGACGTCCGTTGTCACGGACGACCGTGAGTGATTCACGGACGTCCGTGATCCTAAAACATATAAATTTTAGGTAGTTCGGGCAGTTTGGTAACTGATTCGAAAATCTTCATTCTAAAATTTTTGTTAGTCCAAAATTTTGTCATTGAGATTACTTTTCATCTTTTGATTTCATTCTTTAATCTCTTTGATGTTTATGGGTCTTTATGATTTTATGTTTGAGAGTGTAAGACTTGTGTGAGACAAGTGAACCTTTGCAAGAAACGCAGGTTGATGGAAATGTTCACTATGGATAGTATGATGGAGAAAGGCTGTCATGTTTGGTGATTGGAGTGCTAGGGCATATCATTCCAAAGAAGCACTGTAAAGTTTTTTTTTGTTCATAGTGAATTTCTTTTTGGATCTGAGATAGATCCCGTGGTTTTTGCCTGTGATGGGTTTTCCACGTTAAAAATGTCTTGCGTACTTATTTTGATTGTGTGATGATTGTGAGTAGATTTTAATTGATAAATTTAATAGATTATCTTAAAAAACCTAAATATCCCAAATTTTCAAATGCCATTTAATCAATCAAATTGATTTTGTGAAGGATGATTTACCTCCAAGTAAGGCTTCCCATTATAAGTTTCCTTTTCTTTAGGCGCATATCCGGAGGAGTACACATCTGCATTGCCCACGTCTGGAGTTTCCAAAATTACAGACGATATTTCCTCTAAGTCTTTCAAACCACTTCCCTGATAGGAAGGAGATTCATCATTTCTATCCCTAGAAGGAAGACGATCGCCCAAGGACTCTGAGCCAGCCGTATCCCAACTATCCATCCTAGGAATTCGATCAATGTTTGATTTCGAACCAGTCACTCCACCGCCTTGAAAAGAAGGTGACTCACTGCAAAGGTAGCGAGATCTAATCTCTTTCCATTCTCCACATTGAGCAGTATTCTCCACCACCTAATTTTTAGGCTCTAAACCTCTAGAATCGGTAAGTTGTCAATCTGTTTTCTCCTCATTTCCACAATTTTCAAGACTCTCCGATCTATGTGTCTCAGCAAGTTCATAGATTCCAGTGTTCCTTGCAATCTGGGAAGCCTCCGGAATCGCAACAATGGGTGCATCGTCTTCTTTGTTCTAACCAGGCCCAACATCTGGCACCACCTTCATCATTGTTGATCATCTCTTGATTTTTTTTGTTCAGTTTCCCTCACAATCCATATCTCACGATTCTTCAAAATATCTTTTCTATCAATACCAAGGATCAAAATACCGGTTTCGATCCTAACTGAAACCGAAATTTTCACCAAAATCTTGTGGGCCTGGCAAAAATTTCGGTGCCCGATATAAAAAAAATCAAAATTATCGGCCTTCAAAATAAAGGCCGATAATTTGAAGGCCGTAATTTTTGACCAAAATTTTCGAGATTTCGTTTCGATGGGGTCCAAAACTGATGCGATTCGGCCAAAGTTTTGATCCATGATCTACACTTCATCTCGTATTTTTTTCAAAAAACTCTTTAGCGTTCCTCCTTGATCCTAGTTGACCTTTCTCTTACATTAGCCCAAAATTGGTAGGGTAACCGACCAGTTCACTCTCAAGTGTGTAACGGGTCAATCTCCTTAAGCCAAAATGGTCAATCCTTGAAAAGTGCACAATTATTTGTGAGAATGTAAACCAGAGAAATTACACATTGGGCCATTTTAGCATACGGAATCCGTTCACACTTGAGAGTGAACTGGGTCGTTTATCCTATACCAACTCATGCCATAGCTTTGGGCTCTCGGTTACATAGACATATCAGGGTTGAGAAACAATTGTTGGATCTAGTTGTCGCATTCTCTTCCAAAAAGCAGTGTAGATCTCTCTTAGGAAGATTGTGTGCCAAGATGGATGGATCATGTGTTGATTAACAAGCCTATCATTCACACTTGTAATTTTTTCGATGTCTTTAACATATAGAGCCTTTTAAAAATGATTTTTCCAACTGATTGTTTTATAAAGCTCACCGGATGCCCTGCAGTGGTGTCCACATCGAGCTATGGGTTTGTCCATAGCTAGCTGTTGTTGCATTTTGTTTTGATGTCCATAGCGAGCTGTGGGTTTGTCCACAGCTAGCTGCCATGAATGTGACAACAAGTTGTGGTCACAACTCGCTATCACTATAATAACAATAACAGCTAGCTATGCTTGGATGTGCATCAATAGAAAGTTGGCTACAATTATTCTTTGTTGGGAAGCTTGTGAATCTAATGACCACCTATTTTTCCAATGTAGATATTCTAATTGGATATGGAGATCCATAAGTGTCAGGCACCAAATTCGTAAGGATGATGTGGGTAATATTGAACAAGAGCTTCAATTTAGTTTGATGCATTCATCAGGGAATACCAAAAAATATCTAACAACCCACCTTTTCCATTCCTAGAGGTATAGGAAAGGCCGGCTCGCCAACCTATCGATTAAAAGATAAGCCGGACAAAACACATACAAACATCAGAGTAAAAGCGCAATTAAATTCCATTTCTATAAGGAAAGCGGAAACAAAAGTAACGGTTCTACCCCCAGGCAAAGCCATGGGTAGAAGAACCAAAAAGAACCACCGGTGATGGCCGACCATCACCAAAACATGATTCACAAAAAGAAAAGAAAGTATAAATACATGAATCCAAAAATATACAAAACATAATGGGCCGGACATACCAAGCCCAAGTCTAATCCCACAAAAAATACACAGAACAAGAAGGATTCTAAATAGGGAAGAATTCCTCTGGAGGAATCTCAGACTCTTTGTAACGACCCTAAAATTTAAGACACGAACCTGACTGTTTCGATCTACGTGCCCGACACGAAAATCGAGGCTGACTTAAAACTTTAGAACTAATATTAGTTAAGATAAAGTTTCACGGTGATCAGATAAGTTCACATGTACATTTTCGTTTAAGTCTGAGTTGTGTAGGGGGGGCAATGTGACACGTTGCGCCGTAGCAACCGTGTTCGTGCTCCATACCGGAACGTAAACTAGGGGCAAAACAGAAAATATCTGCTAAGTAACTTATAAGAGAAGGAAGGGAGACTTAGGGAGAGATCCACTTCTTCTTCTTCTTCTTCCCCTTGCCCTAGTTACTCTAGCAGCTAAAGAATCTGTAGCAAGGTGGGTTTTCAAGAGGGTTTTTGGATAAAACAGGGTTAGCAAGATTGAGATGGTGAGTTTCCTAAGCTAGGGTATGTAGAGATCAATGGAATAAGCTTAGGTATGGTTTGTGTGTGTGTAAAGTCTTTGCATGCTGAACCGGAGCTAAAAGGTTGCTCGTCGGACTCGGATCGGTGATAAACTCCGAGAGCTTGATCCGAAACCCTCATTCGGATCGATTTGTCGAAACCCCGAGAGGGCCCAAACAAAGGTGAGTTTGTGTGTTTAAATAGGGGCAAATGAGAAGCCCAAGTAGGTGCATAGATGTGGTGTTAATGGTTGTTGAGAACCATTAATGAAAAATAGGTTAAAAATAGGATTGGAGATGAACTCCATTAATGACAGAGTTTCTGCCATTAATGACCGATCAATGAAGGCATTGATCGATCAATGACAAGTGGTGATCGATCAATGAAGGCATTGATCGATCAATCTGTATAAGACAGAATGGGGGAACAGAAGCCCCAAAATTCTGGAAGTTCAATGCCCGAAGGGCATTGATCGATCAATCCTGGGCATTGATCGATCAACAAGAGAGTGATCGATCAATGACATTTGGTGATCGATCACTGTAGGGTGTTGATCGATCAATGAAGGCATTGATCGATCAATCTGTATAAATAATTAATGAGAACAGAAGGTGGGAATTTTTGAAAAAGGGTTGGTGATCGATCAATGAGGGCATTGATCGATCAACAGGAGGCATTGATCGATCAACCCAAGTGGTGATCGATCAATTTAAGCTGTGTTAAATGTGAGTAGAAGAGAGGTTATTGATCGATCAATGAGTGTATTGATCGATCAATGATGATAGGTGATCGATCAATAAGGTGTACTGATCGATCAATTGGCTTGTTGCAGAGTGAGAGCTAAGAGGGTGGTGATCGATCAATGAGAGGTATTGATCCATCAACAAGAGGAATTGATCGATCAATAAGAATAGTGATCGATCAATCACCCCTGTTTTGTTCTGTTTTGGTTTTGTGGGTTAAACACCACCGGACATTGTGCCGGTTAACTTTCTGACATCCCTAACACTTAAAGGACTATGTTTATGATCTAGGATCAAACCCTGATACCTTGAAAAAGCTTTGGATTTGCTTAGAAGATAAAGTGACCTGAGGTAGGGGAAAACCAACCTAAACTGTTTTTGAGCATGATTTCATGTTTATTTTATATCTGTGCCCTGATTCTGTTTTTAACAAGCATGTATGCATATCATAAATTCCTGCTATCTTTGATTTCTGTTTCCTGATTCGTATTCTGAAACTTGCTTCTGATTCTGCTATCTGATCTGTGAGGTATATACGTATGTGATTTGATGATTTAAACCAGATGATCCCCACCGACCCGGCGGTATATCCGATGCCTGGCACACTTGTGCACCTGCTTTCAATCCTCGACACAATTGCACTCCATAGATGAGGCATTGTTGCACTTTCAAAATTATTCATGTGAACGACGATTGGTTGGGGTTTCCTATCGGACATTCCTGTTTACTCCGTGCTATATAGTCACGGGAGTTTCTTAAGTTAAATACACACAATTTAAGTACTCTGATAATATACTTGCATAACATCTGATTTCTTGCATAAAATCTCAGCTTTTAGTTTGATTCGTCATGATTATACGTTCCTGATTTGATTTCTGTTATGAGATAGCATGATCTGCATATTCAATTCGTTTAGTTGGAATTCTTCTATTGAGCTATGATGTAGCTCACCCTGTTTTCTAAATAAATTTTAGGTTCTGAGGCTGTAGTTCCCGGCACAGAGAGTGACCCAGACTACCGACTGACCAGGCGAGGCGGACGAGGAGACATTCGTGACGAGTTCTATCCGTAGTTTCCGTGTCCGATGTACTGTATTTTTGTCCTTTTGGATTATTGTGTGCCTGGTGGCCACTTTTGTATATATTTTAGTAGGATTACTTATTGTATTATTTATGCATTCTATTCGGAACCACTATCGGGAACCATTGTTTGGGTGATGGATGTCCATCACCAATGGTTCTTCTTGGTTCCTTTTTGAGAATGCGTATTCTTTTGGTTTATATAGAATTAATTGCTTTATAATTATTGTTCTTTATGATTAAATGCATTGATAGATGTGATCTTCTTGGATTGTATGCCTTGGCTTCCGCTTATGGCGGAACACTTATGATTTATCCAGGGGATCATCCAGAGTATGATCCTGATGGCATGGATTTCTGGGTGCAGAAATTCGGGCTGTCACAGTTGGTATCAGAGCCTAGACGTTAGGTTGAACTACGGGTTCAGGTTGGATTGTTTTCACAATCTATGTACTGATCAATGTTGTTGTTTTCACAATGACAGACCAGTATGGGCCCTAAGTTCAGAGGAGGGCACAGAGGAGGTAGAACAGGTCAGAGAGAGATTCCTCTGAGGGATGTGCCCGAGGTCATAGGCACGTCGAGGGGCTTGGAGTTCCTCTCACATGCAAATGCGGTTCCAGTGGGACCAAGAGGAGGTAGAAGAAGAAGTGAAGAAAGGATGGAGCAGGTGTTGGAAGCATTAGCTACCAACGTCGCTCAACAGACAGCTGCTTTAGCTCAACAGGTAAGTAGACCACCCCATCAGCCTGGTGGATTTGCGGAGTTTAGGAGAATGAGACCTCCTAACTTCTCAAGTCAAACGGATCCCATAGAGGCAGAAGGGTGGATAGAAGAGATGGCGAAGCTCTTTGAAGTATTACAGTGTAGTGACGTGGAGAAAGTGCGTTGGGCCACTTCAAATTGGATGGTGACGCCGGACCTTGGTGGAAGTTGGTGTCACAAAATAGACAGAGAGAGTTTCCTCACACTCCTTGGACATGGGAGGAGTTTAGGGAGGTATTTTATCACAAATACTTCCCGAAAATTGTGAGGCATCAATGGGAAGTGAAATTCATAGAGTTGAAGCAAGGCGCCATGTCAGTAAGGGACTATGGAGCGGAGTTTGATAGATTGGCTAGGTTTGCACCTCAACATGTAGCCACAGAGTTGATGAGAGCAAGGAAATTCCAATTTGGCCTGAGACAAAATTTGCAGAAAGACGTCGCCATGTGGGAAATGGAGACTTATGAGGGAGTCATGGCCAAGGCTCTTATAGCTGAGGAGGAGAACCAGAAACAATTCTCTTGGAGGGACAAGCAGGCGAGAGAGAGACCATTCCAAGGGCAATCTCACAATGTAAGAACAAGAGGGCTAGATTTTCCAGACCTCCGAGATACCCTACGCACTCTCGACCGGTGATTTCTTCAGGTCCGAGTTCATATCAGAGAACAGCAGTGCCTACATCTTCCAGATCATTTCGACCGGCTGGATCTTCTGGTAGCGGGGCCTCAGTGACTCAGGGACCTTCAAGAGTCTCGTCCTTCACTCCGGCCGCGATATGTGCAAAGTGTGGAAACCACACAAGATGAGGACTGAAGAGAGAGAGGCATGTGGTGTGGCAAGATGGGCCACTTGGTTAGAAGCCGAGGAGAGCAAGGAGCGGTCGGGATCGGTATCTACACAAAGATCATCTCGACTAGTGGTTCACGGTCGAGCTTATGCCGTCACCGCAACCGATGCTCTGACATCAAATGACGTCATTCAAGGTATGATTAGAATTCAAGAGATATGGTGTTGTTTAATATGATGAACTGGAAAATTTGAAAATATAGAATTTAATTGATTTATTTTGATTATAATAGTACACATAAACCTACACATCTAAAACGTTAAAGTAATGTTGAAATTGGTGTATAGGTGAGCTGAAACTGTATAGGAGTTGCGACATTTGCTTCCATAGGGCACGAGCTCTGATAGACCCAGGCTCCACGCATTCTTTCGTACGGCCTCAATTTACGAAGGAATTGAGTGCCACTCCAGAACAACTAGATTTTATTCTGACAGTGTCAATTCCCACGGGTAGTGCAGTGAATGCACTCACTGTGTGTAAATCAGTGGTAGTGGCAGTAGATGATCACGAGACACGGGCAGATTTGATTCTGTTAGATATGAAGGGATTTGACATCATTTTGGGAATGGACTGGCTATTTGCTTACCACGCAAGTGTGGATTGTCTTCGGAAGATGGTAGTTTTCCGCCCTCCAAAGGAGCGATCCTTTAGATTCTTCGGAGTGAAGTCTAAGATAGCTCCGTTGATATCCGCTATTCGGGCGGAGAGGATGATGAATAGTGGATGCAGTGGATATATAGCCTTTCTACAAGAACAATAGGAGGAGACCAATGTGATATCCGATATTCACGTTGCATGCGAGTATTCCGATGTATTCCCTGAGGAATTGCGAGGACTACCGCCAGTTCGGGAGATTGAGTTTGCAATCAATTTGGTTCCAGGCACTGAACCAGTATCTAAAGCTCCATATCGGATGGCTCCAACAGAATTGCAAGAGTTGAAGGAGCAACTACAAGAACTGCTTGACAAAGGGTTTATTCGACCGAGTGTGTCCCCTTGGGGAGCACCTGTATTGTTTGTCAGAAAGAAAGATGGTTCGATGCGTCTATGCATTGACTATCGGCAGTTGAATAAGTTGACGATTAAGAATCGTTACCCGCTTCCTAGGATCGATGATCTGTTTGATCAATTGCAAGGAGCGAGGTTCTTTACGAAGATAGACTTGAGATCAGGTTACCATCAATTACGAGTCAAGGCCGAAGATGTGGAGAAGACGACGTTCAGAACCAGATATGGGCACTATGAATTCTTAGTTATGCCGTTTGGATTGACGAAGGCACCCGCATCGTTTATGGACCTGATGAATCGTGTGTTTAAACCACACTTGGACAAGTCAGTGGTTGTTTTTGTAGACGACATCCTTGTCTATTCTAAGACAAAGGAGGAACATGAAGAGCATCTACATGTTGTCTTGCGGACCCTCAGAGAACACAAATTATACGCAAAGCTCAGTAAGTGTGAATTTTGGTTGAACCAAGTGAGTTTCCTGGGCCATATTGTCTCCGCTAAGGGTATAACTGTAGATCCGACAAAGATCGAAGCTGTCGTGAACTGGGAACAGCCTAAAACAGTGACAGAGGTCCGTAGTTTTCTTGGTTTGACAGGATACTACAGGCGATTCGTAGAAGGTTTCTCTAAGCTATCAAGTCCGCTTACTCAGCTCACTAAGAAAAATGCTAAGTTTGATTCGACTGAACAATGCGAGAAAAGTTTTCAGGAATTGACGACGTGTCTGACTACAGCACCAGTGCTAGCTATACCGTCTGGCAGAGGAGGCTTGGTTATCTACAGTGACGCATCGTATAATGGTTTGGGTTGTGTCCTCAACCAACATAAGAAGGTTATCGCATATGGCTCTAGACAACTTAAGGAACATGAGAGAAACTACCCGACTCACGATCTGGAATTAGCGGCGGTGATCTTTGCTTTGAAGATTTGGAGGCACTACTTATACGGCGAAACGTTTGATATCTACACCGACCACAAAAGCCTTAAATATTTGTTTACCCAGAAGGATCTGAATATGAGACAGCGCAGATGGATGGAGTTCTTGAAAGACTACGATTGCTCCATCCAGTATCACCCTGGGAAGGCCAATGTTGTGGCAGATGCTTTGAGCAGAAAGTCTTCAGCTCAGTTGGCACATCTTATCACCAGAGTACAAAGGTGGCATCTACTTGAGGACCTGGCCTTATGTGATACGCTGATTGATGTTAGAGGTTCAGGGACACTAATGGCTACCATTGTGATACATCCCACATTGTTTGACAATGTACGTAAGCTCCAGATGATTGACGATGAGCTTATGGCAATTAGAAGGGATGTGATCAACGGGATCAGACCTGATTTTACCATCAAGGATGATGGCACTTTGCTATTTCGAGATCGGATATGCATACCGGATATAAAGGACCTAAAAGACACAATTTTGGAGGAAGCGCATAAGTCTACACATGCTATACATCCTGGGAGTACCAAGATGTACCAAGATCTCAAGCGAAGTTTTTGGTGGAGAGGATTAAAGAAGGATGTGGCAGATTATGTTTCTCGGTGTTTGGTTTGCCAGCAGGTGAAAGTGGACCATCGGAATCCAGCGGGTTTGTTGCAACCATTACCAGTGCCAGAGTGGAAATGGGAAGCCATTTCTATGGACTTTATACTAGGATTACCGAGCACATTAAGAAAGAACAATGCCATTTGGGTTATTGTAGATTTGAAAAATCGCACATTTTCTATCAGACGGACTACATTTACAGCCAATAAACTAGCCGAGCTGTACATGAAAGAAATAATTCGATTACATGGCATACCGGTCAGCATCGTGTGTGATAGAGATCCGCTATATACATCACAGTTTTGGAGACGATTCCAAGAAGGCATGGGTACTAAATTAGAGTTCAGCTCAGCATTTCATCCTCAGACAGATGGGCAGACTGAGAGAGTGAACCAGATCATAGAGGATATGTTGCGTGCATGTATGTTGGACTTTCATGGTTTATGGGATCAACACTTGCCTCTGATCGAGTTCGCTTACAATAACAGTTATCAGTCAAGTATTGGAATGGCGCCTTATGAAGCCTTATATGGACGTCGATGCAGATCTCCACTGAATTGGGAAGAAGTCGGCGAGAAGCTTGTCTTAGGACCAGAGATCGTGGACAGCACCACCGAGATGGTTAGGGTGATTCGCGAAAGATTAAGGATGGCCCAAAGCCCTCAAAAGAGCTATACGGATCTTCATCGGACGCAAGTGGAGTTTCGGGTTGGAGACAAGGTGTTTGTGAAGATCTCGCCAACCAAGGGTGTCATGCGTTTTGGGAAACGCGGAAAGTTGAGTCCTCGATACATTGAACCATTTGAGGTACTCGGACGGGTTGGCGAAGTGGCTTATCGGATTGCCTTGCCACCACAGTTGGCAAGCATGCATAACGTCTTTCACGTGTCCATGCTACGCCATTACGTACGCGATCCGACTCACGTCTTGGATTTCCAACCAATAGAGCTTCTGAAGGATATGATGGTGATTAAAGAACCGATTGCTATTTTGGATCGTCGTGATCAAGTCTTGCTGACTAAGTTGATTCCACTGGTACTAGTCAAGTGGAGAAATCATTCGGACGCTGAAGCTACTTGGGAACGCGCAACAGAAATCCGCGAACAATATCCACATTTGTTTACCCAATGAGAAAGGTAAATTCTTAATTTTTTTTCGCTTAAAGGTTCGTCACATTATTTAGGTCGTTGTGCGTGAGCATGCATCATTTACTCGATAAATCTCCTTCTAGGGGTACTCTGTATGATGTGCATGTATCATTAGTTTCGAAGTTCGGACTATTCACTGTCGGAAAAGCTGACTGTTACAATATAGTCTCACAGATATCATTGATCGATCAACAAAGGCGTTGATCGATTAATTTCATGAGTGATCGATCAACAGAGAGAGGTGATCGATCAATGACAGTGAAGGATTTCACTCAAATGATAGGCTGGTGATCGATCAATAGCAGTATTGATCGATCAATGGTGGTTCAAGTGATCGATCAATAAGGGTTAGTGATTGATCAATTTCCATTGGAAAGTAAGCATTGATCGATCAACATTGGTAGTGATCGATCAATAAGGGTATTAGTGATCGATCAACAAAGGTTGGTGATCGATCAATGCATCGATTTAGGGCTTAAAGATGCTTCAGTGATCGATCAACAAAAGAGGTGATCGATCAATCCTGGGGTTTAAGTTAAAGATTGGGGATGTCGAACGGTCATTTGCGCGAAGCTCCCATAGTGATCGATCAAGGGTTTTGGATTCCGACCGTTCAACCATCTTCCCCACTCTTCTCCGGCCATTTTCGTCCGTTCTCCGGCTTGATTCGAGTGGACTTTACTCCATTCGCTCAGTAAAACTCTTGTTTCCATTCATTTCGATTACTATTTTCGCATTTTTGCAAAAATTTCAACCATGGGACCTCGCACGAAGAACGCTTCGCGTAAGGTACCCACGTCTCGGGCTCGTACACCGGTACCGCCCTCCGTTTCCGTTCCCTCGCCACCCGTGCCACCCATGGCACCGGTTTCGACCCCTGTTCCACCCATTCCCGCACCCGTTCCGCTCCCCGTCGAGCGTGAAGTCCCCAAAACGTGGTGGGCTTCTAAAACCTTTTTACCCGAATACGTTTTTGCTTCCTCGCTCTACGAGGACCGACCCGAAATGGCTTGGGCCAAGGGTTATATCCAAAAGCTCGGGTTAAAGCCCTTGCTTGAACCCTTCCACGACCATTATTGTCCACGCCTCGTGAGGCTTTTCTTCCAAAACCTATGATGGGGTGATAGTCGCCATCGACTCGTCATGACCATCGATGGTCTCGAGTACAAATTTAACCATTTCCATGTCGCGGCGGCACTTCAATGCCCGTCCGCTTATATCGAGACATGTGGCCTTGATGCCCCGTACATCAAGGAAGTCTCCTACGCCGAGGTGGTCACTAAGATGACCCAAGGCCAACACGGGAGGGGCCAATCCATATCTAGGGCCCAATTACCCGATCGATTGTGGATGCTTGATACGTATATCAAGTGTGCACTAAACCCCTTTTTACACAAGTCCTCGCGGACTGGAGTAGTGCAACAGGCACTATTCTCGGCCTATGAGAACCGTTGGTTCTCTATGGCAGATTTGGTCATTGAGGGCATCATCAATGCCAATGACCTTATGTCTGAAAAGGTGAAGTCCGGGGTTAAGAAGCAAATCCCATATGCTCACCTCATCACCAAGTTAGTAGAGCAGTATGCCGCTCTACGCGAGGCCTACACCTTGGCTCCTCACGAGCCTCACTTGGTTGACAACACCAAGGTCTTTCAACTGAAAGACTGGACTAAGAGTTACAATCTCTTAGTGAGACGGCTTCCCGAGGAGGAGGAGGGTGCAGCTGAGCCCATTCCACCTACCGTTGCCGAGGGTTCGGTCCCTGGCGAGCCTATATCTGGAGAGGGGGAAGCCCCACGTGATCCACCACCTCCATCTGAGGTGTCTGCCCGACCGGCCCCCACTACACCCCACCGACCGATTCGTCACACCACCGCCCATCCCCCACCATCTTCCTCCGACGACGTTGCCGCGATGCTTCGGGAGGTGGTGGAGGGCAACCGCCGTATCCATGAGAGGCTGGATGGCATGAAGGCATTCCACCGACAGATGCATCGTCGTCTGGATTACCACGAGGGGATGCATGAGCTGGTCATGCAGCATCTGTATGCCACGACGTCCACGCCGATGATCGCTTACGCCACAAGACGTTGTGGACCCGCGCGACTACCGCACACCGCCACCTCGTCCCAGCAGACCTCCACCTGACGAGGCCGGTCCATCCGATGTCCCCACAGGTATTACTATGCTACTATATGTTATTCCTTTGTTACTTATCTGTCTATATCTAAAGTGATCTGCTTAGCATATAAATTCTATTCTGTAGACGTAATTCTTACTGCATGATATATCGACTGTCTAATTCTACATTTCATCTATCTGTTAGTCTTACAACCCATCATTGCCTAACCGCACCTCTTAGACATTTTCGAGGACGAAAATTCCTAAGGGGGGGATAATGTAACGACCGTAAAATTTAAGACACGAATCTGACTGTTTCGATCTACGTGCCCGACACGGAAATCGAGGCTGACTTAAAACTTTAGAACTAATATTAGTTAAGATAAAGTTTCACGGTGATCAGATAAGTTCACATGTACATTTTCGTTTAAGTCTGAGTTGTGTAGGGGGGTCAATGTGACACGTTGCGCCATAGCAACCGTGTTCGTGCTCCATACCGGAACGTAAACTAGGGGCAAAACAGAAAATATCTGCTAAGTAACTTATAAGAGAAGGAAGGGAGACTTAGGGAGAGATCCGCTTCTTCTTCTTCTTCTTCCCCTTGCCCTAGTTACTCTAGCAGCTAAAGAATCTGTAGCTAGGTGGGTTTTCAAGAGGGTTTTTGGATAAAACAGGGTTAGCAAGATTGAGATGGTGAGTTTCCTAAGCTAGGGTATGTAGAGATCAATGGAATAAGCTTAGGTATGGTTTGTGTGTGTGTGAAGTCTCTGCATGCTGAACCGGAGCTAAAAGGTTGCTCGTCGGACTCGGATAGGTGATAAACTCCGAGAGCTTGATCCGAAACCCTCATTCGGATCGATTTGTCGAAACCCCGAGAGGGCCCAAACAAAGGTGAGTCTGTGTGTTTAAATAGGGGCAAATGAGAAGCCCAAGTAGGTGCATAGATGTGGTGTTAATGGTTGTTGAGAACCATTAATGAAAAATAGGTTAAAAATAGGATTGGAGATGAACTCCATTAATGACAGAGTTTCTGTCATTATTGATCGATCAATGAAGGCATTGATCGATCAATGACAAGTGGTGATCGATCAATGAAGGCATTGATCGATCAATCAGATAAGATGTAATGGGGAAATGTAAGCCCCAAAATTGAAGTTCAATGGAAGGCATTGATCGATCAATTTGGCATCGATCGATAAGAGAGTGATCGATCAATGACATTTGGTGATCGATCATCGAGGTTGATCGATCAATGAAGGCATTGATCGATCAATCAGATAAATAATTAATGAGAATGTAAGGTGGAATTTTTGGGTAGTTAAGTGATCGATCAATGAGGGCATTGATCGATCAACAGGAGGCATTGATCAATCAACCCAAGTGGTGATCGATCAATTTAAGCTGTGTTAAATGTGAGTAGAAGAGAGGTTATTGATCGATCAATGAGTGTATTGATCGATCAATGATGATAGGTGATCGATCAATAAGGTGTATTGATCGATCAATTGGCTTGTTGCAGAGTGAGAGCTAAGAGGGTGGTGATCGATCAATGAGAGGTATTGATCGATCAACAAGAGGAATTGATCGATCAATAAGAATAGTGATCGATCAATCACCCCTGTTTTGTTCTGTTTTGGTTTTGTGAGTTAAACACCACCGGACATTGTGTCGGTTAACTTTCTGACATCCCTAACACTTAAAGGACTATGTTTATGATCTAGGATCAAACCCTGATACCTTGAAAAAGCTTTGGATTTGCTTAGAAGATAAAGTGACCTGAGGTAGGGGAAAACCAACCTAAACTGTTTTTGAGTATGATTTCATGTTTATTTTATATCTGTGCCCTGATTCTGTTTTTAACAAGCATGTATGCATATCATAAATTCCTGCTATCTTTGATTTACATTTCGATTTGTATTCAAACTTGCTTGATTACGCTACTCGATCATGAGGTATATACGTATGTGATTTGATGATTTAAACCAGATGAGCCCCACCGACCCAAAAGTATATCCGATGCCTGGCACACTTGTGCACCTGCTTTCAATCCTCGGCACAATTGCACTCCATAGATGAGGCATTGTTGCACTTTCAAAATTGTTCATGTGAACGACGATTGGTTGGGGTTTCCTATCGGACATTCCTGTTTACTCCGTGCTATATAGTCACGGGAGTTTCTTAAGTTAAATACACACAATTTAAGTACTCTGATAATATACTTGCATAACATCTGATTTCTTGCATAAAATCTCAGCTTTTAGTTTGATTCGTCATGATTATACGTTCCTGATTTGATTTCTGTTATGAGATAGCATGATCTGCATATTCAATTCGTTTAGTTGGAATTCTTCTATTGAGCTATGATGTAGCTCACCCTGTTTTCTAAAAAAATTTTAGGTTACGAAAGGTCAGTAACTCCCGACAGTAGAGTGACCACTGACTGACCCAGAGTGAGGCGAGGAAAGAGAGATATTCAAAGACGAGTTCTATCCAGCTTCGGTCTTGGTGTCCAGATGTCTTGTATTTTGTCCTTTAGATTATTGTGTGTTTGTATATATTTTAGTAGGATTACTTATTGTATTATTTATGCATTCTATTCGGAACCACTATCGGGAACCATTGTTTGGGTGATGGATGTCCATCACCAATGGTTCTTCTTGGTTCCTTTTTGAGAATGCGTATTCTTTTGGTTTATATAGAATTAATTGCTTTATAATTATTGTTCTTTATGATTAAATGCATTGATAGATGACTGACTCGATCTACCACTACTAGATTGTGTCTACTTGGCTTCCGCTTTACGGGCAGACACTTATGATTTGTCCAGGGGATCATCCAGAGTATGATCCTGATGGCACGGATTTCTGGGTGCAGAAATTCGGGCTGTCACACTCTTCCTGATGGCACGGATTTAATTAGAATGGTTTTCAAAACATGGTTCATAGTATCATATTTCCAAAGCAGGTGTGCAAAAATAACTAAATTTCAAGCATATGCTATTTCATATTCAAGGTTTCCCAAAACAAATTCAAAACAGGCAAGGATTCAAGTGTTCAATGTTTCTTAATTTCTATATGCAAAGGTTATCATTTGATGACTTAAGTCTCAACTTAAATTATCTCCCAAGTCTCTATAACTTGGAAGCAGGAATAATACCGATGGGACCCCTACCTACCATCGTCATTCATGAACCCTTTTTCAGGAGTGCAACAAGTCCCTGCATTATGAGAGTAACTTGTGCCAGAAAATTGTTCAGGAATTGAGAGGTCGTTTAGGTGAATCATAAATCAGATGCAGATTCTAATACATAAGTCAAATACAAATTCTAATACATAATTCAAAGTTTCAGATTCAGATTTCAAATTCAGAGTAGATTCAAGTTTCAGAGTTCTTATTTCAGATTCAGAGTTCTTAATCAGGTTCAAGTTTACAAACATGAGTTCTAGATGTCATATGCAAGTTCAAAAGATCATAATACAAAATATCCGTATGAATTAAAATAGAATGCAAATGATGAGGAGATTCTCCTACCTCAGAACGCTTTCACACAAACCGAAGCAAAACTACCTTTATCGGATGGTGTCACTCTCACAACATAACTTAAGACCATTAACGATCATATATCAAAGGTCTGGTAACATACAAACCAAAGATTCAAACAGAATAACAGAAACAAATCAAACAGACTAACACTGTTTCTCACGCGAGGTACAATCCTCGGGTGCGCCAGCTCACAACCCATATTTCTCGTGTAACTGACTTGATTTTACCTTATTGCAGCAAGTCACACGATGCCTCACGTGAGCGAGCCTCTTGTTCACATGGGATCTCGTGTGAGTGAGTTTCAGAGTCTCTAAGGCTACATATCTCACAGAAGGCCTCTCGCGCGAGGGAGCACTTAAGTTCGGGCATACTGCCAAAGTACCACCACTACAATATTCCCAAGGTCCCGCCGCCCAATTCAGGTAAGTATCAACTCCAGGTGAGTACTACCCCCTTTTCAATTACTCGATATTTCTTCTAAATTATAATTATCTATGATTAAGTCAAAATGTTTTCAAAACCCATCTCTCTCAACTCGCGAATTACTGTAGTCCTCCCATAAGAGACAATCATCAGTATTCATCGAGAAGGTTAGATGGAGTATCAGGCATACCAAGTGTCATCTTGACAACCACATAAACGGTCGGATCCATAAATCCCGTATTGGTGGATCTGCTCAGCGACGTCTCGGTAGCCACATTTTCCGCCGTTTTACCACCGAATTGATCTTAAGTTAAAATCCCCAAAATTTCAAAACCCTTTACTCATTCTAAAATCGTTTATTTCAAAATTCTTCCTTCTCTTACTTGCAAAGCAAAAAAAAAGAAAAAAAGAAATGACTCAGGATGTACCGGATTGCATCTAAAATCCGTACCATCGTGATCATACTGGATGATCCCCGTGACAAATCATAAGTATATTCAGATAGCGTAAGCCGCACACTATCCAAAGGTGGTAGGTCGAGATGCATTTAACATAAAGAACAATGATAATAAAAACAAATAGTTCTACATAAACCAAAAGAATACACATTCTAAAAAAGGAACCAAAAAGAACCATTGGTGATGGACGTCCATCACCCAAACAATGGTTCCCAATAGTGGTTCTGAATAGAATGCATAAATAATACAATAAGTAATTCTACTAAAAATATATACAAAGGTGGCCACCAGGCACACAATAATCCAAAAGATCAAAATACAGGACATAGGACACCAAGACTCTGGGTAGAACTCGTCCCAATGTCTGTCTCCTCGTCCTCCACCTCAACCTCTGGGTCAGGCTGGTAGTCTGGGTCGCTCTCTGTGCCGGGAGCTACAGCCTCAGAACCTAAAATTGATTTATAAAGCAGGGTGAGCTACATCATAGCTCAATAGAAGAATTCCAACTAAATGAATTGAATATGCAGATCATGCTATCTCATAACAGACCTCAAATCAGGAACGTATAATCATGACGAATCAAACTAAGAGCTGAGGTTTTTATGCAAGAAATCAGATGTTATGCATGTATATTATCAGAGAGCTTAAATTGTGTGTATTTAACTTAAGAAACTCCCGTGACTATATAGCACGGAGTAAACAGGAATGTCCGATAGGAAACCCTAACCAATCGTCGTTCACATGAACAATTTTGAAAGTGCAACAATGCCTCATCCATGGAGTGCAATTGTGCCGAGGATTGAAAGCAGGTGCACAAGTGTGCCAGGCATCGGATATACCGCCGGGTCGGTGGGGATCATCTGGTTTAAATCATCAAATCACATACATATATACTTCACAAATCAGATGGCAGAAATCAGAAGCGGGCTTCAAAATACAAATCAGGAAACAGAAATCAAGATAGCAGGAATCATGATATGCATACATGCTTGGTAAAAACAGAAATCAGGGCATAGATATGAATTAAACATGGAATCATACTCAAAAGCAGTTTAAGTTGGTTTTCTTCTACCTCAGGTCAATTTATCTTCTAAGCAAATCCAAAGCCTTTTCAAGGTGTCAGGGTTTGATCCTAGACCATAAACATAGTACTTTAAGTGTTAGGGATGTCAGAAAGTTAACCGGCACAATGTCCGGTGGTGTTTAACCCATAAAATCAAAACAGAACAAAACAGGGGTGATTGATCGATCACCACTCTTATTGATCGATCAATACCTCTTGTTGATCGATCAATAACTCCATTGATCGATCAACACCCTCTTAGCTCTCTTTCCGTAACATAGTTCATTGATCGATCAATACACCTTATTAATCGATCACCTATCCTCATTGATCGATCAATATACTCATTGATCGATCAATAGTCTCTCTTCTCTTTATTTTTTTTTAATACATCTTAAATTGATCGATCACCATTTTGGTTGATCGATCAATGCCTCTTGTTGATCGATCAATACCTCTTATTGATCGATCACTAGCCCATTTTCAAAAATTCCCACTTTCCGTTCACATTAACTATCTATACAGATTGATTGATCAATGCCTTCATTGATCGATCAACACCCTACAGTGATCGATCAATACCTTTTGTTGATCGATCACCAACTGTCATTGATCGATCACTCTCTTGTTGATCGATCAATACCCAGGATTGATCGATCAATGCCCAAATTGATCGATCAATGCCCTTCGGGCACTGAACTTCCAGGATTTAGGGGCTTCTGTTCCCCTTTCTGTCTTATACAGATTGATCGATCAATGGTCTTCATTGATCGATCACCACTTGTCATTGATCGATCAATGCCTTCATTGATCGATCAATAATGACAGAAACTCTGTCATTAATGGAGTTCATCTCCAACCCTATTTTAACCCATTTTTCATTAATGGTTCTCAACAACCATTAACACAACGTCAATGCACAACATCAATGCACATACTTGGGCTTCTCATTTGCCCCTATTTAAACACACAGACTCACCTTTGTTTGGGCCCTCTCGGGGTTTCGGCAATTCGGTCCGGATGAGGGTTTCGGATCTAGCTCTCGGAGTTTATCACTGATCCGAGTCCGACGAGCAACCTTTTAGCTCCGGTTCAGCATGCAGAGACTTCACACACACACAAACCATACCTAAGCTTATTCCATTGATCTCTACATACCCTAGCTTAGGAAACTCACCATCTCAATCTTGCTAACCCTGTTTTCTCCAAAAACCCTCTTGAACCCACCTAGCTACAGATTCTTTAGCTGCTAGAGTAACTAGGGCAAGGGGAAGAAGGGTATCTCTCTCTAAGTCTCCCTTCCTTCTCCTATAAGCTAAGAAAACAGATATTTCTATTTCCCCCCCCCCTAGTTTGTGTTCCGGTGTGGAGCACAAACACAGTCGCTACTGCACAATGTGTCACATTGACCCTTTACACAACTCAGACTTGAACGAAAATGCACGTGTGAACTCATCTAATCACAGTGCAACCTTATCTTAACTAATACCAATTCTAAAATTTTAAGTCAGTCTTGATTTTCGTGTCGGGCACGTAGATCGAAACCGTCAAGTTCGTGTTCTAGATTTCAGGGTTGTTACAACTCCAGATGAATCAAGCGCACATGCCACTACGCATAATTCAACTGAGCACACTTCACAAAATTTACCTCAATTACCAGCCCAAATCAACTATTTTCATGGGAAGCCAAACAATGAATATACTCAATCTAAGAACTTACAAATGCCTATTGAAAATGGAACGCCTGACGTGCATTGGTGTGAGCAATGAAGCCCCGGTCTGACATGACTCGCAAAAGCTCTCAATATTACATACTACTTCATCTCTTTTTGTATTACTGGCCTCTTCACCCTATGGACATTTGATTGACGCCCTGGTACCTCGATCGCGCCATATCCCTCTGTTAGCTGGCGCCATGCAACGGGATGCACCATGCACTCACAGACCCAGAAAGTTCCTTTTGACTGTTACCATTTGCCCTTCAGATGTTCCATTAAAGCTTGCACTGATAGATAAGAAAGTCAAGCTTGTCATGTCAGCATTACCAATTCACATTTGTGAATTCCCAAGAAACGAGAAGGCCCCTCGGATGAGGGGTGTCTGCTTCTTCGACGCGTTCTTACTTCGCAAGAGCACGCCGAAGAGGGGCATCTGTAGACAACCCCATTTCGTCCTCTCGGAGTACACGAATTCATTTGGTCAGCCCTTGACCTTTTTAACCCTCGACATGGGACCATGCAACAGTACATGGCTGAACACAAGCTGAAACAATAGCTTTGTGGCTCAGATCCCAACGTAGGGAGGCTATATATTAAGTAATAGTATATAGTCAGAATACAGACTGAAATAATAGTCCTGCATTCCATTCTTGAAACTATACCCGAACGACCTTGAATTAAGCACCTAAAATCCTGTGCGTAATTCGATCACGAACAGAACCACAAGCGTGCGATCAGTCCCCCTTTCAGACCAAACTTCCCTTCACAGATCGCTTCGAGACTCGATTACACGTTTGGAAACAGACGCGCGATCGGATTGAGCGCTACACCACCAGCGCGTAATTGGTCTACGCCCAACCTAGTCTCACTACCCTTGACCCCTACATTTCCTCTATTAAGCGCTTCAGGTAACACGCTTAATTGGATTAAGCACGTCCCAACACGCGTGTAATTAACCCTAATTTCGTTAGGACTAAGAAACTCGCTAACTTATTCAGCCTGTTGCTCACTGACTCGGTGACCCACTGTTAGGACTAAGAATCTAGTGCGCGTAATTAACCCAAAAAAAGCACGCACCAACACATGAGAGTGGCAAAACCAGATGATCTCTGCATTTCACAAGAAAACCAAAAGATAAGTCGTGTTAATGTTTCAAGGTTGGGATTCAAGCCCAAAAATATGAGTCCAAGTTTCAAGTTCTCCATAGAACTCACTTTTTTTTTAGTGCCAAGATAAAGATTCCAATGCAAACCTTCCGAAAGAGATCGTTCCTTCTAACACAGGGACCCCGGGTTTCCCTGTAATTACATATATTTCTCAAATTTTGCACAAGCATAACCAAATATGCATAATTTTCTAATACAATCAATCTCATGCCTAATTGCAAAGACAAATTTATAAAAAATTAGTGTTTTTGGAAAGAACCCGATGAAGAAATACATCAAAGGATGCATCAATAGCAAACCTCTCCAACGAGATGTTTCCAGTTTGGTGGAAGGTTTGAATTGGGTGATAGAAGCTTGCATAGGCTTATTTTATTCCAAACTATGATCGGGTGTGGACCTCTAAGAGGAATTACTACAAAACTTTGGACTTTCGCCATCAATCTTTTAGTGGCAAAGCCACTCAACCCGTTGGGAAATGGGCAATTTTTAGCGCGCGCGCATTATTGGATTTGGCGCTATCGGTTAGCATAAAAGCTTTTCAGCTTTCTTTACTTTAATTTTAGTTTCCTTCTAAAAACAAAGAACACCTTTTGTCACAACCCTTCGTTTTCCATCACCCATCCTCCTCTAAACCCTTCCAAAATTGTTTGTTCCTTCAACACTCTATGTAGTTGATCCACCACTAATCTTCTGTTTCATTTTAGGTTTCAACAAAAAAGTTGTATTTTGCATCAATGAACCACATCTAAATTACTACATAGCCAAATCAATCAAAACAAGTGTGGATTGCGTTAGCTGTAGTAGTGGAACAGTGTTATTGGCGCATACTTGTTTGTAATTTTGCAGCTTGTGTAGGTCTTATTCCTGCTATTATGTAGTGCACCTGGAGTGTATACTCAATTCCTACAGTATTGCAAATTTTACATTAATATATAATGTAAATTTATTTCGCTACATCTTGACTCACTATAAAAATTAAGACTATTAGCGGCAGTTTTTTGCTCCAAAAAACTGCCGCTATTAATAAAAACACTATTAAGATTATTAGTGGTGTAACAACCCTGAAATTCTGAACAAGAACCTGACGGTTTCGATATGCGTGCCTGATACGAAAATCGAGACAAAATTTAAAAAATTTTAATTAATATTATTTGAAATAATATTAATTGGTCACGAGATAAGGTCATGTGTGACTTCTCGCGTAAATCTGAGACTGGTAGAACCTTGTAGGATAGTGTTACGCCGTAGAAGTTATGCAGGCGCTTCACATCGGAGTCTATCTTAGAGTTTGAAGTGAAATATCAGGGATATTTCATTTTGGGTAGCTTATATGGGAAGGGAGAGACTTGAGAGAGAGTTCTTCTTCTTCTTCTTCCCCTTGATCTAGAAGCCAAGAGATTTGGAGCTAGGTTTGGTTTGCGCGAGTTCTTCGTGAAAAACAGGGTTAGCGATACCGGGATGGTGAGTTTTCTAAGCTAGGGTATGTAGAGTTCAATGAGACGAGCTTAAGTATGGTCTAAGTATGCGTGAGGTCTCTGCGTGCTGAACCAGAGCTAATCGTTTGCTCGTCGGAGTAGGATCAGTGATAAACTGCGAGAGCTGAATCCGAAACCCTCGTTCGGATCGATTTGCCGAAACCCCACGAGGGCCTAAATAAAGGTGAGTTTGTGTGGTTAAATAGGGGCAAATGAGAGGCCCATATATGTGTATTGATTGTGTGTTTATGGTTGTTGGTAACCATTAATGAAAAAAATAGGGGGTTTGAAATAGGGTTGGAGATGACCTCCATTAATGACAGGAATTCTGTCATTATTGATCGATCAATGAAGGTATTGATCGATCAATGACTGATGGTGATCGATCAATGAAGATCATTGATCAATCAATCTATATAGGACAGAAAAGGGAACAGAAACTTGAAAATTCTGGAAGTTCAGTGCTCGAAGAGCATTGATCGATCAATCCTGGGTATTGATCGATTAACAAAAGAGTGATCGATCAATGACAGTTGGTGATCGATCAACAAAGGTATTGATCGATCACTGGAGTGTATTGATCGATCAATGAAGGCATTGATCGATCAATCTGTATAAATATTAAATGTGAACAGAAGGTGGGAAATTTTGAATTTAGGTTATTGATCGATCAATAGAGGCTATTGATCGATCAACAGGAGGCATTGATCGATCAACCAAAGTGGTGATCGATCAATTTTAGCTGTGTTTGAAGTGAAGAGAGAAGAGGTTATTGATTGATCAATAAGTGTATTGATCGATCAATGATGAGTAGTGATCGATCAATTGACTCTGTTCCTGGATGAGAGCTAAGAGGGTATTGATCGATCAATGGGGTTATTGATCGATCAACAAGAAGGATTGATCGATCAATAAGAGTGGTGATCGATCAATCACCCCTGTTTTTGGCCTGTGTTAATTTTGTGAGTTGAATACTACTGGGCACTGTGCCAGTTCATATCTCGACATTCCTGACATATAGAATGCTGTGTTTATGGTCTAGGATCAAACCCTTACGCCTTGAAAAGCTTTGGATTTGCTTAGAAGATATTTTGACCTGAGGTAGGGGAAAACCAACCTAAACTGTTTTTTAGTATGATTTCATGTTTATTTCATATCTGTGCCCTGATTTCTATTTTTAACAAGCATGTAAGTATATCATAAATTCCTACTATCTCTGATTTCTGTTTCCTGATTTTCTTCTTGAAACCTGCTTCTGATTTCTATTATCTGATCTGTGAGGTCTATGTGTATGTGATTTAATGATTTAACGGATGATACGTCCCTGAACTGGAAAGGCTTATCGGCGAGCATATGTAGGAGGCACATTATTGCGAGAGGATGCTCCGTGCTTGTAATCCTCGTGTCGTTTACTGCACTCCATTTTTAGATGAGGCATTGTTGCAACAGTGACTACTAAAATTGTTCATGTGAGCGACGATTGGTTGGAGATTTTCCTATCGGAATATTTCACATTTTACTCCAGTGCTATATAGTCACAAAATATACAATTTAAGTTCTCTGATCATATACTTGCATAACATCTGATTTCTTGTCTAAAAGCTCAGTATTTGATTTGATTCGTCATGATTGTATGTTTCTGATTTGATTTCTATTTTGAGATAGCATGATCTGCATATTCAATTCATTTAGTTGTAATTCTTCTATTGAGCTATGATGTAGCTCACCCTATTTTCTAAATCACTTTTAGGTTCTGAGGCTGTACTTCCCGGCACTGAGAGCAACCCAGATTACCAGCCTGAACTAGAGGCTGAGGCCGAGGATGAGGAGACGGACATTCAGGCAGACGAGTTCTATCCGTAGCCTGGGTACTTGTGTCCGATTTGCAATATTTTTATATTTCGGATTGTTGTGTGCCTGGTGGCCACTTGTGTATATATATATTAGTAGACTATACGTGTTGTATGATTTTATACATTCTATTGGAACCATTATCGGGAACCATTGTTTGGGTGATGGATGTCCATCACCAATGGTTCTTCTTGGTTCCATTTTGGAAATGTATATTCTTTTAGTAAATAGAATTACATGTTTTATTTATTGTTTCTTTATATTAAATGTCTTATGTGATGGCTCATCCTAACACTGCTGTACTGTGCCTGCTCGGTTTCCGCTATACAAGCAGACACTATAAGAATTGTCTCGGGGATCATCCAGAGTATGATCCTGATGGCACGGATTTCTGAGCACGGCAATCCGGGCTGTCACAATTGGTATCAGAGCCTAGGCTTTAGGTTGAACTACGGGTTCAGGTTGGATTGTTTTTATAATCTATGCACTGATCAATGTTGTTGTTTTCACAATGACAGACCAGTATGGGTCCTAAGTTCAGAGGTGGGCACAATGGAGGTAGGACAGGTCAGAGAGAGGTTCCTCTGAGGGAGGTACCCGAGGTGGTTGGCACGTCGAGGGGATTGGAATTTCTCTCGCATACTAATGCGGTTCCAGTGGGACCAAGAGGAGGTAGAAGAAGAAATGAGGAAAGAGTGGAGCAGGTGTTGGAAGCATTAACTACCAACGTCGCTCAGCAGATGGCTGCTTTGACTCAACAGGCAGCTAGATCACCTCATCAGCCTAGTGGATTAGCGGAGTTTAGGAGAATGAGACCTCCTAACTTCTCGGGTCAGACGGATCCCATAGAGGCAGAGAGATGGATAGAAGAGATGGAGAAGCTTTTCGAAGTACTTCAATGTAACGATGTGGAGAAAGTGCGTTGGGCCACTTTCAAATTGGATGGTGACGCCGGACCTTGGTGGAAGTCGGTGTCACAGAATAGACAGAGAGAGTTTCCTCACACTCCTTGGACATGGGAGGAGTTTACAGAGGTGTTTTATCACAAATACTTCCTGAAAATTGTGAGGCATCAGTGGGAAGTGAAATTTATAGAGTTGAAGCAAGGTGCCATGTCAGTGAGGGACTATGGCACTGAGTTTGATAGACTGGCTAGGTTTGCACCCCAGCATGTAGCCACTGAGTTGATGAGAGCAAGGAAATTTCAACTTGGCGTAAGACAGAACTTGCAGAAAGATGTCGCCATGTGGGAGATAGAGACATATGAGGGAGTGATGGCTAAGGCTCTCATAGCGGAGGAAGAGAACCAGAAACAGTTCTCGTGGAGAGACAAGCAGGTGAGAGAGAGACCATTTCAAGGGCAGTCTCAGGACACGGAGCAGAACAAGAGGGCTAGATTTTGCAGACCTCTGAGATACCCTACGCACTCTCGACCGGCGATTTCTTCGGGTCCGAGTTCATACTAGAGAGCAGCAGTGCCTACGTCTTCCAGACTATTTTGATCATCTGGATCTTCTGGTAGTTGGGCTTCAGTGACTCAGGGACCTTCAAGGGTATCGTCTTTCACTCTAGCTATGTTATGTGCAAAGTGTGGGAAACCACACAAGAGAGAGGAGTGCAGGAGAGAGACAGGGGCATGCTTCAGGTGTGGCAAGATGGGCCACTTGGTTAGAAACTGCCCAGAGGAGAGTAAAGAGCGGTCAGGATCGGTATCTACACAGAGATCTTCTCAACCTGTGGTTCACGGTCGAGCATATGCCGTCACCGCGACCGATGCTCTGACATCGAATGATGTCATCCAAGGTATAATTAAAATTCAAGAGAAGTTGTTTTATTTAATATGATGAACTGGAAATTTAGTAAAGATAGAGTTTATTTGATTAAGTATAATGATAATAGTACACATGCGCATACACATCTGAAACGTTTGAAGTAATGTTGAAATTGGTGTATAGGTGAGCTGAAAGTGTATAGGAGTTGTGACATTTGCTTCCATAGGGCACGAGTCTTGATAGACCCAGGCTCTACGCATTCTTTCGTAAGGCCTTAATTTACGAAGGAATTGAGTGTCACTCCAGAACAACTAGATTTCATTTTGACGGTGTCAATTCCCACGGGTAGTGCAGTGAATGCACTCACTGTGTGTAAATCAATGGTAGTGTCAGTAGATGATCACGAGACACGGGCAGATTTGATTCTGTTAGATATGAAGGGATTCGACATCATTTTAGGAATGGACTGGCTATCCGCTTAGCACGCGAGCGTGGATTGTCTTCGGAAGATAGTAGTTTTTCGTCCTCCAAAGGAGCGATCTTTTAGATTCTTCGGGGTGAAGTCTAAGGTAGCTCCGTTGATATCTGCTATTCGGGCTGAGAAGATGATGAAGAGTGGATGCAGTGGATATATAGCCTTTCTACAAGAGCAACAGGAGGAGACGAGTGTGATATCCAATATTCACGCTGCATGCGAGTATCCCGATGTATTCCCTGAGGAATTGCTAGGACTACCACCAGCTCGGGAGATTGAATTCGCAATCAACCTGGTTCAAGGCACTGAACCAGTATCTAAGGCTCCTTATCGAATGGCTCCAGCAGAATTGCAAGAGTTGAAGAATCAACTACAAGAACTGCTTGACAAAGGGTTCATTCGGCCGAGTGTATCTCCTTGGGGAGCGCCCGTATTGTTTGTCAGAAAGAAAGATGGTTCGATGCGTCTATGCATTGACTATCGGCAGTTGAATAAGTTGACGATTAAGAATCGTTACCCGCTCCCTAGGATCAATGATCTGTTTCATCAATTGAAGGGAGCGAGGTTCTTTACGAAGATCGACTTGAGATTAGGTTATCATCAATTACGAGTCAAAGCTGAAGATGTTGAGAAGACGGCGTTCAGAACCAGATATGGGCACTATGAATTCTTAGTTATGCCATTTGGATTGACGAATGCACCTGCATCATTTATGGACCTGATGAACCGTGTGTTTAAACCACACTTGGACAAGTCAGTGGTTGTTTTTGTAGATGACATTCTTGTCTATTCTAAGACAAAGGAGGAACATGAAGAGCATCTACATGTAACTTTACGGACTCTCAGAGAACACAAATTGTACGCGAAGCTCAGTAAGTGTGAGTTTTGGCTAGACCAAGTGAGTTTCTTGGGCCATATTGTCTCTGCTAAGGGTATAACAGTGGATCCGACAAAGATTGAGGCCGTCGTGAATTGGGAACAGCCGAGAACAGTGACAGAGGTCCGTAGTTTTATTGGTTTGTCAGGGTACTACAGGCGATTCGTAGAAGGTTTCTGTAAACTATCAAGTCCGCTTACTCAGCTCACTAAGAAAAATGCTAAGTTTGATTGGACTGATCAGTGTGAGAAAAGTTTCGTGAATTGAAGACGCTTCGACTACGATCTAAAGGTGGCTATACCTTCTGGCAGAGGAGGCTTTGCTATCTACAGTGATGCATCGTATAGTGGGATGGGTTGTGTCCTCAACCAGCATAAGAAGGTTATCGCATATGGCTCTAGACAGCTTAAGGAACATGAGAGAAATTACCCGACTCATGATCTGGAGTTAGCGGCGGTGATCTCTGCTTTGAAGATTTGGAGGCACTACTTATACGGTGAGACGTTTGATATCTACACCGACCACAAAAGTCTTAAATATCTATTTACCCAGAAGGATTTGAATATGCGACAGCGCAGATGGATGGAGTTCTTGAAAGATTACGATTGTTCCATCCAGTATCACCCTGGGAAGGCCAATGTTGTGGCAGATGCTTTGAGCAGGAAATCTTCAGCTCAGTTGACACATCTTATCACCAGAGGACAAAGGTGGCATCTACTTGAGGACCTGGCCTTATGTGATACGCTGATTGATGTCAGAGGTTCAGGGACACTGATGGCTACTATTGTGATACGGCCCACATTATTTGATAACGTACGTAAGCTCCAGATGATTGACGGTGAGCTTATGGCCATTAGAAGGGATGTGATCAAAGGGATCAAGCCTGATTTTACCATCAAGGATGATGGCACTTTGCTATTTCGAGATCGGATGTGCATACCGGATACGAAGGACCTAAAAGACACAATTTTAGAAGAAACGCATAAGTCTACATATGCTATACATCCTGGGAGTACCAAGATGTACCAATATCTCAAGCAAAGTTTTTGGTGGAGAGGACTAAAGAAAGATGTTGCGGATTATGTTTCTCGGTGTTTGGTCTACCAGCAGGTGAAAGTGGACCATCGGAATCTAGCGGGTTTGTTACAACCATTGCCAGTGCTAGAGTGGAAATGGGAAGCCATTTCTATGGATTTTATTCTAGGATTGCCGAGCACATTGAACAATGCCATTTGGGTCATTGTAGACCGACTGACAAAATCTACACATTTTCTCCCGTATCGAACTACATTCACAGCCAATAAACTAGCCGAGCTGTACATGAAGGAGATAGTTCAATTACATGGCATACCAGTCAGCATCGTATGTGATAGAGATCCGCTATATACGTTGCAGTTTTGGCGACGATTCCAAGAAGGCATGGGTACTAAATTGGAGTTCAGCTCAGCGTTTCATCCTCAGACAGATGGGCAGACTGAGAGAGTGAACCAGATCATAGAGGATATGTTGTGAGCATGTATGTTAGATTTTCATGGTTCATGAGATCAACACTTGCCTCTGATTGAGTTCGCTTATAATAACAGTTATCAGTCAAGTATTGGGATGACGCCTTATGAAGCCTTATATGGACATAGATGCATATCGCCATTGAATTGGGAAGAAGTCGGCGAAAAGCTTGTCTTGGGACCAGAGATCGTGGACAGTACCACCGAGACGGTTAGGTTGATCCGCGAAAGGTTGAGGATTGCCTAAAGTCGCCAAAAGAGCTATGCCGATCTCCATCGGACGCAAGTGGAGTTTCAGGTATAACCAAATATGTCAGACGAAACGTATGTCCATGGTTAAATTGATTTGCTATGGAATTAACACTTGTTTTCAGGTTGGAGACAAAGTTTTTGTGAAGATCTCGCCAACCAAGGGTGTCATGCATTTTGCGAAATGCGGAAAGTTGAGTCCTCGATATATCGGTCCATTTGAGGTACTCGGACGGGTTGGTGAAGTCGCTTATCGAATTGCCTTGCCACCACAGTTAGTAAACATGCATAACATTTTTCACGTGTCCATGCTTCGCCACTACGTGTGCGATCCGACTCACGTCTTGGATTTCCAACCGATTGAGCTACAAGAGAATTTGATGGTGATTGAAGAACCGATCGCTATTTTGGATCATCGAGATCAAGTCTTGCGGACTAAGTTGATTCCACTGGTGCTAGTCAAGTGGAGAAATCATTCGGATGCTGAAGCTACATGGGAGCGCGCAACCAAAATCAGCGAACAATATCCACATTTGTTTACCTGATGAGAAAGGTAAATTCTTAATTATTTTCGCTTAAAAAAATTCGTCATCATAATTATGTTGTTGTGCGTAAGCATGCATCATTTGCTCGAGAAATCCCCTTCCGTGGGTTCTGTATATGATATACATGTACCCTTGTTTTTGAAGTGCGGACGTTAACTGTAGAAAAAGCTGACTGTGTTAAGGAGTAGTGTCACAGCCAGCATTGATCGATCAACAGAGGTATTGATCGATCAAATTAGTGATTGACCGATCAACAAAGAGGGGTGATTGATCAATGACAGTGAAGGGTTGCACTTCAATGTTAGGCTATTGATCGATCAATATTGGTTCCAGTGATCAATCAACAAGGGTTAGTGATCGATCAACTTCATAGTGAAAAGTAAATATTGATCGATCAATATAGGCATTGATCGATCAATAAGGGTGTCAGTGATCGATCAACAAGAAGTAGTGATTGATCAATGCATCGATTTAGGGCATAAAGATGCTTCATTGATCGATCAATGAAAGCATTGATCGATCAATCCTCGGGTTTAAGTTAAAGTTTGGGGTTTCGAACGGTCATTTGCACGAAGCTTTAAGATTGATCGATCAAGGGTTTTGGACTCCAACCGTTCAACCATATTCCCAACTATTCTCCGGCCATCTCCGTCCTTCCTTCGGCTGGATTCGAGTGGACGTTGCTCCATTCACTCGGTAAAACTCTTGTTTCCATTCATTTCGATTCTTATTTTCGTATTTTTGCAAAATTTCGACCATGGGCCCGCGAACGAAGAACGCTTCGCGAAAGATCCCAACGTCTCGGGCTCGTACACTTGTACCGCCCTCTGTTCCCATTCCTCAAACACCCGTGCCACCTATGGCATCGGTTTCGACCGTAGTACCACCCATTCCGACCCCCGTTCAGCTCCCCACTGAACGTGAAGTCCCCAAACCTTGGTGGGCTTCTAAAGCGTTCCTACCCGAGTACGTTTTTGTGTCCTCGCTTTATGAGGACCGACCCAAAATGGCTTGGGCCAAGGGGTATATCCAAAAGCTCGGGTTAAAACCCTTGCTTGAACCGTTTCATGACCACTATTGTCCACGTCTCGTGAGACTCTTTTTCCAAAACCTACGATGGGGTGATAGTCGCCATTGACTTGTCACGACCGTCGATGGGTTTGAATATAAATTCAACCATTTCCACGTCGCGGCGGCACTTCAATGCTCGTCCGCTTCAATGTCCTGTACGTCAAGGAGGTCTCGTTCGCTGACGTGGTCACTAAGATGACCCAGGGTCAACACGGGAAGGGCCAATCAATATCTAAGGCCCAATTACCCGATAGGTTGTGGATGATTGATACGTATATCAAGTGTGCACTTAACCCATTTTTGCACAAGTCCTCGCAGACTGGGGTAGTACAACAGGCACTATTCTCAGCCTATGAGAACCGTTGGTTCTCTATGGCTGATTTGGTCATCAAGGGCATAATCAATGCCAATGACCTTATGTCTGAAAAGGTCAAGTCGGGGGTTAAGAAACAAATCCCCTATGCCCGCCTCATCACCAAGCTGGTAGAGCAGTATGTTGCTCTACGCGAGGTATACACTTTGGCTCCTCACGAGCCTCGCTTGGTCGACAACACCAAAGTCTTTCAACTGAAAGACTAGACCAAGAGTTGTAATTTGTTGGTTAGACAGCTTCCTGAGGAGCCACCCATCGTCGTCGAGGGTTCGGCCCCTGCCGTGCCTGCATTTGGAGAGGTGGAGGCCCCACGTGATCCACCACCTCCACCTGAGGTGTCTACACGACCGGCCCCCATTACACCCCATCGACCGATTCGTCACACCACAGCCCATCCCCCACCATCTTCCTCCAACGACGTCGCCGCGATGCTTCGAGAGTTGGTGGAGGGCAACCGACGTATACACAAGTGGCTGGATGGCATGGAGGCATTCCAGCGACAGATTCATCATCGTCTGGATTACCATGAGGGGATGCATGAGCTGGTCATGCAGCATTTATATGCCACAACATCCACGCCGATGATCGCCCACGCTCGTCAGCATGTGGTGGACCCTCGTGACTACCGCACACCACCACCTCGTCCCAGCAGACCTACGCCTGATGAGGCCGGTCCATCTGACGTCCCTACAGGTATTACTATGCTACTATATGTTGTCCTTATATTACTTATATCTGTATCTAAATTGATCTACTTATCATATAAATTCTGTTCTGTATGCGTAATTATCACTGCATGATACGTTGACTGCATGATTCTACATTTCATCTGTCTGTTTGCTTTAAAACCAATTGTTATCTGACCGCGCACTTAGACATTTTTGAGGACGAAAATTCCTAAGGGAGGGATAATGTAACAACCCTGAAATTTTGAACAAGAACCTGATGGTTTTGATATGCGTGCCTGATACGAAAATCGAGACAAAATTTAAAAAATTTTAATTAATATTATTTGAAATAATATTAATCGGTCACGAGATAAGGTCATGTGTGACTTCTCGCGTAAATTCGAGACTGGTAGAACCTTGTAGGATAGTGTTACGCCGTAGAAGTTATGCAGGCGCTTCACATTGGAGTCTATCTTAGAGTTTGAAGTGAAATATCAGGGATACTTCATTTTGGGTAGCTTATATGGGAAGGGAGAGACTTGAGAGAGAGTTCTTCTTCTTCTTCTTCCCCTTGCTCTAGAAGCCAAGAGATTTGGAGCTAGGTTTGGTTTGCGCGAGTTCTTCGTGAAAAACAGGGTTAGCGATACCAGGATGGTGAGTTTTCTAAGCTAGGGTATGTAGAGTTCAATGAGACGAGCTTAAGTATGGTCTAAGTATGCGTGAGGTCTCTACGTGCTGAACCAGAGCTAATCGTTTGCTCGTCGGAGTCGGATCAGTGATAAACTGTGAGAGCCGAATTCGAAACCCTCGTTCGGATCGATTTGCCGAAACCCCAAGAGGGCCTAAATAAAGGTGAGTTTGTGTGGTTAAGTAGGGGCAAATGAGAGGCCCATATATGTGTATTGATTGTGTGTTTATGGTTGTTGGTAACCATTAATGAAAAAAAAGGGGGTTTGAAATAGGGTTGGAGATGACCTCCATTAATGACAGGAATTCTGTCATTATTGATCGATCAATGAAGGTATTGATCGATCAATGACTGGTGGTGATCGATCAATGAAGATCATTGATCGATCAATCTATATAGGACAGAAAAGGGAACAGAAACTTGAAATTTCTGGAAGTTCAGTCCTCGAAGAGCATTGATCAATCAATCCTGGGTATTGATCGATCAACAAGAGAGTGATCGATCAATGACAGTTGGTGATTGATCAATAAAGGTATTGATCGATCAATGACAGTTGGTGATTGATCAATAAAGGTATTGATCGATCACTGGAGTGTATTGATCGATCAATGAAGGCATTGATCGATCAACCTGGGTATTGATCGATCAACAAGAGAGTGATCGATCAATGACAGTTGGTGATCGATCAACAAAGGTATTGATCGATCACTGGAGTGTATTGATCGATCAATGAAGGCATTGATCAATCAATCTGTATAAATATTAAATGTGAACAGAAGGTGGGAAATTTTGAATTTAGGTTATTGATCGATCAATAAAGGCTATTAATCAATCAACAGGAGGCATTGATCGATCAACCAAAGTGGTGATCGATCAATTTTAGCTGTGTTAGAAGTGAAGAGAGAAGAGGTTATTGATCGATCAATAAGTGTATTGATCAATCAATGATGAGTAGTGATCGATCAGGTTATTGATCGATCAACTGATCGATCAATAAGGTGATCGATCAATCGTGTTAATTTTGTGAGTTGAGTACTCTTTGGACGCGGTTCATATCCCGACATTCCTGACATGTAGAATGTTGTGTTTATGGTCTAGGATCAAACCCTGACGCCTTGAAAAGCTTTGGATTTGCTTATAAGATATTTTGACCTGAGGTAGGGGAAAACCAACCTAAACTATTTTTTAGTATGATTTCATGTTTATTTCATATCTGTGCCCTGATTTTTGTTTTTCCAAGCATGTAAGCATATCATAAATTCTTGCTATCTCTGATTTACTTTTCGGTTGCTTCTTAAAACACCTTGATTTACATTATACGATCGTATGAGGTCTATGTGTATGTGATTTGATGATTTAACTAGATGATCCCCCGACCGGCATATCAGATGCTGACACACTTGTGCATCGCTTGTAATCCCTAACACAATGCACTCCATAGATGAGGCATTGTTGCAATTCAAAATTGTTCATGTGAGCGACAATTGGTTGGGGTTTCTATCGGATTATTCTGTTTACTCGTGCTATATAGTCACGGAGTTTCTTAAGTTAAAAATATACAATTTAAGTTCTCACGATCATATACTTGCATAACATCGATTTCTTGTCTAAAAGCTCGATTTGATTTGATTAAGTCATGATTGTATGTTGATTTGATTTACTTTTGAGATAGCATGATGCATATTCAATTCATTTAGTTGGAATTCTTTTATTGAGCTATGATGTAGCTCACCACATTTTCTAAATCACTTTTTAGGTTACGAAATTTGTACATCCGTCTTGAAGCGACCAGTTACTAGCACGATCCGGTGAGGCCGAGGGCGAGGCGGACATTGAGTGCGAGTTCTCAGCCTTTAGGTACTTATGTCAATTCTTGATATTTTGATATTCGGATTGTTGTGTGTAGGTGGCCACTTGTGTATATATATATTAGTAGACTATCGTGTTGTATGATTTTATACATTCTATTGGAACCATTATCGGGAACCCTTTGTTTGGGTGATGGATGTCCATCACCAATGGTTCTTCTTGGTTCCATTTGGAATGTATATTCTTTTAGTAAATAAATTACATGTTTATTTATTGTTTTTTATATTAAATGTCTTATGTGATGGCTCATCCTACCCTTTCTTTGTCTTGTCGGTTTTTTTATCTTCAGAACCTTTATAAAATATATCTCGGATCATCCGGAGTATGTTCACGATAGCGATTTTTTAGGCACGTAATGAGCATTACAAATGGCGAAAAGTATTAGTGGCAATTTTTGTTGCTAATAGTCTTTATAATGAAATTTACGCGCAATCCGTGCCATCGAGGATCATACTGAATGATCTGGACAAATCATAAGTGTACGCAGTAAGCGGAGTAGCGAGACACAATCCGGCGATGGTAGATAAAATCAGATCATCTATCAATGCATTTAATCTTAAGAACAATAATTATAAGCAATTAATTCTATATAAACCAAAGAATCGCATTCTCAAAAAGGCAAGAACCATTGGTGATGGACATCCATCACCAATAGAACAATTCCGAAATAAATCGAATAAATAAATACAATAAGTAATCCTACTAAAATATATGCAAAGTAGCCAGCCTAATCAAAGGAAAAAATACGTGCATGGGACATGCGGGCTGCAGGCTAATTGTGAATGTGGCATATAATGACTGAATGTAGTGTATTTAAGTGAACTCTGAATATAGCAAGTGTATCTGAGAATGTCAATCAGGCTCACATGAATAATTTCTGAAAGTGCAACAATGTCATCATGACCTCGTATGAAAACAGTGCTGGTATGCGGATTACAGCTGTAGATCATCGTCAAAATCATCAGTGCATATCGTGATCATCAAATCGATAAAGTCGAGCAATCACAATCGGGAAGCGAAATCAAAGATAGCGAATTTATGATATGCATACATGCATCAAATGGTATAATATGCATAAAATAAACATCAAAATCATACTTTAGGTTTGGGTTGGTTTTCTACCTCAGTCACTATCTTCTAAGCAAATCCAAAGCTTTCAGGTATCGGGGTTGATCCTAGATCATAAACATAGTCCTTTAAGTGTTAGGGATGTGGGAAAGTTAGCAGGCACAGTATGCAGGTGGTGTTTAGCTCACAAAAGCCAAAACAGGAAGCAAAAGGGTGATTGATCGATCACTATTGATCGATCCTCTGTTGATCGATCAATACCTCTCATTGATCACCACCTGTAGCTCTCACTGCGCAGCAAGCCATTGATCGATCAATACACCTTATTGATCGATCACCTATCATCATTGATCGATCAATACACTCATTGATCGATCAATAACCTCTCTTCTACTCACATTTAACACAGCTTAAATTGATCGATCACCACTTGGGTTGATCGATCAATGCCTCCTGTTGATCGATCAATGCCCTCATTGATCGATCAACACCTTTTCAAAATTCCCACATTTCTCATTAATTATTTATACTGATTGATCGATCAATGCCTTCATTGTCAACACCTCTGATGATCGATCAATACCTATGTTGATCGATCACCAAATGTCATTGATCGATCACTCTCTTGTTGATCGATCAATGCCCAGGATTGATCGATCAATGCCCAAATTGATCGATCAATGCCCTTCGGGCATTGAACTTCCAGAATTTTGGGGCTTCTGTTCTCCCATTCTGTCTTATACAGATTGATCGATCAATGCCTTCATTGATCGATCACCACTTGTCATTGATCGATCAATGCCTTCATTGATCGATCAATAATGACAGAAACTCTATCATTAATGGAGTTCATCTCCAATCCTATTTTTAACCTATTTTTCATTAATGGTTCTCAACAACCATTAACACCACATCTATGCACCTACTTGGGCTTCTCATTTGCCCCTATTTAAACACACAGACTCACCTTTGTTTGGGCCCTCTCAGGGTTTCGACAAATCGATCTGAATGAGGGTTTCGGATCAAGCCTCAGAGTTTATCACCGATCCGAGTCCGACAAGCAACCTTTTAGCTCCGGTTCAGCATGCAGAGACTTCACACACACACAAACCATACATAAGCTTATTCCATTGATCTCTACATACCCTAGCTTAGGAAACTCACCATCTCAATCTTGCTAACCCTATTTTATCCAAAAACCCTCTTGAAAGCCCACCTAGCTACAGATTCTTTAGCTGCTAGAGTAACTAGGGCAAGGGGAAGAAGAAGAAGAAGAAGTGGATCTCTCCCTAAGTCTCCCTTCCTTCTCTTATAAGTTACTTAGCAGATATTTTCTGTTTTGCCCCTAGTTTACGTTCCGGTATGGAGCACGAACACGGTTGCTACGGCGCAACGTGTAACATTGCCCCCCCTACACAACTCAGACTTAAACGAAAATGTACATGTGAACTTATCTGATCACCGTGAAACTTTATCTTAACTAATATTAGTTCTAAAGTTTTAAGTCAGCCTCGATTTCCGTGCCGAGCACGTAGATCGAAACAGTCAGGTTCGTGTCTTAAATTTTAGGGTCGTTACAGTCTTGGTTTTTGTAGTGACTATCCAATTCATTCCACTAATCTCTTATCAAACGGTGGAACTTTACATTAGTATATAATTTAGCAATGAAGCTACACTAGGAGTCTGGGACTTCTAAAACTCCTAAGAGATGTGATTTTGATGTCGTGAAGTGTCCCTTAACAAATCTTCTATCTTTTATATATAATAAGATCAGTATATGTTGATCAACACCTAAAAAACTAAGGATTCTCTTTTGTAAAGTAACCTATATAGACTGCACAAAGTCTGAGATTAGATTGCAAACCAGCAGTAACACACGGTTCATCTACCTTACACAAACCGTTCTAATATGGCTAGCTTTTAATGGAAAAGAGTAACAAAAACAATTCTTCACTCATTACAACTCTACAGACAACTTCTCTTAACATAAGCTTTATTGTGAGCTTATATATAGAGCATAATTTTTATTGTGAGCATATATATAGCATAAGCTTTATTATTATTAATTTTTATTTATTCAAACTTACCTAAGGTACATTAGTCTTCTATATGCTTACTATTCATCAGTATCTGTTCATCATCCAGATTTGGTTTACAGATAATGAAAAAGAGGAATTGATGGATTATGAACTAGCTGGGGAATTGGAATTTGCATATAAAACAAATAACAATTTTGGAATTTGATCCTGAAATGAAAATGCAATTTAGACTAATACTTTTGATCTTCCAAATTTTAAGTTGGAAGAGACGGATCAATCTTTAGCTAGTCTAATTGTCTATGTTCAAATTCTGCACATCAATGTATTTGTCGTCGGATTTTTAAATAGAAATTTTTTATTTATCGATTTTTTTTTCTCCTGTTATTTTGGTTTTCCGATCGGTTTTCTCATCCTACTTAGCCGGGTTTCGTCTTTCTGCCACCAAAACCGAGCCACACCAGCTCGGTGTCGGTTTTAAGTCACTTTCGATCTGATTTGAGAGCATTGATTTTCGGTTTTAATTTACACCACTAGTGATGGGTGATGGGATGCACTAAATATGCATTCATTCATTTGGCATGCTCAACAGTCCCATTAGTTTAAATAAGACTTGCATTTAAATTTGATGTTTTTTTATGGCAGGTATGGATATTTGAGGAATTAGAGGATGGCGATTTGAACATGCATGTTCATCATGATATCATATTACTAATATTTGGAGCTCTTCAGAGTTATTTTTTTGTTTGAATTTGGAGCTCTCACTTAACCGTTGTATATAAAGTCGGCATAGGTGCTTTTTTTTGTAGTGAATACAGAAACGATTTGAATCTTTGTAGGTATCATCTTACTAATGTTGGATAATATTTTATGGTTTTTATTTCTATTTTGATTTAGTAACTCTTTGATCAAGAGAGTCAAATCAATAACAACTTTTCAGATTTTTGAGATTTTTTTTTTTTAATTTATAAAATTAAATAGTTGTATTTGCAGCCAAGATTCGGTCTCTCCAGCTTAGGTTCTAGTGTTAAACCATTGATCTCCAGCATATCAGGGCAATAAAGGGTTTTAACAGTGAAAACGCCAAACTGCAGAGGTAGAAACTTGGGTTGTGGAAACAAGTACCCGATATTTCGATTAGAAACCTATAATAGGTATTAGCACTTGACCAGAGCGGATGGTTTTGGTAATCGGGTCATTGGATTTTTATTGTAAACCTTAATTTTAGACAAGATTGACTGATTTAACTCTTATGCTCGAGATCGATATGAATTGCACCAGGGATAGTGTTATATGGAGGACAGATTTTATGCAGACAAAGTGCAAGTGACCGATGTGGCACCATGCAATTGGCTGCAAGTGCGGTGGGGCTCGATTAATTTAATGCAGGTCAATCGCTTGCACTTTTTCTTCAATAAATTTATTTTCAAAATTTTAAAGCACAGTCGCGACGATCAGAATCCGCCGGCAATAAAACCAGTAAGAACATTGCTGGTGAATTTGAGCTGCCAGTAAAAAATTTAAAGAAATATCTGCGGCAGTCCCAAGGTGCCGACAAAGAAATCTTAGCATCCGGCAAAAATTTTTTAAAGAACTATTGGCGGCAGTCCCATGCCACCGGCAAAGAAATCTAAGCTGCCGACAAAAAAATTTAAAGAACTATCGGCGGCGATCCCAAGCCACCGGCAATGAAATTCGAGCTGCCAGTAAAAATATTTAAATAAATATCCGCGGCAGTCCTAAGCCGCCGGCAAAGAAAATACAATTGCCGGTGATGAAGATAGGTAGTGACTGTTACAAAATCTTGGGTTGCCGGTAATGAAGATAGGTAGTGACCATTACAAAATCTTTGTTAGCGGCTCCGAGCCGCTAGCAAAAAACCTTGGGCTACTGGTAATGAAGACAGGTAGTGATCGTTACAAAATCACAAAAAAACTTGGGTTGTCGGAAATAGTATCCTCGACAAAGGGATTAGTGGCAGACATAGGGCCGCCGATAAAACTATTACCGGCGGCTTTTGAAGTAATGCCGATAGCTTTGGGTTGTCGATAAAACGCAAAAATTTTGTACTGATATTGATCGGTATATCATGCATCCTGAGTATCTCCTTGAGGTACAACTCTGCTAGTTTTCTAGTGGTATACGTCATATTGTATGGCAGGAAGTGAGCGAATTTAGTCAAACGATCCACAATGATCCAAATGGCATTGTGCTTTTTCAGTGTCTTTGGTAACCCTAGAATGAAGTCCATGGAAATGGCCTCCCATTTCCACTCAGGTCTCGGTAAAGGTTGCAACAATCTTGCCGGATTCTGATGATCAACCTTGACCTATTGACATACCAAGCATCTCGAGACGTACTCAACGACGCCTCTCTTTAAGCCTCTCCACCAAAAGCTCTTCTTTAAGTCATGGTACATCTTAGTACTGCTAGGATGAATAACGTATATAGATTTATGAGCCTCTTCCAAAATGGTGTCCCAAAGCTCAATACTAGTTAGTACGCATACCCGGTCTCGAAAAAATAAAGTCCCGTCTTCTCTGATGGAGAAATCTGCTTGACTTTCCCAATCACATCCCATCCAATAGTCATAAGCTCATCATCAGTCATCTGTAGCTTGTGGATGTTCTCGAAGAGAGTAAAACGTATCACAAGCGTAGCCATCAAAGCGCCTAAACCTTTCAAGTCAAACCTCGTGCTTCTTAAAGCCATATCCTCCAGTAAGTGCCATCGGTGCACTCTCACGGTGAGCTGTGACAACTGAATAGTGAACTTTCGACTTAATACATCTGCTACCACGTTTGCTTTCTCGGGGTGATACTGGATAGCACAATCATAGTCTTTCAAGAACTCCATCCATCAGCGCTGCCTCATGTTCAATTCTTTCTTCGTGAAGAGATATTTGAGGCTCTTATGATTTGTAAAGATATAGAATGTCTCCTCATACAGGTAATGCCTTCTGATCTTCAGAGTAAAGATCACCGCAACCAACTCAAGGTCATGATTCAGGTAATTCTTCTCATGGTCCTTTAGTTGTCTAGACCAATAAGTAATGACCCTCTCGTTCTGATTAAGCACGTAGCCTAATCTCCCATATGAAGCATCACTGTACATTGCAAAACCTCCACTGCCTGAAGGTATGATAAGTACTGGCGCAGTAGTCAATTATTTCTTGAGCTCCTAAAAACATTGCTCACATTGCTCCGTCCAATCAAACTTAACATTCTTTTTTGTAAGTTGTATAAGCGGACCCGATATCTTGGAGAAACCTTCAACAAACCTCCTGTAATATCTAGCCAAACCAAGGAAACTACAAACTTCAATAACTGTCTTCGACTACTCCCAATTCACTACTGATTCAGTCTTTGCTGGGTCAACCATGATACCACTCTCGGAGACTACATGGCCTAGGAAACTGACCTGCTCAAGTCAAAACTCACACTTACTGAGTTTTGCATATAACTAGTGGTCTCTGAGTGTTTGAAGAGCCACTCGTAAATACTGCTCATGCTCCTCTCTTGTTTTCGAATAGATGAGGATATCATCTACAAAAATAATCACTGATTTGTCGAGGTGTGATTTGAATACCTGATTCATCAAGTCCATGAACGATGCTGGTGCGGTCGTTAGCCCAAATGGCATGACCAGGAACTTGTAGTGACCATACCTCGTGCGAAAAGCAGTCTTTGAAATATCTTCCACCTTAATCTTCAACTGATGGTATCTTGACCTCAAATCAATCTTTGAAAAGAATTTTGCATCTTGCAACTGATCAAAGAGGTCGTCAATCCGTGAAAGTGGATAATGATTCTTAATCGTCAACTTGTTTAGTTGGTGGTAATCGATGCAAAGCCGCATCAACCCATCCTTCTTCACAAATAATACGGCCGGTGCTCTCCAAGGAGACACACTCGGTCTAATAAAACCTTTATCCAACAGCTCCTGAAGATGTTCTTTCAACTCTTTCAATTTCGCAGGCACCATACAATACGGAGCTTTCGACAATGGTTCGGTACCCGACGCTAACTCAATCGCGAACTCAATCTCTCGATCAGGTGGCAATCCAGATAGATCTTTAGGAAAAATATCCGAATACTCGCAAGCAATCATAATGTTCGCAATATATTTCTTCTCCTCCTTATGGTCTTGCAAGTACGCAAGATAACCGCAGCACCTGCTCTTCATCATACACTCTGCTCGAATAGCTGAGATAAACGGTGCCTCACAGGATTTGACTCCACAAAATAAAAAAGATTTTCTCTTTGGAGGATGGAAGGTCACAACCTTTTGAAGGCAATCTACGCTCGCATGATAAGCGGATAACCAATCCATTCCTAGGATTACATTGAACCCTTCCATACTTAATATGATCAGATCGACTATCGTCTTATGGTATTCGATCATCACAATCATTGACTGACACACGGCATCCGTGCTCACTGAGTCACCCGTAGTGTAACAGCCCGAATTTCCGTCTCCAGAAATCCGTGCCGTTAGGATCATACTCTGGATGATCCCGGATCGATCACACGTGTCCGCGCATATAGCGGAAGCTAGGTGGACACATCCGAGCAGCGGTAGTCTGAGTCAAACAATTTCTACACTAAATACACGTCAATAATATTTAAATGTAAAGAAAAACATACACATTTCCAAAAAGGAACCAAGAAGAACCATCGGTGATGGACGTACATCACCCAAACAATGGTTCCCGATAGTGGTTCCGAAATGGAATGTGGACTAACATAAAATAAGTAAATGTAGAACTATATTTGTTTATACAAAGGTGGCCACCAGGCACACAATAATCCAAAAGATCAAAAGTACAAAATGTCGGGCATCAATACCCAGGCTACGGGTAAAACTCGTCCGCCTGGACGTCCGTCTCCTCGTCCTCTGCCTCGGCCTCGGGATCCGGCTGATAGTCCGGGTCACTCTCGGTGCAGCACTGCTCGAACCTAAAAGATTTGAGCGAGGTGAGCTACATCCTAGCTCAATAGAAGAATTTCAATTAATTTACATCTAAATTATTTAACATGATTGCAGAACATATCTTAGATCGATAAGTGAAACAAAACTGAACAGATATAGATTGATGCTCAAACATGCAGGAAATCAGAATGCATAACTGGCAAAAGTAAACTGAACTTCGGAATTAGCAAGATGCTATGCTTATTAGATTTAAATGACTTAAATCATACATATCTCTAACTTAAGTAACTCCCGTGTATATATATCACGTGGTAGCCAGATTTGTGCCGATAGGAAACCCCAACCAATCGTCGTTCAATGAACAATTTTCAGGAATGCAATAATGCCCCACACATGGAGTGCATATTTTGCCGAGGATTTTCAAGCAACTGCACATTGTGCAAGAAACGGATATACCGGGAGTCAATATTAAACCTCAAATCAAATACATACTTATTACCTCATGAATCAGATTATCAGAGCAGATTATCAGAGCATATGCAAAGAACAGAAACAGATATCAGAATACGGGAATCAGAGTTTAATGCATATGCAGGCATGCTTTCGAAAATCAGAGATAGAATACAATGTTAAGATATCATGCAATTAAATTTAGATACACTTTAAGTTGAATTTTCCCCTACCTCAGATCAGTTTATCTTCGAAGCAAATCCAAAGCTTTTTCGACGTGTCAGGGTTTATTCTATACCATATGCACAGTACATTAAGTGTTAGGAATATCGGAGAACTACCCGGCACAATATCCGGGGTGTCTACTTCATGAAGTCAAGACAGGCAAAAACAGGGGTAAGTGGTCGATCACCACCCACTGTAGATCGATCACTGCCTATTGTAGATCGATCACCACATTGGTGATCGATCACCAACCTCCATATCTCTTCCTCAACACAGTCTAGGTTGATCGATCACCAATGTGGTGATCGATCACCAACTCTTCTGTAGATCGATCACCACCTTGGTGATCGATCACCATAGCAAGTTTCAAAAACTCCTCCCTCTGTCCACATTAATTTTTATACAAATTGATCGATCACCACCTTGGTGATCGATCCTTCTTTCCTGTAGATCGATCACCACCTTGGTGATCGATCACCCGAACTCATTAGATCGATCACCACCTCGGGCCTCAACTTCTTGATCGATCACCACCTTGGTGATCGATCACCAATGACAGCAAAGCTGTCATTAATGGAGTTCACCTTCCTTCCATTTTTCTCTCTCCATTAATGGTTGTGCAATCACCATTAATACATCATAAACACACCCTTTAAACTACTCATTTAACCCTATTTAACACACACAACTCACCTTGTTCGTGGGTTTCTTGGGGTTCCGGCAATGACCCGAAAAGAGGGTTTCAAACCTAGATCTGAGAGCTCTTCCTCGATCCGGATCCGCGATAAGCTCTTGACTCACGGTTTCACGGATCAAGGTCTCTCACACCAATCTTAAACCCCAGGTAACTCAATCACTTAGGTCTAGCTCCTCTAGCTTAGAAATCCCTCATCTTCTCTCTTGCTAACCCTTTTCTTCTCTCACAAGGGATCTCTTTCACACTTTCTTAGCACAATCTCCAACCTATGGAGCACGTAGGGCAAGGGGATGAAGGAGAAGAAGAGGAAGTATCTCTCTCTTGTCTCCCTTTCCTTCCTCTATAAGCTACCTCTCAACCTCGTAATCCTGTTTTGCCCTTGGTATACATTGGTGTGAAGCATGAACACGGTTGCTGTTCCTACCCTCTACACATCTAGGATCTATACGAAATTTTACACGTGATCTCATCTCATCACAGTGCCACGTTATTTAAATTAATATAACTCGAAAGTTTTTGAATCAACCTCGATTTCCGTACTGGGCACGTAGATCAAAGCAGTCAGGCTCGTGTTCTAATTTTCGGGGTCGTTACATTATCCCCCCCTTAGGAATTTTCGTCCTCGAAAATGTCTAAGAGGCGCATTCAGGGCTTTGTAGTTCTAAAACTCACATGCTAAACTAATACAGAAATTTGGTCTACATGTCATGCAGGGTAATTAAAACACTTACGGAATTTATACATATATCAGGCATGAAAATGAAAGTCTTAACAGAATTTATGAGGCATGCAATGAATATAAATAGAATGTACACATACAATTAACTACTAGGTATGATAGCATGGTAATACCTGCGGGGACATCGGATGGGCCGGCGTGATCAGGCGTCTGTCTGCTGGGACGCGCCGGCGGTGAATGATAGTCGCGTGGATCCACCCTGTGCAGGCGGGCGTGCGCGATCATCGGCGTGGACGTCGTGGCATAGAGGTGCTGCATGACTAGCTCATGCATACCCGCGTGATAGTCCAGACGACGATGCATCTGTCTCTGGAACGCCTCAACGCCATCCAGTCTCACGTGGATGCGGCGATTGCTCTCCACCAACTCGCGAAGCATCGCAGTGACGCTGCCGGAGGAAGACGGTGGGGGAGAGGCGTGCGTGATTTAACGATCGGCGGGTGGAACAGGCTGGTGGACGATGATGGCTCTGGCTGGGGTGGTAGGTCCTGTGGTGGCTCGTCCTCTGTGGTCGCGGGCACATCAGGATCGAACTGCTCACTACAGCAGGATGAACCTCTCGCTACATCGGAGAACGGGCTCACCGCGCCTCCTCCTCCTCGGAAGACGCTAACCAACAAGTTGTAGCTCTTTGTCCATTCTTCGATGAAAGACCTTAGTGTTGTTCTCCAAAGCGAGGCTCGTGAGGAGCCAAGGCGTAGGCCTCGCGTGGGGCGACATCGCTTCTCGAGCTTGGTGACGAGGCGTGCATAGGGATCTGTTTCTTCGCTCCAGATCGCCCCTTCGCAGACATCAGGTCATTGGCATTTATGATGCCATCAATGACCAGATCTGCCATAGAGAACCAGCGGTTCTCATAGGCGGAGAATAGTGCTGCACTACTCCCGTCCGTGAGGACTTGTGAAAGGGTTGAGGGCACACTTGATGTAGGTATCAAGCATCCACAACCGTCGTAGTTGGGCCCTAGAAATGGCTTGGCCTCACCGTGTTGGCCTTGGGTCATCTTGGTGACCACATCGCAGCATAGGGTACCTCCTTGGACGTAAGGAGGCTCGAGGCCATCGGTCTCAATGTACGGACGGGCATTGAAGTGCCGACATGGAAATGGTTGAATTTATATTCAAGGCCATCGATGGTTGTGACGAGTCGATGGCCTATCACCCCATTTGAGGTTTTGAAAGAAAAGCCGCTGTCGTGGCGGTAATGGTTATGGAAGGCGCGAGTAAGGGTTTAAGCCCTAGCTTTTGTATGTAACCCTTGGCCCAAACCATTTCGGTCGGTCCTCATAGAGTGAGGACGCAAACACGATTCGGGTAAGAAGGTTTTAAGCCCACCACGGTTTGGGGACTTCACGCTCAATAGGGAGCGGCGGGATGCGAGGAACGGGCGGTAGAGGTGAAGCGGTGCCATGGGTGGCACGGACGGTGGGGAACGGAAAGCGGTGGGCGGTACGAGCAGCCGAGACGGGTACCTTCAAGGATTCTTCGTGCGTGGTCCCATGGTATAGATTCGGGTTAAAATGCGAAGAAAGGAATCAAAGATCAAGGAAATGGAGGATTTACCGGTGAATGAGGCGACGCACACTCAAATCGAGCCGGAGAACGAACGAAATAGCCGGAGAATAGTCGGAAAATGGTTGGGGAAGGTCGGAAGTCGAAAACCCCTTTGGTCTCTTGCAGTTGTGATGTTGCAATGACCCTTCGGACTCCCCCTCTCTTATAACTTAACGCCCATTGGTGATCGATCACGGCCTCTTGGTGATCGATCACCAAGAATCTTTAAGTTCAAACCGCTTCATTGATCGATCACCAAGTGTGTAGATCGATCACGGGGTCTCTTGTAGATCGATCACCACTGGGTGTAGATCGATCACTGCCTATTGGTGATCGATCACCAGCTTGGTGTAGATCGATCACGGCTGACAGGAACACCACATTTCATCTGTTCAATCTCCCTAATATTGACGGTCTGGATTTTGAGACTACTGATTCATACGCCATATAAAGTGTTCCAAAAGAGAAATTCATCAAGTATATGCTCACACACCAATTTATAATCACGCAGCGAATTCCTAGATGAAGTCGAGACTTACCTTCTCATCGTGAATTGATGCGGATCACATTCACGGATTTGGTTTCTCTCCCAAGTAGCTTCGGCGTCGGAATGATTTCTCCACCTAACTAGTACCAGCGGGATTAATTTAGTCCGCAGGACTTGATGTCGATGATCTAAAATAGCAATCGGTTCCTCAATCGTCGTCATATCTTCCTGAAGCTCTATCGGTTGGAAATCCAAGACGTGAGTCGGATCGCGTACGTAATGGCGCAGCATGGATACGTGGAATACGGTATGCATGCTTGCTAAGCTATGATGTAAGCGATCCGATATGCTACCTCAACCCGGCCCAAGTACTTCAAATGGTCCAATGTCTGAGGACTTAGCTTCCCGCGTTTCCCAAAACGCATGACGCCCTTGATTGGCGAAATTTTCACAAACACCTTGTCTCCAACCTGAAAACAAGGGTCAATTCCTTTGTAGTTTAATTTTAACCATGGTCATATCATTAATGTAATTGATTATACCTGAAATTCCACTTGTGTTCGGTGAAGATCGGCATAGCTCTTTTGGCGACTTTGGGCCATCTTCAACCTTTCACGTATTACTCTTACTGTTTCAGTGGTACTATCTACCATTTCTGGTCCCAAGACAAGCTTCTCGCCGATTTCTTCCCAGTTCAATGGAGATTTGCATCGACGTCCATATAAGGCTTCATAAGGTGCCATCCCAATGCTCGACTGATAGCTGTTATTGTATGCGAACTCGATCAGAGGTAAGTGCTGATCCCATGAGCCATGAAAGTCTAACATACATGCTCGCAACATATCCTCTATGATCTGGTTCACTCTCTCAGTCTGCCCATCTGTCTGAGGATGAAACGCTGAGCTGAACTCCAATTTTGTACCCATGCCTTCTTGGAACCGTCGCCAAAACTGCGACGTATACAGAGGATCTCTATCACACACGATGCTGACAGGTATTCCATGTAATCGAACTATTTCTTTCAAATATAACTCGGCTAGTTTATTGGCTGTGATTGTAGTCCGATATGGTAGAAAGTGTGCAGATTTCGTCAAACGATCAACAATAACCCAAATTGCATTGTTCTTTCTCAGTGTACTCGGTAATCCTAGAATAAAGTCCATAGAAATGGCTTCCCATTTCCACTCTGGTACTGGCAAGGGTTGTAACAAACTTCTTTGGATTCCGATGATCTACTTTCACTTGCTGGCAGACCAAACACCGAGAAACATACTCTGCCACATCCTTCTTTAATCCTCTCCACCAAAAACTTCGTTTGAGATCTTGGTACATCTTGGTGCTACCCGGATGTATAGCATACGTAGATTTATGCGCTTCTTCCAAAATTGTGTCCTTTAGATCTTCAGATCCGTATGCATGTCCGATCTCGAAATAGCAAGGTGCCATCATCCTTAATAGAAAAATCAGGCCTTATCCCATTGATCACATCTCTTCTAATCGTCATGAGTTCGTCATCGACCATTTGGAGTTTACGTATATTGTCAAACAAAGTGGGCCGTATCACAATGGTGGCCATCAAAGTACCTGAACCCTTAACATCAATCAACGTATCACATAAGGCCAGGTCTTCCAATAAATGCCACCTTTGCACTCTGGTGATCAAATGTGCCAACGGTCAAGACTTCCTGCTCAAAGCATCCGCCACCACATTGGCTTTTCCAGGGTGGTACTGGATGGAACAATCGTAGTCTTTTAAGAACTCCATCCACCTGCGCTGTCGCATGTTCAAGTCCTTTTGTGTAAACAAGTACTTCAGGCTTTTGTGGTCGGTGTAGATGTCAAATGTCTCACCGTATAAGTAGTGCCTCCAAATTTTCAGAGCAAAGATCACCGCTGCTAACTCCAAGTCATGAGTCGGGTAATTCTTCTCATGTTCCTTCAGTTGTCTAGAGCCATATGCGATAACCTTCTTATGCTGGTTGAGGACGCAACCTAACCCACTATATGATGCGTCGCTGTAGATAGCAAAACCTCCTCTGCCAGAAGGTATAGTTAGCACTGGTGTTGTAGTTAGTCGCGTCTTCAATTCCTGGAAACTCTTCTCACATTGTTCCGTCCAATCAAACTTAGCACTTTTCTTTGTGAGCTGAGTAAGCGGACTTGATAGTTTAGAGAATCCTTCTACAAACCGCCTGTAGTACCCTGCCAAACCAAGAAAGCTACGGACCTCTGTCACTGTCTTAGGCTGTTCCCAATTCACAACCGCCTCGATCTTTGTGGGATCTACCGTTATACCCTTTGCGGAGACGATATGGCCTAAGAAACTCACTTGGTTCAACCAAAACTCGCACTTGCCGAGCTTCGCGTATAATTTGTGTTCTCTAAGGGTCCGCAAAACCACATGTAGATGTTCTTCGTGTTCCTCCTTTGTCTTGGAATAGACAAGAATGTCGTCTACGAAAACAACCACCGACTTGTCCAAGTGTGGTTTAAATATACGATTCATCAGGTCCATAAATGATGCGGGTGCGTTTCAATCCAAATGGCATAACTAAGAACTCATAGTGCCCATATCCGGGTTACGAGCATCTTCTCCACATCTTCAGTCTTGACCCGTAATTGATGGTAACCTGATCTCAAGTCAATCTTCGTAAAGAACCTCGCTCCTTGCAATTGATCAAATAGATCGTCGATCCTAGGAAGCGGGTAACGATTCTTAATCGTCAACTTATTCAACTGCCGATAATCAATGCATAAGCGCATTGAGCCGTCTTTCTTTCTGACAAACAACACCGGTGCTCCCCAAGGAGACACACTTGGCGAATAAATCCTTGTCAGCTTCTTGCTTGTTCCTTCAACTCTTGCAATTCTTGGAGCCATCCGATACTGAAGCCTTAGAATCGGTTACGTGCACGGAGCTAAATTAATTGCAAACTCAACCTCTCTAACTGGTGGTAATCCAGGCAATTCTTCCGAAAATACATCGGGATACTCACAGGACGTGAATATCGTATAGCACATTTGTTTCTTCCCGTTGTTCTTGTAGAAAAGCCACATATCCGCTGCATCCCTTCTTCATCATCTTTTCCGCCCGAATCGCGGATATCAACGGAGCCACCATAGATTTATCCCCAAGGAATCTAAATGACGGTCGCTTAGGTGGACGAAAAACCACTATCTTCCGAAGCCAATCCACACTTGCGGTATGCGGATAGCGATCCATTCCATAATGACGTCAAATCCCTTCATATCTAACAGAATCAAATCTGCCTGTGTCTCGTGTTCTTCCACTGCCACTATCACTGACTTGCACACGGTGAGTGCGTTCACGATATGTGGAAGGCACCGCCAAAATAAAGTCTAAGTTTGCAGGTGGCACCCAATTTCTTAGTAAATTGAGGTCGGATGAAAGAGTCAGAGCCTGGATCTATCAAGGCTCGTGCTCTGTGAAAGCAAATGTCGCAACTCCTATACAATTTCAGTTCACCTATACGCCAATTTCAATGTTATCTCAACGTCTTAACTATGCATGCATACATATACTATTTTCATCATAATTACTCAACAATTTCTATATTTTTCAAAATTCTTAATTCGTTATATCAATAACCCACATTCATTGAATCTCAAATCATACCTTGGATGACATCATTCGATGTCAGAGCATCGTGATGACATAAGCTCGACCGTGGACTATTTGGTCGAGATGATCTCTGTGTTGATACCGATCCTGCCCGCTCCTTACTCTCCTCAGGGCAACTCCTAACCAAGTGGCCCATCTTGCCACACCTGAAGCATGCCCCGGTATCTCTCCTACAATCCTCCGTCTTGTGTGGTTTCCCACACTTTGCACAAATCACGGCCGGAGTAAAGGATGAGATCCTTGAAGGTCCCTGTGTCACTGAGGCCCCGCTACCGTAAGATCCACTGGTTCAATGATCTAGAGGGCGAGGTGGCTGCCCTCCGGTAGGAACTAGGACCAAGATATTACCTACGAGAGTAGGGTATCTCGGAGGTCTAGCAAACCTAGCCCTCTTGTTTTGTTCTGTGTCCTGAGATTGCCCTTGAAACGGTCTCTCTCTCGCCTGCTTGTCTCTCCAAGAAAACTGCTTTTGGTTCTCCTCTTCAGCTATGAGAGCCTTGGCCATGACTCCCTCATACGTCTCCATTTCCCACATGGCGACGTCCTTCTGCAAATTCTGTCTAAGGCCAAGTTGAAACTTTCTGGCCCTCATCAACTCTGTGGCTACATGCTGAGGAGCAAACCTAGCCAACCTGTCAAACTCCGCTCCATAGTCTCTCACCGACATGGCGCCTTGCTTCAACTCTATAAACTTCACTTCCCATTGATGCCTCACAATTTTCGGAAAGTATTTGTGGTAAAACACCTCCGTGAACTCCTCCCATGTCCAAGGAGTGTGAGGGAATTCTCTTTGTCGATTTTGTGACACCGACTTCCACCATGGTCCGGCGTCACCATCAAGTTTGAAAGTGGCCCAACGCACTTTCTCCTCATCACTACATTGTAGTACCTCGAAGAGCTTTTCCATCTCTTCAATCCATCCTTCCGCCTCTATGGGATCCGTTTGACCCGAGAAGTTAGGAGGTCTCATTCTCCTAAACTCCGCAAACCCACTAGGCTGATGGGGTGGTCTAGCTGCCTGTTGAGCCAACGCAGCTGTTTGTTGAGCGACGTTGGTAGCTAATGCTTCCAACACCTGCTCCATCCTCTCCTCATTTCTTCTTCTTCCTCCTCTTGGTCCCACCGGAACCACATTTGGCTGTGAGAGAAACTCTAAACCCCGCGACGTGACCTCTGGCACATCCCTCAGGGGAATCTCTCTCTGTCCTGCTCTACCTCCACTACGCCCTCCTCTGAACTTAGGGCCCATACTGGTCTGTCATTGTAAAAACAACAACATTGATCAGTACATAGATTGTGAAAACAACCCGTTATGAACCCACCGTTCAACCTAAAGTCTTGGCTCTAATACCAACTGTAACAGCCCGAATTTCCGTCTCCAGAAATCCGTGCCGTTAGGATCATACTCTGGATGATCCCGGATCGATCACACGTGTCCGCGCATATAGCGGAAGCTAGGTGGACACATCCGAGCAGCGGTAGTCTGAGTCAAACAATTTCTACACTAAATACACGTCAACAATATTTAAATGTAAAGAAAAACATACACATTTCCAAAAAGGAACCAAGAAGAACCATCGGTGATGGACGTACATCACCCAAACAATGGTTCCCGATAGTGGTTCCGAAATGGAATGTGGACTAACATAAAATAAGTAAATGTAGAACTATATTTGTTTATACAAAGGTGGCCACCAGGCACACAGTAATCCAAAAGATCAAAAGTACAAAATGTCGGGCATCAATACCCACTACGGTAAAACTCGACGCTCGACGTCTCCTCGTCGCCCTCCGCCGGCCTCGGGATCCGGTGATAGTCCGGGTCACTTTCGGTCGCACGCAAACCTCGTAACCTAAAAGATTTCAGAAAGCAGGGTGAGCTACATCCTAGCTCAATAGAAGAATTTCAATTAATTTACATCTAAATTATTTAACATGATTGCAGAACATATCTTAGATCGATAAGTGAAACAAAACTGAACAGATATAGATTGATGCTCAAACATACAGGAAATCAGAATGCATAACTGGCAAAAGTAAACTAAACTTCGGAATTAGCAAGATGCTATGCTTATTAGATTTAAATGACTTAAATCATACATATCTCTAACTTAAGTAACTCCCGTGTATATATATCACGTGGTAGCCGATTTGCCGATAGGAAACCCCAACCAATGCCGTTCAATGAACAATTTTAGGAATGCAATAATGCCCCACACATGGAGTGCATATTTTGCCGAGGATTTTCAAGCAATCGCACATTGTGCAAGAAACGGATATACATGAGTCGGTGGGGATCGTCTGAATATTAAACCTCAAATCAAATACATACTTATTACCTCATGAATCAGATTATCAGAGCAGATTATCAGAGCATATGCAAAGAACAGAAACAGATATCAGAATACGGGAATCAGAGTTTAATGCATATGCAGGCATGCTTTCGAAAATCAGAGATAGAATACAATGTTAAGATATCATGCAATTAAATTTAGATACACTTTAAGTTGAATTTTCCCCTACCTCAGATCAGTTTATCTTCGAAGCAAATCCAAAGCTTTTTCGACGTGTCAGGGTTTATTCTATACCATATGCACAGTACATTAAGTGTTAGGAATATCGGAGAACTACCCGGCACAATATCCGGGGTGTCTACTTCATGAAGTCAAGACAGGCAAAAACAGGGGTAAGTGGTCGATCACCACCCACTGTAGATCGATCACTGCCTATTGTAGATCGATCACCACATTGGTGATCGATCACCAACCTCCATATCTCTTCCTCAACACAGTCTAGGTTGATCGATCACCAATGTGGTGATCGATCACCAACTCTTCTGTAGATCGATCACCACCTTGGTGATCGATCACCATAGCAAGTTTCAAAAACTCCTCCCTCTGTCCACATTAATTTTTATACAAATTGATCGATCACCACCTTGGTGATCGATCACCAACACCCTTGTAGATCGATCACCACCTTGGTGATCGATCACCAGACTCATTGTAGATCGATCACCACCTCGGGCCTCAACTTCTCAACTCTCTGGGGTCTCTGTTCCCCATAAGCTTATACAGATTGATCGATCACCAGTCCTTGGTGATCGATCACCAACCCTCAGTGATCGATCACCACCTTGGTGATCGATCACCAATGACAGCAAAGCTGTCATTAATGGAGTTCACCTTCCTTCCATTTTTGCTCTCTCTCCATTAATGGTTGTGCAATCACCATTAATACATCATAAACACACCCTTTAAACTACTCATTTAACCCTATTTAACACACACAACTCACCTTGTTCGTGGGTTTCTTGGGGTTCCGGCAATGACCCGAAAAGAGGGTTTCAAACCTAGATCTCGGAGCTCTTCCTCGATCCGGATCCGGCGATAAGCTCTTCAGCTCTGGTTCGTCAGATCAAGGTCTCTCACACCAATCTTAAACCCCAGGTAACTCAATCACTTAGGTCTAGCTCCTCTAGCTTAGAAATCCCTCATCTTCTCTCTTGCTAACCCTTTTCTTCTCTCACAAGGGATCTCTTTCACACTTTCTTAGCACAATCTCCAACCTATGGAGCACGTAGGGCAAGGGGATGAAGGAGAAGAAGAGTGGAAGTCTCTCCTCTCTTGTCTCCCTTTCCTTCCTCTATAAGCTACCTCTCAACTCAGAATCCCTGTTTTGCCCTTGGTATCTGTTCCGGTGTGAAGCATGAACACAGTTGCTTCTGCGCAGCGTGTTCCACCTACCCTCTACACATCTAGGATCTATACGAAGTTTTACACGTGATCTCATCTCATCACAGTGCCACGTTATTTAAATTAATATAACTCGAAAGTTTTTGAATCAACCTCGATTTCCGTACTGGGCACGTAGATCAAAGCAGTCAGGCTCGTGTTCTAATTTTCGGGGTCGTTACACGTAGGGACAAATATTGCCAGTATAAACTCAAGGGGCTTGGGAACGATGCCCAACTCCTCAGCAAACGGTAGAGTAATAAATGAATGAGTAGACCTGGGTCTATCAGTACTCATGCTTCAGTTTTGCATACGTCGTCATCACGACGCATAACTAGGGTACCTTTAATTAATACATAGAATTTAATTAATTGTGCATAAGGTGTGTGGTGTTCATGCATGATTTACTAACAGAAATTATAAAACACAGTCAAAATAGAAACTAAAATAAAATTTAACATCTTAACTTTTAATGATACCTTGAATCACGTCATTCGATGTTTGGGCAACTTGAGTGTCACAGCATAAGCTCGGCCTTGAATGGTAGGTCGGGCCGATCTCTGTGTAGATGCGGAAGTGATCCTCCCCTTGTCCTCCTCAGGACAATCCTTGACCATATGTCAGATCGTGCCACACCAGAAGCACGCTCTAGTGTTCCTCCTACAATCCTCGGTCTTGTGTGGTTTCCCACACCGTGTACATGAAGTGACCGGAGCAAAAGATGGCGCACATGGGAATCCTTGTGCCACTGAGGCCCCACTCGCAGTAGAACCTGCTTGTCGGAAGGATCACACAGGTGAAGACACTGATGGTCTGTGATAGGAGGTCGGTCTAGAAGAAGCTACAGGTCTCGAGTACGTCGGCTGGGTAGGATACATCGACTGTCTCGTAAGCTTGGGCCTCTTATTTGCCAGCTCATAGGCACTTGCCTGACCTTGTCCAGCTCTTTTTGTGTTTTGTTGGTCTCTCCTTTTATACATCCGATCAATGTCCTCCTCAACAATAAGGGCTTTATTAATCACCCTGCATATGTCCCAAGCTCGAAAGTCGAGATCCTCTCTAGAATATTGAGCCTTAAGCCCATATGAAAATTTTTGGCCCTCATTGACTCAGTGGCCACATGTTGAGGCACAAATCTCACTAGTCTATCGAACTCGGCCTCGCACTCTCATAGTGTCATCTTGTTCTACTCCAACTTCATAAACTAGACTTCCCACTGGTGCCATATGATCTTGGGAAAGTACTTATCATTGAAGGTTTCTACAAACTCTGCCCAAGTCCATGGTGTGTTGGGGATTTCTAACTCCCTGATCTTGGATACTGACTTTCACCAAGGGCCAACCTCCCCATCTAACTTGAAGGTTGCCCAACGCACCTTCTCAACCTCGGTGCATTGAAGCACGTCGCAGTTTTTCTCCATCTCATTCAACCAGCCCTCTACCAAAATCGGATCAATCTGACTCGAAAAATTAGGAGGATGCATCCACCTAAACTCTACAAACCTGAAGGGTTGATGTCTGGCTGCAATCAGCTCTGCTTGCCGAGCAATAGCAGCAGTCTACTGAACCATGGATGCTGTCTGTCATTGTTAAATAATAATAATAATTGATCAGTATTTATTATAAAGACAATCATGCCCACGGTCCTATGTAACTCCGGATCTAGAGTCAGAGCTCTGATACCAATTGTGACGACCTGACTTTTCCAATCCTAGAGATATAGAAAAGGTCAGCTCGCCAACCTATCGATTAAACGATAAGTTGGACGAAACACATACAAACATCAGAGTAAAAAAGCAATTAAATTTCATTTCTTTAAGGAAAGTGGAAACAAAACTAATGGTTCTAACCCCAGGCAAAATAATGGGCAAAAGAATCGAAAAGAACCATCGATGATGGCCGACCATCACCGAAATATGGTTCACAAAAAGAAAAGTATAAATACATGAATCTAAAAATATACAAAACATAATAGACCGGATACCCAGCCCAAGTTTAATCCCATAAAAAATACATAGAACAAGAAGGATCCTAAACAAGGAAGAATTCCTCAGGAGGAATCTCATACTCTTCCTTAGGAATGTAATCAGGATTGATGTCGTAGCCCCGAGCCGCTACGTCTGAATTTGTACCTGTGACATATAGTCGGAGTGAGCTAACCATCTAAGCTCAATAGAAGAAAATCATCAAATACATTGTATCTTAATTAGCATGGTTTTAAAACATAGTTCATAGTATCATATTTCCAAAGCAGGAGTGCAAAAATAACTGAATATCAAGTACGAAAATCATATGCTATTTCATATGCAAGATTTCCCAAAATAGATTCAAAACGGGCAAGGAATTCAGGTGTTTAATGTTTCTTACTTTCTATATGCAAAGCTTATCATTTCATGACTTAAGTCTCAACTTAAATTATCTCTCAAGTCTCTATAACTTGGAAGCAGGAATAAGACCAATGGGACCCCTATCTACCATCGTCATTCATGAACCCTTTTTCAAGAGTGCAACAAGCCCCTGCATTATGAGGGTAACTTGCGTCTGAAAATTTTTCAGGAATTGAGGAGTCGTTCAGGTGAATCATAAATCAGATGCAGATTCTAATACGTAAGTCAAACGCAAATTCTAATACATAATTCAGAGTTTCAGATTCAGAGCAGATTCAAGTTTCAGAGTTCTTATTTCGGATTCAGAGTTCCTAATCAGGTTCAAGTTTATAGATACGAGTTCTAGATGTCATATGCAAGTTCAAAAGATCATAAAACAAAATATCTATGTGAATTAAAATAGATTGCAAGTGATGATGAGATTCTCCTACCTCAGAAAGCTTTCACACAAACCGAAGCAAAATTATAATTATCGGATGGCGCCAAGCTCACAACATAACCTAAGACCATTAATGATCATATATTAAAGATCTGGTAACATACAAATCAAAGATTCAAACAGAATAATAGAAACAGACCAAACAGACTAACTCAGTTTCTCGCACGAGTGAGATACAAACCTCAGGCACACGAGCTCCCAACCCCATATTTCTTATGCTACCAATTGGATTTTACCTTATTGCAGCAAGTCACGCGATGCCTCACTCAGGCTAGCCTCTTGTTCACATGGGACCTCGCGCGAGTGAGTCTCAGAGTCTCTAAGGCTACATATCTCACAGAAAGCCTCTCACACGAGTGAGCACTTAAGCTTTGGCATGCGAGACACAGACGTTCACTGGACCTTATTTTTCAAGCATAAGAACTCTCAAGAGTCTTTTCTGAAGGTTGCTTGCGCGAGTAAATTTTGAAGCTCGGTCGCGCGAGTTACAGAACTCTGCGATTTCAGAGTTTCTAAAACCCATTTCGCATCATAATTTCTCACCATTTTTCACCCAAATCTTCTACACATCATTCAAACAATACAACAAACATTTATTCTACAAATCTAACTCATTAATCTCAACAAAAACGTACTTTTCACCGATCAATTTCACGGTTGAGCAATATTGCCCAAAAGAGGGTGTCGGAACAAAGCTTTCGAATTTCTTCACGATTCCTACCGTGATGGATCTCAAAAGCTCACGGTGACTCCATATTTTCGCACATGTCGATCCTGACCTTCCCAAATCATTGACGCTGAGCACAAGAGATCAGTTCTCACATGTTCCAAGTTCAAGAGTTTCAAATAAAAAGGGTTTCTAATGGCTGGAGATTCTCAAACGGAAAATGCAAGCGATGATCAGCGGCAAATTTCTTGCGAGGTGAGGAGCTTACAAGCGATCACACTACAAAGGTTTCACAAGGGTTTCCAACGGAAGGAGCTTTCACTCTCACTCTCTTTCTCAAGTTTCACACGATACAAGGGGATGGTGGCTTACACAACAAGCCCTCCCTCTCTTATAATTGGGTTTTGTTTGGTGTTGGGCGCACACACACTACCTTGTGTGTTTAGTTCTCAAGCTCTAAATCTCAGATTTGGTGTTGAGCGGCACACTACAAGTTGGTGCACGGCTTTCACACTAAAGGTCTAATCACGCTCTAAACTTAAATCCCTCCCCACACTTTTATCCAAATAATATTTAAAAGCCTATGGCGACATTGATCGTCGTACCGAACACGTACATGGGTCGGTCTAATTCGAGTTTAAATTTACAGGTCATTACAAAATGGGTTTTGATAAAGCTAGCATTTGCAGCTTGTATCTAGCATCTTTGGAATGAAAGAGAGAATCTTCGATAATTGTCAAACTTCAAAGGAAATGTTACTTAAAAGGATTACGGAAGATGTTACAATATCAATAAAAGGGGATGACCAGGTTGTGAGGCTTCTCAGCGATGATAATCTACTATTAGGATGGAACATAAAGCTCTAAAGGAAGAGTTCTTATGAATATGGGAAATGGTAGAAACAACTGATGGGAAATTTAAAACTGAACTGTGATGGCTCAATTGCTAATGGTTTGGCAGGGATTGGTGGGGTATTTAGCGATCACGAGGGTACAACTTGAAGAAGATTCAGTGGCCCATCTACCGATGATTACATTATAGGGGTGGAATTAGAAGCTATTGTGCATGGATTACTGGTGACTAAGAAGGAGAATTTTTATAAGATTATTATAGAATCTAATAGTCTGATTGCAGTGAATTGCATTAACAGGTTAATAGAATGTCCGTGGAGATATAAACACCTTATTTTGGGAATTCAAACACTTATGGATGAATTTGAGGAATGTAGGTCTGTTCATACTTGGCGAGTGCTTAATCGACCGACAGATTTCCTAGCCATTGTAGGGAGAGAACAACCCCAATTTGAATCATGGCCAAATCTTTATAATTGCTCAATTATTTTAAAATCTCTCTTAAAAAATGATTTACTTATTGCTTATATTAAAATGTAATCATTCCTTATTTCCTTTTCTAATAATAAGGGTGAGGACCTTACAACCTCAAGCTGAATTACCAAAAAAAATAAAATAACAGCTAGTTGTGGTTCCTCAACCTGAGACTTACATCACTCTTTTGTTCCTTGGACAAAAAGGGCTTTTTGGACTTTTGTTGGATTGTCCTCTTGGGTAGCTTTAGGGTTTTTAATAAAAGGTTTGTAGTGTTGATTTATTATTCTTCCTTGGGTGTTGTAGTGTTGCTCTAAAAACTTCTTTTTCCTCCTTCTGAAAGTTAGTGAATTGCTAAAATTATTTTTTTTCAAAAGGTTTCTTTTCTCCTTCATTTTTCTTCATGTAAACTTTTCCCAAGTGAGTTGGGTGCTTTATGCCTTAGGGACTAGGGTTTGTGGTTGATAGCCTTGTGGATCTCAAGATGGATTGTTATGCGTTCATCAACGATAAAGGAGAGCATTTAAATCTGAAGGCTATGGAGACGTCCTACAATGGGAAGTTGGATTACATGGGGGTTTGATAGGGCATGAGCATTTGTTCGATATATCATTTGAAACTTCGTGTAATTGTTTAATTTCATAATGGATTTGGTTGGTGGACTTTGGTCCCGTAGTTTTCCTAGTCATTGGGTTTCCACGTAAATATTGTGTTGTGATAATGATTGGTTTATGTGTAATCTTTATATTAAACTAGAATTAATCAAATAGCCAATCAATTCCATTGATTAAGGGAATTTTAGCAATATATCAAAGAACCAAGATCTACCCCTGTTAGATTTGATTGTCACGATCTATGATAACCTAGTAGCTCATCCCTATGTGTGTTGCCAAGTATAACCACTCACTTGTGAATCTTGTGGTGTTTGATTGGGTTATACTGATCCACAAGTGTTTGTAGTTCTAAGGAGACCATGGTTGACCACATAAAAAAACGTGGTTAACCACATTTGGCTTCATGGTTGACCACCACTTAAGTGACGGACAACCATGAGATTTGTTCTGTAAAAGACTTTTCCAAATCTCCTTTTAGGGTTATAACTTCTATAAATAGTCTCTTAACGACTTCTAGGTTTCTATCTCTCTTAATTTTATTGCTTAGCCATCTTTGTGAGAGAAAAAAATCTTTTGGCCATTGAAACCTTTGATTGGATCCCTTGGTGATTCAAAGGCTTTTGTTCCACTTCTATTTTCTGAAGAAAATTGCGCTTGAAGTTTTGAGCGTGTCTAGGTTAGTGGAATCGAGTGACCTTGGTGAAATTCGAGGTGTTGTTGTGGCTTGTCTGAACACGAGTGGACCACCGTGTGATTCGGTGGTTGAAGGCGATGATGTGATTTTTTAATTATGATGTTTTACTCGCAAGCGCACGAATCAGATTGTATATAGTGGGTGTAGAGTTCGAGATCTTTCCCACGAGGACTATTTTTGAAAGATCTAAAAAGACAAGACAGTAATTCAAGAAATCCACTAAGATTTAACAGTATTCTACCAGTCTTATGATTTAATTTTGTGAGAAGACAATTACTGACTACAAACTAAAACTTAACTGATAATTCAAAAGTAAAGATAAAGATGAAGATACTAAATCCTCTCATCTTTGGTCTGTTCTTCCCATAATATAAATCTAAGGATTAAACTATGAGATATACCATTGAAGAAAACCATCTTTTATGGAAGATAAATGATCAAAACCTCGATAGGTTCCACGTTGCATCTTTGCAATCAGGACTTAGATGATTTTTATATATAGATCTGGGATCAAGGGCATGGCTCGGCACACTTGATCTCAGGTTCAAATAAAAATCATCCCCAAAGTGGATGAAAATTCTAACAAGAATACTACCATAGATCTGAAATCAAGGGCATGGCTCGGCACACTTGATTTCAGATTAGAGAGTAATTAAGATAAACTTACCATTACAGATCCAAGATCCAGGGCATGGCTCGGCACACTCGATCCCGGATCATATTCGTAAGTAGATTCACACGATGAAAGCAAAAAGTCCATATAACAATGATTGGGTAAAATTACCGTCACATATCTGAGATCCCAGGCATGGCTCGACACACGCGATCCCGATTAGTGGCGGGGATTTCATCCGTTCATGATAGCACAACGACCATAAAATAAGATCTCATATTTTAATCCTAAATTTATATTATTAAAAGTACATTCCTCGGATGGGAATCATTAGATCTCCATCCCTATAAATTTAGCCACACATGTTATAATTAAATGACATAAATAAATAAGGAAAAATAACATCAATTTAATGAATTAAAAATACCTCAAACTTCAACAGAAATTACTTTGATCCAAAAGTACGATGACCTTCAAAAACGAAATTAATGTAGAAATCAACTGAACAAAAATAATAAACTAAATGAATGAATACTGAAAAATTAAAGGAACAAAGCTCTCAGAAAGGAATAATAAAAACTCTCTATCTCTACGTCTAACTATGAAAAAGAAAAACTAAAACTAACTCTAATTATCTCCTAATTCATTTTCTCGAAGTGTTTGATCGACTTTAAATAGATTCCCAGTCGCATAGGTCCCCTGGCACGAAAAGTCAGGGTCGATTAATCGACCCTGCAAAAAATCCTAAAAATCTGCTTTAAAGTGTCAGTTTCGTCTCAGACTGCTTTTTGTCCTCGATTAATCGACCAAAAGGGTCGATGCATCGACCTCCCAGAAATTCATGAATTCCAGCCTACTTTTGCATCAGACACTACTTCGGTATTTCAGCCATATCGTTTTACTCCGAACTTAGATTGACATGATTCTTATGCTGTTGGAACGCAAATAGAAAGATCTACAACTTTTGTGTTTTGATAATTTCATAATTTAGCCGTCTTGAAGGTCCAAATTGAGCTGCAAGTCGCACTAAGTTCTCGATGATTCAACGTTGCAGTGTTTTGACATCATTTTCAGAATTCTTGGGCTGTTTTCTACACTTGGCTTGTATTTATCTGAAACACTTCAAATCTAATAATTCTCATCAGATTGCCTTCATCGGATGGCTAAATATAGGTATTTTGGGGTGAAATATCATCATATTTCACTACTCATCACACCCCCAAACTTACACTTTGCTAGTCCTCGAGCAAAACAAACTAAAGAAAAATAAATGTCACTTTCGTAGAGAGCACGATTGCACTTAGCATGTGCAACAAGCCTTTAAACTCCTAGGTGATCCCTAGTGGAGGAGTTGTGTCTCCTGAGGGTTTACAGTGAAGTTACCCACAAACTTCAATACATTTTTGAAACCATCGATAAAATTGAGTTTTCAAAACATGATTTTTATAACATATATATCATTTAAAACTCAAAATCATTAATCAATTCAGCATGCGAATTCTCAATTTTAAATCACAATGTTATACTAATTATACTAATATCCATTCAAATTAGTCTAATGCTCAAATCTTTAGATAACTCATCCATTCATGCTTAAATGTGAAGTGTGTGCATACCCAAACCAAAATTCATTCATCTCAGAACTAGTTCAAACGGGAAACCGTCGGACCTGTTGTTCAGACTCAATCCTCACTTTAGGTATACTCTCAAAATATAAAAACACCGATGATGGATAAGTTTTCGCACACATGTGAGAGATCAATACAAAGCAAATAGAAAGGTCTCACATGATAAATGAAACACGATGCAATCAATGAACAAAAATAAATCTCATAAGAAGATACTTGTATATCCTACGCATGTCATATCAAGTGTCATAAGTATCACATATTTACTCTTCACAAGGCAGTTACCAATGCAAGATCAGATCATGAAGGTCTTTTTAGGGTTGTAATGGGGCTTAGGAAAGGGTAAGAAAGAAAGGGAATTGGGATTCAAAATTTCTGAGAAATTGGAAAAGGTACTAACCTTTGTTTTTTCTATTTCTTCTCTCTTCTTTTCTAATCTCTCACTATTTTTCTCAATATTTTACTATTTTTCTCAACTTTTTTTTTCTTTTGAATTTCCTTTTCTTGAAGCACCTCATATTTTTCATTATTTTTCACAATTTTCTTTTTCTTTTTCTCCCCCCTTTTTCTTTTATATTTTTACCATACACTCTCAGTAAACACCACAACTCAGTATCTCTCCACTTACTCTCTTTTCGTTCATTTTCATCCCTCATTCCTAATTTCTCAAAAATAAGAAGGGTAAAGCTGAATTTCCAGAAATGGTGAAGGGTTAAAGGTTAACGTGACTTATCAAAGAATGTATAAAGGTAAATTTTTTCAATAGGCTCAAAGAGGTATTAGATGGATAAATTTATATAAGGTGAGATATTTTAAGCACAAACGAGCCAAAGATAGCTTTCAATTATGTCCTTAAAAGATGGTAACCTTGCCTATTTGTCTTGAGTAGATATACAGTACGTTCTAACATAATGATCTGAATTTGATTTCATGAAAAGTCACAAGCCAAAATAAAATGTATGAGATTATACAAAGTAGTTCGTATTCAAAGAAAACTCCGAGTTTATGTATTCACTCATCAATGACGGGAAATTAGCTCTAAGGCTCACCGGGTTTCGTCTCCACTAAGAACCTAAGATTCAACGTTCAAAACCAGTTCATCGATTTCTAAGTCTTAGCTTAGTATAAGTGTAAAAATTCTAAGCATGAATATCAAAATTATCCATAAAATATCACATTAAGCTTCCTCATCTTAGATACAAGTAATCAGAATATGACATCAGTATTCTCAAAATTAAATTCACATGCATCATCAACTAAAGTTTAAAAACAATCTCCAAATAATGTGCATGATGACTTCAAAATTAAAATTTTTCATTTTTTTTTTTTCACATAAAAAATAAGTTACGCAAAATAGATAAACATACCCCCAAACCGAAAGATGACAATATCTTCATTGATTGAAATAAGTCATGCACTCCCAAATCTGTTTGAAAAGTACCTCAACACAAAGATCAGGTGCAGAGAATATGTGCATCAACTTGGAACATGACCAAAAATTTAGCGAAGGGAATAAGGGTACACTATTTAGGGAATTAAAAACAACCTAAACTAAAAAAAAAATGGATATTCTAGAAATAAACATACCAAATAAATAAATCCTAAATTCTAAATCCTAAACTAATCAAGAATTCAACTCCGTTAATCAATGTTAGGCGGACCCATCCACCTAGGTTCACTTAAATCAATGTTCTTAGGCACAGGGAACAATATCTCCCAAAGATCAAGGGGAAATTGATGAGACACCCCCGATGGTCTGGATGGAGGCGGTAAGGCGAAAGTAGGAGATGGAGATGGAGGAGATGGTGACGGAATCACATCAATTATCTCGATATCAGTATCGATGCACGGTGTAGGAGATTTGGAACAATTTACCTTATTTCTAGATGGTTCTCCCCAGGAAGGAAATATCATCGGATCGAGGTCGATGATTTCAACAGTGCTAGGCTTAAAAGGGACCGTTCGACGAGAGCGGCGCTCCTGCTTTTTAACAGTCTCCTCCATCTTTGATAACCATGCTCTGGTGAGATAGAAACATCGGGCCATGAGAAAGTTGTGCAAGATTTAATGGAAAGTGAGCCTAAGGGTGAATATAAAGAGATAAATTATAGAGTTAGAGTAGGAGTGGAAAGAGGTGTCCCGCAAAAAAGAAACAATGAAAAGTGTGGCAGTACGCTTGAGGGATCCTAAAGACGAAAGAAAAGTGGAAAAAATAGAGTCCCAATAGAATTCTGTTCCGAAAAGTGGGGGTCGATTAAACGACCCTGGGAGGTCAATGCATCGACCTCGGGGGGGTCGATTAATCGACAATGGGGTCGATGCATTGACACCCAAAGTTTTTTTTTTTTTTTTTTTCGAAAACTGTGGGTCGATTAATCGAGTATAACCCTCGATTAATCGACTCCAAGTTGGCAGAGAGTTGAAAATTCTTGAAAATTGGTATTTTAGTTGTGCTGTTCAACTCCTCGAAATGCAATAGGTAATTAGCAAAGATATTAGCAATCCCAACCAGATTAGAAAACACACTATTTCATTGATAAGCACGATGATTACAAGGACACTTCTGATTTGACACTTAAAATAAATGACCTAAACTAAAGAAAGAAAAATAACATAAAACAAAAAATCTTAATCCTAGACTAAACAAACTAATCATCCCCATCCTCTTCGGCCTGGCGGGCCCTGGCGCACATCTCATCATAACTATCAAGCCACATGCGCTGCCTGATCTGATGGAAGAAGGAACGATCATAGTAGCTTTGGCGCAACATTGCACTATGTTGTCGCTGCTACTCCTCCTGTAAAGAGTTAATTTGGGCTTGGAGCGAACCAAGAGACACACCCTCCTCGGGTCCCTAATTAGGTGCAGGATGGTCGTCCTGGCGTACGCGGCGGCGCTGGAGTGGTGGAGCAGGTTGGGCCGGCGTGCCAGCGGGGGCATCAGGGACATTTCCCAAGAGACGCATACTGCGGTTCCATTGGGTTGCACCATAACGATAGAATGCGAGGCCCCCGATATCATCATCCCGGTAGAACAGGAAACGAAGAAAATTAAGCAATTTCATAACATAATGAGGGAAGTAGATCAACAGGGCTTCACCAGTGGCAGGGTTGGTGAGATCGTCATGGCATCTCTACATGCCATCATGAAGAATCTTGGGCACGTTGATCCATGAATTTCGATGGGCACCATAAAGCGCCTGAACCCGATCACCAGTGCGCTCAGAAACGTGGCCACGGGGGTAGAGATTGCTATAGACTACACTATCCCAGAATAAAAGCGGGCGCGGTAACGCCGATCGCCTAGTGGCGACTCCTGAAGAAAATATGCTGCGGCACATATCATTGATTATATCCTCCTGAGAATCGTCGAGCTCTTCACCCAAAGTGTGATTGTGAGGGCGCTCGCATGAAATGTTAAAAACCTCCGCAATGGTGTGTGGATAAACCAAGCACGACCACCCATCGATTGAAACAGTGAAGTGGGCGGCGACTTGATTCCCGACGGAGGCGGCCACCCACGTCATGTTCTGATAGAATAACCAAATGACCCGTTCGGACACCTTGATCACAAGCAGAGTGAGGAGAAAATGGACGTTGAGAGCCTTTGCATAGGCGAGGGAAACGGCGTAGACAGGCAGGGCGCAAAATGTCGTTAGATCGAAAACATATTCGAAACACAGGTCTCGGGTCGCGAAGCGACCACTTGGCTGATCACGTGGATGCCCTGCAGGTCGTTGGGAGAGCCTCTGCGGCGCGGCAGAGGTCGAACCCATGATCACACTGTCGGAATGTCGGAGGCAGTCAGGGGAAAAATAAGATACAAAGTGAATGAAAATCGACGAGAGACTGCTGCCTTTAAATAGGTGCAAAGGCGTCCTCTCGGGACCGACACACCTCAAATAGTCGATTAATCGACCCTAGAAGGGTCGATTAATCGACCCCATTGAAAACAGACGCGTCATAAGTTCCGACGCATCGAAACGTGCAACACCTTTAAGTAAAAAGATGCAACGTCTGAAAATGCAAAAGTCGATTAATCGACACTAGCCATCGATGAATCGACTTAAATCGAGGCAGAAAAGAAACAAAAACGCATGCCCCGAAATAAAAGTCAATTAATCGACTCATAACGAGTCGATTAATGGACTCCAAATAAAACAAAAACTCTCAGAATTCAAAAAGCAGCACAAAATTCAATGTTGATTAATCGATGCATCGACTCTGGGAGTCGATTAATCGACTAATCAAAAAGTCAGCACCTCATAAAGTCAGTCTCCTTGAAAAAGGAGACTCCATCATTATTGCCCTCGATTAATCGACATTGAGTGGTCAATTAATCGAGTGGAAGGGTCGATGCATCGACTCCCCAAATTTTAATTTTAATTTTTATTTATTTTTTCTTTTTTTTGGGAATGAAAAGAAAAAGACCAGAGCGCTAGTTTAATGTCGATAGCTAGACCATGTGAATTGCTCAGTCAGGGTAAGCCATTGGATCACTCAATGGAAGAGTGTCAGAGAATGCGATTGCATCCTCAATGAACGGTTTTAATCGTTGACCGTTAACTCGAAAAACATTCCCGTGTTTCGGGTGGATAACATCAACTGCCCCATTGGGGAGTATTCGAGAGATTTTGAAAGGACCACTCCACCGGGTTTTTAGTTTCTCAGGAAATAGATGAAATCGAGAATTGTAGAGTAGAACCTGTTGACCAACGATGAAAGATTTACGTAGAATAGATTGATCATGAACCTATTTCATACGGTCCTTATACGATTTAGCATAGTCATATGCATCAGTACGGATTTCCTCTAATTCATTTATTTGAAAATCCCTTTGGGCACCAGATTTCAGGTGATCAAAATTCAAAGACTTAATGGTCCAAAATGCTCGATGTTCCAGTTCAACCGGGAGGTGACATCCTTTACCAAAGACCAACCGATACGGCAACATGCCAATTGGAGTTTTAAACGCAGTTCGATACGCCCATAGAGCGTCATTCAATTTTAGCGACCAGTCTTTACGGTCCGGGTGGATTGTCTTTTCTAAAATCCGCTTAAGTTCCCGATTAGAGACTTCAACTTGGCCACTTGTCTGAGGATGGTATGGTATAGCAACTTTGTGTGTGACACCATATTTCTTCATTAATTGGGTGAACACTTTATTGCAAAAGTGCTTTCCACCGTCATTGATTATCGCCTTTAGAATACCAAAACGTGAAAACACTTGATCCTTCAGGAATTTGATTGCTACTTTGTGATAATTCGTTTTACAGGCCACAGCCTCTACCCATTTCGAGACATAATCAACACCGACAAGAATGAACATATTTCCAAACGAATTAGGGAAAGGACCCATGAAATCGATCCCCCAAACATCAAACACTTCAACTTCTAAAATTGGATTGAGCGGCATCATGTTGCACTTTGAGATCTGGCCCAGCAGTTGATAGTTATGACAAGATTTACAATGCTGATGACAATCCTTAAAGATCGTCGGCCAGTAAAAACCACTTTGGAAGATCTTTGCTGCAGTCTTTTTGGAACTAAAGTGACCTCCACAAGCTAACTCATGACAGAACGAGATGATCCGTGGTTGCTCAGATTCAGGAATACATCTTCGTATGATTTGATCGGGACAGTATTTGAATAAATACGGATTTTCGAAAAAAATAGTGTTTCACCCGCGCCAAGAAAATAGATTTCTCATTCTTCGACCAATGGTGAGGTAATTTCTCGGTGACTAGGTAATTGACAAGATCAGCATACCAAGGTGGGCAATCAATCCTGAATAGCTGTTCATCTGGGAAGTGCTCCAAGATCGGAACAAGATCGTCGGATTTCTCAATAATTATTCGTGACAAGTGATCTGCCACCACATTTTCTGAGCCTTTCTTGTCTTTGATCTCCAAATCGAACTCTAGCAACAACAAGATCCATCTGATTAAACGTGCTTTAGCATCTTTCTTAGCGAACAGATAACACAGAGCAGCGTGATCTGTAAATACCACGACTTTAGATCCTAATAAATAGGATCGAAATTTATCCAACACGAAAACTACTGCCAAAAGTTCCTTTTCAGTGGTCGAGTAGTTCAACTGGGCATCGTTGAGAGTACGACTCGCATAGTAGATTACATATTGTAACTTTTCTATTCGTTGCCCCAGAACAGCTCCAATTGCATAATCAGAGGCGTCGCACATGATTTCGAACCGGAAGTCCTAGTTCGGAGATTGAATTATCGGGGCTTTTATCAATTCAGCCTTAATGGTTTCAAAGGCTTACAAACATTTATCATCAAAGACGAATGGGGCATCCTTTGAAAGTAAGCTGCATAGCGGTCACGCTATCTTGCTGAAATCTCTAATAAAATGCCGATAAAAATCGGCGTGGCCCAGAAAAGATCTGATTTCCTTCACTGTCCTCGGTGGTGGTAGATTGGCAATTAAATCAACTTTAGCCTTATCGACCTCAATACCCTGGGATGATATGATGTGTCCCAAAACAATGCCATCTTTAACCATGTAGTGATATTTTTCCCAGTTAAGAACAAAGTTCTTCTCCTGGCATCGTGCAAGCACTAGCGACAAATGATTCAAACAGTCAGCAAAACTGTTTCCATGGATCGAGAAGTCGTCCATGAAGACTTCGAGAAATCGTTCCACCATATCCGAAAAAATACTCAGCATACATCTTTGGAATGTAGCTGGTGCATTACAAAGCCCAAACGGCATTCGTCGGTAGGAGAAAGTACCAAAAGGACATGTGAACGTGGTTTTCTCTTGATCCTCAGGTGCAATGACTATTTGATTATACCCGGAATAGCCATCGAGGAAGCAATAGTACTCATGCCCGGCCAATCTTTCCAACATCTGATCGATAAACGGAAGTGGAAAGTGATCTTTCCTCGTCATCAAATTTAACTTCCGATAATCAATGCACACTCTCCACCCTATTTGAATTTTTGTAGGGATTAGTACGTTTTCCTCATTCTTCACCACTGTGACTCCTAATTTCTTAGGGACCACTTGTGTGGGGCTAACCCATTTACTGTCAGAGATGGGGTATATGATTCTAGCATCTAAAAGTTTTATTACCTGATAAAGAGGCTTATGACATTAATGAAGCCTTTCGTGAGTTGTACCTCAAGTGCATAAAACTGATTAAAAAGGAGGGTATGCACTTAAAAGAAATATCCGAGTTGAAAAGTGTTAACTCCTCTTTAAAATTCAAGGTTGAGAAACTTAAATGTGTCAAAGAGAAATAAGAAAGAATTATGAGATCTCTCCAAGACAAAGTTAGGTTCCTTAAAAATGAGTGCCAAGAGCATCATGAGAATTTTGAGGTCCTCACCTTAGAAAATGAGAAGTTGAAAAGTGAACTTGCCTCATCAACTTCAAAATTTACTAGTTTTTGCAAGGGTGAAGAAAAGCTTGAAAAATTATTTGGCATTGAAAAATCAAGGGCTAACGCTACATGAAAAAGCAAAAAAAACCACTACCTTAAACAATGGTTTTTTCAAAAAATCACCGTCTTCGACAGTAGTTTTTTTCAAAAATCACTGCCTTAACCAGTTGTAAAGAAAACAGTGGTTTTAGTTTTACTACTGTACATGATAGTGGTTTATGAACTTCAACAACGACTGCTCTCAACAGTCATAGAAAAAACACCACTGCTTTTGACAGTGGCATTTTTATGTAAATTTTTTTTTTTTTTTAAATTACGTCGACGATTTTTATGTAATTTTTTATGCTTTTTTTAATGCAATTTTTTTATTCTTTTTTTTAATGCTTGTTTTTAATACTTTTTAAAAAATTATATAAAGAAAAAAAATGATTAATCTCATATTTAAACACATCCTTTCAACTCAAATGCAAACCATTCAATGCCATTAATCAAAAAAATAGATGCCCAATTCTTTTATTCAAACAAAAGGTAGCATCTCAACCTATGATCCAACCTTTCAAATCAACCAAGCATTTTAAACTCTACACGCCCAATCCTTTTATTCAAATAAAAAGAAGAAAAGAAAGAAAGTTAACAATCTAAGGACCCCATGGCCCATTTTCAAAATAAAAGAAAAAAATATATAAATTTGCTTCGCCTCTCCTGGCCCATTTTCAAATCGGAAAGCGACGCCTGAAATCAAAAGAAGAACATCATTAAACTGAGATATTGATAACTTTCATCTAAGAAGTCCCCATCTAATAGGCCGATTGAAAATATTGACCTATTATATAAATAGGTTGTATTCAAGTTAGCCCAAACCCGACCCAAACCCAAACATGGTACCCGTTTACTACACAATATATAGGTCTATCATTTTTTTAACAGATCCAGGTCGGGTCTAAAAGTTGATAATAGGTCGGGGTCCAAAACTGAAAATGCAATTAAACCTATGAATCAAGAATGAGTGTAGAAAAAGTACATGATCTTGATAAATACGTCTGATAAAACACATTGACTTATAGAAAATACTCAAAATTTCAATTTTACGCTAATGATAAGTATATAAAGAAATACAAATTTATTTAAATATAAATACCAACAAAAGGCATAAATATAAAAAGAAATATAAATTTTATCATCATACCCATGGTGTACAAATGTGGGTGCTCGGCCCTCCCGTTCATCACATGCTCCTCCAAATTAACATGCCAATCCTTTAAGAAAGCAATGGAGTATCCTTGTCTATCCCTGCATTTAATGGAAATGGTGTGAATATGCATTGCAAAGTTTGCTTGTATAGGCAACAATACAAAATTGTTCAAAAATTACCAGCAAAAAGAACAAGACCACCTGTGGATACGCTTGCCAAGTCTGGGAGAGTTTTGTTAAGGTACTTTGGGGACAAGTAATCCAATGCATCCAACACAATAACAAGAGAAAAAGACTTTGGCTTGTAAGGAAGAGGAAATTTGATATCTGCCACACGCACACAATGCCCTTGTGAATCAAACTCTTGCAATTACCATCAGCATCCTCTATGTCATATGGTTCCACACCCCAGGCTTATCTATCCTCTTCTTTTAACAATTTGGAGACCACGACACATGTTTCAGGGTCTACATGTAAAACTTTGTGCATGCTGTCCCCATATACTTTCTTTAGTGTAAGAATTGCTCCTTGAACTTCTAAGGTGCATGATATAGATCACCTGCATATATGGACATTGCAATCTTAGAAATGAGGATTAACGTTCCAACATATTTTCAAATAAATTTTGAATGATTAACCAAAGTATGTAATGTTGCTTTCTATCCATGCACTGATAGAAGAATACCATCACAGGTGATAAAAGTTGAGCAGTTAATAACAAGAATAATATTATCACCGTTAAAGTTATTAAATTGTTACCTTTTAAATCATCAAATACCCACAAGAGAATAAACAAAGGAATAAACTACACTAGCCTACCATTATACCACCTACACATTTGGTCATGATGACTGAAAGCAAACAACCCAAAATAATGAGAAAATTAGTATGTATACCTTCAACCTTACTAACAACCTCTTTATCACTGCCAAAACGACCTGATCATGCCAACATGTAAAGAGTTTAGTTGCCAAAACGACCTGATCATGCCAACACGTAAAGAGTTCACTGCCAAAACAATCTGATCACTAAACAGAGCTTCACACATCCAGAGCACTAGGACAAAATCTCCAGGATGGCTCAAGTTTCTGACCAAATATACAACAGATCGGCTTAAAATATGTGAAAGAAGAGTACATTTGCCTGAAATCAAAACACTAAAACAAACAAAATAAACAGACTCCACTCGATTTTCCAAAAATCAGAGCCCTAAAACACTAAAACAACCAAAATCCCGGCCAGATCAGAACATCAATATCAGAATACAAACATCAAAAAATTAGGAGAAGGTTACGTCAAATTCTAAGATTGGCACAAACTTGCCCGTTTCAACTCGTTTGTGAGGAAACACTTAAATAGGTTTAAATTATTAGTGATTAGAGTTAACCTTAATGCATAATCGTATATTTGTTATGTAGATTAAGGGCGAGAGGCCATCAATAGGATTTTGCTTGACTTCGCGTAACTCTAAATTTTAGTAGGAGAATCTCATCTTTACAGTATTTTATTTTAATTCGCATAAATATTTTGAATTAAAATCTTTGAACTTGCATTTGCCATTGAAATCACATCTGCAAAACTGAAAATCTGATATAAACTCTTAAATCTAAATTTACCTGAATTCTGAAACCTAAATCTGCTTAAGCTCTGAAAAGCTGAAAATTCGATATCAAAAATCCGAACTATGTATAAGATACTTGCATCTGATTTATATTAGTATCTGCATTTGTTTTATAATTGACCTGAATGACCCCTTAAAAAATTCATGAACAACTTCTTGGCGCAAGTTACCCTCCGAGTGTAGGGGCTTGTTGCATCTTGAAAAATTGTTCATGAAGGACGATGGTAGGTAGGGGTTCCCATCGGCTATATTCCTGCTCTCGAGATATAGTTTATTCGGGAGGTATTTTAAGTTGAGGATTAAGTCATGAATTACTGAACTTTGCATATAGAAGTTAGAAATAATAAGGCACTGAAACTCTGCATCTGTTCTTGAAACTGTTTTCACATATTTAGAAATTGATCTTACATACAATTTACTGCATTTAAATTCAGTCTTTTACCTGCATATCTGATTTTGACATATTATATTCTAATACTTGTTTGAAAACCACGTTAGTTAGAATAAAATGTCGTAGATGTTTTTCTTCTACTAAGCTTTGTTGGTTAGCTCACTCCGACTATACGTCACAGGTCCAGGTACTGACATGGTTGTTCAGGGCTACGAGACTGATCCCGATTTCGTACCCGAGGAAGGGCCTGAGGTTCCTCTTGAGGAGTTTTTCCCAGTAAAGGACTTACTTATTTTCTTACTTTTTGTGAGAGTTAGACTTGGATTTGTGGGTCCATTTTAGTTGGATATCATAGTTTTTTTACTTGGCTTTGATTTCTGTTATGAGCCATGTTTCGATGATGGTCACCCATCATCGGTGGTTCTTTACTTTTAATTACTTTTGCATTTATTTTCTTAGCTTAGGATTATTTATTGTGTTTTACTCTGATATGTGCTCTGTCTTTCCGGCTTATCGTTTAATCGATAGGTTAGCGAACCGTCCTTTCTGATCGGTTTTAAAGTGTACCCTTGCAAGTGCACAAGTTCGATTGTAGCACGGCGAAATTAAGGGTGTCGAACCCACAGGGAAGCGCAAAATTAGATTAATTTTAAAGAGATTTCAAAGACCCAAGGAAGTGCCAAGGGTGAGAGATTTCATTGTCAAGATTTACCACTACACAATGCAATAATCAAAAGAACTAAATCAAGCTATGCACGGATGAACTATGATTAAGAAATTAACAATGATGAAATGATCAAGGAGTTGCTAACCCTAGATTTATAACTTTTCTACAATCAACCACACAATTTCATGTTAAATCATTATACCATCATTTAACTACAAGAAAAACGAATCGATGAAAATGCAATTATTGATTCGGCATATCCTATTCGAACACTATGACGCGTCCAATCACGGCATGCATCATGCGAAAGGCATAGCGTATCTCAAATTCGAAATCACAATCGTAAGAATCAACCGCACGGCATCCTATATCGATCTACAAGATCGATCTAGGTGGAATAATTCGTTTATTGTCGCCGATCACACGGTCGACGGCTATAAACGAGTATTCGATGATAACACAATGAAGCACACACTAAAAGCCGTACGATTCAATAATTCTAACAAGAAATTATAAGCTTAAAAGTAAGTTAGTTACTCATCTAGGGGTCGCTTCCTCCTTGAACGAGGGGTTTAGCCACTCATCCTTGATCCACACGCACAATGTAAATCGAAAGCCATCACAAAAATTACTCTTTTATTTATCAACCGCTTGATCTTTTTGGAGAAGATCACAACCTTACACAGCTTTTTATCTAAATACAAAACTAAAAATAACAAAGAAAAAATTGCTAAAGGCCCTAAGAAAATCTACCGAGCAGAAGTCCCCCTGAACCCTAAACATCCTGTTGTTTAAATAGGGCCCCGGGCTAAAATTATTCCATATCCGAATCAATAGATTGAATTTTGAAATCAATCGATTGAATTTTGAATTCAATCGATTGAATTCAAAATTCGAATTTTGGTGGCTCATTTGCATTCCCAAAATCAATCTATTGAATTTAAGGAATTCAATCGATTGATTTTCGAAAATCAATCTATTGAATTCCAAATTCAATCTATTGATTTTTGGGCAACTTTTTAAACTCAATCGATTGAGTTTCAAATCTCAATCGATTAAAATGGGTATGTGACACATTTAACTCTCGAAACTGTGGCTAGACCAATCAGTCTTTTTCACGGATTTCAGTGCTTCCGCTGGCTCCATGGTCCAAAGTTCATATAGTCCCTTAATTTTATTCACTTAAGCTCTTTCAACATCCCACGGTCCGTAACACCTGAAACCACTAAAACTATACAGCAGCCGTTAGAATGCCTTCATCGGATAGCTAAATGTTAGTATTTAGGGTGCGAAATATAGTCATATTTCGACACAGATCACACCCCCAAACCTACACTTTGCTAGTCCTCGAGCAAAGAGAATGATAAATATGTCAAGGCAAATTAAACTAACATCCTAAAAAAATTAAATGCCACTATCGTAGGGAGCACGATTGCATTTAGCATATGCAATAAGCCTTTAAACCTCTAGGTGATCCCTAGGGGAGGAGTTGTGTCTCCTGAAGGTTTTCAATGAAGATACCTACAAACTTAAAAAAAAAACAGTTTTCAAAATCATCGATAGAAGAGTTTTCAAAAATTGATTTATATAATATATATACCTTTAAAATCAAAAACCAATAATTATTTCAGCATGCAAAAGTTCATTCTCAAATACCAATGGCATGATAATTCCACAGTTGTTTATTCCAATTAACCCAATGCTCTGATTTTTAGACCAATTTTTCATTTATGCCTAGAATGTCATGTGCCCATGTGCCAATGCTTAAATCATTTCATTGCTAGATTAATCCAAATCAGGAATTATCAGATCCAAAGTTTTGACTCATTCCTCACCTTAGGTATACACTTAAAACAAAATCGCTCCTATGAATGATTTGCTTTTTGCACACATGTGAGAGAGTTATAATACAAACAAAAAAAAAGGTCTCACATGATATAAGAAAGACGGTGCATCAAAGAATTAAAAGAAATCTCATGGTGAAAGATATTTGTATCCTAAACACGTTATACCAACCACCATAGTCATTGCATCATCACTCTCCACAAGGCATTTACCGACCGAGATCAGATCACGAAGGTCTTTTCTATGGTTGTAATGGGGCTCGGGTGAAGGATATGAGAGAAAGGGAAAATTGGATTCAAATTTCTCTGAGAAACTAGAAAAAGAAATACAATTTAATTTTCTAACTTTCCACTCTTTCTTTCTCGGATTTTTCAGAATTTCTCTTTCTTTTCAACCTTTTTTTTCTTCTTTTCATTCCTTTTTTTTTTTTTTTTTTTTTTTTTAAACTAGTGTGGGGTATGGTTAATATAGCTTCACAAGGAATATTTATGACAAAAATTTTCAATCAAGGCTCAAAAAGGGGGTGCAACAAGGAAAATCAATATAAGGTGGGGCATTTTAGGCAGAAACGAGCCAATGATGGCCTTTGATCATATCCTTTCACGATGGTAATGATGCCTATTTGTCTTGAGTTTAAATGCAATGAGTTTTAGCGCAATGATATAAAGCATGCGAAATAAACAAACCGAAATAAAATGTATGAGATTTCAACAATTAAGCACGAATTTCAAAGATACTCCGAATTTATTTTAGCACTCATCAAGAATGAGGACAAAGTTCTAAATCTCACGAGTTTAGTCTTTCTTAGGATCCTAGAATTCCAAATTTGGACTAATCTTTTGATTTCCAGATTCAAGCATGGCGAAGTGCAAAAAAAAATTTCTAGGCATAAAATTGAAATTAATCTTTAAATGTTCACAATGGAATTAATTATCCTAAACAACAACAGTTTTATCATGGCATAAATATTTGAAAATTAAAATTTTATATGCATCAGTGATTAAAGTTTGAAAACTACGCCAAAAATAAACAACGATGATTTATTTTTTTTATTTTTTTTTTATTATTATTATTTTTTTAAATCGAAGGTGCATATAAAATGTGGTCAAACATATACTGCAAAAGTTAAAAATCATGAACCACGCATTTGAGCACACCACCCCCAAACCTGATGTTTCCAATGTCCTCGTTGGATTGTTGCAGGACCCCCAAACCTATTTTAAACTGATCACGGTTCTCAATGGAAAATAAGAAAATATATATATATATATATTGGAGCAATTACTAAAATAAACTTATATTAATTGCAATGTGTTCATACACTTATTCTCTCTTTTCTTTTTTTTTTTTTTTTTTTTTTTTTATAAAATTTATTTATTTATTTATTTAAAACTAACCTAATGCAACAATTAACAAAAAATAAAAACAAAGTTACGAGAGCAAACAAAGTTAAACCCTAACACCGTTCTAGAGACGAAACTAAAATCCTAATGCTAAAACAAAAATCAATCCCTCATTCCTCGTTGCTTGTCATTCCGGGCTTCGGTTTTGGACATGCATAACGCCACATCTGCTCAATGAGTCCGACCGCGCCGGGTGGTGGTATTGGGGCTTGAGGCGGTGATGTTGGTGGGATAGGAGGCGACGTTACGAGTGGTGGTTGCGGATTCAATTCCGCCCATAAATAGGTCGGAATCAAGTTCATTGTCGGGTCATTTTCAACTTCGATGGAGCGACTAAAATGCGGACGTGGTGAGTTTATGATCATGTATTCCAATGCTGAAATCGGGGAAGTCGATTGTGGAGATACCAAGTCAAGATCAATGATTTCCCGATTTGATAAATCGAGCGATTGGTGTGGCGAATCTCGACGCGGCTTTTTCCTTGCTGGTTCAGCAAGGCGTTTGGTTGCGGAACGTGTGCGGTATCGGATTGAGTCCATGGATCGAAGCTAGGGATAACAAATTCTAAGAAACCGAGGGATTGTTTTCAAAAAGTAGAGCTACGTACTTATTAAATAAGTGAAAACCAAAAACTATCCTAAAAATAACTAAGCTAAGATTGGAAATTTTGGGACAGATTTTCGGATGGTTCAGAAATAGCATCAGTCAATCGATTGGAATGTGAAAATCAATCGATTGACTGAGTGCAGAAGGAAATTTTTGCTGGATTTGAAAAGAATTTTCCTTTTAAAGGTCATATCGAAATTTGGGCCAAATCATCAAATCGGAGGAAACCTTCAATAGTTAAATCGATTAAAACCGATTTGTGAACTGGGTCACTTTCCAATTGAGTGGTCACTTTCCAATTGAGTTGGCAACTCAATCGATTGAAGATAGCCTAAAAGACCAGCCTTTTTGAATTAAAAAAAATGTCAATCGATTGAATAATCAATTAACTAACAATTAAAAAAAAGGGTCATATTTTCCATTAAGCTAGAACATATGATTACACCCACACGATCTTTCAAACTATCACAAAAACATGATTATATTATCCATCAAACCAAAGGAAGTAAAATCCTACGATCACTTAAAATGCATCTACCACAGTCATCACAAAACAGAAATAGAACAAAATAACATCATCAACCTCACATCATCACAAAATCCACATAAATCAGATCCAACAGATCAATCTTCATCATTGTCGTCGTCGTTACCCTCTCTTTCCATTGCCGCTCGCGCTCGTGCAATGAAGTCATCCGCTTCTCTCGGGAATGATTCCCGAGCAATTTGGGTTAAGAGAGAGCCTTGATATCGCAACATCCGATCCACGCCATCGATAGTCAAATAGAACCTATCCATGCGCGCCTCGAGGCGTGTGATTGTTGCCTCGGTATTGCACTCACGGGCTTCATCAGGACGAGGTCTACGAATACCGCCATGCTGGCGTTGCCCAGGGTTTGGAGCTTGAGATGGACCCTCGACTAGGACGTTTCGCCCGAAAAGAGCATTCATACTCTTGGTCCATACGTTTCTTCCATATTGATAAAATTGCATGTCGCCAATAACTTCATCACAGTAGATCGGGCATTGCAGGTGGTCGAGAAGATGCATTACGAAGTGGGGAAAGTACAACAAGAGGGACTCACATCGATGTATCAACAATCTGATGTCATTATGGCATCGATACATTGCCTCAAGCATCAATTTCGGGGCATTTAACCAGGTATTTGTGTAAACGGCGTACAATGCCGCCACCCGGTCACCGGTTCTCTCACTCTTAGTCCCGTGACGCAGTAAATTTGTGGACATGACAATATCCCAGAATAGAATATCACGAGGCAAAGCCGAACGCTTTGTAGCTTGGCCCGACCCTCGCCTACCCCCACACATGTTAGCAATCATCTCGTCTTGACTGAGGTTTAATTGAGGCCCGATTTGATGATTTGGAGGTCGGTTCATGAGGAAGTGAAAGGCCTCGGCCAGATCTGATGCTTGAATCCGATAGTTCCAGTTATCGATCCTTACTTTAATGCAATCAACTCCCGATGGCGATCGTCCTGCCGGAATCCATTCCATGTTCTGATAAAATAATTGGACAATGCGAGTTGATACATCGATGGGAGGCGGTGCTAATAACATTTCAAGATGAACCGCTTCGATGTATGCAATGGAATGTGCAGCTTCAGGGATACGGCGGAACTCCGTGAGATCGAAAAAATTTTTGATCAAAATTTCACGATCAACATATTCTTCAGTTGGTACATCTTTTGGAACATTAACTGGGCGTGGAGGGCGCTGGTACACGAGTCTTGCCTGATCGGCCTTAAAAAGATAATTTTGGAGTCAGGTTGTTACAAAAAAAAAGAATTCGATCGGTTGAACATGAAAGTTCAATCGATTGAAGTGACTGTGGCACAAAGGGAGAGACCCATGCATAAATGTGTCACCATTTTCCAATGTGAAGGAGTTAATTGATAAGACCAAAAAGCATTTGTTTAATCCAATTTTCAATCGATTGAAAATTTCAATCGATTGAACAATATGTGAGGTCATTCATTCCTTCACTCATTTAATGCATGGCTATTGATGAACAAGAAAATTGCATTGATTTCTCCCGCAGCACATTAATGCATTTGCCATGGGTTTTGACTACTTGCCCTTTATCTCAACCGATTGAATTCTTAAGAAGAGAATTCAATCGATTGAAACCAAAAAGGAAAATGAAGTGGGTGATTTGAAAAGTCATGTGATATGACTTTGAATTAACCTGTGGCAGCAAGAGTACTTTGCGATCCTCTCAATCGATTGAATTTTATTTTCATTCAATCAATTGAGCAGAATTTCTCTCTTTTTTTTTCTTTTTTTTTTTTTAATGGTGAAATTCACAATTATGCTAAAAATATCCCGAGTCAATCAATTGACTTAGATCTTTTAACACAATAATCAAGGACCATACAACTAAAATCTATCCCACTGGGTTGCCTCCCAGGAAGCGCTGAGTTTACGTGTCGACAGGTCGACCGATTCTTCATCACATTGGCGGCTCAATGAGATCTGTTTCTTCAGCCATCATTTGAAACTTTGACTCCAACAGCGGTTTAAGCCGTTGACCATTTACTTTCAGAATTCGATTATCTTTGATGTCTCTAATCTCGACAGCACCAAATTCAGATGTGGAAATGACCTGAAAAGGTCCCTCCCATCTTGATCGTAATTTTCCCGGTTGAAATTTTAACTTTGAATTGAACAGCCAAACTTTTTGCCCCGGATGAAATTTCTTTCTGGAGATTAACTCATCGTGAAGCCTTTTGGATCTTTCCTTGTAAAGTCTAGCATTCTCATATGCATCATAACGTAACTCATCGAGTTCATTTAGTTGCAGACGACGGTTTGATCCAGCAGATTGCATGTCAAAATTAAACCATTTGATTGCCCAAAAGGCTTTGTATTCAATTTCAACTGGAAGGTGACACGCCTTCCCAAACACAAGCCGAAATGGAGACATTCCAATTGGTGTCTTGAATGCCGTCCTGTATGCCCAAAGAGCATCCAATAGGCGAAGAGACCAATCCTTTCTATCTATTCTGACAGTCTTTTCTAAAATCCGCTTGATTTCACGATTCGACACCTCAACTTGACCACTAGTTTGTGGATGGTAAGGTGTTGCAACTTTGTGAGTGACTTCATATTTCTTCATTAAAGTTGCAAACTGGCGATTGCAAAAGTGTGAACCACCATCACTGATGATAGCTCGGGGTATTCCGAATCGGTTGAACACGTTCTCCTTAAGAAACTTTACCACCACCTTGTGGTCATTCGATCAAGTGGCTATAGCTTCCACCCATTTTGAGACATAATCTACAGCCACCAAAATGTAGAGAAACCCAAATGATGGGGGAAATGGTCCCATAAAGTCGATTCCCCAAACGTCAAAAATTTCGACAACTAAAATCGGGTTCAACGGCATCATGTCTCGTTTAGAAATATTTCCCAATTTTTGACATTTTACACATCCCTTGCAATAATCCATTGCATCGCGAAAGATAGTGGGCCAGTAGAATCCACTTTGTAAAATTTTGAATGCGGTCTTTCGTCCCCCAAAGTGACCTCCACAAGCTCCATTATGACAGAAATTCATCACGCTTGATTGTTCTTCTTTGGGCACACATCGCCGGATTGTCTGATTAAAGCATAATGTAAACAAGTGTGGTTCATCTGAGAAGTAGTACGTCACTTGGGAGAAGAACAAATTTTTATCATTTTTACCCCACTGCAATGGGATTTGACCCATAACCAGGTAATTGACAATGTTTGCATACCAAGGAGTTCCATTTAGAGCCGCACGGATAACCATCAATTCCTCATCGGGAAAGGTATCTCGAATAGGTTCTGCAAAAGATGTTGCTTTAGGAAGTATCTCGAGCGGATGGTCTGCAACCACATTTTCAACTCCCTTTTTGTCTCGTATCTCAAAATTGAATTCTTGCAGCAATAGAATCCATCTGATCAGTCTTGGCTTTGTATCCTTCTTTGCCAATAAGTACTTAAGTGCGGAATGATAAAAAAAAACTACGATCTTGGACCCGAGCAAGTATGACCGAAACTTGTCCAACGCATAAACTACAGCCAATAATTCTTTCTCTGTGGTGGTGTAGTTTATTTGTGCGTCGATCAGTATTTTACTTGCATAGTAAATTACATGAGGTAATTTATCTACTCTTTGGCCTAAAACCGCTCCAATTGCATAATCTGATGCGTCGCACATTAGTTCAAAGGGATGCGAGTAATCCGAAGGTTGAATTATGGGAGCATTGGATAACAGTTCTCTTACTTTCAAAAATGCCTTCATGCAATCATCATCAAAGATGAAAGGAACATCCTTCCCAAGCAAGGTACATAATGGTTTAGCCACCTTGCTAAAATCTTTGATAAATCTTCTGTAAAATCCCGCATGTCCCAAAAATGATCGGATTTGTCTAACACTCCTTGGTGGTGGCAAATTAGCAATTAAGTCGACTTTTGCCTTGTCGACTTCAATTCCTTTCTTGGAAACGATATGCCCTAACACAATTTCCTGTTGAACCATAAAATGACTCTTTTCCCAGCTTAAAATAAGATTAGATTCTACAAAACGTTGTAATACCTATGTCAAATGGTTCAGACACATTTCAAAGGTCCTCCCAAAAACCGAGAAGTCGTCCATGAATACTTCGATAAATTTGTCAACCATATCCGAGAATATTGCTAACATACAACGTTGAAAAGTGGCCGGCGCATTACAAAGTCCGAAAGGCATCCTTCGATATGCAAAGGTTTCATAAGGGCAAGTAAACGTTGTCTTTTCTTGGTCTGATGGAAATACAGGCACTTGATTGTATCCCGAGTAACCATCAAGAAAACAATAATATTCTTGTCCTGCCAACTTTTCTAGAATCTGATCAATAAATGGCAGGGGAAAATGGTCCTTTCTCGTGGCAGTGTTCAATTTCTGATAATCGATACATACACGCCATCCAAAGGGTCTCACGTAGGCACCAATTCCCCTCGGTGGTCTCCTTCACTGTTATTCCCGATTTCTTTGGAACAATCTGAATTGGACTTACCCATTCACTATCTGAAATTGCATAAATGATTCCTGCATCAAGTAATTTGATAATCTCTTTCAAAACAACTTCTTTCATGTTGGGATTCAACCGTCTTTGTGCCTCTCTTGATGGTGTGCTACCTTCTTCAAGGTGGATCTTGTGCATACACACCGACGGATCTATCCCTTTTAGATCGGCTAATGTCCATCCGATTGCTCTTTTGTAGTCCTTGAATACTCCAATCAATTCTCCTTCTTGCTTTTCTGACAAAGTTGCAGAGATTATCACCGGAAGTGTTTCAGATGGTCCCAGGAAAACATACTTAAGTGAATCAACTCAACTCAAGATTTGGTGGCTGCTCAATTGAAGGCATCAATTTGGGTTTTTCCACCACGGGTAATGGTTCAATTCGTGCCTTCCATGGCTTCTTCTCCTGAGACATTGAGATGGTGTTCATTTCCTCAAAATTTTGCGCAACACTTCCTCCCTCATCATAGATTGCCAGCAAGGCGGTTTCAAATTCCTCCTTAGTGAGCATCGAGGGAAGCGCTTCTTCAACCACTTCATCAACCTGGTCAATATAAAAGCAATCAACCTCTTCTTCGTTGGAAAAATGGTTCATAGCATTGAACACATTCAATCTCACTTTCATATTTCCAAAGGAGACATCCATCACTCCTGTACGACAGTTAATACAGGCATTTGCAGTTGCAAGGAAGGGACGTCCAAGGATAATGGGGATTTGGTTTTCTGATTTGACTTGTTGTTCCATATCCAAAACAATAAAGTCCACAGGAAAGACAAATTTATCGATTCCTACCAAGACGTCCTCGATGATACCCCTAGGTCGTCTTTTAGACCTATCTGCTAATTGAAGTGTTACCGCAGTCGGTTGCAATTCACCCAGGCCTAATTTTTCGTACACCGAGAATGGGATCAAGTTCACACTTGCTCCCAGATCTAAGAGTGCTCTTTCAATTATTTGTCCACCAATAACACATGCAACAGTTGGGACTCCAGGGTCCTTAAGCTTTGGTGGTGCATTCAACTTCAGGATGGAACTGACTTGATTAGTCAGGAACACTTTCTTGGACACATGTATACGTGTCTTCCTCTTTCGGGTGCATAAGTCCTTGAAGAACTTGGCGTACGCAGGAACTTGGTTAATGGCATCGAGCAAGGGAAGATTAATCTTTACTTGCTTAAACGTTTCAAGAATATCGTCCATTTTTGAAGGACCCTTCCCCAATCTGGATGGAGGTGTAAGGCACTCAGGGAATGGTGCCTTAGGTGTATGGGGATTTATTTCCATTGCTGGATCCACTTCAAGTTCCTATCGAACATTTTTGGGATTTTCGTTCTTCTTCTCTTTCTCTGGTTCTTCTTCCTTTTCAGCTTTTTTTTCTATTTCTTCAGCTTTAGATGGAATTTCAACTTGGTTGTCAACCACTCGACCACTTCTCAAGACCGTTACAGCCTTCAGCTGATGGTTGGTTGATGGCCCTTCACCAGATGGTGCGTGGCCTCGCGGGTTGTTGATAGGTTGGCTAGGAAGCCTTCCCTCTTCTCTTTAACTCATTTGGTTAGCCAATTGACCGATCTGATCTTGCATTTTAGCCATGGACTCTGCACGCTTGCATAGTTTGTTGTTGAGCTTGCGAGTTTGCATCAATTTTCTTCAAAATCAATTCCTTGAACTTGAAGCATTGGTTTGGTTGAAATTTGATGTTGACGATGCTCGTAATTTGGGTGCCGATAATTCAAATTTTGTTGGAAATTCAATTTGCTGGAAGTTAGAATTCTCCGTGGATGAAGACCTTGTTGTCCACTTGATGTATTTGCTTTATCCGCTGGTTTCCTTGTCCAGCTTTGACTTGATCCTCCCACCCTAGGTTAGGATGGTTTTTCCACTCATTGTAGGTGTTTGAATAAGGATTCCTATCTTGCCGTTGATATGACTGAGTCACATTAACTTGCTCCTGGGGATTTGATTCTTCGGAAAAAATCATCAGAGTGGCTGGACACTCGTTAGATATGTGACCTTGATTCTCACAAACTGCGCAAACAGTAGGGGCATTGAGGGTTTTAGCTTGCTGAGTTGCGGCAAGCAACATATTCATTTGTTTTGACAACATATCCACTTTTGTTGACAACTCAGAGGTATTGTTGTTAACGTCAAACAACCCCTCTTTTGTCAACACATGAGACTTTGTTGATAAATCAAGGTTAACACGTCCCAAAGTTTCGCTTTGCATTGAGGTTTGACTCAACCTTTCAATAGAGTCCAAATTTTCATGCTCTTTTATGGAATAGGATCCTCCACGATGCATTGACCATACGTCTTTCTTCCGGATCACCCATTGTAAAAACTCGAACTTGTTGCCATCTTGGAATATGATGATTAGGGCGCTTCTAAGCAATTCCTTAAAATGCTCCCAACATTCGTGAAATGTTTCAAAGAAAGGTTCGAGCATAAACCAGAATTTTCTGACGTAACTCGTTGGTTTTACTCATGGGAAAATATTTCTTTAAGAATTCACGTTGCAACTCAGTCCAACTCGTGATGGATCTTGGTTCTAACGAATTAAACCACGATCTCGCCTTATCTCGCAAAGAGAAAGGAAAAAGTCGCAATTTAGCTATTTCGTCAGTCACATTATGAACTCTAAATATTTTGCATACCCCAACGAATTCGGTCAAATAAGCATACGGATTCCCATTACTCAATCCGTTAAAGATGGGCAACATTTGAATCATTGCTGATTTGAATTCAAAGTGATTCCCTGGAATGGGAGCATGAACAATACTATCTTGATCCTCGTAAGGACCAGGATCATAGTATTGTTCCAACGTTCGGGGGCCTTCTGGTGGTTCATAATGGTTTTCACCATTATTGTTGTTGTGTACATTCCTTTCTCCTTCTCTTTGTCTTTGATCGGCCATAACTTCGGAGTTATTACGCTGGATCCGATTGCTCTTTCGATTTGTTTTACAAGCTCGCTCGATTTCCCGATCCAACGGTTGAAGAGTTGGGCGATGAGATCGGGTAAAGCTCATACACCAATAACCAAAACAAAATAGACTCAAAATGCTACAGTTCAGAATTAATCAATTGATTTTTTTTTTTTTTTTTTTTTTTTTACAATCAATCTATTGAAACAGAGTGGGAAAAAAAAATCAAATAATTCAATAGATTGAATTCCCAAATTCAATAGATTGAATTTATAAATTCAATCGATTGAACTCCCAAAATCAATAGATTGAATTCTGGAAATCAATGGATTGAATATATCAATTCAATCGATTGAGAATGGGAACAACCAATAATTTCAATCGATTGAGACAAAAGTACTCAATCGATTGAACTTATAAGTTCAATTAATTGATAGGACATTCAAATGCAAAAATCTGACTGACAAGCACAGTCAATGGATTGAAATTGAGAAGTCAATCGATTGACTAACAAACAGTGATGTATTTTATATTTCCACTAGAAATTTTGCAATCAACTCGGAACAGAAAAGAAAAAATTGGGGTTTTTTTCTTTTTTAATTAATTTTTTTAAAAAAAAAAAAATTTATTTTAATTTTTTAATTTTTTAATTTTTTTTTTTTTTTAAAATGAAACAGGGAAATGTGCACAGTTGAAAATCGATCGATTGATTTTTATAAATCAATCGATTGATTAGCAACAAAGAATTTAATGAGATGCAATCTCCTCTTCTCAGTCAATTGATTGAATATGATAAATCAATCGGTTGACTAGCAATTACAGAATAAAAATCTCCTTAAAAAATAAAATAAAAATAATAATAATAATAAAATTTTGTCGCAATCCTCGGCAGCGGCGCCAAAAACTTGATCGGTTTTAAAGTGTACCCTTGCAAGTGCACAAGTTCGATTGTAGCACGGCGAAATTAAGGGTATCGAACCCACAGGGAAGCGCAAAATTAGATTAATTTTAAAGAGATTTGAAAGACCCAAGGAAGTACCAAGGGTGAGAGATTTCATTGTCAAGATTTACCACTACACAATGCAATAATCAAAAGAACTAAATCAAGCTATGCACGGATGAACTATGATTAAGAAATTAACAATGATGAAATGATCAAGGAATTGCTAACCCTAGATTTATAACTTTTCTACAATCAACCACACAATTTCATGTTAAATCATTATACCATCATTTAACTACAAGAAAAACGAATCGATGAAAATGCAATTATTGATTCGGCATACCCTATCCGAACACTATGACGCATCCAATCACGGCATGCATCATGCGAAAGGCATAGCGTATCTCAAATTCGAAATTACAACCGTAAGAATCAACCGCACGGCATCCTATATCGATCTAAAAGATCAATCTAGGTGGAATAATTCGTTTATTGTCACCGATCACACGATCGACGGCTATAAACGAGTATTCGATGATAACACAATGAAGCACACACTAAAAGCCATACGATTCAATAATTCTAACAAGAAATTGTAAGCTTAAAAGTAAGTTAGTTACTCATCTAGGGGTCGCTTCCTCCTTGAACGAGGGGTTTAGCCGCTCATCCTTGATCCACACGCACAATGTAAATCGAAAGCCATCACAAAAATTGCTCTTTTATTTATCAACCGCTTGATCTTTTTGGAGAAGATCACAACCTTACACAGCTTTTTATCTAAATACAAAACTAAAAATAACAAAGAAAAAATTGCTAAAGGCCCTAAGAAAATCTACCGAGCAGAAGTCCCCCTGAACCCTAAACATCCTGTTGTTTAAATAGGGCCCCGGGCTACAATTATTCCATATCCGAATCAATAGATTGAATTTTGAAATCAATCGATTGAATTTTGAATTCAATCGATTGAATTCAAAATTCAAATTTTGGTGGCTCATTTGCATTCCCAAAATCAATCTATTGAATTTAAGAAATTCAATCGATTGATTTTCGAAAATCAATCTATTGAATTCCAAATTCAATCTATTGATTTTTGGGCAACTTTTTAAACTCAATCGATTGAGTTTCAAATCTCAATCGATTGAAATGGGCATGTGACATATTTAACTCTCGAAACTGTGGTTAGACCAATCAGTCTTTTTCACGGATTTCAGTGCTTCCGCTGGCTTCATGGTCCAAAGTTCATATAGTCCCTTAATTTTATTCACTTAAGCTCTTTCAACATCCCACGGTCCGTAACACCTGAAACCACTAAAACTATACAGCAGCCGTTAGAATGCCTTCATCGGATAGCTAAATGTTAGTATTTAGGGTGCGAAATATAGTCATATTTCGACACAGATCACTTTCCTATACCTGAGGGATTGGAAAAGTCGGGTCGTCACATTTTCATAGCTTTACTGTCAAGCATGTGTTCAGAGAAGTTAACTCTTGTGCTGATTTTCTCGCCAATCATGGTCTTACTGCTAGTAGTGTGGTGCGATGGATTGGGGATGACGGGTTACCTGATGGTCTACACTCTCTTCTTAGAAAGAATGCAATTAATGTTTATTCTCATTTGTAATATTTTCTAAGCAATAAATAAGGGTGAGGTCCCTCCAACCTTAGCTTGCTGATCAAAAAGAAAAAGAAAAAAGAGGTGAGTCCAGCTCTATTACTTCTTATGTATGTAGCTCATTGATCCGTTGGTTGGGGTTCGACATCTATGGGACAATCTATGGGACAATCGACTTCGTCTTTGATGTTGCAGCCACAGTCTTACAAAATTGGAATTTACAATGTGCCTTCACATGCTGAGTTGGCTATTTGTAGGTGCTTATGTATGTTTAGGGTTTTAATACAGGGATTTGATAAGTGGTGTTTGATTGTGAAGAGGAGGGAGAAGAAGAGAGTGGAGATTGAGATGGTTGAGAGGAACCGTAACACTAGCGATTGTTGCCTACTACCAGGTTATTACATCCGACAGTGGTGCCCACTGTCATGCATTTTTTTAAAGGTCTTTTGTGAGATGCTAAGGTGTGGCCACCGTTTGGCAGTGGTTACCTTCATTTCGATTTGTATCCTAAGGAGGGTTTATGCTGACTCTAACAAATCTACATCTTCAATACATTTTAATGTAGATGCTTCTGGTACACTAATCGCCAGTGGGTGCAATTCAACTCATTGTGACTCGTCGGAGTTGAAGAAGAAGAGTTGGTTGCTTCTAGTACATGACTTTCCAAAGGGAGCAATTCAAGTCGTTAGCAACATTAGAGGTGAAGAAGAAGAAGATGCAGTAATTGTTAGAGGTTGTAAATCAAAATTTATTGTTTTGAGTTAATCAAAGTGTTATGGGTAGATTACTAAGAGTCATTCCTAGTTAAGTGTGTCAATGAAGTTAGGTTAATGTGTGATATTAATGAGTGTCTTGAAAAGTATAAAAGGAACATTAATTGTGATATACTAAGTTTAGGTCCTAGTAGTCTATAAAAGGGTCATTTATTTATTTCAAGTAGACACACCATCAAATCAAGAAGTACAAGTGAAAAGTAAAGCAGGTGTTAGTAGCTAGCATGCTATTTTAGCATAAGGAATCTAGCAGGCTATTTTAGCATAAGGAAATCCTTTGTAGTGCAACAACAGAAGTTGTTCTATTTATCAGAGCTTGGACGGTCTTAGATGTGGATTGTTATTAGCCAACATCAGTATCAAATCGTTAAGGTTGAGAGTGTTTGATTATTGAGAGAAATAAAAAAATGTGTTGTCTAGGGACATTTTTTAAACGGGTAAAATTCTATTAAGGGATTAGTGGTTATGTTGCACAGAGTGTGGTGTATTAGAGTTTGACGATGAAAAGAGTCACTCTATGTTAAATTGAGATGGAAGCATCCGAGCTATGTGAGAACTATGATTCTCCTATGTTTTGGACGAGTGAAGTCCATCATTGGTTTTTAGACGAGTGAAATCCATTATGTTTTGGACGAGTGAAGTCCGTCATTATTTTTTGGACGAGTGAAGTCTACAGTGAGTCTGCCTATATTAGCAAACATAGGTAAGGCTAATATTTTGTTTGATGGCTTGTTTCATGTGTAGTAGTACTATGGCGACTGACCCCGTTGTTGTCATTCAAAAAAATGTTACAAGATGCAATTGATAATTGAAGTTCAAAATCCCAATTTACAAAGTGTGGAAAACTGGTTCAAATCACAAACCAATATTCAATGCTTCTATCACTATTAGCACAAATGATCTTTATCATTAGTATGATGGAAATGAAGCATCATCTAAGAAGGACGTTGTTGAGAATGTCATGTTCACTGCACTTTATTATCTTTCTGAAGTATACAATATAAAATTTATTGATACAAGCTATGAGCATGTGATCATTGGTGCACAAGTCAAAGTGCACGAGCATGAAAACTAGATCAAGACTCTTGAAGAAGAAATGAAGAACCTAAAAAAGCTGATTAAAGATGAAGCATAAAGCAATGCATAATTTTGATTTAAGGAGAAGTGTTGGAAGTTGTAAATCAAAATTTATTATTTTGAATTAACCGAAGTGTTATGGGTAGATTACTAAGATTCATTCTTAGTTAAGTGTGTCAATGAAGTTAGGTTAATGTGTGATCATATATAAGTGTTTGATATTGTGTATAGTATATAATTTTGAGAATCATCTTTTGTGTTCTTTTTAGGAGCTTTGCATGGATCTCCTTGATCATGCATCTCTTGTTTAATATGTTTTATGATATTTACGTTGTGTACATGTTGGGGAAGCTAGTTATATGCTTACCTCAGATCGGCTCTCTTATTTTTTAGCCAACATTGGTATCAGAACTATGACTTGATTATGAGCCAACACGACATTCTCGACAGCGTCTGTCTTGGATGATGCTTCATTTCTATCAAACTCATGATAAAGATCATTTGTGCCAATAGTGACAGAAGCCTTGAATACTGGTCTGTGATATGAACCAATTTCCCACACTTTGTAAATTGGGATTTTGAGCTTCAATTTATCAATCGCATTTTGTAAAAAATTTTTGAATGGGGCTTTGACATCAACGAGGTCAGTTGCTATAGTAATGCATGTGAAACAAACCACCAAACAAAACATTGACCTTACCTGTGTTTGCAAACACCAAGCGGACTATGGGCTTCACTCGTCCAAAAACAACGACGGACTTCACTCGTCCAAAAAACAACGACTTCACTCGTCCAAAACATAGGAGAAATATAATTCTCATATAACTTGGATGCTTTCGGCTCAATTCAACATAGAGTAGCTCTTTTCGTCACCAAACTTAAATTTCATCCGTTTAAAAAATATCCCTAGATAACACATTTTTTTATTTCTCTCAATGATCAAACACGCTCAATCTTAACGCTTTGATACCAATGCTGACTTATAATCAAGTCATAGCTTTGATATCAATGTTGACTCAAAAACAAGAGAGCCAATCTGAGGTAAGCATCTAACTAGCTTCCAATATACGTATCTAATTATAAACTTCCAATCTACTTAACTGATTATAAACTTTCATCGGTATAAGATAAACATGAACGGTCATTCTACTTTAACTGATTATAAAAACAAAAAAATACACACCGCCGTAGACAATATAAACCCCTTTATCACACCATATATGTGACTACCAAACATGGATCAAAATCTCGGCCGAAATTTTAAATTTTCGGCCGAGATCTCTGCTTTGCTCATCCAGCATAGATTGTACCAGTTCAGATTCAGAATTGGTCAGTTTTGGAAATTTTGTCATAATTGTATTTTTAAAATATGCTCAACTTGCCGGTCTTTTCTTATATCATTTTTTTTCGTTACATCTGATATCAAATTTTATCAAATTCTGAAAACGTCATCACCAATCCATAAACAACTCATATCCCAGATCTTTCACATGTCATACGTCCCCACTAAAGTCTTTCTTCTGAACAATCACTTGTTTCATGACTTCATTTTCAGTTCTCTCCTATTAAACTCATTCCTGATCCAAATTACATCATCCTAATTGTCTTCATTTTTTTTTAAATTGAATGTTTCACTATTTATCAACTTTTTTAAATTTTGTCACCCAAATTCAAATCATTGAGGTTTTGATTTTGAATTTTTAACATTTATACTCCATTATTTTAGCAATTTTAAAGTATAGTCAAAACCTCATAAACGCAGTTTCTTGAATAGTTAAACGTCATAAACCCAGCTCTTCCTTTTTCCTTCGGTCCTCGATAAGATGAGGTAAGAATTGTTTTTTTTTTTAACTCATGACTTTTCTCCTCTAAATTTTTTTTTTTTTAGTTTTTATTTTTTATTTTTAATTTTAAAATCAGATTCATGAATTTATTTTTTTATTTTAAAAATCAGATCTGATAGCCAGAATTTTATTTTTTTAATTTTAAAAATCAGATCTGATTTTTTAAAGCTAGAAAAGCATTTCAAAAATATGCAACTGCACTCTCGGCTGATATCGGCCGATAATTTCACATTTATCGGCCGATATTTTGAAAAATCAAATTATTGGCCGATAATATCAAATTATCAGCCGATAATTTGATAATTTGGGCGATAATTATAATTTTTTGGCCCCCATCCGAAAATTATTAAATTTTCGTCTCGGATGCATGGATCAAAATCTCGGCCGAAATTTTAAATTTCGGCCGAGATCTCTCGGTTTCGGTCTCATCCGAGACGAAAATTTAATAATTTTCGGATGGGGGCCAAAAAATTATAATTATCGCCCAAATTATCAAATTATCGGCCGATAAATTTGAAATTATCGGCTGATATCAGCCGAGAGTGCAGCTGCATATTTTTGAAATGCTTTTCTAGCTTTAAAAAATCAGATCTAATTTTTAAAATAAAAAAAATAAAATTCTGGCTACCAGATCTGAATTTTAAAATAAAAAAAATAAAATTCTGGCTGCCAGATCTGATTTTTAAAATTAAAAAAATAAAATTCTGGCTTCCCATACCTTAAAAAACTAGAAAAAAAAAATAAAAATTTAGAGGAGAGATGGTCCTTGAGATTTTAAAAAAAAAAAAATTCTTACCTCATCTTCCGGCTCTTCTCCGGCAAACGTCCTTGGGACCGAAGGAAGAAAGAAAGGGGAAAAAGAGCTGGGTTTATGACGTTTTGGCTATTTGCTTTTTTAGAAGAGCTGGGTTTACGAGGTTTTGGCTATTTGCTATTTTAGAATTGCTTTAGAAAAAGGGCTAGGAATTGGTCCTAATATTTGGTGTTGGGCATATCCATTATTAAAAAAAATTCTGAAACAAAAAAACCCACGTGGCCTAATTAGCAATTTTATAGAAGGCTAGTGCTTTGGTGCTTGGGCCCTAACTCTTAGGTGGTGTTTAAATGATCTAACACCATCAATTCTCATTGTGACAGTGTTAAATCATTTAAACAAAAGGGCCGACTCTTCTAATCGTCGGTGTAATGTTAAATTGAAACCCATGATTTTTAAGGTGTCTGCCTAAGGTGACATTCAGTTAAACACCAAAATTGTGTTTAATTGATCATAAACCCCTCAATGGTTTAAGATCTGGGTGATTTGTACATTTAGGAAGATTTATGTCATCTGATTGCAGCTATAATGGGCTTAAAAATGACATTGCCAGGAGATTTAAGCCATATGATTTGTGGACTTTAACATCAACTATTGTTTTAAATATTAATAGCTAATATTAAAGGTTATCAATCAATGGTCTAAGATGTTGGTAATCTGTACCATTAAGAATATTTAAGTCATCTGATTTCAGTCATAATGGGCTCAAAAGTGATATTATAGGGAGATTTAAGTCATCTAATTTATGGAATTTAACATCAACTATTGTTTTCAATATTAATGGTTGATGTTAAAGATCATCAATCAATGGCCTAAGATGTTAGTGATCTGTATCGTTAGAGAGATTTAAGTTATCAGATTTCAGCCATAATGGGCCCAATATTAATAGTTGATGTTAAAGAGTTAAAAAAAAAGCAATAAAATAAAGTTCGGTAAAGTTCGGTAAAATTAAGAGCATATTTTTTAAAAAAAATGAAATTTACTAATAATTTGACTGAAATTTGACCAATTTATGGTTTGGATCATGAACAAAACTGAAACTGATACAGAGATTTTGATCCATGAGGTTTAGACGAGAGAGAGAGAGAGAGAGAGAGAGAGAGAGAGAGAGAGGGTTTGGATTTCGTGTGTTTTAACTTTTAATAGGAGAGGGAGTGATGGGTTTGATTAGAGTAAGTCATATGCGCACGCTTTTTAAGTGATTGCACCAAGGTAAAAGAAAGACCTTTTAATTTAGGGACATATGACATGTGAAAATGCAATCTAGACCGTCTGATATAAAGTTCATGATCTATAGATTCTTGGTAGATAAGATTGGAGCAAAACATAATTTATGCCCGATATAATAGCCTTTGACTATATTTAATCACATGATAAAGATTATATTTCGTGCCAATCTTGTCCACTAAGGATTTATAGATCATGAACTTTAGATCAAACGGCCCAGATTGCGTTTTCAAATTACCGTCTGATATAATAGCCTTTGACTATATTTAATCACATGATAAAGATTATATTTTGTGCCAATCTTGTCCACTAAGGATCTATAGATCACGAACTTTAGATCAGATGGCCCAGATTGCGTTTTCACGTCTCGCATGTCCCTAAAATACATAGTTTTTTCTTAACCTTAGTGCAATCACTTAAAAAGCGAGTGCAAGTATATATAATCTTCAGATTGCGTTTTTCGAAATTTATCAAAAATTTGATCAAAAATTATCAAATTTTTAACCAATTTATAGTTCGGGTCATGAACGAAACCGAAACCGATATTTTGATCCATGGTATATATCTATTCTAATAATGTTAAATAGCTTAGAAAAAACTAAGAAAATAAAGTTCGGCAAAGTTCGGTAAAGTTCGGAGCATATTTTAAAAAATACCCAAAATTTACCGAATGACCGAAATTTCCGAAATTTTGACCAATTTACGGTTCGGGTCCTGACCGAAGCCGAAACTGAAACCGAGATTTTGATCTATGCTACCAAATACACAACCAAATACTACTAGACATTTCCACACAAACTGTTGGGAACAGAGATTACTTAGGGTTGTTTGGATATTTAGAGACCTTTGCAACAAGGGCCGACAACTTGCACACTGAGATTTTTGCAGTTGCACGTTAGAAAGAAAGACCATATTTATTTGGGGACCTCTGCTCGTTCCTATGTGATTTCTGGCAGCGCTTACAATCGAAACCATCGAAACCCATTGAAACTCATTAACTGCTTGCAATTAGATGATGTAAATCGTTTTTCCTCCAATCTTTCACACGATAAATCTTAAGATCATAAGTTTATCATTAGGCGAGCTGTTTTATATTCCATGTGGCACATGTCCCTAAAGAAGAGCACTAAAATCTCATTTGAGCATAATGTATGTCATGTGATTTTAGGGCCATTTTTTAGGATTAGTGCCACCACTACAAAAATAAGGTGTTTCAGCCGCAGCCAAAAATTGTCGCTAAAAACAAAAAAAATTGCCGCTACTAGTTTTGTCGCTATTGTCAAAAACTGCCGCTAATAATCTTATTTTTTGTCATGCACGTGGAATAAAAAACTGATCTCTTATGGTTCCCTTATGGTCTGAAGATCCCTTGTGTGAAAGATTGGTATGAAAAATCACTACAAAAAAAGATCATTTGCCGCTATTAACAAAAAACTGTCGCTAATACCTTTGCTGCTAATAGTTTTATTAATTTTTTTGTTAATGGCAGCACTTTTTTACTGCAGAATACTGCCGCTAATAGTCTTATTTTTTGTAGTGAATGATCTCCATCATCTGAATCGATAATTAAGGGGTTTTTGACATAGCCATCCTTAGGAAATCACCTAGGCATGATCAGAGGTTTCCTATTTGTTGATATAATTATCTTTCTTTTTGATAACTTAGGGTATCCCAAGCTTATGTTTTGACTAATCTCTAAGTGATTCCCTCATCACCACCGTGCCACAAGTATTTTATTGATTACCCACCAAGGAGTTTGTCGCAGTGGGTGACGACTTGAGTATTATCCCCAAGTTCGCGAGTTCAAGTAGTGACTCCTTTTTTGTGATAATGGTTCCCAATCACCATCTATCTTATTTGAAAATCATGATGTAAAGATCTAGGGTAGCTCTATTTGTGCCTCCTGCTTTACCGAGGGCGCCTATGCTAGAAATCCGTTGACTGTGTTTGAATTAGACGACGCACAAAGGATCAATCTTTAGACCATGGGCATACTATATATCATATGGCCAACTTTTTTTTCACATGGCTCAAATCTCGAAAAGTGACCCTAAAACCATGCATGTTTGTGTGTAACGTGTGACACGTTTTTAAGTCACTTAGTTGAGATCTATGCCACGTGAAATAAAAGAACTCATCATTTAATAGCATGTTCATAGCCTCAAGATCCATTTTGTGAAAGATTGGGATGAAAACTCATCTCCATCGCCTGATTCCAAGCAATCAATGGCTTTCCAATGTAGGCACGCTCCATAATTTGATAGGCTCAAATAATGCTACCCAAAGAGCTTTGGTGCCAAAGATTGGCGAGGAACACAATGCCTATCATTTGACACCATACAGTGTGACGATTCAAACTCACATGCCAACGATATTTTCCGGTTCTAGGTTTAGGTCCCTTCTCTAGGTTTGTTCTTGGCATGGGCATTATGTTTCACCTTTCACACCTAAAATGCGTTGTTACATGAAACGGCTTGTCCCTTATAGCCCAAGCTCCAGACTTCTCTCTATTTACTATGCGATACTTGTTGAATAACACAGTAGAGATTGTGTTTCATATCGGATCTTTATAATATGACCTTCAAATTAGAAGGCTTAGATGATATTCCACGTGGCAGAGGTCTTAAAAATTTAAACCTTGCTTTTTAAACTAAGTGTAACGTCACACAAATATTCTCTTTTGCAAGTAGTGGGTCCCTTGCAACAAACCAGCTAAAATGGAGACGCTAAGTATGATTTCAATATATATCAGAATCCGTGACCAGATCGGTCAGTCCAAAACTGGTCTGGATCGGATCGGGCAATCTCAACGCAAAAAAAATTGGTCATTTTTCGCTCCAATTATTTACACGAGGGATCATGAGACCATGAGCATACCATTCGCGATCTAAAACATAAATACCTTACTTTAATTTTATTTTTTGGGATAATTAGAGAAATATGCCTAAAAACAAACTCTTTAGCAAAAACTACCCGACGTCAAACACCTTAGACAAACCGTGCTTTCACAGATTTTAGAGCTTCAGAAAACCGTGAAACACTGTTTTAGAAGCTTGCACAATTTTCTGAAGCTCTAAAATCTGTGAAAGCACGATTTTACTAAAACGTTTGATGTCGGGTCTTCTTTGCTAAAAAGTTTGTTTTTGAGGCATGTTTCTCTAATTATCCCTAAAATATGTATATAGGATGTAAATCATAGCATATTGTTTCGGCATACAAACTCTTTATCTATGGATCGTCGATCCAACTTAAATATTGCTTGATATCGACCGATCGGGAGCCGTCCAACAGATCCTCCGATACCCGCATAAAAACGATACGACCTATGAAATTGGTATCGTTTGGGCCAAAACTCGGAATCGGCCGATATTTGAAACCATATTAGTACATATATCAACCGATACATTGAATCAGTGACTCTTCTCCATTGGCCTTTGGCTGGACCCTTCTGATTCATCTTCTTCTGCAGCTTCTCCTCCGGCATCAATTTCATGAGCGAAATAACCATCTGAAACACCACTAACTAGAGCAACAGCAACTTCTCTATCTCTTCCCAAAACTACTAATTTATTTACGATCACTGAGTCCGATTCAGGCAATTGCAATCCGTGCTCCTCTTCAAGAATCATAAACCTATCGTTTTCCCTTTCTCCACATCAATAACATGCTCAATAAACCCAATCCCTTTCATCTGAGAAGAAGAAGACGACGAACAAGACCCGATATTTTCATCTCTCCGACACCCTAAACGAAGCACAGAACTCCCCATGTCTTCGTAACGTTCCTCTGGCGCGACACCGTCGTCATCAAAATTTACGCTAACGTGCACCTGATCACCCTCTTCTTTAACAACAGGAGCTCTGCAGAGTGGGCAGGAAGAGTGGGAGTGAAACCACATGTCAATGCAGTCTATGTGGAAGCTATGGTTGCATTTCGGAAGCAGCCGCCCCTTCTCGTTCTCGTCGAACTCGCATAAACACACGGCGCATTCTAGCAATTCGACGTAGGTTTTGGAGGAGAAGAAGAAAACTGGGAGGGAATTTAGAACTGCGACGTCGAGGCCGCGTGGAGCGGAGCTGGAGTGGTGTTGATGGCCATCGGAGAAGATGAGGTGGGTTTGAGGCAGGGTCGAGGTGCGCTGAGATCGGAGGTGGAGCCAACGGGCATAGATGTGGAAGAAGAGTATGATCAAGATTGCTGTAAATGATAGAGTGATGGCTGTTAACATGATTTTTCCAGTGAGTAGGTCTTTTGGACTTGGATGAGTATAGTAATCCTGTGTAACACCGTTGTTACCGTTATCCATGGCTCTCTCTCTCTCTCTCTAAATTTTGGTTTGGTTTGGTTTGACTTGATTTGGTTTAGGGGAATTGAAGAGATGGGGTGTGGTTTGTGGGATGCAAAGTGGCATTTAAATGTAAATTTAGATTTAGACCATGTTGATCTTGTGGTCCACGACTGAACGTATTGTTTGGTTTAGAATTAAATAACTAAAAGAATTTGGGTAGCTTTAAACGTGCCCACTAAATCTTGTTGGGCACCTATATTTAAAATCATTGATTGCGCTACATTAGACGATGGAGATCATTTTACACTCCAGTCTTCCACAATAGGGATCTCAAAATCATGGCGAACCTATCGGACGGTCAGTTTTCAATTTTACAAGGCACAAATCTCAAAAACATAGCCCGGAAATCTTGTTTGAGTTTGCTGTGTGCCATGTGATTTTAGGACTATTTTTTGGGGATCTGTGTCATGTGGAATCAAAAATTGACCGTTTGATAGGTGCACCATAATGTCAAGATCCTTTGTGAGGAACATTGGGTGAAAGAAGACTTCCATCATCTAATTTGAAGTAATCAATAGTATTCAGTGTAAGTGTCTAACAAGATTCAATGGGTACGTTTAAAGCTACCAAAGAAATTTGGAGTTATTTGAAGAGTGAGTTGGATTTAATTAGGACTCCCGATAACTGCCGGGAAGGATTCGGTCTCAATAGGGAGAGCTTGTGGAATATCTTGTTGGATGCTCGACTTTGACCTTTTCTATTCATATAGGACTTCAAATAGCAGTCTCAATGGACCGGGCCTTAAATGGGCCGCTTGTAACTAGTAAAAGCAAATAAAATCTCCTAGGGCGGAGGGCAAGCAAAGAACTGTTTTATCACATAAAACAGCTCCCCTCTTGAACAAACAAGACGAGAAGCTGTGTTATCAAACGCAAAAGCAATTTCCCAGTAGAGCTAATGAGCTGCTCTTTGCCCCAAGAAAGCTAACCCAAACGCGGCCTAAGATTTTATAATTTTTATGTTTTATAGCTAACTAAGTGATCGTTTGCAATTCATTTATTAAGGAATGTAAATTTATATTATAAATTAATAAATAATTTTAAAACTCAACCTATTCCTAGGGAGCTGGGTTCTTTTGATACTAGCGAATTGCGAACCCGATTTCGAATCAAGCGAATCAACGAACTAATTAGTAACTATGGTCCATAATTGACACATCACGGAGCAGGTTGGGCCAACAAAAACTTGGCTCTATAATTTTTATCTATGACATCTATTTAAATTATTCTCGGCAATGCGGTTCTTTTGTGATTAAAATTTTAATTCGTGGTTGAGATTTGTTGATCTTATTGTCTTTTATGACTTGCGATTGATGTATTGAGTGGTAACTGTAGATTATTGAAGGTATACTTTATATCTAATGTAGGAGGCGTATAATTAATGATTAGGAACTAGAATTACATGATAAAGTTCTCTCGATGCTCTTGGTTGCATAGGTACCAAGGCGGAATTTAGGAATAAAATCGGGAAGTGAATAAAAAATAAATTCAAAAAATATGAAAAAAAGACAAAAATTTAAAATATATTAAAAATTATTGTTAATTACAATGGTGATAAATTGGAAAACCCATTTCATTTTAAAAAGTGGTGCTAGTGGGTGTTTGTTGAAAGATAAGTTTAACACTATGAGGCTAATTAAAACCTCTAAAGGCCTGGTGACGGCCCCTTGTTAATTGGGGGTTTATGATATTTTCCCAAGAATTATAGGACTTACTCAGGTGTTTCTTGGTTTTTCCCAGAAAAAGCTTAGATTCTTGGACATTCAGATTCCTGACAGATTCTTAGCAGACTCAGATTCCTGATTTTCCCATATGCGTGCTTAAGTTACTCAGATTCTTGGCAGATTCTTATAAAACTCATAATCCTTTGTTTTTAAGTTCCTCTCAGAAAATTCTCAGAATTGATTCAATTAGTGGTTATGCTATGACCGTAGAAACGTGATCTAATAATCAGTTTATGTGTTGTACACGGATTTCTCTCAAAATTTATGGGCAACCAATTGAGATGGGGCTGAACATATTTGACAGTGTCTTTTTTCGAATTTGATTTAATGGCCATTACTTTTTAAATGAGCCACTAATACCCGACGGTGTTCCCAGCGATTTTATACCGTCGGCAATAAGTTTCCTTTCCCGACAGTTGTAACCGCCAGGAAAAGGTCAATCTTTCTAGCCACCAGAGTTAGACAATTTTTATGGCGGCAGTTTAAAACCACCGAAAAATTGTGACCATGAACCAAATCAAGATAATCATGAACCAAATCAAGATAGAAGGGTTTGAATCCTCCGAAACTACTTTTACAGCTAACAGAACCATCGACAGTTCAAACTAAGCAGGGTTACCTAACGAAGAAATGAAATTTTTGGCAGCACCACTCTCCATCCATAATGAAATCCCATTTGGGAAAACAATATGTTGGTTCTTAAAGATTAATCAATAATGGACATCTGGATCATATGTTCACGCCAAAATTTATAACATATTAACCAACAATTCTTAAACTTTCGAAACATTAGTAATAGGGCTCTCAACGAGTTAAGCTAGAGCTCATTCAGGGTTAGCTTGAGACCGGAGCGGCTCTTTCATATTTAAAGCCTAAATTGCACATTATTTATTAGAATTTATTTCTATAGAGATCAAGCATAGTAATATACTATATTATTTATTATTATTGGAATTTATATCTTATTATTATTTTTAATTACATTTTAATTTATCTCTATATCTAAATAATTAAAACTTTATGGAGTGTTCTAAATAAGAAATTGAAACACTCCAAAACCATTAAAAGCATGTAACGATTAATTTTTAGGATATTTTAGTACTTTATAATTATATATATATATATATATATATATATATATATATATATATATAAGAATAAATACTATATAAGTAGTTGAGACACGACAACGAGTAAAGCTACAAACTACCCAAGCTCGTGGTCAGCTCATTTACAAACGAGCTCTTAATGCATAGGTGGCTCAGTTTGCGAGTAGAGTTTTAGGTACTTGTGAGTGTTCTAAGTAGGATGCCCAATGGAATGATACGAATTCAATTGAACAGACCAAGAAATTGATTACTCTACTCCAGCTAAAAAGATGTTGAATGCGGAATAGGCATATTGAAAAATATGTAGCAACATACACTACAGTTACATTTCTCTAGTCACCCATTTCAGATGGGCTGGTAGCATGCAGGTGACTCTTCACATATGTATAGAGCACCTTGCCTCATATCAAAATACTATAAAATAATTAGATGATTGGACCTAAATAAATCCAAGTAGAAATACTCTTCAATCTTCACCAATCCAAAAAATAAAACTTTGTTTCACCTACAGTAAAAATAAAGCCACTACAAAATATCAAGGCTTTCCTGGCGGCCTAAAACCGCCGCAAAATTCAACGTAACCCCCAGTAATCCTCTATGTGGTGAGCTTCACAACCGCAGCTGAAAACGGCGTCGTTATCGGCAGTTTTACATTTTTTTTTTTTAAATATTTATAGTTGTCACTGCTTGCACATCACTTACTGGCTCATGCTCATTTTGATGGTTGCTCTATGGGTAACCCTAGTTGGGTAGGGAATGGTTCACCCCGATGGGATACTATTATGCTGACTCGACCCAATTGATAGCCCAAACTTCTACTATGCGTCTTTTCAGGCTTTTATCAGACAAACATTACTCTATCTGTAATAAGAGAGTTCTTGGCGGTTGGCTCTCAAAATTGTACTTATGACCAAAGCTGGCACTCAGGTCCCGATAACTAATACCAACTCATCAGCAATATGCCTCACCCATGCCCAAACACGAACCATCGAGTCCCAAGCGAGTCCCAAGCGTAGTACGGGCAGTGATATTATAAACCATGCTACTAAACATAGATTTCTCCAATTTTTTTGTTTATTTTCTGTTAGTGGTGTGAAGAAGTAGCCCCCAAAGTGTGATTCCAGCATCTTGGAATGTACCCACAAGTGAGATACTCCTCTAAGGAGAGAGCTGTTCCTGTCACCTTTAAAAGCCAACAATATAAATATATTGGACAATAAATATATGCAACTGCTTGCATCCAACCCACATGGCATTATTTGCATTGAGGGCTAGAGATATGATTCCATGACAGATGAACATGTTTGAGGTAGCAGAAACTACCAAGAATCAAGATTGAAAGCCAAAACGGTGAACTGGGCATGTGGGAAGAGGACCAAGTATCAATTTAAAAAAATAATAATAAATCCACCATTATGATTTTTTAAAGCAGCATAAGTCGATGCAATATGAATAAGCCAAGACAAAAAAAAATACACAAATATTCAATAATATTACACTGTGAGAGCAGTCAAAATGACTCAAAAACACAAAAACAGTCTTTTTCAATTTGACTGATGCACCAAACTAGCTAACCTTTTTTTTTTTCATGGTTTACAAATTACGACAAAGTAGGGAAGAAGAGCTCTGTGGTTCAGCAAATAAAGCTCCTCAATATTTGCATAAAGACCCACTTTTCCAGCAAACGAGTCGAATCCTGATTGGCCAACCAATTCTTGGAAATTATCGAGAGACCGGTGAACCCTCCCAGCACTCTACAAACCAGTAAAGCCGTCCTTAACGATGCGTTTTCTTCATATAATTCGATAGATTCAAAGGCTCTGCCGCTAGTTGAAGTCGTGAAAACGCCAATTCCTCCCTTCAATTCCTTTCTCGCAGGGAACCCATGTCTTATAATCCTACAAACACTGCACTTTTCGGAAATGCAGAGGTTGGAAGAGCCATTGATGCCTAGAGAGGATGCAACCGTGGTTCCATAGAAAGTCAATAATTCGTTGCTGTCAGCTAGGCAGCGAGGGTATTTCTTTGGCAGTTTGCTAGCGTTGATCTTTACCATCTCCCTGTATTCTTCAAACAGAGCATGTGTTTTCTGCATGTTGTGGACCTTTAACACCCTCTCTATATGCCCGTAGTTGTTCTCAGACTTCAACTAGCTTGTCCTGCAAATTAATTCTACAATCTTCCTAGATGAATCACCTTCGACGAGTTCGGTAACTGCAGAAGTGGTTGAGAAACGAAAAATAAGTATAATTCAGATGGAATCTGATAGTCGATTGATAAGTGGTAAGAGGAGATGAGGCCAGGAAGAATTTTCAGAAATAACAAGTACTACAAAGAACCAAATAAATGTAAATAACTATAATAGATTATTAAAATTTTCAAGTAAGTCAGATTCAAGGAATTTAGAGGAGGAAATAAAATCATGATTTAAATAATTCAAGAGCCACATCGAACCAATAAAATCTGTCTTATGTGCTAGGTATCCCATAAGACAGATGGCCAAGCAAGAGCCACACCGAACCACCTAATACTTCTCACTTCTCACGGTTCATAGTTTGCTACTATGCACCAAGTGAAATGTAGAGGAATTTGTCTGAATATGCAATAAGGGATAATTAGAAAAACAACCTTGAAAAACAAACGTTTTAGAAAAACAACCTTGAACTTAAACGTTTAAAAGAATGGTGCTTTCACGGTTTTTTGAAGTTTTGAAAACTGTGAAAGCACTATTTTTTTAAAACGTTTAAGTTCGGGGTTGTTTCGCTAAAACGTCTGTTTTTCAAGGTTATTTTTCTAAAGTGCCCTTTTCTAAAGTGCCCATTTAATTACTGCTGAGAACAAAGCAGAGTTCTCACTAGAGTACTGTGAGAATAAGCTACTGGCTGTTGGTACTCACACACTTTCAGCAGCTTGTAGCAGCAGCTAACCGGAACTCACACACTTTCAGTTACTGTTGTTAACTCGGTTCATATGTTGTTACTATGGTTGGTGATGAGACAACACATAGCCCCTACAATGCTGGACCAGAAGTCACATGTCGACCATGAGCTGGGGGCTCTGTTTAACCCATAGGGCACTAGGGACTGTGGCTTGATTTAACAATTCAGTGGAAGGCAAATGTAGGTTGGGTATGGTCATAGATAGCAATTACAGCTACATTGACCAGAACACCTACTTCTATTGATTATCTCTCATCTTCCCATCCGGTATTCTCTATTTCAAGCCTCCCCTGTGACTACTTCAATTCATCATTACAGCAGCTCAAGCTCTCAGGTATGAAGTTTCCTTTCTTAGTTATTATTTCATTTTCTAGTTTACTTTGTTATGGCACATAAAACTGATTTAGCATTAAACCACTGTTATGTTTATAGGGACTTGGGAGCTCAGTTTTAAGAAATGTAGAGCCGAGAAAAAACCACTTGATTTGATATCAGAAAAAATTTCTTTCTACAAAAAATAAAGCCTGAAACTACATTCAAAACAAATCCCAAGACCAAGAAACCTAACATTCTATGAAGTAGGATTGGCATGAAATCTGTTTACAGGGAGAAATCAAAACAAAGTCAACTAAAATCTACGATCGATCACAGAGTGAGCCTTATTCCTAACATCATCGTTGTAGTTGCAAAGGCTGATAATCTGTTTACAGGGAGAAATCAACACACAGTCAACTAAAATCTATCTGAACTAAAATTTCTTTCTTCCAACAGGATGAAAAGCAAATTGGAGAAAATCTGTAGAATATATTGACAGCAGTAAACGAGTCACCTATCAAATAGAAACTCTTTAAGCATAACCAAAAATACAAATATACGCAATCAACCATCACCCTATTGATAAACCAATTGGCTATAAGTGTACTAAAGTGCATGAAATCAGGCCATGCTCTTTAAAAGATAAAAAAAAACAAAACTAAAATAAAAGCAATATAACAAAATCATTGATAATCTCTGCCAATTTGGAATAGTTTCTAGTTTCTAAAATAACTGCCAAGTTGAGGATCATCTCTACCAATTTGGAATGTGTTCACTACCTACTATCTACTCTGTTTCTCGTGCTACTCACTTAATACGAACATCCAAAGCACTAACTTATGTACGGGCTGCACACAAGCCGAAACACACATCTAAATAACACACACACACACACACACACACACACACACAAAACATCCCATCCTGGAATCCGGCCTAAACTTGAAAACATGACCCAAACACAAAACCTGGCCTGAATTTGTCCGGTTTGAATTTTCTTCAGGCCGGACTCAAGCATAATTAAAGCCCAGCCTGGCCCAATTACTTTTCAGGCCGGATTCAGGCCCGATTTTCATGCCCGATAAAAAATCTGTCCTGTTAAAGCCCAGACCATTGACACCATTGTAACCAAACACTCCTCAGTCCTCGTAGAAGAGGATATGGTAAAGCCACAGCGTGATGTTATAAAGTGACTTCATTTCTACAAAAAAATAGTGTAGAAACTGACATCCGTGTCTGTCAAAGTTGCATATCAACATATAAAATCATGTAGAAGAAATTATAGAACAAGTCCATCACAGGGTTTGCTGATATAACTACGAGAGGAAAAAAGAAGAAGAGAGCACATGACTTACCTGCATAATCAAAGCATTATACAGGTTGATCCAAAATGCCAGCCTTTCATTGCAATTCATCAAAATCGGGTCCACTTTTGCCAACTGCTCAACGAGTAAACTGCATTGAATGACCACCAAGTACATAACACAATTACATAGCAGTAGTTAAAAAATTGAAAAAACAACCAAAAAATCATGATAACTTCATAGCAGTAGTAAAAAAATAAAATAATAAAGCAATCAAAACCCATTAATAATCAGACAAAACACCAACCATACCTGATATCAGCACCACCTTTCCCCACATATCTTGACACATTTTCCCTAACCCATGCATCAGATAACCCAGTAGAAAAAGCCAACCCACCTAACATGTCATTTGGCACTCCCACCATCACCTCAATCCCACTCCCCATTAGAGATCTAAGAACATCAGACTCTGCATAAAAATCTTCACTTTCCCAATATTGTTTAGCTTCAAGAGATCCACAACAACTGAGGGTGGTAACTTGTGAGAAGAGATGGTTCCCCAGTTGACACCTATTGAAGATTCTGATACCAAAATGGAGGTTGAGAAGAGGAGAAGAAGAGAGAGTAGAGTTGCTGTTTGGGGAAGACGACACATACCTGCTTCAGTTCATGACCGTTGACTGTTGAGTTTGGATCGGCTGCATACATTGGGACAAGTATACTTCACCGGCCGAAATCTTTGCTCAGAATCTGAGCTAATCCAAGCAATTTGCTCCGATGTTCAAACGTCCCTTTCACACGGATTTTGCTTCGATTCCCACTTTCCAACGAAAACTCCCGAACGTGGGCCGAACTCAGATTTTGTATATTTATCTCAGAATCTGGGCAGAAAACACTCCCGAATGAGCCCATAGGGTTCTGAAGCTCTTTGTAATCATGTCTTAGTATATGGCTATATACTGAGCATGCACTTCTTTATTATATGCAGGGGCTTAATCCATTAATGTTCATCTTTGCTTTAGTTGGAAATCTGACATCTACAGGAAGGTATATACACACACACACACACACAAACTCTCCCTGTTGTTCTCAAGTTGGGTACCTTACTCTAAATAAGTACATTAAAATGGTTTCAATTACTTGGGAAAACTCTATGCATGTTGAACTCATTTGAAGAGTATTTCTTTTTAATGATAAGAATCTGTTTGCTTCTGCTTAATTATATCAAATCATGGGAATTTAATTTGACACCAAGTTGTTGGAACTTAATGAGCATCTTTATAGTCTTGTAAAATTAAAATTTACATAGAGCGGCTATTTCTTGCTTCATGTTCCTAATAATATCTGACTAAAGGTAAAACTCAATCTTGCTGTTCAAGAACCAAATGCCACTGCATTCTAACACACGTCGGTTTTATGTTTATGTTGTGGGTTTAGTTGCAAATTGGCTGTGCAACAATTTCTTATTCAGTTATATTCTAGTATAATGCTATGTTTATATGTAATGTGGGTTTAGTTCAAATTTGCTGAACCAGTCAGTGTTATATTCGTCTTTTCTTCTATGGCTTAATATAATGTATCCGACCTGAGCTAGAAGGGTCTCGAGGGCAGTCCAGGCCTTCATTTCAATGTTCCGCAGATGCTAAGTTTATCCCTAAGGCAAAGGAAGTCAACAATATCATATCAGTGGAAACTAACATCTCTTTATCTTCCGGGAATGTGAATTATGGCCTCTCAAAGTCTGGTTTAGATTATGTATCATATCTTCAAAAGGAACCTACACAAAATTACGGTCCGGGGAATTTTAGTCTGGTAGGTAAAACAATCTCACCATTAAAGGAGCCAAATGAAGAATTTGTAACAACTACACAAGCAATAGAGTCGGTGTCGAGCAAGCATAAGGTTGAAGGCAAAGGAAAAATATCTGAGGATCTATTTGTGTCTCAGTCTGTAAATCGCTATCCTCTTCTCGAAAGAACTAAATCATCAAATGATGGTAAGTGAATCAGTAGCATTTCATGTCATTGACATGGATTTATTTTATTTGTGAAAACTTGCTATCCGACTTAGCTATTGAGACAATGCAATTTTTTGCAGAAGATTATTTGCTTAATGCTACAGCGCCACAAACTAGTCTCTATCAGGTCCTGGAGTCTGGTTCAGAGATGGAAGTTGCAAAACCAATGCCTATTCTGAGCATTGAGGAGCCCAAAGTTCAATCTTTGGGCAATGATGGGCATCTACACCACATCTCCAAGTAATGCGTAGTGTTTTCAAATACAATTGAAAAAGGCAGCATTTTTAGGATATTTCATGCTACAGAAACCTGTATATCTCGGTGCTCTATGGTTTCTCAGACAAACTGGGTGGTCGCAAAGGCTCTGCTTGCTCTGTCATTGGAACAAGATCTTCTACCCGAGTAAGTTAATTGATAGCATTACATTTGATATGTATCTTTTCTGAGGGTGTCTACCTGTTTAGGAAATTTAATATATGAGTATCATGTTTAGTATTGACTGATATATAAACTTCTATTTCTGTTGCTATGGGTAGCCTTTTCATTACCTTGAATCATTATGTTGAACAACTTGATTCTGTATAGAGTGTTACCTGTTGTTTACTTCTGTTGTTTAAGGAGAAAGCTTGTGTGTTCTTTTCCTTGTTGCTGCACAATTATTCTGTTGTGACTCTGGCGAATTCCAGAAGCTTCATGAGCGAACATTCTTCCATCTGCTCAGATTCATTTGCAGGATAAATAAACAAAGGTTTGTTCCAAAATTACATATTCACAAATTATAATTGGATATTGAGGAATTTTGCTTCTTTTCTGAATCATGCAATTCAAATATTAGGATTGAAGTTTTTTGCTAGCCGGTTTTCAAGATAATAGATGTTCATTGGTCTTTGTTGTCTGATGTTTTATAAACATGGATACTGCTATTGTATTTTCCATCCAAAATGAGTTACATATATCCCACAATTTTTGCGTTTTGTCGTCCACATTGGGGTTCCCTCATTCGCTAGGCAACCTGCAAACTGCGACCTGGTTCGATGCACACAGGTTCACAATTAGGTCCGCTCAGGCCTCTATACTTGCATAACCAAACTGTTGTGACAGCCCGAATTTCCGTGCTCAGAAATCCGGGCCATCAGGATCATACTCTGGATGATCCCCAGGACAAATCACGAAGTGTCTGCTTGTATAGCGGAAACCTAACAGACACTATCCAGCAGTGGTAGTTCGAGTCATCACATAAGGCATTATAAAAAGAAATAAACGATAAATATCACATGTCTAATATATATCTCAAAAGAATGTGCATTCTCAAAAAGGAACCAAGAAGAACCACTGGTGATGGATATTCATCACCCAAACAACGGTTCCTGATAGTGGTTCCTATAGAATGTATAATAATACAAGAAAAGTAAAATATCTACAGAAATAAATACAGGAAGCGGCCACCAAGCACACAATCAATCCAAAGTATTATACAAAATCCCAAAAGTAACAGACTAGTATACCCAGACTAAGGATAAAAATTGTCCGCTTGGACGTCAATCTCCTCGTCCTCAGCCTCAGCCTCTAGATCAGGCTGGTAGTCAGGGTCACTCTCGGTGCCAGAAACTCTAGCCTCAGAACCTAAAATGTTAATGAAAACAGGGTGAGCTACGTCCTAGCTCAATAGAAGAATTCCAACTAAATGAATTGAATATACAGGACATGATATCTCAAAGCAGAAAATCAAATTAGGACATGTGAACAAGACTAATCAAATCAAATACTGAGTTTTTAAACAAGAAACAGATGTTATGCAAGTATATGATCAGTGACTTAAATTGTATATGTTTTCTAACTTAAGAAACTCCCGTGAATATATGACACGGAGTAAACAGAAATTTACCGATAGGAAACCCCAACCAATCGTCGTTCACATGAACAATTTCAGGGTGCAACAATGCCTCATCTATGGAGTGCAATTGTGCCGAGGGTTTATACAAAGCAAATGAACAAGTGTGCCAGGCACGGATATACCGCTGAGTCGGTGGGGATCATCTGGTTAAATCATCAAAATCACATACACACATAAACCTCACAAATCAGATAGCAGAAATCAGGAGCAAGGTTCAGAATACAAAATTAGAAAACAGGAATCAGAGTTAATAAGAATTCATGTGATGCTAACATGCTTGTTAAAACAGAAATCAAGATGCAGATTTAAGAAAATCACGAAATCATAGTCCAAAGCAGTTTAAGTTGGTTTTCCTCTACCTCAGGTCAGACCTCTTTCTAAGCAAATCCAAAGTTTTTTAAAGCGTCATGGTCTGATCCTAGACCATAAATATAGTATACTATGTGTCAGATATGTCAGAAAGTCAATTGGCGCAGTGTCTAATAGTGTTCTATTTACAAAACAAGACAAGAAAAATAGGAGTGATTGATCGATCAACACCCTTATTGATCGATCAATCCTCCTTATTGATCGATCAATCCTCTCTCAACCGTTCATAAGTAACAGAGTCAATTGATCGATCCATAGTCTCTATTGATCGATCACCTACCATCATTGATTGATCAATACTTCAATTGATTGATCAATAACCCTTTTTCTTCTTCATATTTTACAGAGGAAATTGATCGATCACTAGCTCAGTTGATCGATCAATCTGTCTCATTGATCGATCAATGACCCTATTGATCGATCAATACTCTAAAACTTCAAATTTCCCTCTTCCTGTTCTCTTTGTCACTTTATACAAATTAATCGATCAATGCCTTCATTGATCAATCAATACACACTAGTGATCGATCAATACACTTATTGATCGATCAATAATGACATTTGATCGATCACTCTCTCTGTGATCAATCAACCTTCAGAATTGATCGATCAACACCCTTCGAGCTCTAAACTTTCAGGAATTTCAAGTCCACTGTTCTCTCTTTAAACTTATATGAATTAATCGATCAATGACCTTATTGATCGATCAATAGCCTTCATTGATCGATCAATCTAGTATTGATCGATCAATAATGGCAGTTCATCTGTCATTAATGGAGGTCACTTCTTTGACCTATTTTTGACCTTTTTTATTAATGGTGTCTAGCAACCATTGATACACAAGCATAAGGACTCTAATCTTGCTAAATTTAATACACAGACTCACCTCAATTTGGGCCCTTTTTTGGGTCTCGGCAAACGCAATACGGGAAGAGGGTTTCAGATTTAAACTCTCCGATTCGTCGCCATCACAACCCGGAATAGCTGGTGCTTGGCTCCGTCTCCACTCACAGTGCTAGCTCACGTCCTCTCACGCCAACTCGACGTACCGACGTCGACTCCACGTTCTCAAATCGAGAAATCTATAACCTAAATCTCTCGCTCAACCATGGCTTCTCACAGAACTATTCTCAACCCTATTTCCTTGCTAGGGTTTCTTAGGAATAAGAATAAGAAGAAGAAGAATAAAGAGACTCCAGCTCGTCCTTCCCTTATAAGCCACTTAAACTGAAATATCTCTGATATTTCAGTTTAATTCTAAGCTATACTCCGGTGTGAAGCGCGAACACGATCGCTACGGCGTAACGTGCCCCATCGACTTCCTACTCGACTCGGACCTAAGCGAAAATTCACACGTGAATTCATCTACACAATAATTAATATTATTTCTTATAATATTAATTTCAAAATTTTTAAATATGTCTCGATTTTCATGCCAGGCACGTATATCGAAACAGTCAGGTTCTTGTTCAGAATTTCAGGGTCGTTACAAATGCTGTGCTTGAAGCTGTTTTGAAATATATATATATATATATATATATATATATATATATATATATATATAAGTTACAAGTACCATCTTAAGTGAACCGGGTTTGCTTGGATGTAGTGAACCGCGAATTACAAATCTGAATTCGGACAGAGAGATCCAGCGAATCAGGTAATATTGGTCTACACTGTCCCGATGATGTTGATTCAGGATTAATCCTTTTGAAGGGTTCATCAATACTGTTCGAATTTACCTCAAATTTAGAGTATTCTGTCAAAATGCAGATATAATTTTTCATAAGCTAATAAATTCCTGATAAATAAATTTTGAATAAATTAAATTATAAATATCAAATAGAAAACAGAATATCATTAAAAAATCCCTATTGTTCTCTGTGCTTTTTTAGAGGGAAAATTTTCTGCAGGCTTATATGTGTATTCATTTTCTCTATTCAAGTTCCTGAAAAAATTGCAAAACCAAACAACAAAGTTTCAGCCATTTTTTTCTTCCATATTTCTTTTTTTTTTTAATTCTTTTTTTGTATGAAGCAAATCCTCCAGCAATCTTACGTGTCTCCTTTTCTTATGTTCTGATTCCTGGCAAGATTCTGGAACCAACCAACTTGTCTATGCTTAACATGAAATGAAACGGAACGCAGTGATGTTCATTATCACTAATTTACTAAATTTTCATTCAAAAATTGTTCAAAGTGTAGGATTTCATTTTCTGGGTAGATGTTTGAGCTGGATACTTGAATTTCCAATCAAGAAATTTAATGCCAAATTTGGTTTATGAGTTCCCCTTTTGAGCTGTACTTGTGCGTGGGCCACAAAATTTTTACCAGGGGTCCATAACTGTTCTAACAATATTCAATAATCACTTAGGATAAGTATAAGAAACAAAGTAATACCATCTTATTAGATTTTTTTTTTCTTTGTTAGGGTATAGGGTTTAATATTGCCGTGTTGTTAAATTGCAGATGTGGAGAGGACGAACGACCTCTGAATGAGGTGCTCATCTTGCAATTAGGAGCTGATCCTAATGGTTCCTTGTGCAAGATCTTTGGTCTCGAGTTTTTTTCGCAGTTATTTTGCATCTCATTTCAGGTAATTAATAGGGAAAAAAATGATAATCATAAACACAAAGTAATACCATCTGATTAGATTAATTATACTATATATAATTAATCTAAATTAGCACATTGCAATATGTAATTAGACATATTAGTAGTTATCAGTCAACTTTTATAACAATCTAATATGTACTCATAATACCAAGACTTATATATTTTCTCATTGTTTAATATCCTAGCATACGCTAATATGCGAGGCACCAATCATGTAATCGGATGCCACGGGCCTAGTCTGATTAGTAAAATGGGCTGTGTTTGGGCTAGTCTCAGAAGCCCGATTAAAATCGGCCCGTTTAAGGCTGTCCCAAATTCAACTCGTCTCCATCAACAAGTATACTTCTGTAGAAATTGACAAGTGGCGTGCATCCCAAAACTGGCCTTACTAGAATGGGTTGGGTATGGGCTAAGGTAAGGTATACTCGATTCATAAATGGGCTGGCCCAGCTCGTTTAATAGTCATCGGGCTGTGAATGGGTTAGACCATGCTCGGCAATGGTCCATTGAGGCCCCTAAACATGTACTGATATTTGAGCTTGTACTCCCATTGTAATATCACCATATTCCTTACAGTTGAAAATTAACTTTGTTTTTATTATTTCAGGCGAAGCTTTCTGATTTGAAGCTCACCTCAAACGGATCACTAAGGGACGGGGACACTTTGCAGGAAAGGCGAAGCAATTTTTTTTTTTTTTTTCTTTATTTTGAAAATGGGTCATGGGGTCCTTAGATTGTTAACTCTCTTTCTTTTCTTCTTCTTTTTGTTTGAATAAAAGGATTAGGCATATAGAGTTTTAAATGATTGGCTGATTTGAAAGGTTGGATCATAGGTTGAGATGCAACCTTTTGTTTGAATAAAAGAATTGTGCATCTATTTCTTTTATTTAATGACATTGAATGATTAGCATTTGAGTTGAATGGATGTGTTTAAATATGAGATTAATAGCTTTTTTCTTTATATAATTTTTTTAAAGCATTAAAAAAATATTAAAAAATTATATTAAAAAAGCATAAAAAATTTGCATTAAAAAAAAATTGCATAAAAAATTTTCGACGTAATTTTATTTTATTTTTAAATAGTAATTTTTTTAAAAACAATATTTGCATAAAAAAATCACTGTCAAAAGCAGTGATTTTTTCTATGATTGTTAAGAGCAGTCGTTGTTGAAGTTCATAAACCACTGTCTTGTATAGTGGTGAAAAACAACCACTACTTTTTTACAACTGTTTAGGGCAGTGAATTTTTTTTTAAAAAATCACTGTTTAAGGCAGTGATTTTTTTGGCTTTTTCACGTAGTGGTTGGTTATCTTTAAATATCTGTGCGGATGATGTGCAGGTGTTGCACGTGCCTTGGCACTTAGTCGGGCGCTGTAAGAGGCCTGGAAATACCCCGCAACAAAAAACAAAATTCTGCCCAGCTTTGATCCATTTGACGCCCGATCCGACCAAACATCTTAGTCACATGACAACCTAACCAGATAAAATTAATATCGGGTCAGGTCATGTTGGGTATCAGGTTGACCCGGGCCCTTGAGCCTACCCTTAAAACAAATTCTATACTTATATCTAAACCTTATACCAGCATCGGGGTGGTATTGGTATCGGTATCTACCGATACTACACAATATCAGTCAATACGGCTCACGGATAAATCAATACCTACCAAAATTTAAATTTTATATGTATATATATTTTTTTAATTTTATTTATTTATTATTATTATTATTTTAATATTAAAAAAAACCATCAAATAGTTTAAAAAGAGGTCTTTATGATACTATACCAAATGTTGAATTTATACAATAGGTGACATTATCTGTTTAAAGGCCATCTTAGAGGTCCTCTAAGGACCAGTTATCCTAAAAGACAAATCATTTGAACCTAACGGTCATATGGCATTTCCTTTACTTAGTAGTTAGTGCTGTATACCTAACTGCTTTTTACACACGGCTGAAACTTAAAAGTATAACCGCTGAGAAGGCCTAAAGAACACTTCAATTGCCCATATGGCAAGCCAAACGCATTCCTTGCATTTGTGTGGTCTCTTATTAATTGAATTCCCAATTCTAAACACCTTTAAGAATTCACACTTCATTACCAATCTCACCACTTTGCCTTCAATAACAAAAAAAAAAAACTTTAATCAATATATTTAGTTTATAAGATCATAAGATTATATATAAATGCCATAGAGAAGTACTTGAGCTCAAAAGCAATCATGGGTCGTCTCTATATTCTCTTCTTTTTTCTTCCCCTCGCAGTCTCCCTCCCCACACCTCCCCGTCGCATCAGCGGCAGCGGCCATAAACTCATCGCAGACTTGATCCTCAACACTTGCAATGCCACTTTGTATTACGAAGTCTGCCTCGAAACCTTCTTAACTGATCCCGCTAGCAGAAAAGCAGATCTCAACGGCCTCGCTATGATCGCTTTGAAGGCGGCAAATCGTGATGGGAATGCCACGTCAACTTATATCGGTCAATTGAGGAAGATCATCAATGATCCTTACTTAAAGCAATGCCTAAACGATTGTTCGGAAAATTACTTGGACGCCATCTATTTGATGGAGGATTCCGAGCGGGCTATGCAATCTAAAAATTATTATGATGTTAACAATTGGGTGTCTGCGGCCATGTCCGATTCGCAGTCGTGCGAACAAGGGTTTAAAGATAGATCGGGATATCAATGGTTGCTGGCTAACAGGAATAGGCTCTTTTCCCAGATGTGCAGTAATGTTTTGGCCATCACCAAGCTTCTTAAGTGATTGCCTCTTAGTCTAGGGCACTAGAGTTTCAATTTTTATTTTTATTTTTTATTTTTTATTTTTTGTTGTTGTTGTTGTTGTTGTTATTGTTTTCTTCCAATTCTATTTAGATTGGTGAATCTGGAAAATGTTTAAAATGGGTAGGAAATGTAATATGTATTAATTAGTCTAAATAAATTGATGGATTTAGACAAGAGTGGTCTTGAATTTGGTCTAATACCTGCCAGTTGATCAGGGTTTGTTTGTATTTTTTTTTCATAATGCCATATAGCGTAGACAAGCGAGGTTTCAAATATTGTTATCAGTCACCGGATCGGTCAGCCTAAAACCAATCCGGATCAGGATCGATGGATCGGATCGGGCAATCCCAACTCCAAAAAAGTTTGAGGGCAAAATTACAATAATTAAACATTTTTTACTGTAAGCTGCCAAATCAGTCGCAAATGGTCCGTTTTTAATACCACAACATAAATTTCAAAAGAGTGGGTGAATTGGAGCGAACGGAAGCCCGAACCGGTTCACAGCGAACCAATACCATCCGATCAATATAAAAATATTTGAAAAGAAAAGAAAGAAAATAAATACCGTTGAGGTTGTAACAAGCCTAGGTTTATTAAAACATTTATTATCCTATACTGTTTTTCTGTAAAATTTGGTGGTAAGAAGAGGTTTGCAAGAGGAAGGACCGAAGGAGACCTAGCAAAAGACGCTTGGAATTTTAGAATGTTTTGTGATTTTGGGCACAAGTTAAAGATAAACATAATTAATTATCTTCTTTTAGCAAAAGACGTTTGAGATCTTATTAATTACCTTCTTTTTTGAACTTTGTAATTTACATTCGATGTAAAGTGGAACATATTCTTTATGTGTATAAGTTTCTTGTATCGATGGATCGCCGATCCTACCTAAATATGGTTCAGTATCGACCGATCCAAAGCCATCCGACAGATCCACATCCGATGCCCATGTATAAACGATTCAATCCTATAAGATTGAAGAAGACTTATAGTATTGCATGGAGAAAGCAAAGGGGAAGAGCAAAAAATCAAGGATGATATGTATCGCCTTCTCGGTTTTCATCTAGAACATATGGGGAGAGCGCAATAGAAGGATCTTTGACAATACCCAAATCCACAAAGTAACTCTCCTTAATTATATTGTTGAAGAGATAATCATCAAAATTGAAGGGGAAAACTATGTCAACTGTTCTGTATAGGATGGGGATTTGCTCTCCTTATGGAATATTTCTCACTCTGTCAAGGAAACTTATGACCAGGTTTGTTTGTCCAAGCCTCATTTTGGAGTAATCAAATTAAATACGAATGGATCTCTTGCAGAGGATAAAGTTGGTATTGGGGGAATTTTCCGAAACTATGTGTGACAGCCCGGATTTTCGCACCCAAAAATTCGTGCCATCAGGATCATGCTCTGAATGATTCCTAAGAAAAATCACAGAGTGTCTGCTTGTATAGTAAAAATCAGAGCAGACACGATTCATTAGTGGCAGATAGAGTCATCATATAAGGCTTTTAAAAGAAAGAAGAAATAAACGATGCATATATATAAAGACAAAAGAATATACATCCTTATAAACGAACCAAGAAGAACCACTGGTGATGGACATCCACCACCCAAAACAATGGTTCCTAACAGTGGTTCCTATAGAATGTATAACAATACAAGGAACAACATCTATAGTATAAAATACAGAAATTGGCCACCTGACCAAATAATCCAAAATACGAATACAGACCCAAAAATACAATTAAGTACCCAAGCTACTAATAAAACTCATCAGCAGGGGTATCAGTGTCCTCCGCCTCAGCCTCCGGATTAGGCTAGTAATCAAGGTCGCTCTCCGTGCCGGGAGCTCTAGCCTCAAAACCTATAAATTTTATAGAAAATAGGGTGAGCTATCCATCTAAGCTCAGTAGAAGAAATTCAGTTAATTTGCATCTTAATCGTAACACATGATTGCAGAACATATCTCAGATAGATAAGTAAAGTAGAGTATAAACAGAACAGAACATATACAGATGAATGATTAGACATGCAGAAAAATCAGAATGCAGAACTGGCAAGAGCAGACAAAACCTCAGAGTTAATTTGCAGGATGCTATGCGTACAGTATTTAAATGACTTAAATCATACATATCTCTAACTTAAGTAAGTCCCGTGAATATATAGTACGTGGTAGCCAGATGTGTGCCAATAGGAAACCCCAACCAATCGTCTTTCAATGAATAATTTCAGAAGGTGCAACAAGCCTCTACAATAGAAGAGTAACTTGTGTCAGGAGGAATTTTCAAGCAGATGTACGGATATACCACCGTGTCGGTGGGGATCGTCTAGATTCAAACTTAAAATCAGATACACACATATGGCCTCAAGAATAAGATATCAGAGCAGATAGCAGAAACCAGAAACAGACATCAGAATACAGGGATCAGAGTTTGACTGAGCTTGATGTATATACAAACATGCTTTTTAAAACCAGAGCCAGAATACAGATGTTAAGATATCATGTAGTCAAAATTAGATACATTTTAAGTTGAATTTTCCCTACCTCAGAACAAATCCTTCTAAGCAAATCCAAAGCTTCCTAAGATGTCCAAGTCTTGACCTAGACCATACACATAGTATACTACGTGTCAGAACAGAATCAGATACACTGCCTAGTAGTATCTTTCCCGAAACCAAATCAGTACTGAAACAGGGGATTCAATCGGCCAATCCCTTTATTTGATTGATCAGATTCACATTTGATCGATCAAATCATACTTTGATTGATCGGATGCCTTGCACTTCAATAGATATAACAGAGTACATCTGATCGATCAATTTCCCAATTGATCGATCGGATTCACTAATTGATCAATCGGTTTTCATAGTTGATCGATCAAACCCATCATTTTCACCTTCACAAAACTGACCTGACTTTGATCAATCAAGTCCTAAATTCGATTGATCAATTCTCACAGGTCAAATTTTTAGAAATATATATTCCTTGTTTCCAAATGTGCTTATAAAATTCGATCGATCAAATAACCGATTTGATCAATCGGATTTTCAGGTTGATCGATCAATTTTCAATTGATCTATCAGTTCAAACCTGATCGATCACTTCCTTTTCTGATCGTTCAACACCAAATTCGATCGATCAAATACCTGATTTGATCGATTGAGCACATCGGGCTTCAACTTCTTAAGAAAAGTATCCTCCTGTTCCATAGGGGCCTTATAAAATTTGATCGATCAAATCCCATCTTTGATCAATCAGATTTACAAATTGATCGATCAATCATCTATTGATCAAACGGAGATGACAGTAAAGCTGTCATTAATGGGTTTGATTGATCAAACCCAAATCAATTCTAGTCATTATGATTCACAATGAATCATTCAAACACTCATAAATGCATCCCTATGGCATTAAGGACTCATTATGATCATAAAACTCACCTCCTTTAATGACTATTTCCTTTGTTCACGGCATCCTAGGTTCACGTGGTTTTTAGATTCGAATCGGTGAGTTCGTTGAGGTGGGTTCTCCGATGAACCAAGTGCACAACTCTACGCTAACGCATAGATGTCGACTCCTTACGCCCGAAGTCAAACTATCATGAATATTAGAATCTCTCTTACACAGATTTCACAAAAGGAGTTTCTCTAGAACCCCAATCGCGTTCATCTTGTGATTTGCAAGCATAAAACAGACTAGACCAGGGGAAGGAGATGAAGAGAGGTGAAGTTCCCATCCCTTCCTTCCTTTATAAGCTAACCATGGAAATATCTTGGATATTTCCATTTCTTAACTCTTTCGTTCCGGTGTTGAGCACACATACATTCACACATATTATGCATTGTCTCAAGGATCCAATCGGATCTCGGACCGTGTCGCAAGTGATCTATCACTTCGCACGCACATAGATTAAAAGTATTAGTATTTATAATCTTATTTTCAAATATTTATATTTGTCTCGATTTTTGTGTCGTGCATGGATACCAAAGTAGTCAAAAGTTTCTTGAAATTTTTGGGTCATCACATTCTTCCCCCCATAGGAATTTTTGTCCTCGAAAATGTCAGGGAGTCCTAAACAGGTCTATGGTATGTCCTAAAACTAACAGGTAGAACAAAGCAGAAACAAACAGGCGAATACATCATGTAAGAAGAAGGATGCATGCGGAACAGAAATAATATAGAAACAGATGAGTAGATATACAGATATAAATATATAACAAAAGAAAACAGATAATTGCATAGTAAGTACCTGCTGGGGCATCAGAAGGTCCGGCCTCGTCAGGTGCAGGTCGACTGGGCCTAGGTGGCACAGTACGAAAATCGCAAGGGTCGACGGTGTGCTGACGAGCATGAGCGATCCTCGGCGTCAACGTAGTAGCGTAAGAGTGCTGCATTAGGAGCTCAAGCATGCCCTCGTGGTAATCCAATCGTCGATGGACCTGACAATGGAACTCCTCCATCCCGTCGAGCCGCTCATGTATATGCTTGTTTCCCTCAAGGACCGCCTGAAGCAACCCTTCGAATTCAACTATGGAAGGCGCTGGGCGACGCGACATAGAGGGACGGGGAGGTCGGCGTGAAATGCTAGGGGCAGGTCGACGTATAGTGACAAGGGCAGGTCGAGTAAACACCTCAGGCTGAGGTGGCTAGTTAGGCTGTGCTTCCCCCACACCAGAAGCTCCCCGTAGCAGGCTCAGGTCCCGCCTCAACTGGAGGAACCTCCTCCTCAACAGGCAGTCGCTTGACCAAAAGATCGTAACTTTTGGTCCTGTCTTTTAGCAAAAAGACTTTCACATTATCGTTCCGTTGAGGCTCCCCAGGAGCCATGCTGTAGGCATCCCGCACGGAATTGTATTGCTCGACCATGCGGGTGATCAAGCGTGCATAGGGCATCTCCTTCTTAGGTGCCACCTTCTACGTCAACCGATCAAAGGCATCCAACATGCCATCAATAATAATGTCAACGATGGAGACCTAATAGTTCTCAAAGGCGAAAAACAAAAACTGTTGTACGATGACCGTACGTTCCGACTTGTGGAGGAAAGGGTAAATGGCACACTTGACATAAGTGTCAAGCATCCATAGGTTATCCGGTAGTTGGGCCCTCTTAACCAATTGGCCCGACCCATGTAATCCACCTGTCATCTTGGTGATGACATCCTCATAAGCAACGTCCTTGATGTAGGGCGCTGCTAATCCACATGTCTCTACGTACCCAGAGGGGCACTGTATAGCTGCGGCGACATGGAAATGAGTGAATCGGTACTCTAACCCGTCGATCATGGTGACTATATGATAACGGCTATTCCCACGTCGGAGGTGTTGGTAAAACAGACGTACTATGCGTGGGCAATAGTAGTCATGGTAGGTCTTGAGCATGGGCTTGAGCCCTAGCTTCCCAATGTACTCGATCGCCCAAGCCATCTCAGGGCGATCATTAAAAAGAGTTGGGGTAAACTCTTGGTCAGGTAGGAAGCGCTTGGCATTCCAAAAGTCGGTCGGCAACTCACGCTCGATGAGTTGCGGTTGGGGTGGTTCAATGGGCGGTATTGGGGGATTAGGAGGTGCCACGGGTGGTACCAAAGGTGGCACGACAAGTTCAACAGGCGGAGTTGATACTCGAGCCCGTGAAGTAGGGATTTTGCGCGAAACATTCTTCGTGCGAGGTCCCATAGTTGCAAAAGGAGAAAAACATAAGAAAACCCCAAAGAATTTGCAAAATATAGGGTTTACCGTGCAAGGAATGCGAAATGTGATCCGAAGAACCAAGAATCCTGAGCTCCGGCAGCCGGGAGTCGTCGAAAAAGAAGCTCAAACGCACGGAAGATAAAAGGCTCTCGCTCAAGGGGTTTCGTTTGATCGTTCAAATGGCATTTTAAAAACCCAAGCGCCACTTAAATTGACAGATTCGATCGATCGATGTCACATATTGATCGATCGGATGTATAATGGAAAAGCCCTAGCTCGATAGATTGATCCATCAATCCTTCAGCTTGATCTATCGGATTCCAAGATTGATCGATCAATTCATCCAATTGATCGATCAGACGAGTATAAAAATTAAAATCCACCTGATCGGTCAATCCTTGAATTGATCGATCAGACTTGGTAGTTGATCGATCAAATAGCTCATTTGATCGATCAGATTGGTAGAACTTCAAATTTCAAGATTGATCGATCAGCTTGTAAAGTTGATCGATCAGACTCACAGTTGATAGATCAAATTGTCACTTTGATTGATCGGGCATGACAGTAAAACTATCCTTCCAAAATGCAGGTGCAACAGACCCAAGGGTACCACCATAGTTCAACGGTAATACTCTAAGGTCGTGCTAAGGCTTAAATCATGTATGCACATCAAACATATGTTCAATAACTCATTAAAGACAAAGCACCATTAATGATAACTCAACTGAATATCACGCGTACCTCGCATATCAGTCAAATAAGTGTGGGTACAATTCACGGATCTCGGTTTCGTGCTCCCAAGTAGCTTCCGAAGCTGAATGATTTCTCCACTTTACCAACACGAGTGGAATCAATTTGGTCCACAAAACTTGGTCCTTGCGATCCAAAATCTCGACTGGTTCCTCAATCATGATCAGATCCTCTTACAGCTCAATTGGTTGGAAGTTCAACACATGAGTTGGATCTCGCACGTATCGCCGTAGCATGAAAACATGGAAGACATTATGTATACTTGCCAATTGCTGTGGTAAAGCAATCCTATACGCGACTTTGCCAACCCGTCCAAGCACATCAAATGGTCTAATATAATGTGGACTCAGTTTTCCATATTTCATAAAGCGCATCACGCCCTTAGTTGGAGAGATTTTCAGGAACACCTTGTCTCCTACCTGAAATCAAGTGTTAATTCCATAGCTAATCGGTGAAACTATGGAAACTCAATCTCTTAAATGCAATTAAGTATACCTGAAACTCAACGCGCGTTCGATGAAGATCGACATAACTCTTTTGGCGACTTTGAGCAATGCGTAATCTCTCCTGGATCAATCAAACTATCGTGGTTGTATTGTCCACGATATCAGGTCCCAAAATAAGCTTTTCACCGACTTTCTCCCAATTCAATAGAGATCTGCATCTTCATCCATACAAGGCTTCATAAGGCGTCATCCCAATACTGGACTAATAGTTATTGTTATAAGCGAACTCAATTAGAGGTAAATGCTGATCCCAAAGACCATAAAAGTCCAACATGCATGCACGCAATATATCCTCTATGATCTGGTTCACTCTCTCAGTCTACCCATCTGTCTGAGGATGAAACATTGAGCTGAACTCCAGTTTAGAACCCATGCCTTCTTGAAATCGTCAACATAATTACGACGTATAAAGCGGATCTCAATCACACACAATGCTGACTGGTATGACATGTAACCAAACTATCTCCCTTATGTACAGCTTTGCAAGCTTATTAGCTATATACGTAGTACGGTACGACAGAAGGTGTACAGACTTCGTCAGTCTATCTGTAATGACCAAGATGGCATTGTTATTCCTCAAGGTACTCGGCAACCCCAATATAAAATCCATAGAAATGGCTTCCCATTTCCACTCAGGCACGGGTAAAGGTTGCAACAAACCTGCTGGATTTTAATGTTCCACTTTTACCTGCTGGTAGACCAAACATCGAGAAATGTAATCCGTAACATCTTTCTTCAGTCCTCTCCACCAAAAACTTCGTTTTAGATTTTGGTACATCTTGGTACTCCCAGGATGTATAGCATACGTTGACTTGTGCGCTTCTTCCAAAATAGTATCTTTAAGATCTTTGTTAACAAGTATGCACATCCGATCTCTGAATAGCAATGTACCATCATCCTTGATAGAGAAATCAGGTCTGATCCCGTTGATCATATCCTTTCTAATGGCCATAAGCTCATCATCTATCATTTGGATCTTACGCACGTTATCAAACAACGCTAGCCGTATCATAATAGTAGCCATCAATGCTCCTAAACCTTTGACGTCTATCAGCGTATCGCACAAGGCCAGGTCCTCAAGTAGATGCCACCTCTGTACTTTGGTAATAAGATGTGATAATTGAGCCAAAGATTTTCTACTCAAAGCATCCGCCATAATGTTGGCCTTCCCAGGATGATACTAGATGGAACAGTCGTAATCTTTTAAAAACCCCATCCATCTATACTGTCGCATATTTAGGTCCTTCTGGATAAAAAGATACTTGAGACTCTTGTGGTCAGTAAAGATGTCAAACGTCTCACCGTATAAGTAGCGCCTCCATATCTTCAAAGCAAAAATCACCGTTGCTAACTCCAGATCATGAGTCAAATAATTCTTCTCGTGTTCCTTGAGTTGCCTAGAGCCATACGCGATAACTTTCTTGTATTGATTGAGGAAACAACCCAAACCACTGTATGATGCGTCACTGTATATAGCAAACCTCCTCTGTAGAGCAATTTTTGATCAATTCCTTAAAGCGCTCCCAACATTCATGAAATATTTTTGTAGGTTGTTAGGAGAAGAACTGAATCTTCTGACGCAACTCAATGGTTTTGGTCATGGGAAAATATTTTTTTTGGAATTGACGGTGTAGCTCTGCCCAACTCTGGATAGATTGTGGTTCTAAGGAATAGAATCAAGTTTTTGCCTTATCCCTTAAAGAAAAGGAAAAAAGTTTTAACTTAGCTATCTCGTCGGTGACATTATGAACTCTCAACATTTTACACACCCCAGTAAACTCATTTAAGTGAACATGTGGATTTTCATTAGACAATCGATGAAAAATCGGTAACATTTGAATCATTACAGATTTGAATTCATAATGGTTTCCTAAAATGGAGGCATGCATGATACTATCCTGACCTTTGTAAAAATCAGGATCATTGTAATACTCCATTGTTCTTGGGCCCTCATCATGATTATTATTTCTATTATTAATATTTTGATTGTTCTCATTCCTCTCTTGTCTTTGATCTGCCATGGTTTCAGTATGATGATACTGAATCCTTTGGATTCTACGATTCTCTCTGCAAGACCTTTCGATTTCACAATTCAACGGTTGTTGATGTGGGTGATGAGGTCAAGTAAAGCTCATGCACCAACACCCAAGACAAGGATTAATAAATCCATAATAAACCCACAAGCTTCAGATTCAATCGATTGAAGCAGTGGTGCCAATCGATTAACACAAAACACACAACAATGTTCCTATAGAGACTTATCAGTCAATCGATTGATGTATTAAAATCAATCGATTGAGGTTTAAAAGCCTAGCTGGACAATACAAAAATTACAACTGAAATAACACACAACAGAGGTCTAGTCAATCGATGGACAAAGAAATGTCGATCAATTGATAGAATCCCAAAAATTTCACAGTGAGTCTCAATCGATTGACACAGAATTGTCAATCGATTGATTTCTATAGTGAATAGTAGCCAGTATCGGAAGAAAAGAAAATTTAAATTTTGATTGATTGATTTATTTTTTTTTATTTTTTTTTTGAATTTAAAATTTCAAAACTCAAAATTAAAAATTAAAATTAAAATTGAAAATTAAGATTTAAAATTTAAATTTCAAAATAAAATTTCAAATTTCAAAATCAAAAATCAAAATTCAAATTTGAAATTCAAATTTAGAATTTCAAAATTCATAATTAAAATTTAAATGCCAAAGAAATAATTGTCTTAAATTATAATCTGATTTCATCTTGATATCAAGTACTGCCGAGACATCATTTGTTCTGAAATTTTAAACCACAATTTTGACCCGATTTGGTATCAGTTTCAACCCATGGTATATTTTCGTCGTCTTCTAGCATCATATATACTTCTTCTTCTAAAAACCATTAGTGATTATCAATAAAATGAAATCAATTGGCCTAAAAATAGAACAAGATGTTCAGAATCATCTGAGCAATCTTCTTGATTGTACAGTTTAACAATATATATTATGGATATTGATCCAAAATAAATAAGATTGATCATATGCTATACACCATCTAATTTGGTTGATTTTTTTGTTGTGAGTAGGGCAGTCAAAGAGTCAGAGTTCAAGTCGAGCTGGGGTCAGCTAGCTCTAGCTTGGTTCTACCATCCAAAACCTAAGCTCTAAGTCAGCTCTATGCTCTTTGAGCCTGAACCTTCCGGGTTCTAGCTCGGCTCTACCGAGCTCGAGCCAAGCTAGAATAGAGATTAATTTTATTTTAAACAATTTGTCATTATTATTGTTTAGTTATTTATTTTTTTATTATTGTTCAAGCTATCTATATCTATATCTAAGTGGTTACCAATCTAGCGTTCAGAAAAAGTAATATATCTAAGCCGTTATCACTCCTTTCTTTTGTATTTATAAACTTGTATATAAAAATTAAAATATAAAGCATATATACATATATACCGAGCAGAGCCGACAATACTCAACCTTCAAGTGCCCTAGCTCGGCTAGGCTTGCGACCTTAAAATCTGTACGTTTTCTAGCCGACCAGAGTGGAACCTTCGATCTGACTCAGCTCTTTGACAGTCCTAACTTTGACCCATTGATCGGTTGGTCAAGATAGATGGGCATGTGCATCACTTGAAGAATGCCTAGGCCAAGGACTTGTGGATTGAGACTTGAAAGAACAAAAAAAAGTGTGCACAATACATGCTATTGTGACCAATTTTTCTTCCTTACGATGGGTATTGTATCAGATGAAATGATAATAGTTACATATAATATATGCTTTTACAAACAAATAATTAATATCTAACAGGGTATTTTTTTTTAAATGAAAGCTGAAGGTAGTGATCATTGTCTTGGCTTCAAAGCATAATATACACCTCCTTATTTTGTCCCAAACTTCAAAAGGCAACAAAACCATATCAACCCTTATGAAATAGTTAATACAAATTGACGCTCTAGTAAGCTTCTACAGGAGCAAATTAGGAGATGGGCAGTAAGCCAGGAGTATAAGGCACCCCCGCAGCCTTGATCCATTGGTCCCCTTGGATAAAACGCGACACGGTGAACTTGGTGGCACGGTCAGCCGTCATTTTCTTGACCCCTCTCCACGTCACGCGATTCTTCATATCTGAGCCGGGCCCTCTGTTGTCGAATTCTGTGTAAAAGCAAGTTTTAAGAGCGAAATCGCCCATCCATGGCATCCACCCTTCTGGTTGAACAATATCGCTAATTTCGGATTGGAAAATTAATGTTCTAGAATATTCTTTCCATGGGCGGCCAAGAAAAGTAGGATTAACATCCTTGAATGGAATGTACGCAGGGTCTGCGGTTATAGTGCAGTTGTGGAGGATCAGGGCCGTCGGTTCATGTCGGTCCTTCCTCCCTTGTGCGGTGATGATGTTTTGTTGGTTCTCCAATGGTTTCCTCACGACAAGGTTGCAATTCTGTAAAACCGCTGCTGAATTCCCGAAGACGAAGTCGATGGTGCCCGATATGGTGCACTCGCGGTAGAATTGGCGGTGGGTGTGCACATAAAGTGTGTCTTGGTAGCCGTCCATCTGGCACTTGTAGAAAATGGACTTATCCGATTGGACCCGAAGGGCAACGGCTTGGTGTTTCTCAGCACCCGCAGAGTTCTCAAATCCGATGTTCTTGGCAATGAATCCGTCTCCGACCACCGCTGTAACATTATTGTGAATCGAATTTAGATATTTATCCATAATTAATTAGAAATTAATCGAAACGAAAGGAGAGTTTAATTTGTATAGAAAGTACGTACACACGGTTGCAGTGTGGAAGGTTGGGGTACCATCAATGAAGTTTTCACTGCCGGTGATCTGAGTCTTTGTCGGGCCATCACCGATCATCATGACATTCTGCATGTGCCGATCGATCAACAACTTTTCCTTGTAAACACCTTCTTTTATGTAGATAACATAGGTTTTGTTGCTGTTCTGTGGTACCGTTTGGAGGGCTTCGGTGATGGTTTTGAACTTTCCACTTCCATCCTTAGCGACAACCACATCGGGCACAATGCCGTCTGGAGATTCAAGTAGTCTGCGCTTTCCGACAGATACCCACGAAGGGTAACCATCCAATTCGGCATCTGAAAGTAGTCTCCTGTTAAGCATTGGTATATTAAACGAAGCAAGGACTGAGGAAACTTCGGTCACAATAGCCAGGGTATTGCTTGTGAGCTCTTGAGCAGACTTCATCGCCTTTCTCATGGATTCTCCGGCACGACCTGTTGTGTTTTGGAACCCGTCCAAACAAGTCTCCTGGTATGTAATTGAGGCGCTTATCCAAATCTTAAGATCACTAATCATCACCTGTAAATTACTTAGATCAAATTTCCCCAATTTATTGAAAGAGTTCTTAAGGTCATCGACTGCGTAGTTCAACAACTCCTGGCAATTTTCGAGAGCTTTCGAGGCTCTTGGATCCTCTTCGACTTCTTTCAACACCTCGGAGTGCTGGAAGGCCTTTTTTATGTGCTCGATCGAGACCTTGAAGGCCAACTTGACAAGTTCTTTCGGGTCATCGGTGCCATTTTTGGCGACGGACGAGAGGCTCTTAATGCATGCTTCCTTGTAATCAGTGGGTTGACATAACGAGGTGATTGCTTTCATTGAAGTATGGTAATTTTGCGAGTCATTGGAGTTGTCAGCTACAGTATGTTGGTTATGAGAGACACCGACAGTGACGGCTACGACCATGGCAACGAGAATTAATGAGCTGATGCCGATGATGGTCAACCGTTTCTTCTTTTGTGAATCGGACCGGTCCTGGTCGTAATTCCCATATCCCCTAAATGACTGCATTTTGATCTGTTTTTTTTCCCTTTCAATTTTTTTTTCTTCTGATTTGTTTTAGGAAATGGACCTGAAAAAGGACGCGCTCTCGCCGGAATCTACTAAACTCCAGGGGAGTTTGGTTTCCAGCTTCAGAGGCTCCCTAACCAGGCAAGGGAGAGCCACATGGATGAAGAAAGAGAGAGAAAGAGTGCTTATAAGGACAGAATTTGGAAGTTTAAAAATCGGTTATTTTTACCGAAACATGAGGTGGAGGGAAGAGGAGAGTCGCGACAAAACAGAGGACCGTTGGCGATTTGGTGTAAATCTTACATACGATAGCTATTTAAATGGACAACCAATAAAATTAGAGTTCATCCTTTAACAATTTTTGTACTATTTTCAGTAGATTTGCACTATTTTTGGGTATATCATCTATTTTGGGGGTTTTGCCGCTAATTGACCACTAAGAGATTAAGGTTGTTGGACTTCTGTATGGCCTTTGATGTTTTTTTTTTTTTTTTGATGAATGATGTGGCCTTTGATTTTAGGTTTGGTATTCCATGCTAGAATCATTAAAAATATATAAATAATAAATAAATAAATAAGTTGTTTAAAGCACATTTTTTTTTGTTCAAACCATAGTGACAAATTTCTTTTTCGGCAATATTTCGGTAGGGGGTCATTTCGGAAAAATTTGGAGAAAAATTCGAAAAGTTTCGGGAAAATTTTGGGGAGTACAAAAAATATTAAATATAAATTATATTTAAACTTCATAAAAAATTTATTTATTGTTTAAACAATGAAAAAAATTAGAAAGAATTTATTAATTTCGCCGAAATTAATGAAATTTCAGCACAGAAATCATCGATATTTCGCTGAAAGTTTCGCTCGACCCCTGTTTCAGTCAATTTCAAAGAAATTTCGAAGAATTTCGAAGAAATTTGTCACCATGGTTCAAATGTATAAAAGATGTTTTTGTTCATTGAAAAAAACATATAAAACACAATTTTCTCGTTTAACAAGTATTTTATATATATATAATGTGTTTTAGACCAAAAAATGTTTTTTTACAATATATTTTTAATATATATATTGTTTTAATTTTTACTATCCTTTTCCTTTTTTTTTCTTGTGCTTTCCATTTTGTGATCTTTTTCAAATTTTTCCTTATCGTATTCTTCCTTTCCTTTGTTTTTTTCTCCTCACTACAAAAATAAGGGGTTTCAGCGGCAATTGCTAGACAGGCATTTTTTTTGTAGCAGCAGGACTAACAGCGACAGTTTTTGGTAGCGACATGTCACGGAGTCACTCCTTTCGACATGCCCTCGCATGCGGTGCCTAACTTTCAAAGCTAGGCCAGCCTATTATTAGTGCGCACTTTTTCTAGGTTCCTCTCGGTCCCCGTTGAATCAGTGGCTCAATTCTGTCCAAGTGGACTCTAGCGATGCGGCGTTTAGAATGGTGGAGGTAAAGATAAAAAAAAGAGTTTTCTAGGAAGATTCCTAGTTTGTTGTAATCACCAGCTGCAGATATTTAACGACTCTACAACACGTCAATGATCACGCTTTAGAGCGGGTGTGGGTTACTTCTTTACCGAATCGTCCTCCTGCGAAAGTCAGCAGCTGTGACTCTTCTTATAATTTAGATAGTTTAATTTTCCTTTTCTCTCCCGTTATTGTTGTAGTTCTAATCAGTTTAGATTTCCCAATTGTATTGTGAGTTTAGTTGTGTGGGAATTTATTATAGTGAGTTAATTTAGTATTCTAGTTCTACCATGAGTCTAATTAATTTTGGTTTCCTAATCTTATTAGAATTCCAATTAATTTAGTGTCTTAATACTACTAAAAGTCCAATTGATATCAGTCTCCTAATTGTACTAAGAATGTATTAATTTTAATGAAACTTTAATTAAATCAAGCTTGCTAATTATACTGAAATTCTAATCGAAATAAACATGCTAATCTGACTGGAGTTCTAACTGGAGCAAAGATACTAGTCCTGCTAGAATTCTAATGGGAATAAAGGACTGATTTTACTAAGACTCTAATTAAAATAAAGAAACTAATTTTTGCTAGAATTATGATCAGAGCGAGAATTAATTATACTAAGATTCTAATTAAAGTAATGAATTATCTATGCTAGAATCCAATTAAAATAAAGGACTGATTTTTTTTCTAGAATTATAATCAAAGCAATGAATCAATTATACTAAAATTCTAATAATAAAAAGGATTATGCTGAAATCTAATATAGGGAGGAATTAACTATGCTAGAACTATCTAATTAAAATAAAGTAACTAGTTTTATTAGAGTTCTAATCAAGATAGTTATTCTAAGGATCTAATCAAAAGAAAGCATGTAAATTAATTATACTAAAATTCGAAGATAAAGTCATGGAACTGATTTTCTAATCCTAATTAAAGCAATAAAATAATTCTAAAAAAAAGGGTTTTGGGCCCGCTATGTTAAGGAAGATCGGCCTCATTCCCGAGTACCCTTTGTAAGCTCCCTTGGGCAAATCGGGTGGCTGAGGTTAAAGCAAATTGAGTTTTGGACTATAATGTTATATTTTTTACTTTTCGGAGTCGATTTCAGAATTATAATTATGGATTAAATTAAAAAACTAGAATTATAGAAACTAAATTAATATTTGAGATTTTTTTTAAATATTAAACTAAGAAATTAAAACTAAAATTTAAAATTCTATGACTAAATTCGGATCCGAAATCAGAAAATCAGACCGTATGATTAAGGACTGGTTCTAGAATCTAAAAACTAGAATCAGAAATTAATGATAGGGCTGAAAATTAAAATTTTAGAACGGAATTAAAGCCTAAGGTCGATAAATTAGACCGTTAGATTAAGGACTGGTTCTAAAAACGGAGAACTAGAATCAGATGTAAGAGATTACGGTCTAAAAGGGGTGCTACGGTCTAAAACTGAAAATTTGATATTACTAATTAAAACTAAGAGAAATCCTAAGTCTAAAACTAGGATTTTAACTTAGGACCGGGGCTGCGGAGAGAAATCTCAAAGATTCGAAGCTTGAATCCGGAAATCATGGCTATGTTCCTCTGTGTTTATTTTCGGAGTTCTTTGGTTTCAAAATCTCAAAAATATCCGTTCTCTCTCTAAGTTGTCAGTCTCTCTCGAGGCGAATTAGAAAAAAATCTTTTATAGGTTTCTCTCCAATTAAGCGTCCTGTTTCAGGCATTTAACTAGATTTCTCACCTGTCTCTCGGTGATTAATCGCTTTGAGTTGATCACCGACTCAGTGAGCGATCGGCTGGCTTGCTCAGCGAGTTTCATAGTTCTAATCACGTTAGAACTAATTGTGCACCAATTATGGGGTGCGCAATCCGATTAAGCGCTTCTTTCTAATCAATGAAGCTTGAGGGTCAAGGACTGTAAGACTAGGTCGGGCGTAGGCCAATTGCGCGTCGGTGGTCGGGCGTTCAATCTGATCGCGAGTCTCATGTGAAGCCCGTGATCAAGTCTAGAGGTGCTCTGGGAAAGGAAGTCTGGTCTGGAAGGGGGACTGATTGCACGCGTGTGGTTTGGCGTACAATCGAATTGCGCGCGTGATTTTAGGCACATAATTCGGGGTTGTCCGGGTTCAGTTCGGGTCTGAAATGCCAGACTATTATTTCAGCCTACATTTCGACTATATACTATTGTTTTAGTATATAGTCTCCCTACGTTGGGATCTAAGCCACAGAGCTATTATTTTAGCCCTTGTTTAACCATGTACTATTGTTTCAGTGTATGGTCCCTACATCAGGGTTATGGGACCTGAGACACAGAGCTATTGTTTCAACCTGTGTCCAGTCATATACTATTATTTCAATATATAGTCCCACATTAGGGTAAAGAATCTGAAATACAAGACTATTATTTCAGTCTGTATTCCAACTATATACTATTATTTTTGGGACCTGAGCCACAAAGCTATTGTTTCAACCTATGTTCAGCCATGTACTATTATTTCAGTGCATAGTTCCCATGTTAGGGTTATGAGGTCAAAGGTTGAGCGAACAGACTTGTATATTCCGAGAAGGCAAAATGGGGGTGCCTACACCTGTCTCTAATATCAACTGTCACGGGGGCGTGCTTCGACACGCCATCAACACGCGCGATGCCTCGTTGCAACATGCAAAGAAGCCAACCAAACTCTCCATCAGACTCTGAGACTACCCGCCTAGAGGACGGGAACTCCCACTTGTAGTTACCTTCTTTCCAAGGCCTACCATCCCGATGCATCGTGCCTCTTACGACACGCTTAATTACACTTTCATGCCATGCTTGGCCTGCTCAAGCTTCACTCTCATATGCCCTACATAAGTACCTCGCTTCGCAACAGTAATGACATGTCGCGCTTCATGTTGTCTCATACCAACATGTCATGCCGACATACCTAACAAGCCCACCTTCGTCTGCGTTCCAAGTTACTAGCACACATCTGTATCAAGCCATTCATGCTGTCGTGCTCTACTGAGTACCACACAGCCCTCAAGTGCTCCAGTGAAGTTGCCCAGTTGTATACACTGTGATGCGTAGTCTGGGGCCATACTTTAACCTCATCTTGGGTGCCACACGGCATCACTACATCAACGTCCTAGGCCCACCTTGGTATGCATTCCCAATTACTAGAAGACGTCACATCGAACCCTCGTATTGTCGTGCTCTAAAGAGTCCCACGCAGCCCTCAAGTGTCCTCGTGAAGTTATCCAACTGTATGCACTGCGACGCGTAGTCTGTGGCCATACTACAACCTCACCTTCGGGGGCCACACAACATCGATGCGTCAGTGTCCTAAGCCCACCCTTTCAGGCCTAGGAGACACTTGCGCGCCCTCTGGTAACACAAGGCCCCGTGTGGGTGAAAGGCATTCATCCAACACCTCTCCCGCATAGATGGTCCAAACACCATCTATGGGTAAACAACATAAGAACCTCAAACATCTTGATTTGACATACTCCTATGACACATGCCTCCTGCTTGTGGCACACAGTGTCATGTCCCCAACCATCACACCCACGACTCCTCGCATCGTCTTCCCATGTGACCGTGTCGCAACCGCAGCGCGACCACATCGCAAGACCCACGTGGCCTCATGTGGCATGCCCTCCTGGCACCACATGTCATACCGTCCAGGCACCAAGGTGTCGCGTGCTCTCCTGGCACCACATCGCGTGCCCTAGGCACAAATGTTGCTAGAAGTATTGACCCCATCACATCACGCCTCCTGCCAGTGGCACACAGTTTCATGTCTCCAACCATCACGCTCATTACTCCCAGCATCGTCTTCCCATGCGACCGTGTCACGATCACAGCGCGACCACTTCACAAGGCCCACATGGCCTCATGTGGCATTCCCTCCTGGCACCACATGTCGTGTCGTCCATACACCAAGATGTCGTGTGCTCACCTGGCACTACATCGTGTGCCCCAGAAACCAATGCTACTAGAAGTATTGACCCCGTCACATCCTCCACCACTCCATAATGTCAACATCCTCGTTGACGCATTATCGCAGTGAACTGACCCCGCCAACTCCTCCCAGCCTATTAGCATCCAGCATCACCCGTGCTATATCAACCTGGCCTTCTAGTCCCAAGGTCCGTCCCCCTTCCCACTAGTTGTCCAACATCATCCTCTCAATATCATCCCTTCTTAATCGAGCTCGGCTCTGATACCAAATGTCACGGAGTCACTCCTTTCGATGTGCCATCGCGTGTTACGCCTAGCTTCTGAAGCTAGGCCAGCCTATCTCTGATATCAACTATCACGGGGCGTGCTTCAATGCGCCATTAACCCGCTCGGTGTTTCGCTGCAGCAAACAACGAAGCCAACCAAACTCTCCATCAGACTCTGATACCATCTGCCTAGAGGATGGGAACTCCCGCTCGTGATTACCTTTTTTCCAAGGCCTACCATCTCTATGCATTGTGCCCCTTACGAAACTCTCGATTGCACTTACGTGTCATGCTTGGTCTACTCAACCTTCACTCTTGTGTGTCATGCACAAGTACTTCTCTTCGCAACAGTAATGACATGTTGCGCCTCATGTCGTCTCATACTAATATGTCATGCCGACATACCTAATCAAGTTCACCTTCGTATGCGTTTCAAGTTACTAGCACACGTCTGTATCAAGCCCTTCATGATGTCGTGCTCTACTGAGTCCCATGTAGCCCTCAAGTGCTCTCCTGAAGTTGCCCAGCTGTATATAATGCAGCGCATAGTCCGGAGTCATACTTCAACATCACCTTGGGTACCACACGACATCGCTGCATCGATGTCCTAGGCCCACCCTTTCAAACCTAGGAGATACTTGCGCCCCTCTGGCACGACGCAAGGCCCCGTGTGGGTGAAAGGCATTCATCCAACACCTCTCCCACATAAACACCATCTATAAGTAAACAACCTGAGGACCTCAAACGTCTTGGTTTGACATACCCCCATGGCACACGCCTCCTGCCTGTGGCACATAGTATCATGTCCCCAACCATCACGCTCATGGCTCCTCGCATCATCTTCTCATACGACCGCAACGTGATCACGTCGCGATGCCCACATGGCCTCATTTGGCATGTCCTCCTGCCACCACATGTTGTGACGTCCAGGCACCAAGATGTCGCGTGTTCACCTGACACCACATTGCGTACCCCAGGCACCAATGTTAGAAGTATTGACCCCGTTATAGACATGACTAATAGTAACAATTTTTTGTTAAAAAAACTGCCGCTAATAGTCTTATTTTTTATAGTGCCTTTTTTCTTTGTACGTTCTTTTCATTGACTTTTTTCTTTTTATCCAAATGTTTCCTTTGTCATTTTGTTCCCATACTAATGAATAGTGACCAAGGTGTGAATCTCTGACTTGGTATCGGATATCGGACCATAGAGAACCGATACGTATTGGCCTTTTTTTTTTTTTTTTTTTTTTTTAAAGTTTCGGCTCAAACTGATACGTATTGGTCGATACCCGATTTGTATCTGCCCTGTTTGGCCGATACCGATAAAAATACCGAGTTATCAGATCAATACATATTGATTTGCCGAGATATTAATACATATCGCTGATACGTGTCAATATCGATCGATTTTTTATCCCATGATGGCTACTATGGCTAGACGCAAAGCATCATGTATGGTAATCGGGTCGTCTATATGCAACGATTATATCTATGATCTTGCACCATATTGGGCTAGACTTGAATACACCTCCAATAATTGAAATTTAAAAATAAAAGCATAAAACAAATTTTGAAAATTACAAGATATAAAATTTAAAACTCGGGTTTTTAAACTTATACCCTCATTAAATTTCATCTTAGAGCTCTTCTATGATCCGGCGTGACCTTTGGACTTACATTCGTAGATTTCTAATATGTTCTACGGATATTTTGGAGAATTCCAATATTGCCGATGGGTATATACTCAGCATATTCATATGGGTGCGTATACACCTTGGGAGCTATCAAGTACTGTCTGTGGCAGAAATGAGTAAAAGAGTCATTAATCAAAATAATGGACAATTATATTTTCGATTACTTCATACAAGTACTTATATATATATATATATATATATATATATATATATATATATATATAACATTAGGTATAAATATATGTCAATCTATGTTGAATTTCCATCACCAGCGATACGAAATGTAGTGCCCAACATAGCTACTAAGTTCGAATTCGGCAAAAAATGGGCAAGGCAAATTAATGACAAAAAATGTAAAAAAAATAAGTTAATTTTGAAAAATATCATTAAGCTTTTGGAAAAAAAGTAATGGAAATATTAAAATTATTAAAAAATAGATATTATTTTGACAAAAATGAAGAAAATTTTGGTTAAAAATCATAAAGATGCGTTTAAAATGTAAAAATATTGATTTTTATTAAAATATGAGTATTTTTTTAAAGAACGTGTTTTAATCTCCGACTTTTCATGGAATATACTTGTTTTAAATGAGTTTTTTTCATAAAAATCGGAGATTTTGGTAATTATGACGTCCAATGCAGGATATATATAGGTGCAAAAGTTACTTGGATGCATGATTTTAAATCTCGAAAGTTTGAGACGTATTGGAAATAGCTGATACATGAGGCTTCTCGATCATGGAATCAAAAATTGGCCGATACTGAAACGTATTGGCGATACATATCAGTTTCTCGGCAAACCGATATGTATCAACTCCGATATGTATCAGTATCTCAACTCGGTATCGATATCGGCATCGGTATAGGTATCAGTATCAACCAATATGGACCCGTATCGGGTATCGGCCGATACCTCTATTTTTTTTTTTCTTTTTTAAAATAGGCCGATATGTATCGGCCCAGTCGTATCGGTCCTCCATGGACCGATACCCAAGTCCTATACCGATTTGCACCTCACTTGCAATCCACGGCTCTTAAACTTCTCTTCCGCTCATAAGAATTTCTTTTTTTCTTTTACTCTTCTTGAGGTCGAAAGGGGTCGGGTCAGTTGACCCTATAGTCATCAAGTTGAGGTTTGGCAATATTTCGGCAAGGTTAAAATTTAGAAAAATCTGGCGTATTGTTCATGATTTTTTTTTAAATATCTAAATTTTTTTTTAAATTTCATAACAATTCAGGATTATTGGCAAAATCTCAAATTCGGGAATTATTCCTGAATTTTTAAAAATTTCAGAGACCCTCGTTACTGTGGTTGACCCTGCTCGCCTCTAGGTGGATCAGCCACACTACAAAAAATAAGACTAATAGCGGCAGTTTTTTTTAATAAAAAACTGCCACTATTAGTCATGTCGCTACAAAAAACTGCCGCTACAGAAACAATAGCGGGAGTTTTTTGTAGCGACTGCACTAATAGCGGCAGTTTTTTATTAAAAAAAACTGTTGCTAATAGTCTTATTTTTTGTAGTGCCACTAGGTCTACTACTTCTTTGGTGCCATGTGGCACTTGTCTCCTCCTAAGTTTCACATGTCTATTTAGGATTTTAGGATATATATATATATATATATATATATATATATATATATATATATATATATATATATATAGGGAGCCGGTTAGGTCCTTCATTGGAGGATGGTGACCTTCCTCCAAGATACACATGGAGCTTCACGTGGCACCCAAAATACTGTTTGGGTGTCACGTGGAACACAGTTGGACAGCCTATATCAATATTAAAAAAAAAAATTGAAAAAAACATTTTAAACCCACAAGTCAAAGTTTGATGGGTTTCATTGGTCCACATTTCACGGCTCAAAAAACACACGGTGAAGATGAGTTTTCAATTTTTTTTTCAAAAATGATCTGAGCAATGCACCCGAGCTCCACGTGGCATCGAAACAATATTTGTCATGTGAAGCTCCACATGGAAGCTTGGAAGATGGTGACTGTCCTCCCATGGAGGACACACACCTTTTCCATATATATATATATAATGAGAATGAAAAATTGAAGTGCTAAAACTTGCATAGGAGATTTATCCTCTAGCACATGATTAAAATGAAAGACTATTATTTTTGGGATCTGTTACCTAGGGAACAGCATCTAAACTGTCAGATTTGAAGACCATGACGTAAACATCTTTTAAGCATATTTAAAAATAATAAATAATAAAAATATAGGTATCAGCAGATACTGGATACCCGATACGTATAGGCCGATACGGGCCTGTATCAGCCCATACCGGTACCGAGTTGGATACTAATATGTGGTATCGCCCTTGTAGATACCTCTGCCAAAAAAAAAAGGTGAATACAATTAATATATCGGGCAAGCAATCAAAGTCTATATACAACGATGCAATTAATCTGTGACTTATTTGGTCAAACCAAGGGTAAATGTGACTCCGGTGGCCGGCAACCACGACGTTCCGTCGATGAACCTCCCGACCGTAAAGAAACCCGCCTGTGACACATCTCGAATCATGTGATAACCCGGCCACCGAACTCGGCCGCGTAAACTTGACCCAGGTCCATAATTCAGGTACTCTCCATAATATAATGTGTTTAGGGCGAAATCCCCGAACCATTCGAGCCACCCCTGGGGCTGAACCATATGGTTCAGGTATGTTTGCATGAACACAGTCCTAGAGTACTGTTTCCATGGCCTCCCCAAATAGGTAGGGTATGAGGCATAGACATAGCTGTTTTGTATAGAGAATCCAGTGCTTTGATTCGGGTCCTTACGGCCTTGGGCCGTAATCGTGGTCTTCTGGTACGGTAATGGCTTCCTTGTAAATATTTTGCAACTTTGGAGGACGGCCGCGCCGTTACCGAAAATGAAATCTATGGTACCGTAGATATTGCATTCGCGGTAGAATTGACGGAGAGAGTGAGCATATAATGTGTCTTGGAAGCCTTCGATGCTGCATCGGAAGAAGGCCGAGCGGTCCGAGTCAACTCGGAGTGCCACAGCCTGGTGGTTCGCGGGCCCTGCCGTGTTACGGAAGGTCATGTCCCTTGCTATGAATCCCATGCCCGAAACGGCTGCAAAAGGGGCATAAGAGAAAATTCGGTAAAATTGATGATCTTTTTTCCCCATTAATGAAATACAGAAAAACTATTGCAATGTAACCTTTTAATTAAGTTTCTTCAAAATTGCAACTATGGTTGTAGATGGGCAAGGACGTACTCACCAAACGTAGCGGTCCGAAATGTTGTCCACCCTTGCAAGAAGTTCCTATTGCCCGACACGACAGTTGCACCCATCCCGTCTCCTACAAACATTATGTTGGTCTTCTTCTTCTTCAACTCTACATTCTCCCTATATATGCCCTTCTTCACATAAATAACGTACCGCCTTGTGCCGTGATCCGGAGCTTCATTCACTGCATCCATTATCGATCGGAACCGTCCGCTCCCATCCAATGCCACAATGGCATCCACATGCATCTCCTGAGGATTCGTGTGTGCAATCTCTCGCTCCCCTTCCGTGACCCATTCCGGAAAATCGAAACCCTCCTCACCACTAGTAACATTCCTAGGTGGCCTAATTGGTAAACTATGCATTTTCTTGAACATAGCAAGTACATTGCTAACCAATTGTGTCACTTGTTTCAAGCTCCCCTTGATGAAGTTCTTTACGAGGCCGTTCGTTCCTTCGAAGCCTTCCAAGCACGTATCTTGGTTACTTAGTGCTGCACTTAGCCACGCTTTTAGGTCACCTTCGTGGTGCACGCCTTTCGAACCTGACCGGACTTTTTCCATTTCGTTTAACGACCATCCTAACTCATCGACCGAGAAACCTAGTAGTTCTTTGCAATCTTCAATTGCGGTTTGCTCGCGGATGTCATTTGATAGCGCGGTAAACTTGGAAACCAATTCGATGGCTCGTTGCACTTCATTAATCGTAGTCTTAACTGCGGCGTGGATGATTGAAATTGGGTTGTCATGGCCCTTTAATTCACATTCAGCTTGTAAATCGGCGGCACACGACTCGGGATCAAAGGTGTTGAAACAAGCTTGTTTAATCATGGAATTTAGGGTTTTTGTTACTTCTTGATGAGAGGACATAGAAGAAGAAACAGAGAGAGATTCTAGTTTAGGAAAGTGGAAGAAGAGAACCAAAAACATAACCAAATATTTAGCTAATGCCATAACTAGGTTATAGTTCATTGATATGTTGATGGGTTCTCTCTATATAGGGCATTTGTACATAGAGAATGTTGGAAGGTTTAAATTTGAAGGAAGGGTTCCCTCTTGGGTATACATGAGGGGGCCCATAAGAAAAGAATGTTGGGGTGTGAAGCTTTTGTTAAATAAAATGAAATGCTTTTCTGTGGGGTAAGGAAAGAGCAGTTATAGTTATTCCTTGCTTGCTAGCTCTGTTTATTAATTGGATTGGTTAAAGTTATAGTTTGATTCCATGAAGGTTTCTCTAGCTATTATAGGGTTGAGTTGGTGTTAGGTGCATGTCTAGCAGTGCATGGACGAATATCCCTGATAACTAGGAACGAGCACGGATATCGTGAATACGGAAATCTGGGATTGGTCAAATCTACTTTCATTGATCAATTTTCATGCTCATAAATAAGGTGGAAAACAGACTACTAGTATTGAAGAAAGTTTTAGTGTATTATATTACTTCAAAGTTTTAGAAGAAAATTGGATTGTCTGACGGATTTTGGGTGATTTGAAATTTGGATAAAGGTCATGCAAAAACAACTTAGTCAATATGTCAAAAACATTTATAATTAAAAGTATAAAAATATCCTTCTATAAAATATCATATAACACAAATAATATCATATTTTTTTTATTGAGAAGAAGAGTGATTCAAGAATTTTAATCATAAATGTTTCTCATACATATCTAGTGTCTTACTGAGAGCCTAAAATATTGTGACAATCTATTTTTTCTAAAACCTTTTGAATTAGAATAATACATTAATACGTTAAAATTTTTTACAAGTAAACCTTGTTTTCTAAAAAGCCCAAATATATATATATATATATATATATATATATATATATATATATATATATATATATATATATATATATATATATATCTCCTGAGATTTGACCAATTTGGTAGAAGGAGATTGACCATGCAATGCTATTTATTATGAAACGGCCCGTGCGAAAAAAATTGTGCAAAGGTTAATCAGTCTTCCTCTTTCAAACAGGTCAAAATCATGGGAGATGCACAAATAATTATAAGCACTAAATCAGTGAAAGTATATTTTTACATTTGACTGATATGAGGCCTTTAAAGCATTTGTGCATCTTCCCATATTTTGACCAATTTGACCGAAGGAGATTACCCTGCACGGGTCAGGGGCACACCCTTTGGTGCACAGGTTGAGCACCTAATACTAACTCCATAGGCTTTGGTGTTGGTGTTAGTGTCCAACCCGTGCGCACCAAGTGTGGTGCACAGGTCAATCTCCCCACAAAAACATAGACAAATATTTATGAGCACCATATTTTAGGTTTTTTTTTTTTTTTTTTTGAGATGATGAGCACCATATTAGTTAAAAGGTTAAAAATACACTTTTATTGGTTTAGCGCCTATAAAATTTAGAAGAAGATTGTGCTTCTCCTATGGTTTGACAAATTTAGTAGAAGAAGATTGGCTCTTTGCCCCATGGTATTAAAAATATATCGGTCGATACCGATACGTATCAGCCCCAATAAGTATCGGTATCTCAACTCGGTATCAGTATCAGCTGATGCGGGCCCATATCGGCCGATACAATATCGATTTCGGCCGATACTTTTATTTTCTTTTTTTTTTAAATAATAATAAGCCAATTGTATCAACATATACGTATCAGCTGAGTCATATCAATCCTCCATGGACCGATATCAATTTTGACACCTTGCCCTAAATTGCCTGTAGTGTACGAGTCAAGCACCTAATACTAACCATAAGTTTAACTAGGTTGAACACTTAGGACCCTAGTTACCAAATTTGGGTTCGGTAATAATTTGGCGAGGTTAAAATTCGCAAAAACCTGACAAGTTTAGGAAAATATTCAAAGGAAAAGTTGGAGAGAAAAATAAAAAAGATAAGATTTAAAAATATAAAAATATTTAAAAATCACAATTTTTTAAAAAATTCAGGAATAATTCACAAATTATTCAAGAATTTTTGTAAAGACACGAATTTTGAAAATATCGCAGAACCTTACATTCACAAATTATTCGAGATTTTTCTTAAAATTTGACGATTTTTGTGACTATGCTCAGAACTGGAGGAAATCAGTCCAGGTAAAAGCATTTTTGAGAAATTAAAAGGTGGTTAGAACTTGTTATCATGCAATCCCTCTTACTTTTGGGTTATAACTAGGGCTATGCAGAAAATCGACCAAACCGACCCGCCTGACGGAAACCAACCGAAATTTTGGGTTTCGGTCTGTTTTAGGGGTAATTGGTTCGGTGTCGATTTAAATATTTTGGGATATTGGGTTATCAGTTCGGGTTCGGGTTTAAGGTTTTTTTACCTGAAGCCAAACCGACAAGGGGTTGCTAAGAATTTGAATTGGTTTTTAAATTTATATTGGCTTTGAGATGTGAGACTTTTTTTTTTTTTCGTAATTCTTGTGATGTTCTGCAGTTCAATTGAGTTGGGTTACCTGCTGATGATATATGTCGAATTGACGATAAATATTGAGGCTTAGAACCTGAAAACCAATCGAACTGATTGGATCGGTTTCGGTTACGATTTGATTTCAGTTTGCCCAACTAAACAATTATCGGTTCGATTTCGGTTTAGTATAAAAACCAACCCAAACTGAACTGATAACACCCCTAGTTATAACCAATTCAAAATTTTGAGTGATTGATTAGACTAAACTCATAACCATAAGTGTTATTTTAACCCTAATCATAGTCATCAAGACGAAGAACAGGAAATAAAATGGCAAGGGAAAAATCAAACCACAAAAAGGGAAAAAGTTCAAAGCAAGGTGTCAGACTCGGAATTGGTATCGGGTATCGGTCCATGGAGGACCGATACGAATTGGCCGATACCGAAACATATCTGCCTATTTTATAATAATAATAATAATAATAATAACGTATTAGCAAACCGAGTTGCATAACCAATACGTATCGGTTTGCCAAAATACCATTACGTATCGGTATAGGGTAATTTTTTATACCTTGGTTCGAAGTACCGAATTACTAAGGGTGCCTACATTTGAAAACCACTGATTGATTTGAATCAGATGATAGAGATCGTTTTTTACCTCAATATTCACTACAAAAATTAAGACTATTAGCGGCAGTTTTTAACTGTCGCTATTAACAAAAAAACTGCCGCTAATAGTCTTAATAGCCTTTATTAAGTTTTTGGTTAATAGCGGCAATTTTTTGCTGCAAAAAACTCCTGCTAATATCTTAATTTTTGTAGTGCTTGCGCAACAGATCTTGAGTATACCATTACAAGAGTCTCTTTCTTATTCCATGTTAAACAAATCCCAATTTTTTTTCGATAGATAAGTTGGGCTCGAACTTGTGCCCTTAAGGTTGCGATATTGTCACCCTCCATTGTGCTATAGGCCTAAGCCTTATATGTTAGTGAATTGCATAAATGTTGACGGAAATTAGACCGGAAAAAATTGGCTTCAAGACACGATTATATCGCTGTCTTTAAGACGATCTTTGCCCTTTATATGCAACGGGATAACGACAAATTCGCCTCCAGGATATAGTAAAGCCTCGGTGAAGTGACGATCTGTCACACACTACGTTGCACTGTAGTGTGCGACCCAATGAAATGAAGGCACAGAATGCTCTAGTTGGCACACGAATTCTGAGGGCTCAGATGTAGGATTCAAAAATTGTAAGTATTTAGAATCCCTCCTCTGACCTCTATTTATAACTTTCGGAGTAACTTTTCAGGTGCAGTTGTGCCTGTCGGTTTCTTGCAATCGAGGGCCCTGATCGATCCGATCAATGGTAAGTGCATTCGCACATCGCATACGCGCGCGTGCACGACAGCAAATCGCGGCTATGAGTTATGTTCCTCTTATCAAGTCAAATAATCTGAAAGGTAAGTTTCCATATATAAGCCATGAATAATTCTTGTAAAATAGTGAGGTAAGACAAAACATTTGCAATACTTTTAAACTTATGGTGGGAAAATTTTCCCTCCAATATTAATTCAAAATTCAAATTATTTTGACTTGAAGGTTGAAAGTTCAAGTATTGAGAACATCTTTTATTCATGGAACCAAAATATAAGGAGCCGCAAATAAATAAATATTATTAAATTAATAATAATAAATATTTATTTTGATAAATATCTAACATTATAAATCCCAAATAAGTAGCCATAAAATCACGTTTGAGCGAAATTTAACCCACACGATTTTAGGGCCACTTTTTTTAGATTCATGCCCTGTGGAATCAACAATTGACCGTCTTGCGCTAGGTCCATGGTCCCAAGATCTATTAATTGTGTGGAAGATTGAGGGTGAAAAATGATCTCCTTCGCCTAATTCAAATCAGTCAATGGATTTCAGACATAGGCACCCCCAATAATTCGGTAGGCGTCAATATGGGTAGCCATTTGTTCATTATGAATGCCTTTAAATTTACCCACAAAGTGTCCCATTTTTTCGCATGTGCGAACGTGATTGTTTTTCAAGATTTCATGAAGCCCTGTTTGGAAAAGTTGCTTCCAAAAGTTACCTTTGAAGGTGAAATATTGGATGAGAAGCACTTTCCATTCGAGGATGTGACCACCTCTAACTGAAAATGATATGTGTTTTTGGAGAAGCAATCTCATTTTCAGCTTAGAGGCCGCCAAACATGGCTAAGTCTTTGGTAAAAAGTGTTTCTCACTCAATATTTTACCTTATGCAGTAGTTTTTGGAAGCAACTTTGCCAAACCAAGCGTGAGTGTACTTCTTTAAGGGCTCCCACCTTATATATCTTCTATTTCTTCTTCTCCCTCATCAAATGAAACATAAATCACAACCCTCACCAAGACCCAACCTTCTCGGTCTTCCTCAAATGAAACCCAAAATGAAAAATCCCCTTGAGGAGGAAGAAGTATGAGAAGAAGAAGAAAGTTGGGTTCTTCAAACCCATTTTCTTCATCTTTTAGAACGAAACTTTTTTAAACTTATGAAGCCACCCTCTTCCTCTTCCTCTTCTTCTTCTTCTTCTTCTTGAAATCAAAACCCTCTTTAAACCCTAATCGTAAACCCTCTTGAGATCCACCTGCGCCAACCTCCTCTTTTTGTTTTTTCTTGAAATCCTAAATCGAAAACCCTCTTGAAACGTTAACCATAAACCCTCTTGAAGGCCACAAATTGCCCGACAAGTAGAAGACCCACCATAGCACCCCTTCTGTGTGTGTTTTTTTAAAACATAAAAATAAATATAAGTGTCTTTCAAGATTGACCGTTGATCATTAGAGCACCAACTTATGTTAGATGCTTTTCAAAATTTTAAATATAACCGTACCCAATGATTAATAAGCCCAAAAAGATCTCGAGATTTGGTGGAGTTGAGTGGGTCCGTTTAGCTGTGCCTAAATGGACAACGCTAAAAATCAAGTGGATGGATAGTTACAAAATATCTAAAATAATATCAAGGGTACCTCTATTTGCACCTACGAGATTATTAGTGGGCACCTACATTGAAAACTGTTGACCGTATTCGATCAAAAGATAATGATTAGTTTTCATTCCAATCTTTCACACAAGGGATTTTCATACTTTAGGCATGCTATCAGACGGTCAGTATTTTTTATTCTACATGTCTCGGATCTCAAAATAGTGACCTTAAATTATACAGCACACATCACTCTCCAACGTGATTCTAGGGCCACATTTTGGGATCTTTGACACATCGAATTAAAAACTTGACCGGCTGATGGCATACCCATGTTCTCAAGATCCATTGAGTGGAAGATTGGAATGAAAAAAAATCATCATTTTCGAATTCAACGCAATCAACAATTTTTAATATAGGCGCCCAAAATAATCTGGTAGGCACGAATAGAAGTACCCTGATATTAATTGCTAAGGCTGTGTTTGAGATTGCTCTTTGCCTCCAAAGAGTAGCCCACTTAAAAGACCATGTTGCACTTTTATAGTGACTCTGAATTCAGCTCTTTCACTCTCCGAAAGACCTAAGGGCACTTATAACCAAACACAATTTTATACTAAAGAACACTGCACTAGAGCATAGAGGTACTCTTTGCCTCCAAACAGCAATCCCAAACACAGCCTTAAGGTGCCAATACTTACACAAGGAAACTGGCCTTTTGAGGGGGAAGTCTTCATATTTTTCATGTGCAAAGGTCGAGTTTCGTTTTGTAAGTAGCAATTTTCAATGCAAAATTGTCTTAACTAGATTGCAAGTATTTATTTTGCTAAAAAACTGTTCATGTTAACTAAGCACGTAATAATTTAAATACCTGACATTAGACATAATTAACCCCAAATAATACATGTCTTGGGTTGATTAGATTCATCCATATGGCATGGGATTTTATAAAATTACTTTTTTTGCCTTCATACGATGGGTCAAAGAGAAGGTGACACATTGCAAATTTGGTGTATTGATTTTTTGAACCTCTTACCACAATTTCAGCAGTAGATATGGTATCAGATCATGTCCAAATCTTCTAGGTAGTGCCTAATTGGTCTTATCCAAGTTCATGTAGCACATGATCCTCGAAATGGGTGTCACATAGTGCCCAACTAGTCCGAGTGCAGCACTTAGAGCTACACATGAACGCATCGTCTCGGGCCTCTAATTTAAATTAAATATTTTTATGAACTTTCTAATTTTATGGCTTTTGTATCTTGAAAAATGTGAATGTCAACAAGTTGGGTCAAAAATTTTGCTGCCCAATGGAAAAATGACATGTTTGACCCGATCCAAAACCCCGACTCGCCCCATTGTCGATAGTCTTATATATAAAAGATTGGTTTGGTTTGATTCGAATCGACTCGACCCGACATGTTTTTTGCCTGACTTGACCCGACCTGAAGGTCGGGTGGGATATCTCATGCCCGATTTGATCTGATGGGTCAAGTTATGTGCCTAGTCAGGTAAAAAAATTGGGTCGGGCCGGATGGCTATGGGTCAACTCGACCCAGTGGCAGAGCCACGTTGTTCAATGGGGGTCCCATGATCCCTCATCACAAGTTTTTTTCTTTAAAATCTTTAAAATCTCATCTTTTTAAGGGCAAGATCTTTTAATAAAGATCCCTCAAACCCCAAAACTTCTTAAGATATTTTAAAAACTTACTTTTTTATCCATAAATTTTATTAACAAAAGTAGACTCCCAAAATCGTCTCTCTCTCTCTCTCTCTCTGTTCCCAAATATTACTCCCAAAATTCTCTCTCTTAGCTCCCAAATTTCACGCCTAAAACTCTCTCTCTCTCTCTCTCTCTCTCCAAATCTCATCCCAAAATTCTCTCTCAGTTCCCCAAGCCCAGCTACTCTCCACTCTCTCTCTCTCTCTCTCTCTCTCTCTCTCTCTCTCCAAATCTCATCCCAAAATTCTCTCTCAGTTCCCCAAGCCCAGCTACTCTCCATTCTCCATCTCACTCTCTATCTCTCTCTCTCTCTCTCTCTCTCTCAAGTCCCAATGTCTCTCTCTCTCTCTCTTATATCTTAGCCACCCATCTCATTCTATGACATGATCATTCACTCTCTAATTGTCAATGCCAAGATTTCAAATTATCGTCAATTTTTTGCTAAAGTCAAAGGTATGCTATAATAATTATTTTTTAATAAAAATAAAAGCCCTAATTTATTACTCAAAGTATAATTATTTTTAGGAATAATGACTCTTGACAGATATTCATATACCAAATAGTGTTTAAACAATCTTCTACAATTAAATTATAAATTTTGATCTCACACCATTGAAGTGTTCTTTACTATCATTACTATTTTACGATTATAAGGGATCCCCCATCAAAAAAATCTTGGCTCCACCACTAACTCGACCTCTTAACAGACCCACAAACGAGCCAATCTTTAGCATATAGATTGCAATGTTTGTAAAATATATTTTTCTTTAATTTGAAGGGTAGCCTATGTTAGAAGACTTCAAGATATAATCAAGATCTAGGCTTGAATCATTTGATCAACATATCAAATACAATAATTATTTAGTAAAACAAATCCTACTTATTTTATTAGATGATCGCGAAGACCAGCTTGATCGGCAAATCCTCGCTATAAGACCAAAACCCTTAGGACAAACCACCTCTGTTCCTTTCTATCTCTATAGATGGGAATAGCATTGAGAATAGACAAAGAGGGGACGTTATCCTTCTTATATAGACATTGATTTATTTTCTAACCCATTAAGGAAACTAAATCTAGAGGATGTGTCACTTCTATAAAGGGATCACCACAACCCTATAAGATTAGTAAGGAATTTCACCAAGATTGCATGGTGATTCCTATTGTGCCAAGTATAGAAAGTCTTACCAATTCAAGTTTTAGCAAGTAAAGGAAAAGAGGTTAGTGTGTGAGTCACAAAAACCCAACAATCTCCCACTTGATCCACACACTACCAAATATTGTTTTAAATAATTTCATGAATTGGTCATTTTTGAAAAGCGGATGATCATCCTTATAATTTTATAAAATCATTGACTTTTAAAGAACTTGGTACAATACAACATCATCTCAAATTCAAGAAACAACTATAATAATGGATCATGGATTCTTATAATGTACCATGCTTTACAATTGACAATAAGGCAGTTTCATGGTCACAAAAATTATTGTCATTAATGAACCTAAGAGTATTACTTGTGGTTTGGTCACACCAGTATATGCACACTTTAATGCAATCACTTGTATGCATACCTACATTCGTCCAGCTTCATACCCTAAGGTATGTTATCCTGATATCTTACGGCATACGTCATGTAAAAATCATTACCGAACTATCAAGATAAAGGCTATACAACCGTGGCGCCTAATCACAATAGCCCAAGCTCCCTTATTAAAGCACTTATGCTCTTAGGCTAACATTACATATGTTAATAATGATAATAGTGATAACCATGGAATCAAATGAAAAATATGTATCAAATGATAATCAAAGATATAAGGAATGTCGACAATAAAATAGAATAGAAAAATATTGTGAAAGAAACTCTCACTCATTCAATGTACTCGAGTGTTCCTAACACTCCCATCCGGATCACGTGCGCTATAAAATCTTTTGGTTGAAGCTTCATTGTGAGACAACCCCCACTCAAACAGAAACCACAAAAGACTCTAGTATCTCAATTTGGTCACATCAATTTAAATGAATATTATGATCATTAGTAAATTTAATGTTGTCTTTTATTCCTGACTCCCACTAATTGTCTCATCTTCAAGAAAGTTGATATAACTAGTCTCAACAATTCTAATTAAAATAAATTATTTACTAGAGAACCATATCCAACACTAATATAATCCAAAGTAATAGTCAAATTATCACCTAAAGGAGTAAAACTATAAACAACTCTAATAAGTCTAATATTAGCAATAAAAACTTCATCTAAAAGACAAAATAAAAATCCTCAATAAATAGAATTTGTTCAGAAATCCTCCTCATTGCCAAAGAATAGCTTTTCATTCAACCTGGGGTTCCTCGTGTTGCTTCTACTGATTAGCCTCTCTTTGCTGCTTTTTCTTCATAATATTTTTTCATAAGTAACAATCTTTCTTGATATGACCTTTCTACTTGCAGAAATGACAACCATCATTATCGTCAATCCTTGCAACATGTAGCTTGAAATCTTCTTTTATTCTCTTATTATTGTGGTAGTTCTGCTTTTGACCCTTCTTCTTGAATTTTTTCTTATGAGCAGAGATATGAATAGGGTTATAGGTAAAATGAGCAGACTCAAACTTGTTACCCCGCAACCATTCTTCTTCCGTTACACACATTGAGATCAATTGGTTCAAGTCTCATTTTTCCTTCTGGGCATTATAATTCACCTTAAAGGTATCAAACTGACTAGGAAGGAATGCAACAGCCAAATTTACTATAGTTGCTTCCTCAATGGGAATACCTTGCTCCTTGAGCTTCGTTGCCAACATAGAGATCTTAAGAATAAACTCCCTCACACAACCATTATCATCATAGCGCATGTTAACAAACTTGATGAGTACTGAAAAATGATGATATTTCACCCCTAAATACCTATATTTAGCTGTCCGATGAAGGCTATCTGATGAGAATGATTATATTTGAAGTGTTTCAGGTAAATACAAGCCAAGTATAGAAAACAGTCCAAGAATTCTGAATATAATGTCAAAACACTGCAACTTTGGGTAATCGAGAACTTAATACGACTTGCGGCTAAATTTGGACCTTCAAGATGGCTGAATTATGAAATTGTCAAAACATGCAAGTTGTATATCTTTTCGTCAGCTTTCCAACGGCGTAAGAATCACCTCAATCCGAGTTTGGGACGGAAAGTTATGGCCGAAATACTGAAGCAGTGTCTGAACCAAGAGAAAGTGCTGAATTTCACGAATTTCTAAGGTCGATGCATCGACCCTATAGGTCGATTAATCGAGGATGAGTCAGAGTCTGACACGAAACTGACACTGTAAAGCAGATTTTTGAGACTTTTTGGCGGCTCGATGCATCGACCCTCCCTGGTCGATTAATCGACCCTAAAACTTTGGCTTGGGAGACTTCCGCGACGAGGGTCTATTTAAAGCGACTCAAACACTTCGGAAGAGGAGAAGAACGTAGGAATTAATTAGATAGAATTAATTTTAGGAAAGAGTTTTAGTTTTAGAGTTCTTAGTTTTTAGCCATTATTTTTCATAGTTAGACATAGAAATAGGAAAATTTTATTATTCTTTTGAGAGCTTTATTCCCTTTAATTTTTCAGTACTCATTCCTAAATTTTGTTCAAAGTTTATTCCTGCATTAATTTCGTTTCTGAAGATCTTCAAACTTTTGGATCAAAGCAATTTCTTTTGAAGTTTGAGGTAATTTTAATTAATATTATTTTCCCGTCTTTATTTATTTATGTAATTTAATTACAATATGTGTGGCTAAATTTATAGGGATGGGGATCTAATGATTCCCATCCGAGGGATGTAATTTTAATAATATAAATTATGGATTAAAATATGAGATTTTATTTTATGATTGTTGTGCTATCATGAACGGATGAAATCCCCGCCACTAATCGGGATCGCGTGTGCCTAGTCATGTCCGGGATCTCAAATCTGTGACGGTAATTTTACCCAATCATTGTTATGGTCTTTTTGCTTTCATTGTGTGGATCTAATTACGATTATGTTCTGGGATCGAGTGTGTCTAGCCATGCCCTGGATCTTGGTTCTGTAATGGTAATTTTATCTTAAATACTCCCTAATCTGAATAAAGTGTGCCTAGCCATGCCCTTGATTTCAGATTTATAAGTGGTATTCTTGTTGGAATTTTCACCCACTTTGGGGATGATTTTTATTTGAACCTGAGATCATGTGTGCCTAGCCATGCCCTTGATCTCAGATCTATATATGAAAATCATCTAAGTCCTGATTGCAGGGATGCAACGTGGAACCTATTAGGGTGTTGACCATTGATCTTCCATAAAAGATGTTTGTTACCAATGAAATATCTCATAATTTAATCCTTAGATTTATATTATAGGAAGAACGGACCAAAGATGGGAGGATTTAGTATCTTCATCTTTATCATTATCTTTACCTTTACTTTTGAATTATCAATTGAATTTTAGTTTGTAGTCATTAATTATCATCTCATCAACCGCTTAAATCATAAAACTGGTAGAATACTGTTAGATCTTAATAGATTTCTAGAATTGCTTGTCTCTTTTAGATATTTCAAAATTAGTCCTCGTAGGAACGATCTCGTACTCCGCACCCACTATATACAAATCGATTCGTGCACTTGCGAGTAAAACATTACATTAAAAAATCACATCAAAACTCTATAAGATAACCTTATTATAGAGATTTAGTAGACCTAACAAACTGATTCTCGATATTTTTCAACAACTCACTTGCTGTCTCAGTGGTCTTAATACCACAACGGATGAGCTCACTCATAAAAGCGTGAATAATCATGATAGACATACGATTTGCCTTCTCCTACTTGACATGCAGAGCTTTTTCAAACTCTGAAGAGTTATTGGTAAGGGTCGTTAGTCTGTTCTCCGAGAGAATAAAATCATAATCTAGGTAACCAAGGGTCAAATCCAGACCCATTCGCCAAGTGAAATAATTGGTACTAGTGAGCTTTTTAATGCTCGCCATCTGTTGTTGCAACAGTGATCCGTCCATAGCTACAATGACATAGATCATTGTCAGCACACGTTCATACAGAACTTTACATATTTTTTGAGTTCGTACCTAGGGTCAAGGTCGAATCAATCAGAGTATATTAACCATGTGCAAAGTCATCCACTCTGAGGGATAGACATGACTCATTGTCTCAGCATCACCTTAGGAAAAAAGCTTTGACCTATTGTATGTCTCTCTAGTTCGTGTCCATAGACACGCATAAACCTAGTCATTTATGTTTTGGTTTGATCCAAGCTAGTCATCAGCTTAGGCCAGAAGTGTCGCTCTTCTCTCACCTAAACACGCATAATTATTCTATCAATTCCCCTTTCGTGAATTTTCTAAGTCAACTTTGGCCAGAAGTAGTAGCTCACAGAAGTGAATGCTCTGGCAATCTTAATGAGACAATTGTCTCAAAATTCAAGAATAACGTAACCTCCATAGATCGGTCACCTTTCGGCAGACTACACACTTACTTTGGCAACGTCTCCCTAAACGACTGCTTTACCAGCCTTCTACACCCCTTTATAGGAAGAACCTATCCTAAGGCATTCTATCATGTCATTAATTCAAGGTTTCATACCCTAAGTACGTTCACATATCAAGCTTAGAAAAATTATAGTCATAAAGGAAATATGCACAAATAGTAACTATCAACAATGATATGATAGTGTAAGAGTATTCATACAAAGTATTCAACAATTTGTTTGAAAAGTAAAACAAATTTATGACCTTTAACTGGCATTTTCAAGTCTGAAACAGTATCAAACAGTCTCATTAACTAGTCCAAAGTGTAGATATCGTCGAGTAGACTAAAATTGATAGGTCATATGCTCAAAATAGAGTTATATATCTCTAGATATCGCATTTTAAAGTTTGGACCGAAAAGGGTTCACTCTAGTTGCATAAATAAGTTCTGAGTGTAAATATTTTATCTGCAGCCGGCGGAAGCAGTGCAGTATTTTGAGTGCAGATAAAATTTAAACAAGGATTGGGTTGGGTCTTGGACTGGTACTCGATCGGGTAGCAGGTCCAAGTGGGCCGGTGCACACCCGAAGTGGATCGGGCAAAGTGGGCAGGGTATAGGGCCGGGCCATGGCCGAAATGGGCCAGGACCATATGGGCCGAATGTCGGGCTGGGTCATGGGCCAAGTGGTCACGGTCGAAGTGGACATGGGCCGAGTGGACATGGCCGGGTCGTGGTCGAAGTGGGCCGGGGAAGTGAACCAGGTCAGACGGAAGACCGGTCAAAACCGGACCGACCCGGTCCGGAAGACCCTCAGCTTACAACCACTCTTCTTCTTCTTAACAACCCCCAAAGGGCTTAACCCCGTCCCCTCACCAGTCACTAGAGCCGACAGTCCGGTGTGCCGTCCGGTCGGCCCCGACGCCTGCCGTCGACCGGTGCCAATCCGGTGGCCAGAAGATTCCGATCGGAGCCGAACTATCGACCCAAAACAAAGAATTTATTTATTTATTTTATTTTTTTTTAAAAAAGAAAACTTGCATAACCTATTTATAAAATACACATCTTTATATATGAAAAGGGTTACTAGGTTGGTGGGTCCTTAGAGTAGGGACCCTCATCACGGAGATCGGTGGAATCTCATAGTAAATCAAGAAATTCTGCAGCTAAGAGCTGCAAATTCCTTTTATAGAAAGGAGTCCAATTCTAATGAACTCAATATCATATAAAATATATGTTCGAATAAATAAACGGCGTCTTTGGTGCAACCTTATAGCCATCCTCCTTAATAAATTCACAGATACTCCATCCGAGCTCTGGGCACGAGTTTATTACCTTAGCTACAAGGGACTTTAAAGAAGATAGCTCTTGTAGAGGCAGGAGTCTAGCACCCTTCCAAACTCAAGACATAAACTAATCGCCTGAATCGTCCCTACTACCATAAGGAGGACGGCTATAATTTAAAAAAAATTTGATCAAACAAAATCAAGCCAACCAAAAAGCTCTTATACCAATTGTTAGAAGACATTAAGATATAATGAAGATTTATGCTTGAATCATTTGATCAACATATCAAATACAACAATTATTTAGTAAAACAAATCCTACTTACTTGATTAGATGATTGCGAAGACGAGCTTGATCGACAAATCCTCGCTATAAGACTAAAACCCTTAGGACAAACCATTTCTCTTCCTTTCTATCTCTATAGATGGGAATAACATTGAGAATAGACAAAGAGGGGATGTTGTCCTTCATATATAGACATTGATTTGTTTCCTAGCCCATCAAGAAAACTAAATCTAGAAGATGTGTCACTTCTATAAAGGGATCACCACAACCCTATAAGATTAGTAAGGAAAAGAGGTTAGTGTGTGGGTCATAAAAACCCAACAGCCTAGCCTCGTGAAATTCATTATTTAGGTCTAAATCACCAAATGTCCCGTTTCAAAAGAAATCTAAACATTTAGCTAAAGGGTGTACTCTAATGCATCCTCGAAGGTAGTTTTGATCCCTAGCTTACTCATCGGAAACAAAGAAACTTTTTAATTCTAATATCTAATATTATATATTATAAGCATGGAAACAACAACCATTTCGACTTGAAGTGAGTGACTAATAGAGTATAATTGCATCATTTAAATGAAATATCAGTAGTTAATAGTCTGATCCATCTGATTCAACATTATTTTGATCCATTTTTAGAACCATTGCATAGAAAGAGATTTTAAGATCGAAGTTAATCCTATAAAAGTGAAAGCCGTGAAATTTAGACTCTATTTGTCAACCTTTTTACTAAAAACACTTTTCAGGTGCTATAAAGATGTGTGTTATGTGTTGTTTCTCAAAAGCTGCTTTTCGAAAAGGTTTATCACATGTTGAAAATGGTGTTGGGTGAGAAGTGGCATGAGGTAGCTTCTCAACTTAACACCATTATCAATTAGACTTGGTCAAGTCCTTCAGTGAAATGCGCTTTTCATCTAACATGTTTCCCTTTAAAAAGTACTTCTTGGGAAAGGGTTGCCAAACAGGGCCTTAGGATTTTCTTTAAGAGAAGTACAAAAACGCGCCCTATTTTATTACGAAAAATGTTGAATTTTTTTTTTTAATTTTGAAAATGTGCCCCATACAGGTTAATACGGGCCCGTATTCATACGCATTCTCCATGCACATGTATAAAAAAAAAATAGGAATTTGTTGGCAAGCGCGGCATTGTAATTATTCATTAAAACTGATCAGTTCCCTACATGGATTGTGATATGTATGGCTGCCCTTTTCAGGTACATGAGGGCACTGTTTCGGAAGAAAAAATAACATTTGATATTTTGGTGTTAAAAAATGGGACAGTGTGTTGTTTTGTAAAAGGCCCTTTCTTTAATATATCCAATGGTTTTAAAATGGGTTAGATACCGGCCTTATGAGTGCATACCTTTAAATATAATATCAATAGATAGATTTGTGTAGAAAGAAAACTCTGTTGTTGTCGATCCGAAGCTCAGATGAGGAAGGAGGATGGTTCATGTTAATGTTGACAGCCATTTGTAAAAAACTTTGTCAAATTCCTATGATGAGACGTATTACGAACTCAAGGAAACTTGAGAGTAATTCTTACAAAGAAAAAAAAATCATGAAATATCATTTAATAGTCTAACCAATATTTAAACCCCAAAATTGTGTTTAAATGATTTTATCCTTACTACTATATAAAAATAAAAATAATCACTGTCACTTTTTCATGCCTAAAATGCCCCTCACTTATATCTCAATATAGACGCAAGTCCTCGAAACAAACTACACTTCTATTTGCAAAAGCTGACTTCTTCTATAACTAGGACTCTTTTGCTAACTCTAAATATGCAGAAGTTTTATTAGATACTCACACTTGCACTAAAGACATGCGTCAACCTACATCCGCCATTTGCCAAAATATTCAAAACAATTGGTGGTGCATAGCTATTTATGAGTATAAAAATCACTTTAAAAAATATTCTCTTTACCAATTCACTAAAAGAAGTTTTTCACTCCAATCGTTCACTAATGGATCTTGAGATCATGGGCGTACCATCAAATAATCATTTTTTATCTCATGTGACACAATTTACAAAAAAATTGCCTGAAGTCACATAACATACATCACGCTCAATTGTGATTGTAGGACCTCTTTTTGGGATATGTGCCATGCAGATTAATAAACTAGCCATCCGAGGGTAAGATCACGGTCTCAAGATCTATTCTACAAAAGATTGGGGTGAAAAACAATCTCTATCACCTAATTCCAAGCAATCATGGATTTGAATGAGTGTAATCACCATTTTATTATTTTAAGCTACTTTTTCGGTTTTCTCATCCTACCTAATAAATTCTCGATTTTTGCTCCCTAAAATCAAAACGGGTCCAGAATAGATTCAATATCGGTTTTTGGGTCTGTTTAGACCAATTCGATTCGCCGATTTTCAGGTTTGGGTTTCGAGTCAAAACTTGGACCCTTATGCATGGATGAACATTACTATTCATCTTTTTAATAATAATTAATAAATACGTATGGTATGAAAATTCGAAGCCTATTGATTTAGTTACATTAATTATTATAAAATTAAATTAGAAATTAACAATTAAGAAAATTTTATTAAACATATATATTTAGTATATCACCGAATTAATTGAACGTGATAGAATAGAAACATGTATCTATAATAAAAAATAAACATTTAAACATAGTAAATAGATATAACTGTATATTATTATGTATAAATAAAAATATAGTATTTACTGTAAATGAGAAAATAAAGAAAAAATAAGAAACTACTGAAACCAAATAATTAATTTTGATAATTTAATTAGATATGAGATTGGATTGGTTACTTCGCCAACCAAATTTTTTATTGATCTTATTGTCTTCTTCAGTTAAACCTAATATTCTGACTTGTGTACCATCGAGTAAGACACATTTTAATTAAATTTTAGATATTATAAAAGAATAAGTTCTACAAAATACTCAAATCAATATAATATTTAACAATAATTGTTATTAGTTTTTTAGTGATTGACTGATAATATACGATTATGATTTTATACGATCAATCAATTTTAACTCATAATTAAAATCTTTTTTTATCAAAATATTTCATTTTACGGTATCCACGTGTAACGCAAGTGCACTTCTCAAATGTGTTTGAACCGCATTTAGAGTTCAACCTGTTAGACCTGGTCAAACCATAACAACTCGGCATGCCAATTAAAACCCCACCTTCAAATGTACCTTTAAATACCTCAACTAAATCTTTGAGAGCGCCCATGTTACAACCCATTGACTGCTTTGAATTGGATGATAACATCATTTTTCATTCCAATCTTTCACACACTTGATTTGAGATTATGGGCGTACCATCAGACGGCCAGATATTGATTTGACGTGCACAAATTTTAAAAATATCTTAAAATTAAATTTAAATGAGATGAATGGCATGTGATTTTAACTACTCCCACCGAATCAATTAGGGCGCCCATGTTCAAACTGATTGACAGTTTTGAACCAAATGATGGAGAATGTTTTTCGTTCCAACCTTTCAAACACTTGATCTCGAGATAATGGACGTACCATCAAATGGTTTGGCATTGATTTGATGTGACATAGATTTCAAAAAAGTGACCTTAGAATCAAATTTGGTATTAATATCTCGAAAATGAGTATTTCTTTCAAGTGAAAGTGCAAGATACAATTTATCAAAATCGTCTTACAAGGTGTAGTTATGTCAAAACATTAAATACGAGACTGCGGATGATGAATACAATAAAATTCTCAAGAAAGTTAAAGTCGAGAAGGAATAAATACCTATTTTCAATTTAATTGAATTTTCTAGATGATACTTATTTGTTAGTTTTTATTTTTTTCTTCATGTTCTATAGTTGACAATATAAGTTATATTTTTTTTATTTTTTATAATTTTAAGTTATACATTATGAAGACATAAGAAACATACTAATAAGTATTTTTTTGTGTTTAATAAATAATAAAACATAGTAACGAGCACTTGAAATATTATAATTTTTCTTTTATGCTCAAATCACTCGATAGATGTCTAAAAATCAAGTTCAATCATTTAAAAGTCATAATGTCCTCGTGCATTTGCACATGCCCTTTTACTAGTACCATTTAATAATCTAAGAGGTGGATAATGTGTTAACAAATCACCCTTTTGCGAGATTTGAACCATTCCATCTATGCACTCCAATACCAATATTTGTTACCTGTTTTAACGGCTAATATTAAAGTTCACTGGCCAGATAATTCACATTACTTATACTCATGATTTATTGGTTGAGACATGTTCAAATTATGGATTGACACTTGAATAATTTTGATTAATCACATGGCATAATAGTAAAAATGTAAAATACATTTTAATAGTGTAAGATGACAAATTCTAATTTAATAGTAGGAGATTAGGAGCCATTATTCGTTGTGATATGTGGATTTCTATGCTCTTAAAAGTCTCTCTGTGTCCCAAGGTCAACTCATGCACAGCTAGAATCAGCTCGTTGTCAATGGTGCATTCAATTTTTGGACTTTGATTATCCTCCTATCACCATGTGAATTATTCAATTATACGCATTCAATTATTCAACCGGCCCGAGTAGGAATTTTTTTTGAGTCTGGCACATAAACTTGACAAGTCCGGTAGGGTTAGGCATGAGACATCCGACCCGACCTTCTGGTCAAGCATACATCAGGTCCGCTCGATTTAACACAACCTGATACTTTATACAAAAAATCTTGAAAAATAAAGGGTTTTTGTTGGGTCGGGTCAAATTTTCAGGCCAAGCATAGGTCGGGTAAGATTTACGAGTTGGGTTGGGCATAATGGTCCATTGGTTCAGGTCTGGTCACATCGGGCATATGCCATTTTCAAGTTGGGCAGCCAAAATTTTTGACTGGCCCGACCGTTGACAGGGTAGCGCACCACACAAATGACAAGACTGCGCTCATTGTGTGCAATGAGCAGCTGGCTTAGGATATACAAATTTTCAAGATAATGGGTACCTAAAAAAAAAAAAATTGGAGACCTATGACACATGAAATAAAAAACTGACCCACTAATAGGTGAGCTATGATCTCAAGATCTATTATGTTGAAGATTGGGTTGACAAGGATCTCCATCATTAGATGCAAATAAATCAATGATTTTCAATAGATTTGGGATGTAAGCTCTCTCAGGAAATGCGTAGGCGCGTTTAGAGGGACCCCAAGATCACATCAACCACCCTTTGAACGATTACAAGTAGCTGAGGTTTTACTTTTTCTTTGTTTTTGGATGAATGAACTTAAAATTTCAACGACAATTTTTTTTTAAAACAAAAAATTCAACAACAACTAAAGTTAGTTTAAATCAAATTAAGCTCAACTACAACATTTTACAAGTTTGGTCTCCTTACCAAGCCAAATCAGAAACGCAAGGTATATCTAGAAGAGAGCAAGGTCGAGTGAGGCATACAAATGTTTAAACGATCTACCACCACTAAATTAGTATCTTTTTATGTGACTTCATCAATCTATTATTGAAAAGTGTTTTAGCCAAAGAAACATGTTCATAAGTGAATGTGAACCATCTGATTGGCGAGTTTGAAGATAAGTCATTAAAACTAAATACAACGATTGGTATAAGAGTCCACTGTCGGGCGGTTAAAACCTCTCAAAATAATTTGACTTTTAGGCCCACTGCCTTTCAACTTATGAACATAGCTCTCTGCTAGTCCCTGCCACAGCAGAGCTCACTTGTTTTAGTTAATTCTCATTATCTTTTTTAACTCTCTGCAAAGGAGGATTTAACTGCTCTAACAACAACCTCCGATCCCTCTGGTAAGGAATGAGTAGAGAGGAGGGTAGAATTGTTGATCAGGTAAATCTTACATAAAATCTTACTATGTAAGAAGTTATCAAGGAGAAGGGATACCTGCTAAAGCAGGTAGCAGGATATTAGCAAAGAAGAGCGGAACCTGCTAAAGCCTCACTACAAAAAATAAGACTATTAGCGGCAGTTTTTTCAACAAAAAATTGCTAGCTATTAGTCCTGTCGCTACCAAAAAGTGCAGCTATTAGTTATGCCGCTACCAAAAGCTTTCTTAACAGCAAGTGCCGCTAAAACACCTTATTTTTGTAGTGCATGTGAACTCTGCTATGGTAGGGGCTGGCAGAGAGCTATGCCATATATATGCAGCTTAAATGACGGTGAAGAGAGTCGTACCCATTCTTATAATACACCCAAAAAGATAACCGAAACGGTAAACACACCCATGCGATCTCTGAAAGCGCCCACGTCTGAGACCCCTTGAAAACCATTTCTTTCTTCAAATCAGATGATGGGGATGGGGTTTTCACCTCGATCTTCAACACAATAGATCTTGGGATCATGTCACAAATCCCCAAAAGATGGCCCTTGAATCATATAGCACACATCATGCTCAAGCATATTTTAGGGCCATTTTTTTTAGATTTGTGACACGTGGAATCACAAACTGACCGTCTGATAGGTGCGCTATAATCTTAAGATCTATTGTGTGGAAGATCGGGGTGAAAAACAATCTCCATCAACTGATTCGAAGGAATCAATAGTTTTCAAGGAGCCTAGGACGTGAGCGCTTCCAGCGATCACATGGGTACGTTTAGTGGTACCCAAAACACAAATGAAAGTGTGCAGGTAGCAAAAGTTTGTGTGCGTCTTAAAAAAACTTTTGTTAAGAGGGATGGCACTATAACTCCCATCAAATGCAAAATATCTCACATTAATAACTGTCAACTTCTTTGAATCGGATGATGGAGATTGATTTTGGTCCCAATCTTCCACACAACTGATCTTTAATGTTTTTTCGTATCATCATACGATCATTTTTTTATTCCAAGTGACACACATCCCAAGAAAAAGTGGCCCAAAATCCACATGGCACATAATGCTCATGGATAATATTTTGGTATGTGTGCCACATGGAATAAAAAATTGACTGTATGATCATATTCCAATGATTTCAAGGTCAATTGTGTGGAAGATTAGACCAAAACGTAATCTCTATCATTGATTCAAAGCAATCAATGATATTGAGATCTACTTAATGGGGGATATTTAATATTTGTGTGGGGTTAGAAGCAGCCCCTATTTTAATTATACGAAAAAAATTCAAAACTACCATTATTTGCATCCCGTGAAGCTGCAATCTCATCTGATCGAAAAGGTAATCTTACTGTTTTAAATATGACGATCGAGATCATTTTTCATCTCAATCTTCCACACAATGGATCTTGAGATGAGGGGTGTATCATCGGATAAATAGTTTAATTCCAGATGACACACATCCAAAAAAAGTGACTCAAATTATATGGCATATATCACTCTAAAACATGATTTTAGGGTCACCTTTTGGGATGTCTATGAAGTTGAATAAAAACCAGATTGTCTGATAGTAGGCGCATAATCTCAAAATCACATTAATTGGGACGAAAAATAATTTTCATGTTCTTATTCAAAGCAGTCAATAGCGAGATTACCTTTCTTGCTGAATAAGATTATTATTTCACCAAATAATGGTACCATAAAAATTTAGCAAAAAGTAGGCATAAGCCTCAAGAGCTACTGAGAACACACCTTTTACGAAATAAGGCTGCTATGTTTTTGAACGCTTTTCTACAAAGTAATTTTTCAAAGGAGAAAATGTTGGATGAAAAATACATTTCACCTAACTACCTAACCACCTCGAGTAGAAAACGGTGTTGCGTTGAGAAGGTGCCTCATATTGCTACGCACATAATATTTTTTTTAGCATGTAATAAACCTTTTAAAACTTTTTATAACACTTAAAAAAACTTTTTCGAAAGAGTATATAATGGATGATGAGTGGACACCCATTATAAACTACCCCTTTTGGAAAAGGGTTTCAAATCATGGCCTACTTTTTGAGTCACCACAAGACTGCAACATCAAAAGGCTGAATGCTAGCAATAAAGATGTTGGATGCTTGATTTACGCCTTAACTACAGTCGGAGGACAAATTTTATACAAACAAAGTGCAGGTGAATGATGTGGCACAATGCAATTGGTTGTAAGTGCAGTGGGACTCAATTCATACAAGTCGGTATATTCAAACACGTTGTGCCACGTCAGCCGCCTCCTCAACAAATCAGTCTTGTGCAGATAATATTCCTTACTCTTATTTATTTTTATTAATAGATGTGTGAATAGCAAAAGTTGGTGTGTTAAAAAAAAAATGGTGTGCACCTAACAGCTCTCATCTAGAATCATCTGGACAGCTCTCGTGCAACGCACCAGTACAACCCTGTTCTTCTGTCTCTTCCTCTTCTTCGTATACACAAGCAAGCAAAAGAGGCACGAAACATCTACATTTCTCCAGCTCTCACTCCTCGTGATTTCTGACGATCTGTCTCCCATCCTAAGTAAAAAGCTGGTGTTTGGTGCATGGTCAACTTTCACATGGCGGCGTTTGTCTGCTCTTAATAGGCAACCTCTATCTCTATTTTAAAAGTAATTTTTCTTTTCATCTGTCCGAAAAAAGAAATCGGTTAGGGGTGGAATTCCGGTTAATCTAACGAATTCGGTTTCGGCCTCAATCAAAATTTTGAAAATTGAAACGCAAAAAAAAATATGTTATGTTCAATTCGGTTCTACAAAAAATAAGACTATTAGCAATCAAAAACTGTCGTTATTAAGATAAAAACTGCCGCTAATATCCTTATCGTTAATAGTCTTAATAGCGACCGTTTTTTATAGCTAAAAATTATCACTAATAGTCTTATTTTTTGTTATTAATTTGAATTTTTTTAATTTTTTTTCAATTTTAGATGGGTTTTCTAAACCTACTGCAGCCAATTTTCAGTTTCTGTGCCCCAAAAATAAAACCGAACCAAATATGAATCAGTTTTTTTGGTTTTGGATCGGTTTCGGTCCAGTTTAATGGATTGTTCTTTTGGCCAGTTTCAATTTTTGGTATGCCTATCATACCGAGACAATATCGGTTGATACTGGCCCGTATTGGTCCATACCAATAGTGGTATTGGGATGGTATCTCGGTTTATCGAAAAACCGATACGTATCAATATTGGTCGTTACTTGATATCTTGCCTATAAGTAGCGGTCTTGATCGGATGGTTTGTATACGTTGATGAGCATCAGCTGGGTCCCAATTTACAAGAGGCTGCCAGGCTGCCACTCGGACATCTTATATGGATCAAAATCTAAATATGTCTCTATCACTTGCATCCTACCAAAATGATCCAAAGTTTATATGAGACAAAAAAAAATATCTACTTGCGGACATATTATTCTTCTTGGCCACTGAGAGAGAGTAACGTTGCACTGTTGCAGATGTGATGTGTCTTTGATCATCTCACCAAGGACAGATGATAGAGGAGCCCACACGGTTTCTAATTGCCATAAAGTTAGGTTAGAGAAAATATTGTATATACATGATTTGTATCCAAGCTACACTAGAACGGGACCATTGAAGTGTAATTATCATTACGCCATGTGGTGAGCATATGTGATCAATCTAAATTGTGCAAGTGATAATCTATAGTTGAAATATGACTTAGTGCAAAGAAATATGCCTGTAAGCAGACATGAACCATCCGATTGATAACCTTCAATGTCAGCCACTAAAATTGAAAACAATTGTTGATATTAAAGTTCTTAGATTGAATGGCTTAGCACCAATTTTGTACATGTTGCACGCAAGGTATTAAAATCCGACTTAGTATCGGGTATCAGTCCATTGGGGACCGATATGCCAATACCGTGTATTTTTTTTTAAATTAAAAGAAAATATGAAGATGTGTAAGAAAAGTATCATAGAAGGAGTGGTGTATGTTATAAACTTAAAACTATCATAAGACCCACCAATAGAGTTTTAGATATTTTTGTTTTTAATAAAAATGAAATATTTTATAAAAATAAAAAATAAAAATTCAAAACTTAAAGGTATACGAGATAAGTAATATCAAGCCTTATATTTAGTTTTATGGGTTGATATTAAAGTATCTCAATCGGATGGTTCACATCCACTTATAGTCATATTTTTTGGACTAAGACTTGTTTCAATGATGAATTGTCACTTGGAGAGATTAGATTGATCATAAATGTATGCCATATGACATAACCATAAAACTCATTTCACTGGTGTGAGATTAAATATCTTATATTAATGGTGTAAGATCATTTAAACGTCATTCTAGTTTTTAAATGTCGTAAAGGAGCTACATATCCCATAGCTATAACTTTTGAGTCTTTCCTTTGCACCCTAGTGCTCCATCATTGCTTTGCATCATGATTCTCGATGGCATTGATAATTAGAGTCCTATTTGACAACCCTTCTCCAAAAAGCTCTCTTATTGTGCTATAAAGAGGTGAATTAGATGTTGTATCTCAAAAAGTCTATTACACGCTGAAATAACATGAGACAGAGTTTCAACAAAACTTCATTTTCAGCTAAAGATGGCTAGATACTCGGGGGAAATGTACTTTTCACCCAATAGTTTTCCTCAACAAAGTCCTTTTTAACAAAAGGGTTGTCAAATTTGGCTAAGTTATCCAAAAAATATATTTCAAGGTAAAATATTAGGTAAGAAGCACTTTCTATTCAAGGACATGACTATCTCTAATTGAAAATAATGTGTGTTTGAAGCCGAAGTATTAAAATCGGTTTCGGATATCAGTTTACTCAAGACCGACACTACAAAAAAATAAGACTATTAGCAATAATTTTTTGTTATTAAAAAAACTGTTGCTACCAAAAAAAATGTTTGAAAAGCAATTTAAAACAACTTCCGGAGGCAACTTCATTTTCAACTATAGCTGCCCACGTCTTTCGGTGAAGTATGCTTTTGCCCCCAACAATTTTACCTTAAGTATTTTATGCAAAAGGATTGCCAATTAAATGAACCGTTAAGAAGCAAGCTATTAATGGATTCTCATATCGCACCAGTTACAAATATCAGTACCCTTTATTTTATTTTTCTAAAGCATTGGCCATCGACAATCTAATGACATCAAGAGTTTGAAAAATAAATGATGAGACATTTCGTCAATTTGCATTATACTGACTAAAATTATTATTTTTTATTTTTTAAGTGTTTTTAAGAACTCCGAGGAAAGGCATACCTTAGACAGGACAAATGTCAATTATATCGGGCACTAAATATCTTAGGGCCAAGGTAACAAATTGGGTTTTGGAATAGGGCATTGGTCCTTAGAGGACTGATATAAATCGATCGATATTGATACAGATTGGCCCATTTTTTAAAAAAAGAAAGAAAAATATAGATATCCAATATGTATCGATGGATACCGATATCGATACCGAGTTGAATACTTGATACGTATCAGCGCCGATATGTATTTGTTTGCTGAAAAACTAATACATATTACCAATACATATCCGTACCAGCTGATATTTGATACCATGCTTGCAGAAATCAAAGGAGTAAATTGGACTCAAGGGGACTCACGAGCTTTAGGCAATGATCCGGTCTAATTGGTTGAACTAGATTTCATGTTCAACTAGATCTACTACTATAAGATATGAGAGAATCTTGTATTTCTAGATGTCCAATATTATGAGATGACATGTAGTCAAGATTCCTTTATATCCAATGGCTGCAGGTCTTATTGAACACGAAATCAAGTAAAACCAGTTGGACCTACCCATTGCCTGTCTTCCTTTAAAAGATGTGTCGCCGTGTCGGTGACCTATGAAGTAATCTCTAGAAGTGCAAAGGTCAGGTCCAACCAATGGTTGTACCTTATATTGTAGTTTTATAACTATTGGATAGTAGTGGATCTTGACTTTCACTGTTTTTATTTATAAAAGATAACGTGCAGTCAAAATTCCCTTTTATCTAAGGGTTAAAAAATTAGTTGAACACAATTTCTAAGTTCAACCAAGAAATTCCCAGGATAAAATGAATCGACTTTATATTCTTGTGAAAGATTTGTTTAATATATTCATGCTTCTTGGAACTCCAAAATATCACTCATAAGCTCATAAAACTTTCAATTAAATCCACTAACTCAAGAAAGAGTAATTTTTGAAGTAAATAAAAAATTGAGAGATGTACTTTTTAATTAGATGTTGAAGTAGCATTAGGACACTAGCATTAGGACACTGGACAATATTTTATAGATAATTTTATAGACAGCTTATATCACGTGACATGACTCACTACGCACATAATAAGGTACAAGTATTATAACTAGTCACGTCGCGCCACGTAAGTTGTCTGCAAGATTGTCTATCAAAAATTGTCAACCGTTTACGCCATAGCATCTAGAGAAAAAAATTCTTTAGCGCCGGTTCAGATGATTATATATATGTTCAGGGGTTGCCGAATGAGAGACGACGGTCAAATCTGAACGATGAAATGAACAGTAAAAACTCAAAAGATTGATCAAAAGGTCAATAGTCAAACAATCTTTTCCCTTAAAATTAACTTTAATTACGCCATAGCACACACCGCGCCATGTGCATATGATCGTACCATTGCGATCAACCCAACTCCGGCTCGACGTCACTACAAAAAATAAGAATATTAGCGGCAATTTTTTTAACAAAAAATTACCACTATTAATCCTTCCATTACCAAAAATTACTTTAACAGTAAGTGCCGCTAAAACACCTTATCGTTGCAGTGTGCATGTATGTGTGTCAAAGGATATAAGGTGGAACACACAAAATTGGATGCCTCTAGGTGAAGGCTCCAAATCTTAAGACCCAACCCTCCATTTCTTATAACAAGTGCAAAAGAATTAGTGTAATTGATTTTAAAAAAATTTAGTACCCAACACATTAAGCACAAATTAGAAGAAAACGTAAATTTTTTGGGTAAATTAAACTTCTTTTTAACCATTTGCATATTTGTATCCTCAGCAGTATCCACTCTTCATAAGTATAGTCACAAAATTGCCGAATTTTTTATAATATTATAAATAATTTGGGACTTTTTGAGTTCACCGACTTAATCCATAATTATTTGCAAATTTTTCAAAAATTCATATATTTATAAAAAATTGAGTTTAGTTTGTGAATCATTTGTGAATTTTTCAATAAATTATTACTTTTAAAATAATTTTATTACAAATATATTTTTTATATTTTAGTCGTTTTTTTTAGCTCGAACTTAATTACAGGATTTTATCAAAAATTTCAAATTTTAAACTTGCATAATTTTTACCAAACCCCAACTTTGTGACTATGCTCATAAGAATATTTTTTTGTGGGACCGACTCTCCTAACTATCATTTAAACTCTAAAATGCTGATTAAATGATCTTACACAATCAGTGCTTTTAGATGTGAGTGGTCTGAACTGTCAAAATGATAGATCATAGATTAAAGTACAACATGCCCAAAAGTGATGTTTTAAATGGATTTAAACCATCTAATCTATTGATCATAATATCAACCATTATTTTTAATTTTAATAGATGATATCAAAATTCATCAATCGGATGGTTCACATTCACTTATCAATATATTTCATTGGTCCGAGACATATGCCAATGATAGATTGTTTAGATTCATCAAAGATATATGCAACATGTGATAATGACAAACCACACTTTAATGGTGTGAGATAAACTATCTAATTTTAATGGTGTAAGATCATTTGTTGTTTAAGTGTCAGTTAGGAGCCACATATTTTTCAACCTTTAAGTATGTCATTATAAATTGTGGCTATAAGAGGCTCTGTTCCATTTTTAATGCTTCAATACTACCTTTAACACTTAGCATGTGCATTGATGGCTTCTCACGTGATGGTGAGAGCTCATCAACTACATGGATGCATCTGACCCCGTTTAGCTATGACATGGTCCACACATTTTAATTATACTGACAAATTTCGTTTCCGATAATATTTTAGTAGGAGGTTATTTTGATTCATTTTGGATAAATTTTGAGGAAAATTTGAAAAAATTTCGAAAAATTTCGAGGTGTATAAAAAATATTAAATATAAATTATATTTAAACTTCATTAAAATTATATTTATTATTTAAAAAATAAAAAAATATATAAAAGATTTATTAATTTCGGTGAAGTTTCATTAATTTCACCAAAACTAATGAATTTTGGAGATATCAGTGAAATTTTGCAGAAAGTTTCGCTCAGTCCCTGTTTCGATAAATTTCGGAGAAATTTGTCACTATGATTTTAATAGCAGGTCTATTATGTGCAACCCACTTTATTCTTTCCGCACATATAAGAACAAAATTAAGCGGTGTGCAGTTGGAAAAAGTTGGTGTGAATTTAGAAAAAACCTATTTCCTTTAACAAAAGAAGAGGACAAAATTAAGAAAGCTGCTATGACTTTTGAGCACACTTTTGTTATGTTAATTAATAAATGTCAGGTACCGGTATTTGCAACTAAGATACCAATTGAACGATTGAGATCGCTTTTCATCCTAATCTTTAGTACAATGATCCTGAGATCACTATGATTCCATGTTGCATACATCCCCAACAGTGATCGTGATCTTGGGTGTATCATAAGAATGGTGAAATCAATATCTAATCGTCTGATATTGAGTGTATCATGAGATGGTGAAATCAACATCTAATCGTCTGATAGGTGGCTCATGATCTTAAACTCTATTTTGTGAAATATTAGGACGAAAATGATTTCCATCGTCTGATTCGAAGGAATCAATAGTTTTCAAGGGGTTTGGGACGTCGGTGCTTACAGAAAATGTGTGAGCGGGTATAGGTACCTTAATCAATATGATTTTTGGATTAACCAAGTCCATTCTAAGAGTTAGGGCCCAACGCCCCTTACTGTCATTTAAACATCCAAATGATGTTTAAATGATCATATATCATCAACGATTTAATATGTGGGTGATCCTTGCAGTCAAAGTAGTAGATCAACGATTGATGTTAACAGACCCAACAACGGTGTTTTAAGTAGATTTAAACCATCCCACCTATGAACTTTAATGTCAACCGTTGTTTTCAATTTCAATGGCTGATATTATAGTTTATTAATCGGATGGTTCACACCACTTATAACCTTGTTTCTTTGGGATGAGATATGTTCTAATAATAGATTACCATATGGACAACTTAGATTGATCATATAGCATAATGATAATCACACTTTAATGGTGTAAGATTAAAAGTCCAACTTTAATGGTATAAGATCATCTAATCACCATTATGTTGTTTATATGTGGGTCACAACCATTAGCCCTCAAACCTTTTTACATATGTCCTGAATTGCTTAGATTTAATACCTTTATTATAATAGCATGAGATCAATGAAGTATTGGTAAGGAGAGTAATATATATATATATATATATATATATATATATATATATATATATATATATATATATGAATTGTTTCTCTTGATCATTCATATTAGAATTCCTACCATCTATAATAGAGTGCCTACTTTGAAGCCCATGTTTGAGCGTCCAATTTGGTGACTTGATCAATGGCCATGACCTGCCCACTTTGATGAATATATAAATTGAGCAAAAGTTGTGCCATATTTGACCGGCTGATATATTGATACGTACCGGGTAAATCGGCCAAGCAAACTAATATTCCCTCTTTTTATTTTAAATGTTAGAAAGGGTGGCGTTATTTTTACCCATTTTCCCTATGGAGAGCACACACTCTTCCATCATAATAAATCGTTTACTATTTTTAACCAGGTGATGAAGATTGTTTCATCACAATCTTCTATACAATAGATTTTAAGATCATTATGCACCTATCAGACAGTCACATATTGATTTCACATGACACACATCACTCAAAGAGATCTTTTGATAGATACGCTGTCCATGATCGGGATCACTTTTAGGAATGTATCCCATCTGAAATCAAGATGTGACCACCTGATAGGTGTGGCATGATCTGAAGATCTATTGTGTGGAATATTGAGACAAAATGTGATATCCATCATTTGAATAAGGCAATCAACGATTTTTTTTTTTTTTTTTTAATGGTGGAAGAGCATATGCTCTTCACGGGAAAAACGAGATGCAAATAATGCCACCCTATTAAAAAATATATAACTAATTTAAAATAAATAAATAAATAAAAATTGTCTAAAGGACATTTTTGATGTCATTTTTGATTCAAATCAAATATAATATCAATTGAATAATACGATATGATTCAGATCAAATATAATATCAGCTGAATAATACAATATAAGCTGCTAATTAATTTTCTGAACCAATATTTGACCCTATCGACCGATATGATATGATATTAGCCGATATGAGCAGCAATATGGCTAATATTTGACCCTATATTGAATCGAATCGAGGGTGATCAAATCAGAGTGGGGACCTAACCCGATACCGAGATTTAAAACCAGGTGTCAATTAGTAAGTTAAAAAGTCACATTCCAACCATGTGCACACTGCCGCAGAGGCAATATATAACTCCTCATCACACCCTCAATGTGATCACCAACACAAGTCAGAAGACTCAGCACTCATAAAAAGTCATTAATCCAACCACATCCCCAAAACCTATTAACTCGTTCAACTCCTCTTTTCCCTCCCCACATATAAGAAGACAATCTCTCTCTCTCTCTCTCTCTCTCTCTCTCTCTCTCTCTAATTCCTCTAATGTATCCCCTCAGGAAAAAAACCAGGCTCCTCCTCTCAACCATCTCAATCTCCACTCTCTTCTTCTTCCTCCTCCTCTTCACAATCAAGCACCACTCATCAAATCCCCATATTAAAACCCTACACATACAGAAGCACCTACAAATAGCCAACTCAGCATGTGAAGGCACATTATACTATGACCTCTGTGTCTCCACCCTCTCCACCTTCCCAGATCTCCACTTCAAAACCATTCCACAAATAATCGCCGACACCGTAAGACACTGCGCCGATACCGTTAAATTATCCTCTGACAATTGCTCCGGCCTCCGACGAGAGCTTAAGGAACTCACCCTCCAACAGGAAAGAGCCCTCGACGATTGCCTAGAACTCTTCGATGACACCATGGAAGAGCTCCAAACAACCCTCTCGGACTTAACTCCGAGATCAGTCGCTAGCCAGGTCCAAAACATCGAAACCCTCTTGAGTGCTGCCATTGCGAACCAGTACAGTTGTCTTGACGGATTCTCACATGGTGACCATGGGAAGGTGAGTCCATTTTTCTTTTGGGTAGCTCTATTACTTCTTGTGTAGCTCATTGAATTAGACAAATGGAGGTCGTTTTTTGTGTCTACTCAAAAGGTCAACTTTTTATTTCCCTTGTCATACGTCCCAAAAAGTGATCGGAAAATCAGGTATTACATTGTCTCCAATGTTGATAAAATAAACTGACCTCTATCATCTAGTTCAAGGACAGGTTACAACAGGAATTTCCAAGGTGGGAATAGAGGTTTTTTGTTTGTTTTATAACAATATTGTATTCAAGAGGAATTGAAACCTTTTTTTGATGTGAAGGTGAGGCCACTGATTCAAGACCAGCTCTACCTTATCTCAAAACTAGTTAGCAATTCTTTAGCCATGGTGAAAAAGATAAAGAACAATAACCAGGGGTTGGAAGAGAAGCAGTTGTTTGAGGTAGAGAATGGGTTTCCTTCATGGGTTTCATCCAAAGATCGAAAGCTGCTGCAGGCGACGTTGAACGGGACGCGGATCGATTTGGTGGTGGCGAAAGATGGGACGGGGAATTTTACGACCATCGGGGAGGCAGTGGCGGCGGCACCGAATAATACGGCCCAGAGGTTCGTGATTTATATAAAGGCAGGAGGGTATTTTGAGAATGTTGATGTGGAGAGGAGGAAAATGAATTTGATGTTCGTTGGAGATGGGATTGGGAGAACAGTGGTGAAGGCGAACCGGAGTGTGGGTGGTGGGTGGACTACTTTTCGGTCGGCAACTGTCGGTGAGTAAAAACTTCGGTGGGGCAAAATGGTGGTGCCCTATTTTTTTGGTTTTTGAGATTGAACACAAAAATTATGTTTAAATGATCGTACACTATTAAAATTATATATATATATTTTTTATCTCCATCCCCTAAAATTTGATTTACCATGATGCTAGATCATTGGCCAATCTAAACTTGTCCGAGTGAAAATTCATCATTGGAACCAATGATCAGAATTTCAGTTTTCCTTTAAGTTTCGGAGGAGACCGAAACCAAAATTTTGTTTCGAAATATCGGCCGATAATTTCAATCCCATACATTTGATGATTGAAATTTTGGTTCCAAATTATTGTTTCGGTGGGGACCAAAATTGATAATTTCGGCCGAAATTTTGATCCTTGACTGGAACGTATCTCATCCCAAAAAAACATGCTTATAAGTGGATGTGAACGGTCTGATTGATAATGAGCTTTAATATCAGCCATAAAAAATAAAAACAAAGATTGATAATATAGTTCATCGATCGAATGATTCAAAATTCCTTAAAATACTATTTTTGGGTCTGTTCCATTTCAATCTATGATCTATCACTTTAACGTATAAAACACCCACCACATCTTAAACCGTTGATTGTGTACGATTATTTAAATATCATTTTTGGTGTTTAAATGATACAGAGAGTCGGGTCCTTGATATAAACATTAAAATAATGTTTAAATGATCTTACACATTTAATAATTTAAGATATAGGTAATCGATACTGCCAAAGTAAGATCATATATTAACAGCAATGAGCGAAAAAATCATACCTTTTTTCGGAGATTTGAACCATCCATCTGTGTAACTAAATATCAACCTTTGCTGTGTTGTCAATGGGCGATATTTAGAGACCTAGCACGGCACATGAGCTAAAAAGAAAATTTGATATTATGGGACCTATGGCACATGGAGCACCCAAGCGGTCCAATTTTAAGGTCACGATGTAAAAATCTTTGATGCCAAATGTTGGCATAAAACATAATGTCTATCATCAACACAATCAAAGCCTGTCATCTAATTTATTGGTTGATTGTGTTGATTTAGATGATAGAGACTCGGCATAGGTCCACCAGTCGAACTAATATATCATGACCTTATATATATATATATATATATATATATATATATATATATATATAACTCGAATCATGGGACATAAGCCTATGACCTAATGTGACATATAATTAATAATTGCTAGAGTCATGAAATTATATATATATATATATATATATATATATTCGGTATGTATCTTGATACACACCCAATATATCATGTAGAGGTGGCCTTCGATATGATTCCTTATAATCGGTCAATGTATCCGTATCATCTTAAATAATGAACATGACCCATTGGGTTAGATCTGAATCATTCCATCCAACCAGTGAGTTTGGTCAGGTCGACTCAGAGGTCAAGATTGGGTTAGGATCAGGTGCCGAAAACGCCACCTCGACCACCCATGAAAGTCAAATATTTTTGCCCATTGTAGGGTCTGCAAGAGACTGTTAGGAAATGGTCAGGCCCATAGACCAAAACTCTAAAAGCGCCCAATTAGCCTCTCCTGTTTACTTTGTTGGCATTTTAGAGGTGAGGACAGATAGGTGCTTTTAGAGTTGTGAGTGCAAATAGACATACCCTTTGTGATAGTCAACCTGTTTTAATTAGAACCCTTAGATTGAAGGGATTTTGACACAACTTATGAAATGGAAACTTTGATAGTCAATAATCCCTCGTATCCAACGGCTTTGAAACCGACCCACAAGGGATTCCACTCGTTGTGCTAGACCACCCTAGCTAGGATTCTGTTAGGCAAGAAAGAAAAAAAAGGGAAATTAATCAGGAATATATATATTTAAAATATTAAAATATAAATATCATTTTGAAAAAATAAAAAACAAATTGTTAAAAACAAGATGAAAGCAGAAAAATGGCCTTTTATTGTTCCCAATCTTTCACACAATAGACTATAAAATCACGGACATCTCATAAGACAATTTTTATTTCACATGGCGCACATGAAAAAACTGATCCAAAAATCAGGTGACACATTAGGGTCAAATGTGATTTTAGGATCACCTTTTGGTACGTGTGCCAACGAAAATAGTGGTACCCATTTGATATTAGATGCATGGAGATTGAAGATGCAACATATATAGGCCTTCTTATAGAATTTCGTCCTTCATTACCAAAATTGTTTTCTTTCAAAGTATCTAATTAGATTCTTCATTCGGGCATGTGCTGAATTTGGGGTGCGCATGTGCCCTGAGATTAGGTGCGTGCTCTAAGAGACCTGAATACCCAAGTTACCAAAAAAAAAAAAAAAAAAAGATTATTCTTTCTCTATTCAACTTTATTGTTTATTTGCAGCTGTGGTTGGTGATAGATTCATCGCGAGAGATATGACCTTCGAGAACTCGGCCGGACCTAGTAATCACCAAGCCGTAGCATTACGAAGTGGCTCCGACTTTTCGGCATTCTATCGTTGTAGCTTCGTGGGTTACCAAGACACTCTATATGTCCACTCCCTTCGCCAATTTTACCGAGAATGCGACATCTATGGGACAGTCGATTTCGTCTTTGGGGATGCCGCTGTAGTCTTACAAAACTGCAATTTATATGCTCGGAGGCCGAACCCCAACCAACGGAACATTTTTACTGCTCAAGGAAGACAAGACCCGAATCAAAACACCGGGATCTCGATCCAAAACTGCAAAGTGGCCGCCGCAGCAGATCTCATCCCTGTCCAATCGTCATTCAGGACCTACCTTGGTCGACCGTGGAGGGAGTATTCGAGAACCGTTTTTCTACAATCGAATCTAGGGGATTTAATTGATCCGGCAGGGTGGTTGGAATGGGATGGCAATTTTGCTTTGAGTACATTGTACTATGGGGAGTATAGGAACCGGGGTCCCGGTTCGAATACTACCGGGAGAGTAGCATGGCCGGGTTATCGAGTTATAAACAGCTCGTCGGAGGCGAATCAGTTTACAATAGTGCCATTTATACAGGGAGATCAGTGGCTACCAGCGGCAGGGGTTCCATTTTCTACTGGGTTGAATTGAATTCAAAGGGGTTTAATTTTTTTAATTTTCATTTGAGAATAAAGGCTTGTTGTTTGTTTGTAGATCATATATGTCATATCTCCTAAGTTATAAGAAGTCATGTTATTTATTGTCTAAATCATTTCCATGCGCTTCATGTTTACTAGTACAATGCACTGAATTTTGGGTATGATCTGATGTATATCCACCGTTAAAAATATGGTCAAAAGTGCTCACATTCAATGCATCCGATGTGGTGGGCATTACCCTATCTTTGACCAATTAAATGAACGGTAAAAATGTCATAAACATTATTTTTCTTTCAAAGCATATGCCACATGGCCGATGATCTCCAAAGAGATTATTTTCACATAAATGCATGTTTTTCGAAACTGCTCAAATTGGGATAGTAGTTAAAAACTAGTTGAAAGTAGGCATTGAAATTTAAAGAGATCGACTCTCCCACTCTCCTTACCGTCATTTAAAAACTATTGATTTCCTGCACACTTTCTCGGTCAGAATCATCTGTTGTTGGGTTGGTAAGATAAGGAAGACGAAGCTCAGTTTTAGCCTTAAGTTTAGGTCCAGCTTGCCGAATTTGGCCATCTTATTCATAGTTGTTATATTAGCCCGCAAAGCTAATTGTTTCGATATGCTTGTTTACTTTTCCTCGGAAGAGATGAGCAACCACCTGTGCATGTGTTTGGGTACTATTATTTACATCTATGAAAATTTAATTGCACCAATTGCTAAATACACCAAGTAATTTGGGCAGTAATTAAAAGTCGTATTGGATTTGTTCCACAATGACAAATGGGTTGATCGTTTTTGAGCTCTTTATATTTTGGATATACTTCACTTTACAAACCGATTTTGTGATATTTAATTTAGGCCCGTTAGATTTCTTATCAAGTCGCACCCCTAAAACTTGTACGCTTTTTCACAATTCTCACCTCACGCTTTGCACGGTCTCGGCAGATCGAAACTAGAAGAATGGGTGAGAACTACAGATATAGGCCTTGTTTGGCAATCCGATTTCTTCAAAAAAACTCATGAAAAAATGGATTTTTTTACATAAAGTGGATTTCCATGCGTTTGGGAAACTCAGTGGGTCCCACTTATCCGGGAAATATGATAAAATAGCCCACAAAATATTTCCCGTTAAAATTTTGCTGAAACTATTTTTAGCCCATGTTGCGGGAAAAAACGAAACCTACCTCTATTTGCGCCCATGTCCCATGCCCCTTCTAAACCATTGATTCCTTCTAATCAGATGATGGAGATCGTATTTCACCCTGAACTTCAACATAATAGATCTTAAGATCATGATGAACCTATCAGATGGTCGATTTTTTATTCTATGTGTCACGTATTCCCAAAATTTGGCCCTTGAATCATATGGCACAAATCACACTGAAATGTGACTTTAGTACCATTTTTGGGGGATCTGTGACACTTGGAATAAAAAATTGACCGTCAGATCAGTGCACCATGATCTCAAAATCTATTGTGATTTGTGCACCTCTATTTGCGTCCACGTCTTATACCCCTTGTAAACCATTGATTCCTTCTAATCAGATGATGGAGATCGTCTCTCACCTTGAACTTTAATATAATAGATCTTAAGATCATGATGAACCTATCAAATGGTCGATTTTTTATTCCATGTGTCACGTATCCCCAAAATCTGGCCCAGAATTCATATGGCACAAATCACACCAAAATGTGATTTTAGTACCATTTTCGGGGGATCTGTGACAATTGGAATAAAAAATTGACCATCAGATCAGTGCACTATGATCTCAAGATCTATTGTGTGGAAGATCGGGGGTGAAACACAATCTCCATCATCTAATTAGAAGAAATCAATGATTTTCAAGGGGTCTGGGATGAGGGTGCTTTCAAAGAATGCGTTTAGAGAAAACGTGTATATCTGAAATCACTTTCAACCCCTTAAATAATAAGGTAGGTACCTCTATGGGTGTGAGACGTGGGCGCTTTCAGAGAATGTATGGACGCGAACAAAGGTACCCATAAACAGCGACGCCAATTAATATAACCCAACCATCTAAGCCACTTAATTTGAAGGCCATGATCTAAAGATCATAAGTGAAAAGATCCGCACCGAGCATAATCTTTACCAAATTACTCAAAGCAACCTCACCTCATAATCGTACCATTTATTTGCACTGTAAGGGCCTGTTTGATTTAAAGGAAAAATAGGAGAAAGAAGGGAAATCTGATAAGCGGGAACTGAATTGCTGCATTTCCAGTTGTTTGGATGACATCGGAAAGATCGGAAATTATCTTTCCATTTTCCGTTAAAATCCACAACAAATGCCAAGGGAGTCCCTCGATTTTCTATTTTCCCACCCTTTGGATTTCTCATCCGGACGACTCTTCTCACCCGTTTAGTAATACCACACAATTTTTTCACGAACGAAAATCATTGACTGATTTGAATCAGACGATAGAGATTGTTTTTTTTTTTCAATCTTCCTTATGATAGATCTTAAGATCATGACTCCCCTATCAGACGGTCTGGCACACATCCCCAAAAATCAGAGGTAGAGTTATGTTATGACTTGGGTGGTCAATTGACTACCCAAACTTTCTAAAAATTTGTTACTAAGCTTTAGGGGGCCTCATTTATATTAGTGGATTCTCATCCATCCAAAATTATCTTGACCACCCAAAATTATAAAAAATCTTCAAACAATTTTTTTTATGATATTTGTTTTCATAACAAATATTACTTCTTTGATTTTTTTTAACTAAATCCTACAATTTTGGCCTATTTTTAAACTCCCCTCAATCTATTTAAGCATTGCACGGATTTATTTTTGTAGAGATTTCTCTCACAAGGGACTCTACTATGTTGTAGAGCTATATACTCACATATATGGAGTATATGCTCTTGTATAATTAATTTTTTTAAAAAAATTATTACACATAACAAGATTTGAACTTAGAACCTGACCTTCACAAAGCACTAAGTCAGCCACTAGAGTAATTCACTAAGATATGTAAAGAGAAAAAAAACTTAATACATATATAAGTTTTTGGTCATTTGGCTATGTTTTTTTGTTAGGATATGCTATTTTCTTACAATTTCTTGCATATGTATCCAAACATAGGATTTGATTAATCCTGCGTTTTCCCAGCTAGCAATGTGATTATCCAAACAACGGAAAACAAAGGGAAACAAAGAAATCCCATGATTTCCTACGACTTAGATATCCATGGGAAAATATAGAAATATTATTTTACTTTCCCACATTTCCCGTGTTTTTATCCAAACATACCCTAAAAGGTTTTTTGTGAGATGCAAAGTGTGGCTGCCAATTGGCAGTGGTTGCCTTCATTTCAAATTGTATCCTAAGGAGGGTTTATGCCAACTCTAACAAATCTACATCTTCAATCCATTGTAATGTAGATGCTTCTGGTACACGACTCCCCTGTGGGTGCAAGGTGTAATTCAACTCATTGTGACTCGTCAAAGTTGAAGAAGAGTTGGTTGCTTCTAGTACATGACTTGCCGAAGGGTGCAGTTCAAGACACTATACCAACTCGTTTCTGCTTGAGAGTGAACTGGGTCGTTTACCCTATACCAACTCGTGCCATAGCTTTGGGCTCTCGGTTACATAGACATCTCAGGGCTGAGAAGCAATATATCAACGAACCAAGATTTACCCCATTTATTACTGGTTTTGGGTGTTAGCATCAATCACAGTGATCGGGTCATTTATATTGCACACAGGTTTTATAGTCATCAAACCAAAATGTCTTCATATATTGGATTAGTTTCTTCAATGAGGAATACACCTAGTTGTAAAAAAAAAGAATTATCTTCAACTCTAACACTGATGTATATTCCCTTTTTTTGGAGGTGTGTTCTACTAGCTTTTATAATGTGACAAAAGTCAGGAGTCCTGTGTCAAAAAATGTACCACTCCAAATTTCATTTCAATTTAGAAACTGATCAACTAAAATTCTCTCATTCATTTTATTGCATAAGTTAATGATACAATAAGTTCATTTTGACATTATCTAAGGATTTGCAAAAGGTTACATAAGCACTTTATAATGAAACAATAATTGTGTCCCTTATAAAGCAAGATTTATTGTAGAAATTTTCTCACCTGTTTCCGTGAGGACCCCCATGCCTGAAGGCCTTATTTGATGCTTTAGCTAATGAAGATCTTGGTTCATATTGCACTTTCTTCGCTATCATTGGACGCCAATTTTCTTATTTCCAGACAGCTTATTTTCAGCGGGAGAAACCGTGTATTTGAATTTCCAGTTTTCATCCTACATCTTTGCTCTCCGCAGTTCTAGCTTTGCTATGGTACCCAGATGAACTTCATCAGGGCCATCGGCAATTCTTAGTGTCCGTGCAGTAGCCCAGAGATGTGCCAAAACAGTATCCGAGGATAAACCTGCAGCGCCATGAACTTGCATTGCCATGTCTAGAACATGCAATGCCATGTTTGGAGCTGCAACCTGTTGCAACAGAAAAAAAAAAATAAAAAAAATACAAGCTTCTGTAACTCTTTGTTTAAACAAAGCTTAAAGATCACTCCTGAAAATGCATGTATTTGAAAGCGCTGTGTTCAGGTTCAACTGATTTAAAAACCCTTGGATACAAGGGAGTGTTGACTTTGACAGCTTCCGCATCTTCATAGGTTGAACGGAAAGTGCTTTCCAAGTCAGAATTCCTTGTATCCAAAGATCTTAAAAATGGTTGAACCCAGTACACAGTTCAAGAGGCTTGACTTGAACAAAGCCCTAGTTAAAAAAGGCATTTATATCCATAAATTCTGGTTGATCCAGTGACTAAAGATGAATCACGGAAAATGAGGTTGCATCCTCCTTGGATTTAGATACCAAATATATTGGTCCTAGTGAAGAACAAAAATTTGAAAGATTAGAAAGTTCTCCACGTAATTAGCGCTTTGATTGAAGGAAGTACATCTATCCACTGAACAATGCAGATGCTTGTCGATTATGACATCCATTGACACTAGAATTTTTGTGATCCTGTAATATAAATTTGTAGAGTCTAAGGCTATGTTTGGCTAGGGGGGAGGAAAAGAAATGGATGGAAAGGAAACTGAATTCCGCCCATTTACTATGTTTGGATAAAACACAGGCATCAGGAAAACGAGCCTTCTTTCCATGTCGTCAGAAATGATAAAATTCTACTTTTTAGGTAGGATTTTATCATTCCATCGGAAATGAGCCCTACCCAGATACCCTACCCTCTCTCCCCCTAATATCTTGGGATCATTCAACCATACGTCTTTCTCTCCTAATCTCGCACAAATTCTCCCTATCTCTCTCACTGTACAAACTTCTCTCTCTCTCTCCACTCCTTGTTGAAGATAATATGCTTTTGATTTGGTGTGTGTCATGTACACCAAACGATTGTGCTTCCATTCTATCTTCCATGTGAGTACTACACAATCCAAACACCAAAAAGTGATGAATTCCTACTGATTCCAAAAGGGCTGGAATCCATGGGATTTTTAACTCCATTTCCATCCTTTTCCTAGAAAAATCCAAACAGAGCCTAAAAGTGGGCAACTGATTAGACATTTTGGGTCCAAATTGATGAAAATATTAGCCTATCAACCCTAGAGTAGGGGCCAATTAACATTGGAGCGGCAAAGCACCACAGTAATTGTACCTTGGCCATTGCAATGATTCCCCGGGCTTTCTTGTTTCCAAGTCGATCAAGCTGATCTGCTGCTTCATACACTAACAGTCTTGCCTTCTCCAGTTCCACCCTACACTGCAAGATGTAGAATAACTGTTAACAAGAGAACTGGCGATCAACTCATTCAGTTTGATGAGGCGTTAAAATCTAATTAGCCAATTAAGAGTAGGGAAGTGGAACATAAAAGTGAAAACCCTTCACAAATGCCGAACTTGTTATTACCCATTTTAACCACTGATATCCAAATAAAAAATTCTAATGTATCTGCTAAATATTTACAAAATGATTTTGGGTCTCACCATTAAAAGAAACACGCAAAACAAAACACTATAGCATCCACAGTGTAGGTAACACAGTTTTTTCCGTCTAATTGTGACATGTAATACACAAGCCAGACACGGGTATCAGACACATATTACCATGCCAATCAATACAACTTCAATAAAAATAATTTATTTTCTTATAATCATTGTGTACTAAACTTATATTTCCAATTGTACTTTTATGTGCCTGGATGTTTATGTTTTATATGAATGTGCTATTAATAAAAGATACCTAAGTATGATTATTACAGTACAGATGTGTCTACATATTTATTTGGTAAAGGAAAAAAAAAGAATAATAAACCCAACTGGTTTACTATCAGAGGGCTAGATGAGACTTCCTAGGTGAACATTATGATTGAGACACTAAATTAATAGACCTGAAGACAGAAGTGACTCATAACTAGTGTGGGATTAAGCCTACACATACAAAATATCACTAGACATTAATGATATAACTTACATAATGTAAATTATCAGGGTATTGGGGTACGCAACATCATTTTCATCAATATCAGCATCATCGCCTTGTCCCATCTATATGTGGTTGGCTTTGTAAGTGCTATCTCTCCATTCATTTCTGTTGGCTAAACTATTTAGCACTCTGCGATCTTTCTTGTCCTTACTTACCACTTCCCTCCAAGCCCTTATTGGTCTTCTGCTTCTACTTCCTAGTGCCTGTATCATTTCAATCCTTCATACAAAAGGGGTGTTTTATCATTTTATGCCTCTAATGGATACGTCCAAACCATCTCAAATGGCATTCCTTAATTTCCTCTTTGTCGGTCTCATGTAGGATTCCTAATTCTATCTTGTCATGTTACTCAATACATGCACGTTAGCATCAAGGTATCAAACTCGGTATTGGTATCAGGTATCGGTCGATACGGATACAGTATCACCGATACCGTATCAGCCAATATTTTTTTTTTTGAAAAAGATAAAAAATATTTGTATCGGTCAGTATCGGACGATACTGAGTCTAATACCATTACTGATACCGATACCACCGTGATACAGGGGTGGTATCGGTATTGGTTCTCGATGAAATCGATACATATCAGCGATCCGGACCATATTGGCCGAGTATTGATACCATGGTTAGCATAAACATCTCAGTCACATGTACTGTATGTTCTTGTCCTTGTCAGCACCATAATGTAATGAAGGTCTTACTGCTGCCTTAAAAAATGTCCTTCCAACAGAAATGACACTCATTGATCACAAATATGCCACTTGCATGTTTCCACTTCCCCACCCTGAATTGCTATTTGATATGCCTTACTCAACCCCATCATCTGGTTCATAGTAGAGTCAAGATACCAAATCTAATACATTGGCCAAATCATCATCCCTATAGTCATTCATTAAACTTTTTTTTTTGAAACGGTAACAAAACTAATATATTACTGAAAAAGAACAGGAACATACCTGGTTGGGTAGTAAGATACTACCCAAAGGAAGACCCCCCCAAAAAATTAACCCGGTAGTCCGAGCAAGGCCGCAACAAACTGAAACCCCACTAACCCTCGCCATGGGCACCAACTCTGGCATCAATCAAACCGCACAAGAGTCCCACAGAAGCAGGAACTGCTGAACCCCTTCCTAGAAATCCTTCTTCATCACGTTCCAGGCAACGACAAGGTCCCGAATATTGCGAATGACCATCCCCACTGACTTAGCCCTTCTTCTAAAGACTCTACCATTTCTCTCCAGCCAAATGGCCCAAAGCACTACAAACACGGTCACAATCCACATGTCCTTCGAAGCCTCATCCACCTCGGCAGCCAACCACAATTCCATCATTTGGGCAAGCCCTTCCGGATTAACCCATGATACTTTAAAGAATCTCAAAATCTTAGACCAAATGTTGCGCGCAAACGGGCAATGAAGGAGGATATGAGCCGTTGATTCCCTCTCTCTCATACACATGAGACACTTGTTTCTAACCGGAATAGTCCTTCTTGCCAGCTGATCCCGAGTTACGATTCTTCCCCGCACGACAGTCTATACAAAGAATCTAATTTTCGACGGAATCTTGATTTTCCAGAACCCGGCCCACCACCTCCGACCGATAATGGTCCTCTCCGTCTTGACGCCTTTAGCAGCTGATTATAATCTCGTGGACCCAAGTGTTTTCAGACTCCGGTTTGCCGACCCATTTAACCAAGTACCTCTGGAATCCTCCGTCATGTGTAGAGACGGCATGATCATTGATTATATCCTCTATCTCATCTGATCTCTGTCTGCTTGGGGAAGGAAGAGGTATAGGTTGGAAGGTTGGATTGGGGCTGGGGCTAGGAAGTGGCTGGAGTGGATTTTCAGGAGGTGGGGTGAAGCCCAAATAAGGAACAAAGTCCTCCACATTGAACGTTGAACTAACCCCCGTGCCTGGAGGAAGCTCGAGCACGTATGCATTAGGACCATTCTTAGCCAAAATTCTAAAAGGCCCAACGCCTCGGGATTGGAGCTTCTTTGCGGATCCCGATGGGAACCGCTTAGGCCTAACCCAGACCATCACATAATCACCCACTTGAAATTCTTTATAACGCCTGTGAGCATCTACAGATAATTTATATTGATTGTTGCTTGAATTAATTTTTTGTTTAATTTCAGCATGCAAGCTATGAATGTGTTGTGCAAATGCATCGGCAGACTCTGATACTCTATGGGATGCAGACATGGGGATCAAATCTAATGGGGTCCTAGGCCTATGACCATGCACTACCTCAAAAGGACTCATGCCTATGGACCTATTGACAGAACTATTATATGCAAACTCAGCTATGGGTAAGATGGTATCCCAGGTCCTAACATGATTGCCGACAAGACTACGAAGGAGATTCCCAAGGCTCCTATTGGTGCTTGCGGTTTGGCCATCCGTTTGAGGGTGGTAAGCTGTTGAGAATCGGAGCAATGTGGCCATCATGTGCCAAAGGGCCTTCCAAAAATAGCTAGTAAATTTAACATCCCTATCAGACACAATAGTTTTGGGCAACCCATGAAGACGCACTACCTCCACGAAAAATAGTTTAGCAATATGAGATGCATCGGAGGTTATGAAACAAGGAATGAAGTGGGTCATTTTGGAAAATCAGTCCGCTACGACATAGATGGAGTCGTGCTTCCTAGGGGTTTTAAGAAGTCCAAGCACGAAATCCATAGAGAGGTCTTGCCACGGTGTGTGTGGCACGGGTAAAGGAGTGTACACGCCGGTATTTTGTTTGGTCTGTTTTGACACTTGGCAAGTACGACAATGTTTGACAACCCGAGCGACATCTCTCATTAGGCTAGGCCAAAAGAACCTATCCTCTACGAGCGCAATAGTTTTATTACGCCCGAAATGTCCGGTCATCCCTCCAGCATGTAACTCCCAAATGAGAAAGTCACGCAATGAAATGCGAGGGATGCAAAGGCGATTGCCTTTAAACAAGTACCCATCCTGGATGGTGTACACGGAGTGTGTGCTGGTCGGGTTACTAAGGATAGCAGTGTACTCAACCCCAAAATCTGGGCACTCGGGGTACTCATCCTTTAACTTTTCGAACCCGACAACCTCGATGCTCATTGTGAGCAAAGTCACCACTCGCCGACTAAGTGCATCAGCGACCCTATTTTCAGTACTAGCCTTATGCTTTAACACAAATGTGAACCCTTGAAGGTACTCAACCCACTTCGCGTGCCTTGGGTTCAATTTCTTCTGTGAAGCAAGAAAGCGTAAGGCTTCATGGTCAGAGAACAGCACAAATTCCTGCGGTCTAAGGTAATGTTTCCAATACTAAAGAGATCGAACGACCGCATAGAATTCCTTGTCATAGGTGGAGTATTTTTGCTTTGCCTCGTTAAGTTTTTCGCTAAAATAGGCCACAGGGGGACCCTCTTGGCTAAGCACTCCTCTTATGCCTACACCCGATGCGTCGCATGCGACTTCAAAGACTTTGGAAAAGTCCGGTAATCGCATGACGGGTGCACTACTCATTCGTTGTTTGATCTCAGCAAAGGCTCTTATCGCTGCTTTGCCCCATTTAAAGTCCCCTTTTTTCATGCAATCTGTAATTGGGGCCATAATGGTGCTAAAGCTTCTGATGGAGCGACGATAAAAAGTAGCCAAACCATGGAAGCTACGGACATTGTGTATGTTCTTAGGCTCGGGCCACTCCACAATGGCTTTAACCTTGTCGGGGTCCGCGACTATTCCATCGGCTGAGATAATAAATCCCAAGAAAGCAACAGAATGTTGCATGAAGGTGCATTTCTTGAGATTTGTAAACAACTTCTCGCTCTTGAGGGTCTCACAAACCAACCTAAGGTGGTTCAAGTGTTGATCCTTGTTATGACTATAGATTAAAATGTCATCGAAATAAACAACAAGGAATTTGCCTAGAAACGGCCTCAACACTTGGGTCATGAGTCGCATGAAAGTGCTCGGGGCATTAGAAAGCCCAAAAGGCATGACCATCCACTCATAAAGACCATCTTTAGTCTTAAAGGCGGTTTTCTACTCATCACCGGGGCGGATGCGGACTTGATGGTAGCCACTCTTAAGGTCGATCTTTGAAAAGATAGTGGCACCAACCATCACGTCAAGCATGCCATCGAGCCTTGGTATGGGAAACCGATACTTAACGGTAATCTTGTTGATTGCACGGCTATCCACACACATGCGCCATGTATCATCTTTCTTAGGAGTGAGTAGGGAATGTACGGCACGCGAGCTCAGACTCTCTTGGATGAACCCCTTTCGAAGGAGCTCATTGACTTGCCGAGTCAACTCGGCGTGCTCAACCGAATTCAACCTATAGTGGGGCAGGTTCGGTAAGGTAGATCCGGGAACCAAGTCTATAGCGTGTTGGATATCACGCAGAGGAGGGAGTTCATTTGGTAAGTCTTCAGGGAAGACATCCGTAAACTCTTTTAAAATCGGCTCAACCTCCTTGGGACACTCACTCACCGACTCGGGAGCACTCTCTACGTTGACAACTACGTACATCACACTCTCATCTATCGATGCTTTCTCGAACTCAGAAGGGCTCACAATATTAATGGATTTAGAAGACTCGCCCTTCCTTTCGACGGTGTTGGTCGATGGTGTTTTGGGAGGCAAAGGGTGTAAAGTGATCTTTTTGCCCTTATGCATGAACATGCATATATTAGATCGACCAGAAAGAGTCACGTCCATGTCGTAGAGCCACGGCCTTCCCAAAATGATATGGCCCACATCCATCGGCACCGCATCGCACCATAAGGTGTCCGAATAAGAACCTAACTGAATCGGTATACGACACCTTTTCGACACGGGAATGGATGAAGAATTGACCCATGCGACTTTATAAGGTTTCGGGTGGGCTTCAGGTGTAAGCCCTAAGCGGCGTACGACATGAGTTGATATAACATTAGTGCAACTACCGCTATCCATGATGACCCTACAATTCTTTTCACCAAATCTGGCATAGGTGTGGAAGATGTTCTCCCTACGCCAGTCATCCTTTTCATCCCGTTGAGGTTGTGCAAGGGCACACCTTACAACTAGAGCATGGCCAATAGCATCACCCTCTTCATCGCTGGGTGTGCTAACTGGTTCAAATACTTCCTCTTCAACCACTACCTCATCATCATCCTCCTCTCCCTCAATGAAAAGAGTCCTTTGGGGTTCTTTCGTAGGGCATTGGGCGGCAAAGTGTCCCATCCCATGATATTTATAGCACTTTACTTGAGAATTAACCCTTGAGGATTCTCCGCCTACACCTTTTCCTTTTTCAAATCCAGAATTGGTAGGGACGGGTTGTGTAGGTTTGGGGGGAGGATTGAATCGTCCCTCACCGGATCGTTGACTATTATATTGTGGCTCGGCTCTCTTTACCACCGTAGTTTTCAAATACCGTTCGAGATCTTGCACAACGGCATAGCATCTTTCAAGAGTTTCTACAAGGTGAGAAATCAACTCTTTTTGCAAATCAAGTCGCAATCCGGTGCGGAATCTAGAGAGAGTGATTTCAGGGTCTTCCGATGCTTTTGCCCTCATCATGAACTCTTTGAATTTGGCAATGTAATCAGTCACAGGCATACCACCTTGGCGTAAATTTTGCCACTGGTCGAGGAGGCGTTGGTGGTATGATAAAGGAACATACTTCTCAGTAAGTCGTTCCTTCATGTCGTCCCAACGGGTAATGGGAGGACAACCCGTGTTCACCCTAGTGCGCTCGACATTAAGCCAGAAAAGTAGACCAACCAACTTCATTTTAGCGAGTCTAACGCAACGGTCGTCATTCATGGCATACCAATCAAAGTGTTGGTCCATGTCAGAAAGCCAATCGAGGAAGACGGTAGGGTCCATTCTTCCATCGAAAGTCGGAAGACGTTCTTAAGGAGTTGAACTTCGGGGTCATAGTCATCTCTACGATGATCCCTACGGTTCCGATTGTCTTGGCGACCATTACGTTCAAAGTGGGGACATTCACGCTCTTGGTGTTGATTTTCCAGCCCATCCATCGCTTCCAATTGGTTGATTCGATCACGTAATCTATCATTACCAACTCCTAGGGATGTTTGGGCTTGCTCAATGGTATTCAAACGTGCACTAATCGCACCCAATTCTTCTCGCATAGCTCTAAGAGTATTAAGAACCTCATCCGAAGCCATGGTGATCACAAGGTCTATTAGAGTTCTAATATGGCATGTAATATGAACTCACAAAAAGAAAATAATGCAATAAAAAAAATATGACAAACAAAATGCCCTAACCTAGAAAACCTAGGGCTCTGATACCAAAACTGACGCGGGACGATAACCTTAGAATGCGGAATATGATTTTTAATGCGATTTGCCGAAATTAATTAGGCTTAAATCAAGCGTAATCTCAAAACTATCTTAAATACCTTAGGGTTCAGAGAATTCAGGTTGCTAGATCACGCGAGATCCAGTTAGGGTCCAGTCCGATGCACAAGTACTATTAGATTTGAGGCGAGATCGGCCTACAGATAGAACTCTAGCTTTTCCAGGCTTAGGCGCTCGTCTTCGATCCGATGTAGATTCATGGCTCGAACCAGGGTTGCGGAATTAGATTATGGGTTTGTAATAGGTTTTGGTTTTGTAACAGGTTTATGGGTTTCAGATCGGTTTATGGTTTGGAAAAGGGTGTTGGCCATGTTTGATTTAGGGTTTCAAAGGGCTTAGGGTTTTGGGATCGAAAGGAAACAAGGGAAGCGAAACAGATCGAGAGATAGCAAATATAATAGAGAAGATAACAATGGCTTTTGGGAATCACTCCCTTAGCCTCACACCAAACCCATCTCAGGCAAAGAATATTCAAGCATAAAAGCATTCAAAATATTCAATAACTAATTAAAAAGTCTTTACAAGCCTCTATGTAGGACACAAATAATTAAAATTCGAAATAAAGAGTTCTAATAGAAATAAAACACAAAAAAAGCAAGTTTTCGCCAAAAAACTCAAAATTCGGAAGCACGGACGTCCGTAGTGCCCCACGGATGTCCGTGACCTACGGACAATGAAGGGGCAAAATCACGGACATCCGTCAGTGTTTCATGGACGTCCGTCACTGTTCATCACGGACGCCCATCACTATTCATCGTGAACAGTAATTTTTTTTTTTTTTTTTTCTTGGCGTTCCCCGTCACCTTCCTAAGTCGCATAGGGCCCCTTGCGAAATGCACTCCATAAATAGGTCATTTGCCGTGAGGTCGATCTGCCCCGTGTTTTTCTCCCCCTTGCAAGTTAGGGCGTTGAAATCCCCACCCACAAACACTGGTTCCTCCCATCTATTAGTAATCGCACTTAGTTCAAGGAAAAATTTGCGCCTGAGACTATTCGCGGTGGGGCCATAAACGGTTATGGCCACCCACAGGTTCCCATTCCTAATATCCTGCAGCAGAGCCGCAATAGTATAGCTGCCCATCTCCGACTCCACCAACTTAAACGCCTTAGTATCCCATGCGAGAAGCACCCCTCCCCTACTGCTGACGGCCTCGATCGCCAACCAATCCCACGACGACACCCCAATAACCGATTGGACCAGCGCGTCAGTCACCTATTCCCACTTAGTCTCCTGCAGCCCAATCACCTGAAGATTCCGGCAAAACAAACCCCATTTCGATCTGACCCTACTCTTACTTCCATTGTTTCGTTCCGCCTTACCCCGCATCCTGCCTCTCTCAACAATATCCCTATAGAGTTTAACTAGGGTGTGCCGCAGACCGGAGAAAGACACCCCCAGACTTTCCCCGAGAGCAGCCAATCTCTCCCCATTGGACCCATCTATGTGCACCTTGGAAGCCACAGCAGTCTCACTTTCCGAAGAAAACTGATTAATCGGATCCGATTCCGACGACCGACGGTGATCAAACCCAAATTTTTCCTGTGCCAAAGGTACCTGTTGCGAAGTGGGGTATCGGTTACAGTCTGGCCCGCTTGGAATTCCATTACAGCTGCACACATGACCCAAAGAGATATTAGAAAAACAAGAATGCAGCCCAAGCCCAATATGCCCAGACTGCAAACCGACCTGTTCTTTAGAGAAAGGCCCACAACACATAATAGCTGGGATGGGCGTGTCTCTAAATGGCCATGAGCCATTGGGCCAGGCCCAATTGGCGAAAGAAGACCGAGTCAGCGTCCTAGATTCCCTGACCTCATTGGACCCTACTGTTTCACAGACCCATGGCACGACGCATCGTCTGCTTGGCAACCCGTCACCCCTAAAGACTCGCCACGTGGCATGCTTTTAGAGTTGACCTTAACTCGTGTCCACCTCCTGTCCGTGCGATGCAAGCCACCCTCCGAAATGATATCCGAGTCAAAGCTTCGCAAGTGAGTGGGTTCCACGTGTAGCTCACGTGTCTCACTCTCACCTACCACACCGCCATCCTTAAATACATACTTTCCTTTCCTCATAAAGACGTCTTCCTTCCCCTTGTCCTGAGTCGTACTAGAGAAGGTATCCCCCTGCCGATCTTCGCCCAGCCCTCCATCTGTTTTCCATCCGTCAGCAACCTTAAATGCATCCTCGTCGAGGATATACACATCGTCGAGAGGTCCCATCCGACCATTCTTTTGCACAGTACGGTCGGTACCTTCTGCTGTTGCTCCCGCCAGCTGTTCCCCAGCGTTGCAGACCGTCCAATCTTCCACCTGAGTTCTATAAAGCATGCAATGTCCTCTGTTGACCAAATGTTCATCGGAGAACACATTCTTCCAATGGTCCAAGACACTCCGATCCCTTTGCTCCATCTGTTGATGCCACGTGTCTTCGAGAACACCTACGGCCTCCCCGGCGGAATGGCTTTTGAAGTGTAAGTCATTCATTAAACTTACACTTCATATATTGTCTTCATTCTACTAAATTTTAAATACTTCATTATAAAGTCTTTTTTCGTGGTTCCAACTATTTATCTACATGTTTTCTTGTTTGGTCAATTGGCACCATATCATCAACAAACACCATACACCATGGAATCTCCTCTTGTATTTTTGGTGCCAATTCCACCACAGCCAATGCGAAAAAAAATAAAGATACAAAGCAAACACCCTTGATGCAACCCAACTTCAACATTGAACTTTAGTCTTCTTTCCAAACGTATTTCTTACAGAGCAAACACTACTTGTCTTGGATCATCTCAATATACTAATTCCGAATGCATTTCCTCTCTAGAATCCACCAAATTATCTGCCTCGGCAACCAGTCATAAGCCTTCTCTAAATTCATAAAATCATGTGTAAATTTTTCTTCCTTCCTCTTTAGAAACTCGAGTTAGCTGTTGTTTTCTTGACACAAACCCAAACTGGTTTTCTGAAATATTTTATTCTTGTCTTGGACACCACACTACTATTTCTCCGATTTGCCTAATTCATAAGTTCAGTAACTTAATTGTTGGAAAAATTATGAATATCCCCTTTGGTCTTATAAAACGGGACTAGTAGTTATGATGCTCAAACCGGCATATATATTGTAACGTCTCGGAAAAAAAAATAAAATTCCTTAGTCCAAGTGCGTTTGACTTCGTGTGTGCGTCGGCACGGTATTCGATGTTGGTTAAGATCTAGAAGGACTACAGTGTGTGGTTGGACAAACATCCAAGTTAGTGTGTGTGAGTTATAAGTGAACCACCCAAAATAAGCTAACACCTATGTTGTGTGTATGTGCTTTGCAAGGAAGCATAGCTTGGTGAAAAAGGAAGGGGGGGGAGAAATAAAACCCACGATTAGAAATCATTTGCATTTACTCCTCTTACATTTATTTCTTTGAAGCTTAGAGAGAGAGAGAGAAGAGCAATCAATACAGGAGTATGAGTGTGTGCGTGAGGAGTTAAGGCAGCGTATTAATTGCGAGGTTGGATCGTGTGAAATCCGGGACTTCAAACTACAAAACCCTAGTTACGTGTGCTCGTGGATCGTAAAAACGATCAATTCAAGGTAAGGAATTTATGTTTAATCGTGAGTTAGTATTAGAAAAGTTTTGTTTATGGTATGATTGAAAAGTATAAAGGAAAGATGATAGATTTGAGAAAGAACGGAGATGAAATGCGAAAACCCAAGATTTGATGAAATCTGTAAATTTCGATCGATCGATCGAAATGTATATAACAGGGATTTTGAAATTTTGTTGTCAAGATTTGACCGATCGAACTTTATTTCGATCGATCGAATTTGAGATCCGATTGATCAAATTATAAATCGTTCGATCGAGATTGCAGTGCTAGACTTTGGATTCTGAAGGATTCGACCAATCGAAATATATTTCGATCGATCAAATTGATTTTCGATCGATCGAATTGATTTTCGATCGATCGAATTGATTTTCGATCGATCGAATTGATATTCGATCGATCAAATTTAAAATCGTTCGATCGAATTGTGTGCCAGACATTTAGCTTCTATTGGATTCGACCGATCGAAATTATTTCGATTGATCGAATTTGGGTTTTGATCGATCGAAATTGCCAGATTCAAGATTTTGTTGCGTTTTGTCTGAGGGCTTTTAAGGAGACTCTCTTTCTGTTTCGCGTCATTTCTGGTGTATGAACTGTGAATTTATGTGTTAGGATTGACCTTGTACTTATGAGAGGTTGAGGCTAGATCGTATTGAAAGACTTCGCTTGTGACTTCGGGTTGAGGTAGAGAAATCCCTATACCATGTATATTCGATATCAATGGCATGTGTGTTATGATATGATAAGTTCTATCAGCATTTAAGCATTAAACCGTTTTAAGACCCAAATGTGAATGTGTTCGTGTGCATGTGTGAATTGGAGAATGCATTGTGATGAGGAAACGTTTTAAACTTGTTTTAGCAATGTGCTACTATGTGGAATTCTTTGTGATTCATTTCGATGTGCGTGTGGAAGATTGTGTTTCAGTTTTAAGCTTTCAAACTTAACTATACTTAGCACATCACACGGTGATAAATTATAAGTTATGCACGATGATTTGAGGTTTATATGTAAATACCCGACCGACGCGACAGTATATCTGCGACCGACGTGGCGGGATATCCGTGACCAGTACGGCGGGATATCCGTACACCCTTTGTGATCTTGTGTGATCTTGTGAAATCATACCGACCAATGGTAAAATCTGTGTTCGGCACAAGCGTCCATCTTTGTTGGGACCTTGGGAACCATATGCGAATGGTTCATATGAATGACGATGGTGGGTATTCCATCGGGGACTCGATGCTATAGCTACTTGAGTAATTATTCAAGTAAAATACTTAAGTTCCTTCCTTTGCGATACGTGAATCAGTAGATGTGCATATGATAAGCTCCCTTCACTAAGAAAAATGTGTTTCATTCAGTCATTTTAAATTGCGTACCAATAAATTGCTTTGCTCAGTTCATTGCTTTTGATAAGGAAAAACCATGCTTTCATTTATGTCATGAGATATATGTACTTTGATAAGAAATGCATGCTATTAGTTTTTCTCTACTGAGCTTAGATAAAGCTCATTCCTCGACTAAACGTTACAACTACAGGTGAAGACTTAGGCACGGAGGACCAAGACAAGGACTCCAATTACGTGCCGTTGGAAGAGGAGCAAGAGCCTCACCCAGAGAATTGCTTTATTTGTGCAAGGCCTGGATAGGTTTGATCTTGGGAAGTGGATTTAGAATATAGTTTAGTAATGTCGTCAAGATTATAAGTTTTGGAAACTACACTTTTGTATAATTGTTTTGTGAACCATGTTTCGGTAAGGGATGGCCCTTACCGGTAGTTCTTTTCGGTTCTTTTATTCATATGCACTCGTATGGAATTAAAACCATTATTTTGAGCGCTACTTTGATAAATTAGAATTGGAGAATTCTTTTGTTAGTTACATTGTGCTTTGCTTTCGTTTAGTAAATGTGGTTGTGTCAGGTGTTTCGTTCGGGGTTCGGCCTTAGTGTCAATCCAACGGTCCGAGTTCGTCCTTAAGAAATCCGAGTTGTCACAGTTGGTATCAAAGCTCCGGCTTTAGAGACTTCTAACAAGTGTTAGATTGGTTAGAGATTTGAAATTTTGTTGGATTATAGGGACTGTCTGTTAATGAGACTTTTGTTTCATTGTAACAGATTCAGATGGATCAGAGAGGTAGAGGATGATCTAGAGGAGGTCGTCATAGGACCTTGAGGAGTATCGACGACATCCCTTCAGGTTCGGGTAGAGATCAAAGACACCCTCCTGATGAGAGAGGTCATAGGGACGAGGGAGCAGATAGGATGGCGCGGGCCATGGAGGCAGTGGCCGCTGCCATGGCCCAGCAGACTCAGCAGATGGCATTGTTGGCTAAGCAGCGGCGTTGTTAGCCGCAACAAATAATGTGACCCATCAGCAACCACCACCACCTCCTCCAGCACTTCTACCATCATCGTTTGTGGACTTTAGGAGATTGAGACCTCCGAGTTTCCACGGATAAACGGATCCGCTAGAGGCGGAAAAATGGCTAAATCAAATGGAGAAATTGCTAGAAAGACTCCAGAGCACCGAAAACGAGAAAGTTGGTTAGGCTTCCTTCCAACTAGAGGGTGATGCCGATTCGTGGTGGAAATCAGTGCTGAGAAAGAGAGAAGCTGAAGGTCTTCACGACCTATGGACTTGGACGGAGTTTGTCTGAGTATTCAATAAAGAGTATTTTCCAAAACAAGTGAGGAACCAACTAAAAAAGGATTTTGCTAACCTGGAACAAGGGAACATGACCGTACGAGAGTATGGTAATGAATTTACACGTCTATCGAGATTTGCTCCAGAGTTAGTGGCCACTGAGGAGATGAAGGCCAATCGATTTGAAGAAGGCCTCAGGCCGAATGTAAAGGATAGAGTGTCTATGTTTGAGCTAGAAACATACGCCGAAGTGATGGGGAAGGCCATTGTGGCGGAAAGAGATATAATAATATGTACAAGAGGCGTGAACAGCAAAACAAGAATAAAGCAGGTTAAGGGAGAGTAAGTGACTACGACTCGGAGAACAAAAAGCCAAGGTTTGCAGCACCAGCTCCAATTTCAAGACAACCTGCCTATATGAGTTATCATAGGCCCACGACATCTACTCCTGTGAGACCTTTCCGTATCGAGGGCCCTGCTCAGACTCAGACGTCTGGAGCATCAGTTACTCAGGGATCCTCGAGAGCGGCATCGTCTAGTCTCCAAGTCAAGTGTGCCCGTTGTGGCAAATCACATAAAACCTTTGATTGTAGGCGGGATACGGGGAGATGTTTTAAATGTGGAAAGATGGGCCATATGATCCGAGACTGCCCATAAATGAGAAAAGAGGGAACTGTTTTGACCACTACAACGCAGAGGCCTACGCGATCTATGAGACCAACCATACAAGGTCATGCTTTTGTAGTGACTGTCGAAGATGCACGGGCGAGCAATGACGTCATTCAGGGTATGATCATCTATCTATGTTTACATTAGTTAAGAGCTTTTTAGATGAAGAAGGTGCATAGATAAGGATGATCCATTAGAGTTTTATTTTTATGAGTGTTTAACTTTGCCATGCATGCTTAATTATTTAATATATGTATCAAATAGGTACCTTACAATTATATCAAGAAAACAACAGCGATCGTTGTAATGCACGAGTTTTGATAGACCCAGGGTCTACCCACTCGTTTGTGACCCCGGAATTCGCAGGGAGATTGAAAGTCGTTCCCGAGGAGTTGGAGTTCATTTTGGACGTGTCAGTTCCTACGGGAAGTGTAATGACTACAGACACGTGTTGTCGATCGATAATTGTACGAGTAGAAGATCAAGAGACGATGACGGATCTCATCCTGTTGAGTATGCGAGGAATTGATGTGCTCCTTGACATGAATTGGCTATCCGCTTATCATGCAAGCATTGACTGCCTACGAAAAGTCGTTACTTTTCGTCCACCGGAGCAGAAGTCATTCCGATTTGTGGCTGATAAGGGTAAGATTGTACCAATCATCTCCGCGGTACGAGCTGAACGGATGATGAAGAACGGGTGCAAAGGATACCTAACGTTTCTACAAGAACAAAAGGAAGTGAAGAATGTCATCACTGATATTTCGATTGCCTGCGAGTTTAAGGACGTGCTTCCCGATGATTTACCAGGATTACCACCGGATCGAGAGATCGAATTTTCAATTGACTTAACTCCAAGCACGAAACCGGTATCTAAAGCTCCTTACCGAATGGCTCCTGCTGAGTTGAAAGAGTTGAAGGAGCAATTACAAGAGCTATTGGACAAAGGCTTCATAAGACCTAGTGTGTCTCCTTGGGGAGCACCGACCTTGTTAGTTAAGAAGAAGGACGGGTCAATGAGACTTTGTATCGACTATCGTCAATTGAACAAGCTGACGATCAAGAACAAGTACCCCTCATCCAGGATTGATGATCTATTTGATCAGTTGCAAGGGGTGAAATTCTTTACAAAAATCGATTTGAGATCGGGGTATCATCAGCTGAAAGTAAAGGCCGAAGATGTTCAAAAGACTGCATTCAGAACCAGATACGGGCATTATGAGTTTTTGGTGATGCCTTTCGGCTTGACGAACGCACCTGCTTCATTTATGGACCTTATGAACAGGGTGTTTAGGCCACACCTTGATACGTGCGTAGTGGTGTTCGTGAACGACATTCTTATCTACTCAAAGTCCAAGGAAGATCACGAGAAACACTTACGCATGGCATTACAGACACTACGTGAGCATCAGTTGTACGCCAAACTCAGTAAGTGTGAGTTTTGGTTGGAGAAAGTGAGCTTTCTAGGCCATGTAGTTTCAGAAGCAGGTGTGACAGTTGATCCAGCAAAGATTGAGGCAGTGGTAGATTGGGAGCAATCAAAGACTATGACTTAGATTTGTAGTTTCGTCGATCTGACTGAATATTATCGAAGATTTGTGGAAGGATTTTCTAAGATTTCAGGACCGCTCACGCGACTTACAAGAAAGGATGGTAAATTTGAGTGAACCAGTGCATGCGAAGAGAGTTTCCAGGAACTGAAGAAACAGCTAACCTCCGTGCCAGTACTAGCAATTCCATCGGCCAGTGGGGGATTCGCTGTTTACAGTGATGTGTCATACAGTGGCCTAGGTTGTATGCTCAATCAGAATACGAAGGTTATAGCTTACGGGTCGAGACAGTTGAAACAGCATGAAAAGAACTATCCGACGCATGATCTTGAGTTAGCCGCGGTGATCTTTGCACTTAAAATCTGAAGACACTACCTATACGGTGAGATCGTTGAGATCTTCACCGATCATAAAAGCCTGAAGTACTTGTTTACGCAGAAAGATTTGAACATGAGGCAATAGAGGTGGATTGAATTTCTCAAGGACTACGACTGTTCTATTCAGTATCACCCCGATAAAGCGAACGTCATGACAGATGTGTTGAGTCGGAAGAACTCGGCATAGTTAGCTAGTCTTATTATGGGACTCCGTCGCTGGAAATTGTTGGAAGACATCTCTTTGTACGATAAGAACATTGAGGTGAAAGTCTCTAGTGCATTGTTGGCTAACATCACGATCAGACCAACAATTTTTGACCGCATCAACGAGCTTCAGATGAAAGATGCAGAGGACATCTATGCATACCGATTGATGCCGATCTACGGTAAACGATATTGGATGAAGCTCATAAATCCAAGTATGCTATTCATCCTAGTGGTACCAAGATGTACCAGGATTTGAGGATGAATTATTGGTGGAGAGGATTGAAGAAAGATATCGCCGAATATGTTTCTAAATGCTTGGTGAGTCAGCAAGTAAAGGTGCATCATAGACACCCAGCAGGTCTATTGCAACTTCTGTCAATACCTGAGTAGAAATGGGAGTCCATCTCTATGGACTTCATTGTAGGATTACCAAGGACGGTGAAGCGCCACAATGCTATATGGGTAGTCGTTGATCGACTGGCAAAGTCGGCACATTTCCTGCCCTACAACACAACATATATGACAAGCAAATTGGCGGATTTGTATATGAGAGAAATCGTTCGACTACACGGTATTCTGACGAGCATTGTTTCGGATCGTGACCCGTTATATACCTCAATATTTTGACAAAGATTCCAAGAAGGCATGGGCACGAGATTGGCTTTAGCTCAACATTTCATCCGCAGACCGATGGTCAGACTGAGAGAGTCAATCAGATTATTGAAGATATGCTTAGAGCATGCATGATCAATTTTCAGGGATCATGGGATCAACATCTACCGTTGATTGAATTTGCGTACAATAACAGTTTTCAGCAGAGCATTGGGATGGCTCCGTATGAAGCGTTGTATGGACGGAGGTGTAGGTCTCCTATCAATTGGGAGGAATCCGGCGAAAATTTTATATTGGGATCGGAAGTGATGAAGAGAAATGCTGAAACCGTTCGCATCATTCGAAAAAGAATTAAGATGGCTCAAAGTCGGCAAAAGAGCTATGCCGATTTCAAGAGAACAAGCATGGATTTCCAAGTGGGAGATCACGTATTTGTGAAAATTTCACCAATGAAGGGTGTGATGCGTTTTGGAAAGCGTGGGAAGCTAAGTCCCCACTACATTGGGTCGTTCGAAGTATTGAGAAGAGTTGGTGATAGGGTACATGACATGTTTCACGTTTCTATGCTACGAAAATACGTCAGGAATCCGACTCATATACTCGATGCGCTACCGGTTGAAGACTACGAAAATTTGACAGTGGTAGAAGAACCAATGCAGATTTTAGATCGAACTTAACAGGTGTTGCGTACAAAACGGATTCCCTTAGTGCTAGTCCAATGGAAGAACCATTCTAAAGAGGAAGCTACTTGGGAGCGCGAAGCCGAGATTCGCGACCAGTACCCTTTGTTGTTTCAGTGAATGAGGAGAGAAAGGAAACTGTAAAAGTCTTTTGTAACCCTTGTTGCATGTAATATAAGTCTATTAGTTAATAAAATGAGACCCTTGGAGAGTTTAAGAGTTGCAATGAAAAGGAAATTGGAAATTTTCAAAATTTAAGTGTTCTATCAAAATTCGACCGATTGAAGTTAAATTCGATCGATCGAAATGCAAACCGATTGATTGAAACCACCAAACAAAAAATGATTTTTCAGTAAAATAAGGCATATTAAACTCGTTCAATCGAAACAAAAATCGTTCGATTGAATTTTAGATTCATTCGATCGAAACTAGTAAAGGCCAGGGGTAGCCTAAGAAATTCGACCGATCGAAAGTGAATCGTTCGATCGAATGTTAGAACTCGATCGATCAAAATTAAATTCGTTCGATCGAAATCGTGTAGCTGTTCTGTTTAAGTCAAATTTCGATCGATCGAAATTAAATTTGTTCGATCGAAATCGTGGCCTTGTTTTGTTTAAGTCAATTTCGATCGATCGAAATTAAATTCGTTCGATCGAAATCGTGGTTATGTTTTGTCTAAGTCAAATTCGATTGATCGGAATTTAATTTGATCGATCGAATCATGCAGTATATAAATAATTTGAACCTTTTAGGTTAAAAAATTTAAGAAATTTTAGGGCTTCTCTTCGGGTTTTCGTGTGCTTCTTCTTGGAGAACCGACCATCCAACCTTCGATTCTCCGAGACATTTCCTCCAAACCTCGTCAAAAAGGTAAAGCCCTAACCTTTTTAGAAGATTGCATTCGAATTTGAGTATTTTCTTGAGATTCTAAAAACCCTAGATTTTTTGTTTTGAGACCTATGGCCCCTAAGACGAGGCAATCGTCTAAAACCCCTACATCGAAGAAATCCAAAACTCAAGTGGGTTCTTCGCAACCACCGACTTCTTCACAACAACCTCCGCAACAACCAATACCAGCACCACCACCTACTTCGCAGACACCACAACGCGAACAACCAAGCGAGTGGTGGGCTGCCAAAGGGTTTGCCTACGAGTATACGATCGATCCGGCCCTATTTGAAATGCCCAACGTGCCGGGTATAGACGGATGGCCACTTGAGTACTTAAGAAAGGCCGGATTGGATAACCTATTGAAACCCCTTCACCAATACTACTACCCTCGCCTCGTGCGATTGTTCTACCAAAACATGTATGACGGTACAAACCCCAATACCCTATGTACCAAAATTGATGGAAAGAGCTACATTTTCACTCATAAGATGGCATGTAAAGCCTTGGAGTGCTTTGACAACTATGGCAACGGTGTTGACCTACTACCCCCAAATTCAGCTGAAATACCTCGCGCAGTGATAGCCGCACGAATGACTCGGGATCGAGTTGGATCTGGTCGAGCCATTAACTGAGCCGATTTGCCTAGTTATGTGTGGATGCTCGACACGATTTTTAAGTGTAACTTGTACCCCATACGCCATAAGACCAAGAGACTTGGAGTGATGATGCAGGCATTGTTCTCAGTGTTTGAGGGGCGGTGGTTTAATGCCGCGGAAGTGGTCTTTGAGGGCATGAAACATGCCAGGGGAAAAATGCTAGAGGCGGCAGAGAAGTCAGAAGAGTACATCCCCTACGCAGGCCTTATCTCTAGCATGCTTAAGGAGTATTCGGGGAGTGCTGCGCATATGATTTCTCCTCGTGAGCCCAAATCCTCGAATAACGTGGAGCTATTTACTTTTAAGCATTGGAAGAAAACTTATAATCGGCTAAAACCACGTCTCCAACCGGCACCACAAGTACCTCCTGCTCCTATTCCTCCCCAAGCCCAAGAGCCGCCGGTTCAGGGCGCTCTAGACTGGGAACCGCATGCTCAAGATGCCCCCAGTATATGAACAACAGACCCAAGATGTACCTTATCAAGATCAGTCAGAGATCATACCTCCAGCTCAATATGCACACATTCCCGTGCCTCCACCACATCAACAGACTGCAGGCATGACCATTGAGGAGTTAGCAGCCCTCATTGCGGAGAGCAACCGCCAATTAAATCGTCGACTCAATTACCATGAGTTTATATTGGAGGACACCATGGACCACATGTCCCCGACGGACTACTGACCATGGATCAAAATATCATCCGATACCGATACGTATCGGACGATACGTATCAGTATTGGACTAGGACAATACGGTACATCGTCCGATACGTATCGGTATTGGACTAGGACGATACGGTACATTCGATGTACCGTATCGTCCAATTTATATGGGAAGGCCCGGACGATACATTCAATGTATTGTCCGGTAAGTTACTATTCCGATACATATCGTCCGATACGTATCGGTTTGGAGCTCGGATGATACGTATCGGAAAGCCGGCATTATGACCCATGCTACTGACAACGGATGACCATGATGCGTGCTAGTGTGTTCGATCCACAAGCGGATGGAGCCGACGAAGCGGATGGAGCCGGTGACGACGCGAGCGGAGCAGATGATCCTACCGGAGCGGAGGGAGGGACTGATGTTTGATGTGCTCGGAAGACGTGAGCATTTTGAGAGTTTTTCCTTCAAAAAATTGAAATTTTGGGGATGACTGTATAACTTTATAACTATGGTGGCATGGTTGCCACGTCTACTTATTTTGTTCTTTACGATTATGGTGGCATGGTTGCCACATCTACTTATTTTTTCTTGAATGTGTATATAACAGATGATTTTGCGATGGCCACTGATTTTATGCTAGTGTCTTCTTGCAGGGTGTGGATATGTATCCATTTAAATTTCTATATACAGTTGTTTGTAAATGTTGAATGATCATGGTAGGTGCAGAAATTAGTTACGTAATCATTTTGTTTTGATGGATATATATGTGAGGGATGGTTTATAATTTTGAATGGTTCTATGCAAGGAATGAATCACCATTGGGTGTGATTTTCTATGTGTAGATTTTTAATTATCTTGTTTGTTTAATCATGTGTGGTACCTTTCGAGGTAAACCATTGTGTCTTACTCTTCCTTATTAGACTCATTTTCGAGGACGAAAATTCCCAAGGTGGGGTGAATGTAACGTCCCGAAAAAAAAAAAAAAAATCCTAAGTCTAGGTGCGTTTGACTTCGTGTGTGTGCATCGGCACAGTATTCGATGTTGGTTAAGATCTAAAGGACTACGGTGTGTGGTACATCCAAGTTAGTGTGTGTGAATTATAAGTGAACCAACCAAAATAAGCTAACACCTATGTTGTGTGTATGTGCTTTGCAAGGAAGCATAGCTTGGTGAAAAAAGAGGGGGGGGGGGGAGTAATAAAACCCACGATTAGAAATCATGTGCATTTACTCCTCTTACATTTATTTCTTTGAAGCTTAGAGAGAGAGAGAGGAGCAATCAATACATGAGTATGAGTGTGTGCGTGAGGAGTTAAGGCAGCGTATTAATTGCGAGGTTGGATCGTGTGAAATCCAGAACTTCAAACTACAAAGCCCTAGTTACGTGTGCTTGTGGATCGTAAAAACGATCAATTCAAGGTAAGGAATTTATGTTTAATCGTGAGTTAGTATTAGATAAGTTTTGTTTATGGTATGATTGAAAAGTATGAAGGAAAGATGATAGATTTGAGAAAGAACGGAGATGAAATGCGAAAACCCAAGATTTGATGAAATCTGTAAATTTCGATCGATCGAAATTTGATTCGATCGATTGAAATTGATCTGAGATAGAAGAATACGATTTCTGGAGAAATTCGTTCGATCGAAATAAGATTCGATCGAAAGAAATGTGTTTCGATCGAACGAGTCCCACACTCGATCGATCGAAACGTATATAACAGGGATTTTTAAATTTTGCTGTCAGGATTCGATCGATCGAATTTGAGATCCGATCGATCGAATTATAAATCATTCGATCGAGATTGTAGTGTCAGACTTTGGATTCTGAGGGATTCGACCAATCGAAATATATTTCGATCGATCGAATTGAGATTCGATCAATCGAATTGTGTGCCAGATATTTAGCTTCTGTTGGATTCGACCGATCGAAATTATTTCGATCGATCGAATTAGGGAATCGATCAATCGAAATTGCCAGATTCAGGATTTTGTTGCGTTTTGTCTGAGGGATTTTAAGGAGACTTTATCTCTTTCTGTTTTGCATCATTTCTGATGTACGAACTGTGAATTTATGTGTTAGGATTGACCGTGTGCTTATGAGAGGTTGAGGCTAGATCGTGTTGAAAGACTTCGCTTGTGACTCCGGGTCAAGGTAGAGAAATTCCTATACCATGTATATTCGATATCAATGGCATGTGTGTTATATATGATAAGTTCTGTCAGCATTTAAGCATAAATCGTTTTAAGACCCAAATGTTAATGTGTTCGTGTGCGTGTGTGAATTGGAGAATGTATTGTGATGAGGAAACCTTTCAAACTTGTTTTAGCAATGTGCTACTATGTGGAAGATTGTGTTTCAGTTTTAAGCTTTCAAACTTAATTATACTTAGCACATCACACGGTGATAAACTGTAAGTTATGCACGATGATTTGAGGTTTATATGTGAATACCCGACCGACGCGACGGTATATCCGCGACCGACGCGGCGGGATATCCGTGACCGGTACAGCGGGATATCCGTACACCCTTTGTGATCTTGTGTGATCTTGTGAAATCATACCGGCCAACGGTAAAATCTGTATTCGGCACAAGTGTCCATCTTTGTTGGAACCTTGGGCACCATATGCGAATGGTTCATATGAACGACGATGGTGGGTATTCCATCGGGGACTCAATGCTATAGCTACTTGAGAGTAATTATTTAAGTAAAACACTTGAAGTTCCTTTCTTTGCGATACGTGAATCAGTAGATGTGAATATATGATAAGATCCCTTCACTAAGAAAAATCTGTGTTTCATTTAGTCATTTTAAATTGCGTACCAATAAATTGCTTTGCTCAGTTCATTGCTTTTGATAAGGAAAAATCATGTTTTCATTTACGTCATGAGATATATGTACTTTGATAAGAAATGCATGCTATTAGTTTTTCCCTACTAAGATTAGATGAAGCTCATTCCTCGACTATACGTCACAGGTACAGGTGAAGACTTAGGCACGGAGGACCAAGACAAGGAGGACTCCGATTACGTGCCGTTGGAAGAAGAGCAAGAGCCTCACCCAAAGAATTGCTTTATTTGTGCAAGGCCCGGATAGGTACGGCCTTGGGAAGTGGATTTAGAATATAGTTCAGTAATGTCGTAAAGATTATAAGTTTTGGAGACTACACTTTTGTATAATTGATTTGTGAACCATGTTTCGGTAAGGGATGGCCCTTACCGGTGGTTCTTTTCGGTTCTTTTATTCATCTACACTCGTATGGAATTAGAACCGTTATTTTGAGCGCTACTTTGATAAATTAGAATTGGAGATTTTTTTTTTATTTATCGATAAAAGGAATTATATTGAAAATAGCAAGGAGCTGAAAGGACAATACAAAGACACGACCACAAAATAGAAAAAGTACAAAGCAAAACAAGAAAAAAACCAGGGCCCCAGGCCCGGCCCCAAAAAACCAGGTCATATCAACCGGGGTCCCACAAGTAGTGCTCCTCATAGTCCCCCCCCCCCTCTAGCCACCCAAAACCAAACTAGGTCTCTAACAGCTTTCATGATCATCCCCACCGGCCTACTCTGCTACTCGAAGATTCGCAGATTCCTCTCCCCCCATATGGTCCATAGCACCGCGAAGAAAGCAGCCTTCCAATAACCTCTACATTGATCCTCCACAGGGGCCGACATCCACATCAACCACTGGCAGTAGGGGGATGACGGGATGACGGCATAACCCAACACATGCTAAAAGATTTTAGCACAATGGACCACAACTCCCGGGCCACCTCACAGTGCAAAATCAGATGTGGCGCATTCTCCTCCGCCCTTTTGCACATAACACAATAGTTTGGGCTCTCCAACCCTCTTCGCATAAGCTGATCAAAGGTGAGGATTTTCCCTCTGAATAGGGTCCACACAAAGAACCGTATCTTGGGAGGGATGGATTCCTTCCAGAGGCTTACACCAGAGTACCGAATTAGGGGTCGCCGAGTAAGCATGCTGAAGTAGTACCTGACACTGAAGAGATCATTGCTACTTGGAATCCATAACATCCGGTCCTGGCCGTGAGTGTTCCGCTTAGCTTCGCACAACATCAACATCAACTTAGCAAACGACGTCACCTCATCCTTTAGGTGTCTCCTACTAACAACATCCCACTACCCACCTCCATCCATATCCGAAACAAACACGTCAATCCTGGCAAGCGGATTTACAGAGATGTCATAGAATTTTGGGAAGGTAGCTTTGAGAGGTCTTAGATTCACCCATGCATCCTCCCAGAAGCGAATACGAGCTCCACAACCCCAACTGAAACGCAATCCTCTGACAAACAGGCCCCATGTGCTGCAAATATTTTTCCGCCAGGTGGACCCTCCTCTATTCACGAAGACATTTATACCCCAGTTATCCAAAGAGGCCTCATACTTCTCCACCAGCACCTTGTGCCAAAGGTTCTCCCTCTCCTCCACCCTCCCCGCACGCCAGAACCACTTTCCCATCAGAGCGATATTGGTCCATTTCAAACTACGGATTCCCAGCCCACCACACCCGACTGGGAGCTAGCAAGTGTCCCAATTAACCAGGTGGAAACGTTTCTCCAAACCCGATCCTTCCCATAAGAAATTTCGTTGGATTTGTTCGAGGTGGTTGATCACCCCTTTTGGGCACTTGAACATCGACATGTAGAAGATGGGCAGCGACGCAAGGACAGTTTTAACCAGCAGAAGCCAACCACCACTATTGAGTAGCTTCCCTTTCCACGAGGACAGTTTTCGCTCAAACCGTTGCACAACCGGATCTCAGGCCCTAGCGTTAGGATATCTTAGGCCGAGGGGCAGCCCTAGATACTTAATTGGAAACTTTTCAACTGCACATCCCATTGTGTGCGCCAAATCCTCCAACAGACGCTCATCGGTCCCACTACCAGTGATAGATGATTTGGATAAATTGATCTGTTGACCCGAGACAGTCTCATAAACAGATAGGACATCTACCAGGATACTGAATTCCGACACAATCGCATTCCCAAATAACATGGTGTCATTAGCAAATTGAAGGTGCGATATGTGTGTCCCAAGGTGCTCACCTTAATACCGGATATAAGATTCAAATGTTTGGCATGCGCCAGAAGCCCCGACAAAGCCTCACCCACCATATTGAATAGAAAAGGGGATAAGAGGTCCCCTTGGCGTAACCCTCTAGAGCTGCTGAAGTAGTCAGCCGGAGTGCCATTAACCAAGACCGAAAACCAAACCGATGAGTAACACCCCCTCATCTATCTTCTCCATGTCGTGCCAAAACCCCATCCTGCTCATCATGTAATCCAAACAATCCCAACTGACCTGATCATAAATTTTCTCCATATCAACCTTCCAAAGGGCCGCCGATCGGCAATCCTTGTGGGCTGAATGGATGGTCTCTTGCGTTGCTTGTGGGCTGAATTGGAGAATTCTTTTGTTAGTTACGTTGTGCTTTGCTTCCGGTAAGTAAATGTGGTTGTGCCAGGTGTTTCGTTCGGGGATCGGCCTTAGTGTCGATTCGATGGTCCGGGTTTCGCCGTTAGGAAATCTGGGTTGTCACATATATACCTACATGCTAGTCCAAATATGTGGGAGCAATGTTAGTACCTGAACGTGGCTGTGAAAATCGCTAGGTTCATCAGGGGTATTTGACGTGAAGTGTAACTTGCAAACAACAATAGAAAGAAAAATTAGAAGGCGCGATAATACAAATCAAGATAAGATGGGAGGATAAACCAACTCAAGATAAAAGAGAGTACCTTTCTCCTATTCTAATGATGCAAACTTAACAAAATTTCATATAAATTGTGTTGTAGAGACTTAAAGGTCCTAAACCCTAGACTCAATCTCAACTGTACATATAATCGAATTCCAACCATAACTTCAGTAAAAAACACTCTGTTTCTTCTAAAACTAAATAAAAACCCTAATCCCATAACTAAACTTAGACCTAACAAAGAGAATGCTAAAATTTTTTATTTCATGCAGTGTTATCAGAATTGTATGATCTGCGATCCAGATCGTACAATTCAGATCGAATCGGACCCTTTCCAATCCACTCCTAGGAATGGATCGAAAATAGATGGAACGTATCATTTAGAGATCTGGATCTTACCATCCGATACGATCTGCTGGACCATGAAGTTCTGTTTCATAGTCTTTCGATTGTAAAATATAGTTTTTTCAAAAAAAAAAAAAATTGCAAAAAGTAGTAATGGTTATTACTCGACACTAAAAAACGTTTTTGGCCCACCTTCTTTATTCTAATGCAAACATTCTAGAGTTTCCTTTTCTTCTTCAACAATAACCGTATCCATTCATTTTAAAATATCTTCCTTATATGAACTGGGATTTCGATGCGTTTGTTCCAAAAACTTTCTTTTGCAGAGTGCTTCAAAATACATGTGTTTGCTAGCTTTGGTGGTTATTGAAGAAATACCCTTATTTTAACCAACTTCTCGAGTAAGGCAGCTTTGATTTACATCTTCATTTTGAGTTTCATGCTCCCAATCTTTCATTACATGGATGGTAGATGGTTTGTGAAATGTGAAAGGCATTCTATATATGGTATTTTATAATGAGGGTAGGGAAAATGTGTCAGGACATAGCCCTCCAAGGCTGCACCCGGACGCGAGATCACATGCCTTGTGGCATGATCAACCCAAAACAACTACGTTTTTAGGTTGATCAGCCACGTGGCATACGATTTCTTGGAAAAAAAATTGGAGTTTTTTAGGCTCTATTTGAAGGGTCAAAAATAAGGTGACGCCCCACAAACTTGGTGCATTGATTTTGGATACCTTTGACCAAATTTTTGATGGTGGATATGCATCGGATCATGCCCAAATTTTTTGGGTGATACTGATCGATTTTATCCAAGTTGGCGTGCCCTCTTGATGGGGTGCCACATAGTACCCAGATGGTCTGGACGCAGCCCTTAGGGCTGCATATTGCAATTGTTTAGATTTATTTTTATTTTTTTCTACAAAAAATCTTGTCACATCTTACAATTCAACGATCCGATCCACTAATACGATCTGATTCTGATAACATTGGTTTCATGAAAAAGTACAACAGAACATAGCTTCGCTTAAATAGATCTATAGAGCAAAAAAGAGTCCTGGATGAAAGCCTATTCATCTCTATTAGATTTGACAGCTCCTAACAGGGCTTTGTACATGGCCTGATATTATGGTTTTGGCTGAAAATGTAAACTTTGACTGACTTACATCAATATTTTGAGTGATTTCACCATACAATGGATAAGGTAAGTTGGGACCAACACCCAGAGGCCCAGACAACCTGATATTAGTATAGGTTTTAAAATAAAAAGAGCCCAAAGACCACGAAATTATGTTATGCATCATAAGGAGTTTAGGATCCATTAAGGATTTACAATATCTTATTTCCTGAAGGAGCTCTTATTTGTTACATTGTGTATTTACTATATCAATTACTTATGATCCTAGACCGTAAACCCTATTTACATTTCTGAACAAGTTACATTGTGTACATTTAAGAAGCGAGTGCCAATTGCTCCCATCTTTGAGAACTGATTTCACCTGAACTCTTGTTCCCATCTTGGTTTCTGAAAGATACCCTCTTAACACAAAATTAATCCTGTCTACGCTAAGTATTATTTTCCTCTTTGCATTCAATTAGAGTGACCCATCAAAAATAAAGAACAGAAAAGACATGGTTTAGGGTTGACCATTAGTAAAATGTCAAGCATACCTTAGCCAAATCAGATAAAAATGAACCTTGGTCGGCAATGAACTTCCCAAACACTTTCCTTTTAAGAGCCCTTTGCACCATCATCTGCATCCCACGTTCTGCAGAGCCAATCAGTCTCATGCAATGGTGTAACCGACCGGGACCCAATCTACCCTGCATAATTTCAAATGGCACAGTAAGAAAATATAAAAATATTCTGCTGCTCAGTAAAATGCTGTGGTACCAAGGCACTTCTGCTTTTGGGAGCTTTGCCGTGCCAACACTTGGTGGCACTTAGACACTCCCCAACACAACATGATAGTTGTAGACATGTATGAAAATACCACATAATACCATCCAAATGTTCCTCCTTTTGACATGATAAAATGAACTGCCGTTTAATATAGAAAATGTGTGTAAAGTTTAGTAACTTATAAAATAAAAGGCTTGGGTCCTTGAAAATGATTTGTATAATATAGTATACTTTCAGTGAGGTTCATGACATATATTATGTATTTTTTCTTACATACCTCAATTGGCTCTCTAAGATGTCCCTTCAATTTTTATTTTCTATATACATTCTATTTATTTATTTTTTAAATTTAATCTTTCTTAAGGCGGTGCCCTTGTATTGGAATCTTTAGAAATTGGCGCGCCAAACATCTGACACCTTGACACTTGGTATCCATGCCACATGTCTAGGTAACACTAGTAAAATGACATTAAATAACTATTACCTGTGCAATCTCAAATCCGCGGCCTTCTCCCAGCAAAATATTCGCGGCAGGGACATAAACATTTTCAAATGATACTTCTGCATGCCCATGAGGTGCATCGTCAAAACCAAATACCAACAATGGTCTCTTTATACGCACACCAGGGGTTCTGATATCCACTAAAATCATTGATTGCTGCTTATGCATAGCAGCAGTAAAATCTGTTTTCCCCTGCACAGAATTCCATTTCCCTTTCTTAAATACAAAATTAAAAATAAAGGTCACTTGTTCCCTTGTCTTGAATTGCCTTAAAAGTAGCACTCACCATGACTATTAAAAGTCTGCATCTAGGATCCATTGCTCCACTCGTCCACCACTTGTTACCATTGATGACATACGAGTCACCCTGTCTGTGTTGATTACAGAAGAAAAAGTTACACGAGCTAAACTCCAACTATAACCACTTTAAAAATGCATAATATTTATTGGTGTAAAATATTTTATCACCACAACAAAACCTACCAATCATCATGCGGAAAATCGATCATAATAAAGTAAATATGAAAATCTATCCTCATGTATAGGATCAGTAGATTTAAACATTATGGCCCAATACATATATATTAATTATACATGAAAGTATATTTAATTACAACTACCCTTCCTGTATTGATGTAATGGTTCATTATAATTGAAGGAATCCAACAAGTGAAGGTAGCGTGTTCCCATGGTTGTCACGATCACGCTATAGCCTCGCTATGGCGATGCCATAGCGAATGGCGATGGGAAACGCCATATATAATCAAATAGTCATGATGGCTAAATAATGACACCATAGCGTCGCCATGGCAGAACTGCATTATGGCGTTGCTATGCACGCTATTTTACTTTTTGGATAATAACGTATAGTACTTATAAGTTATAACATTTTTATAATATATAAGTTACAAAAGTTAACTTACAAGTCACAAAACCTCAACTTATAAGTTACAAAGTCCTCGACTCTCTCTCTCTCTCTCTCTCTCTCTCTCGTCATAGCAACTACCAACACCAGAGTCGCCGAAACCTCAACGTCGGTGACAGTACCGTATGTGTACTTAATATTTCATATTTTTTAATATTCTATATTTGTTGATATTTCATGTTTATTTATTTATACTTACCATATTGATATTTGTTGATGTTCCATATTTGATTTGTATTTATTGATATTTGTTTATTCCTAGAACATGAAATCCTTACTATTAGAATCAAAGTATAATGTTTTAGTAGTTGAATTTTTTTCATCCTATATTTTTTTTCTTATATAAAAAAAATATATAAAAAAGAATACTACTAATTAAAAAAAATATTTTAAAAAAAAAATTATAATAATAAATAGCCTCGCCATAACTTCGCTATAGCCACCACGCCATAGCGTAGCGAGCCTCTTCCCCATGACCTCGCTACACCGCCTTAACTACCTTGTGTGTTCTATTCTAGAAGGCCTCTTTTCGTTTAAGATTGGACCATGTTTTGGAAATTAAAGTTTTTCCAAAGGATACATTCTTTATTTGGTGTGTTGCATGGAGTAAGATCTTAACGGTGGATAACTTAATCAAAAGGGGTATGACTGTTCCAAACCATTGCGTTATGTGCAAGCAGTCCTCGAGTAGGTGGATCACCTCTTTATCCAATGTCCAGTGGTCGAACAGATTTGGATTTTTTTCTACAAATTATTTAAGTTGGTGGGCTGCCTTTCTCTATCCTATAAGTCAGTGCTGACAGAATTTAGCTGTTATAGGAGAGTCAAAGGTTTTTGCTCCCTTCTTCCGGGTGTTAACATTTCGATTGTATAGCAGGAAACAAGGTAGTTAAGGCGGTGTGGCGAGGTAATGCGAAGAGGCTTGCATGGTCATGGAGAGGCCATGTATTAATTTTTTATTTTTATTTATTAATCATTAATATATATTTTTTAATTTTTATAGATGACGAAAAAATTCAACCAATTAATCCGGCAAATCAGTTGGGTAAAGATTGGAACGACCATCTAATGATATTTTCATGATCTCAAAATCAGTTGTAGGAAAGATTGGAACGAAAAATAATCTTTGTCAGTCTGATTCGAAGCATCCACTGTCAGTTGTATCTAATGGGGAATATTCAGTATATGGTAGGAGGTTAGTAGCACACCCCCCCCCCTCCCCCCCTAAAAAAAAAAAGATGAAAACAACATTGCTGGTATTAAAGTTCATAAATAAATAATAATAAAATAGATGGAAAAATAGTAAAAAAATAAGGAAAAAAACTCATACATGCGCGTGAGTCTGCAACGAACTTGAGCGTTGACGATCGTTGATTGATTACGAAATTGCTAATTGGATTAAAAAAACAAGAGAGAAAGAGACGAGAGTGCTGATCAAAAAATAAAAGAGATGAGAGGCGCGAGAGAGAGACAAGAGAGATTAAAAAAATATGCAAACCTACGCAGAGAGACAAAGAGGTTGCAACAGAAACGAGTTGCGAGAAAGACTAAAGGGTTTCCCTTAAACCCTAAATATGATGGATATAACTTATCAAACATAAGTTATAAATAAATATAATTATAACTCAAATTTATAATTTTATAAGTTATAACTTGTAAAGCTTGTAAGTTATAATTTATAGGTTATAAGTTATAAACAAAAATTCAAAATAGCGGCCATGGCGGCGCCATTGCGCCATGGGGCTTCCATGGCATCGCCATATATGCATTCTCACCATATAGGTTCATATGGTGATTTGCATCGCCATTCGCCATGGCGTCTCCATGGCCTCACTTAACAACCATGGCAGGAAAGGAATGATCAGATCTTTGAAGGGCGATTGAGCAATTTTTACCACCTAATTAATAGTATAAAATCTGCTATCTTAGAATGGATCAATCAAAGAAGTGAATTTAAGTGAAGTATAATAACATTGTTCTCTCCTCGTAACTCCCAATCCTTATTGGATTGATTTTGCCATTGTTCTCTTTTTTCCTCGGCTCTTAGCTTCTCGCTAGTCTGCTTATAGTTATTTCTTTTTAATGAAACTTCTACCTTATCGATCAAAATAAGAACATTACTTTGCTTCTCTTTTTTCTTCTTTTTTTGAAACGGTAACAAAAGATTATATTGCAACAAAAAAAAAAAAAGGAATAGGGTAATATACCTTAGCGGGTAGTAAGGAACTACCAAAAAAGAAGACACCCCCAAAAAGACTAACCCCTAGGACTAGATGCGGCCCGAAACACCAAACAAAACAAAAGAGAGGGTCCCCCCCCATCACAAGCAGAGGACATCGGTCACAGTTAGGAGCAACAGTCCTCCCAAATCAGCATGAATTGCACTAATCCCTCCTTGAAAACCTCCATCTTACTAGGGTTCCACGAAACTACCAGATCTCTGATATCCAGAATAACCAAAGAAAATGGTTTTGCCTTACACGCGAAGACTCTGTTGTTTCTTTCCCTCCAGATAGCTCAAAATACCGCATAAATCGTAACCGGCCATAACTCCTTCGTATGATCCTCCACTTCCATGACCTTCCACATTTCCATCATGGTTGCTAGCCAAAAAGGGATTACCCATTGGACATTAAAAATACGGAATATCTTGTGCCAAATGCTCTACGTGAAAGTACAGTGCAGTAAAATGTGAACGACCAATTCCCTTCCCCTCATACATAGAAGGCACTGGTTAATAATAGGGATGTTTCTTTGTATCAACTGATCTTGAGTGAGAATTTTTCCCCGGTTAACCAACCAGGTGAAATTTTTTATTTTAGGCGGCATCTTGACATTCCAAAAACCAGACCATCTTCGGGTATGCGAGAGCCTTCTTTCCTACATCAGCAGCTGATTATACAAGGACTTAACCGTGAAGATTCCTTTAGGAGTATATTTCCAAAATCTCCTATCTCTATTTTCGGAGTTGGGCGGAGATCCTGATATGTCCCCCTCTCCCAATCCCTTAACTGCCTTCTTAGTCTAATATTCCACACCCAGTTTCCGTCGATACATTGGCCAAAATTATTAATCACATCGTCTTTTGAATTTGAGAGAAGTAAAATTGATGGGAAGAAGGATTGTAGGGCTGATCCACAACCCATACATCTTTCCATAACCTAATCTTCTGACCATCTCCCTAGCTGAAAATCATACCCCGATTGACTTCTGCAAATGTTTCTTTCACAACCTTCCACCAAGCTGAAGTACGATTATTAATGGCAGTACCATTCGCACCCCCGGCAAATGTTCCATATTTTGATGTGACTATTTGCCACCATACATAATTTCTTTCCCCCTCATCACCGAACCTCCACAGCCATTTTGCTAAAAACGCCTTATTCACGAGGTGTAATTTTCTAATTCCTAACCCCCAGTTTTCTCTCTTATCGTAGCATTCATCCCATTTGACAAGGTGAAATTTCTTTCATTCCCCGACCCCTTCCCACAGGAAATCCCTCACAATTTTCTCTAGTTTTTTCGTGACACACGTAGGGCCCAACAAGAGACCCATTTCTCGTATGCACCCCATCATCAAATAACCAGGACTTGTCAGGTCACACCAATTCGCTTTGTTGGTACATAACCGTCTCGGCCCACTACTCCCCAAGCCACTACACTCAGATTGGGTGACATGTGTCAATGAGTCAGCCTCCCATATTTCTTTCCCTTTACACGTCACCAGGTGATGGCTATTAAAATGATTGGAAATATCCCCTTCCTGCCGTTGACGCTGATCATCCTGTGAAAAATTCGAGAAGCTTTTGTGGTCCAAAACCTCGTCACGACACGTGTTCGAAACCTGAGCAGCCCATTTAATACATTGCGTGCTGTTGTTAACTTCAGTTTGCAAGAGTCCCTTGGAGAGCTAGGTCTCCTCGTCCCTCCCGCCAGAAACATTTGAGCCATCATTTCGTAATAAAAGCCCCCTGTCCTTTTCCCTGCCAATATTTGAAAATCCTTTTATCCCCTTTCTGCTTCCATCTTCTTCAGATCTCGAGAATAAAGGGCCACCATGATTCATCTGCACCGTCCCTTTCCCTTTCCCATCTATATGAAGTTTTTGTTTGTCTATTTCCCCTCCAAACAAAACTTGTGTGGCCTCAAGGAAACTCTTTGTCCAGCGGCCTAGAATTTCTTTATCTGCCTCTTCCACCTCACAGCCTGTCAGGACCTCCCCCCGATGGCGCCATCCAATACCGTGTTGACGTACTCGCCCAAATGGAGCCCGATCTGCGCGCACTGGAGTTCTGGGAGCTCCGTCAACTGCCTCGCTTGCCTTTCCCCATCGACCCTGACCTCCTTGCAGAAAACTTCAATCCCTGTGAACGTTGTATCTTGTATCTCTCTGGGACATACCCGTCCGGCTCATATTATGTCGTTGTCAACAACCATTACCCCTTTATGCCTGTCGAGTTCCACCCACCACATATACCGATAGCCGTTAAAGAGGATATCTCCCCTCCGCGGTATGCTGCATACATCAGCGGTGCAAACTGCAATCCTCACAAACCTGATGTTCTCCCAGTCCGCAATGTGAGTGTCTGTCCCGAGGAAAGTTCCACACCTTCGTCTAATGCTGCTTAGAGCTTCGTTAGTCCTGGCGAACGGAGGAAGTCCGTAGATACGCAGCCACACCCCGTCATCCCCATTTTTTTTTACGGTTGTGGAAAAGCTATCCTCCTCCCATCTATGGAAACTCACTAGAACTCCCCAAAGAGAAGACCCAACTTTTGCAAGAAGATCAACCACTATATTGCATTCGTTTTTGAAGACGACAATGAAAAACCCCTTTTTCAACTTAGAAACTGTAACATCCTCTTAAATGGATGTCCCCAAGCATGTACATTAAACTGCTCCTTAATGTATTGAATATCAAGAAAGTTGTTGTGAATATTTAATATGATATACCTTTTTCTCATCTTCTCTTTAATGGAATCGTAAATTTCCCATGTAACATTAATGGTGGCACATTCTACCTTTTGTTGTAAAATGCTCCTTGACAATGCAGCTTTCAAGTCCTTGTTGTCCATTTTACCATCGGTAAATGAGGTAACACGACCACTGCCATCCACTGGAACCACGCTTTGGCACCGTCCGCCATTCGTGTTCCCTTGCACCGTAAATAAGTTATTAGCATGCTTGTAGTATTTCCCTACAAGCTGCCATCCATTTTTCAGGTCACGCTCCTGTTTTCGTGTTATGGCCATTTGATAGTCTACCCCTCTTCTTCCGCCACTAGAAGTTCCCAGATTAATGCAGTTGGAGACTGAGATCCCAGTGCTCCAGTGAGCATCGCATCCACGATAATGGCATCTGATTCTCCTCTTAAAATTAAGATTGCCGCAAGCATTGCACAGCCAGTCGCCTAAACGCACCACCACCGTGACGGGGACGCCGAGTACGTGGACTTCGATTTTGGACCACATCGCTTCTACCGGCGTCGAAAGAAGCGAAGAGGGAGCTCGGGTAGCCCTAGTACCTCAGCTCCCTCTTTGAAAGAAGCGAAGAGGGAGCTCGAGAAGTAAAGGACAACATCAGGCGACGAACGTCCATAGATTCGGCACGGATGTCCGGATTTAGTGAACCTCAATGTTTTGGTGCACAGACGTCCGTAATGCCCCACGGGCGTCTGTGGTTTTTGTGTCCGTAGGTCACGGACGTCCATGACCCGAGGACGGACGTCCGTGGACGTCGTGCCGCCAGCGATGGGATATTTTTATTTTTGCAGAAATTGTCTTTTCAGTCTTTTATTATTATTAGGACTCTTTATTTCGAGTTTTACTTTGGTGGCCTATATAAGGAGGCTTGTAAATACTTTTTAATTAGTTTATTGAATATTTTGAATGCATTATTGCTTGAATATTCTTCTTCCCAAGATAGGTTTGGTGTGAGGCCAAGAGAGTGATTCTCAAAGCTATCTTTTTATCTTTTATATTATTTATCTCTGTTTTCTCTTAATCTTTTACCTAAATTGATCCCATATTCCAAAAGCCCTCATTCAATCGAACCCTAAATCCATCAAATCATAAACCTATTCCAAACCGTAAGCCTATTACGAGCCCTAAACCAATTCCGCAACCCTAGTGAGAGCCCGTGAATCTACATTGGATCGAAGATGAAAGCCTAAGCCTGGAAAAGCTAGAGTTCTATCTCTAGGCCTAATCCCGCCTCAAATCAAACGGGACTTGCGCATAGAACTGGACCCTAGCCGGATCTCGCGTGATCTACCCATCAAAATTCTTCAAATCCTAAGGTATTTAAGATAATTTTGCGATTAAACTTGAATTAATTTATTTAATTTCGACAAAATTGCATCAAAATCATATTCACGCATTTTAGGGCTACCGTCCCGCGTCACACCGGCTTTCTTTCCACCTTCTTCCAACCCTCACTGGTAGCTCCTCCTCGCCTCCTAACTCTCCATTGCTCCATTGCCGAGTGTTTCCACAGTCAAAAACGAGATTCTGACACTGCTTTGGATTTTCCGACAACCCTGCACCATTTTCCGATGACCTGAGAACAATTTCGGCGAACCTGAGACATCCCAGAGACTGCATGGGTACATTCCAGCTGCTTGGGAACTCTCACATGCTCAAAGCACGACAATCTGGGGTGTCTTTAACACCTTAAAGTGGATCTGAAGTCCACTTAGGATTTCTGCAATAGACGAGCACTCCTTGCTCGAGGAAGGAGAGGAAGTAGTTAGACCACTTTATAGCCCTCAAATGAACACATTGCTGGATAAGAAAATGATTGGTACAACATTCCGACCAAAACCTTTGAAGTTGGGACAATTCCGATCGCTTTCCGGTGAACCTGAGACCTCCCAGAGACTCACAGGTACATTCCAGCTGCTTGGGAACTCTCACATGCTCCAAGCACGACAATCTGGGGTGTCTTTAACACCTTAAAGTGGATCTGAAGTCCACTTAGGGTTTCTGCAACAGACGAGCACTCCTTGCTCGAGGAAGAAGACGAAATGGTTAGACCACTTTATAGCCCTCAGATGAACACAGAGCAGAAGAAAATGATAGGTACAACAATCCGACCAAAACCTTTGAAGTTGGGACAATTCCGATCACTTTCCAGTGACCCGAGAACAGTTCCGGCGAACCTGAGACCTCAGCTAGCTTTTCCTCCTCTTTTATATTTCTTCATTCTTAATCTCCTCCATTCTGTGTTTCTTTTTCACCGAGCAGCAGCAGCAGTTTCTTCTTCTTCTTTCTAGCGTATAAGATTACTTTGCTTTTATATACTGTAAATCTGCACGAGAATTCATAAATGGTAGATTTATTTTTTGTAAAAGAAAGAATTTGAGAAAGAGAAAGAAAGGGAGCCCTGTCATCTTGACTGGCTCGAGACCTTTTAGTCTACATTGCTGCAGCTGTCTTGTTAAACTTGCATGCTGCTGATTGCCTAGTTTTTTTAGACTTCTATTACTGCCGCTGCTGAGTGTTTATTTCCTGCAAAATCTGAACATCTTTATTCAGTGATTGGGTGAATTTTCCGGAGTTGCTTCTGTGGTCTTCAAACAGTGAGGCATTATTCTATTTTCCCATCTATATGTGCTGTTTTTGGGTAATATTTCGCTGCTTACTTTGGAAAATTCCCCACTGATAAGCCTATTAAATATCCAGAAAGAGTGGTCATGATATTTTCAGTTGAAATTTGTGTTTTCACACGTATTATTGGAGTTGGATTGCAGTCTTTACTGCTGCTGTTTTTTCTGTGCTTGTACAAAGAAATCTGAACTAAATACTGTAAATCGGGGGCTGTTTGATAGTGTTTTGACACAGAGACAGAATTCTCAGTAGGGTTTCATCTACTAAACCTAATTTATAGTATTGTGGGCTGCAGTCTGCATGTTCAGGTATGCATCCATCCTGCCAGAATGTATGTTCCATCAATGACGCAACCTACAAATAGGGCTGTCAATGGGTCGGGTCGGGTCAAAACTTTGGCTGCCCAATAAGAAACATGCAAATGTCGGACCCGACCCAACGCGACAGTGCACCCGGCCCGACCCGACATGGTGCCCAACCCGCCCCGGTAACAAACCCCTATCTTCTAATGTTTTATGTATAAAATATCAGGTTGGTTCGAGGCAAAACATCTTGGTCGACCCAACCTGGCCCGACCCGAAGGTCGGATCGGATATCTCATTCCCAACCTGACCCGACAAGTCAACTTTATGTACCCGACCCGGTAAAAAATAGGTCAGGTTGGGACAGGTATCGGGTCAACCGACCCATTGACAGCCCTACTTACAATATATACTTTCTAGTAAACAAAGACCCAGAGAAACTGCCATGAAGGCATGCTAGAAGTAAAAGTGAGCGTAATAAGTTCTACAATATGTGCATGTCTACGAGTATCTATGCACATACATCATCGGTAAGTAAATGTGAGACCATGCATAAAAGTGCATAAAACCAAGTGTATAAGTGATGGCATGTGTGCACATCAACAAGTGGCATACACCTACCTTGTAATTGAGCATTCAATATTGGTAGCATCAGAAGATGCAACTTGTGGTTCTGTCATTGCAAACCCAGACCTGATCTTCCCCTCAAGTAAAGGAATCAACCACTCTTTCTGTTGCTCCTTAGTTCCATATCTCAACAATACCTAAAGATTGAAATAACCACAACAAGTAGACTCAGAGGCCAATACTACCTACAGTGTGTCAATAGGCCAATAATAGGTGAATAAAATAATGAATAAGAATGGCTAAAGAAGATGAATAACAGCAACCACCAATCTTCCTAACACCTAAAAAATAATTAAATTAAGTAAAAGAATGGACAAGTGAATTTTTTTTTACCTTGGTGCCACAAAGCATTTTTTTGCGCAAACAGAAAAGATGATGGTTACACTAACTAATGGACTTCAGTACACATCAGAAAAACATTTAGAGAACATAGTGTTGGATTTGGATCAACTATATATTAAAAAAAATTTATATATGATTATATAGTTTTTGTATATGTTTATAAAAATCTAAGTGTATCTTACAATACTCGATACAATACATGATATATAAATTCTTGATTACAATACACGATTTGAGAACCTTGGTCTGGACTGTGGAGATCAAATTTGGCTAGCAAATAATTATTTAAGCATAGCTTATCCTGTAGATTGTTTATTGAAACAAATATATAAACTTCACATAATCACATTTTGTAGAAAGAAAAATTATTATAGTCTCGTCTAGATTTAAATAAGAAAAATGTTCATAAAGAAAGATCTCAGTTTTAGCGCATAAATATTTTTTCATATAACTTAGAATTAGCAATCCAGGGGTCAATTAAGAAATAGTATCCTGTCAAAAGGTGACGCAGGACAAAACCCTAAACTACGTGAATGCGATAATTAATTGCTTACCGAAATTAAATTGAATTAAATTAAACAATAAATCCGAAAATATAACGAATACCTTAGGCGTTCTTAGTCCTCCATGTGAAAAGATCATGCTCGGTTCGAGTAGGGTTCAGCCTTTGCACTAGATCCGTTAGAATAGCGATGTGAATCAGTCCTAGAGATAGAACTCTAGATTATTCCAGATTAGGGCGCTCGTAGTTCAATAGTGGGATCACTGGTTTTCTTATGGTTTATGGGATCGGGTCGAATCAATGGTTAGATAAAAGCTAGGGTTTATGATTTCGGGTTTATGAAAATATTTAGGAGCAAAGAAAGAAAATAAAATAAAGAGATAGGTAGAGGATAGATGTTGTGGGCTTCACACCAAACCCTTCTCGAGAAGAAGATCCACTCATCGTAGAGGCTCATCTCAAGCACACAAGCAAAAGCTCTTTCATTCATAATCAATAATTAATTACAATGTTTTTCTTGGGGACCTATATAAGAGGTCTTACAATAAAAGAAAACCCTAAAACAAATACTAAATAAAAGACAAATAAGCCCCTAAAACTCAAGTTCGAAATTAAATTGAAATTACTCTGCGCGATTTCGATCGATCGAAAGTGAAACTCAATCGATCGAATTTATACTCAATCGATCGAAACACACACACACACACACACACACACACACACATATATATATATATATATATATATATATATATATATATATATCGCCGCTGGAATTCGATCGATCGAAATGGGCATTCGATCGATCGAATTATATATATATATATATATATATATATATATATATGTCACTCCAGAACTAGTGTTTTCTATTAACATAGTTCGATCGATCGAAATAGGACTTCGATAGATCGAGGATTTCGATCAATTGAATATGCAATTCGATCGATCGAATTTGTAGTGTTCCTCCAAATCACCAAAATTTCATCTTTCGCCTAGTTCTGATTTCCATTCCGCTTCTTCCGACGTCGGTACATGCGAAAAGGTTCATATCCAATGTCTACGATGTCGGCGTCCCGTCAATTCTCCCGAGCCGAAAATGCTTCATCACTGATGAAGCGGCGTCGTGATAGCGATCGAGCATGTCGGGGTCCAGGCGTCGCACCTCGTCTTCAGCTAACCATGAGTTCTCAGAGTCTGGCTTTCCCAACCACTTGACCAAGTACTTTTGAAATCCGTCCCCCATGGGTGGATATCGCCAAATCATCTAATATCCCTTCGATCTCATCTCTGTGCTGCTTGCGTGGGGAAGGGAATGGTAGGGGTTACAGGGTGGGGCTGGCATTTGGGCTCGGGGCTGCTTGGAAGGGGTTATGAGGGGGTGGGGCTGGGGCCAAAGAAGGAACTAGGTCCTCCACATTGAACGTAGAGCTGACCCCTATATCTGGTGGATATAGGGGTCCACATATGTATTAGGCCCGCTCCTTGCTACAACTCTAAAAGGTCCAGCGCCGCGGGCTTGAAGTTTCTTTGTGGCTCCCATTGGGAACCGCTCAGGTCTAACCCGAACCATTACGTAATCTCCTACCTGGAATTCCTTGAAGAGCCTATGCGCATCCGCAGATATTTTGTATTGTTCATTGCTTGCATTAATTCTTTTTCTAATTTCAGCATGCAATTCATGTATATGTTGTGCAAATGCATCGGCTGACTCGGAAACTTGATGGGATGCAGACATGGGGACGAGATCGATGGGTGCTCTAGGCCTATGACCAAGCACGACCTCAAAAGGACTCATACCTAGGAACCTATTGACTGAATTGTTGTATGCGAACTCGGCTATAGGCAAGGTAGAATCCCAAGTCGTAGGGTGATCACCAACAAGACGACGGAGAAGATTACCTAAGCTCTTATTGGTGGACACCGTTTGGCCATCTGTTTGAGGATAATAGGCCGAAGAAAATTGGAGCATGGTACCCATCATGTGCCATAAAGCTTTCAAGAAATAACCGGTAAACTTCACATCCCGATCAGACACAATCGTCTTGGGTAACCCATGTAGACGCACAACCTCCCCAAAAAATAATTTGGCTATGTGAACCGCATCGGAGGTTTTAAAGCAAGGTAGGAAGTGGGTCATCTTTGAAAAGCGATCCACCACCATAAAAATGGAATCGTGCTTCTGTTGAGTCTTTGGAAGTCCGAGCACAAAATCCATGGAGATGTCTTGCCACGGGGTGTGCGACACGGGTAAAGGGGTGTACAAGTCGGTATTATGCTTAATATGCTTCGCAACTTGGCATGTACGACATTGTTTTATGACTCTAGAGACATCTCTCACAAGGCTAGGCCAATAAAACCTATCCTCAACAGGCGCACTGGTTTTATCGCGCCCAAAATGTCCGGTAATCCCTCTGACATGTAACTCCTAGATGAGGAAGTCACGCAATGAAGTACGAAGGATACACAAACGATTTCCTTTGAACAAATACCCATCCAGCAGGGTATATTCGGAGTTAATGTTGTTCGGATTTTCAAGGAAAGTAGTGTATTTTGCCCCGAAATCTGGACAATCAGGATAATCTTGTTTCAACTGCTCAAATCCAATGACATCAGTGCTCATACACTGCAAAGTCGCCACTCGGCGACTAAGTGCATCAACCGCCTTGTTCTCGGCACCGGCCTTATGCTTCAACATGAATGCGAACCCTTGAAGGTAGACCCACTTCCGGTTTAACTTTTTCTAGGAAGCAAGGAAACGTAAGGCTTCGTGGTCAGAGAACAACACAAATTTCAGCGGTCTCAGGTAATGTTTCCAATACCACAAAGATCGGACGACCGCATAAAACTCCTTGTCATAGGTGGAGTATTTCTGCTTTGCCTCATTGAGCTTCTCACTAAAATAGGCCACGGGGTGGCCTTCTTGGCTCAGCACTCCGCCTATGCCTACGCCTGATGTGTCACATGCTACTTCAAAGACTTTAGAAAAGTCCGGTAAGCGCATGATCTGTGTGGTAACCATGTTATCTTTTATCTCGGCAAAGGCCCTTGTTGCTGCTTTGCTCCACAGGAACTCCCCTTTTCTCATGCAATCGGTAATAGGAGCCATGATGGTGTTAAAGTTACGGATGAAACGACGATAAAACGTGGCCAAACCATGGAAGCTACGGACTTCATGAATATTTCGAGGTTCGGGCCACTCCACAATGGCCTTAGCCTTCTCAGGGTCCGCAACCATCCCGTCTACCGAGACGATGAATCCCAAGAACACAACAGATTGTCGCAGGAAGGTGCACTTCTTGAGATTCGCGTATAACCTTTCTCCCCTCAAGGTTTCGCAAACCAACCGTAGGTGGATAATGTGTTGTTCCTTGTCTGGGTTGTAAATCAAGATGTCATCAAAATATACGACAAGGAATTTGCCAAGGAATGGCCTCAACACTTGGGTCATGAACCTCATAAATGTGCTCGGGGCATTGGATAGCCCAAAAGGCATGACCATCCATTCATAAAGACCGTCTTTGGTCTTGAAGGCGGTTTTCCATTCATCGCCAAGGCGAATACGAACTTGATGGTAGCCACTTTTAAGGTCTATCTTGGAAAAGAGAGTGGCGCCAACCATCATGTCGAGCATGTCATCGAGTCTCGGTATGAGAAACCGATATTTAACCGTGATCTTATTAATTGCACGGCTATCCATACACATGCGCCATGTACCATCTTTCTTAGGAGTGAGTAGCGCGGGTACTGCACACGGGCTCAGACTCTCTTGAATGAACCCCTTCTGAAGGAGCTCACTGACTTGTCTAGTCAACTCGGCGTGCTCAACCGGATTCAACTTGTAGTGAGGCAGGTTCGGTAATGTAGATCCGGGAACTAAGTTGATTGGGTGTTGAATGTCACGCATGGGAGGGAGCTCATTAGGTAAGTCTTCGGGGCAGACATCCGCAAATTCATTCAGGATTGGCTAGACCTCCTTGGGGTACTCACGTGCTGACTCAGGAGTACTTTCAACGGTGACGAGAACATACACTATGCTCTCATCTTTCGATGCCCCCTCGAACTCTGAAGGGGTCACAATGTTGATGGCCTTGAATTGGTCTCCCTTCTTTTCAACTCTGTTGACTGATGGTGCTTTTGGAGCCAAAGGGTTAAGAGTGATGTTCTTACCCTTATAATTGAACGTGCAAATATTAGATCGGCCAAAAATGGTCACGTTCAAGTCATAAAGCCATGGGCTCCCTACGATGATGTGGCCCACATCCATCGGCACCACATCGCACCACAAGGTGTCCGAGTATGAACCCAATTGTATAGGTGTACGACACCTCTGTGACACGAGAATGGATGAGGAGTCAACCCAAGCGACTTTGTAAGGTCTCGGGTGGGCTTCGGGTGTAAGCCCTAAGCGGGTGACGGTATGTTCTGACACCACATTGGTGCAGCTCCCGCTATCTACGATAACCCTACAACTCTTTGTCCCACATGTGGCAAAGGTGTGGAAGATGTTCTCTCTCGGCCAATCCTCCTTTTCATCCCGTTGAGGTTGTACAAAGGCACACCTCACGACTAGAGCACGACCCATGTCATCACCTTCCTCGTCGCTAGGTGTGACATTCGGTTCAAAGACCTCTTCCTCATAAACTCCCTCACTTTCTTCTCCTTCTCCATCGATGAAGAGATTCCTTTGTGGGTCTCTCGTGGGGCATTGGGCGGCAAAGTGTCCCAATCCTTGACATTTATAACACTTGACATGAGACCCACTCTTCGAGGATTCTCCGACTACACCCTTTCCTTTGTCAAACCGCACATTGACAGATGTGGATTGTGTGGGTTTGGGAGGCGGGTTTCCAGCACCAAGTCTCACTTCGCCGGTACGGGGTTGACCGGTGTGAAAATCAGATCGCCTGATCACCGTCATTTTCAAATATCGTTCAAGGTCTTGAACAACGGTGTAACATTCAACGAGGGTCTCAACAGGGTGGGAGACTAACTCTTTCTACAGGTCAAGTCTCAATCCGGTGCGAAATCTAGATATAGTGACTTGAGGGTCTTCGGACACTTCGGCTCTCATCATAAATTCTTCAAATTTGCCAATGTAGTTCGATACGGGCATACTACCTTGGCATAGATTTTGCCATTGATCGAGGAGACGATGGTAGTATGAGGAAGGAACGTACTTCTCTATAAGTCGTTCCTTCATGTCCTCCCAACGGGTAATGGGAGTACAACCCACATTCGTTCTGATGCGCTCAACATTGACCCAAAAGAGTCGGGCTTGGCCTATGAGCTTCATTTTAGCAAGTCTAACACACCTTTCATCGCTCATGCCAAGCCACTCAAAGCGCTGGCCCATATCGGATAACCAATCGAGGAAGACTTGAGGGTCCAATCTTCCATTGAAAGTTGGGAACTCAACTCGGACATTTTTAAGGAGTTTCCCTTCCTGGTCGTAGTCATCTCCATGATGATCCATCCTATGACTCCGGTTCCGATTATGCTAGTAGTCATTTCGTTTGAAACGTGGATCATTTCACTCACGGGGTGGTTCGAGGTACTCATCACCCTCGTCTAACCGATTGACTCGGTCTAACAACCTCTCATTGGACGTTTCAAGGTTCCTTTAGGTTGTCTCTATGGCAACCATTCGATCATTGATCGATTTTAGATCGGGCCTCATGCCGTTAAGAGCCTCGACAATCTCATTCATGTCCATGGTGATACGGTTCACTAATGACAGGTTCTAAAATGGAATGCAAAATGAACTGACAATGAAGGGGGACTTTTGACAAACACATGATGTACACACTTTAGCCAAAACAGAAATAGTATGCGATTAAAATTAAAGTGCAATGAATTCAATGTCACACAGTATGCCCCTAACCTAGAACTTAGGCTCTGATACCAAAACTAGCGCAGGAAAAAACCCTAAATTACGTGAATATGATGATTAATTACTTGCCGAAATTAAATTGAATTAAATTAAACAATAAATCCGAAAATATAACGAATACCTTAGGCGTTCGTAGTCCTCCATGTGAAAAGATCATGCTCGGTTCGAGTAGGGTTCAGCCTTTGCGCTAGATCCGTTAAAATAGCAATGTGGATCGGTCCTAGAGATAGAACTCTAGATCTTTCCAGATTAGGTCGCTCATAGTTCAATAGTGGGATCACTAGTTTTCTTATGGTTTATGGGATCGGGTCGAATCAATGGTTAGATAAAAGTTAGGATTTATGATTTCGGGTTTATGAAAATATTTAAAAGCAAAGAAAGAAAATAAAATAAAGAGATAGGTAGAGGATAGATGTTGTGGGCTTCACACCAAACCCTTCTCGGGAAGAAGATTCACTCTTCGTAGAGGCTCATCTCAAGCACACAAGCAAAAGCTCTTTCATTCATAATCAATAATTAATTACAATGTTTTTCTTAAGGATTTTATATAGGAGGTCTTACAATAAAAGAAAACCCTAAAACAAATACTAAATAAAAGACAAATAAGCCCCTAAAACTCAAGTTCAAAATTAAATTAAAATTACTCTGCGCGATTTAGATCGATCGAAAGTGAAACTCGATCGATCGAAATTGAAATTCGATCGATCGAATTTATATATATATATATATATATATATATATATATATATATATATATATATATATATATACATATGTCACTCCAGAACTAGTGTTTTCTGTCGACATAGTTCGATCGATCGAAATAGGACTTCGATCGATCGAGGATTTTGATCGATCGAATATGCAATTCGATCGATCGAATTTGTAGTGTTCCTCCAAATCGCCAAAATTTCATTTTTCGCCTAGTTCTGATTTCCATTCCGCTTCTTCCGACGTCGGTAAACGCGAAAAGGTCCATATCCGATGTCTACGATGTCGGCGTCCCCGTCAAAAGGTTATTATATGAAGAATAAGAAAAGGTTTTTTAAATCCTGCAGGACTAGCTTGATTAACAGTACTATAGTGTTGCCATCAATGGTAAAAATCGTAATGTAGTTTATGTGGCCATTCAATTACTAGTTTTTACTTGCACATGAAAATTTTGTAAGATAGAATATAGAATTGGTGCTATTACAAAGGGCAAAACTCTCATGACATGCATTTGTTATACCTCCATATTTCCAGTATCAGGTGCACCACAGTTAAACACCTGGGGAGCCCAAACTGAACGTCCCATAATTTCACACAGATAACCATATTCAAGGTTTGAAAGGCCTGCACCCAGCAAGTTATCGTTCCCATTTCCCAAAGAGACATTGCTCGCTCCATCAAGAAGTAGCTTTTTTGCTCTCGCTGCACTATCGAACTGCATGTGGAACCATATATAAATGTATCATGTACTTGATTCGAAGAGATACCATCTTGCATAAAAAACTTGCTACATTTGTATCTACTTTCTGAAGAAGAGACTAAGAGTATCTAGTTCTATTTGATTTTGCTTCAAAATATAAGAATACAAAAAGAACGAGTGGCCCAGAAGAGAAATGCTTACGGGTATCCACAAGTTCCATAAGCCTTCCTGCTTTGCCAACTGTTTCAAATTCTCCTCCTCTGGATGAACTGTCCAACGCATGCTTGATTGAGCAAGTTTGGAGAACTCATTTTCCATGGGGTATATATGATCTTCCATGAACTTGAGCAACTTATTTCTCAGTTTCAAAACTTTTGAACTTGGAACAAATCTTCCACTTTCATTTGTGAGGGGTTGATCTCCCGTTTGGTTTTCAAAGTTCTTTTGTTTATCTCCAGCAACCGCATGAGCTGAACCATTGAACAAAACCAACAATATGATCTAGGTTAGCAACTGGACAGGTGACCAATAAGCTACATCTAAATTATAATTAAAGTAAAAGGATATAAATAGTATTCAGAAGGTATCAGGATATAAACAAGTAAAGAGCCATATTTAGACTCCATGAAGATCCTGCAATTTTGAAGATTGTCCACTCAATATGTGACCATAGGGGGTGGAAATGGGCTGGCTCGGGCCTTAAATGGCCACAATTTCTTAGCGCACTAATCCTGAACCAAGCCCAGTCCATTTGTTGACCTAGAAATCAAGGTTAGACTCAACTCATTTATTCTTAAATAGGTCAAACCTGACAGGATCGGGCAAGGGTGATTGGGAAATGATTTAGCACCTAGACCCAAGTCCTGCCCATTCTTCGGCAGGCATAAATTTCTGGCCTGACCTATTCAAAAAATAAATAATAAATAATAAAATAAAATCAGAGCAGACCTGTCCCAATGGGCCTGGAACCCTAGCCCAATACCCAGTCTCCGGCTGGCCTGGCCTAGCACATTTTCACCCCTAGCGACTATGCAATTACTATTCCTAACATTGCAATATGATTAAACGGAAGGAACAAATAGACAAATCTTAAATAGAAGATGAAGGCATATAACTACAGAACATAAATCATTCACTAGTTAAAACATGTTTCTCTTAAAACAGTTCTGGACAGATATTTTATTCAAGCCTTACTTTTAATTCTACGATGTGACCAAACAAGGCAAGGTGATGATATGTTCCGCTGTCTGGCTGATTATATATTTGACTGGTTTTGGATCTGCTGGTGTATGTTGGTATATGTTAAAACATGTTTCTCAAAACAGCTTTGGATAATGGACAGAATTTTGAATCAAGGCTTCTGTTAATTCTAGGATGTGACCAAATGAGGCAAGGTGACTATATGTTATGCTGTGTGGCTGGTATATCGTTACTCCAAATGAAATCTTAGACAAAGGTTGCAGAACTTTTTTTTGGGTGAGTCGCTCAACCTACAAAGATCTTAAGGTGATCAAATGGATGAGAAAAAGATGAGCCCTCTTGGACAAATCGAAGCCGGGCTCATGAAATGGAATTGATGAGATATAGATTCCCACTAAAGGAGGCTAACTCCTAATTACTAGAAGTCGCAGGAAGCAGGATCAGGTTGGGAATAAGAGCATAAAAAAATTGAAATTTAAACTATTGTTTAATGAGAAGAAAGAACAAGACCTATCTACTGGGTCGATTACTCCTGATTCTCAGGGCCAACTGTAAAACTAACAAGTCATCCACATCACATGGATTCAGAGTTCAATATTTTTACTTGTTTTGGGGGTTTGCTCAAAGGAGACTTGATGGAGATTTTCAGTGAGTTTTTTGTTGGAAGCCAGATTGGGAGTGTTCTTAACCCCACATTCATCTCTCTGGTTCCGAATAAAGAGGGTGCAGAAAGGATTACTGATTTTCGGCCAATTAGCATGTTGGGTAGCCTATATAAAATAATTGCAAGGTGCTTTGCCAATAGTTTGAAGCCAGGCATGGGTGTGATATCTGAATGCCAAGGTGCATTTGTTGGGGAAGACAGCTAACAGATGTTGTGGTTAAAGCTCACGAGGCGCTTGACTCAAGGTATAAATCAAGAGAAGCAGAGCTTATTTGGAAGGTTGGTATAGAAATGGGGATTGGGACATCCATGGATCAAATTTCGGCCAAAACGCATTGGTTTCGAACCCCACCAAAACGAAATCCCTAAAATTTCGGCCAAAATATGGCTGATAATTTGGTGATTAGCAAATTATCGGCCAATAACTTCAAATTATCGGCCGATAATTTGAAGGGTCGATATTTTGGGTTATAAAAATAAATAAATAAATAAAATTGGGCACTGAAATTTCGGCCTGGCCCACAAGATTTCGGCTGAAATTCCAAATTTTCGGTTTCGGTCAAGCTCAAAACAGAAAACAAATCCGGTATTTTGATCCTTGGGGATAGGGCTGTGCATTTTTTGGACCGAACCGACCAAACCGACCGAACCAAACCAAACCACTGCGTTTGGTCCGGTTTGGACGGGTACCGGTTTGGGTATGGTTTGTAAAAAAGGAAAACCGAAAAGTTTCGTTGGGTTTCAGTTCCAAGCCTCCCCAAGCCGAACCGAACCAAACCTAGTTCTTAAGTACTTATATATATATATATATATATATATATATATATATATATATATATATAGGCGGGGGTTTTGCTTTATTTTAAAGGGTATTTTAAGTAAAAAATTTATTTTATATAAAACCTATTCCTAAAGAGCAAAGACTAAAGACTAAAGAGGTAAAGCAAGCATGTCATCCCTCCCTATTCCCTAATCGGAGCCTACTAAAAACCCTAAGCCCCCTTTTGAAGCCTTGCGATTTGCGAAAAATAAATCCTTGCCAGCTTTCGCAAAAAAAATATTCCAAAGAAGAAGAAGAAGACCCTACATCATGTAAGTTCTTTTTCCCATATGAATCATGGGCATTGTAGATATTTGGACCCTCATTTAGTTTCCGCTGCGAACTTTGGCTTAGGTATTGTATGTTGTGTAGGTGTACCAGCAGCAAACTGACGGGGGCATGCGGCGTGGTCATCCGAGTCAGCCGTAGGGCCATTTTCTTCTCCGCGTCGGGACATCGTAGGCGCGTCACTAAGCCATGAGGGTTGTGTCGTATATACACTAAGTGTGTTGGTCTTGGGCCACGAGGGCACACGACATGGTGGCATGGAAGGGTTAGTAGCACGGTCGCGATGTGGTCGCGACGCAGTCGCATGGGGAACGATGCGGGAAGTTGTGGGAGTATTGGTGTGGAGGATGGGCAGTATGTCAAACCAATACCTTTGAGGTTCTCCCGTTATTTTCCTTAAATTGTTGTTTTACCCTTATACATGGGGAATGGAGCTTAGCAACTACGCGCTGGACTACCGGACATGTCGCTAGCCTATGTGTGTCCCCTACCCAAACACGTATGATAGTGTCGGTGGCTTAAGTTCGTGCATTCGGGCCTTGCTTGGTGCTTGGTCGCTCTAGGGCACGTCGTGTGCACTAGGACCATCGTGTTTGGGGTGGTTTCCAACCATCCCCGTGGTGTGGGTCATCTCCTAAAGGGGCTGGCCATCTACTTGTCGCTGCCCATCGCATTCTCCGTCGTCTCCAACATTCTGCGTTGCTTCATAGAGTGGTGAGTTGAGTTAGGCTAATCTAGTGTGTCGGGCGTTAGGTGCCACACGGGTTGGCACTGTTGGATGAGTGACCCTGTGACAGTTGGTATCAGAGCCAGCTTGAGATGGCTGAGGCGGAAGGGACAAATGAGGATGTGAGTTCGAGCGTAGGGGAAACGAAGGAACCAGTGGTTCATGAGGAAGAACCGTTAGAAGCATTGTGGTCGTTTGTGATGGGACACTGTTATAAGCTGAAGAAGCACGTAGGAACTGTCGTGCTGGCAGAGAAGGTGGAGAACTTGCCTGTGGAAGTGCGAGATGTGAAGGTCGTGTTGGGAGAGTTACGCGAAGACATGGGCGTTTTGAAGAAATTGTTCCTTACGATGCCAGTAGGGACGTTAGCAAGATACTCTAGTCGGAATCATTCAAGGGCTCTCACGAGGCAAAAGAACTTGAGAACTCTACGAGGGATGTGAGGAAGCCGAATGAGGGCGGGCTTGAATGAGATGGTGAGGAGAGAATTGGAGATAAGAGGAAGAGGGAAGATAAGCCGAAGAAGGTGAAGAAGTGCTCCTTACGTGGGGGACTGCATTTAGTGCGGGAGTGCCCACAAGCGACGAAGGGTTGTTACTTGTGTGGCGGGCCGCATTTTGTGGGGGAATGCACACAGAAGAAGATGCAGGGTTGTTTCTTATGTGGTGGACTGCATCGGGCAAAGCACTGTCCACAAAAGGTCGGCTTAAATGTTGTGATCGCCAAGAAGGGGAAAGGAAAAGAGAAGGAAGTTGATTGTGGAGAGAACGTCCCTCAGATAGGGGCGCACCGGATGATAAACCACTAAGAAGAGGGTGGGACACTACGGTCTTATTGGCGTGGGCCGTGGGAAGACTTAGACACCAATAGTGTACAGAGTTTGAAATGTAATTTGTTTGTATATAGTTCTGCTACTCGAGGTGAAGGCGGGAGTTGTCGAGGTACAAGAGCAACGTTATTTTGGTTGTGTACAGTTTTGCTACCCGGGTGAAGGTGGGGGTGCTGAGGGACAGCGGTAGTGGGTGTGTTTTGGGAATGCTACTTGAGTGAAGGCAAGGAGTTGCTGAGGGACAATGGGGTGAAGGCAAGGAGTTGCCGAGAGGCCAAAGCAGGAGGCACAAGTTGTCACGCATCAAAAGTGGTGCCATTTTGGGAAAGTCTTGGTTTAGACAGAAGAGTGAATTGCGCTACATATGGGGTGGCGTAGTGAATTCCGATGTTGTCAGGTAGCATGAGGTACTGTTTGGGGTGAAGTGCGAGTTGAGCCGAGCACCGAGTGCATATAGTGAAGACTTAAGTTCAGAGACTGCAGCATGAGGGGGAGGGGTATGTTCTTGTGGAGAAGTGTCTTGACATCAACGAGGACGTTGACGGATTTGAGTGGGAGATGATGTGACGGGGGCATGTGGTGTGGACATCCGGGTCAGCCATAGGGCCATTTTCTTCTCCGCGTCAGGACATCGTAGGCGCGTCACTAAGACATGAAGGTTGTGTCGTATATACACTATGTGTGTTGGTCGTGGGGCACGAGGGCACACAACATGGTGGCATGGAATGGTTAGTAGCACGGTCGCGATGTGGTCACGGCGCAGTCGCATGGGGGACGATGTCGGACGTTGTGGGCGTATTGGTGTGGAGGGTGGGCAGTATGTCAAACCAATACCTTTGAGGTTCTCCCGTTATTTTCCCTAAACTGTTGTTTTACCCTTATATATGGGGACTGGAGCTTAGCAACTACTCGTCAAACTATTGGACGTGTCACTGGCAAGGATCAAAATATCGGTAAACCGATACGTATCGTCCTGACCTCCAGGACGATACGTATCGGGTATCGGTCGATACATTCAATGTATCGACGATACATTGAATGTATCGGTTTGATACATTGAATTTTTTTTTTCCGATTGTCTATACAATCGATGGTGACTGTGTAGACAATCGTCATCAATTGTGTAGACAATCGGTAAAAATAAAAAATAAAAAATAAAAAATAATAATCCGATTGTCTACACAGTCCCTATCGATTGTGTAGGCAATCAGAAAAAAAAAAAAACAAAAAAAAAAAAAAAAAAAATTTCGATTGTCTACACAGTCGCCATCGATTGTGTAGACAATCAGAAAAAATATATATATACATATTATCGGAAGATACATTGAAATTATCGTCCGATAATTTCAATGTATCGTCCGTATCGTCCAATACAGGCGATACATTGCCCTTATCGGACGATAAGTACATTGTTTTTAAGAGGGTACGATACAATGCCTTTGTATCATACCGCCCAAGTCCAAAACCGATACGTATCGGACGATACATATCAGTATCGGACGACTTTTTGACCCATGGTCACTAGCCTAAGTGTGTCCCCTACCCAAACACGTACGATAGCCGCGGTGGCTTGAGTTCGTGCATCCGAGCCTTGCTTGGTGCTTGGTCGCGCTAGGGCACGTCGTGTGCACTAGGGCCATCGTGTTTGGGGTGGTTTCAGTGAGGGTCATCTCCTAAAAGGGGCTGGCCATCTACTCGTTGCTGCCCATCGCATTCTCCGTTGTCTCCAACATTCTGTGTTGCTTCATAGAGTGGTGAATTGAGTTAGGCTGATCTAGCGCGTCGGGCGTTTGGTGCCACACGGGTTGGCACTGTTGGACGAGTGACCCCATGACAAGACGCTCCAAAGAAGATTAGTGGAGTTCATAAACGTGGCTGGAGATATATCACAGAATCAAAGAAAACTACAGAAAGAACCCCAAAATCAGCGGTTCTAGCTTGACTCCGCAGCTTAGAGTTTATCTGCTTCTGTGGTCTTTCATCATTTGTTTTCCACCGGCCTTTTTTTCGTTTAAGCCGGTGTTCAAACACCATCACTTCGGTATTTTATGTAGGTACCATATTTTATGTGGTGATAATTGTTGAACACATAGGATGGATCAAAGATTCAGATGAAGAGCATTGCAATATAATTTGTTGGGATCTTACTTGCTTTTACATTTTCTTTATTTTGAGAAAAAATATGGAACTTTTTCCATGCAAACAAAATGTAGATAAAATGTAGAGAGCTCCTAGCATTTTCCTGGTTATCCGAAGAGATAAAATTATTTTGTTCTTTGGTTTTGTTGGATTTCAGGCTTGAGGGCTGATGGGTTGTTTTTATTCACAATGATTCACGGTGAATCAGTGAATCCTAGTGTTCTCATTGTATTTCTCTTTATATTAGATGGCTTCATTAAAGATGTCAAAGAATGTCGCATCGAAGTCAACCACAAAAATGGATGAGAGTGAGCCAATTGTTGAAGGTGATCCTGATCCATCCTCCAATGTGAGTAACAATGCTACTCTTTCTATTAAAGGTAGCAGGCGATGGTCCATAGTTTGGGATCATTTTACGGTCAAAAGGTGAACTGAAAAGGGAGGCCAAGAAATTGTTGAATGTAATTATTGTAAAAAGCCATACAAGTGCACGACCAAACATAATGGAAATAGCTCAATGAAGACACATAGAAACTCAGTGTCTTAAATATCTTGGAAGGGCTGAAAATAAGAATCATAAGACTTTAGTTTTCAAACATGATATGAATGAGAAGGGAGAGACTAAAGGTAAATAACTCATAGCGGTGGCTTTTAATGTAGAAACTTGTAGGAGAGCATTAGCCGAAATGTTAATCATTGACGAATTGCCTTTTAGATTTGTAGAGGCAGAGGGATTTCATAAGTTTATGCAAGTTGTTTGTCCTAAGTGGACAAAAATCTCAAGCCGCACAACGATTGTCAGAGATTGTTGGAATGTCTTTGTGGATATGAAGATTAAATTGAAGAGTTTTCTTAAAGGCCAACGATTATGCCTTACAACGGATACGTGGACATCCATTCAAAACTATAATTATATGTGTCTCACTGCTCACTTCATTGATAGTGATTGGAAAATGCATAAAAGAATTATTAACTTTTGTCAGGTAGAAAATCACAAAGGTGAAACACTAGCTAAGGGAGTTGAGCAATGTTTGCTTCAATGGGGCATCGAAATTTTTTAACAATAACTATTGGCAATGCTAGTTCGAACAACGGTTTAATACAATTCATAAGGAGGAAGTCAAAAAGTAGAAAAGATACAATATTGGGACACAAACATTTGCACATATGTTGTGCCCATATTCTAAATCTCATGGTGCGTGAGGGCTTGAAGGACATGGATGGCTCCGTTGTCAAGGTGTCAAGGTGAGGAATGTCATTTGATGTGTGAGGTCATCTCCACAAAGATGGAAAATGTGGAAGCAATGTGTAGAAATTGAGAAAATCGAGAGTAAATGTCACATTTGTCTCGACGTAGCCACTAGGTGGAATTACACTTATGTGATGTTGGACAGAGCCGAAAAATTCCAAAAGGCCTTTGAAAGATTAGAGGATGATGACCCGAATTTTATATGTGCGGTTAGTGAGGAAGATGATGAAGATGGTGTAGATGGATACATTCATGGGAGAGGGAAGAGAGTGAAAAAGTCTATGGGGCCGCCCGATTCGAAAGATTGGAAGAAGGTGAGGTTATATGTCAAGTTCCTTAATCTATTCTTTGAAGCAACCTTACGATTTTCCGGATCAAAATATGTAACTTCAATTGTTTTTTTCATTGAGTTAATGTTTATTCATAAAAAGATAAGTGACGAGGGTAGAAATAAGCTTCCTCTCTTCACATCTATGGCAGAAGAAATGAAGCAGAAGTTTGAGAAATACTGGGGAAACATAGACAAAACGAATATGTTATTATATATTGCACTAGTTCTTGATCCTCGATATAAGATGTGGTATATTTCATGGAAATTTCAACAAATTTATAGTGAGGTGATGGCTACTGAGATGATTTTCAAAGTAAAAAATGTCATGTCTCGCTTATTTGAAGCTTATGACGAAAATGAAACAAGCGGTCAAGACCAAAAAGAAAAACAATCGTCCGATGGAGGAATGAGTAGTACTAGTAGTGGGACAAATGATGAATGGGGATTGATTATGTCTGCATTTAGAAGGTGTTTAGAGGAAGAAACTTCGATGGAAAAGAAATCAGAGATAGAAAAATATTTAGCAGAGGCTTGTGAAGATGCGACAAACAAATTTGATTTATTGGCATGGTGGAAAATCAACTCCACTAGATATCATGTGCTTGGGAAAGTTGCACGAGATGTACCTGCGATCCCCGTATCCACGGTAGCTTCGGAGGCAGTATTTAGCATAGCGCGTCGCATCTTGGATCCTTTTCTTAGTGCATTATTTCCAAAGATGGTTGTGGCCCTCATATGTGGGCAAAATTGTATATGTTCTTCCTCTTCTCCAATTTGCCTTAGAGATGCGATGGATGACGTGGAAGAATTTGAGAGGCTCGAGTCGGATATATTTCATGATTTCTTCTTTTAATTAGAAATTTTTAATATTGTAGCAATAAATTATTTTGCTATTTCACATATTTTAGTCACTAACTTGTTTGTAATTTTTATGTTTTTTAGTTTAGAACTTATAATAGAGGACGAGGGAATTGCATCCAATCCTACACTCGACTCGTAGATCTTGGCAATTAGAGCAGTTGGTGGTCTATTATGGTTGGTTGTTTAAGGTTGATAAATGATTTTGTGGTTTGTTGAAAAGTGAAAACTATTTTGATGGTCTATGGTTGAGCAGTTGGTTTTTTTGTTTTGTTTAAGCAGTTAAACTTTACTCTTCTACTCTCTCATGTAATGAAAGTGGTGACTGTGTGATACTTCATTAGCCTATTGGTTTTGCTTTGCTTTTTTGCTTTGTTACTTGGTAGCATATAAAGGTGTTGTCAGAGATGTTTGGCTTTGCGTGGCAACTATGACTTAGGTGATGTTGTCAACTTTGAGAGTATTAAAATTTATTTCTAAAGTGTAAATTAGAAAGTAAAATAAGTTATATTTTAAAGTGTAATTGTGTAAAATATGTTGTTTTCAATGTTAGAATTTAACCAGTTGCCTCTTGTTGTATTTCTCGTGTAGGAAACGCCTCCCAAAAACAAAGTTGATCCATCATTGGTACCATTTGTGGAACCATCATCTATTCATCTCTTCCGGAATTCTTCTTTATCCAAACTCTGATTAATTAGAGTTAATGTGATGAATTTATTTTTGTTATCTATTTTGAGAAGAGTGGATAGATTATAAAAATAAAACAACTACGGAAAATATGAAAATAGTAAAACTATAAAACAGGTTGAGAAGTTGAGAAAATTTTGATGTGCAAGTAAAACTTATAGGAAAACCGAATCGAATCGGGTTGGTTTGGTTTATGAGTTGGACGGTTTGGTTTGGTTTGGAAATCTAGAAACCGATTAGCACCGGTTTGGTTTGTGGTTTTGGTCCAAAACCGACCAAACCGAACAGAATACACCCCTACTTGGGGACATCTCAGTATCTCACGGTAAGGCGGATGGAAAGTGCAAGGAGAAAGAAACAAGAGAAAAAAAAGCGAGAAAGAAGAAAGGGAAACAAAGTTGGTCAACATAAGACGGACATCCGTGGCTTCAGAACGGATGTCCATGAAAATAAGGTGTTCTAGAATTTGTGACCAAGGACGCTGTGATCAAGTACATCCGTGATTTAGATACCGCTCTATTTTTGTGCACATCGTCGAAGACGAACATTCGTGGTCATATGACAGACGTCCATGAATGTCGTTCGCGAATTAACAGCTACACGAATTTTAGACAAAAATTTATCCTTTAGAGTTTTAATTGTTTTAGAACTTTATTATTTTGAACTTTATGTTTAGTTAGGGTTTTCTTAGCCTATATAAAGGCATATAAAGACTTTATTTTAGATAGTTGATTAATGAAATTGAGAGTTGCTTTGTGCAAACCTTAGAGAACTTGTGAAGAGTTTTCATTTGAAAGAGCGAATCTTTCAAAACTCGAGTAAATATTAATTATATCATGTGCTTAGTGTGAAGCCGACATACAACCTTGGTGTGAAGTCTCAGAATCCTTGGTATGAAGCCTTGGAAGTTTGAATTCTATCTTTCTATTTTGTCTTTTTTAATTATTGTCAGGTAATTATTTTCCTTCTTTCCTTTGATTAAAAAAAAAAACCCAAATCTCTAGTTAATTAGTAGCTGGAATTTTGTTCAAACCTTATTAATTGATATCTTTTTATTTTCCCCTTTGATTGAATTAACCCTTTAGGCCTTTAATTCTTCAAATCCTAGAGGAGTCAAAAGACGATATCGTAATTGTCGTTTGGTGCCCTAAACTAGAACAAAACTCGAGTTCCCTCATCGAAGCCCTTTTTCTAGATTGGGAAATTTCAATGCATGTGAGCACTAGAATTGATTCAACCTAATTGTTTTAATTAAATATGTTAAAACTATTTTATGTAGTTGGGTAGTTTTGAATATTTCCACTATTCAAATTAATCTCCATTCAAATTAATCTGAATTTATTCCCAAATTCGCATGATTGGGGTTTTACCATTTATCCTGCATCAAAAGGCTTATGGTAGGGTGAACAAATGGGTTTTCGGCCAAAATGTAGGGGATGGATGAAAGTGTGCTAGTCATCAACTTTATTTATTATTATTGTTAATGGGATGTAGATTACACTATGATTTCCTCTGGGACGAGTCTAGAGGAGGTGTGGTATGTTAGGCTTTTAGTTGCAGTAATGTTTTCGGGCTTGTGGTGGATAAGGTTGCTCAGGTGGTTGATCTTGCAAAGTTCTTCGGGGGAACTTCTTGGTGGGACAGAAGCCTCGGAAGGAACCTCAGGGATGAGGAATTTGGGCAGCTATTAAACCTTTTCTCTTGCCTTCAGGAAGTCAATCCAAAGCATCCAACCCTCATCTAGATCGTTCAGTTAGGCATTCGGCAGGGGAGGTTTAAACTGGGGACTCCCTTGTTTCCAAACCATCTCTGCCCCCATATTTTGAGGACAGCCCCATCAATTACAGACACACACTTCTAAAGTCAAAAATACAATTTCAGCATATGGAACAATTCAGTGACCTGGCCTCGAAATAGGACCATGTTCACTAATGTAAGATCTCCTTTTGTTCTCACCATAGTCATTCCAAATCTCATAAACCCAAACTGGTTCTCGAAAATATTTGATTCCCACCTTGGATGGTGTTCCCCTTTCTCTCCCAGAGTTTCATGGTATGACTCATAGGTTTGATATCTTGATTAGTTGGCTCAATTTCGGATATCCCATTTTTCTAACTGCTTTGTCAAGACAACACCTGATTCTGGATTTTTTACTGAAGTACATTTCATAGTCTCCAAGTTCATTAACAGACAAGCTACCTAAGGACTCCCTTTTGTACATATAGCACTAACGTGAAATTCATGCAATCATAATAATTTTTTATTTAAGCCACTTGACATCCTCTATTGATCAGCCACCACCCTACTATGTGCCACCATCATACTAGCAGGTAAAATCGTTGACATTGCTATAAACTATTTGAGAAATTAACAACGGATAAGATGATATCCATAGTTGTTGGGCTATTCTATGTTCAAGGAAACAAGGATCTTTTATTGTTGTTCATAGTTGTTGGGGTTATTCTTGTTGATTTGCGATGACACAAAATTTAAGTTTTGGTTGAAACATCTACTGACAAACTTAAAATTACCTAAGCTAATAGCCAACAATTAATTTCCACTCATATTGGGCTTTACACATGAATCTTATTACAGGGCCATGTTTTGTAATTTGTCCTCTTAGAAGTCCTTCTACATGATCCAAATTTGTTCCCTCTTGCAAACACAAACTAAGTCATGCTTTTCTGATCCCAGTGATCTAATGATATTGATATGGCATCAGCTTCTATTTTGTCATACCGTCTGCTTTGGGAAGAAGTGAACTTTCTATCCAACTCCCTAGTCCCTACAATGGCGTATCTCAAAACATGAAATAAATACTTGCTATAAGAACATAGTTATCGATTTACCCAATGGAGGCTGATCAGGAAGCACAGATGTACGATTGATGAATTCCCATGCCGAATCTATGAAACTATTAGCTAATTTCCCTGCATACTTGGCACGCTCGCCTCCTGAAGCATTACCCTGCATTTTGGTGCAAAAAATAAGTCTGGGCAATAATAGTAATATCTTCACAAATGTAAAAACTTATGCTCAAACTCTTCATTTTCATACATGAACACCAACAAATAACATACCAAAGTATATCTGTGGTACACCCCTGCGTATATAGATGCCCCACGGAACAAGGAAAAGGCAATATAAAATTTCCACTCAGCAACTGGCCATGGCTTTCCCTAGATTCCAATCGAAACAAATAAATTCCTTTAGAACATTGTGAACCAATGCTAAAAAAGATGATTCTGAGGAAGCTTATTAGATGAGTAGGGAATATATATATATATATATATATATATATATATATATATATATATATATATATATATATATATATATATATATATATCTCGAGGTTGGTTCACAATGTTGTTCTTACAGTAGCAGAGCAGTATTCTGCCAGGTATTCTGCCTGCGAAGGAATCCCTTCAGGAATGCCAGTAAATTCAAATCCACCATGTGATTGTGCATCCTTCAAGCTCGCATCCGCAATGTATTGCTGCCAGAGAAGGAAGTGATCAACTTTGATTTATTACTTATAGAATATCTACGTCATAGTTAGCCTAAAACCTTATTTGGCCCTTTGTACTAGTTTCTCTGTGTACCAATATCCAGAACTGGAATGAAACATTTCATAAACATTTCCGAAATGTGTCTCTTTTTAAATGATGAAACACATTTCTCTTTTAATAAAACTGGTTTCTTTTATTGTTGAAATGGGTTTCATCAATAAGAGAAACTTTATTCTACGCATTTAAATTTGTTTCTTCAAAAGAAAGAAAAGTATTTATTATTATTATTATTATTATTATTATTATTATTATTATTTCTTTTTGGGTGACATGTACAAAAGTATGCTATAGATAATGCATAAGAATATAGCGTGCATTTTATAACTTCTCAGTCCTAATCACAAATAAAAGAGTTTAACTAAAGCATATTACAAAAAAAAAAAAAAAAAAAAACTCAAACAAACAGAAAATGGGTTAACACCATATCAGATCTCAACACAAATGGAAGGATCGAAATTACTAAGGCATATAAAAAAATAAGCATATATGCCCTACAACTTATCAACCCTCAACACAAGTTTTAAGCTAATGCACAGAGAACATAGTATGTGTTTGACAAGTTATCAATCCTCAAGACCAAAAAATGGATTTTAAATAAGCCAGCCTTCCCCTTCTCTCTCTCCCTCCTTTTATTTTTTTAGGGAGAAGCAGAAAAAGGAAAAAGACAGTAAGGGAAAGGATTTGTTAAGGAACCCTGATCCTATATACACACCAAAAAGTATCAATGCTGTACAAATTTAGTACCTCAATAATATCCATTTCATGCCTATCATCTCCTAGGAATTGTGATCTGCATTATGTTGCACTGGCAAATATTTCAAGTTGTTGAGGATATCCAGGTTTCTTCTATACCAAATCATTAATTTATATAATAGAGAATATATATATATATATATATATATATATATATAGAGAGAGAGAGAGAGGGAGAGAGAGCGCTCAGGGACACTGGGCTCGGCTCAGGAATGCTGCCCTAAAGTCAGATCAGTGCCACATGGATGTAATTGTCAATCCAACGATATTCAAAACAAAAATAAAATAGACGGTGAAAAAAAAACATCGACTGATTGACCACCATGAGATCAACAGTGGTCAATGGCTTAAAAATCAATTGCTTCACCATTCATTTTTTTCATCTTTGGTCATGTTGAAAATATTTATTTATTTTTTTCCTAAAAGCCCTAGGCAGGGGGTGCCAAATGGGCATCAGGCGCCTGTGCCACCCAAAAATGGGCTCTAGTGCATAGTAACCAAGTTTGTATTTGGCAATAAATCCGTGGGGGCAGTTCATTTAATTTGGACATATTCGAGAAAGATTCAGGAAAAAAAATTGGGGATTAAAAAAGAATAAACAATATATTAAAAATACAAAAAACATATCTTAACATATTTAAAGTTAGGAATGATATTTTTTACATAATCCACATGCATAAATTCACAATCATAAAAAAAACAATACAAAGCATTTGGAAAATTTGGAAAAATTCGAACAAATTCAACGAATCACTGAATCAGCTTATTAATCAGCGAAAAGTTTGGAGATCACTAATTCGGAGAATTTTTCTGAAATTTGATTAATTTGGAGAATTTTGTGAAAGAGCTCTAGCACAGCATTCCTTTTCTTCATAATATTATATATATATACAGAGCAAGAGAGAGAGAGAGAGAGAGAGAGAGAGAGGTAGAGAAAGAAAGAAAGAGAAACACTTGGTGAATCATAGTTGAAAATAAAACTTACAGAAAGGTGGTAACCGACATTGTGCCCATCATATAAATGGATGTGCTTTAAATCTTATATACACATTATAATTAGCCAGAAGAGTTGGAATTATGGTTGAGGATTTAGGTAAGGGTCACATAGAAGAGGAGGAAGAAGGCGCAATAGAGGAAATTAGAATTGTGAAATATATCTTTCACACCCTCATATTATTAGGTTATATCCTATACACTATTTCACCTATATTAGTACAATAAAAAGAGTGGAAGAAATCTACAACTTAAACTTTCTTCCAACACACCCAATGACTACGAATAACACACCTCCTATTCTAACACTCTCCCTCAAGCTAGTGCATAGATGCCAATCATGCCCAACTTGGAAGTAATGTCTTTCAATCTGATTCTTCCTACTACCTTGACGAGAATATCGGCTAGTTAGTCTTCAGAAGCAACTTAAGGTGTACAAAATTCTCGGGATTCGGTTTTTTCTTGTATAAAATGGCAGTCTACTTCAATGTGTATGGCCCTCTCATATAGACCGGGTTCTCAGCAATGTGAAGCACAGCCTCAGTATCTCCATACAAGTTCATAGGAAGCCAAATTTGTATTCGAAGATCTAATAATATAAACCGTAACCACATTCCTTCCCGTTCACCTTGGGAGATAGGCAGATAGCCCTACATTCTGCTTCAGCACTGGAATTTGAGACCACATGTTGTGATTTTTTACTCTTCTAGGTAACCAGATTACCCCCAACAAATGTGACATAGCTCGTAGTAGACCTCCTATAACTGACTGACCCGGCCCAGTTTGTATCCATGAATACTTCCACATCTAAATGCCCGTGATTTTCATATAATTGCCTTTCCCAGCACTTGATTTAAGGTACCACAGAATTTTGTAGACTGCATCCAGGTGTGTGGTGTGAGGAAACTGCATATGTTGTCTAAAAACACAACGGCATATGTAATGATCGGTCGAGTCATAACAACAACTCTTTGGTATCGATTCACATCCTTGAGTCGTTCCCCATCTTCAGTATTGTTTCCATGATTCTGGTCCATAGGAGTATCAATGGGCTTACATCCAAGCATTTCAGATTGTTTCAACAAATCCAACATAGATTTTCGTTAGGAGATAACAATCCCATTTTGGGAGCGTGCAACTTCAATGCAAAGAAATATCTTCACGGTCCTAAGTCTTTGATGTCAAATACTTGACTTAGGTAATACCTTAACCTCACAATCTCCTCACTATCATCCCCTATAACAATGATGTCGTTCAAACAAACTATGAGTGCAGTCCATCAGCATTCCTTTTTCACAAACAGGGTATGATCATAGTGGCTTCGCCGATGAGTTCAAGGTTCAAATTCCACTTTACCCATAATAATGGATTTTTAGGATTCAAGGATAATACTTGATGAGCATTATTAGTCATTTTTTCCTAAAAAAAAAATGAACCCTTTTAGTAAACTTAGGAGCAATATCTCCCACCCTACTTGAAACCATTCTATGCGGCCCTAGGAAGACCCGTCTAGGCGCCCTCCTAGAATCATGGCATGTCCATCTTTATGGCACCCAAGCCAGGCTAAGTGCAAGTGGGTTATGTCTAAGCGGCCTGTAACGGGGTCAATACTCGAGCTTGCAACATGGTGCCTGGGGCACGCAATGTGGTGCCAGATGAGCACGTGACATCTTGGTGTCGGGGGGGCACGACATGTGGTGCCAGCAGGGCACGCCACATGGGGCCATGAAGGCCTTGCGACGTGGTCGCGCTACGAGGAAGCGACACGGTCGCATGAGAGGACGATGCGGGGAGTCATGGACTTGTTGGTTGGGACTTGACACTGTGTGCCACGGGCAGGAGGCGTGTGCCATAGGGGTATGTCAAACCAATACGTTTGAGGTCCTTTGGTTGTTTACCCATAGATGGTGTTTGGACCATCTATGTGGGAGAGGTGTTGGATGAATGCCTTCCACCCACACGGGACCTTGTGTCGCCAGAAGGGACGCAAGTGTCTCCTAGGCCTGAAAGGGTGGGCCTAGGACGTCGACGCCGCGATGTCGTGTGGCACTGAAGGTGAGGTTGAAGTATGGCCCCGGACTATGCGTCGCGATGCATACAGCTGGGCAACTTCGCGAGGGCACTTGAGGGCTGCATGGGACTCAGTGGAACATGGCAGCATGAGGGCCGGGTATGGACGTGTTAGTAATTCGGAATGCACACGAAGTTAGCTTGGGTCAATATGTCGGCAGGACATGTTGGTATGAGACGGTATGTGGCGCGGCATACCATTTTGTTGCGAAGCGAGGTACTTGTGCAGGGCACACAAAAGTAAAGCTTGAGCAGACCAAGCGTGGCACGGAAGTACAATTTGGCGTGTCGTAAGGGGCACGATGCATCGAAATGGTAGGCCTTGAAAGAAGGTAACCATGGATGAGGAGTTCCCATCCTCTCGGCGGGTGGTATCAGAGCTGATAAAGAGAATGGTTGGCCTCTCTGTGGCGCGACAGCGAGGCACTGCGCGGAGGTCGGAGCGCACCCTCGTGACAGATGGTATCAAAGCTGATAGAGAGAATGGTCGGCCCTGCTGCGGCGCAGCAGCAAGGCACCGCGCGGGGGTCGGAGCGAGCCCTCGTGACAGATGGTATCAGAGCCAAATTCGATCTAGCAGGGATGATGCTAAATGAGCTAGTTAACAGGTGACGGCCTTGTGACTGCGAAACCAGGTTGACCCGATAGGGGTGACGTTGGGGAGCTAGTGGGAAGGTGTGAACCTAAGAACTAGATTGGAAGGGAGCTAGCGGGGAGGTGTCAAACCTCGGGGCTAGATATGAGATGTTAACAAGCTGGGAGGAGTTGGCGAGGTCAGTTCACTGTGATAATGCGTCAACGAGGACGTTGACATTATGGAGTGGTGGAGGATGTGACGGGGTCAATACTCGAGCTTCCAGCATGGTGCCTGGGGCACGCGAAGTGGTGCCAAATGAGCACGCGACATCTTGGTGCCAGGGCGGCACGGCATGTGGTGCCAGCAGGGCACGCCACATGGGGCCATGAAGGCCTTGCGACATGGTCGCACTGCGAGGACGCTACACGGTCTCATGGGAGGACGATGCGGGGAGTCATGGGTGTTGGTTGGGACTTGACATTGTGTGCCACGGGCAGGAGGCGTGTGCCATGGGGGTATGTCAAACAAATACATTTGAGGTCCTTTGGTTGTTTACCCATAGATGGTGTTTGGACCATCTATATGGGAGAGGTGTTGGATGAATGTCTTCCACCCACACGGGATCTTACGTCGTCAAAGGGGGCGCAAGTGTCTCCTAGGCCTAAAAGGGTGGGCCTAGGATGTCGACGTAGCGATGCCGTGTGGCACCCAAGGCGAGGTTGAAGTATGGCCCCAGACTACACGTCACGGTGCATATAGCTGGGCAACTTCGCAAGGACACTTGAGAGCTGCATGGAACTCAGTAGAGCATGGCAATATGAGGGCCGAGTATGGACGTGTGTTAGTATTTCGGAATGCACACGAGGTTAGCTTGGGTCGGAATGTCGCCAGGACATGTTGGTATGAGACGGCATGCGGCGCGGCATGTCATTCTATTGCGAAGCGAGGTACTTGTGCAGGGCACACAAGAGTGAAGCTTGAGCAGCCCAAGCATGGCACGGAAGTGCAATTTGGCATGTCGTAAGGGGCACGATGCATTGGAATGGTAGGCATTGAAAGAAGGTAACCATGGATGAAGAGTTCCCGTCCTCTCGGCTGGTGGTATCAGAGCTAATAGAGAGAATGGTTGGCCTCGCTGCGGCGCGGCAGCAAGGCACCACGCGGGAGTCGGAGCGCGCCCTCGTGACAGATGGTTTCATAGCTAATAGAGAGAATGGTTGGCCTCGCTGCGGCGCGGCAGCGAGGCACCACGAGGGGGTCGAAGCGCGCCCTCGTGACAGATGGTATCAGAGCTGATAGAGAGAATGGTTGGCCTCGCTGCGGCGTGGCAGCGAGGCACCGCGCGGGGGTCGGAGCGTGCCCTCGTGACAGGCCACTCTCCCTAAGCGGGATCTAAGCGGTACTTTTGACAACAGAATTGTACAATAAAAAGATTCAGATGCAATAAAAAGAGTTAATAGAAATTTACTTAATGCTATCAGTGAAAGAAACTGAAGTTGACCCCTGAGAATGTAAAACACACACAGTGTTTTCCAAAGGAGAAAAACTAAATGTAGGGCTCCAATTGGGCAGAGCTGGGATATTACTGAGGCCTGTCCAAGCTGAGATAGGGAGCAAAGAATCCTGACCCAGCCCATAACCTTGCAGCTTGGCCTGCAGCTGACTAACCATCAACCCCTGTAGGATTTACTGTCACAACATATGGTCCATTTAATACTGAAGCCCAAAATTTCCGATAGCCCTGACCTGCTGGGCCTGTATGTACAGCGCCAAAAGCTAGGCCAAAAGTTGGGTGGGCAAGAAAACCAATTGACCTGCCTGTATGAATACAAAGTCTCCAAAATTTAAAGTCCAAATCCATAATAGCATACGAACATACAATAGATACCGAACATCAAACAAGTACGATATGAAGGGCAATAGTATACAAATGGCAGTTTCATTGAATATCCACAAAATGACAACAGTGAGAATGACCTTCCCAATTTAATGCTAAAAGATGATCACAAAATGATGAACAAATATGTAAAAGAGCTTGCAAGATTGTGTAGTACCAAGCAGCTGTATGCAACATCACACATTTGGTTTCCTAGAGTCGACAATTCCCAATCAAGAATACCAATCACTCGATCCTGCAGCAGGAAGAAGTAGCTTATTAGATGCATGGTTAGCATTTACTAGCATCTGCTCACAATTCGCATTGCTTCATATTTCTACAGCGCATTTCACTACATCAGAACTAATACAAAGAATAAACTGATTTCACATTATGTATCTGACAGCAATTAATGGAATTCCGTATTCATAGTCTCTGCTTATTCCCACATATTTCCCAGTACATACAAACAAAACCTCATCCTATCAATTGTCTTGGAAGCTTGAATATGAAAGCCAGGTCTCCGTTGCATTAGTCATTTGACTCCTTCAATAACTATAGGCAGTTAGGCACATACTTATTTTTTTATTTTTTTGGTTGTGCTTCGGAAGGAACAAGATAAATGGAAACACATAAGGCCAATCATTTGAGCTTCGGTTTATGTATGTGAAGCTCTCACCCTTCTTTTATCAATAAACAAAAAGCTAATTCACTTCAAGTTAATGAACCTTCTGCAAAATATGGATTCAAGTAAACATAACATTAAAAAGAGAGCCAATAATGTTGAAGATATTCTGATGTTGAGCAGCTGAAGACTTGAAGTATTGAACAGAAGCAAAACCAATGGATGCACAAACAATTAATTCACAGAAAAGCTACATGCATTCTTAATAGTTAATGGTCAAGATCTTCTGAGTACCAGACCTCAGAGGGGTGGAAAACCAAATTATCAATCCGAAAATCGCCATGAACAAGACCAGTTCCTGAGGAATCCTCACGAGGTATATGTTGGCTTAGCCAGCTAGCCAAATCTATCATCAATGGATTCCGGTCAGGTTTACCCTCACCAGTTGAAGAAAGATACTGCTTGGCCCACCTCTCAACCTACAACAGGAAAGATTTTGCAATAGGTGATGTTAGTATTAATGCGTATAATAAGATGTCAACATTTTTTGCAATAGGCCTTTGTAAGCACAATGAAGTTAGCGATAAATACTAGAAGTACGGAAAAAATAGCTAGTAAAAAAAAATTGACAGAATAGAAGAAAGAATAGAATATATCCATTTAGTAAAATGGTTGTGAATTTTTTTGTTAGAAGTTGCAATGCAGTGGCAGGTTGCTAAGGCCTGATAGCAGTAACTACCTGCTGCAAAACCAACATAGCAACCAAAGAGCAAAAGCAGATACTCACAGGGCTTCAGAGTCATTGTTGAATTTAAAGCGGAGTGCAATAGGCCTCTAATCCTATTTCATGATAAAGCAAAAACAGGTACTCCCCTTTTTCAAGGGTGACGGTTACAACTGGAATAATTCAAACATGTCATATGAAAACTCAAGGACAACTCCTACACTAGGGATTCTCCCAGTTTAGTTTGATGATTTAATGGTGTGATTAGGGCTAAAGTTTGGAAGAGGAAAAAGAAGAGAGGTAGAGAAAATTAGGTTTGAGTATTGTGTTACACAAACCCTTCTATTATCAGATTAAATACCTTATACAATATCCCACATATATTGTGAGAATAGAAGAACGGCAAAAACCGTACAACTTAAACATTCTACCTACACACCCAATGATGACTAGTTAGACACCAACTATTCTAACACTCCTCCTCAAGTTGGTGCATAGATGTCAATCATGGCCAACTTGGTGATAATGTCTTTCAACCTGACTCTTCCAACCATCTTTGTGAGAATATCAGCCAACTGATCCTCGGAAGTGATCCGAGGTATACAAAACTCCTGAGACTCAACCTTCTCTCTTATAAAACGATAATCCACCTATAAGTGTTTGGTCCTCAGTCCTCTCATGAAAGATTGGGTTCTCAGCAATGTGGAAATCACATTCCCTCTCTTGCACCTTGGGACATAGCCCTGTATTCAACTTTTGTAATCGAGACACAACATTTTTTTTCTTTTTCATGTGGCCAAATTCCCTCCAAGGAATGTGACATGGTCATAGTAGACCTCTTATCATTTGATTGACCCTGCCCGGTCAACATCAATGAATATCTCCACGTCAAGATGTCCATGATTACCTTATAACAAGCCTCTTCCAAGGCCTGATTTTAAGTACCTCAGAATTTTGTACATATCCAGGCGAGGAGTACTTGGAGCATCCATGTGCTGGCAAACAACACTAACTGCATACGCGATATCCGGTAGAATCATTGTAAGATATGTATAAGGTTTCCAACCATCCCTTGGTACCTACTTACATCCTTGAGTAGCTCCCCTTCTTCAAAGTATTATTGATGGGATAAACAAATTTGCAATGTCTAAACAACTGACAAACTTCACATTGAAAATTCTTATAATCCAAAGAACTAAACAAGTTTTAAAACAGAAGATGCAAATGAGGAAGATAGAGGTGATGATGCCATAGATGAGCACTCTCCAGAGATGTGGTCACAACAGCAACTGAGCTCAGATTCTTTGGGTGTTCAAAGAAGTAGGGACCCCTCTCCTCAAGCTCATGACCAAATGTCATCCCTATAGTCAGATCCTGAAAGAGACAATGGGAAGGGGAAAAAAGGTTACATTGCACTTCATATTTTTGGTAATTTTCCTAACAAAAAGATGACTAAGTGGCATCTGTGGAATGTGAAGTGTAGAGGTGAGAAACAAACTGCCAATATGAACATTTCTTTGCCCCTTCATAGGGACAAGAGAAACGTTTGCAACTCGAATATTACATGGAGAAGACATGGGAGTAATGATATCAGAGGCTATAAACATACTAGACATGTAGTCTGTGGAACCTAAATTAATGATCCGGGAAGATTGGGACGAAGATGTAGCAGGGGCTGACCCAACAATACCTATCTCAGCGAGATGAGAGGAAAGGCATGGGCACCAGAGGCTCTATGGACAAGATCCTAGTACTCTCTTTGTGCTAGGGTCCCTGGAGATGAAGACTGAGATGGTTGCACTGTAGGAGGTACTGGTTGCACTGTGGTATCATCCTCTGCAACAGAAGTGTATTTTTTTTCAGTATTAAAAAACTTACGTTTACCAACCAGATCCCAACATATTTCCCCGAGGTGCCCTTTCCTCCCTCAATGGGTACACTCGAGTTTCTCTTTCTCTTCACATGTTAGGCCACCTCTACCACGGTCACGGCCTCTATTTCTACCCCCACCACCTCAAAGCTCAAAGAATGAAGGAAGAGTTGTACACTCGGGGGGAAAAGACACATCCTTGAGTTTCATACGTGTCTACTCCCACTGGAGGAGGGAAAACACTGTGCCCAAGGATGACAACTCCCCTCTGCAAGGATACTGGCACGAATGTGCTCATACTCTGGAATTATATCTCTAAGAAGATCAAATATCTCCTTCCTATCACTGTCCTTCCTCTGGATTCTCATGCATTCAGTACAATACATCTTGCTAGCACATGAATCACACATTTCCATCCTTTGGTAGTGGTTCAACTCGTCTCACATGCCTTCAAATCTGCACATGAATTACACATTTCCTTCATTTGGTAGTGGCTCAACTCGTCTCACATGATTCAAATCTGGAAAAATAATCTCCACTCAATTTCTCCCCTGGACGTTACTGATTAATGTTATCGACGAGGCCAAATACTTTTGCACAGTCAGGTCTCTGTGAATATGTTTGACTGATAGAAATCCAAACCACTGGCAAAAGACACATACATAGATGAGCCACTAATAGACAGTTGCATAGAATTCAACAACCAAGTTATTACTTGCATGGTATAACACCTCTAATCAACATACTTCTCATCCGTAGGAGCTGGTTCGGGGATTGTTCCATCTGCATGCCCAAGTTTCTGCTTGAAACCAAGAAACAATTCGTCCCATCGCCACCATGCCAGATAATTGGTTCTATCAAACTTCACTGTGATGATTTGAAGTCCATGAGAACCTTTCGTATCACCACCCACACTAATTGTGGTCTCATCCATTCCTAAAACAACAGTCACAACAAATATCTTCACCTGAAGAACAGAACAATCGCAACAAACTAGCATTACTTCTAATTAAATGAAAACCAACAATGCAACTACAAACAACTTCATGTCACTGACAGTCACACGACCAAAAGCACTCAGCAAGCAACTACAGAGACAATAAGATCCTGTTTCAGCCCATACACAGTGGAACACACTGCTGAAACTATACCCGCAAGCAAAAAAAGAGTATGCACTACAGTGATCCAAATTACATGAGACCAAGTTAATATGATCCAGGAAGGTAAACCGGTTCAAACACATCATATCATCATTCCCAGGCCGGCAAATTCCGCCAATCCGGGTTGGAAATATGGACATTAAAAGAGTGTAACCGAAAAAAATAAGGTCCAATGTACCCTATGTACCCATGTAAGCATGGGGGAATAGGGAGACACAAGCAACATCTTGCTTGGCAACCTGGATCAAATGCGAAGGCATGTCCAAATGTCACGCTGGAGATTAGAAAAGAGATCTTGGAATGGATGGATAAGACTTCAAGGACGAAACATAATGACGAAGTGATTTTACAATAATACTATGATATGGATGAAGATGAGAAAGAACATGATAGATCTACTCCCTCCACGGCTCGTACTGGAAGACCACCACCCCCTAAAAGAGCACGTGGTAGAAAGGGGAAGGGATTAGACAAATTCTTCTCTTATAGACCACATCCCGAGGATGTGAAAGACGCTAAGGGTAAGGGTCCGACCCAAACCACTATAGAAAATAGGTTTAAAGCTAAAGACCGACCCGCCACTATTCAATACTTGACTAAGTGGATGTACCAAGCCGGTACTGCATTCAATACCGTAAAGTTAAAGAGCTTCAAAGTAATGGTTGAAGCTCTTGGACAATTTGGACCTGGCCTAAAACCTCCATCATATCATGAGATAAGACAAAAATGTCTTTAAAATGAGGTAGACTTCACAAAAGCCTTTCTCGGGGAATATCGAGAGGATTGGAAGACATATGGGTGCTCACTAATGACCGACAGTTGGATCGATAGGGCCGGTAGGTCAATCATCAAATTTTTGGCAAATTGTCCGACTGGAACTATGTTCATTAAATCCGTAGATGCTTCGGCTCATTCTCACATGGCCGGATATTTATTTTCCCTTATAGATGAGGTGATAGAAAAGGATATTGGTGCACAATATGTTGTCCAAGTTGTCACGGACAATGCGGCAAAACTTGGTGGCCGAGGGTAGACTAATAATGGAACGGAGACCACACATATATTGGACCCCATGTGTAGCCCATTGCTTAGACTTAATCTTAGAAGACATGAAAAGTGCATATTAAGACCGTAGCTAAGGCTAGGAAGGTAGTAGTGTATTTGTATAAGCATACACTTCTACTCCAGCACATTTGTAAAGCAATTGGGGTAATTTGCAACACCCCGCCATCACCCGTTTTACTACAACCTTCTTGACATTACAAAGCATGTATGCTAAAAGAGAAGACCTTAGAAGCTGCGTAACTTCCACCAATTGGAGGAATGGAGCTTAGTCAAAAAAGGCCGAAGGAAAGTGGGTGGCACAAACCATCTTACCCAATTCTTTTTGGAATAATATTGCCCAATCACTTAAAGACTCGCAACCAATCATAGAAAAACTACGATTGGTTGATGGTGATGAAAAGCCTGCTATGGGCCATATCTATAGTTTTATGGAGAAAGCTATAGAAAAATTAAATCTAATAATATGTACAAATCTCGTCTCTTTCAACCTATTATTGACATAGTTGAGAAGAGATGGGTGTCCAAATCTCTAGCCCGTTGTATTCCGCGGCATTTCTCCTAAATCCCGCGGTTTATTTCTCTTATCCAAATCAGGAGGCGGTGGAAGCAACACATATTAGTGATTTTCTTGACATTTTAGAGAAGATGGTACCGTACTTCCGGACAAAGACGAGCAAGGTTGGATTAGCAACTCTTTTGACGATACAAGAATGCTCAAGAGATGTTCGAAAGAGAAATTGTGGTTCGACAAAGAGAATCCAAAATACCTAGTAAGCATGTTTATGATTTATTTTTTATTATATTTTATTTCTTCTAAATTCATAGTTTAATACTATAAATATATCTAATTAATACTAATGTTTGTAGCCGATTAGTGGTTGTCCTATGAAGTGGATTCAATGACAAAATGTGGATTATTGAAGAAGATGGCCATTAAGGTTCTTGGCCTTACATGTGCCGCCTCGGCATGTGAATGGAATTAGAGCACGCTTGAGATGGTAACTAGTTTATTTTTATTTCATTTTTAGTCTCATAATTTTAATTTAATTGTTATTTAAATTTTAATAGAAATTAATATTTATTAAATGTTTCTCTTAAATAAATACACACGAAGAAGCGGAACAAGCTTGAGCAAAAAAGCTCAATGATTTGGTCTTTGTGCAATACAACCAAAAGCAACGGGATCGCTTTCTAAAAAATCGGGAACATCCGGGACACTATGATCTCATCTCTCTCGAAGACTTGTCATCCGATTCTCCTTGGATGGCGGATTCCTCCAATGAGCGAGTCTTTGAGAATGAGGATCTTACGTGAAAGCAAGTGGAAGAGGCCGTTTTTGGAAATGAGCTTCCTACCAGGTGGAGGAGAAGATCGACAGCGGGAGAAGGTAACTCAGACTCACGCTCGCGTCAATAAGAAGAAGAAGAAGACGAGATACATGAAGATGAAGAAGCACTCATAGACGATATAGATATCGTCTTAGTGAGATCGGATGACGAAGAAACCGAAGAAGAACAATATGTTGAAGAAGGAGACGATTCGAATGATGACGGCAATGCAAGTGACAATGATGGTAAAGGTGGAGGTAGAGATGTACCATTGTGGGTTAGAAACCAATGTGTAGAATTTTTGCCCGGTACACAATACCGCTAGGAAGTAAGAACAAATGTTAAGATATTTTTACTTAAATAATATTTTTCTTTTTTACTCTTTTCCTTCTTTTTTGTATGTTCCTATGTTCCATTTTGTACTATTTTGTTTAACATCAATGAAATTTATATTTTTCCTTCTAACTTATGGGTAATATACTTATATTATATACTTTTATTTCGCATTCTAGACACTACAAAATTAATAGAGCACAAAATTAAGACAAAACATATTATTGATCAACATGGGAAACTTTGGGGATTTTTTGAAATTTTTTAGGATTTTTGAAAAAAAATAAAAAATTTATGTCATGGCATAATGGCATATGCGAACCGCATATGCAATGGCCCTATGCCATCGCATAGGGTCGCATATGCCATTTGACTACATTGGTTGGATATGATGAAGAAATACAGCCTGGTAGTAATAATAATGATAATAATGATGATGGGAGTAGTGGAGGTGATGGTGGGGATAATGGTAGAGGCGATGAAACTCACGTTGGCACTAGTGGTGGAGGCGATGATGTTGGTCCCTCTTATGGAGGTATTGCCGAAAGGGACGAGGAACCGTTAACAATGTTCGACACTCCTACATTTAGAGGTGAAGGGGTTGAAGGAAGAGGAGCTTCAGAATCTTATCAAACACCACAAGATGATATGGGATATACAATTTCTACCTTTAGGAAATTTAGTTTGCAAAACATCAAAGATTCGGCAACCAATAACCCTAACCCATACCTGGTCCCTCAACCAACCTACCCCCAACATCAAGACTTCGTTGGTCAAATTTTTGGAGGACCGACATTTCCATATTACACTAACCCATACCCTATACTAATGCCTCAGTTTGAAGGGGGGACATATGAACATGGGTATCCATATGGCCAACACTATAGACAAAGTTAGCGCACTGATGAGGATGATCACAACGACAAGGAACCACCAAGGAATTCAATGTGGCTTCAATGTAAGTTTTTCATGTACAATGTGCTATGATCAATAGTCTACTATGATGACTTTAATGCTATATTCATATACAATGTTAAACTGAGAGGTTTTATACTTCTAAGTTGATAAAATTCTCAAAGATGCCTCAAAAGAAGCCTTAAATAATTTTTAAAAAAATTGAAAAAAAAAAAAAGATAACTATTAAATATATTTTTTCTGAATTTTAGGGTATTTTTTGGGATTTTTTTTTAAAAATTGTACCAGGCCAATGCATTCAATGTATCGGCGATACATATCGTCCAAGAGGACTGGACGATACGTCCCAAAAGTCTGAGATTTTGACCCATGATTGTGACCTTGAATCTTGGAATCTATGAAAAACTGGATCTGAGAGATATCGAGCTAAAGACCTTCAAATCTCTCAACAAGGCACCAAAAGACTATTATTGCATAATTAAAGTTGTGGATCTTGAGATTTCGATCAAAACCATATGCATTTTGCTTCAATCCGAGTTCGACAAGTTCATCATGATGATGTCAACATGATGTCAGCATAAAAGGTGATGACGTCAGTAAAAGGAGTTAATTTTGAAGGATTTTGGCTCTGATAGAAGTTGAATTTGATGGTTTAATGGTGTGATTAGGGTTAGGGTTTGGAAGAGGAAGAAGAAAGAGGAAACTAGGGTTTTGTGAAACTCAAAGCCAAACTCTTCTATTATTAGAATATAAAACTTATCCCATATCCCATGTATATCAGGACAATAGAAGAAGGGAAAAAAGTACAACTTAAACATTCTACCTACACACCCTATCATAACTAGTTACACACCAACTATTCTAGCACTCCCAATGACTCACACTCACCAAAAAAATCAAAAGAAAAAGAAAAACTAAGAAAACCCTTCTTTTCCCATTTCAAAAGTTTTCTATCACAGCCCATCTGAGAGATATAGCTCCCCTCCAATTTACAAGATCATAGAATGAGTCAATATTGTTGTCACAAAGATTCCTTTCAAGCACAAGGCACCGAAAACGTAAAATGGTTGTATTTTTTTGTTAGAAGTTGCAACGCAGTGCCAGGTTGCAAATATGTAGAAATATTTGGCATGATAGTAGTAACTACATGCTGCTAAACCAACATAGCAACCACAGAGCAAAAGCAGATACTCACCGAGCTTCAGAGTCATTGTAGAATCTAGAGCAGAGTGCAATAGGCCTTAATTGGATCATGCCATAAGAAAACTGAAGGAGAACTCCTACACCAGGGGTTCTCCCAATGACCATGACACTCACCAAAAAAAATACATAAAAAGGAAAAACTAAGAAACGCCCTTCATTTCTCATTTCAAATGTTCTCTATCATAGCCAACCTTAGGGAGATTTCCAGTGTTACCTAGGCACTTCTTGACGGGGACGCCTACATCGTAGACATCGGATATGGACTTTTTCACGTGTACCGACGTCGAAAGAAGCGGAATGAAAATCAAAACTAGGCGAACGAGGAAATTCTAGAAATGTAGAGGAGGCCCGAGTACCGTAGCCTCAGAGGAGAAACGGACACAAACCGCAAGGAGAACAGTGTCAAGCGAGCCCTCGCTCGAGCAACCACTTAAGCTCGCTCGAGCAAGCCCTCGTTCGAGCGGTTATAATCATCGCTCAAGCGAGCTACAGTGACGGAAAATTTTCGTTTTTTTCGTTTTTTTTACCTTTTTAGTCTTTTATTATTTTAGGACTCTTTTAATTGCGAGTTTTATATCGTTTAGGATTTTCTTAGCCTATATAAAGGCATTGTAAACACTCTATGGATTATTAATTATTGAATGAAAAGAGCTTTTGCTTGTGTGTGCTTGAGATGAGCCTCTACGAAGAGTGAATCTTCTTCCCGAGAAGGGTTTGGTGCAAAGCCAAGGGTGTGAAGCCTGCAAATCTATCTTTTATCCATCAAACTATTTTCATCTTCTCTACTTGTGTGTTGATCCTTACAATCCTAAATCAGCCATCATCCCTTTTAACATCCTAAATCCTAATTTTCCCTATACCGTGAATCGATCCGATTCAACAACCGTAGATCCCAGCAGAGTTATTAAACCTTCCGCATCAAATAATCAGAAGAAATCAATGATCCCATCATTGAATTGAGAGCGCCCTAATCTGGAAAAACCTAGAGTTCTATCTCTAGGATCGATCTGCGCTTCAATCTAACGGATCTAGCGCCCGGACTGAACCTGCCTGAATTATGCGTGATTCTCCCATGGAATACTATGAAAACCTAAGGTATTCGTTATATTTTGCAAGTTCTATTGTTTAATTTAATTCTAATTTAATTTCGGCAAAATCAATCATTGCATTCACGTAATTTAGGGTCCCATTCTGCGTCACTTCTACTTTTGGAATTTTCACCGTGCTAACATTTGGTGGCATTTGGACACGTGCCGACACTTGGTGGCCCTTGGACGCTCCTCGACACAGCACAATACTTCTAGACATGTATGAAAATACCACATAATACCATCAAAATATTCCTCGCTTTGACATGATAAAATGAACCGTCGTTTTATAAAAAAAACTTGTGTAAAGTTTAGTAACATATAAAATAAAAAACTTGGGTCCTTGAAAACGATGTGTATAATATAGTATACTTTTAGTTAGGTTCATGGCATACATTATGCACCATTTCATTACATATCTCAATTGGCTCTCTAAGATATCCCTTCGATTTTTTTTTTATATACATTTTATTTATATTTATTAAGGCCATGCTGCCAAACATCTATGACACCTTGACACTTGGCTGTTGGCACCCATGCCACGTGTCTAAGTAACACTGGACATAGCCCCCATCCAATTTATAATGAATATCATAGAATTTGTCAATAATGTTGTCACAAACATTCCTTTCCAGCATAAGGCACCATGGTTCAAAATTTTGGCTGATAATTCAAATTATCGGCCGAAATTTATCGGTTTCGGTCCACACCAAAACGAAATCAAGGTCCGAAATTTCGGTCAAAATAATGTATGGAAGGGAAAGATTCGGCCGATAATTTCGGTCAAATTTTCAACCGATATTTTCATCCTTGGAATGCACCAAACTACCATATACCTCTCCTGCTGAGATGCTTACAAACCTCAAACCTTCATCCAAAACTAATCTAGCATGACTTGGAGAAGGTCTCACTATAAAGTATACAGCTTAGAGCTGCTTCCAGCCAACCCAGCAGTCTGGTTTCTACAGCTAGTTAAACAAGCCATAAATATAACGGATCCATGTTTTAGCTACAATTAGTCTATTTATAAGAACCTTATATCATTTCCGTTGTCCAATCAAGTCCTGACACTTGATTTAAGATTTAAGCATTTATGCATGACATGTTCCTTAGACTAAAATAATCCACTATGCTAGAATTAGAATTTATGAAGCTAAATCCATTTTTCATGATCTCATTTTAGGATAGATAACTTTGTATAAACTTCACTCACCTGTCTCTTGCAATAATTATCTCGTCTCCCATAGTTAGCCAATCCAATAGAGTCTACATCAACTGTGTGTAAAGCAGCTAAGACTTTAGCAGTTGCATGATAAATAGACTTCCTCTGATTAGGAGTTATTCCCTGATACACGAAGAAGAATGACTGTAAGACTAAAATTAACAAAATAAAAAAGAAAATTTATCCAACCAGTATATTTATTTTTTCTTTTTCTTTTCTTATTTGTTTTTATATATGGGTAAACTGGGATAGAACCTGTGACATTAAGGTTCCAATATTGTCAACCTTTCAAATAAGCTACAGGCTCAACCCCAAAATTCTGGAAATCAAAATATAAAATATAGCAGCAGCAACAAGCTAAAAGAAGAAATCAAGACCACCTATGTACACCACATCCTTCCATAGAAAACATCAAAACTACTATTTTTCTTCGAGGATCCAAAAGACCAATATGGAAAGGTGTTCATATACCAATCTTACCGGCAGCTTGGAATCCAAAAATATGCGGCCGTCCAAATACTCCATGATGTAGAAAGCAGTTCCAATTATAGTGGCATCAGTACATAAGCAAAAGACCTTGGGAACAGGAACGTCGGTATGTACACCTAATGCCTCAAGAACCTGATATACCAACAGTTAAAAATAATCAAAACTTTTGGAAAACAGAATGATATCATTACCTATCAAAAATAAAAATTAAATAATTAAAAAACTAAAAATATATATATATATAATTTCATTTACCCACTTCACTAGAATGTGCGTCTTTAAAAAATGTAGCAATCACAATCAAGAATTTAAACTTCAGTTTAGGTCAGGGGTTCACCCAACCAAGTTTGATTCGACTCGGTAAAATCCCAGTGAGTTTTTTTTAACTGAATTGACTCGAACGAGTTGCAGCAACTCGGCCGTATAACCAATTTGAACACTATCTAAGAAGAATGTACGTGTGCATGCCGAGACCTTCACACAGCAGCCAAAAAGAAGTTTAATACAGCAGCTTCGAAAAGTAAACAGTAATAAGTACAATGACAATAATCGGAAAATTAGTACCCACAGTTTGCCACCGAAGAACCTACTATTTGAGGAGCTCAAAATCATCTCCAATTAATTATCAAAATTTTTTGAAAGATGCCTAAAGTTGAACATGTAGAGTTCAAGATCAATGTTTACTCATTTGCATGTAGTGCAATTACATGGTGCAGAGTTTGTTGAATGGTCGGTGAACCTAAAAGGGAAATAACCTAAATTTGCCATTTAGCTATATCAGTCATAGCTTATGAGTGTTCGAGAGAAATAGGACCTGCAAAGCTGACCCCCAAATAGATGGTGAAGCAGACCGGTACCAATTAAAAGCAGCTCTGATACCAAAATATGTAGACTGCATCCCACGAATATTAAAGAGATCAAAACCTCTTTAAATATGCCGGTACTGTATCAAAATACAGTCAAATAGCCCCCTGATACCACAGCAATTTAATAACAATAACAGACCTAAAAAAGAATTGTTCCTAACTTGTAAAAACCAGAAGTCTGAATTTCAGATTTTTGTGAAAAAACACAACCACATATAACGTTGATGATAACCACAGTTCTGCCCAAAACTCTATGTGAAAACACAGTGGAACAGCACTACTAAATTGAGTTCACTTCAAAACTGTAAATCTGGGCTTTCAATAATGATAGCAGCAGCAATCAAGTGACTTCAAACAGCATATATATTTCAGGAAAATAGATAGGAGTATTACTGTTTTAAAGAACTCAACAACAGCTCCGCGAATCACCCACTCACAGAACATATCAACTCATATTGTCAGCAGTTTTATATCCAGGAAATAGCAGCCATCAATACAGTTTAAAAAAGACATTAGAACCAGCAAACAGAGACTGAAAAGTCTCAAAAACCAGCACCGAAATCAAAGATCTCGTTCTCTTTTATTTCATATAAAACTCAGCCGTTAAAATAAAAGTCTCAACCAGTACAAATATAGATAAAAAATAAAGCTATAACTTCTAGTTTCAGTGTCCTACACCAACTAGGACTCTTTAACACCTAAAATAGAAACCTACTGAAAACCATATCCCTAATAGGACCTTATAACCAAAATAAAATTAAAAAATTCAATCTGAGATTACCGAAAACAAGAGTTGGTAATCTTTGGTTGACGTGATCACTCAAGTGATCACGTGACCTCCAGATATGGAGGCCAGTTTTCTAGAAAATTACTGGTTTCTAGTGGGCCCTTTGTAAATCAGTTTTAACCCTGTTTATCCCATTTAAAGCCTATTATAAACCCTGTTTTATTTAGATATAACTCAAATTACTGGGTTGCTTTGATGGCTATAACAACCCTAGCTATGGCCTGCATCATCCTCCTCGGGTTGGAGAGAACTCAACTCCAATGAGTAGTCCTCATCGCACTCCTCGTATAATCCCTTGTAGCTCTTCTTCCAATTCCTCCTTTTCCCGCCATGTCCTTTAATTTTCTTCTTTCTCTCCCGTGCCTTCGTTGTGATCTCTCGCCCTCGCTCGAATGCTTCATTCTCCCAGGGTTGAGGAAAGTTCGAGTCTGACTCTCGCAAATTTTCTTTTGCAATCCACACATGCCACCAAGGTAGCGTTGATCGACACCATCAATCACATACACATCACCATCCAACCGTTGACATTTGACGATTAAGAGATTTGACTCATATGTGTGGTCAAGATCTTCGTCGGACCATAGGTTATGATAATCTTATACTTTTTCACCATTGATCATCCTATCAGACAGTTGATCATGATCGGTATTTGATTATCCATCACTTTTCCATCGTCAAAACTTCCATTGAGACTTCATAAACCTTTTTCCCATCTCGCTCTCTTTTAGGAAACTGTGGGGAGGACATTTGGTCAGTGTTAACTTGGCACTTCTACTTTTGGGATTTTTATCGTGCTGACACTTCGTGGCACTTGGTACACGTACCGACACTTGGTGGGACTTGCACGGTCCTCAAACAGCACAAAACTTCTAGACATGTATGAAAATGCCACATAATAACATCAAAATGTTCATCGTTTTGACAACGATAAATGAACTTCATTTAAAAAGAAATTGTGTAAAAGTTTAGTAGCTACTCAATAAAATGTTTGGGTCTAAATATAGTATACATTTATATGGTCGCCAAGCTCAAGGCCCAAAAAGGTAAAATCATAACTTGGAACCGGGATGTCTTTGGGAATGTTCATTAGGCTAAGGAACAACTCCTCGCGCAGATAAAAACTTTTGATAGTTTTGAGGAAGAAGATTAACTGATGAAGAAAAGGATGTCCAACTTGCTCTCAAAATCGCATATAACCACAAATGCGTTCAGGAAGAGGAGATATGGAGGCAAAAATCGGGAGCTCATTGGCTTAAAAATGGGGACAACAATACCAAGTTTTTTCACTCGTATGCGTAGGAGAAACAAAAATTCTATTGTGAGAATCGAGATCGATAACATGGTGTTTGATCGCCCAGAAGATATTCAAGATCAGATCTTGAGTTTCTATCAGCAGCTATACTCCAAACCTGAGTCTTACACACCCATGCTTCAAGGCCTGAATTTCAGGTCCCTTGAGACAGATACTGGTTATCTGGCAGCCATTTGGTCAGAGCTTTCGACGAAAAAGAAATTAGGAAGGTAGCCTTCCAAAGCGCTAGAAATAAAGCACCAAGGCCGAACGGATACACTATCAAATTCTACCAGCCCTGCTGGGATACGGTCACACCTAAGATCCTTCGCTCCTTCAATGAGTTTTTCCTCGATGCTAAGCTCCTTGTAGGTTTCAACTCCCCGTTCATCGCCCTAATTCCAAAGATTGAGAATGCAGTTGACATCAAAGATATCAAACCATCATCCTCCTAAACTGCATCTACAAGATTCTTGCCAAAGTACTAGCAAATCGTCTTAGAAATGTTTTGAATACGCTTATCTCTCCCAATCAAGGAGCTTTCATTCCAGGGAGACAACTTTTGGACATTGCCCTCTCAGTGCACGAAGCTATTGACAGTGTCAAAAGGAGTGGACAGGGAGGCCTCGTTTTGAAGGTGGGCATGGAGAAGGCCTATGACAAGGTTAACTGGAATTTCTTGGGATATCTTCTTTCTAGAATGGGATTCCCAAAAAGATGGATTTCGTGGATCCGTGCCTGCTACGAATCCCCTTTCTTCTCGATCTTCTCGATCCTCATCAACAGAAGTCTCAAAGGATTTTTTCAGGGTACGAGATAACTATGACAAGGAGATCCACTGTCGCCGCTCCTTTTCAACATCATCGGCGAGGCTCTCCACAGACTTCTTCTTAAATCCTCTACCACTAATGACTAGCCTTTTTAAGGGCTTCCCTATTTCTTAGAGACTATCCATCACCCACCTTCAATTCGGGGGCGACACCATTATTTTATGTAGACCGACTCTTCCGGAAATCAGAAACATGCTTGGAGTGATATTGGTTTATGAAGCAGTATCAGGGCAAAAAGTGAATCTGCATAAATCAAAAGTTGTTGGTATCAATATTGGACAAAGCAATATATCCCTTCTTGTTGAATCCTTTGGTTGTCTTGAAGAAAAACTCCCTCTCAAATACCTTGGGCTTCCTCTCGGCACGAGCAAGCCAAAAATCCATCACTAGGACCCAGTCGTTAACCGGTATCGGAAAAGACTTACTACTTGGAAAGTAAAATGTTAAGCAATGGAGGTCGCCTTACTCTGGTTAAATCCACACTCTCGGCACTCCCTATTTTCATTATGTCCCTTTTCCAGCCCCGGCCTCGGTGATCGATTCCATCCACAGGATCATCAGGAATTTCCTTTGGGAAGGGAAGAACAGCAACTCTAATATACACCTTGTTAATTGGAAGGACTGTGGTACGAGTAAAAAAGGGGGAAGTTTGGGCATCTGTAACCTTAAACAAATGAATCTTGCTCTCTTGGGCAAATGGTTGTGGAGGGTAGGCGACGCCACAAATCAAGATCCTTTGTGGAGGGATATAGTAAACGAAAAATAGGAAAGGTACGGGTGGGACCTAGTGCCAACTCATAGACAAGGTTCAGGATGGTATAAAGGGGTGATAGCAGTCCAGGATCAATATCGCTCGAATATCAGATACAATCAGGGAGATAGGGGGAGGATGGATTTCTAGAGAGACAGATGGGTCGGTAACCGTAGCCTCAGGGAGGAGTTCCCTTCAATCTTCCGGATTGTTGCAAGCAAAAATGGGGTCATCTGACAGTTTGCGGAGCATAATGGTAGTGCTTGGGTTTGGCACATCAGCACGAGAAGGATGTTCAAAGATGAAGAAATAGACGACTACATTAGCCTCTTTAGCCTTCTTCATTCTATTTCGTCGAACAGTTCCGGAGCTAACACTGGGATTTGAGAGGGCAATACGAAAGACATTTTCTTCGTCTCGTCGTTTTAACATGCAATTAACAAGTATAACATTATGCACTGGGATAAACCCACCCACTGGCGTTTCTGGAAAGCTAAGATTCCACCAAAAATACCGTTCTTCGCTCAGTCGGTTGCTTGGAGTCGTATTCTCACCAAGGATCAGCTCCGAAAGAGAGGGATAGCGGTCAGAAATACTTGTTTCCTCTGTATGAAGGAAAAGGAATCCCTCTCTCACGTCCTCATTCATTGCTCTTTCGCGGCAAAAGTATGGTTCTCGATAAGTTTCTTATGCAATGGGTGTTCCCGGATTCGTATGACCTCCTTCATCAATGGGAAGGGGGACTCGATAAAAGTAATGAGTTTGCGTCTTTGTGGGACCTCACGCCTTTTACGACAGGGTGGGCTCTTTGGCTAGAAAGGAATAACAAAGTTTTCAACCGTATAGCAAGACCTACAGCTTTGGTAGTGGATTTCGTTAAAAATTTCTTGCTGAGTTGGGTTTCTATGGCACCTAACATGTCTCAACCCGATATCCTAGACCTTTTCAAAGCTTGGGACCCTCCTTGATCCCTTTTCCCTTCCTTTTCCTTTTTCCTTTTGTCCCTTTTGCCCTCACCTTTCTCATTTTGGCCTCTTCCCTTCACTTTTTTTGCTTTGGCAGCGACTCACTACTGCCTTGTTTTTGTAATTTTATCTCTTTTTTAATGAATTTCTTTGCTTTTACTAATAAAAAAAAATATAGTATACATTTATTTAGGTTCATAGCATTTATTATATCTCTTTTCGTTACATATCTCAATTGTCTCTATAAGTTTTCCCTTCAATTTTTTTGTATATATGTTCTGTTTATTTAATTATTTCTTAAGGTTGTGCCGCTGTATTGGAATCTTTACAAATTGGCGTGCCAAACATCTATTGGCACCTTGACACTTGGCACCCCTGTCACGTGTCTAGGTAACACTGCATTTGGTCATGAGCGTGAGGAGAGGAAAATCAGAGGACTTTGAGATCCGCTGCAACAGCTATACTACATTTTTAGAGACGGCTCACTGATGGCATTGTCGTCTTGGACATTTACCATAGCCGTGTTTGCAGCATTTATTTCTCAAACTGTTTAGTTCCTTTGATTATAAAATTTTTGATGTAAAGTTGTCAGGTATCAAGATATTGTCGAACCATATATTCCATTTGTAATACTACGAGTGATGTTCCAGTATGGCAATAACAAGGCAGCTCTTCATATTGCTGAGAATCTTGTGTTCCATGAAAGAACCAAGCACATAGAGGTTGACTGTCATTTTATGAGAGAGAAGGTCAAGTCTCAAAAGTTTTCCACCCCACAAGTTTTCTCACAAGATCAGTTAGCCGACATTCTCACCAAAGCTGTTGGGAGAATAAGAATGAAAGATATCTCATCCAAGTTGGGTATGATTGACATCTTTCCACCAACTTGAGGGGGAGTATTAGAACATATATTAGAACATTTGTAGTGTGCTCTTAGTTATATTGGGTTGATGTGTAAATTTTCATCCAACTAATCAAATTAACAGCCTTGCATATTTATGTAACAAATATATATATATATATATATATATATATATATATATATATATATATATATATATATATATATATATATAATAACAAATAAATACGCACACACCTTGTATTCCCTTTCTACTGCATGAGCCGATTGAAGCAACACACCAGGAGGCTTTTTTCTCAGCACATAGCGTTTAACCAAACCAAAACCAGCATCCACTTCCATAAGATACGTCGGATTCGATTGGCCATGTCCAAACTGCAATAATAAATTCAAAGAAAATTAATTAATTAATTAAACCGACTCAGTATAGTGACCAAATTCTCCAAAAAATTTTTTCAAAAGGTCGCAAGTCAGTCTATGATTAAATTGCAACCTTTAAAAAAATCACAAATTCTGCAAATAAATCACGGAAGTGACTTTTCACCAACCTTTCCCAATTCTTCCCCAAATTTTTGATAATTTTTATCTCGATTTTCACAATTATTCAATTTTCCCCTTTTCCCGAATTTGCCCAATTTTTTTCTAAACTGATTTATTCTCGAACCCCGACGTGGTCACTTTGCAATAAAACAGAAAATCGAATACTCGAAGGCTCTTCCAAAAAAATATGTATATCTCAACTACTCGAACTGATATAACTAACAAATTGAAACAAACCGGACCTGAAAAACTGTCGATTTGGCGGGAGAGGGAGGGAATCCTTGAACGTTCGATCGAGCATAGCGAAACAGAGCCTCCTCGTCTACCTCGTGAGCTCGTTGTACGCGGCCGAGCAGATCGGATGTACAGAACGCCATTGAAACCCTAGTTCTTCGAAGTAGAAAAGAATTATTATTGGATACCCTAAATATGGTACGACCTCGAGCGTATCGGGTAGTTGTGAGAGTCTATCGCCGAAAAGTTTTTAACGGAGATCTCGGTGGAGAGAGAAACCAGGGTTCTGAGTATGCTATGCTATCTAATTAATTATTAAATTATTTAAATATAATATTTATTGCTGATAATAAATTATTAAATTATTTTAATATAATATTTATTGCTGATGGATAACGCTGGCTTCTCAGATTTTAGTTAGGAGACTTCGAACCAGTATTGCGGCGGGAAATTTGCAACCTTTTGGAGACTTTCACAAAAGGAGTACTCATTTTAGAAGGTTTCTACTTGTAAAGAGAGAAGGAGGTCTCCCATTCAAGGGTTAAAATATCATAATTTCAATACATATCGTCTTGAACCAAAGGTTAAAATATCGGATTTTCAATTGGTATAGTCCTGAACTCCGATACATATCACGTATCGTCTGATACATTGAATGTATCGGCGGTACATTGAATGTATCGTTTCAAGACATTTTTTTTTTTTTTCAAAAAATCTAAAAAATCAAATTATTGTCCGTATCGGTCGATACGGACAAAAAAATCTAAAAAAATCAAATTATTGTTCGTATCGGCCGATACGAACGATATGTATCGTCCGTATCATTCGATACATATCGCGTATCGTCCAATACATTCAATGTATCGGCGATATATTGAATGTATCGTTTTGATACTCTTTTTTTTTTCAAAAAATTTATAAATCAAATCATCGGACGATAATTTGAAATTATCGCCCGATAATTTGAATGTATCGTCTAATACGGGCGATACATTTCCCGTATCAGACGATAATTACCCTATTTTTAGGGGGTACGATACATAGGCAATGTATCGTACCTATGTATCGTATCGCCCAGGTCCAAAACCGATACGTATCGGGCGATACGTATCGGCATCGGACGATTTTTTGACCCATGCTCCCATTAGTGCCCAAAAAGACTTGGTACTTGGTTACTTGTTAGGTTTGTGCCACGTGGGATCATGGTGTGTGTGCCGTTTGATGTGTTGGTGCTTGCGTCAGGTACCTCATATTAAAAGGAGCGATTTACTTAAAAAAGGCCCTTCCCAACATCCTTTAAACCGGCATCCAAGCAATTTGCACAGGGAATTTGAAAGGTATAATGTCTTTTTTACCCTTAATATAAATATAATCTTAATATAGATTAAATTATAGTTATGCCCTAAAAGAAGTTTGGTTCGTTTCTTTCCTTTCTATCCCTCTCTTTCTCTCTCCTCTTACTCTAGGTTGAACGACCTTCCACTTTCTCTCTCCTCTGGTTTTCATCTCTGTTGTAGATCTTTGAGGGAGAAGAACTGAGAAAGAATCAGAGAGCATGTAGAGAACTTTAAGAGAAGGAATCTGTGTTCAATAAAAATTAATAAATGATCATTGCTAACTAGAGGAGCCCACCAGCTATGATCAGGGGATTTGAACCACCTTCCACTTTCTCTCTCCTCTTTCTCTGTTGAACGACCTTCCACTTTCTCTCTCCTTTGGTTTTCATTTCCTTCCACTTTCTCCAACCATCTTCTTCTATGATCCTTCAAACCCTCTCTTCTTTCTCTCTCACTATTCTATTTGGTGTTCGTCAGCATGCACCCAAGTTCACGATCGTCGGATCGCAGAGCTAGCAAATTACATTAATGCCCTAAAAAATCAATTGCCCTAATTGTGTCTCTCTTGCTTCGTTCGAAGAGTGAGAAGAGAGAGAAAGAGGAGAGAAAAAGAAGAGTAAGAAGAAGAATAGGAGAGAGAAAGAGACCCGTCCATTGTAAAATCGTCTTCTTCTCTGATCCTTCAAACCCTCTCTCTCCTTTCTCTCTCTTACTATTCTATTTGATGTTCGTCGGCATGCACCCGAGTTCACGATCGTCGGAGAAGATGAACCCTATTCTTCTTGATTTCTTTTGCGAAAGATGAACCAGAGGCCGGAGGTTTGGAGAAGACGAAATAGAGGGCGACAGTTTTCGATCGTCAGCACAGGGGGTGGGGGGCAAATGAGTAATCCAACATCCACACTCCACAGTTCGTGGATGCTAAACGGTGGTGTAAACCCGTATTAAAGCCGTATTAGGGCGCTCTCGGGTAATTAAAAAAAATATATCGAATTCCGTGATAAAATACCTGGGGGGCGTGATTAAGTACTTTTCTCTATTAAAAGGTGAATCGGTACACGTGGAGAAATAGAGAGGCATACTAAGGCTCGCTTTGTAGGGCAATGGTTGTTGGTGTGTTGCACAAAAATTGACAGAAAATAGATCGAAAAATTGCTTGAAGGCACGATTAGATCAATGTACAATGAAGTCTCGGTGAAGCACCGATCTGTCACACACTACGTTGCACTGTAATATGTGACCCAACGAAATGAAAACACAGAGAATGCTCTAATAGGCACACGAATACCAATTGCGTCATTCGCGCATCGCGTGTGCGGCGGCGAACCGCCTGTGACGTGGGCTCGAGGCATAGCCTTCCGAGTCAGCCGCAGGGCCATGTGTGCCACTAGTGTATCAGGCATTGGTGGGTTAAAGTTGGGGCATCGTCGGCGCGCCACCAAGCCATGAGGGCTTCGCCATTGGTACTCCAAGAGCTTCGGTCGTAGGCCAAGAGGGCATGAAATATGGTGGCAGTTTGGGTCGTAATGCAGTGCCAACAGGGCACGCGATGCGGTCTCAACATGATCAAGCTGGGTTAGCAGTGCAAGGCGTTGTGGTATGTCAAACCAAGGGGTTTGAGATCCTCCCGCTATTTTAGCACTATTGATGTTTAAACCATATATATGGGGAAAGGATCTAACAGCTACGTGATGTGTCGCTGGCCTAAGTGATCCCCTACGGAACGCGTACGATAGCTTTGTGGGCTTGAGTTCGCGCATCCGGGCCTCACATAGGTGTTGGGTCGCTCTTGTCGCGTCGTGCGCTGGAGCCATCGTGTTGGTGGTCCACGACCACCCTCACGATGCCGACCTAAACTCTAAGTGGGGTTGCCCGTAGGAATGTCGCTGCGTATAGCTATATAAATTGAATTCGAAAATTCGCACAGTTTCTAACCCAATGCGCTACCGTGCAGGTTGGAAACGCGAGTAGGCTAATCTAGTTCGAGAAAAGCTAGTTGCTGTACGAGAGATTATATCGCAAAGAGTAACTCCGTGACACGCCGCTATGAGCTATGTTTCAATATTTCAAATCAAACAATATGAAAGGTAAGTTTTCATATATATGGCAAGAATCTTTCTTGTAAAATAGTGAAGTGGGACAAAACTTTTACAATATTTTTAAACTTGTGATAGGAAATGTTTCCCTCCAATATTAATTCAAAATTCATATCACTTTGACTTGAAGGTTGAAGGTTCAAGTATTGACAACATCTTTTCCACATGAAATCAAAACATTTAAGGAACCATTTAAAGATAAACGAACTAATAAATAAATAAATAAATATATTTTTTATAATTAAATAAATATTATTAAATTAATAATAAATATTTATTTTATTAAATATCTAACATTCCTCCCTTATTTACAAAATAAATATCAGCATTCCTCCTCTATTTTGTTAAATAGGTACTTAGTGTCAATATAAAATCTGATGACCAAAGATAATATATATATATATATATATATATATATATATATATATATATATGTACGAAATATTTTGAGCATTTCTTGACTACAATATGCATAAATGAAGGTGTTCTAAGGAATTGAACATTTACTTAGTGATAGTACATCAAAATTGATAAAGAACTTTAGTGATCTAAATTTTTGAACTAACTTTCTTATATAATCAATCGGATATATCACACACATAAGTAATCTAAACTTCATTTCATTCCTACAACCAACACTTTTTATAGCCTTGTGCTTATACCCCGATATTCATGAGTTGCATTCAAGAAAAGCCCTTATCTCTCTTCGAAGCAATCGCACTTCGTAACTCATATAAGTCAGTTCTATCATAAATGCCCTTGTAATTTAGATATTTCAACATTATATGTTATAGACTAATTAAAAGAATTATCTCAACCTCTTCCTTACGTTACAAGTACCACATTATTACTTGAGATGATTTGAGTTATATACTCACACTATTAATAATGTGCAATCACTTTTTATAACTTATTTTTTCTATTTAACCTTTAGTTTTTGGACTACAGAAAATAGGTCGGATTACCATCATAAGTGATGTAATTTATTAGGCTTTAAATTCATCCCTTCCGATGTTTTAATTATCATATCTCTTGCAAGACCTTTTGTAAAAGGATCCGCCAAATTTGCAAAAGTCTTTATTGATTTTATAGTAATTACTCATTCACGAAGTAATTGACTCACATAACTGTGTTTTAGACTTATATGCCTAGACTTTTTATTATAAATTTTGCTATAAGTTTTAGATAGTGCAGCTTCACTATCACAGAATAAAGATATCGGTGGCATATGCTTAGGCCAAATAGGAATTCTAATAATAAATTCATCGACCACTCTACTTCTTTGCTCCCTACCGCAAGAGCAATAAATTCTGATTCCAGAACTGCATGTATAATGCATATTTATTTCTTTGATCCCCAGGAAACCGCGGCATCTCTAAGAGTAAATACTTATCCACTCGTGGACCTTGATTCATCTGTATCATTGTTCTAACTAGCGTTTGTATATCCTTCAAGTACTGTAGGATAACCAACATAATGTAATATATAATCCATAGTTTTATTAAGATAACTTAATACTTTACCAATTGCTTTCCAATGTTCATGACTAGAATTACTAGTATATCTACTTAATTTCCTTTTGCATAAGCAATATTGGGTCTAGTGCAATGAGTAACATACATCAAACTATCAATTACTCTAAAATATTCTAATTATGATACACTTCTACTATCGTTGGGTTTTAATTTTACACTTGGATCAAAAGGTGTTGGTGTTAATTTTTCATTATGTTTAAATTTCTTTAACAGTTTTTCTATATAATGTGACTAAGATAAAATAATATTATTATCTTGTTTAAATAATTTTATTCCAAGAATTACATCAACTTCACTAATATCTTTCATATCAAATTTTGAAGCCAAAAAGTTTTTTTATTTTTAATACTTTCTAAATCAGTACAAAAAATTAAGAGATCATCCACATACAGGCAAACAATCACACTCTTACCGTTTGATATCTTACTATAAATACATTTATTTGTAATAATCTTAATCCATATGATAAAATAATATTATCAAAATTTTTATGTCATTGTTTAGGAGCTTATTTTAGACTATATAGTAACCTAATGATTTTACAAACTTTATTTTCATGTCCCTGCATGATATAACCCTCTGGTTATTGTATATGTACTTCCTCATCAAGTTTATCATTTAAAAAGGTTGTCTTAACATTCATTTGATGAATCTTGAGTTTATATATGAAAGCAAAAGCAAATAATATCCTGATTGAAGAAATGTTAGCCACTGGAACATAGGTATCAAAATAATTAATACCATTTTTTTGCCTAAAACCTTTGGCAGCAAGTCTAGCCTTAAAATTATTTATAGTGTTATAAGGATTAAGTTTTCTTTTGAATATCCACTTACAACCTATAGGTTTAGATTCTTGTGGTAAATCTACTAATTCTCATATATTATTGGACATGATAGAATCCATTTCATCATTTATGACTTTTTTCCAAAATACAAAATCAATAAACTTAATAGCTTCATCAAAAGTTTTAGGATCATCGATATTCAAAATAAATTTTATTTTCTTAGTTTTCTCATTTCTAGTTCCTTCTACAAGATAAACATAGAAATTTGAACCAACATCAATGGCTTTTCTAGGTCTCTTACTTCTTCTAGATTCCATTGCTTTATCTTCACTACTAGAGAGATGAGGAGAATTAAAAGATTCTTCTAAATCAGAGGATGCAAGAAGTTTAAAAATAGTAGAGAAATTATTATAAAATACTGCATCTTTTGATTCAAAAATTGAACCCTTTTTAAAAATATAATTATGCTCACATACCAAATATCTGTATGTAGGACTATTAATAGAATATCCTATAAAAATACATTCAATAGCTTTAGGACTTAATTTTGTATGTTTAAAATCGGGTACCCTAATTAACGCTCTACCACCCCATACTTTTTAATAATATAATTTGGGAGGTTTATTCCTCTAAATTTTATATAGAGTTTTAGAGGACTTTTTAAAAGGTATCCGATTTAAAATATAACATGCAGTTAGCAATGTTTCTCCTCATAAATTTGAATTCAAATCAGAATTTACTATTTCTACTAGAGTCCGATTTTTCCTTTCGGCAATTTCATTGGATTGAGGAGAATATGGAGCGATGACTTCATGAATGATTCAATACTTGTCATAAAATTCTGAAAATTTATGTGACATATATTCGCCTCCCCTATTCGATCTCAATGCCTTAATTTTCAAATCTAATTGATTTTTTACTAAGGTCTTATAAGAGATAAATTTATTAAATGCTTGCTTTTTTAATTAAAGATGAAAAACATATGTAAGTCTAAAACAATCATCAATTAAAGTGATGAAATATCTTTTTCCTCATCTAGTAGTAATGTTATTTAAACTACACAAATTAGTATGAATTAAATATAATAGTTTCGATTATCTTTCAACACTTTTAAATGACTTCTTTGTCATTTTAGATTGAACACAAATATTACATCTATTTTTATTATAATCTATATGTATTTTAGGAAGAAGTTCTAATTTAATCATATTTTTCATAGAACGTAAATTTAAATGTTCTAATCTATTATGTCATAAAAAAATTGAATCACACATAAACCAAAGAAGCAGATTTCTCATTGATATTGAACTTAAACATTCCCCAAGAGGCATACCCCTTGCCTACAAACATGTCTTTCTTAGAAAGTACAATGGAATCGGATTCGAACATAATTTTATATTCATGTTTATTAAGAATACAAGCCGATAAAAAATTCTTTCAGATTTCAGGAATATGAAATATATCATTAAGGGTGACAGATTTACTAGAAGTAAAGTTTAGAATAACTTTTCCGTGTCCTACAACTTTGACAGTAGTAAAATTTTTCATGAACAATTCATGTCCATCATGTGACTTTTTATAGGAAATAAAGTTATTTCTATCAGAGGTCACATGCCTAGTAGCCCTAGAATCGAGCTACCATTCATTTCCACCATCTACCATGTTGACATCGGAGATCACTGCAACGAGGTCTTCTTCACCCACAATGTTTGTCTAATTCTTATTCTTCAAGAATTCACGACAACCACGTTTGAAATGACCAAGTTTCTTGCAATAAAAGCAAGTATCCTTCTTTGCCTTTTCCTTATCCATTCCTCTCTTGAAATCCTCCTTATTCAGCTTCAGTTTGAAGTTCTTTCCCTTGTTCTTTTTCTTCTTCGATGTGGATGCATCTTCCATAATGTGAGCATTGAAGATGAGTTCAGTTTTCTCCTCTTTCTTATCACGTAGACGAATCTCTTCTTCTATGTGAATATGAGTCAAGATTTCCTCCATAGTTCGATCTTCTTTAGTGTGTTTCAAACTCTTATGATAATCTTTTCATCCCAACAGTAATTTTGCTACCTGCAGAGACTTGAAAACCTTCGTCTATTGTGTTTTCTTTCGTCATAAGATTGTTGAAGATAATCTGCATCCGATGCACTTTCTCTAAAATAGGTTTAAAATCATACATCTTAAAGTTAAATAACTCACTTACTAAGTATGTGCGCATGTCGGCTTTTTCTATTTTATATTTCCGTTCAAGAACATATATCCTTTGCAGTCTTGTAAATTTGATAGGCATAAAAAAGAGAATCAGCAAAAGCGTTGAGAAAATAATCTTTGCATGTGTAATTGTCGTCTTCCCATTTCATACTGATTCTACCTTCTTCAAGCGTTTCATCTTCGTACTCCGATAGTGGTGAGTCCATAGTGAGAACATATGCGTCTTTCAAGATTTGAGTAGGAAATATACTTTTGATTGCTATCGTTTGAAATTTGTGCCATTAAAACACTCAAGTTTTGTGATCTTCGTGTTAGAGAGTTTTATCATCTTTTGTGCCATAGTAGTATTGTCTTAAAATTTTTGACAAGTTACACAAATTTTGACGGAAAATAGATCAAAAAATTGCTTCAAGGCACTATTGGATTATTGTCTTTAAGACAATATTTGCCCCTATATGCAACGGGATAATGACAAATTCGCCTTCAGGATACAATAAAACCTCGGTGAAACATCGATCTGTCACACACTACGTTACACAATAATGTGCGACCCAACGAAATGAAAACATAGAGAATGCTCTAGTAGGCACACGAATATTGAGGACACCGATGCAAGATTCGAGATTTGCAAGTGCTTTGAATCCCTCATCTGGACTCTATTTATAACTTTTGAAGCACCTATTCAGGGGCGGTTGCGTCTGTCGGTTCCTTGCAATCAAGGGCTCGGATCGATCTGATCAACGGTTGCAAGGATCCAACGGTTCACATGCGAACAGTTACAACTTTTGGTGTTCAACAGTCATAACTAACTTATCCAAATCCGATCGTTCCCGTGAATGGCCGGGAACTGCCTAGTGCACACATGCGGTACAAATGTGAAGGCAATCCATGTCCGGTCAACATGTTAACCAATCGGACCATCTCATATCAAATAGGAAAGGCTCCCCAAGGTCCTTGCGACGATGCGTACGTGCAAAGTGCAATGTGCGTCATTCGCATATCGCACATGCGCGGCGGCGAACCGTCACTATGAGCTATGTTTCTATTTTTCAAACCAAACAATATGAAAGGTAAGTTTCCATATATATGACAATGATCTTTCTTATAAAATAGTGAGGTGAGACAAAACTTTTGCAATACTTTTAAACTTGTGGTAGGAAATGTTTTCCTCTAATATTAATTCAAAATTCAAATCACTTTAATTTGAAGGTTGAAGGTTCAAGTATTGAAAACAACATCTTTTCCACATGGAACCAAATATTTATGGAACCATTTAAAGATAAACAAACTAATAGATAAATATTATTAAATTAATAATAAATATTTATTTTGTTAAATATCCAACAATAGTCGAATCCAGCTAGGTTGAATTTGAATTTCGAGTTCAACCACATCTGCAGTCCTTGGAAATAGGAGAATTTTGACTAGACGCCATCCAATAAAAAATAAAGCACATGAAAGTCTAGACTCTCTCTTATCAAAGAGCTGCAAATGTGGTTGATCTCGAAATCTGTTTCAACTTGGTTGGACCTAACCATTCCCCAATTTGTGTATACATGAATTGCTATCAAAAGTTGACATTTTCAAGTGTTAAGGCCCCTGATAAATGATAAATATTACTGTTACAACTATTGAGAATGGTGAGTACTATTAGAATGCAAGTGTGATGCACGTGAGCAGGGGCAATAATTTGGATAAGTAGGAGAGATTAATGAAATTTCGGGATAATTCTAAGAGGGCAATAACTATAAGGGCCTCTTTGGATATGAGGAAAGCAGAGAAATTTCATGCACCAGGCTTGTGTGGTTGTGTGGTGGATTGAAAGTTTGGCTTGTGATTTAAAGGGAAAAATGGCCCGATAAATAAAAAAAATCTAAAACTCAAAGGGGCTGGGTAAAGCTTTAGAGGATGGGTGTTACATGCAGATCACATAGCACGTGAATTGCACTTGGACGCAGTGCCACCATAGTTGCATTCGAATGCATTCTCTCTCTCTCTCTCTCTCTCTATAAATATGCGCTCAGGCGTGGAAATATCTCTGCGCCTATTGATATGGGCGCAATACAAGATGGGTGGCAAGGGGCTCATTTTACTAACTAGGATTAAACTTTTAAAATATTTTAAAGGTTATATACCCTTCAAGTCGTCATTTTTTACTTTTTAAAAATCTCTATCTTTTCTCTCTCTTCTCTCCCTTTTTCTAAGAAAGTATCAGACTTATTTTTTCAAGTATATTTTACTCAAACAATGTGAGCACCCGGTAGCGAAGCGCTAACACCTTGGTATCGAAGCGCCAACACCCTCGTAGAGAGGCTCCGTGTGATAGAACCAATACTCTGACTAGTAGCAAAAAGGCGTGGGGGCCTTGGAGTTGGTTGGATGACTAGCGTTAAGGAGTCAGGTCTTGGAGGTAGGTGTGTGACGTGCGAGCGTGGAGGCGGGAGACTTCGCATTGCGTGCGTGCTCTTATATATGTGGTGTAGATGACGACTCGAGCTAGCTGATGTGCTAGTGTGACAACTAGATGTGCGTGGGTGTGGGTAGTTGATTTGGAGGTGTTGGTGTTGCATGAGTTGCGTGTGTCATGGGCAACATGTTAAATCAATACGTTTGGCTTGAGGTGATGTTTAAACCATATATGTGGGAGAGGAGCTACGGAGATACTTTGCACACACATGGGGCCTTGTCTCACGGAGGGTGCATAGTGGTCTCTTAGGTCTGTAAGGGTGGGCCTAAGATGTTGCTTCGGCAATGCTGTGTGTCACCCAGCTGAGGTTGCTATGTGCCCGATCTATGTGTCGTGATGTACATAGGTTGGCTATGAGGGAGACACTCGAGGGCTACATAAGAATCTGTGAGGCATGTTTGCTAGAGAGTTAGATGTGTGTTGGTTACGAGAGCCACACACGATAGTGAGCTTGATTCACTATAACAATGAGACATGGTGGAATGGGACGACATGAGGAACTGTATGCTACTGTTGCGAGGTGAGGTACTAGTGCATGACACAGAGTGAAGCTTGAGCAGACCAAGCGAGACACAGAGATGCAAGCAATGCGTGTCGCAGAGAGACACGATGCGTTGGTATGGTTGTCCTCGGAAATAAGGTAACCATGTTCGGAAGTTCCCGTCCTCTAAGCAGGTGGTATCAGAGCAGATAGAGGGTTAGACTGGCCTCGTTATATGTGACAACGAGGCACCGCACGGGTATGTTAGCTGGTGTCAAGCTGTGTCCCCGTAACAGCCGGCACCCTAATAGCGAGGCGCTGACACCTTAGTAGCGAAGTGTTGGCACTCTAGTGCTAGGTTGCCAACGCTGGGTGCCGATTTCTCATTTTAGGGGCGCCGACGCTTCGCTAAAAAAAAAAAAGGTGTCGGTGCATTGTTTTAAGGGCGTCGGCACCTTTACATCGAGGTGTTAGCGCTTCACCAAAAAAAATGGGGTGCTAGCTGCTCATTTTAGGAGCGTCGACGCCTCTATATCAAAGTGTTAGCACTTAGTTTTTTTTTTTTTTTAATCGAAGCAATGACACCTCGGTATCGATGCGCTAATACTCTTTTTTCTTTTTTAGCGAAGCACATACACCTCGATATAGAGGCGTTAGCGCCCCTAAAATGAGGCGTCGACACCCTAGTGCCAACGCCTTGCTATCGAGGTGTTGGTGCCTCTCTACCGGGGTGTCGGTGCTTCACTACTGAGGTGCTTGCGATTCGCTATCGAGCACCTACTTTTTCTGAATAAAATATACTTGAAAAAGTAAGTATATGTTTTCTTGGAAAACGGGAGAGAAGAGAGAAAAAAATAAGACTTCTAAAAAAGTAAAAAATAACGATTAAAAGAGAATATAACTTTTAGAAGTTTTAACCTAATTAATAAAGTGAGCCCATGCCATTCATCACTTCACCAAAAATGGTGCTATGTGTCGTGCCTATATCCAACATGGTCTAGAACATGCCACCTAAAACCTAGACCAACCATACCTACCGAGTGGGCTGAAGGAGTTAAACTGAACACATATTAATAGAGAATATTTTGGATTGGATAAGAGATACACAGCTTATGATATGTATTTTATGATTTAGGCGTGATTACTATTTTAGCAAATATTTTATATTACTTAAAGATCTCTTGACATCATAATGGATTGTATTCACCTCTATTTAAAGAGGCTTCTCCATTAATGAAAAAAAAGATTCAACTTGCCAAAATGTAGTATAATTTCATCATGTTATCAGAGCTATAATTTCTCCAATCTTGTGATCAGATTGGCCATGGTACTATGGCCTACATCTTAGAGCCCTATTTATTTTTTTTTCGCTTCTTTAATCCACACTCATGCCTCACGATCTATTAATCTTTTTTATTTAAGACTCCAACGAGAATTTTGATGAAACGACACAATCCTACATTGTAAGCTTTTGTAAGATATCACGACGAACCTGGTCTAGTTAGTCATCTGACTCTGACTGTCTCCAAGATGAGAGGAATGCAACAGTTATGGACCGATCAGAAGCTTTTAGCAATTTAATTATTAGCAATATTTCATTAAGATCAAGGGCACTTTTTTTTTTTTTTATAATCAATCGCACATTTCTTCCTCAAAGAAACATGCAAGAAACATACGATTGCAAGAGGGTAATAAAGAATATTTTGGATGATTAAGAGATATACATATCTTATGATGTGTATCTTGTGATTTAGGCATGATTAGGATTTTATTAATATTTAATTTAGGAAGTATTTTAAATTACTAGAGATCTTAATTTATGATATTTGCCTCTACTTAAAGAGACTTCTTCATTAATAAACAAAACAAAGAAAACTATTGCAAAAATATAGTCTTATATTTTTATCATATATGTCATGCCTCTATAGCTTGAAAACTTAGCTTCACTTAAACATGTGTAATTCTCTGCTGCAGAGCTCTCATTTTTGAACTCCGAGATTAGTGAACAACAGAACAAAAAAAGGAAGATGAAAGGAACAACATGAACAAGATAATGCTAAGGAGAGTAATATGTTTACCTGAACTGCATGAGTGAACAAGGCAACTGATAAGATAATTTCTTAATCCAGGTGTGGGGTACTCAGATCTGACACTGTCCATTTCACATTGGATGGTGATCCTCATGTGATAAGTCCTTGTTTAAATATTTTAAATCATTTGCAAAAACACCCGACGAGTTAGTGACGTGGAAAAACATCTTAACTACGATACAGTTATTTCTTAGGACACCCAGGTTGTTAAAAATAAAACATATTGATTCCATAACTTTTACAAGCATGATTACAACGTCCAAAAACAAATCAAGAACTTAATCACATGGCTCTAAAAAGCCGACGAGTCATCATTCATGAGAAACAACCTCTATCTTACCAACAGCCTTCATTTCCCTTTCTCCATGGTTCCAATTTCACGACTGTAGCAGTATCAAAATGCTCCTATAGTTTACTTCTGCTCGTCAATTGCGAGCGGTACAGAGTTCACCTGGGAACAAACACGAGGGAAATGGAACTGCCTTAAGATCTCCAAGTCAAATAATTATAATTAGGTTACAATACCCATTCAAATTTATAATGACCATTATATATTGTATTGAATTAAATGGAGAGGCAAACGATTTTTGGTCCCGGGAGGTGTATTTTGTAATACTTTAGACGGCAAAGGCATTCGAACATTAACCATGTTCAAAATCCTCTGCTGCATTTGGGAAATGTATTTGATAAATTGGGAAATGCATTTTGATAAATGAAATTCAGATGATAGTTAAATACGTGTGTGTGTGTGTGTGTGTCTATATATATATATATATATATATATATATATATATATATATAAAGGCCTAGGGCTATGCATCCACATCAGATAGGCACCATGTGGCACTCATCACGAGGATCAGATTCCATGGCCACCTAGACAAGATCGATCAAGTAACACCCCAAAAAATTGGGCATGATCCGATGCATAATCACCGTTGAATATGTGGTCAAAGGTGCCAAAATCAAGGCACCAAGTTGGTTGGGCGTCACCTTATCTTTGACCCATCAAATGGAGGCCAGAAAACTGAAAAAAAAAGAGATTGTTTTAAAATCACGTCCCATGGATGATCAACCCAAAAGGGTGTTTGTTTTGGGTGATCATGCCCCGTGGCATGTGATTTGGCATCCTGGTGCATTTCTCCAATTCTCATATATATATATATATATATATATATATATATATATATATATATATATATATATATATGAATTTATGGAAGAAAATGTCTATAATGAGTGTCTGAGCAGACGTTCATTGTAGACAATGAGCATGCGGACAGCATGGGCTCTAAGATGATGGATCTCTATGCTCTTTAAGTCCATGTGGATCTCAAGGTCAATGCAAACCGTGAGCTGGTGCTTGGTGGTCCACTCATTGTACACGAGCACTATATCGAATCAGGAAACTTTGTAATTAAATACAAGAGGTAATATATATGCTCTAAGGAGACAGTTTCAGTTTTGACTCTGCTTTGAAGTTGACTACTGCTTCAAAGCGGTAGGCTTTTATACTGGGGAATCAATGATTCAACTGTCCTTAAATGGTGATAGATTTGTGAAAATAACAATGGCGTGATCACTAAGGATACGACATTTTGTTAGAAATAAATATTTAGAGCCAAAGATTGGAGAGAGAGAGAGAGAGAGAGAGAGAGAGAGAGAGAGAGAGAGAGAGATTGATTTATTTGTAAAAAAAGCTAGTATAAGACAGGAACAGTATTGGCCTTCTAAAGAAAGGAATAGTATTATTACTAACAATTATATGTGAAGAATATGTATTGCATGTATATGATGCATCAGCAGGCCCATAATCCCGTTGCGTATTGACCAAAATACGTTACTAAGCGACCAAAATATGGCATCATGGCCAGAGCTGCTCATATCGCTCTAACTTATTATAGATTAAAAGCCTCACAAAAATCTTAGTTCAATCCTCATTTGACATGCAAAAAAAATAAAAAATTAAGAGTATTAACAGCCTTTACCAGATCCCGGAACTTTAGAATGTAGAACATTTCAAGATATCTACGAGTTTCACGCCTTTCAAGCTTTGACACATACTTCCAGAAGCCATAAACCCCAGTCAATGTCATTAGCCTTTCAGAATAAAGCTTCCACGTATACCTAAAAAATTACAGAAGGAAATGGCTACGGTTAGGAAGAACAAAAAGATCAACCACCCAAAAAAACAGGTCAGGTGGGTCAGGCCGACCCAGTTCCATATCTCCTAACCCTTCTATATCATCCATTATATATATAAAATATTGAGTCATTCACTTCATTGCTGATCCAACCCGGCCCGATGAGTCAAGTTTAGGTGCCCGACGCGGTGAAAACACCAGGTAGGGTTACGGGCAGACCTAACCTGTTGACAGCCCTAGGAGCAATTTGCAAAAATAAATTTAAGAAAGAACAAAAAATGCTAAGGGGAAGGAAATAATAAGTTCATCAATGAATACCTCTCCTGAACTCGTTGCAGTCCTCCCTCGGATATCTTATCCCAGTAGCTGGGATCTACCTTGCATTTCTCGAAGAAGTCACACATAATTGCAGCAGCCTCGTTGGGATGATATGGGTCTATATGGAAACCTGATATCCCATGTTCGATAATCTCAGCAGGACCGCCATGACAAGTGGCAAATGTTGGGAGCCCACAAGTCATGGCCTCCACAACTGTAAGCCCAAAAGCTTCGTAAAAAGCAGGCTGCAAAGAAGAGAGACATTTTTGAAGAAAATTAATAATATTTATTTGATTGGATGAGCAATATAAATTCAACAACCTCCATACCTGTACAAAAGCACCTCGTGTATCTGCTATATAGCGATACAATTCACCATTATGTGCCCTGTTCATCTGGGCAGATATCCAGCGGAACTGGCCATCCAAGTTGAACTTGTTTCTAAGATGGTGCATCATTTCAATCTCTTCGATTTCTTCTCTGTCAGTTGACTTACGGACATCAATGTAACCGGAAACAACAACAAGGTTTACCAGTTCCCTCAATTGAGAGCTCTTACCATACAACTCGACCAGTCCCGTAATGTTTTTCACTCGGTCCAGCCTTGCCATAGAAAACATTATGGGCTTCGATCGATCACTCAACTTTCCACTGGAATAACATATAGTACAGTTATTGGCAGAGGAATTGTTTATCAATATGCAGTTGAAGAGTTACTATATTGACCTCAGTTGTGCTGGGACTCGATGAATGTTATCTCAAGTTTCAACGTGTCACTTTCTTTTGTGGGATAAGAAAATATATATAATATCTGTTGGATTATACTAACTAGGATTAGAAGAAGATGACACTCTAAAGAGAAGAAAGTTGTTCTCTTGCGTAGAAAAATACCAAAAATGAAGACTAAAGTAATATACTACTTAGAACCTTTCAAGTTTAATGCATATGACTTGTAAAATGAAAATATATGAGTGATAAATATAGCCCAAAATGCAAATTCGGGAATAAATAAGCATATACTTCCAAAGCAACAACTTAGCCTAGAAAAAGATAGAAAATTACATTCTCAAAGTATATTCCATATTCTCAAGACACAACATTAATTACACCAATTTCTTATGACAAAAAAGAATTCCAAGATTAACCAATATATCTGCACATGGGCCAATGACCCAAAAGACAAAATGGGCCAGATGGGCTGGTATAGCTTATAATTCTAACAGCCCCCCTTGAGCTAGACTGATCAAACACCGAGCTTTTCTTTGATCTTAATAAAAGTTTCTTTCTTCAATGCCTTTGTAAAAATATCCGCTATTTGATCTTGTGATTTGCAAGGTTTCACATCAATTTCACCATCATTGGTTAAGTCACGGATGAAATGATAATTCGAATGTGCTTATTTTTGTAGTGAAAAATAGGATTCTTGGTTAGTGCAATGGCTGAACGATTATCACAAAACAAATTTGTAGCTTTAATTGAAGGATGCTTAAGTATTTCTAAGACCCATCTTAACCAAAGTGCTTGACAACCTGCCAATGCTAATGAAAAGTACTCCGCTTCGGTTGTAGAGAGAGAAACAACTTGTTTCTTTGAAGTCCATGAAATTGAACCCGAACCAATATTAAAATTGTAACCGGAAGTGCTTTTGCCATCATCTACACTTCCACCCCAATCACTATCACAATATCCAACCAAACATGAATTTTGAACCCTTTTGTAATATATACCATCATTAATGGTACCACATACATATCGCAAAATTCTCATTCCGACATTCCAATGACTTCTTCTAGGTGATTTCATGAAACGGCTAATCATGCTAACCGCAAACATAATATCCGGTCTTGTGGCGGTCAAGTAAATGAGGTTACCAATCAGACTTCGATAAAGAGTTTCATTAACTCTTTTTTCATTATCATTTTTGCTAAGTTTCAAACCAACCTCCATTGGAGTGCAAATAGGATTTGCATCTTCCATTCTAAACTTTTTCAATAAATCTTTTGCATACTTCTTTTGAGATATAAAAATCCCATCTTCATTTTGCTTTACTTCAATGCCAAGAAAGAAATGTAGGAGACCCATATCGGTCATCTCAAATTAAAGCATTATGGAATTTTTAAATTCATCATATGCATGAACTATTACCGGTGAAGATTAAATCATTAACATATAAACAAACAACTAAGAACTCACCTTGAGTGTTTTCTTTGATGTAGAGAGAGTGTTCAAAAGGACACCTTTTGAATCCATTCTTCATAAAGTACCCATCAATACAGTTATACCATGCCCTTGGTACTTGCTTTAAACTGTAAAGTGCTTTCTTCAATATATAAACTTTATGCTCTTTACCCTTTTCCACATACTCGGGAGGTTGATCAACATAAACTTTTTCTTCAAGAATACCATTTAAGAATGCTGATTTGACATCCATTTAATAAACCTTCCAATTTCTTTGAGCCGCCAATGCTAAGACCAATCTAATAGTCTTAAGCCGAGCAACGGGAGTAAAAACTTCTTTGAAGTCTATGCCATGTCTTTGCTTGTAGCCTTTCACCACTAACCGAGCTTTGTGCCTTTTGACTTCACCTTTTGCATTTAACTTATTTTTTATATCTATTTTACACCAATGGATTTGTGCGCATTTGGAAATTCTGTTAACTCCCAAGTCTCATTTCTTTTGATGGAATCAATTTCTTGATTCATTGCATGATTCCACTTTTCTTCTTGAGATGCTTCTTCAAAAGAAATTGGATCGTCATCGGCATAGAGTGCAAAGTTAATCTCATCTCTATAAAAAAGTCTTCTTGATGCTTCATAAATTTCATTGATGCTTTTAGTCTTCTTTGGAAGAGAAATAGAACTCGTTAATGATGATAAAGATGGTGAAGATGAAGATGGAGAGGAAGTTCTATCCTCTTCATGCTCACAATTTTGAGCATCTTTCAATTCTTCTTCGTTGACACAAATAGACTTTTGTGTCTTTTCTTGGAAATTTCAATCCCAAGCTTCTTCTTCATTAAATTTTACATTTCTACTTATGATAGTTTTCTTGGTGATAGAATTAAACAATTTGCATGCCTTTGAAGTTTTACTATAACCAATAAGAATGCATTTTTCGGATTTATCATCCAATTTTTTTCTTCTTTCATCCGGCACATGAAAATATGCAATGCTACCAAATATCCTTAAATGCACAATACATGGTTTGTATCCATTCCATGCTTCTTGTGGTGTCATGCCTTCAACACTTTTGGATAAGGCATGATTCAAAAGATAGTTGACACATGCAACGGCTTCGGCCCAAAATATATTTGGCATCCCTTTGACTTTTAACATACTTCTAGCCAATTCCATAAGGGTTATATTTTTTCTTTCGGCAACACCATTTTGCTGAGGTGTGTACCGAGTGGTTAATTGATGCCGAATGCCATTATCTTTTAAGAAATTCTCAAAGTCATGAGAAACATATTCACCACCTTGATTGGTACGCAAAGTTTTCAACATAAAATCACTTTGCTTTTCAACCAAGGCCTTAAATGTTTTGAAGTGACCGAATACCTCAAATTTTTCTTTGAGAAAATAAAAGTGAGGAAATAACGATTACCGCCAATGGAAGTTGTGTGCATAGGCCTGCATAGGTTCGAATGAACAAGCTCAAGCGGATTTGATGCCCTCCAAGCTTTCCCAATCGGAAAAGAATTTCTTTGATTCTTTCCAAGTGCGCATCCTTCACAAACTTGGTCTTTGCGATCAATATTTGTCATGCCTCTTACCATGTGATTTTGCACATGAGAGTCAAAGAGCTAAAACTCAAGTGACCATATTGAAGATGACATAGCCATGATTTGTCTTGGATGATGGAATTGAAGCAAGGAAGAACTTCATTTTGAAACTTAAGCGAAAACATCTTGTTTGGAGTCATCTTTACTTTGGCAATGAGTGTGTTCACATCGTTGATTTCACATGCATCTCCTTTGAAATAAGCATTGTGTCCTTTCAAAAGGAGTTGTCTAATACTTAGAAGATTGTGCTTGAGGCCGGGTATATAGAAAACATTTGAGATGCGTTTGATGTCTTTCTTTGATTGAACAAGAATATCACCTCTTCCCTTTACGGAAAGTCGTTTATCATCACCAATTCTTACTTCACTTTACATAGATTCATTCAAAGTGACAAATACGTCTTTGTTTCTCGTCATGTGGTTACTACAACCACTATCAAGATACCAATCTTCATTTAATGCAACTTCTTAAACATTGCAAGCAAGAAAGAGAGTGTCATCTTCCTTACTTTGATTGTTTTCTTGAACAAAATTTGATTCCTTTTTTTCTTCTTCCGCCAATCTTTTTCTAGAAAATTTTATGGTGTGACCATGCTTTTGACAATGATAACATTGAACATTAGAAAGAGAAGATCGGCCTCTTCCTCTTCCTCTTGATGGCGAAGATGACGAATCTGCATCTCTTTCTTTTGCTTGGTATCTTCCTTCATTATGCCTTCTTTGTCCGCGATTAGAATGCCTTCCTCTTCCACCTCTAAAACTTTCTTTAAAAGAAATTTGAGTTTGAAAAGCTTGCTCTAGAGGAGAAGAATCAAATTGCTTCATATGAAGTTCATGGGATTGAAGCGAACCCAACAAACCTTCCAAAGACAAAGTAGATAAATCCTTAGATTCTTCAATTGCAACAAGATATTCAAACTTACGAGTCAAGCTGCTAAGAATTTTTTCTACAATTCTTTGATCTTGAAGATTTTCACCATTAATCCTTAATTGATTAACGAGAGAAATTACCCGATTGAAAAAATCCTCATCCGCTTCCGAATCCTTCATTCTTATAGAATCAAATTCACTTCGAAGAGTTTGGAGCCGCACCAATTTGACTTTATCTTCGCCTTTGTATGAAGCATAGAGAGTATCCCATGCTTGCTTTGCCTATGAGACCGATGAAATTCTTTCAAAAATAACTTCATCCACAGCTTGATAGATGAAGAACAAAGCCTTCTTGTCCTTCATGCGATTTTCTTTCAACTCATTGAGTTGAACTTGTGTGAGAGTCGCTTGATCCTCCGGTTCTACATATCTGGTCTCAACAATATCCCACAAATCTTGAGACCCATATAAAACCTTCATTTGAATACTCCATTGATTGTAGTTCTTACCGGTGAAACGAGGAAGTTGAGGTTGCAACATATTGGAAGCCATGAATCTCAAGCTCTGATACCACTTTGTTGGAATATACCAACTAGGATTGGAAGAAGATGACACCCTAAAGAGAAAAAAGTTGCTCTCTTGTATAGAAAAATACTAAAAATGAAGACTAAAGTAATATACTACTTAGAACCTTTCAAATTTCATTCATATGACTTGTAAAATGAAAATACATGAGTGATAAATATAGCCCAAAATACAAATCCGGGAATAAATAAGCATACACTTCCAAAGCAACAACTTAGCCTAGAAAAAGATCGAAAATTAAATTCTCAAAATATATTCCATATTCTCAAGACATCACATTAATTACACCAATTTCCTATGACAAAAAAGAATTCCAAGATTGACCGATATAATTGCACATGGGCCAATGACCCAAAAGACAAAATGGGCCAGATGGGCCGGTCTAGCTTATAATTCTAACAATATCAAGGATAAATTCTATGTTAATTTATTCCTAATTTGTTCGATTCTCATTCGAATTCGTAATTCGCTAATTCGATACGAACCTGATTTTTTTCTGCTAGGGGTAGGATGAGTTTTTAATTTTTAATTTTATTTATTTCTTCTGGCTAAGCTTAGAAGTTAAAATATATAAATATTAAAGTTAGGGTATGTATTACAAGCTTGGTTTGATATCTTGGTTAACCAGGCGTGATGCTTAGTCAATAGGTGTTTCAGGTCTTGGGTTCAAGTCTCCCCATCCCCATGTGCTTTTTATGGTTTAAAAATCAAATTCCCCCAATTCGCCCAGGTTGGCCAAATTACACCGAACCAAATGGCGAATTGATTTGATGCGAACCAGTTCGTCATTCGGATGGTGTACGAGCGATTGCATATGGAGTTCACAATAGAAACCCTACTTTTCATGCCTAAACATAGTTCCTCACCATTATCATCATTTCTTTGTACCATCTATTTTGGATCGGCTTCGTGAGACCTATTTCTCCACCATTATTTTTTTCATAACTTGAGTGTCCAAGCCTCTTAGAGCACTTGACTAATCCCATGGGTACATGCGCACCCCAAGTTAGCACATGTCGGGTCAGTACGGGATAAAATCCCTAGGGTACTCCACCATTATCATTGTTGTTTTGTACCAGCTATTTGGGATCGGCTTAGTGAGACCTTTTTCTCCACTCATTTTGCTTTAAGGCTAAAGCCTGCCACTCCAGTTTTCCATATTGTTTTTGACTAATATATTGGTCTTCCCCTCCTACTTAGGCTGTCACTGGGTCCAATCGGGCCAAATTCTAGGCGTGCCCGATCCTTTGAGCCTCGACCAGATGAGACGCTGCTGATGTTGGGTGGGGCCAACTGGGATCAAAATCTCTTTTTCTCACTTATATATAATCTACACTACTGGGTCGGTTTGGGTAGGGCCTATCTTCCCAACCCGACCGATGGATCAAGTTTTAGAGCCCAACATGGTTAAAAACTGCATCGGGCTTATTAGGACATGGACACAACGCAGCCCATTGACAGCCCTAGTCCTACCTCCTCGTGCTTGTATCATAGCCATCCTTTGTAGGTGAGCTCTTTCAGGTCTCCAATGGACATGCACAAACTATCTTAAATGAAATACTTTTATTTTTCCTTTATTGGGGCAGAGTTATTTGAAAACCTTATTTGCTCAATCATACTAGTACCGGTGCGTACCAGTATCACGGACGTTTTGGAAACATTTCATAAATGAATAGTTCTTTTCTTTATGTGACATTTAACAAAAGGCCGATTTCCATAAAGAATACCTTTAAGGCTCATATTGTCACATTCGGCCCACTAGAGTGAAATATACGACCATAGGCTCCTTTTTCATCACATGTGATTCTGGACCATTTATCCTCACTATAAAAGGGGGCTTCAAACCCCAAAGCAAGCTTTTTCCCTCCCTTTTTCTCCATCTCTCTGTCCCTCTCTTCCTCTCCCTCATGCACAACAGACCGGAGCTCCACTCGTTGCCACTGCCGTCCGATGAGCACGCAAGTTCTCAGTTGTCCTATAAGCAGAACCATTTCTCTGAACCCTTTCTCTCTCTTAGAAACACTTTCTCCCTATTAGAAACTCTCTCTCTCTCCCTCCCTCTCCCTTGAACACACCATCTCGTCGACGAGATTTAGGCTCTAGTATCAGATCAGATCATCTTTTCTTGAAGGTAACCGATTTAGCATAACTTTTTCCCCATATATGCAAACGATTATATCGAATAGTTGTGTATGGGATTTTCTACTTTTTTAGGCACAATCGGATTTTGCTAAGTTCTGCACTTCTTGCACCTAAAACTGCACTTTGACGGTCCATAAGTCGAATATGAGCTATAATACTGCACTACGGTCATTGTAATTGCACTTTGAGTTTTCCAAAGTGCAGATTGACTGTGCAAAAGTGTAATCACAGCTAAACATTGCACTAGTTTACATAAAGTGTAGTTAGCGATTACAAACTGCACTTTGACGTAAATTAACTACGCTAGGTTTTGCCCGAACTGAATTTGGAGATACCAAACTGCACTTTGACGTAAATATACTGCACTAGATTTCCCAACGTGCACTTTCGATATATGAAACTCAACTTTGAAGTGAAATAATTACACTGTGATTAGTCAAAGTGCAGTTTGAAAGCGTAAGGTCACTCTTTTGAAATATGAAACTGCACTCTAACGCAAAAATACTGCACTATGTAAGGAGTACACTAATTTTGACGCATAAATACTGCACTAATTTGGCTTGTTCTTGGAGAAAGAGTGCTCTTACTCCCTTGCTTTTTTTATCATAATCATTGGTAGTGGAATCAGATGATGCCTACATCCAAAGAAAAGGTTTACATATGATGCTTTTATGATGGACAATTAGAAGATATTGACTCTCTGAAACCGGTGTATGAGGGGAAAAAAAAAAGTATTGGCAGTGGACATAGAGATAAGTTTAGACGATTTGATTGTCAAGTTATATGAGGTGACTAAATATTTGGCGAAAGAGACAAAACTAAGACTTAGCTATGCAATGCCACAAGTAGGAGGAGAAAAGTATGGGGTAGACATAGATGACGATAATGACGCGGAAGAGATGACGAATTATCCATAGTTTGTCAGGTCTAATATATGTATTTATGTACACAAAGCTCCCTCCGATCAAGACAATGAGTGTCATATATATCCTTCAATTGAAACCTCCGCGGCTTACCTCCTATTGAGTCCCTTCCCATTACACGCCTATCAGATGGGTTTGACACTCAACTTAACACGGCTGTAAATGCAACGACTACTGTATGTCAAACTCCTATCCTCCCCTTATATAGTCCTTATATTGGAAAATGCATAATTTATTTACATTGCAAGTTATTATTTCATAATTTTCTTATCTTAGACAATTATTTCTTGCCATATATTGATGTAGGAATGAGGACCGTACTTCATCTTCATTCGTCACAACGGGAATTACACAACCTAGCGCATCTTCATCCTAGCATGAAAGGTTAGATTTCAATTAACTAACTTAATAGAATTGATAATTCTTCGCAATTTAGATTAATTAAGTTGATCCTTGATTAGGCGCTTGTCAACGGGCATGTAGGAGCTACGTGTTTTGGAGAGCGAGAAAAAAGTTGGCGTGGCTGTACCGCATCTCCCCACTAATGCACTAAATGAATACCTAAAAGCATCTGGGAGTGATGTTTTAGAGAGCATTGAATGTAATATTGGTGTAGTATTTGGAGTCAATAATGAGAAAGGTACTCCACTCTCCAATGGAGGTGGTAGAGGTGTCAATGCTAGTGTAAGGACTATCGATGTAGAGCCCTACATCGAGCATGCAAAGGAGATTCCCCTCAATGAGATAAGGGGTAGTTGGAAGGGGTCTAATAAATTGCTCCCATCATACATGGCAGAATTGAAACGTGTGGATCCTCAATGCCTCGTATACTTGCAGACTAAAGAAGAATACACATTCTTAAGATTCGTTTGGGCATTTGGGCCATGCATTGATTCATTTAGGAATTACATGCGACCATTAATTTCGCTTGATGGTACACATTTGTTGGGAAGACATAATGCTTCACTCCTTATAATTACCGACACTGATGGAGTGATAGAAGGATATTCCCATTGTGTTTTGCCATTGTGGAATAAGAGAATCATAGTTTTGGAGAATATTTTCTACATGGGTTGGCAGAGATCATAAGATATGAGCCACGTGTTATCTCAAGTGATTATAAAAAAGTCTTAGTCAAGCAGTGCCAAAAGTATTTTGATAAGCTTCCCATGGTTATTTTTATATCATCTCGAGAAAAATTTGAGTATGTACAAGAATGAACTTATAATAGAGCACGTAAAGCAAACTTGTTATTGCATATATCGGAATTAAATTGGAAAAAAATGGAGAAAATTGAGAATATCTATTTGGAAGAACATACATAAATTGCAGGGATTGGAAAATATCATTGGACTAAAGTACTTTTTCCTATAGGGAGGTATGAACAAACAGCCACAGCGCGTTCCAAATGTCTTAACAATGTACTCCAAGATGCTAAAGAGCTACCGATCATTGGCTTGATAGAATGCTCGCATAAGAAGGTGGTGCAATATTTTTATAATAGAAGGATCAATGCTGAAAAGTGGACGACGATCATGACACAAAACACTGAAGGGTTTCTAAAAGAAAATGAAAATGCATCGTTCATGTATTCTCCATTCCCCTCTTATTGGGATGAATTTTTAATTATGGGAGATACAAGTGCATTTGGGAAAACACACATGCTCTGTATTGTGGTAAGATTCTAGGCGTTTCATAGGATCCTAAATTTCAGCACCATCTGATTCGGACTTTTCCTACTTTGCAAATGACAATAGGGTGGCTTCTAACATACTCTGCATTGTGGTAAAATTTGAGACATTAGGAACAAACGACTGAAAGGGAAAAGAAAATATAAGCAAAAGCTGGGCATTAATAGGAAGTATGAACTCATGAAGTAACATCTCTTGAAGAAATTTGGATATTCACATTCCTGATTCTTCATTATTAATAAAATTAGATTGAGAACCTACATCAATCCACAACAATTATCAATCCACATACGTATATAAGTTATAATAAATGATACCAATATGAAGGAATCCCCATCACAAATGGAGAAACGTACATTGCTGCACAACCAATTTTCCCCATTCGTACTCAGCAAATCCACGTATTGAACTCTATGGTCAGTCATACAGATGCATCCTTTCTTATAGATGAGTGTGAGCTTATGTTAGATTAGTACGAATTTCATAATTAGAGTCCCTCAAAAAGGGAATGGTCATGACTTTTTTTGAGGGTGTGTTACATCAATCAAGTCGGAAACAAAGGCCTCCTCATCCTTTGTCAAAGGCCGTGAGGGGTGTGGGCAGCCTCATAAGGGGTCGAAGTAGACGTAGGGTCCTCCACAATCCTCCTTCTATAGTCGACGATGACAAAATGAGGCTTCAAATATTTTGACAGTGGCCTATTCCGCTTCTCAACCTCCTTCCAAACTTCCACTTCAGTCTGAAATTGATGAACAAACATATATCGGCATCTAACTTTCTTCGCTGGCTGCACTCGAATCGGCGATGTTAATAACCCCGTGTTCTTTGCGACCACGTAAGGTGTGACTGCAGATGTGGGAGTGGCATAGCGCTGCTGAAACGAAAAGTATAAGATAAAAAAAGTTGCACATGGATGAAGACAGTGTAGAAAGGAATCAAATATATGACTCTGCATTACTGAAGTAGAAGCATCCAAATCCAACATGATCTGCTCGAGGAGGGTTTACCTTTGCAAAATTAAACAAAGCGAATATTCTTGTGTTATACATAAAATATATCCAATGTTCCAACTAGCGAAAAATTATTATGAATTACCTCTAAATTTAGACCTATCGTGGGTTGGGTCTCAGGGTTTATCTGTCGAATGGCAGGGTCGGGGATAGAGTTTGTCGGTAGGGTATGCTCAGGGCTATACCGTGTGCGAATGTCATCGATGACAACAACTCGTCAATGTTAGGAAATGAATAACTTTATTATAAGAATATGTCAAATCGAATGTAATATAAAATGTGCATCCTAACCATTTTAATTATCTGAACATCCTCCACCACTGTGAGACTGTCACGCATCTCTCTTTCTCGTCTCCATTTCATTCTTTCACATTTTTTTTTTATCAGTAATAACAAATATATTGATAACCAGCAAGACACTGAAAGGACCAATACAAGGACAGTACGAGCAAAAAAAGGAAAACAACAACAAAGAAACAAAGGACAAGGACCCCGAACAACCACAAAAGCAGGGACAAGCCAGCAGGCTGGCTGATCTGCCAAACCAGCTCCCTATTCAACTCGGGTCCCAGGGTGAATTGTTGCCCCTAACTACGTCACCGTCTCTAGCGACCCAAAACCACATCAGATCTCTGACAGACTTCATCCCCACAAGCCGATGTTTACGCTCGAAAAACGACATGTTTCTCTCGAACCGGATGCTCCAATAGACTACAAAGAAAGCCGCCTTCCAATAGTCACCTAGCTGACCCTCAAAACTGGTAGAAGACCACGCCAGGAACTGAAGGTGCGTCGATGAAGGGGTGACCTAATTCATGTCAAAGGATTTTAGGATTACGCTCCAAATCTTGTGCGCAGCCCAGCAGTGAAGAAAGAGATGTGGCGCGGACTCTTCCCCATGGAGGCACATCACGCAACTGTTGGGGATATCCTTCCCCGCCGAATGAGCTGATCAATCATTAGAATTTTTTCTTTGAATAGTGTCCACGCGAAGAATTTCACTTTGGGTGAGATGACCGCCTTCCACACCCCCGCTCCTTGAAATCTGATTAGCGGGCGGCTCAAAAGCATCCGGTAGTATGATTTGACGATGAAGCTGCCATCTTTGCTAGGACTCCAGACCTGCTCGTCCTGATCATGAGGGTTCCGAAGCATGTCGTAGAGTGAGTGCAACAACTTAGAGAAAGAGGCCATCTCGTCACCTCTCAGGAGCCTTCGAGTGGTGATATCCCACAGTCTTCCTCCAAGGGTCTCTGTGACATAGGGTCAGGGAAAGGGGATTTGAGAGAGCCACACTCCGCCCATGCGTCCTAGAACCGAATCCGGGTACCACAACCCCAACTGAATCATATCACTCTAGCGTAAAGAGACCGTGTACCACAGATGCTTTTCCACCAAGTCGATGTGCCTCTATGGACCGTAGTGCTGAAGCCCCAATCACCATTCGATTGCCCATACTTTTCGACCAACACAGCATGCCAAAGGCTGTCACTTTCGCCAACCAAGCCCACTTGTCAGAACCATTTTCCTAAGAGCGCAATATTGGTTCACCTCAAACTGCAAATACCAAGGCCACCACAACTTACGGGCAGTTGACAAATGTCCCAGTTGACAAGATGGTATCGTTTATCAAGAACCGACCCCTCCGAAAGGAATTTCTGTTGGATTTTCTCGAGCCGATTGATCACTTCTATCAGACATTTGAACATCGACATATAGAAGATGGGCAGACTGGATAGGACTGATTTAACTAGACAAGACCTCCACCGCTGAGCAATTTTCCCTTCCACGAAGACGGCCATTGTTCGAATCTTTGGATTACCAGATCCCATGCTCTAGCTGAAGGTTGTCTAAGCCCAAGCGGTAGGCCCAAGTACTTGATTGGTAATTTCTCGATTGCGCCGTTCATTGTAGTCGTTAAATCTGCCATCAATAGATCGTTGATCCCGATATCCATAATCGCCGACTTGTGTAAATTAATACGCTGCCCCGAAACAGCCTTATACACAGAAAGGACCTCTGATAGAGATCTGAACTCCGCTACATCGGCCTTCCCAAATAGGACAGTGTCATCAGCATACTGAAGGTGCGAGATAGAACGCCCGTGAGATCCCACTCGAATTCTGGATATGAGATGCAGATGTCTCGCCCGCGTAATGAGACCAGTTAGCACTTCACCCACCATATTGAATTAGAAGGAGGAAAGCGGGTCACCCTGACGGATCCCTCTTGAGCTTTTGAAGTACCTTGCTGGCGTCCCATTAATCAACACAGAGAACCAAGCCGAGGAATAACAGGCCCTCATCCACCTCCTCCAGGTTGACTCGAACCAAAGCCTGCCGAGCATATAGTCTAAGCAATCCCAACTTACACGGTCGTATGCCTTCTCCATTTCTACTTTCCAAAGGGCTGCTAGCTGACACGCATGACGCGCGGAGTGAATCACCTCTTCGGCGATCGCAACCAAATCCACTAATTGTCTTCATGAACGTACGCTCCCTAATTGACCGAAATTATCTTGCCCATTAACGATTTGAGTCTGTTGGCCAGCACTTTGGAGATGATCTTGTGAAGACAGTTAATAAGGCAGATCGGGCGGAAATCTAAAAGGTCCTCTGCACCGTCTCTTTTGGGAATGAGGGTGATAAAGGTGGAGTTGAGGCTTCACCCAATAAAGCCGGTGATGTGGAACTCGTGAAGCACCTCCATCAGTTCCGCCTTTAGGATTGGCCAAAATGAACGGAAGAATTCCATGGTGAACCTGTCGGGGCCTGGCTATTTGTTCTTGCCACCGAACTTGATTGCCCGCCATACCTCGTCTTCGCTAAACTGCTGCTCCTACCCCTCACATTCTTCCATCGAGATGGATTGACACACCAGCCAGCCCAGCTCTGGCCGAGCCAGACCTTCGTTGGAATATAGCTTAGAGTAGTAGGCGGCGACATTGTCCTGGATCTGCTCATAACCGAAGTAGGTGACCCCCTCAACAACAATGTTGCCCGAGTAATTCATTTTATTCCGTGCATTGGCAACTGATGGAAGAACTTGGTGTTGTGATCCCTGCTTTAAGCCACTTTACCTTAGCCTTTTGCTTTCAGCACACCACTTCGGCCATGCATTCTTTCACATTCTTTCGTTATAAGATTTGAGCGACTCCCTAAGCAAAATATTTTCTTTCATCATTTTAGAGAATTGAATTCTCCTCTCTTCTTTCCCTTCTTGTAGCTTTTCTCTCCTACTGCTCCTTGATGCGGAAATTAATGCATGCAATGCTAGGGCAGAGATTAAATATATAATTAATTTAAACAATTAAATGACAATATTCCTTAATAAATTATCATAGAAAATATCATGAGATTCAATTGAATAATTTAATTCTAGCCCAAAATAGTGTTACTTTTGCATATGTTCCCTATCAAATCTAGAAGATTAGGGTTCTTAGCTAACGGCTAGATCTCCGATAGTTTTAGGGCGTCGAACGAACTCGCAAGCGGGTTCTTTCGATACCGTGCGAAAAGAAAGGCAAATAGTAATTTTAATGGTGAAAATAAGCAAATAATGATTTTAATGGTGAAAGGATAGGTTAGGGTCATGATACTTACGTAACTCATAGATCATAAGAAGATAGAGGAAAAGTTGGCCTTGCACCAAACCGCACGTGGGACGAAGAATCACTGTTCGGTTTGAGAGAATCACACCCTCACAGAAAACTCAAGCAAAGTTCTCAAAGTTGCAAAGCAATTTCATTAACCAATAATTCATTACAAAGTTGTTTTCAAACAACTTTGGAATTATGGGAATTCCAAAGTATAGGAAATTTGTTACGGTGTCTAGAAGGTCATCATATTAGGAGGTGGGATTCCATCCTACCTGTAGCGGAGTTTGCATACAATAATTCGGTTAATAGAACCACAGGTATGAGTCCATTTCAAATTGTGCATGGGTATAAACCTAGGGCACCCGTAGACCTTATCCTGATGTCAGTTCATCAAAGATCGTCAGAGTCTGCATCTACATTTGCTCATCGCATTCATGAATTGCATGCTGAGATAAAAAGAAGAATTAATGTGAACAATTAAAAATATAAGATTTCTGCAGATTCTCATAGAAGGTTCAAAGAATTTCAGGAGGATGATTTTGTGATGGTTCGGAAAAAGACCTGAGTGATTCCCTCAAGGAATTGCAAAGAAGTTACAAGCTCGTGGTGTTAGACCCTATAGGATTTTGAAGTGTACCGGTTCTAACGCTTACATCCTAGATTTACCGCTAGAATTGAGGATTAGCATGACCAACAACGTGGAGGATCTCGGTCCGTTTCATGGCCATTCAACCATCCCACCCAACCCATTTGAGCCTTTCACATCCGATGCTACCACTATTCCCCTCCCCACGCCATTACCTCCACCTACATGACCATCTTGTGAGATCATTGAAGATGTTTTGGAGGATCGGATTCTAAAGGGGACTTCAGAAGAAGTACTTGGTCAAGTGAAAGAACAAAGCTGATTCAGAGAATACGTGGATAATAAGAGAAGAGTTTCAACATATTGATCCTGATCTCCTTGACCTTTATCACAACCAATATTCATCGGGGATGAATCCTTCTAACCCGGGGAGAATTGATGGGGACATTCGATTCAAGTAGCCGCCTGTAACGTATCGAAGGCGAAAGAAGAACAAAGAAAAACTGCTCAAATTCGATGGACCAAAGAGTGTTTTGGTCAATCGATCGAGCCTAGACAGTTGATCGATCGATTGTGGACAGAGGACATAATGTTTTGGCGATTATTTTATTTCTCACCCGATTGATCATCCCAGAATCTCGATCGATCGATTTTGGATAGAGCCTTCAGGAAAATTATTTATTCATAAATCGATCAATTGACTCCAGAATCGATTGATCGATCGATCGCACGAGATTTGACGAGAATTTTTTTTTTCCGGTAAAACTTGTTTAAAGTGTTTTAAGTTTTTAGGATTGCTTTATTCCAAGTTAGGGTGATATGCAGATAAAAATTGGTGTTTTAAGTTCTTAGGACTGCAAAGCAATTTCATTAACCAATAATTAATTCCATTAGTTTGAGGGTGATATGCAAATGAAAATTGGTGTTTTAAGTTTTTAGGATTGCAAAGCAATTTCATTAGCCAATAATTAATTCCATTAGTTTTAGGGTGATATGCAGATGAAAATTGAAGCTTAGTCCCCATTTTGTGTCACAATGCCTTCTAAAAGTAACTGACAAACTTGGCATCACGATACACTATAGTTTTAGGCAAACCGTACAAACGAACAACCTCATTAAAGAAAAGTGTAGCAATGCTACTTGCATCTGAGGTCTTCGAACACGCGATGAAATGGGTCATTTTTGAGAAACGATCTACAACGACGAACACCGAATCGTGCTTTCGGAGGGTCTTGGGGAGGGAGGCCTAACACAGTCCATAAACAGGTCTTGCCACAGAGAGTGTCGCACGGGTAATGGTATGTATAACCCGGTGTTTTTCCAGTTTGCAAACATGACATTGGTTGATGATTTTGACAACATCTGAGGTGAGATTGGGGCAATAAAATCGATCTTCAACCAATACAACAATTTTATTGCGACCAAAGTGGCCCCTAACCCCTCTAGCGTGTAATTCTCAAACAAGAAAATCTCGTAGAGAAGTGTAGGAAATTCACAAGCGGTGTTTTAGGAACAAATACCCGTCGTGTAGGATATACTTACTCTCTCACAAATTGTTTACTCAGAAGTGAGGTGTATTCTCTTTCAAAATTTGGACACGTAGGATAATCATCTACAAGGCGATCGAATCAAGTCACCTCAACACTCACTGAGTGTAATTTCGCCACTCTACGACTAAGCACGTCAGCAACTCGACTCTCCGCACCAGTCCTATGTTTCAGCATAAAGGTGAAAAGTTGCTCAACCCATTTCGTATGTCGTGGGTTTAACTTCTTTTGGGAACTCAAAAATCTAAGGGCTTCATGATAAGAGAGCAAGACAATTTCATGTGGTAGCAAGTAGTGTTTTCAATACTTAAGAGATTTCACTACCGCATAGAACTCTTTGTCGTAGGTAGAGTATTTATGCCTGACCTCATTTAGTTTCTCACTGAAATAAGCTATCGGATGGCTCTCTTGGCTCAACACTCCTCCGATATCTATGTCGGACGTGTCACACGCTACCTCAAAGACCTTAGAAAAGTCCGGAAGGCACATGACAAGAGCTTCAGTCATTCGGGACTTAATCTTCTTAAAGGTTTTTGCCGCAACAGGTGTCCATTTAAACTCTCCATTTTTGATACAATCGGTGATAGAGGAAGTTACAGATGAACCGCCTGTAAAAAGTGGCTAACCCATGAAAGCTATGGACTTCGTGAATGTTCTGAGGTTCAGGCCACTCCACGATAGCTTTGACCTTTTTTGGGTCTGCAGTCATTCCTTCAGAGGTCACGACAAACCCTAAGAAGACAACGCTCTGCGACATGAAAGTGCACTTCTTTAGGTTCGTGTACAACTTCTCTCCTGTAAGAGTCATGCAAACTTGCCTTAAGTGGCTTAAGTGTTGATCTTTGTCGTGGTTATAAAGAAGGATGTCGTCAAAGTAGATCACAAGAAACTTGCGTATGAAAGGCCTCAATACCTGTGTCATGATACGCATAAATGTACTCGGGGCATTTGAAAGCACGAAAGGCATGACAAACCACTCGCATAAATCATCCTTGGTTTTAAAGGAAGTTTTCCATTCGTCCCCGGGGCGAACTCGGAATTGATCGCATTCACTTTTCGGATTGATCTTCGAAAATATAGTGGCAATGACCATCATGTCTAACATGTCGTCTAGTCTCGGTATAGGGAACCGATACTTGACCGTGATTTTATTAATAGCGCGACTATCAACACATATTCTCCAAGTTCCATCTTTCTTGGGTGTGAGCAGCAGTGACACGACACATGAACTCATACTTTCCTTAATGAATCCCTTCTAAAGAAGTTCATCAACTTGCCTTTTTTAACTCCGAATGTTCGGATGGGTTCATGCGATAATGGTAAAGTAGATCCGGGAACCAGATCAATGGCGTGCTGGATGTCTTGTAGAGGTGGTAACTCATCTGGGAGGTTTTTGGGAAAGACATCCCGAAACTCACTCATTATCGGTTCAACCTCTATCGGAATCTTAACGCTTGACTCTTTGGGTGTTTCAACTGTAACAAGGACATAGACAATGTTGTCTGTCTAAGCGCCTTGTTCAAACTCTAAAGGGCTAAAGATGCGAATGACCTTAGATGTTTTCTCTCTCTCTCTCTCTCTCTATTAGGCCTTTATCACTTGACTTAGTTGTTTTCACTGTGGGTGCTCTAGGAGGTAAAGGATTGATCTTTAGGTTATTTCCGTTGTGAGTGAAAGAACATACGTTCGATCTCCCGAACAGTGTAAAGTTCATATCATACAACCACGACCTCCCAAGGATGATATGCCCCACATCTTTAGGAACAACATCGCACCACAAGGTGTCCTTATATGAGCCGAATTGTATAGGAACTTGGCACCTTCGTGAAACTAGGATTGATGATGTTAGTATAGCTTCCACTCTCATAAGCAACGTTAGTATAGCTTCCACTATCGACTATGACTCAACAGGCTTTCTCACCACACTTAGCTACGGTATAAAAATGTTATCCCGCAGCCAATCATCACTCTCCTTAGACTGGGCTAGAGCACATCTAACCACAAGAGCCCAAGAGGTATTATCCTCCTCAACGGGGTAAGAGATTTCTCTAAGACAAGGCACAGTTCGTTCTCCTGCAAAATCTTCCTCATCACTAAGGAATGACTCAGGCTCATAAACATCTTTTGTTCCCTCATCATGCTCATTCTCAATGTCCTCGGCTATAAACAAGTTTCGAGATGGACATTCTAAACCAAACTGTTCGATGTCATGACACTTGCAACACTTGTTTTGACCACCACTCTTGGGGCCTTCAAGCATTGGACCTTTACCCTTATCGACTCTGGTTATTGGTGTAGCAACCGAGTTGGACCTAGAGACGAGGTATTAACGTTGGGTTTTGACTCAGGAAAGTTAGACCTATAACCAGACCCACTAATATCGAAACGTTTGGTTTGAGGGGTCTTGAGGCACCGCTCGAACTCTTTGACTCTAGAGTAACATTCATCTAGATCGGTAACGGGGTATTGATTAGTCACAAAATTTACCATTTTATCACCCTTAACTTAGTGTTGCCAAACCCCAGTTTGCTACTAACAAGTTAATGATGTGCAGATATTAAGGAAAATCAGTAAAAAAGAGCCAAAGTGTTAATCTTCGTCAAAATGAACTTAAAAAGCAGTAAGACTAATGATCAAGCGTAAATGACGATTCGACGATGTTTAAAGTTAGGAAATCGTACTTTACGATTGAAGAAGTCAAAGGAAGAACAGTCAGACTGAGAAATCATAAAAGACGATTGAACGTAATTGCCAAAAAGAAGAAAGAAATCGTAAGTTACGATTCTTCAAAAGAAACGTTCAAAGCGATGTGCGATACAAAATAAAACGATTGTTCGTAATCAAAGAATCGTCAGAAGAGAGAAAGCTGTATAGAAAAGATAAAATCGTAATTAACGACTGTATAAAATGAAAGCTCGCTACTATTGCTAATCACGTGAAGATTTACACCGCCATGCATATAAAAAGAAGATATCTTGAAATAGAAGTCTGGTAAATCACGGATCTAAGAAGATTAAGAAGATAAACTTTTAAAGGATTCTGCTACTGAAATTAAGGAGAAGAATCCAGAATGCATCAAACTATTCAAAGCAAGAGAAGCTAGGATTAGAAGTAGAATTATATTAGGAATCTTTTGTTTCTTTTATTAGGATTAGAAATTTTGTAAACCGACTCCTTATGATCTATAAATAAGAGAGCCCGATATAGGATTATTCATTGAAGGAATTCTCAGCATCAATTGACGACTGAGGTTGGGTTTTCTTCCGATCATTAGAGTAGTTTAGTTTAGATATCCAAGGTTCCTCGATCACAATTGAAGACTGGGATTGAGAGCTGAAAGATTAGTGTAGATATCCATAGTTTCTCAGAAGCAATTGACGACTGCAGCTGAGGGGTGAAAAATATAATTTTTATTGCTTTCTAGTTTAGATTTATTTTTATTGCAATTTACTGCTTTATAAACATCTTCAAATTTTGATTTGAATTGGCAACCCAGGTTGAGGCTTGCAGATTAATGTAATGGTTTTATTTTTCCATATTTGATTTTCTAGAGTTTGATTGATGCCTAAATTTCTGGTAGATTAAAGATTAGTATAAATTTATATTGAAGGATTTAATTTTTTATTACGCCTAAATTCTGGAAGACTGAGATATAGTGTAACGGTATTTTAAATTCATAAATATCCAAGAACTGAAGGATTGTAATTGACGACCATAATTTGGAAGGAGGAGGATTAGGATTTATTTTCTGCAATTAGATTAAGAAACCATTCTTTTATTCATATTTCTCCAGTAGTTTAGGATCTTAAAGATAAACATAAGTTTTTAAAATAGAAATACAAAGATAATTCCCTTCCTCGTGGGAACGATCCTATCGTTAAGCTATAATTTCCATTGTGCGCTTGCAATAGGTTAAGGTTTGATTTTAATTTAAATATATTTTCACACATAAATAAGCCGATTAAGTTTTTGGTGCCGCTGCCGGGGAAGCGATTTTATTTTATATTTCAATTTGGAAACAAATATTTATCTCTCTTTTTATTTTTCTTTATATTTTTATTTTCTCTGATCATTTCTTAATCTTTTGCAGGTTTATTTGGAGCAGCGAATCAGGTTTCAATACTTCCCCTGATTAGAGACGCTAGAGGCCCAGATTTGTTTTTCTCCCTGTTTTCTAAAATAAAAATCAGATAAAGTTAAAAACACAAATATTTTTTTAGTTTATGCATCACACTCGATTTCGAAGTCTAGACTTCTTCGAGTGTGATCTAGAAATTGAAAAGACTATCTTGCGTAATCTCGCGCTAAATTGATCTTCTGCAAGAGAATCCCTGACCATGGTTGACGACTGCTCTATTCAAACACACTTCAGTCCGGTTGCCTTGACCGAGCCCTCCTGTATAGTTATATCGGAGGTAGCAGCATGTCAAAATTATGAAATCAAGCCCAACACACTCCAATCGTTACCTACTTTTTATGGGCTTGATCAAGAAAATCCCTATCAATATCTAAGGGACTTCATAGAACTTTACACAATGTTTCAATTGTCGACAGCCAATAATGAGGTCATTAAATTACGACTGTTCCCTTTCTCTCTCAAGGATAGAGCGAAGGCGTGGTTAATTTCATTACCCGCCAGAAGTATTACCACCTGGGAAAGACTCCAATTCAAGTTCTTAAACGAGTATTTCTCAATTAGTAAAACCAATCAGATTCGCCAGGCAATTCAGGGCTTCAAGCAATTGCCTGGAAAACTATTTCATGAGAGTTGGGAACAAATGAAGGATTTATTACGGAGGTGCCCTCATCATGATATGCCGAACTAGTCGATAGCACAAAGTTTTTTATCAAGGGCTGACTGAGACTAACCAGTCCACAGTCGATGCCGTTAGTGGAGGAGCCTTTATGGCTTAGAATGGCCAACAATCTTGGAACTTGTTTGAAAAACTAGCCGATAATTCAAAGCAGAAACAGACTATGTTAAGATCTGATCCTGATGTGATCCGCCACACCCCGCTCGCGAGGGGTGGACTTTACGATATCAGTAAAGATAAAGTAAAGGAGGATGACATAGAGAGCGAAAGTAGTGGCATTGGAACAACAAATTGCCACATTAATGGCTGCTAAATCGAGCACTCCGAATAGATCTTTGGCAAACTGTTCAAACTGCCAGAGTTTCACCTATGTCGAGAACCCTGTTGCACCATTATACCAAGAGGTAATGGAAAAAGAGTGAGTAATGGCATTCCAGAGGGGCGACTATGAGAACACCTATAACCCATCATGGAGGAATCACCAAGGATTTAATTATGGTTCCACGGGAGGAGCATAGCTAGCACCAACTGTTGCGCAACCCAAATTCCCCCAAAATCAAGTTTTCCACCCTAGACCTCCTATGCCGACTACACAACAGCAGTATGGTCCACGGATCAATGCACCTGAAGCCACAGTTGTTCAAATCCTCTGGGACTTGCAGCAACAGTCGCATCAGCATTCTAAAGATTTACATCAGCTCGCTCAATTCTCTCAAACACTTGACTCACATACCCAGTCCATAACAAAACTAGAGAGCCAGATTGGCTAACTAGCTTCACAGGTGGCGAAGAGAGAAAGTGGACAGTTGCCAACGCAACTGGTTAACAATCCGAGAGGACAAGTGTTCGTGGGGGAGACATCTGCTCCCCATAATCTAATATAAAAAGCTCATGGATCGTTGAGCTACCGACTCATCCGTAGCACCCAGTGTAAATTATGTAAAATTATTTCTTTTCTTTTAAGTTTAGGTATTATATTATGAGCCATATCGTTAAAAAATGATGAATCGTAGTATAATTTCTATTGTACACTATCCCGAACAATCGTATGGATTTACGATTGATTGTGCAAATCTATCAGTTCAAACGTAGCGAATACGATTTGACTGATACAAGAGTTCGTATTCCCAATTGCTGAAAGAATAGATTTGAACCAGCGACTCTAGGTTAACAAGTGCGTGACGACCGATTCAGCAAGTCATCACTAAAATAGGGCCTACATATGCGAGAGAGGATGCGTCGACCCCATTTTCGAACTCTCCATTTTTCCTCCCGTTTTCCTCTATTTTTCAAAAAAATCCTTCGATCAAGACTCAACCGTTTATGTTTTTCAAACTTCCCTTGCATTTCCTGGTTGCTTTCGGGAGCCCTATTCAGGTTCCGAGTGACATTTTAAAACTATGGTTTGGTGACTAGTCGAGAGCAAGGTAACAATCTCTAGTTTAAAACGGATGAGTCTCTACAAATATTTTCAAAAAAGATTAGAGAATGTCGAGGACAACTGATAAGCGATAGAGGGAGGAAGAAGGAGGTAACTCTTCAGATTCTCCTCCACTTATTAGCCATATAGCATAGTCCGCTGCCATCAAAGCCAAATCAAAAGTAGCAGACCCACCCAAAAAGGAAGCCAAGTTCTCAAGGGTGGTCATTAGAGACACTCAATCTGAAGGAGTAGGAACTGAACCTATATCTGCCCTTGAAAAGGGCACAAAATGGATAAGGCAAAAAGCAAATGTCCTCTGAAAGGACATTGATCGAATCCCAGTGTCAACCAAACACCATCTTGTGGGATCCGAGGTTGCAGTGGATGTTGCCTTTTGGAAACAATTTAAGATTAGCGGAAATTCAATCAAATATTTTAGAGATGCAGGGCTTCACTACTTTTTAGAGCCCGGAGTTACACAAGTCTACCCGAGATTGGCAAGACTATTTTACAAAAACATGATTAACAGCAGCAAGGGTCCCTTTCCAATTCTTGCCACAACCATTGATGGATTCCCAATCCACATAACAAAGGAAATGGTTGTGCAGGGGTCATGAATGCACCCCTAGAGAGACCTGAAATGTCCCTGGATACTCTGGAAGCAAACATACTAAGAATGCCACCTGATATCCTTCCGGATTTTGTTCAAATGGCGAAAGAGTTGTTAAGAAAACCCCCAAAGGACAGATCATTTTTCTTGCGCAAAGACTTGGAATCATGAGATTTACAACTCCACTTCCTGGATGTCTTGATTCACAAGACAATCCACCCCACAGGTCACGGAACACAACACAGGGCACTCTTTGCGAGAGCTCTGTATTTAATGGCCAATTGCTATTGGTTTGATGTCCCGTCATATCTGTTGGAAGTTATCAACACCGTGAGAGAGAAATTGAATCAAGAAACATACCAAACGAAAAAATTATGTTTACCTTTTGGAGGCCTGATTACAAACCTATTGATGAATGTGGGATATAGAATAGATCCCAAGGAAAAGCCCCTATTCAGACCAGAGGAAACCCTCACAGTCAATGCCTATAGGAGAATCTTGAGCTCCGAAAACAAAAAGAAGATTCCTATCTCCACACGAGCAATGGGAGTTTCTTCTATGTCAAAGATCACACAGGCCCCTGAAACAGTTACACAAGTCTAGGACGAGTCTGATGTTGAGACAACGACAAAATTCGTAGAAGAAGCAATCATAATAGAGGGGGGTGAGTACTTCTATTCCACCCCAAGGAAGAGTGGAGCCTGAATCTCCGATACAAGAGGGGTCAGTTGAGTTGGGAGAGTAAAAAATGCACCAATATCTGTTGAGGATCAAGCTAGTCTTTACGACTCAGCTCTAGACTCACCAACTGGGCCTGCTTTGCCCCCTCCTACAGAGGCAACCACATTGCCAATTGTTACAGAAGCAATGCCTATGAGTCCACTGACAACAACTGCAGAAGAAATTATTTCACCACCAGAGAAAGTTACTGAGATGGCTACTTCTAGCCATGTTCCTGTACTCTCAGAGTTTGTTGCTCAACCCACAATTCCAACCACTACAGAGCAGACTCTGATATTTCAAGCTGCAGAAACAAGACCACGTTTTGAAGTCCCAAGGGTGGGTTTCATAGAATTAATGAATCAAGGAATGCCTCCTCTAGCAACTACTACAGCAGTTCCGGTATATGAACAACCTGATCTAGAAAGGAGACTGAGGGAAGTAGAGCAATGACAGAGTATAAATGCCCCAAATTTAACACCATTACCGGGTGTTGTGAGGAGAATGATGGAGGAGTTTCATAGGTTGCAAAACAGAGTTCATGAGAACATGCCAAATGCACAGGAACGCTAAGAGATAGTTGACAACTTAAAGCGAAAGGCTGCAAAAGAATACCATGCACATTGGACAGCTGAAACAAATAAGAAAGTCCAAGAATCTACTGCAACCCTCTGAGAACAAGTTATGCAATTGCAAGAACAGAACAGAGAATTGCAAGCAAGTCAACAGGCATGGGAAGGAGAGAAGGCATAGGAAGATAGAATAGCTAATTTGATTGAACAGTTTGGAGATGTAATTGAAGACCCAGATGCAAAAGAAACTGCAAGAGAAAAAGCCCACCGAGAGTATGAGCAGTCACTAAATGCTCAACTAAATGAGAAAAATCATCTGCTTACAGTAGCTGAAGGGAATATACTGAAGCTTCAAAATGATAAGGATTCCTTACTCGTAATTTGTGCGAAACAAAAGGAGAAAATTGATTCAATTACAAGCAAGTTCTGGACTACAGTAACAGGACTACACACTGAAGCTGACAAGCTGAAAGAGGAGATCCAATTGAAATCTGTTGTGATTAAAAAGTTGAATAAGGATCTAAAAGGAAAAGAAAAAGTTTAAGAACAGCTGCGAGTTTTGAAAGAACAATGCGAGGCACTGATAGCAGAGAAAAAGAGTACTGATACTCTCAATCGAGATATTGAACATGAACCACCTGTGAAACCAACCTTGGAAGAAGAAACTGATTGTTCTACAGATGTGTTGTTGGAATTAGAATCGGAAATCTCAAACAACACTTTTTCACTACTCGCCCTGCTAGCTCCAGAATATACACCATCCGTCTCAATTGTCCCATATCCGTCATCACCGAGTGAGTGAAAAATTAAACATCATCAAGCCTCATAAGTATGAAAATTTTGAAAATAAAATTTGTAGTGTTCCCTGTTTTTGCACAATGAGGATATTGTCCTATTAAAGTTTGTTTGACGGGATACACATTTCTGTGTATAATATATTAGTTTAGTTTGTTAATCTATTCAATTTGCTTTTTGCATTAAAAAAAAAAAAATTCCCATTTTTAAATTAGTTCTGTAAATATTAGGATCAATTAACCATTATATGCAAATTATGATAGAAAAAATTATGAATCCGAAAACCTTACAGTCCATCATAGTAGTAGCTCAATAATCAAAACAATAGAGCAGTTACAATTCATGTCTTAGCTCTTTTGAACACTGTATCAGATTGAATGTTTGAAACTATACGATTGATCTGAACTGTAAAATTTAGATTATAGTTTCAAAATTAAAAACCAGTGAGCTTTTAAGCCAAAATTTCCTCTTTTCATTCTGAGAGAGAGACTGCTTTCTATTCAAGCTTAAAATTTTCTTGAAATTCTTGACTTATTTTACTGAGAAATCTCATATTGCTGAAAAATAGAATTAAAATATTCTGTGATTATGATGATTTATTTATTTTAAAACTATTTATTAAGTATATCAAAACAATAAGACATCCATACTAGTAAATCGTAAAGATGATTAAAGGCCATCTTTTGTTTAGTCAAAAGCCCAAAGCTAAAATCCCCCCAAAAAAATATTTATCCTTTGAACCCATATTAGAAGTCTAAACCGAATTTCTTTATACCAAGATTTTATAAACCTTTAACCATATGCACTGCCCAAAGCTTTCAACCTTTAACCCTTACAATTTCTGAGAGTTTAGAATGCAAAAGAAGGGAAGAAGAGGGAGTGAAAGGAGTATGAGTTAACAGAAAAGGGATATGCCAAAAAGGGTACAGTTGAGAAGAAATATAAGGAAGAAAATATGGGGATAGAAGAGAAATCGTAAAATACGATTTTACAATTTGAAGAAAAATTCAAAAGGATAAAAATCATAATGACGATTCTGAAGAAAGGAATGGGATTTACAGAAACATAATAGAAAAATGGGAAGAACTTATCCAACTTTTTGGATACTAGTTGAAAAAAAAAGATAGAAAAGGAAGAACTAAATTCTCAGAGAAAACCTTGAATCCTTTCTACCTATCTTTGAAACACAAAAGCCCCATTACATACCAGAGAAAAGACCTTTTTGATTTACGATTTGCAAAAATATGAGTCTAGTAGAGATATATGCAATAGATACTATGAATGAACAATAAATTATAAAAACATAATTGATTATCCATTCCTTGAGATTTATCTTTTCAGTCAATTGTCCTTTAAATATATCATATATATCATATTGAGAACCCAAAAATTTCAACATCTTTTTTTAGAGTAAGCCGAAAAGTGAGTTTGGATGAAAATGCTTTCTAAATCTGCAGTTTAGAAAAATCTATGATGTATAAACTTTTCAATGATACGCACACACTCCACGCTTTATAGAATTGAAATTGCTAAGTTTTGATCAAGGATAATTGTTATGATGGAAAGTAAGGATAAAAAATTTACAATTTTCAGAATCATAGTAACCATATAATGATTAACTTAGCTAGTGTATAAAATTAGTTTAAATTTTTTACTTTTGATTAGTTTTGTTTTAACTTTGAAAATGTTTTGAAAAATCCAAAAATATTCTGAAGTTTATAGGTAACTTCACTGAAAACCTTCAGGAGATTATAACTCCTCCACTAGGGATCACCTAGGGGTTTAAAGACTTGTTGTATCAGCTGAATGCAATTGTGCCCCCTACGAAAGTGGCATTTAAATTTAATAATTTAGATTAGCATTCCTTTCCTTGTTTGCTAGGGATTAACAAAGCTTAAGTTTGGGGGAGTGATCAGTCACAGAATTTACCATTTTATCACCCTTACCTTAGTGCTGACAAACCCCAATTTGCTACTGACAAGTTAATGATGTGCAGATATTAAGGAAAATCAGTAAAAAAGAGTCAAAGTGTTAATCTTCGTCAAAATGAACTTAAAAAGCAGTAAGACTGACGATCAAGCGTAAATGACGATTCGACGATGTTTAAAGTTAGGAAATCGTACTTTACGATTGAAGAAGTCAAAGGAAGAATAGTCAGACTGAGAAATCGTAAAACACGATTGAACGTAATTGCCAAAAAGAAAGAAAGAAATTCTAAGTTACGATTCTTCAAGAGAAACGTTCAAAGCGAAGTGCAATACAAAAGAAAACGATCATTCGTAATCAAAGAATTGTCAGAAGAGAGAAAGCTGTATAGAAAAGATAAAATCGTAATTTATGGTTGTATAAAATGAAAGCTTGCTACTGCTACTGATCACGTGAAGATTTACACCACCATGCATATAAAAAGAAGATTTCTTGAAATAGAAGCCTGGTAAATCACGGATCTGAGAAGATTGAGAAGATAAACTCTTAAAGGACTCTGCTACTGAAATTAACGAGAAGAATCCAGAACACATCAAACTATTCAAAGCAAGGGAAGCTAGGATTAGAAGTAGAATTAGATTAAAAATCTTTTGCTTCTTTTATTAGGATTAGAAGTTTTGTAAACCGACTCCTTATGATCTATAAATAAGAGAGCCCAGTATAGGATTATTCATCGAAGGAATTCTTAACATCAATTGACGACTGAGGTTGGGTTTTCTTCCGATCATTAGAGTAGTTTAGTTTAGATATCTAAGGTTCCTCGATCACAATTGACGACTGAGATTGAGAGCTGGAAGATTAGTGTAGATATCCGTAGTTTTTCATAAGCAATTGACGACTGCAGCTGAGGGGTGAAAGATATAATTTTTATTGTTTTCTAGTTTAGATTTATTTTTATTGCAATTTACTGCTTTGTAAACATCTTCAAATTTTGATTTGAATTGACGACTCAGGTTGAGATTTGCATATTAGTGTAATGGTTTTATTTTTTCATCTTTGATTTTCTAGAGTTTGATTGACGCCCAAATTTCTGGTAGATTAAAGATTAGTATAAATCTATATTGAAGGATTTTAGTTTTTGATTGACGCCCAAATTCTAAAAGACTGAGATATAATGTAATGGTATTTTAAATTCATAAATATCCGAGAACAGAAGGATTGTGTTTGACGACCATAATCTAGAAAGAGGATCAGGATTTATTTTCTGCAATTAGATTAAGAAACTATTCTTTTATTCAAATTTCTCCAGTAGTTTAAGATCTTAAAGATAAATATAAAATTTTAAAATAGAAATACAAAGATAATTCACTTCCTCGTGGGAACGATCCTATTGCTAAGCTATAATTTCCATTGTGCGCTTGAAATAGGTTAAGGCTTGATTTTAATTTAAAAATATTTTCACACATAAAAATAAGCCGATCAGGTATGGAATGAATTCCCTCTGTAGTTTTGGGCGGAGGCCCAATCGGAATCGGGATAGGGTAACTCTTTCCGGCTCATCCACATTGGCTTGGGACATCAGGCCTTCAAATTTATCGATGTACTTTATGACCGGTGAATTCCCTTGGCGCAATGATTGCCACTGATCGAGAATACGCTCATCATAGGAAAGAGGAACATATTCCTCGATTAATTGGATCTTCATTTCATTCCAAGTGGAAAGGGAAAGAAGACCATGGGATTGCTTACGATGCTCTAATCCCATCTAGTAAAGCCTAGGTTGACCCATAAGCTTGACATTGGCAAACCGGACTTTACGCTCCTCAAACATGGCATACCACTCGAAGTAGTTTTCCCTGCTGGCAACCCACTCGAGATAGATTTTAGGTTGTCTTTTCCCGTCAAAAGTAGGAGCGTCCATTTTAACGGATTTCATGACTTTGTCGTCCTTTATTAGTTTGGACTTCACTTCGGTGAGGACCTTCTCTCCTACGGTCATTAGTGTGGACTCTTGACGGGGGGCAAAACCCGAGACTATGTGAATGATAATGACAGGAATATTTTGTCAAAATTAAACTAAATTAATTAAGCAATAAATCTGAAAGTAATCGTGGTACCTTAGAGTTCTGGGATTTTCCGCTTAGATGATCGTGTTGGCTTGGGTAGGGTCCAGCCCGTGCGCTAGATCCATTAGCCTCGCAAAAGGAGAATCATAGAAATAGGACTCTAGCCGCTTCCATATTAGGGCACTCACTTATAGTTTAAAGATCAGATCACCAGTTCTATCAAGGGCTTGTTGAAGCGATTCAATCCGACGGTTCAGATTGGTCTAATGGCTTTGGTGAATGTAGGGTTTATGGGTTTTTGGGAGAATCGCAGGGTAACGGTTGAAATGGGTTGATTAGGATCGAAATGCAAGCAGAGAAGACAAATAAAAATAGATAGAGATCGTGGGCTTCGCACCCTTGGCTTCACACCAAACCCTTCGTGAGAAGGAGATTCGCTCTTCGTAGTTGCTTATCTCAAGCAGAAAGCATAAGCTCTTTTTCATTAATTAAAAACTAATTACATTGTCTGTTTAAATACCTTATATAGTAGGCCTCACAAAAGAAAACCCTAAAGCAAATAAACTCGAAGAAAAGACAAGTTTGCGCCCAAAATTACAATTTCCGCATTTTGGCGAAGCCCACTTACGCGAAAAATCGATCTATCGAGGCTTAAGTTCGATCGATCGAAAATTACCTTCGATCGGTTGACTGAGAACAAAACTTCGCCAAAATTTAAATCCCCCTATACACAATCGATAAATCGATCCCAAGTGTCCGATCGATCGACTGTGTAACCTCTGTGTTCTCCTTAAATCTCCTTTATGATTGGTTTTAATTGTCGTTTCGCTTCTTCCAACGCTGGTACACACGATATGGCCCAAAGCCTATGTTCACGATGTCGGCATCCCCGTCAACTCTATGGTGATTTTCAGTGATGAACTCATTCATCTCTTCAGCATGGGTCTCTAAAGCCTCATGTCGGGCTTCTTGATCATATAACTGGTATTGCAATTGATCGTATTCAGCCATCTGGGCTTGAAGAGCATCTTGACTCGCAATCAACTTAGACGTAAATTCTTTAATTAGGGCTTCTATCTTAATGGGATCCATGACTATGCAAGACAAAACGAAATGATGCAAGACAAAACAAAATAAGAGAAATGAACCCTAGAACCTATATGAACACCGACAACACTAAATTGACAAAGCTTTGATACCAAATCTGATGCGGAAACTAACACATGCAATGCTAAGGTTAAGATTAAATATAAAATTAATTTAAACAATTAAATGACAGTATTCCTTAACAAATTATCATAGAAAATATCATGAGATTAAATTGAATAATTTAATTCCGGCCCAAAATAGTGTTACTTACGTGTATGTTCCCTATCAGATCTAGAAGATTAGGGTTCTTAGCGAACGGCTAGATCTCCGACAGTTTTAGGGCATTGAATGAATTCGCAAGAGGGTTCATTCGATACCGTGCGAAAAGAAAGGCAAATAATGATTTTAATGGTGAATAGACAAAGAATGATTTTAATGGTGAAAGGATAAGTTAGGGTCACGATAATTACGCAGCTCGTAGATCACAAGAAGATAGAGGAGGAAAAGTTGGCCTTGCACCAAACCGCACGGGGGACGAAGAATCGCTCTTCGGTTTAAGAGAATCACACCCTCACAGAAAACTTAAGCAAAGTTCTCAAAGTTGCAAAACAATTTCATTAACCAATAATTAATTTCAAAGTTGTTTTTACAAGCCTTTAAATAGGCTAACCAACCCTAACTTGAAATAAAGCAATCCTAAAAACTTAAAACACTTAAAACGACAAGTTTTGCAGAAAAAAATAAAATCCTGTCAAATCTCGTGCGATTGATCGATCGATCGATTCTGAAGTCGATTGATCAATTTCTGAATAAATAATTTACCCGAAGGCTCTGTCCAAAATCGATCAATTGAAATTCTGGGGCGATCGATCGACTGAGAAATAAAATAATCGCCAAAACACTATGTCCTCTATCCACAATCGTTTTATCCACTGTCTGGGCTCGATCGATAGACCAAAACCCTCTTTGGTCCTTCGAATTTGTGCAATACTTCTTTGTTCTTTCAAACCACTTTCACGTTCTTCTTTCGCCTTCGATACGTTACGGGCGGCTACTTGAATCGGATGTTCCCATCACTCCTCAATATTTCCCTATTCTTCTCTCTCATGCGCCCCCTCCATTTCCCTCCTTTTCTCTCTCCCTCAAATAATTTTGAAACTCTAACTTTCACCTACCAATGAAATGAACCCTTTTATAATCTAGAAAAGATAAAAACGTGACGCATAATATATTAAACCTTATTGCTCACTCAACACGCAAATCCTCAATTCAACACTTACTCACAAAGTGTTCGGAGATATGAGTGAGGCAGATGATGAAAGTGGAGGAAGTGGAGCGGGGAACCTAAAATACCTTCTCATGAACATTAAGGATGATTAAACATACATGCATACTGAATAGTTAAAATATTGTAAGGGAAGTAAATTATCGTGAGATGTCGGTTAGCCCAAGCCTCACAGGCAATTTTAATTTCCAACTCCTCCTTAGTATGGGTGAGATTTCCTTATGCGGACAAAATGAAATATGCTTAAGCACAAGTATATTATGTTTCTAAAAAAATTAAGCGTGAAAGTAAGAAGGGAAGTGATTCTTAATACTAATTTGTATTTCTCAAACTTTACCCTCATTCCTTGTATGTACGGAGGAACATCCTAGTAGTTCTATCGCAAAAAACGTGGAAACTGGGATCCTCCTCTTACTAGGGGGAGGGGGTGTAAATTTGAAATGCTCATATGCCATAACTACAAAAGAGGAAAATATTGCATCATCTTTCACATTGACTATAAGATCATGTTATATATTTTTTGTGTATACAGAAGTCAAAGACACACATACACATCACCATTGAGTGCTTCAATAACAAGCACCCCTGTTTTCACAGAGTTTGCTCCTACTCTTGCTCCTTCAGTTATAAGATCTGTCGAGAAGACTCATGTCCCCATTGAAGCAGTAACATTAGAAAAGGGGAATGTGTGTGATAACCCGGTGGTCAGCACCATGGCATTCACTAGCATTAGTGAAGCCCCCGTTGGGCATTTACTTTTTATTCTCCTCCACAAGAGTCCTTTAATAACTGTTGGTATGAAGATGGTCCGATTTTCCAAGGGCCTTCTCTTCTCCTTCTTCAAATTCATAGTTACACTCGGCAAGGAGAGTGTTCAAGCCGCCAAAGGGGAGATCAAGCTTGGCTTTCTCATATTTCAATTGAGTCAGCTTGTCTCTCACGACATCCATCACCTCAAGGAGGTAGCCCGGTACATCAAACCAATAGCCCTTGAAAATGGAGTAAAGGACTTTCACAAAGTCAATTCTCTGTTCAGTCCCATGGGTGGATAGACTTATAGATCAAGACATCCATAAATTTGGATTTATCGACTTGTGGTCGACTCTACATTTCTGTGGCCATCTGAATAATATTGGGGAGGGAGTCCGGTGGTGGCGAAAGGGCAGCGGTATTTTCAAGCATTTCGAGTGGAATGGCAGTGACATGTGCTATCAGTTGAAGTGTGACGTTAATGGTTAAACCATCAATTTTTATGAATAGCACAGGTGCTCCCTTGTTGGCCTCAATCCACATTCTCTTATAAAATAACGTCACAAGTCTCGGATACACCAGGACTTGCTTTGGGGCTTAAGAAATAATCAAGTTGGGCATCAATGAAGTACCTGAAGCCGGCTTGGTTATTTCAAAGTCAAGATAAAAAGCACTGGGGACCCAGACCCCGACCCCAATGAGATGTTGTTTCATTGTGGAAGGGGGTCGGTCAAGCACTCTTTGGGCTTGAGAGGAAGGGATAGGTGTCGTGGTCTTGGGTGTGGCCACCTTTTTCCCTTTATCAGCTGCTTTGCTTTTAGAGGCAGCAATATCAGATTTAGTGCTATGTGTAGCACCAATTTTCATGCGTCCCTGAGGCAAATTCTTGATGATTGCCTCAGTGGACTTAGCTTTCTTTTTAGGTGGGGTTGTTGCCTTACGATAAGGCTGGGCAGTGCTGACAGCAGCCCGTGGGTTGTGTACAGGTGAGGGAGTGATATCAGGGCTATCAAGACAAAGAAAATCGAAGAGAAATAGATTCTTCCCTGCCAACAGAGAGTCTATCTTGGTCTGCACTTTCTTATCTTCTCTTTCTGTTTTGCTTTTGTTTTACCCTGTCGTTGGCTCTACGAAGTCAACATCATCCTCCCTCCCAGTGGACTCCTTTTCAACCTCATCAACAAACAAACTCTCAGTCTCACCAGCAACTTGCACATACCTGCCATTATGATATAAAACTAGAACAACACAATCCAGAGATATTTTCTAGTAACTTTCAATTAAAATCAAAAGAAATGGAAATACAAAAAACCTCATGGGAAGGAACGTGTCACATATTTCAACCTCTTCAATCCATTGAGAAACTAAAGAAGATCCCTTCTGATAAGTTAAGGGAGGCTCCAATCATAAAAGATTCATAAAAAAGGAAATAAAAAGCTTTCCTATCTTAATAAATCATATGTCATTCAAATTACAAACTTAAAGGCATTCTCTCTCTCATCCCTAGTCCATCAAATTGAGGGTGATGAGGGCCCCAAAAGAAGTCATCAATTCATGAATGGGCGGTCACTCTAACCGTTCAATAAGTCCCACTAGTTGGACCTTCTAAATCAGTCCCTTCTTAGGGAGCTGACACTGTATCCTAAAATTTTTTTTATATATATATATATATATATATATATATATATATATATATATATATATATAATTAAAATATAAAAAAATTCTTGTTTTGCCCAACGTCGTTGGAGTTTCTGAGCTTATATACATAGTAAATGAAGACTAGTAATCAAATCAAATGACCATCTAAGAATCCATGTGTATTATGCCCAAGTTTATCCAAGGATAAAAGCCACAACTTGAGTTTATCTACATAATAAATGAAGACTAGTAATCAAATCAAATGACCATTCAAGGATCCATGTATTATGCTCAAGTTTATCCAAGGATAGCCACAGCTTAATAGAGAATCATATTTGATCGAAATTTCGAAATTGGGGAACTAGTGCTAAGACAACCGCCTCGCCTGATGTGAAACTAAAATCCGATTGGGAAGAGTCCTATGCTTTTTTTTGGCTGCATACCCAGGTAATACCTACAGGTTGGTAAACCGAGATGTGGAGGAACTTCCTAACCCTTGGAATGCTCTGTATTTGAAAGTACTATCCATAACTCAATAATCATTATGTTTTGTAGCAAAACAAGCGTATTTATATATTTACGATTATCGTAGTCATCACAAAGCATTCATCAGTTGTAGGCATGGGTTAAAATGGAAAACCGCACGATCGACGATACGCATCGAACAAGAGAGTGTACCGGACGATACATTGAATGTATCGTCCGGTATTTGCAATACAAATGAGCGATACGGTACATTTAATGTACCGTATCGTTCACGTCCGATACCGATACGTATCGTCCAATACGTATCGGTATCGGACGATATTTTGATCCATGGTTGTAGGTCATTATCTCTTAAATCATTTTGAGAATCATTTGACCCATTAAGCACCTTCTTATTCGGGCAAATTGATCGAAAGACCTAGTGGATCATAAAAACTTCTTTTGAAATGTAGAAAACACTGAATTGTCACTCTTTTCTATCATTGGAGTTTATGTTAGAGCACCAAAAATGAAAATGCAAAGTTCCATCAAAACTCACAATTCTCGTGTTAGCAGACTGTTTAAATATATATATATATATATATATATATATATATATATGCTTCGGAAAAAAAAAGCATGACCGAGCGAGAGCATGCGACGAATGAACAATTCAATGGACCCAGGGAAGCATAAACAAAATTGTGAGGGCATCCCTGACATCTTCACACCTAGATGTCGTCATACGGTGGTGGGAGGAGAACAAAACTCCTGCTAACCACAAAATTTGATGATTTGATGGTATTGAAATATGACGGAGGGCTCAATTATGGCACTGCACTACACACAAGGAAAAAGTTAACTATTATTCTTAAAAGTAGTCGAATAAGAAGCTACCCCCCTACATCAGTAAGTCTTACCCCTTCTTCCCCTTTATCTTCTTTTCGACAGATGAGTCAAATGAATTTTAGAATCTTTTAAGAATAAAGCCGTAAATTTTTGAATGACAAATAGTGCAATCACTCATTACCTACGACTCAGCTCATTCTTGTTAAAAACTACAGCGCATGATGATTATTATTACAAAGGTGAGCCTAGTATGTGGAATACGGTTTCTTTAAGTACATCCAGAATTCCAACGCCGCTCCAAGATATCTGTGAGGCCAAGAAAAGTACTTTTATGATTTAAACTGGGGCATTATTTATTTTTTAGCACTAACACCTTGGCAGCGATAATCGAGTCATGAGAATAGCATCCTTAAACATTTTTATTTATTAATCCTCTGATAATAACAACTTGGGAAGCTTAACGTATTTCACCGAACCGAAAACCCTTATTGCCAAACTGGGGAATTTTTTTATATTTTCAAATATTTTATTTAACCCCTTTTTTTCTTTCAAAAAAATATATATATATTTCCATTTAATTTATTTTCAACCGTTATTCCTTTCAAAAATAAATAAATAATAATAATAATGATAAAAAAAATTTATGAACAAAGACAACCTCTTCAACAAGTCAATAAATAATAATATTAAATAGATAAATAAAAAATGTACGCATCTCTCTTTCTCTCTTTGTCTCACTCTCTTCCACTACACCCATAACACATAACCCCTCGTACTGAGAATGATAATGCAAAACTACTCCTAAGCACAACGTAAAAATATTTTTTTCAAGAGAAGAATCGGATATTCTTCGAAGAACACTCTTTTTTCGAGCTGCATCATGATGCACTCATTAAACACTCTTTTTTCGAGCAGCATCATGATGCACTCGTTGATATCACTTAATATTTTCTGACACCCTTTTTTACCATAATTTTATCCTCTTTTATCACTCTGATTGCACCACCCGTGCTTCGACTGCGGCATCATCCCCCGAATGGTTGCAATAGCTCCACGTTAGTGGAAAAACCCTTCGATTGTCACAACAGGTCTCCAGATGAGCCATCAACTTTTTTTTTCTAGTTTTTATGCTTTATGAAAACGGAGACTAAGAGTCAATATCAACCTCTCATGAAGAATATTTGTCAATCTATCCCGAGCCAAAAGTTCGCTTTTGCACATTAGTCTCTGCACTCATTCAGGTAAATATTTTCCCTCCTTTCTATTTATTTAAAAAAAAGAAAGATTAACTTTCATTTTCTTTATGTTAACATTTTAAGTGATTTTCAAAACTCGTTCGTAATCGCGCGCATGATCTTCGTAGTCCTCGCATAAGCGACCATTATCGTGGTCTACATCAACATGAACGTAGTAATTGGCATACCGAATGTCATTTCGATACCATGAAAGAAGGTCGGGTCCACAAATCCCACCCTGACAGGACCATCAAGTAACATCTCGGGAGCCCTGTTTTATGATTTTACGAAATTGATTTAAGTTAAACCCAATATTTCAAAATTGCATGCATTATCTATGTTCTCTTCATCTCTTTCTCTTCCCCTTTTGACCAGGCAGTGTCATGGTTTTATTTTGGCCTTTGATAATCTGTTGATAAGATCTATGATTTCATTCCAGCAGATAGGAAGGACGTGAACATTCACTCTATATAGAACTTTAAATGATCTTTGAGGAGGATTGTTATGTGTCATTAGTGTGAGCAGTGACACACTCGGTGTTGATGCAACCTGAACCTTATCGATATCTTTTTACCCACTTATCTTCAGATACCGTGAAAACTTAAGCCCGAATCACTTCTCACCCTTCGCTTGCACCACCTGTACTTCGACTGTGGTAAAATCCCCCCGTCTGGTCATGATAGCACCCACGATTTCGAAAAGCCCCTCGATTGCTACAACTAGTCTCCGAACGTGTGACAACAATCACCTCGACTTAAGAACATCACAATCCCATGTACTTCATGATAAGGAAACCTAAGATTGACATCAACGACTCAACAAAGATCATTTATAGTTTTATTATCTGAATCGGAAGGTCGCCTCTGCTAGATCCCTCTAGCAGAGGATAAATGGTTGGGTGCCTACTTACCACCTGTACTTCGACTGTGGTAAAATCCCCTCGTTTGGTCATGATAGCACCCACGATTGCAGAAAGCCCCTCGATCGCTATAACCGGTCTCCGAACGTGTGACGACAGTCACCTCGACTTAAGAACATCACAATCCCATGTACTTCATGATAAGGAAACCTAAGATTGACATCAACGACTCAACAAAGATCACTTATAGTTTTATTATCTGAATCGAAAGGTCGCCTCTGTTAGATCCCTCTAGCAGAGGATAAATGGTTGGATATAGCAGAGGATAAATGGTTGGGTGCCTACTTTCTTGGACATGTATTTACTCCATAAACACATGCCGAAGAAGGGCATCTGTAGACACCCCATTTTCGACCTCTCTAGATCATTTGTGACGTCCTAATTATTATACTTTAGGCCCCAAGTCCTGTTGACTGAAGGTCAAAGGTCGGGCCAGAACCCTGACAATATATTCACCATTTGGGAGCCTAGATGTGAACTTTTTCTACCGGACTTTGGTATTTTACCAATACTTTGACATGATAAAATTTATGGGCTTTGAAGTTTCGCAAAAAGGCTTGCCATTTGAAAGCTAGAAATTTGACCAAAATGCAAAAAACTGAATTTTGTTCTTGAACTAGAAAGTTGACTTTTTATTCTTTGAAAATTTTGATCCGAGACTATTTTTATTAGATTCAAATGGGGGGTTTATCTTTTACTTAAATAATCTTACATGTAAATATGTTTGTTTATCTGTCCTTACCTACCTGTCTATCCCTTTCTACAACCTACCAAAAATTCTGAAAAAGCCAATCCTTTGACAGAATTCTCAAAAATCCGTAAATTAGTAATTATACATTGAAATCTCAGCGTATAATTGATTATACACTGAAACCTCAACGTATAATTCAAGTAGATTCGGACACGGATCAGTTGCCAATTATACGTTGGATTCACAATGTATAATTGATTATACGTTGGAATCCCAACATATAATTAGTCCGTCTTGGACTAGGAATAAAACTCCGCAAACCAAACTCCCCTTCCGAATTATACGCTGTAATCCCAGCGTATAATCAGTACACACTGGACTAGGACTGCTCCACTTAGCAAGCTGAGTCAACTCTGCGGGCCAAGTTCCTAGCTACCGCTTGAATTATACATTGGAACTCCGACGTATAATTCAATTATAGGCAACTTCCTGAGGGTATAATTCGCCAATTATACGTTGAACTTCTAGTGTAAATTGGGCCTATACTATAAATAGGCCCCTTCCCCGCTTCATTCACATCGTAAATTGGGTCGATATTATAAATAGGCCCCTACCCCCCTCATTTGCAACACACATCAATTCACTCATTCTCTTTGGAATTTTCGAGGTTGGCTCTGAAATTCCAAATTAGAAAAAGTTGAACTCTAAACGTTTAGGTTTAGAACTTAAACTTTCTTCTAGGAATCTCGTTGAGTAGGCATTCTAGTTGGGGTTGGCCCTTCTACTTCGTTTCTCGCACTCTTCAAAGAGAATTGAGATTAGCCCTAGATCCTTTCCCTTAGGATACCTTTCCTAAATTTTTAATCTTAGATCCAATTACGTTTGTGCCTCTCTTGCATATTTTCAAAATCATCATAGCCTTTAAAGTAATTTGCCCAGGGGAGCCAACGGAGGGTACCCGGGAATGGGTTTGATTCTCCCGCACATAACAGGCCAATACATCCTTTTTAGCTAGCACTTTTAGGTTAGAATTCCGAATTAGTTAAAACTTAGGCAACCCTAGCTGCTAAAACTGGCAGGCCAGTATTTAGTATAGGAGTCCGATCCACTATCCCCCCAACCTCGCGATCAGTGACGTTCTACATCGTTAATAAAAATATGTAGGTGGCAATCACGTCTAATGTTATATGTTAGTAGGTTTGTTTGCTACTAGCAATCTTTTTTGCAGGATACTAAGTGAGTTTGTGTCATTATTATCTCTGCTAATCGGGCCATTAGCAAGTTCGTGTGTTGCTAATGCCCATTCATATCACACATCATAGTGAATCTGTTTGTCACTGACGTTAGTTTTGCAGGTCTATTTGCTACATTACCCCCTTTTTTAATATCAGTAAGTCTGTTTGTTACTGATATCCGGTTTGACAAGTTTGTGTGTTGCCTTACCGTTAAACTATTGTGAGTTTGTTTGTCGCTAATTTACCTTAAACGACTTTACAAACCGAGTCCCATGTGACCACATTGGGCCATTTTCCCGAATCCGAGCGGGTTCCTAAAAGAACGTACCAACAAAGGGTATTGATCCTCAGGGAAATTTTTTGAAAAGATACGTCTATAAGCCTTTAGAAAACAAGTTGGTTTTGGTTGTTAAAACTAAATTGCAGAAAGTAAGCATAATTAATTCTAAAAATTAATTGTAACTAATGCTGAAAAGTAGAATTGCAAAGATAGATAAAGAAAACAAGTATAGGTTCCCTAATCACAGATTCGTAAACCTAGTTAATTATCTCTACTTCGTTTGAATTCTGTAATTATCTTAAGGCGACAACAACAATATAAGAAGAAGATAAGATCAGTTTAAAGTAACAATGACAATATAAACTTCTCTAGCAGTAATCCTGTTAATGAAACTAAGGCACAACGGCAGCATAGTCGGGTGATGAAAGTTTAGTAATTCCAAACCTAAGGCGATAACAACAACATAGAATTTAGACCTATAGAAATCTTGAAAACCTTTTAAAACTCATAGACAAGTTTTAAAACTCATTTTCATTAACCAATTACAACCTGAATTCAAAAGAATAAGAAACAACTAACTATTCATACTCATCTTTGATATAACGGGTTCCGAGACTTTAGAAGACTCAGCCACACATCCCCATAATTGATTTTGTTAATTGCAAAGAAATTACAGAGCACATAATGAAAACTAAGCAAACTTCTAAAACTATTGCTAACTATATCTACCTTTTCAATCTATCTCTACTTCTACATACCGAATTGATAACAAAACCTCTTATTTATAGATTCATAAGAGTCTTAATACATTTTAAATTAAAGTCCTAAAAATCAAATTACAGATCCTAGAAAAATTAGTAATCAACTTAAACTGAAACTTCTTAAAATATTTGCTTCTTGATCAATCTTGAGTCTGGAATTGTGAGCTAGCATATGAGGATTCTATGCCATCTTAATTTTGTAGCATCATCTTGTGCAACCGTGACTTAATTTGGGATTGACCAAGGTCACCACCCATGCAATCGTGATTCAGGATTTCATGAGTTCTGTAAATAGGATGGGATCCTGATGTCTTCTGTGCAATCCTGATTATTCATGTACAATTCTGATTCACTGCGATCCATCGTGATTATTTACGAGATTTTACGATCAATCGTGATTCACTCTTCCTGAAATTTCAATCCATGGTTGCAAGGGTTCTCTTCTCTGGAGACCTTATATTTTACTTTGTTTCTTGTCACGATCAATCGTGGCTATATTTCATGGAATCGCAAATCACGATTGATCGAGCTTTCTTCTCTCGAGTATATAATTTTGCTTCTCTTGCAATCGTCCAAGGTCACGATCAATCATGACCTTACTCCTCTTCAATCCTTATCCTCACGATCCATCGTGAGTTCTGATTTATGCAATCATGTGGTATCCTTCAAAGGCTGATATCTTTGACCAGTCTTTCACTCTTCTTTCTCATTGATCTTTTCTCTTCTGGGTCAAAGTATCTCCTTAATTTTTATCAGCTCAAGCTCTAAATTACTCTGGTAATGTTGGATCTTATCCTCAAGTGTTATTTTAGGTGCTTATGTACAAATTTCTCATCAAAGATCATTCACCTGTTAAGACTTAAGAATAACTCGAGAGATTGCATTAATACCTCAATTTGAACTAACAAGGCTTTGTATTGAGTATCAAAACATGTATTTTTTGTGAATGATCAACCAAAAAGGTATTTTTATGGAAATCATTTAAAAAGGCAAACAAAGAAACATTAATTTCCGAAATTTTTTGTTAATTACGTGGAAATTTCTGTGATTTCAAAGAAATCAACAAAATTTTGCCGCAAATTTTGTCCGACTCATGTTTCGGTGAATTTCAAAGAGATTTGTCACTATGAATTTTGTTGATCTACGCAACCATCTGTTTGAGGATATTTCTGGTCTATAAAATAATTTAAATCCAGTATCTTTTCAGTGATTTATTCATATGCAAGAGGAAGATGGTAAATAATTTGAACCAGGATGAGCGTCCTTACCTCAGTATTTACTAGGGCTCACTCTACTCATCTTGTGCACAGGGTACAGTCTGATCTCTTTTTGGAATACGAAGCTCATCTCTTATGCTGGTGTGTAGAGTTCATACAGCCGACGCCTCTTAGCCTTCAAAGTTATTGCCTCAGGGCCTCTGCCATTCCTACTTCTGTCTCAAAGACACTGAAGTATTCTTCTCCGCCTTTTATGGAGTGGGCCATCCTTTAGAAGAAGCTTGTACTAATCTCTTGAACACTTATTTGAAGGCCCAAATCTGAGGGTGGGCTCGATATTTGAAGACTCAAGGATTGGAAAAGTAGGTCTCTGATCTAACTCGGCTGGCTGACTTTACATCAAGGAACCATCTTCCTTATAAACTAGATGCATTGATTCCAAATATGTCAAAGGAAGAATTTTAGGGACCCAACCATGCCTAATCGTTAGCATAACTATAAAAAGAAAAAGACTATGCCTACTCACTATTCCTGGGCTTGCCGATCCATCCCCGAATTAAAAGAATTTATTTTTATTTTTATTGGGTGATGCAAAATTTATGTAAGAAAATGAAAAAGAGTACAAAGAGTGCCTTAGCGAGAGACTTAAGGCATGAAGAAGCAAAAAACCAAAAAAAAAAAAAAACAAAGGGACCAGAATCAGCAAAGAAAGAAAAATGAGAAAAGCTACCCAAGCCCCAAACCCGAGGAGCCACCCAAACCTGCCAGGAACACACGTATCAACCTAGAGCTTCCCACGCCTCCTGGAGCTCTACGCTGCCCCCAACCACCCTTCTTTATCCACAATCACCCAACTAAGAATCCAGTCCCGAGCATTCCTCATAATCTTAGCAGTCAGCCTTCTAATCCTGTGAAAAATTATGCCACTCCTCTCCAGCCAAATTGCCCAAATGACACCCATCAGAGAAGCTCTCCGAAAATGCCCTTTAGTATCACTAACATTTTCGGAATCCCCCATAGCCAACAAATCTGTAAAGGACCTTGGAAAGGCCCAGCAAATACTCGAAGTCATCAACACAAAAGACCATATCCTAGCCAAGCTACAATGGATGAACAGATGATCCGCAGCTTCCACTTCTTGCAAGCACATAACACAAGTATTACTCAACCTTTTGTCTCTTCTAAGGAGCTGGTTGAATCAAAATGCTACCCCACATGAGGCTCCAACCAAACGCAAACTCTAAGATATGGTCTTTAATGGAAAATGTGTCCATAAGATTTTTTACTTAGGAATTGTTCAGTTTGTTAGCTTATTAATTTCAAGGGAACATTCGTAACTTCAAGCAAATTTGTCACTGATGGTCAGTTCCCCCATGAAAGACCTGGATCTATATATCATGTTTGGCATAATCTTTTTTTTTTTCTTTTTCTTTTCTTTGTTTTTTTTTAGTGCGAAAGAATACAGACTCAACAACCCTGAGTCCTTAAATTTATCTCATGTTAATTTATGCCTTTCCGGCTTTTGTGAGTATAGTCCCACTTCAGGAAATTGTAGAAAGTTACACATAGCCTGTCGAGAACAAAAGAGTTTGGAACACTTAGTTTAATACCTCAATTCTCAAGTGTATCTAGATGCAGCTGCTTGTGTGCCAGGTATCTGGAAAGCTTGAGTGCCCAACTACTTAAAATAAACTGTCTATGTCACACTCCTTTGTGAATGCATTTTCAGGTTTTAAAACAGTGGAACACGAGTTACATGCCGATTAGAATGATAAAAGAACATACTTATAAATATTGAAGAAGTAACTAGAAGTTCCAGAGTGTAAAATAAAGAAAGGACTTGCAAGATCTACAAAACAATAAATGGATACAAGATCATAGTCGCAAAAGTCTTCGACTTTTTCAACTAGTAGAAAAAGTAGGCGACTTGCAGTCAACCAGACTTTATCACCAATTAGTTGGCCAAGTCGGGACTCGGCCGATTAATTGGCGATGTTTGTGATGTGGTCCACTTTTTTTTCTTCTTTTTTTCACTTATACTTGAGGGGGTAAAAAACCTTCAGGTATTGTTCCATTTTGTTCAGTTTGTTTATAAACGTTAGATTTTACCTATTTTGTTCATTACAACTATTATTTTTAACTTAAAATATATTATGATACACTTTTTATATTTTTTATTGAGAAAATTTCATAAAGCGCCTTGAACTTTCATCTCAAAGTCCGAGAGGCACCTGAACTTTAAGAAATGCAGCATAACACCCCAATGAACGCAAATGCCCAAACCCTAGCCCCTACTATCACCCTTCATCTCCTGTTCGAAGGAAAATGTTTACCAAGCGAAAAAACGACCGTTTTGTTGCTGTGTGGAAACGCTGGCATGGAAAGCAAACGCTGGCTCAACCTGTTAAGGGCCAGGAAGCGTCACCCTTTGTCATAAAGCTCATTTTTCTGGGGCCAAAACTCCTTCGTCTCCTCCTCCTCTTCTCTCCTTCAGTCGAGCCATCCTCTTCTTCGTCTCCAGTAGACCTATCATAGCATCGTCATCGGCAGCCGGTGACAGTTTATCATCCACGAGCCGAAGCACGACAGAGATCTCATGGTTGTTGGAGAAGTCGTGTCGCACCTACAGGAATCGGGGACCAATACAAACGACTTAGACGGAGCGCAATCCCTGAAGGAGGTTCGCTAGCTGCTTGAATTTGAGATGTCGTAGTCACAAAAAAGCCATTTGGGTGATGAATCAAGCATACAAGAATTTTTTAGGGTAACCGATATAGGATAACTGATATTGAGATTTGAAATCATATTCCCATTGCTATTGGAGGGTAAGCGATTTCAACATAGAATACAAAATACCATGAAAAATCAGTTCCCTAATCCAATGCATTCTGCAGTCTGTAACCTCATCCATAATCCCCAACCCAGTAACTGATATTGATTGGTTTGTAGAATTCAAAATCCCATAAAGAAAGAACCTAGAATGTACTAAGAAAATACAGCCTAGAATGCATCAGTGTGAAATCAACCAGAAACTTAATCCTTAATCCAATAAACCTTAATCCCCAACCAAGTAAAAGCAAACTCAAATGCATCAAAATCCCTAACAAGGATAATCCATTATCATAGTGAGGAATTGGGTGTCGTGAATCATGCTTGGCCCAAGTCATTGCAGCTCTGGGACGATGATGTCGTTGGGGTTCTACAAGAGTAGAGATAGAGCGGCCTTAGCTGAAGAAGAAAAGAGTAGAGAAGAAGAATAACATAGAAGAACAAGAGAATAAGAAGAAAAGAGCAAAGAAGAAGAGAAGGAGCTCTAGCGCCAAAATTTATTTATTAGAGGAGTTGATTCAGCGTTTGCGTGCCACGCTGATGCTTAAAAGGGGATGAGTCAGCGTTTGCTTTCCACGTCGGTGAGTCCACGCAGCAACGAAAAGTCTGTTTCGCGCTTAGTTAGCATTTTTCGTTAAACAGGAAAAGGAGGGTTACAGTAGGGGCCTGAATTTGGGCATTTGTATTCATTAGGGTGTTAGGGGTGTTATGTTTCATTTCTTAAAGTTCAGGTGTCCCTCGGACATTGAGGTGAAAGTTCAGGAGTTTAGATGGCTTTTTTCCTTTTTTATTTTCCCCGATTTCTTTCGACTTTGAGTAATTTTTGCCAATTTTTCTTGACTTAGACCCTTGCTGGTTTATGGCCGACTCCCAACTTTGTGACTATGTACAAGATTCGCAAAACCCTAGATGCATATAGTAGTTCTTTTCTTTCGTGATTGGTTAGCACCACACACCACCACGTGTGTCAGCCTACATTCTTAAAAATCTGATCACATGGTATTTTACTCCCTGAAGGATAAGGTGACATTGGATGGCCATAGATGCATATAGTCTTATGAGTACAAGATAATTTAGAGGGTGATTAGCATCGAGTACTCACATGTGTTCATCAGTCTGTTCTGTACCATACAATAACCTCTCGATCGAAGGATGTAAGGAAGTAAGTCTCCTTTGCTTCTCGTAGTACGGAAAGTAAATGCTCATATCTGCTCCTGGGGACACAACATTAAACTTGGGATCATAAACATCAATGCCGTGAACAACTCGGTAGAGACCAGGTAGAGTGAAAGCCGTGTGGCTCTCGTACTGTCCAACAGTATGCTTACTGAAACAAAGAGCACAAAAATGTCAGTACTCAATGAAAAGTTGAAACTACTACCAAGACAGGTTTTACAAGGTGATGATATATCCTGAAATGATCTTACACCATCAATCGTTTAGATGTGGGTGATCCGTACCGTCAAATTGATAGATCATGGATTGACGTGCAACATGACCAAAAAAGGTGTTTTAGGGAGATTTAAATCATCCGATCTGTGGACTGTAATATCAACCATTGTTTTCAGTTTTAATGGCTGGTATTAAAGTTCATCAATTGGATGATTCACATCCACTTATAGGCATTTTTTTTGGGCTGAGACATGTTCCAATGATATGTTGCCACTTGGACAATTTGGATTGATCAAATATGTACACCACATGGCATAATGATAATCATGCTTCAATGGTGTGGGATTAAAAGTCGAACTTTAATGGCATAAAATCATTTAAACACCATTTTGCTGTTTAAATATCGGTTACGAGCCATTATCCCTTTTAAAAATTATGGTACTAGAATACGCATCCATCTCGATTATATCAATGAGGCTACAATAGATTATATTTCATATGGATACTAGCATGTTAAATTTCTAAGGTGATTACTATTCACGATATATGAAACTCATGTTGCATGAAGCAGCTTAGAATAGAATAAGTGAACAATAAACACAAAAGTGAAAGCTCCAAACTTATTTTGATAACTCCATGGAAACAATATTATCTTTATTGTTTCTGAACTCCAGGCTAAGATTGCTAGGGTAAGGGTTAGGTCTAAGGAGGAAGAAGGAGAAAAAGGAGAGAGAGTAGTCAAAATGACTTAGTTCAGATTTAAGGGCCCTAATAGCCTTTATATTAAATTAAATAAACATATATACCTTTATAATGATGGGTATCTACATACACTTTTTGTATACAATCTAACATCACATATACAACATCATACCGATTTAGTCACTGAGAGAGTTTACCTAATCACGCCTGACGCGCTTCTTACCACCCATGTGTGATATACAATATCATACCGATTTAGTCCCTGAAAGAGTTTACCTAATCAAACCACTTACAAAATGAGCCCAAAAGAACATAAATATTTAGTTTAATGGAAAGGGAAACCATTACCTAAGATTTTGTGGGTTGCAAAATATGAAGTGAGAAAGTTCTACGATGGGGAAGCTTTTGGTCAATACCTATTATGTACACATGAATTCTCTCCTATCGAGAGGGCATGATACGCTTCACACAATGTATGTATGTGCATATATATATATATATATATATATATATATATATATATATATATATATATATATATATATATTATTTGTTCCATTTTCCTTGTTCTTTTATTTCATATTATTAGTTTTTATTAGGTGGGAAATATGAATGCAAATGGATTGAGTTAGGTCCGGGTCAGGGACCAGATGTTAATAATTGATCAGGGACCAGACGTTAATAATTCAGTCTAGAATTTAAACATGCCCCATTTATTAATAGGTCATGTCCAAGTCAAAATGGGCAGAGCCATTTAGGATTTTGGGTTGGACCGGGTCCAGGTTAGGGTAGAACTAGACCCGACTCATTTGTTATTGGGTCGGGTCCAAGAACAAACCCCACTCCCAATCAAGTACATTAGGATTAGGGACCTAGACATTTCTGCTTAATAGGTTTGGGTTTGGACCTGTAGCCCAATGGATGGTTGACAATATTGCAACCTCTAGGTCGAAGTTTCAATCCCAGATTACCTAGAAAGGCCTTTACTTGAACCGCCTTTGCCTTTTCACGCTTGACAGCCCAAGCTTCTTACCATTTCACGAAGCAATGACCCCTAAATCCCAATTTAACTAACAAAAAAAAAACCCACCTCTGATCAAACTTTTATATGGATCTATTCTTTTACTAAACAATAAAAAAATTGGAAGTGTAATGTACGTATAATTTTTTGAGATAAATGTTGAATTATAAACTAATGGCGGATAATGAATAATTCAAATTTTCATTACTCTTTAATCTTAGCTTGATGCTTGATGATGTTTATGATGAGAGCCTTAATTAGCAAGCACTCTCGATCATCTATTATTGGGTCAGGTCCAAGAACAAAACCCACTCCCGATCAAACTTCTATAGTTTAATGTATTCTTTTATGAAACAATATAAAATTGAAAGTGCAATGTTTGTATAATTTTCAGATGAATGTTGAATTATATAAGCTAACGGCGTATAATGCATAACTCAATTTTCCATACCTAAGCATAGCTCAATGATGTTTATGATGAGAGCCTTAATTAGGAAAGCACTTTGCAAGTTATTATTTGGCTAAGTCTCTTATGGGCTGGGAATTCAGCTTCAAGGGCTTCATATTGTAAAATGATATATAAATGGCGACATTTTAATAAATCACATACCCAGGAGCCAGATACTTTTAACATTTTACAAAAGGAAGAAAATGGTAAGCAATTCTCAACATTCCCACAAATAACCAATAAAGAGCTAATAAATCTTCGATCACCATAACACAAATATATATATATATATATATATATATATATATATATATATATATATATATATATGAGAAAGGTGAAGGTACTCCAGGTGGAGTACCCTCACCGTACTCCAACATCCACATGGACGTCCACGTGGTCACCCAAATACGGTTTTGGTGCCACATGGAGCTTCAGCAGCATTTATTGATCAATTTTATAAAAGAAAATGAATTCAAAACTGAGTTTTCAAATAAAAATTCAAATTTTGACTGTGATTCAAGGATCCATATTTTACGACCTAAATAATACATGTGGAGATGTTTTAGATTTTGCTTTTTCAGAAATGATCTAAACAATGCACCTTGGTCTACATGGCACCCAAATTATGCTTTGACTGCCACATGGACATCCATGTGGATGTTGGAGTATGGTGAAGGAACTCCACCTGGAGTACCTTCCCGGCACCCTATATATATATATAAAATTAATTAAAGACATATGGGCTGGCTCTGAAACAGGTCCAAGTTCACGTCGGGTCAGGACCAGGTCTGGGTCAATCTTGAGAGACCCATTATCCAACCTACAGTTGAATCAAGTAGGGTCCAACATTGTGTGACCTAGATCTACAACCAATTTCCAATTGGGTCAGTTCTTGAGTCAGGTTTGGGTCGACCCAACTCATTTGCATCGCTAGTGGGAAAGAATCTCAAGTTGCTCTAATTTATCGTAAGAAGTTGTAAAGTTGTTGAGCGATTGTGGTACTTGTGTTATGTGAATAAAACTGAGTGTTGAAAGGAAAAGGGAGAGAGAGAGAGAGAGATTTGGAAAATGTTGCTTAGTATCAATAAGACAATGTCACTCCCATATATTAACCATAGCTCCACAAGTTTACAAGTTTACTGTTATAAAGTAAGGAACACACCACAACTACAACTAACAAAATAAAGCTACTAAATGCACACCAATACTAACAGTACTAAGAGACACACCTACACAAATAGAGGTTAGTTAGAAGTCTTTATTAGCATGGCTATATTGCAAGTTTTCATTAGCATGCCTATATGGAGATTTAGAATGGGCTTTTTCCTCTTCTCATCTTGGCATGCATACCCATTAGGTTTTCAAGTGGCCTTGATTTTTTGCCTCACAGAGATAATTTGGGTAGGCTTCCATAGACAACAGTGTTACATCATAAACTCATGTAGTGCAAAAGTATTAAAAGGGATAAATGGATAAGGGTACCTATGTTCACGCCTACGTAATTACTGAAAGTGCCTACATTCGAAATCCATTAACTACTTGAAATCAGACAATGGAGATTTTTTTTCACCTCAATTTTCAACACAAAGGATATTGAGACCATGAGCATATCATCAGACAGTCAGTTCTTGATTCAACGTGGCACAAATGCCAAACAAGTGGACCTAAAGTCACATGGCATACATCACACTCAACGGATTTGAGTGGGTTTCTGACGTAGGCGCTTTCAGTAATGGTGTAGGCGCGAACAGAGGTACCCAATGGATAGTAGGTAGTACACTGGCAAATTATGGTCATTTAAGAAGTTCATAAGTAGAGTTGGGAGGTACCTTCCTGAAATCTCTTGGTAAGTACTAGTGATTATAAAATCCCCATGGTTCATGGCAATTAGATCAGCTGTAAATTGGCATGAAAAATGATACTTTTCCTCATATTTTTTCCAATATATATCTGAATCTGGATACTTTGTTTTCTCCAAAGCATGGGCTATGTTGCACTGCACAAAAGTGGGCTTACCTAAAATTTTACAAATTTATGTAGCTAAGAGTGGCACTAGTAGTATGGTTTGAAGTTGAACAATAAATTGGATTACGAAAGTGGACCTGTATAACTCCAAGCTTGTAAGATAACAAAGATGCAACAAGATTTCCATCACTGTAGTTGCCAATTATTAGATCTGGAGTACCCTGTAGCTCAGCAGTAATTTCACTCGATGCATCCTAATCACAAAAAGAATATATCAAACAAATATAAGATAAATAAAAATAGATGCTCTTGATATAACCTAGCATAATGCTATTCAGCAGACGATGGAGAATGTTTTCGTCCCAATATTTCACATATGGATCTTGAGATCATGGGCATACCAATTTTATTTCACGTGGCACACATCGCAGAAAAGTGACCTTAACATCACGTAGAACTCTGTTGGAGATGTTATTTCTATTGTATGAGTGTGTAGTAAGTAACTTTGGGTGTGTGTGTAGTTAAGTGAATTTTAAGTTGTGCAATTCACTTAACTCGTGAACCATGTAATACGTGAACATGCTAAGATGATATAAATAATATTTTGCATTGGGATTTGAGTCACATTGACTAAATCCTAATATCTCTACTTTTCTCTTCCTCTTTCTTCTTCTTCTTCCTCCTTCCTACTACTAAACCCTAATCCTAAATTACAGGTTTGTCTCGCTATCAAAGCCAACAAAAACCTAACACTAGAAAATTTTATAGTCTATTGAAGCCATCCACGTCATCGCTGACGTCAGTAGGGTCAACCCGCTGGCTTTTTTTCTCAGATTTTTGGGGGGTTTTGATCGGTTTTTTCCCCTCCATTTTCTTCTTCTTGCTTGAAGTGATTTGAGGCTGGAAACATGGAGTTTTGAAGGTGTTTCTAAAGAAAAGTGCGTTTTTAGATTTTTGGATGAGATCCGTGAAGGCTTAAAGGAGCTTGGGATTGGACCAGGTTGGACCAGAATCACCATACAAGATTGATGGTGCACTCCTTTTTTGTTTTTGGATCTAGTTTGGTGTTGTTTAATCGAGTCTCGTGAATCCCTCTTTTACCGCCCAACCACATAAATCTCCTCCGCTCGATTGCTGACCGTTTTTTCGTTTAGCAAGGTATGGTTTGTTTGAAAGCTCGTTTCATTTGCAGACTGATGGTTCAAGTTTCGTTGAATTCGGACTTCATTTGAAGGAGTTATGGATGTTTTAGTGGTTGTTGTAGGTTTTGTTCGCTTGTTTTTGTCGATTTTATTTTATGATAGTTAAGGAAACTGTTGCCCAACGTTTTTGAATGCTAGCAAGGTATGTTTTGTTTGAAAGCTCGTTTCATTTGCAAACTAATGGCTCAATTTTCGTTGAATTCAGAGTTCATTTGAAGGAGTTATGGATGTTTTAATGCCTGTTATAGGCTATGCTCGCCTGCTTTTGTCAATTTTATTTTATGATTGTTAAGAAAACTGTTGCCCAACGTTTTTTAATGCTGTTTTTGGATTAATCAGTGGACTGTGTAGGCATTCTCCCTGTTTGGAAGTTGTGGGCCTTTTATTTTTTGAATTGCTTTGATCTCGATATCTCTTCATCATGGACGAGAATAAATCCGGAATCGTTGATGGGGGAGATATTTCTCATAACTTACAAATTACTATAAAGAAATTAAATGGGGCCAATTATCTTTCGTGGTCACGGTCTGCTGCTATGTACTTAGGGATGAAGAAAATATCGGGTTGCATTTACGAGACTGTCCCAAAACCCAAAGAAGATGACCCTAAGAATGTTGATTGGGAGAGTGACAATCTAACTGTCATGACATGACATACCTGCTACATTCAATGCAACCAGACATTAGTGATTCTTTTATGTATGCCAGTGATGCTAAATAATTATGGGAGACTGTGAGGGATGCGTTCTCGCAGAAACAAAACCTTGGAAAAATGTTTCAAATTAGCGACAAAATTAACATTATGAAGCAAGGTGATAAAACTATTGGAGAGTATTACACTCAAATGAGAAGTTTGTGGGATGAACTAGCCCAGTATCAAGAAGAACTGTGCAGCTCGTGTGCCAGCAAGGCTAGTAAAAACACTAAAAGGAGGAGAGTGTTTGACTTCCTAAAAGGGGTTAGACCTGAATATGAGAATGTTAAATCAAACATTCTAGGCAGAGAGGAGTGTCCTTTACTTGGTACCGTGCATGCCCTCCTTCAGTATGAGGAGAGCAGGCAACAGTTTATGCAGATTCCTAGTGGTGATGTATCTGAGAGATCTGCCCTACCATCCTTCACTTCTTTTAATCGTACTGGAGGCAAATCTAGTGAAAGAGGTGGAGGTGGTGGTCGTGGAGGTCATGGGAGCCTCTTACGTGAACAAAGAGAAAAATTATTGTGTTTTCATTGTGGCAGGAAGGGTCATACCAGAGAAAGATGTTGGGAATTACAAGAGAAACCAAAATTCCTTCCAGGTCGTGCATTTCAATCCTCCACTGAGAAAACTTCTAATCCAGTTGGAAACTTCTAATCCAGTTGGTGGTCAAAGTATCCCTACTGTTTCAGCTCCGTCTCCCCCTTCATCTGATTTCCAGAGCTTACAGAAAGAGCTTCAGGATCTGCAGGGCTGCCTTCAATGCATGACGATAACACAGGGACATATATCTTCCTCTCACACAATTGAGTCAAGTACCTATGGGTCTGCACATGTGACCTCCTCCTCTCAGTCCCTATGGATCATCGATTTTGGGGCTACGGATCACATGTCTGGTATACAGATTTATTTTCATCCGTGTATAGTCTTTCTGATTCTATTCATATTCGCATTGCTAATGGATCTCTTGTTCCTATAAAAGGCAAAAAGGGAGTGTTCAATTAGGCACCTTGTCTCTTGACTCTACTCTTTTGATTCCTAACATGCCTATGAATCTGTGGGCAATGATCAGGTCCAGGTAGAACCGAATTTCCAGTCCTACCCCATCCGTTGCCCTTGGAAATAGGAGAATCTTGACTGCACACCATGCTATAAAAAGCGAAAACCAAGAAAGTCAAGATTCTCCTATGTCCAAGGGCAAAGGATGGAGTAGGACTGGACATTTGGTTCTACCTAGTAGGACCTGACCATTGCCCATGAATCTATTATCTGTCAGTAAAATTATCAATTCCATGCATTGTAGTGTGACATTTTTTCCGTCATATTGTGTTTTCCAGGACTTGAAATCGGGGAAGATCCTTGGTCATGGTACCGAAGTGAAGGGACTCTACCTCTTTCAAGATTTACGTGGTGCATCTCCTCCTGCAACTATGGTGGTTTCTGTTGATGAAGCAAGACTGTGGAACTCCCGTTGTGGTTATCCTCATATTAGTCGTTTGAAACTTTTATTTTCAGAAAAATTTCATGGATTTGATAGTAATTTGTTTAACTGTGAGACTTGTCAGTTCTCTAAATATGTTCGCAATTCTTATCCTTGAGTGGTAGTATATGTGTTATTCCTTTTGAAGTTATTCACTCTGCTGTATGGGAGTCTTCCCCTATTACTGCTTTGAATGGTTATCATTATTTTGTTGCTTTTATTGATGACTGTACTAAACTCACTATGCTCTTTCTTATGCACACCAAAGATGAAGTTGCCTCTATTTTTCCTATATTTCACAGACTAGTTAGCATACAATTTCATGGGCATGTTAAGGTTCTTCGATCGGATAATGGTGGGGAATATTCCTCTCACGTTTTCTAGTCTTATCTTCACTCTCATGGAATTGTGTGGCAAACTACTTGCCCTTATACCCCCCAATAGAATAAGGTTGCTAAGGGGAAAAATATGCATCTTCTTGAGATTGCTCGATCTTTGTTGTTTGATATGAAGGTTCCTAAACGTCTCTGGGGTGAAGTTATCCTCATCGCTGCCTACCTCATCAATCGAATGCCTACACCTATTCTGGAAGGACATTCTCCCTTCCAACTTGTGTCTCCTCATCAACCTCTGTTCTTGGTGCCACCACGTATCTTTGGTTCCTTGTGTTTTACACTTATCCCCAATATTCAGCGAAGTAAACTTGATCCCAAGGCTATCAAGTATATTTTTATTGGGTATCCCTCTTCTCAGAAAGGATATAAGTGTTTTGACCTTCTCACTTGTCGTGTGATAAACACCATGGATATAACATTCTTTGAGGACACTCCTTTTTCTAGTCCTCCGAGTCCTCTTCAAGGGGAGAAACAACTTAAAAATGAATAGTACTCTGAGATGTTTAGAGCTTTACCTATGGGAGATGATGGAGATTGTGGAGAAGTCAATGATGAAGCTGTTGAGCCACAGAGGAGCAAACAACCCACCTTTGATAAAGATAGAAAGGAAAAGATGTATGTGTGAAGGAACAAGGAAAGCATCATTGAAGCCACTGCACATGATAATGTAGATGAGTCACCTTCTTAGAATATCGAACATGATTCCTTACCCGAAGAGGGTCCTCTTGTTTCTAATCTTCATCTACCCATTGCTCATAGAAAACTTCCTAGATCGTGTACTTGTCATTCCCATCAGTAAGTATGTGTCATATCACAATCTCTCATCATCTAATTATGATTTTATTTATTCTCTTAATTCTATCACTCTTCCTTCTACTATTTATGATGCCCTATTGCAGCCAAAATGGAAGGATGCTATGATTCAAAGAGATGAAAGCTCTGGAACAGAATCAAACTTGGGAAATTGTTGAATTCTCATAAGGAAAGAGAGTAGTTGGTTGCAAATGGGTGTATACAGTTAAGTATAGACCTGACAGTAATGTTGAAAGATATAAAGCCAAAATGGAAGGATGCTATGATTCAGGAGATGAAAGCTCTGGAACAGAATCAAACTTGGGAAATTGTTGAATTCTCATAAGGAAAGAGAGTAGTTGGTTGCAAATGAGTGTATATAGTTAAGTATAGACCTGATGGTAATGTTGAAAGATATAAAGCAAGGCTTATAGCAAAGGGGTACACTCAAACACAAGGAGTTGATTATCAGGACACCTTTGCACCTGAAGCCAAGTCCAACACAATCAGGTGTTGTTATCTCTGGCTGCCCACAAAGACTGGCCACTCTCTCAACTTGACGTGAAGAATGCATTTCTTCATGGTGATCTCAAGGAAGAAGTCTACATGGACCTTCCTCCTGGATTTGTAAAAGAATGAGAAAAGTGTGTAGTTTGAAGAAATCTATCTATAGACTAAAATAATCCCCAAGGGTATGGTTTCAAAAATTTAGTGATGCTATTATGAGATTCGAGTACCGAAGAAGTCACTATGATCATACTCTATTTGTGAAAAGGGGGATCAAGATGACTGACATGCTAGTCTATGTTAATGATATCATCATTACTGGTAATGATAGTCATGAGATTCTTAAACTGAATGAGTATTTGAGCAGAGTGTTTGAAATTAAAGACTTGGAAAGCTTAAAATATTTCCCTAACATTGAAGTGGCGAGATCTAAGAAGGGCATCTCATTATCTCAGCGGAAGTATACCATAGACCTCCTTCATGATACGGGTTTTTGGGGTGTAGGCCTGCTGTGACCTCTATTGAACAAAATCACCGATTGAATGGTGAAGGCGATCTTCTCAAAGATCCATGTACCTATCAGAGATTAGTTGGTAAACTGATTTATTTAACCATGACCCGTCAGGACATTGCTTATGCAATAAGCATGGTGAGTCAATATATGCACTCACCAAGGACAGTATATTTAGAGGTTGTTCACAGGATCTTGAGGTATTTGAAAGGAAGTCCTGACAAAGGGCTTCTCTATAAAAATCGTGGTCATTTGGATGTAGAGATATTTACTAATGCCGATTGGGTCAGGTCTCTTAGCGGCACCAAAAACTATCGCTATTAACAAATTTTTAGGTGCTTATCTTCTTCCTTGATTCACTACAAGTACTGGGGTTGAGTCGAGGATTCATGCGGTGATTGAGATCTCTTTATCGGTTTCATGGCTTCTTCTAAGCCTCCTGATCCTGGTCCTTCTAGACCTGCTCTTAAATGGAGATCTCTTTTTTCTAACGGATCTACTGTTGAGCCTTCGTGTGCATTGTCCTTCTCGGCGCAGGATTCCTCTAAGGTTCTCTGTGATGATAGAGATATACAGACTGAGGCTTCTCGATGGGAGAATGCCCTTGTTGGATATTCCATCGGAAGGAAATTATTCTATCAAGGGGTTAAGGCGGCTGTTTCACGTATGTGGAAGATTAAAGGTATTGTTCAGGTCCTTGCTATGGATGACGGTGTCTTCCTATTTGACTTTAGTCTGGAGGAAGATTGGAAGTTTATATTGGAAGCAGGGATTTGGTCTATTGGGGGCAGACCATTGATATTGAAAAAATGGGAGCCTACTCTTCACATGGAAAAAGAAAAATTCTCTTTGATTCCTATATGGGTTAGATTGCCTGGGCTACCGTTGATTTGCTGGTCCCAAAGCACTCTTAGTAATATCGATAGTTGCATTGGAAATCCACTGAGAATGGATAAACAAACTTCGAACAAGTCCAGACTCGCATTTGCGAGAATTTGTGTGGAAGTTGAAATTGGGAAGCAACTACCCGACTGTGTAGAGTTTAGAACTGTCTGATGGTTCTTCTCAATTTCAGCCTATTCATTATGAATGGCGGCCTCGTGCCTGCCCATCGTGCAAGTCTTTATTGCATTCGGATTGTAGCAAGAAAGGAGACATCGAGGGCAACCAAAGACAAGTCTGGCAGCCAATGCAAAAGAAGATGGTTGATGGAAGAACTGGTTCCAAAAACAAAGAAAATTCTTCAACGTTGGGGAATTTCGTGGCTCAACAGAATGCGAGGCCAATGGAAGGGTGGGAATCTACAGATGCACGGAATTCTGTGCGTCAAAACCAGTCCCAAAACGAGGAGAAATCTGTTGGGAAGCTCAGCAATTCTGGAGGGTTAGAGCCTGAAAATCAGGCGGTGGAGAATCATGATCAAAGTGGTGAATGGACAGCGGTAAGATCTCGCAACCGTCAGAATGAGTCACCTTCCTTTCAGGGGAGTGGAGCGGCTGTTTTGAAATCAAGGGTGGATCAGAATTCGGAGGATAACAGTTGTGATGATGCTGAGTTGGAGTCCTTGGGGGTGCGGGTACCTTATAAGAATAGGTTTGCTGAATCACCTTCCTTTCAAGGTAACGGTGTGAAGGGAGTGGAGAGGTTCTCGGATATAATTTTGGAATCTCCACACTCTATCGTGGGTAGTCAAGAAGTCCCCTCCAGATCTGCACCTAAGGATAAGGAGTCCTGCAGTTTCGTGCATAATAAGGAGGCTAGCTGTTTCGGGCCTAAGGATAAGGAGGCTAGCTGTTTCGGGGGTAAAGATAGGGAGCCTTGCTTCATTGGTAAGGAGCCTAAGGATAAGGAGGCAAGGAGGGATTCGGCTGGCTCGGATTCCTTGGGAGTACGTCTTCCAAGTAGGGAAAGATTTGCAATTCCTTACTTTAAGGGAGGAGGCTTGAAGGAGGTGGAGGAAAGCTCGGCTGCATATAAGGTAGCCCCCGATGTGGATACTTTACCAGCCTCTTCTTTTGCGCCTAAAGACAAGGAATTCTCAGCTGCAAATTTGGCACCCCACGATGTGGATGACTCACCAGCTTATGCGTCTGTGCCTAAAGATAAGGAAGGTCCAATTGAGGTAAACCGACCTATAGAGAATCATTTTAAATTATTGAATGGTCTTGATTCAAATAAGGAAAAGGAAAGAGTTTCTCTGATGCCTTGTTTTGAGGTAAACCGAAATTCTCAAAATCAGTTTGAATTATTGGATGGCATGGATTCAAATACTTCTGGAATCCTCGAAAATAGCAAGTTTGGCATCGGTTCTATTTCACAAATTATGGGGGTGCAAGTAAATAATGCTAAATCTAAACAGCACAAATCTAAACCTCACCAACAAGGAAAGGGTAAAGGAAACAAGGCTGGGTTGGGCCAGCAATCTGACCCGTCTAGATGAATTGTGGGTCGTGGAATGTCCGGGGTCTCAATAACCAGACTAAAAGAAATGAGGTGAAAAAATTAATTAAGGAACAAAGCCTAGGTATTCTTTGCCTAATGGAAACTAAAATTATTCAGTCAAGAAGCGATAGGATTATGCGATCAATAAAAAGAAACTGGAATTGTGTCATGAATTATAACAGTCACGTTTGGGCGGGTGTGGATCATGTGGGATCCAGACAAATTCTGAATCGACAAGCTGGTTGAGACGAATCAATTGGTTCATGTAAATGTCACAAGAAATGATAGCGTGCAATTCTATCTATCTGCTATATATGCGTCAAATCTTGCCTCTGATAGAAGAACGCTATGGAGTTCTCTCATAAACATTGCTACTACCATCAATGGACCGTGGCTTCTAAATGGTGATTTTAACTGTATCAGGTTTCCTGAGGAAAAGATTGGGGGACGTGTTGTCCCAAGACGCATTATGAGTGAATTTAACAGTTGCCTTGAAGCTTGTCAATTGGGGGATCTTCGAGCTATTGGAAATTCGCTTTCTTTGACCAATCGATCTCTCGGAAGTAGGCGTATCCTTTGTCGACTTGATAGGGCTTTGACAAATGTGCAATGGAAAACTCTATGGCCAAGCGTTTTGGTTGAGTACTTGCCTACTGGAATCTCGGATCACTCTGCTCTGATTACAAGATTTCATTTCTCTGTTCCATCGGGACCGAAACCATTCAAATTTTTTACGATTTGGACTTCTAAAAGTGGATTCCGAGATGTCATTGTTAAGGCTTGGGGCAGATCAGTGGAAGGTACGGAAATGTTCAGTCTACAACAGAAACTGCAATTCGTAAAAGAAGCCATTAGGGAGTGGAATAAAGCGGATTTTGGGTCTATTCAGTCTAGAGTTCGTGTTGCACAATCTATAGTCACAAACATTCAAAAGTCCATACAAGGAGATCCTCTAAATGGGGAACTAGCACAGCAAAAGAATACTGCATTGATTGATCTTAACAGGGAGTTAAATTCTGAAGAGGAATTCTGTTTCCAAAAATCTCGCCATCAACGCATCAATGATGGAGATCGCAATACCAGATTTTATCATGCTACGGTTAATACTAGAAGGGTGGTGAATAATCTTTATGAGATGGTGAATGATGATGGGAACAGAGTGGTTGACCTAGGTCAGATTGGGGACTATCTTGTTCAGCACTATAAGAATATTTATACCCCTTCCAGTCATGATCTCGATCCTGTCATTCCTCTTAAGAGACGGCTTCTCCCAGCAGATGCTTTAAAGTTATTACGACCGGTTTCTACTGATGAAATCACCAAGGTGGTGTTTGCTTCACCAAATGAGAAGGCAACCGGACCTAATGGCTTTCCTGCTGAATGTTTTAAGATCTATTGGGATATCATTAAGGAGGACTTCTCTCGTGTGGTAAAAAATTTCTTTCATAAGAAAAAACTTTTAAAGTCTATTAATTCTACTTTTATTAGACTTATACCGAAAGAAAATGATGCGAATACCGTTGATAAGTTCAGGCATATCGCCCTTTGCAACTTTGTCTATAAAGTTATCACTAAAATTATCTCAAATAGATTTGCTTTGGTGTTGCAGGATCTGGTGAGCTCGAATCAATCCGCCTTTGTGAAGAGAAGGCGTATAACGGAAAATATTTTACTTGCTCATGAGATGGTTAGAAAGTTCCACCTCACTAGTGGTTTGAAAGCTTTATGTGCAAAAATTGATATCCGGAAAGCTTATGACCGCGTGAGATGGGATTTCGTCATTGACATCCTTAGACAAATTGGCTTTGATGAAATCTAGGTTGCATGGATCACCCAATGTATTACTACCCCCACTTTTTCCATCCTTGTTAACGGCTCCCCTCATGGTTTCTTTAGTGGAACTTGTGGCATTAAACAAGGTGATCCTCTGTCTCCTTTATTATTTACTCTTGTAATGGAGGCATTTACTTGTATTATTGAGCAAAAGATTGAAGAAGGGAGGATTCGTGTTCCTAACTTGCTAGATGGGCCTAATATCTCTCATCTTATGTTTGCAGATGATCTCCTCTTTTTGAACGATGACGTCGGGTCGGCAAAAGTGGTGAAGGAATCTCTTGAGTTCTTCCATAGCTGCTCAGACTTATGGTGAATGATAACAAAAGTTCAACTATTTTTAGTGAAGTATGTCAAGCCAAAAATGACATTTTGAATTGTCTCAACTTCAAGCAAGGTTCTTTACCCATTCGGTATTTGGGCATTCCATTATTTTCTTCAAGAATGACTCATTCTATGTGCAGTTCTCTCATTCAGAAAATCAAGAATAGATTGGAAAGTTGGAAGGGGCACTTTCTATCTTATGCTGGCAAACTTGTTTTGATTTCTTCTGTTTTGAGTAGTTTTCAAGTGTACTGGACGGGTGCCTTTCTCCTTCTAAAGAGAACTATTAAAGAAATTGAAAATATTTTTTGTCGGATTTTGTGGAGAGGACCGTCCTTTGCCCAATCTATGCATCCCATCAGTTGGAAGAGAATTTGTAAACAGAAAGAGGAGAGTGGTCTTGGTATCCGCAATATTGAGGGTCGGAATAGGGCTGGTATGACAACTATTTTGGTCTGTTGTTCAAAATGAGTCTCTTTGGGCTAGAGCTATGCGGGCTAAGTATGTAGGGAGACAAAGCATTTGGAATTGTTCTTGGCCAAATGATCCTTCTTGGGCTTGGAGAGGTATTCTTGCTGCCAGAGACGTCGTTTTAAGAAACTGCCGATTAGTGTTGGGGAATGGGGCTACTACTAGCTTCTGGTTTGATCCTTGGGTTAATGGCAAATCTCTTATTCCTAAATATAGTCGAAGACTTCTACTTCATTCCGGTCTTGACGAACACACGTTAGTCAATGATGTGATCCGTGATGGAGAGTGGATCATACCACATCCTTCAACGATTAGATTGGAAGAAGCTTGGAAGGATGTTCGTTCCATTGCTACGCCAAATACGGATCTACATGATGGATGGAATTGGGAACCTGCAAGGGATGGAAAATTTTCTATTCGATCTGCTTAGCATGCTATTAGAACCAAAGGAGTGGCGGTTGACTGGAAATGCTTCATTTGGAATGCGGGAAATATTCCAAAGTACTCTTTCTGTGCATGGCAAGCAATAAATTTTAAGCATATGACCATGGATAATCTTTGCAAAAGGGGTTTGAGTATCCCTTCTAGGTGTGTTTTATGTTGGGCAGATTCGGAGGACACTGAGCATTTATTTTTTGGATGTAGTTATTCTCAATGGATTTGGAGATCCATCAAGTCCAGGTTGGGAATTAGCACTAATAAACTTTCGTTGCTTGAAGAGTTGAAGAGGTGCATGGAAAAGGCTAAGGGAAAGCAATGGAAGGACCATCTTATTCGAAATGCCTTTTGCACTGCCATTTCCTTTATTTGGAGAGAGAGAAATGACCGGATCTTTAATGATGTGGTTATACAAAAGAGGACGATTCTTCATCATATTATTAAAGAAGTCACTTATCGGGTGAATTCTCTAAAGCTTCCAGAGGATGATACCGGTATTAGGGCGACTTGGAATTTACATTAGGGTGATTGTGGGGTTAATGGGGGTGATGGCGATGCCGAAGCTCCCGTTGATCTCTACTGTTTAATTTTTTTATTCTTTGTAATATGTTACTTCCTTTTAATAAAAAGGGTGAGGACCTTACAACCTCAAGCTTACCTATCAAAAAAAAAACTATCGGATATTGCACCTTTTTGGGGGATAATTTGGTCACATGAAAATCTAAGAAGCAACATGTAATATCAAACTCCAGTGCCGAGGGGGAGTACCGCGTCATGTCCCAAGGTGCGAGATAAGGCATGTGGCTTAAATTCATCTTGTCAGGCTTGGGAGTTGTTGTATCCTCTCAAATTATCTTGTATGGTGACAATGAAGTCACCCATCATATTGCAGAGAATCATGTCTTTCATAAAAGGACAAAACACATTGAGGTGGACTGTCACTATATTTGCGAGAAGGTCGAGTCCAAAGAAATCAGTATTCCTTAAGTTAGAACTGAGGATCAACTTGCCGACATCTTGAGTAAAGGTGTTGGTGGCAAGAGACTTTATGACATCTCCTTCAAGTTGGGTATGATCGACATCTATACTCAAACTTGAGGGGGAGTGTTAGAGATGTTATTTCTATTGTATGGGTGTGTAGTAAGTAACTTTGGGTGTGTGTAGTTAAGTGAATTTTAAGTTGTGCAATTCATTTAACTCAGGAACCATGTAATACATGAACATACTAAGATGATTTAAATAATATTTTGCATTGGAATCTGAGTCACATTAACACAACCCTAATATCTCCACTTTTTTCTTCCTCTCTTCTTCCTCCTTCCTATTACTAAACTCTAACCCTAAATTACAGTTTTATCTAACTCATCACCCTCAAACCTGATTTTAAGGTTACTTTTTGGGATGTGTGCCACGTGGAATAAAAAAACTTACTGTCTCATGGTACGCCCATGATCTCAAGATCCATCGCGTGAAATATTGGGATGAAATGTGATCTCCTTCGTCTTATTCAAGGCAGTCAATGGGTTTCAACATGGGTGAATTCAAAGATTCAGTGGTTGGTCTTTGGCGTTGCATATAGACGTCTAATTTTGTCTGATCTGCGGCCTTTACTAACTGCAATTCCTTGTTTTGCATTCTGGCTAGAGAGCTAACTTCATAAAATACAAAAAACAAAAAAACAAAAAACACCCAAGACAACTGACACCCGGACTTGTGACTCCATGCTAAGTCTTTCAACTATCCATTCGTTAGGTGCAGAAAAGTGAGTGAAACAAAGCGATTCTCCAAAACAAGCATGCGAGAAAGAATATTATTTGGTTAGACTGTGTGGTCAGTGAAAAGGATCATTTCTTAGCAAGGTAAAGAATGTATCTTCGTAAATTTAAGGTTCCACATATTTTATTTTTTTTAAGAAATGGTTTCTAGCCAATTGGAAGGACCTCTTGATCAATCCAAAATCTATCTTCTTGTCGCAGATGGAATTGCTTAGTTGGGTAGAGCTTGAGGTTGTTAACAACAAGGTCGGAGGTTTAAGCTTTCCTTCTCGTGATTTCCGACCTTATATAAATCTTTAAACTTGCCATCTTATATCGTGCAGAATTTTGGGCTACGAACAAGTGACAAGAAGATAAAGAGTACATGTAGCCAAGTTGTGTATGCTGAGATGGATGTGTGGAGTAACAAGAAAGGATCAAATTCGGTATGAGTACATAAAAGGAAATTTCAACATGGCGCTAATAAAGGAAAAAGTTACAGAATCTCGGTTGAAGAGGAAGAGTGGTATAGACCTTGAGGGAAGCAGTGAGAAGGTATATGAAGGATTACAAAGTTACAGAGAGCTTAGTGTTGATCAGAAATGAGTGGGGAAATAGGACTCGCAAAGCCGACCCCAAATTGATGGGATAAGGCTCTGATAACGATGATGATGATGACACAAGGAAAAATCAAACCAAGTTTCAACAACTAAATGAGGATTAGATTATTTCTAAAAAGGACTAGTAAACCGTTTTAGAAGTTGAATTGATTTGGCCTTTATACATGCGGGAGGATGGAAATAAAATAAAATTCATTTATAAAAAAGGTGATAGTTATTTCTTTTAACTATTAGAATTCGTACAAGATGAAATCCAATGCACGATTTAATGTAAAGAAGTAAAAATCCTTTGTTGATTCTGGCACTCAAAGTCCAGTCATTGCTTTTCTTTTACTTTGAATTTAGCTGCTTCAGCTTCAGCCGTTTGAATTTTGATATTCCTTATTATTTCTCATCAAACAAATGGTAACAATTTGAAGCACCTTGTTTCTTAACATTATTTTGGAAACGTAAAGGACTCGATCATTTGGATATGTTATAAATAGGAATTCAAGGCATGCATCACTTTATTGAGAAATACCGGTTCTCCATATTCCACTGAGTAGGATTGAACAAAAATTATAATAAAATAAAAATTTAAGAAATACCCCCATAAAACCTATTTTCATCAACCAATGTAAAGAAAATTAAGAATATAGTCACAATCAAGCAGGTAAAACATCACAAACAAATAGGAAACGCACACATTAAAAAAAGAGTCTATATGTATAAATTTTGAATTTTATATTTTATATTATATAAATGAAAAAAGATGAATAGGGAAAAGTGTCGCTATTGGAGCATCTCTATAGTAACATTACCAAATCCTGAGAATTATAATCTAGAAAATTAACTTGAACAAAAATTTACCTTTGCAAAGGTCTCTAAATACGGCCATACATCGAACCTAGAGATCCATTTGCGAAGAATTCCCTTCTCAGTTCTAAAAGGCACCCGCAATATATAGGTATGCTGCGTTCCACTGATTCTTTCTAGTCGCTGGTTGCATGTTGTCCCTTTTGCATCAGGTATTAGGCGAGTCACCTTAGATAACAAAGATGTTAATATAAGACCCAAGCAACCATATGGGAAAACGTAGGGGTGGCAATGGGCCGGGCTTGGAATGGGATAGAGTAAATTCAAGCCCGGCCCGGCGGATTTTAATTAACTGAACCCAAGCCTGGCTTGGCCCATTCTTTTATAAATTACTTATTCATTTGCAAAAATTAACTCTATATTCATAAAAACATAAATCTTGATATGCTGCAATTTTTAATAAGAAGTTAATATCTAATTCCAGGAAAGTGCAGAGTTTAAATATGAAGATCTAGAATCCTTTAAGGCTTTTTTTAAATATAACAATTGAAACTCAATATACATATCATATATGAGAGCCCTATGAACCTAGGGGCTTAAGCCCAATTACAGCCTGTAGGCTTTATATCAAAGCCTGAGCCCTCTTTAAATCGGGCCAGGCCTAGCGGGCTGGGACGGGCTACCCAGCCCATTGCCACCCTTAGGTATAAAGCCATATTGAACATCTAAATATATGGTTAAGAACAAGTTTATATATAAAAAAGTACACTTACCACGAGTATTTTAGGACTAATATTCAGTCCTTGCTTACTTATTCTCAGAAGCATCTCACTCTCTAAAGCACGAACTTGATCCAATATATAAACAACCTGTGCATCACTAGCAAAATATAAGGTTTCCATTCCTACTACCGTAAAACTGAAAAAAGGAAAAACTGACTTGCGTAACATACGAAAACGTAAAGAAAAAGAAATTCAAGGTGGAATCAATAAAGGGAATTTTCAACAAATCACAAAGTTAGTGGATATTTATATGGGGGGCTGCCACCAAATACTGAATCTACCCCATTAAGTATAGCTGAAAATGGTTGACTGCTTTGAATTAGATGATGGAGATCGTCTTCTGTTCCAATCTTTCACACAACTGATCGTGAGATCATGGGCATCATCAGACGGTCAGCTTTTAATTCCATGAGACACACATCCCAAAAAATGACCCCCGATGGCACACATAATGCTCACAGGTCATTTTTTGCGATGTGTGCCACTTGAAATTAAAAATCAGCCGTCTGATGATATTCCCATGATCTCAAGATCAGTTTTGTGGAAGGTTGGAATGAAAAACGATTTCCATCTCCGATTCAAAGCAGTCAACGGTTTTCAGCTGTACTTAACAGGGTATATTCAGTATTTGGTGGGGGGTTAGTAGCAGCCACCTTTATATATCATAATACCTGTCCACCAGTGTCAGGCAAGCCCAATACATTAGCTTGGCCGAAGAATCCATGTGGGGAAAAAACAACAACATTAAACATCATGGGAATTCTCCCAAGGAATGTCTCCAAAGTAGAGGGATCAGGTGCGTGTAGTACATCTAAGAGGAGATGTATCATCTCCAGCACGCGTTTTGTTGTATTACCCCAGCCCTGTTCCAATCCCATTTCTTGGAATCTGCACGAAAATTTTAAAAAATAAAAAGCTTACTAAGTTTTACTTCAGATTTACCGCTCAACCCCTCTATAAACAAAATTTAGATATTTGTCAAACAATAGGTTCCTCTGAAGAGGGAACTAAACACCTGCTAATTATGGCATCAATGCAAGAACATAGAGCACACTCAAGATTGTCAAATCATGCATCGTATCGTGTATCGTGATCAAAAAATTTTGTATTGCGTATCGTATCGAGTACTGTAAGATACACTTAGATTTCTATAAATTATATACGGAAAATATAAATATATTCAAAAATTCTAGAAATAAGAAAATAGTATATATATATATATATAACAATCTATGATTATTTTTTATATACCAAGTGTCAAAGACAGTCATTCCATCATTTGTCGCATTATAATTAGAATTTAAACTCAAATAAATTGAAAAAAAAACTTTCATTGGATCGATTTATAAAGTGGAGATAAAAATCCAGTCACATAAAATCATAATTTTTAATTTTCCCCTATATGAAAAAAAATCCTAGAGCTGCACAAGTACAAGTGTGCATTATATACTTGTATTATATATTTATATGATGCGTCTTTCAAGTCCCAATTCTAAATCAAAAAACATTCGTACTTGTTTCTTGACGTAAACAATTTGTAGACCCAATTTTTTAAAAAGAAATATATATAAAAAATCCAAAATCTTCGTTCTTCTTCTCTATCCCCAACATCAACACTAGCATCTCGTTGGCAATTAAATAATGATTTTTTTCTTATTTCTCCTTCTTGTAGACATCTTCCTCTTCTTTCTTTATTTTGATCGTTTTTTTTTTTTATATAACCTTTTTTGAGACTAGAGTTGGGATAAATAACTGATAATGTTTTCAGAAAAAAAACTAGTGATATGGAAATCACATGTATCGTTTGTACTGTGTATCACAACGTATCGTATCATGAATCGTAAGATACATTTTAAAAAGATACATATACGTATCATTTTCTATAATATTGTACATAGTAAGAGATTACAAGGATTGTTTCTTACGTGTGTGCAAAGTCAAAATATGGTGCATCAGCTGGGAGCTTAGCCAGGTATTCCAGATAAAAAACTAGTGATACTGGAAATCACATGAATCATTCGTACTGTGTATCGCAATGTATCATATTGTATCGTGAATCGTAAGATACGTTTTAAAAAAGATACATGTAAATATCATTTTCTATAATATCGTGTATCGTAAGAGATTACAAAGATTGTTTCTTACGTGTGTGCAAAGTCAGAATATGGTGCATCAGGTGGGAGCTTAGACAGGTATTCCTCCGCCCTCGTCAAAACATCTTGAAGCTTTGATAAACTATGTATCCTGTCATTCAGCATCATCACCTGCACATTAATTTTGATGGAATCATTCAGTTCTGCAGGCGATATAAGCAGTATGCTATGCAGGATTATATATAAAAAAATTACCTCTCACAACGATCTCATTTGGATATATCAACTATTTCTTACTTTTGTTTACAGTTCTTAGTTTTCAGCTTTGTCAAAACACAATGACAATTTTCATCAGAGCCTAGCCCCATAATCAAGTCATGATGTCTGAATCGAATTGGGTTTACATAATTTCCAATGAAAAAAAATAAAGACTGATGCAAGAGAGCTAATCAACTAAAAGAAAGCATCAACAGTTAGCCTATAACAAAACAAGGAAGGACACAATAATGCCCTAGATGATGCTTGTGACCAAGGTGTCAATATCGGTATAGGGTATCGATTCATCTTGGACAGATACGTATCGGCTGATATGGATATGAAATTCACCAATACCCATATCTTTTTGTGACAAAAAAAGTAAGAAAAATGATAAAAAAAAATAACTAGCTGAATCGATCAGTATCGGCCGACACCGAGACAATATCGGCCGATACTGACCAATATTGATCCGATACCTATACAGATACCGACACCACCCCAATACCTGTATCAGGGTGGTATCAGTTCTCGACGAAACTGATACGAATTGCAAATACATATCGGTATCGGCCGAGTTTTGATACCAGGCTTGTGACCAGAGTAGCAGGGTCACTTCATATTTAATCAACTATTGAACAAATAATTTTCTACTGTGCATCGATATAAGTATATAATATTTCTTGTGCGAATCCCCCATCGAGCAGATATGGGTTTGGGATGAATGTCCGTGTTAGTACTTCCTCATATGAAGTACATATTACCTACTGAACTGCCACTATAAGGTGTGAAATTCAGATATGTAATGTGATGTGGGAAGGACAACGTGAACGAAGGTGAAGTCCAAAGGGTCACATGTGGCTGTACCAAGGATCCGGTACTATAGTAGTAAAACCTACACTTATAAACGTGCAGCCGCTGAAATTAAGTTATTTTCTTTTATTTTCCTTTCAAATAAAAACTTCATGTTCTTTTATGCATAATTCTCATTTCCTACTTGATGATAACTACAAATGCAATGTCTTGAGAACAAAATAGCAAAATTGCATATATATACAACTCCTACTGAAATCAAAGGAATGTTCATAAATGAATTTTTCTCTCTTCTTGATTGTTAAGACGTAGATTACTAGATATTATTAGGGAGCCACTTGTTGAGTTTATCTCACTCCCGTTGTTAATATTTTAGTGGCGGATCGAGTTAACCGTCAGGCATCTCCTCAAGCAAAGACGTTGGAAGATCTTTTGAATTAGAGTCAACTAAGGAGTTACTGAGGTTTTGTATTTTGTTGTAAGGGACTTTTGGATAGTAATGGTGTTCACGATGAACAATGTTTTGTAACAATGAAGTACCCTTCTTTTGAGATTATGAATGAAATATCAGATAATGTGTTTTGTTTAACCTTTAGTTCTGTTTTGATTATTGAATTTGCTCATGCACCGAAGTTTGCAGTGTATTGGATTTCGGGGCGTGACAGTTTGGTATCAAAGCTTTAAGTTTAGCGAAACCCTAGGAGACCTTAGGGAGTGGACCCATAGGCTAGGATTAGGATGAGTAACTACTATCCGATTATGACATTGTGTCTCCTTCGGTGTTCAGGAAATGAAGACCAGGAGGACAACGAGAAAAACAACTGGACTACCCTGATCATATTATTATAGGCTGGCCAGTCGTCATGTACCCCAGGGGGCGTCCGGAATCATCCATGACAACATATACCAAGGACGTCACGTAGAACGCATTCTTCCTCCACCTACCTTACCCGAAAATCGACCCTCTAAGGAAGAGGTGGCAGACAACTTTGAAAACCCTGAAGAGGAAACATACCATCTTAGTGAAGGAGAGATGAGCGATCCAAGCGAGGACGAACGAGATGTAGAAGAATTGGACGATGATGAAGAAAACGCCGCAGAACACGACGTTACCCAAATCTCTGATTACATTGGATCAGAGACAACCGAGGAAGAACACTCTAAGGATAATGATACCCGTTTGGCCAGTATTAAACTAGGATAGATATAGATAGGAAATTTGTAAGGAACTGTAATGGCCTAAGAAAGGAAATCTCAAGGCCTTTAGAATAGGAATTAGACTTGTAGCATCGGGTCCCTTTTTGTTAAGATTTAGAATTGATGTGAACTCTTATGTAGCAACCACGCAGATGAAATCTTAAACTATGAAAGCTTTTTGTAACAATCATGCTTATGTAATTGCCAATCTATGAATGAAAGATTGTTTTCCCTTCTTTTTATGTAGTTGTGTCATGAATATATTATAGTAATTACAAATATTCTCGTTAAGTAGATGACGTGAATAGACTATATTTCATTTTATATAGATGGTATGAGGACGAGGCATTAGGATGCCATGCACTAGGAGACTTGTAACACCCACAGGCAACCCACCGGTTACACCTACATCTGATACTACTGCTCAGGCCCAGGAGGCTATTACAGTTGCCCTAACCCACCTAGTCCCTAACGGGACTAGTTCGACATCAACTGGCACAAATCACACTGATTGTGGAGACGATTTGGAAAGATTCAAGAAATTGAACCCCCCCCCCCCCCCCCCCCCCAAACCTTTAGCATCAGGAGAAGTCATTGTTTGGGACAGATTCGTAGCAATATTCTTCGGAAAGTATTTTCCCCGGCACATCCGAGAGAATGAAGAGGCTGAATTCCTTAAACTTGATAAAGGCATTATGACTGTGGCCGAGTATGAGGCCAAGTTCGTCGACCTAGAACGATTCTACAAGCACCAACTCACAGATGAAGAAAGGGCACAGAGATTCGAATATGGCCTTAGATCTGATATCCGGGAACGCCTCTCCCTGCTATTCTCAGAGGACTACAAGCTATCGGTTAAACGAGCCTTGAAGGCGGAAGAAGATATCAAACGAAGCCGCCCAACCCACGAGAAGCGTAAGGACCTGGTGAGCGGAGACGGGCGAGCACCTTCTTTCCAACACGCAGCGCCAAAACAACCCCGATTGGAAGATACACAAGCTGGATTCACAAGGCCATCATGCTCGATATGTGGAAAGAACCATGGCAATGCACCATGTCGATACACAAAAGTTATCTGCTATAACTATGGAGAACCAGGACATGAATCACGAGCTTACTCCAAGCCACCGAGACACTGCTTTGGGTGTGAAAGGACATGACACGTAATAAAGGACTGCCAAGCATTAAGAAATTCCCAACAGTTTAGACAACTACTCCCATCTCATTAGCAACAACAACGAGCGCAACCGGTTCATTTTCATGCAAGACGATCAACCCAACAACGACACCAGCAAGGATAGCAACCACACCGAAATGCACAAGGGCGAGTGTTTGCCATGACTCAATGGGATGCCGAAGCCTCGGAAGCTGTAATCCAAGGTATTGTCCTAATCTTCGAAGCCGTGGCGAAAATTTTATTTGACTCCGGATCCACACACTCCTTCGTATCATCGTCCTTCATACGATCCTTGAAATCCAAACCTCAACCTCTAGACTTTGCACTCAACATCTCTACCCCGATTAGAGATTCCCTAACTACTAATATTGTATACAAAGATTGCGCCGTAGAAATAGATGGTCGGCAACTAGCCGCCAACCTGATTATGCTCAACATGATAGACTTCGATATTATTCTGGGCATGGATTGGCTCGCCTCTCACCATGCAAGTATTGATTTTTTTTTAAAGCGAGTCAGTTTTCGTATCCCGAGTCAACGAAGGTTCTCATTTCAGGGTATTGTGAGGACTCCTGATTCACCCATCATTTCAGCCATTAAAGCTAGACGATTTCTTTCAAAAGGTTGTCAGGGTTACCTAGCATATGTCATTAGCAAGGATAAGAGTGAGCCCGAAATAGAGCCAATTCCGATTGTCAATGGATTTGTTGATTTTTTCTTAACGAATTTCCCAAACTACCTCCCATCCGAGAGATCGAGTTTGCAATAGATTTACTCCCAGAAACACCTCCCATTTTGAAGGCTCCTTAAAGCATGGCACTAGTGGAACTTCAAGAGCTCAAGAAGCAATTAGAAGAGTTATTAGAGAAAGGACTCATCCGCCCAAGCGTGTCACCTTGGGGCGCACCGGTCTTGTTAGTGAAGAGGAAAGACGGATCCATAAGGTTATGCATCGACTACCGGTAGCTGAACCAAGCCACCATCAAGAACAAGTATCCATTACCTAGAGTCGATGACCTCTTCGATCAACTTCAAGGCGCAACGGTTTTCTCGAAGATTGACTTGAGGACAGGCTACCACTAAGGATCAAGGAAGGCGACATAGCGAAGATGGCATTTCGAACCTGTTATGGACACTACAAGTTTCTAGTGATGCCTTTGGCTTGACGAACCCTCCAGCCGCATTCATGGACTTGATGAATTGAGTTTTCAAACCCTTTTTAGATAACTTTGTAGTGGTGTTTGTTGATGATATTTTAATCTACTTTAAGAACCAGATCGAGCACGAGGACCATCTAAGGACAACTTTGCAAATCTTAAGGGAGCACCAATTGTACGGGAAGCTGAACAAGTGTGAGTTTTGGCTAAACAAAGTATCTTTCATAACGCGTGATCTCGGGAAAGAAAGTGTCTGTCGATCCAACAAAGATTGAAGCTGTGGTGAATTGGGAGAGACCAAGGAATGCAATGGAGGTCAAAAGCTCCTTAGGACTAGATGGATATTACCGACACTTTGTGAAGGATTTCTCCAGGACAGCAACTTCAATGACAAAGCTCACAAGGAAAGGCGCTAAGCTTGAATGGGGTGACGACTGCGAGCAAAGCTTCCAAGAATTAAAGGAGAAGTTGACAGCTGCACCAATACTAACAATTCCATCAGGAAGTGGAGGAATCGAAGTTTATAGCGATGCTTCAGGAAGAGGTTTAGGTTGTGTACTTATGCAGCACAAGAAAGTCGTCGCTTATGCGTCCAGACAACTAAAGCCTCACGAGGAGAATTACCCAACCCATGATTTGAAGCTAGCAGCGGTCATCTTCGCATTAAAGATTTGGAGGCACCACTTGTACGGAGAGAAGTTCGACATCTTCACTGATCATAAAAGCTTGAAGTACATTTTCACAGAAAATGAGTTGAACATGCGACAAAGGCGTTGGATGGAGTGTCTGAAGGACTACGATTGCACCATTCAATATCACCCTGGTAAGGCGAATACGGTAGCAGACGCATTGAGTCGAAAGTCAGCAGGAACCCTTACCGCACTGATGGTGAAGAAGTGGAAATTACATGAAGATTTCGGGAATTGGAGCGCGTCTATCCAAGAAGTGGAGCCCAAGTTTGTGTGTGCTAATCTGAGCATGCAATCCACGATAGTTGAAAAGATAAAAGGACAATGCGAAGACCCAGAGATCTTAAAGATGCTAGAGGAAGTCAAGAAAGGAGAAAGACTGAGTTCAGAGTAACCTCGGATGGCTCGCTGAGATATCGAGATTGATTATGTGTACCAGGCATTGTGAAAGTGAAGAAGGAACTGTTAGACGAGGCGCACAAGTCCAGGTATGTAGTGCATCCAGGCAGCACAAAGATGTACCAAGATATAAAGCGTCACTTCTGATGGAATAACATGAAAAGGGAGATTGTCGAGTACGTCTTAAGATGCCTCATGTGTCAGCAGATTAAAGCCGAGAATATGAAGCCTTCAGGATTGTTACAGCCATTGCCGATACCAGAATGGAAGTGGGAGCGCATCAATATGGACTTCATCACCGGGCTACCAAAGACCAAGAGTGGCTACAATTCAATTTGGGTGATAATTGATGGACTCACCAAGCATGCACACTTTCTACCCGTCAAGGTTACCCAGATAACGGAGAGTCTTGCGAGGCTATACATCAAGGAAATTGTTCAATTGCATGGTGTACCTATGGTAATTGTATCAGATCGAGACTCAAAGTTTACTTCAGGAATTTGGAGGAAAGTTCAAGATAAATTGGGCACGAAGTTACGTTTCAGCATAACTTTCCACCCTGAGACGGATGGGCAGGCAGAAAGAACGATTTGGACGCTAGAGGATATGCTACGAGCGTGTGTAATGGACTTCAAAGGAAGCTGGGATGACCACTTACCCTTAATCGAGTTCGCCTACAACAACAGCTACCAAGCAAGCATACAGATGGCACCCTTCGAAGCCCTCTACGGGAGGCCCTGTCGATCGCCAGTGTGTTGGAGTGAAGTTGGAGAACGAAGTCTGCTCAGACCAAAGCTAGTGCAACAAACCACGGAGAATATCAAGCTCATCTGCAAACGTCTACTCACCGCCCAAAGTCGACAGAAAAGCTTTGCTAATCATAAACGAAAGGAACGCGAGTTCAATATCAGAGATTGTGTACTTCTCAAGGTGTCACCAACCAAGGGAGTGTTTAGATTTGGGAAGAAAGGAAAGCTTAGTCCTAGATTCATCGGACCGTTTGAAATCCTACGGAAAGTCAGAAAAGTTGCGTATCAATTAGCCCTACCGCCATCCCTCGCCAATGTTCACGATGTATTCCATGTATCAATGTTGTGACAATATAAGTTCAACTCCTCACATGTACTGAACATCCAAGAAAACCTATCATACGTCGAATCGCCTGTGCAAATCATTGACTAGCAGAGTCATCGCGTGAGATCAAAGAGAATTCTGCGGCTAAAAGTTCTTTGGAAACATCACACGAGAGACGAAACGACATGGGAATGCGAGGATTAGATGCGTCAGGAGCACCCACACTTGTTTAACGATACTAGGTAAATTTCGAGGACGAAATTTTTATAAGGAGGGGGGAATGTGAGGACCCAGACCAGCTAGACCGACCCATCTCTTGGCCCAAACTAGGCCCAGGCCAGACCCAACCAAAACCCCTTACAATTTCTCCTCTTGTTACCTTGCTTAACACCCAACTATTTTCTCGAGTCCCATCTGCTGAGATTGAGGCTCGAATACAAAATCCCGCTGCAATGGGATGGACCTCAATATGTGCTACAGTTCGGCGCCATCCCGATGACAGGCTCGCCTGCACACGACACCACCTTCCTCACGGCACCACCACCCCTCTTTGGTTATAAATAGGAGTCAACTTTCTTCTTCCTCCACTATTCAAGAGCTCTCTGGTAAGGCATTCTGCCTCTGTGTCAATTCTTCTTCTCTCCTTCTCTTCTATTTTCCTTTTATTTAGGCCGGCTCAACCTCCAGTGACGATCATCGGAGCGATCGTTGCCGTCCATTTCGACATTCTTGCAGCCGTATTAATCGCTCGCGCCTTGCAAACATTTTCACCTCTGCGGTTGCAATCGGTGTCGTTTCCATCGACGACAATGCCGATCACAGCAACCCGATCCTCGCTCCCTCTACACATTTTCCCCCTCTTCTCTCCCAATCCCTCTTTTCTTCTTCCTGTGCTGCCATCAACCCAACAACCCACTTCTGTCCCTATTTGTCACAGACCAGTGACCTTAAAACCCCTCTTTTAATTATTTTCTATTATATATATAATATAAGGTATGGAACCTATATATATATATATATATATATATATATATATATATTTATATATATTTATTATTTTAAAACCTATCCTTTTACTTATTTATTCTATTTTTGCTATTAAAAATATAAGGGTTTATAACCCATAGGCTGTTAGAGATATTTTTGGATTATTAACCCATTTTATAAAATATTTTCTGAATATGTTTATTTATTAGTTTTAATATCAGTTAGATTATTATAAGATATATTTTATTAGTAATTTCTATTTTATCAGATTTCAAATATTTATTAAAATATATATCCCTATCATGGATTATTGAAATAATTTTTAATGTGTTTACCTTTCGTAATATTTCCGGTATTGCGACCCGACCCGATTGTTATGCCTTATTGGCTAACCTTCCACGTGGCTCGACTCAACCTCTACCTTAATACCTCGCACGTAGTCATTCAACTCTTTTGTCAAGGCACCGCTTAGCACTGACACACCTTTGTTCTCATGCAGGTAACACGTTGAGTAACCCGAAATTCAACCACCCCCATTGCAATCACCAAAGAAGCACATATCAAGGCAAGTGACCTACCCTTATCACCCGATTTTGTTTAATTAATTAGTACTATGTAAATACAATATATATATATATATACGAGTACTTACCCTATAATTATGAATTGAAACCTTTAGGTAGTTGATACATCTACGAGACATTGTTGTATGTTGATATTATAAATATGCTAGTATACCTATATAAGAACTTGTTTTTTTATCTCTACACAATCATGATTGATAATTGAAATTCCGGTATGAAGTTAATCGTAGTTGATTCTTGATGGAATGTCATATATTTGAGCACATGAGCAAGCATAGTTATCGCATGATTTTATCATAAACTGGTAGAAAGAGAAAATGGTCATGAAAATGGATTGATCATAGTATATATTTTTTTTTAAAAAGCATCATAAAATACCATCTTGATTATGGAAAGCATCAACTATTGAACAAATGATTTTCTATTGTGCATCGATATAAATATATGATATTTCTTATGTGAAACCCCCATTGGGCAGATATGGGTTTGGGACGAATGTCCGTGTTAGTACTTCCTCATATGAAGTATATATTGCCTACTGACCTGCCACAGTAAGGTGTGAAATTCAGATATGTAATGTGATGTGGTAAGGACAATCTGAACGGAGGTGAAGTCCAAAGGGTCACATGTGGCTGTACTAGTAGTAGAACCTACACTTATAAACGTGTAGCCGCTAAAATTAAGTTATTTTCTTTTGTTTTCCTTTCAAAGAAAAACTCCATGTTCTTTTATGCATACATCTCATTTCTTACTTGATGATAACTGCAAATGCAATGTCTTGAGAACAAAATAGCGAAATTGCATATATATACAACTCTTACTGAAATCAAATGAATGTTCATAAATGAATTTGTCTCTCTTCTTGATTGTTAAGACGTAGATTACTAGATATTATTAAGGGGCCACTTGTTGAGTTTATCTCACTCCCGTTGTTAATATTTCAATGGCAGATCGAGTTAACCGTCAAGCATCTCCTCAAGCAGAGACGTTGCGAGATATTTTGAATTAGAGTCAACCAAAGAGTTAGTAAGGTTTTGTATTTTGTTGTAAGGGACTTTTGGATTGTAAAGGTGTTCGCAATGAACAATGTTTTGTAACAATGATATACCCTTCTTTTGAGATTATGAATGAACTATCAGGTTATGTGTTTTATTTAACCTTGAGTTCTGTTTTGATTATTAAATTTGCTCACGCACTGAAGTTCGCAGTGTATTGGATTTCGGGGCGTGACACTATTTCTGTTAATAACAGAAAACAGGTCTGAAAATTAAGTTGTAAGCTGTTTTGGGTCTGTTTAAAGGTGTTGTGGGCATAAAATAAGCAAAGACCTATGTGAATTTTAAAACCTCACACAAATATTCGAAAAATAACATTAGATGTCATATTATCACTTTAAGTGATCGTGTTACACGAATGGCTTGTGAATTCAGATTCGCGACCCCACTGTTATTTCATAGGTTTTTATTTTTGTTAACTAATCTCGGGACATTACGGTTAATTAATTGCGAGTCCAGTAGTTTATTCCTATTAAGAAACTAGGGAACATGACTGTAAAGAGAATTAGAGTTGGCTTATTTACAACGATAAAAAGGTTACAGCCCCACGATCATCTCAAGCAAATTGAGGAGAAATCAAGTGCTTTAGGTGTGATGAAGTGAGGCTAGTGGCAGAGCCACGTTATTCACTGGGGAATCCCGGGATCCCCCATTGCTAATTTGTTTTCTTTTAAGTTCTTTTAAGAACCACAGGTTTGTGCGCCAGCTATATCACAATGGACCTCTAACCCCAAGCCTCTCTCTCTCTCTCTCTCTCTCTCTCTCTATTCCCAAAGCGCCTAGCAATCTCCATCTCTCCTCAAGTCTTCTTTTTCATAATCTCATTTCCAACTCTCTCTCTCTCTCTCTCTCTCTCTCTGCCTCAAGTTATCAAAGACTGTCCAAGCACCGGTTTTTTGTGCCGATTTCTCGAGTCCTCAAGTTCTCCAAGAGTGCTGAAAGATCATCAATTTTTGCACCGAATTCATAGCTATATTGTTATATATATTTTTTTTAATAAGAAATAGAAACCCTAATTTGTTAGGGAACTTCTATTTACGCCAACAAGTTTTCTGAAAGCGCCAGCATGTGCATTCTCTTTTAACCCATTGACTGATTGAAATCAGACAATGGAGATCATTTTCACCTTGATCTTCCACACAATGAATCTTGATATCATTATCTTACCATCATACGGTAAATTTTTTATTCCACGTGTCACAGATCCCCAAAAAATGACCCTAAAATCACGTTTGAGCATGATTTTGGGTATCCGCCACGTGAGATAAAAATTGTCCATTTGATGGTACGCTTATGGCCTCAAGATCTATTGTGTAGAAAATCAGGGCAAAATACAATCACCATTGTCTAATTCCAAGCAGCCGATGGGTTCCAAGGGGTTTCAGACAGTAAACCTGTTGGCGCGAATAGAGGTGCCCAATTTGTTATCCATAGTATAATTTTTTAAAATATTTTAATTATACAATGTTTCTTAGAATCCTAAAGCCCTAATATACAATACTGTAATTATATAGTATTTTAATTTTAAAATATTTTAAAACTATTACTAACAAGACTATCAGGACCCCCCATCAGAAAAATCCCAGCTCTGCCACTGAGTGAGGCATCATTCTTTCAAACAACGTAAGCGAGAAAATAAAGTGTGACAGAACCTAGTGCAAAGAGTAAATCATGACAATAAGGTAAAGGAAAAATAGTTGGCATATGATAGAGAAGACAATGAAGCGAAAAATCAATTAAAAATGGTAGGTGATGTGGATGGTGAGAGTTTACTCATTCAAAGGGCATTGAACACAACTCCAAAAAGGATTCATGCAGATCATCCTCATCATCATAGCTTTATCCCATTGATTTGAAGTCGTTTTTGCGAAAGCTCCTCGTAACATCGCACTCTTTCATGTCCCTTCTCACTACTTCACTCGAGGCATCGGCCTTCCTCTTCTCCTTCTTCCCTGTGCTTGTAGCGTCTCAACCCTCAGTACCGGTCTGTTTTTGGTGTTGGTGATAGTACTATATGTATGTTGTCTAGGAAGCAATAGTGTTAAGTATGGAGTGTAGTGTCCACATAAAAGCGAGTGTCAATAGTTGTGTGTAGGGTGTCCTTAGTGAATGTAAGTGACTCCTCTATATAAGAAGACCACCTCTTGTAATTCATTTTATCATCTCAATATCAACAATGTAGTCTTTTGTATTCATTGCTCTCTCTCTCTCCTTCCTCTTTCTCTAATAAACCCTTAATGGGTATTTCTTATCTTTCTCTTTAGTTTATTATCCTTGTTAGATTAGACGTATATTTATTTTAATAGTTGGCTTCTGATAGACATGTCCAAACCACCTCAAGCGACATTTTGAATTTTTTGCCTTCATAGGTGCTACTCTCAAATTTCCCCTCACATACTCGATTCTAATTTTACCCTTTTTTGTTACTCCACACATGCATCTCAGCATACACATCCCACTGCAGATAGTATATCTTCTTGTCGCTTCCTCGTAGCCCAATATTCTGCACCATATAGTATATTAGGTCTGACCATCATCTTACGAAGCGGAATTCTTGGATCAAAAACTCATTGATAAAGATAAATGGCTGAAATCAAACATTTTTTACACTAAGTGAATATCAGGCGGCTGATTGTGCACTATCATCATTGACAACAGTAGCCGAGAGAACATTATGGCATGGGAAATAGTTAAGAAATAGAAATTAATGAAAGAACAAATTCCCATCCTTACAACATTCAATGGTTAAGAAAGGGATGAAATTTAGTGAATACAACATTGTCATCATCAAGTTATTTAATTCCGTTATGAATTGAATCGATGTATCGGGATGAAATATCTTGTAATGTAGTGCTGACATGGCACATACTATTTCTGAGGTCATGGAAATTCAATCGAGACACCACACATAAAGGGAGAGAGAACTGTTGCCTTGTGTGCCCTGGAAAACCAGTCAATGCCTTGGTTGACTATTTCCTTGATAACTTGTCCTTTCCTTAATTCGTTATTGATTGTGTGCATTCTCATTAAATGTGTCATTTATGAGTGTTTTGGGCCTCTTTAGAGAGACTGTCTTCAAGGAATATTAATAGGTAGTTAAGAGGTCTATGTGGTTTCTCAGAAGAGAACTTGAATTGTATTCCTCGTGCAGGTCTAACTTGTCAGTTCTATGTAAACCTGGAATGGTTCATAGCTTAGGGATGTGTCAGGAAAGCTCATCCATGCTCATGGATTCCTATGAGGAGTGCACCATCTTCGGATGGCATGGAGTTGTCCAGCTCTATGAGGAACTAACGCGGGACAACGACCCTAGAATGCATGAATATGATTTTAATGCAGATTTTGCCGAAATTAAATAAATTAACTCAAGTTTAATCGCAAAATTATCTCTAATACCTTAGGGTTTGGAGAATTGTGATGGGTAGATCACACGAGATCCGAATAAGGTCCAGTCCGATGCGCAAGTACTTTTAGCGTTGAGGCGAGATCGGCCTAGAGATAGAACTCTGGCTTTTTCCAGACTTAGGCACTCGTCTTCAGTCCGATGTAGATTCACGGTTTCCAAATAGGGTGTGAAAGGGATTTATGGATTGCAATATGCTTAAGGTTTTCGGATCAGTTTATGGTTTAGAAAGGAGTGTTGGCTTTATTTGATTTAGGCTTTCAAAAGGTTGAAGGTTTTGGGATCGAAAGAAAACAATTAATCTAAGGTTTAGAAAAGCAAACACAGATCGAGAGATAGCAAATATAATAGATCACGCAAATTGAAGACTGACAAATAGGAAGATATATGGGAATCACTCCCTTGGTCTCACACCAAACCCATCACAGGGAAGAAGACTCTCTCTTCATAAAGCAAAAGCTCTCATTCAATAATCAATCAACTAATTACATTGTTTAGCTTAAGGACCTTATATAGGAGGTCTTACAATAAAAGAAAACCCTAAAACATGTACTAAGTAAAAGACAAATAAGCCCTTAAAATTAAAGTTCGAAATTAGAAGTTTAAAACAACTGAAACAACTCTGTGCGATTTCGATCGATCGAAATTGAAATTCGACCGATCGAAATTTATTTCGATCGATTGAAAGTGAAACTCAATCGATCGAAAAAAAATATATATCAAAATATCACCGCAAAAATTCGATCGATCGAATTTGAAACTCGATCGATCAAGTATATAATTCGATCGATCGAATTATATACTCCAGAACTATATAATTCCCTACGAAGTTCGATTGATCGAAATTAGCCTTCGATCGATCGAATATATATTTCGATCGATCGAAATTTGCAATCTCTTCTAATTCTCCAAATTTTGTCTCCTTTTCGCCTAATTCTGATGTCCATTCCGCTTCTTCTGCCGTCGGTTGAAACGATGTGGTCCAAATCCAATATCCATGTATGTGGCGTCCCCGTCAATTCCCCTGGACCAAAAAGGTTTCATCACTGATGAGACGCGCTCGTGGTAAATGTCTAGCAGGTCGGGGTTCAAGCAGCGAACTTCATTCTCATGGATCCAAGTGTTTTCGGACTCCGATTTGCCGACCCATTTAACCAAGTACTTCTAGAATCCCCCGTCATACGTAGAGACGGCATGATCGTTGATTATATCCTCTATTTCATATGTTCTTTGCCTGCTTGGGGAAGGAAGAGGTACAGGTTGCAAGGTTGGGTTGGGGCTGGGGCTGGGACTAGGAGGTGGCTGGAGTGGGTTTTCAGGAGGCGGGGTGAAACCCAAGTAAGGAACCAAGTCCTCCACATTGAACGTTGAACTAACCCCCGTACCTAGAGAAAGCTCAAGTACGTATGCATTAGGACCGCTCTTAGCCAAAATTCTAAAAGGCCCAGCGCCTCGGGATTGGAGCTTATTTGCGGATCCCGATAGGAACCGCTCAGGCCTAACCCGGACCATCACGTAATCACTCACGTGAAATTCTTTAGAATGCCTATGAGCATCTGCATATAATTTATATTGACTGTTGCTTGAATTAATTTTTTGTTTAATTTCGGCATGCAAGCTATGAATGTGTTGTGCAAATGCATCGGCGGACTCTGACACTATAGGATGCAGACATGAGAATCAAATCTAATGGGGTCCTAGGCCTATAACCATGTACTACCTCCAAAGGACTCATGCCTAGGGACATATTGACAGAATTATTATAGGCAAACTCAGCTGTGGGTAGGATGGTATCCCAGATCCTAACATGATCACCGACAAGACTACTAAGGAGATTCCCAAGGCTCCTATTGGTGCTTTCGGTTTGGTCATCCATTTGAGGGTGGTAAGCGGTCAAGAACTGGAGCAATGTGCCCATCATGTGCCAAAGGGTCTTCCAAAAATAGCTCATAAATTTAACATCCTTATCAGACACAATGGTTTTGGGCAACCCATGAAGGCGCACTACCTCCGCGAAAAATAATTTAGCAATATGAGATACATCGGAGGTTTTGGAACAAGGAATGAAGTGGGTCATCTTGGAGAATCGGTCCACTATGACATAGATGGAATCGTGCTTCCTTGGAGTTTTGGGAAGTCCAAGCACGAAGTCCATTGAGAGGTTTTGCCATGGTGTGTGTGGCACCGGTAACGGGGTGTACAAACCGGTATTTTGTTTAGTCTGTTTTGACACTTGGTAAGTACGACAATGTTCAATAACCCGGGCGACATCTCTCATTAGGCTAGGCCAAAAGAACCTATCCTCTACGAGCGCAACAGTTTTATCACGCCCGAAATGCCCGGCCATCCCTCTAGCATGTAACTCCCAAATGAGAAAGTCACACAATGAAGTGCGAGGGATGCAAAGGCGATTGCCTTTAAACAAGTACCCATCGTGGATGGTGTACATGGAGTGTGTGTTGGTCGGGTCACTAAGGAGAGCAATGTACTCAACCCCAAAATCTGGGCACTCGGGGTACTCATCCTTTATCCTTTCCAACCCGACGACCTCGGTGCTCATTGTGCACAAAGTCACCACTCGCCGACTAAGTGCATCAGCAGCCCTATTTTCAACACCGGCCTTATGCTTTAATATGAATGTGAACCCTTCGCATGCCTTGGGTTCAACTTTTTCTGTAAAGCAAGAAAGCGTAAGGCTTCATGGTCAGAGAACAGCACAAATTCCTGCGGTCTAAGGTAATGTTTCCAATACCAAAGATATCGAACGACTGCATAAAACTCCTTATCATAGGTAGAGTATTTTTGCTTTGCCTCGTTAAGTTTTTCACTAAAATAAGCCACTAGGTGACCCTCTTGGCTAAGCACTCCTCCTATGCCTACACCCGATGCGTCGCATGCGACATCAAAGACTTTAGAAAAGTCTGACAATCGCATGACGGGTGTACTACTCATTCGTTGTTTGATCTCAACAAAGGCTTTTGTCGCCGCTTTGCCCCATTTTTTCATGCAATCTGTGACTAGGGCCGTAATAGTGCTAAAGCTTCTGATGAAGCGACGATAGAAAGTAGTCAAACCATGGAAGCTGCGGACATCGTGTATGTTCTTAGGTTTGGGCCACTCCACAATGGCTTTAACCTTTTCGGGGTCCGCGACCATTCCATCGGCCGAGAAAATGAATCCCAATAAGACAACGGAATGTTGCATGAAGGTGCACTTCTTGAGATTTGCAAACTTCTCGCCTTTGAGGGTTTCACAAACCAACCTAAGGTGGTTCAAGTGTTGATCTTTGTCAAGACTATAGATCAAAATGTCATCGAAATAAACAACTAGGAATTTGCCTAGAAACGGCCTCAACACTTGGGTCATAAGTTGCACGAAAGTACTCGGGGCGTTAGAAAGCCCAAATGGCATGACCATCCACTCATAAAGACCATCCTTAGTCTTAAAGGCGGTTTTCCACTCATCACCGGGGCGGATGCGGATTTGATGGCAGCCACTCTTAAGGTCTATCTTTGAAAAGATAGTGGCACCAACCATCATATCGAGCATGTCATCGAGCCTCGGTATAGGAAACCGATACTTAACCGTAATCTTATTGATTACACGGCTATCCACACACATGCGCCACGTTCCATCTTTCTTAGGAGTGAGTAGGGCAGGTACGGCACACGGGCTCATGCTCTCTTGGATGAACCCCTTCTGAAGGAGCTCATTGACTTGCAGAGTCAACTCGGTGTGCTCAACCGGATTCAACCTGTAGTGGGGCAGGTTCGGTAAGGTAGATCCGGGAACCAAATCTATTGCGTATTGGATATCACACAGAGGAGGGAGTTGGTTTGGTAAGTCTTCAGGGAAGACATCCGCAAACTCTTTTAAAATTGGCTCAACCTCCTTAGGACACTCGCTCACCGACTCGGAAGCACTCTCTACGGTGACAACTACGTACACCACACTCTCATCGATTGATCCTTTCTCAAACTCATAAGGGCTCACAATATTAATGGCTTTAGAAGACTCGCCCTTCTTTTCGACTGTGTTGGTCGATGGTGTTTTAGGAGGCAAAGGGTGTAAACTGATCTTTTTGCCCTTATGCATGAACGTGCATATGTTTGATCGACCGGAAAGAGTCACGTCCATGTCATAGAGCCACGGCCTTTCCAAAATGATATGGTCCACATCCATCGACACGACATCACACCATAAGGTGTCCGAATAAGAATCTAACTGAATCGGTACACGACACCTTTTCGACACGGGAATGGAGGAAGAATTGACCCATGCGACCTTATAAGGTCTCGGGTGGGCTTCAGGTGTAAGCCTTAAGCGGCTTACGACATGAGTTGATATTACGTTAGTGCAACTACCGCTATCCACGATGACCCTACAATTCTTCTCACCGAATCTGACAAAGGTGTGGAAGGTGTTCTCCCTTCGCCAGTCATCCTTTTCACCTCGTTGAGGCTGTGCAAGGGCACACCTCACAACTAAAGCATGACCAATAGCATCACCCTCCTCATCATTGGGTGTGCTAACCGGTTCAAATTCTTCTTCGTTAACCACTACCTCATCATCATCCTCCTCTCCCTCAATGAAGAGAGTCCTTTGGGGTTCTTTTGTAGGGCATTGGGCGACAAAGTGTCTCATCCCATGACATTTATAGCACTTTACTTAAGAATTAACCCTTAAGGATTCTCCGACTACACATTTTCCCTTTTCAAACCTCGAATTGGTAGGGGCAGGTTGTGTAGGTTTGGGAGGAGGATTAAATCGTCCCTCACCGGATCGTTGACTACTATACAGTGGCTCGGTCCTCTTCACCACCGTAATTTTTAAATATCGTTCAGGATCTTGCACAACGGCATAGCATCTTTCAAGAGTTTCCACGGGGTGAGAAATTAATTCTTTGTGCAAATCAAGTCGCAATCCGGTGCGGAATCTAGAGAGAGTGATTTCAGGGTCTTCCGATACTTTTTCCCTCATCATGAACTCTTCGAATTTGGCAATATAATCAGTCACAGGCATACCACCTTGACGTAAATTTTACCACTGGTCGAGGAGGCGTTGGTGGTATGATAAAGGAACATACTTCTCCGTAAGTCGTTCCTTCATGTCGTCCCAACAGGTAATGGGAGGACAACTCGCATTCACCCTGATACACTCAACATTGAGCCAGAAAAGCCGGGCTTGACCAACCAACTTCATTTTAGCGAGTCTAACACAACGGTCGTCATTCATGGCATACCAATCAAAGTGTTGGTTTATGTCGGAAAGCCAATCGAGGAAGACGGTAGGATCCGTTCTTCCATCGAAAGTCGGAATCTCAACTCGGACGTTCTTGAGGAGTTGAACTTCGGGGTCATAGTCATCTCTACGATAATCCCTACGGTTCCGATTGTCTTGGCGACCATTACGTTCAAAGTGAAGACCTTCACGCTCTTGGCGTTGATTTTCAAGTCCACCCATCGCTTCCAATTGGTTGATTCGATCACGTAATCTATCATTACCAACTCCTAGGGATGTTTAGGCTTGCTCTATGGTATTCAGACGTGCATTAATCGCACCCAATTCTTCTCGCATAGCTCTAAGAGTATCAAGAACCTCATCCGAAGTCATGGTGATCACAAGGTCTATTAGGGTTCTAATATGGAATGCAATATTGACTCACAAAAAAAAACAATGCAATCAAATAAAAATGACAAGCAAAGATGCCCTAACCTAAAAAACCTAAGGTTCTGATACCAAAACTGATGCGGGACAACGACCTTAGAATGCGTGAATATGATTTTAATACATATTTTGCCAAAATTAAATAAATTAACTCAAGTTTAATCGCAAAATTATCTTTAATACCTTAGGGTTTGGAGAATTGTGATGGGTAGAGCACACGAGATCCAGATAGGGTCCAGTCCGATGCACAAGTACTTTTAGCGTTGAGGCGAGATCGGCCTAGAGATAGAACTCTGGCTTTTTCCCGGTTTAGGCACTCGTCTTCAGTCCGATGTAGATTCACGGTTTCCAAATAGGGTGTGAAAGGGATTTATGGTTTGCAATATGTTTAAGCTTTTCGGATTGGTTTATGGTTTGGAAAGGAGTGTTGGCTTTATTTGATTTAGGCTTTCAAAAGGTTGAAGGTTTTGGGATCAAAAGGAAGCAATTAGTCTAAGGTTTAGAAAAGCAAACACAGATCGAGAGATAGCAAATATAATAGATCACGCAAATTGAAGATAAAGACAAATAGGAAGATATATGGGAATCACTCCCTTGGTCTCACACCAAACCCATCACGGGGAAGAAGACTCTTCATAAAGCAAAAGCTCTCATTCAATAATCAATCAACTAATTACATTGTTTAGCTTAAGGACCTTATATAGGAGGTCTTACAATAAAAGAAAACCCTAAAACACGTGCTAAGTAAAAGACAAATAAGCCCATAAAATTAAAGTTTGAAATTAGAAGTTTAAAACAACTAAAACAACTCTGCGCGATTTCGATCGATCAAAATTGAAATTCGACTGATCGAAATTTATTTCGATCAATCGAAAGTGAAACTCGATCGATCGAAAAAAAAACATATATCAAAATATCACCGCAGAAATTCGATCGATAGAATTTGAAACTCGATCGATCGAATCGATCGATCGAGTATATAATTCGATCGATCGAATTATATACTCCATAACTATATAATTCCCTACGAAGTTCGATCAATTGAAATTAGCCTTTGATCGATCGAATATATATTTCGATCGATCGAAATTTGCAATCTCTTCTAATTCTCCAAATTTTGTCTCATTTTCGCCTAATTCTTATGTCCATTCCGCTTCTTCCGTCGTCGGTAGAAACGATGTGGTCCAAATCCAATATCCATGTATGTGACGTCCCCGTCAGGAACCTACCATTTTTTTCATCATAAGAGTGGTACATAGAACTCATTGGGCAGACCACTGTACTCACTGCCTTGAGACTCATCCCCATAGGAGGAGAAAATGACTTCATTTCATTAGTCCTTAGACCTGATATTTCCTAAGGATCATCTTAGGATGGAATGATGAGTTTTGCTCACCAAGGGTTGATGTTGGTGCACCAACTAATATGTCATTGTATTGGATTTCACTAATTCAATTCTGAAAACACCAAAGAGCATCAGTAAGAGATTAATTTGATTCTTGTTTCTATGTATGGTCCATCAAAAGCCATCGAATTCATATGATGCTTAAATCATCTTTAGGATGCTTATGAGTCAGTGGGTTTCAATTCGATGGTGAAAGATTGACAACTTAAGCATTATAGTAGACAGTGAGTATAATCTATGATAGTGAGTATAATCTACAATGCTTATGGCATACATGGTTGATAGAGAGACTTAAAGGAAATTAAAATTCATTTAGGGGATGCTTTAAGTTAATTTTTTAGAAAATTAATAAATGGTGAGAGATGTTAAAGGGCATGCCTAAAACCTAGGGCTCTTTTTCCCTCTTTATACTCCCTTATGAATTCATTCCCAACCCTAATTGTGTACCCCTTCTCCTCGTACGAATTTCAAAGTGGCCAAAAGAAGGAATCACTTCTCTTCTAGCTAGGTTGTCTACCAAAGTGTACTGGAAATGAGACTGTAAGGAGATCAACAGATCTAAAGCTTATGCCGATTAGATATATTTATTTCTTAGATGTTTAAGTTTTATTGTTGTAAATATTGATCATAAGATCATAGAGTGATCGATCTTGGGAATTGTGCCTTATTCTTTCAATCCGGGTTGTCAAAAACCCTCCAACAAGAACACCTACACATTTCTCAAAGATGGGATCAAAGTCAAGCTCCTACAAATCATGAGGAGGTCATATCCCCCAAGGCTAGGTGTTTAAGGATTTTTAAAGGTTGTGGCCTAAAATAAGTAAAGACCCATGTGAGGCTTTCAAACAGTAACTGAATCTTCCATAAATAATTGGCATTAAATGTCATGAGATCACTTAAGTGACATTATGGTTAATTACTTGAGAGTTAAGTCGTTTATTCCTATTAGGAAACTAAGCCAACATGAAGCCTATTTAAAGGTTGTTTATTGCTGTTACAAGGTTCAGACTAGGTTTATTTGCAGATTTTAAAAGAGAAAAGAAGCATGAGATAGATTCTTTTGTTCAAATTTATTTTGGGTTAGTTCATTACTTTTTATTTGTTGACTATTGTCGGAGGCCCGGAGCTAGCCAAGGTTCGCACTAGAAACCTGAAGGGTATATTTATAATTTTGAAACGTTTATACTATAAAAACCCTAAGGATCCCACAACCAACCCTAATTCTCTTTTCTTAACCTAATCCTAAAAAAACCTCCATCAAAAGGGAACCGGACCAAAGCTCTTTTGAGAGAGGAGAGAAGAGAAGGCTACGGCTTGGAAGTGAGCATCCTCCAGGGGTCCTAAAGATAGTCCAATTCCTCAAATCTCCAACTTTCTAGGAGGAAAAGATTATTTCATAGAGATAACTTCTAACCTTCCATGAAGATATGGTTCCTTTGCTATTGTAGAGTGAGGCTCCTCTGCTTGCTCTGGTGGATCCTTGGAAGACTCCTATTTCACTACCTTAGGATGAACCATTAGACAAATCATGCAAGTAAAATCCTAATCCTTATGTGGAGCTTGCAATACTAAAGCATTAGCAAAATAAGAATGGTTTTTAAGCTTCAAATGTACAATATCAACATAAAACCATGCCTAAAGCCACCTTATTTTTGGTAACAAATGCTAAATACAATTGGTAATCTAAAAGGAAGAATTTTAAAATTTGACAAGTAAAAAGTGAAATAACACTACAACAATGAAAAGAGAAAACCCTACACAGAACCATGAAAGACACATACATGCCCCTTGTGTTTGTGTGCTCGAAGAAAGTTGAGCAAAGGCTCCAAGCAGTCTTGGTTACGAAACATTATCGAAGAAAGGTGGCGATTGAGGAATTGGACGCCATTTCCAATATATGATGACCGGGAGGGACGGGGAAAATTGGCATTGAAGGGTTCTAAGTCCAGCTCGAGAACGTAATCATCATCGGAGCTGACATATTTCAGAGGACACCAAGCACACAAAAAACCATTAGAAATTCAAAAGGGTTAATGGGGCCTCACTTACATCAATAGATAAACCTTCAAAGTATGCTTTTGATTCCATGAGGCACACATCTATCACCAATCCAAGTCCTTCAAGTGGCACACTTCATGTGAACTAATGTGAGCCTATAGGAGGTGCCCATTATAAGATTATAACCATTTGATTCACGCACTTTAATACAGTCTGTTGTTCATTTTTAATGTTGACTCCACATTGAAATGCTAGGATTGGATGTTACAGATCCGCTGATGGGTAATTTTTTATGGGCTAAGTGAAGTTCACATGAATACTGACTCTCTAGAACAAAGTGGATTGTAACGAATATGTGCCATGTGGGACCATGTGGCCTAAAAGTTTTCCAGTGAGGATTATTATCTATGAGTCAGTATTATGTACCCGATCCAAGAGTTGACACTCTTGATACTCGGTCACTTTTTGGGATGCATGCCAGGTGGAACTACCATGTGTTCCTTATGATTTGATGCCCATGATCTCAAGATCTATGGTGCAAAACATTGGTTAAAAAACTATCTCCATTGTCATATTCAAAGCAGTCAAAGGCCTTCTAAAATTAATAGAATGTGGGATTTACACGGTAGCCGTTAGTTTTAGATGGTGTTTGACTGCTTTGACTCAGATGATGGAGATCAGTTTTCGTCCCAATCTTTTGCACCAAAGAGCTTTATATCATGACCCACCTATCACATGATGATTCCACTCGCACGGTTCCCAAAAAGTGATCAGAGTACCAAAGATCTTCTGATCATGCCTTGGCCACTTACTGAATACTAATTCATTATCTACTCATGTAGGTGGCCAATGTCAATCTCAATTCAAAAAGGGTCCTGATATTTGCAACCGAATATTCGATATTTGCAACCAGCGTTTTCACACATCAGAGCCGTTGACTGCCTAATCAGATGATGGAGATCATTTTTTGCCCCAATCTTCTACAGAATAGATCTTGAGATCATGGCGCACCTATCAGACTATCAGATGTTGATTTCATATGGCACACATCCCCAAAAGCGACTGCGATCATTGGCGTTCCATGAGAAGGGGTCTCGGGTCACATTTGGGGATGTATGCCATGCAGAGTCAACATCTGACCGTCTCATAGCACGCGTCTGATAGGTGCGCAATGATCTCAAGATCAACTGTGTGGAACATTGGGATGAAAAAACGATCTCCATCATTTGATTCAAGGCAGTCAACGGGTCTTACATTCGAAAACCATGGTTGTAGATAAAGAATATTTGGTTGCAAAACCCAAAAATAGCTAGATCCTGTATAAAACACTCACTACGGCTGAATGAATCAAATTTAATTCCTTTCAAATTAGTCAAAACAGAAATCAATTACTGTCCGTCCACGAGCTTTTCTTTGAACAGCAAGTACTCAGAGACGCTCAATTCATCAACAGTGAGTTCCGAAACGTTGACCCGCACGTACTCCCATACCCCAGGCCTCGGACGAACAGATATAGCAACAAATGGTGGTAAAACTATAGCTTCCTAAAAAAAAAATTAAATAATAAAAATCAGCACACAATATATTCAAATGAGAGAAAATCACAGAATCTATATCTGACCTGCGCGGATTTCAGGACTTCATAAAAAGGTCCATCCATGAGCTTCTCTTTGTCGTCGCCATCATCTACAACGTTCGCCAACTCGTCTAACAAATGATGAGATTGTAAAATGCCTTTTCCTTGAGCTACATACCTTTTTTAACAATTTAAGCATTCAAAACCCTATAATTTGGATTGAAATTAGCATTAGGTTTTGTGGAAGAAAGTAGGAAGAAGAAGAGAAACCTGGATAATAGGGAGACGAGTTGGTTTCTGTGTGCGCCTAACGTGTCCTCGACACGTTCTCGGATGCTTCGAAATCGTTCGAGTCTAGGGTTCGGCATGATTTCGGAAGGAAGTTTGGGAAAGAGAGGGAAATGAAGTTGCAGAGAGAGAGAGAGAGAGAGAGGAAGACGATGAGTTGGCTGTGTCATTTAGATATCAACACGCCACGTCACTTTCTCTCTCGCAATTAGCGTTACTGTTTAAACATGGGTACCGTTACTCACACCCCGTGGAAGTGTGATCTCCCATCTCCTTCAATCGGCATGCATTGACTTGAATCGGACGATGGAGATCAATTTTGGTCCCAATCTTTCATAAAATGGATCTTTAGATGATGTGCTTGTTATTATACGGCCAACTTTTTATTACCCATGCCATACATCTAAAATCATGCTTGGGTGTGATGTACATCACATGATTTTAGGGCCACTTTTTGAAATATGTTTCTTGTGGAATAGGAAAATGGGTCATATGATGGAGCCATGGATCAAAATATCGTCCGATACCGATACGTATCGTCCGATACGTATCGGTATCAGACATGAACGATACGGTATATTAAATGTACTGTATCGTTCATTAGTATTGCTGATACCGAACAATACATTCAATGTATTGTCCGGTACACTACTGTTCTGGTACATATCATCCGATATGTTTCGATTTTTTGACCGGATAATACGTACTGATTTTCCGCCATTTTGATCGTTGGATGGAACGCCCATGATCTCAAGATCCCTTGTATGAAAGCTTGAGATGAAAAATGATCTCCACCATCTAATTCGAAGTTGTAAATAAATAGTGGCTGGAGGAGATGGGGTGAGATCACAACTGGAATGAATGAGAATAGGCTCTCAATGGATTGAGCCGACACCTGACCAAAAAAAAGTAATACTTCCTATCAAGCAAACCCAACCCGATATCCGAATCGGGCTAAACATGTTGCAACCCAGAGCAATCCGGGTCAAGCTTGGGTTGAGTGTTCCAACACCCTACCCATTTATATATATATAAGAGAGAGAGAGAGAGAGAGAGAGAAAGAGAGAGAAATGATCATATGACTCGAGTCATGACTCGAGCCCCTATTGGTTGCCCGTCACATCAATGAAAAGTCAATTGATGTGACATGCAACTAATAAGGGCTCGAGTCATGAGTTTATATCCCATGACTCGAGTGAGAGGATCACTACTTATATATATATATAGTCCTCGTTTCCTATTGATTCTTAGCAGACTCTGATTCCTGCATGTTCTTAGAACTGTTCTTAAGTTGCCATGATTCTTGATTTTTCTCAAAAAAACTAATTTCTCAATCGTTCTTAAGTTATTCTCTGAAAAGCTTAGAATCGAATGAATATGTGATTGTGTTACCGTCATACAAATATTAATCATTGAAATACTTGTCGTACTCAAATTTGGGTAAAAAAATTTAAGCAACCAATCCATGCGAAGTTGGAGTTATGTGACAAATTTATTTTTGAATATAATTTCTCGAGGTGAAAGTAGTCTATATCATTTATATGGAGATTGAAACAAACTCCAAAATAAACCCTTGAAGAGCAGGCAACATTAAAACAAAGACATGACAAAATTTGTTCATTCAAAAACCAGCAAATCATTATAGCATGGGAATTCTTCTCAAAGAACCAAAAATACAGATGATCAAAAGATTGAGGACCAGTAAACAAAACAGACATGGACTCTCTCTCTCTCTCTCTCTCTCTAACTTCTAAAAAAAATCACTCATGAATAACAGAGAGTTGATAGACCAGATCAATTTCAAACCAACAAAATAAACCTGAAAGAAAAACCCACATCAATATAAACCATCTACAACATAATTATTCATAAAATTAAAAACATGAGATAATACCTTAGAACTATATATCTCAAGATTATCAGGTCCAAAAGAGTCTCAAACAGTTCAAACAATGAGTCCAACACGTAGATCCCGATGAGTAAACAAAAAACGATAGGTCATTTGTATAAATCGAAACTGTATATCTCCAGATTTTGCGTTCCAAAGATTGAGCCCGAATTAGACTCAGTGTGGTGGTGAAAACAAATTTACAGGATTAATTGACTTTTACAGCCGACAGAAAAAGAATAGAAATCAAGTTGTAATGAAGCTAGTCTGCAAATCAGTTTGGGAAGCACTATCTCACGGGGTCGCACTTCTACAACATCAGTCCCATGCGGCACCTAACGCACGCTTCGCTAGGTCAGCCTACTTCTGAAACCAGCTGTCGCGGGGCGTCCTTCGACGCGCTTTCAGCCCGCGCGGTGCTTCGCTACCGAGTGCAAGGAAGCTAACCCATCTACACATCAGCTCTGATACCACCCGCCTAGAGAACGAGAACTCCCCCAACATGGTTACCTCTGTTCCACGGCCTACCATCCAACCATACCGTGCCCCTTACGACACGCCATCTGCACCACTGTGCTAAGCTTTGTCTGCTCAAGCTTCACCTTATGCACTGCACTAGTACCTCGCTCGCAACAGTCTTGACATGCAGCTTCCCATGCCACTATATCTCGCTCACATACTGAACCAAGCCCACAGCCTTATGCCTCGCACTCGCGTGCTCAACTGAGTCCCACGCAGCCTGCCTTCATGTGCGTTCTGAATTACTAGCACCGTTTATCCTTGGCCCATGTGCTGTCATGCTCAACTGAGTCCCACGCAGCGTTGGTGTTCTCACGAGGTTGTCCAGCCGCATGCACCGCAATGCGTAGTCCGGAGCCATACTTCAACCTCCCTTGGGTGCCATACGGCATCACTGCGTCGACATCCTAGGCCCACCCTTTCTGGCCTAGGAGACACTTGCGCCCCCTCTGGCAACGCAAGGCCCCGTGTGCGTGGGAGCCAGTCTCCACCAATTCTCCCACATAGAAGGGTAAAACAGTCATTCAGCCAGAATGGCGGGAGGATCTTAAACCCCTTTGTTTGACATACCGCAACGCCTCCTGCATCGCTAGCCCACCTTGGCTATGTCGCATCCGTATCGCGACCGCGTCGCTCCCGTGTCTTCCCCCTCCATGCGACCGTGTCGCGACCCCGCAGCGTGACCACATCACAAGGCCCACTTGGCCCCATGTCGCGTGCCCTCCTAGCACCACATGTCGTGCCCCAAGCACCATGTTGCAAGCTTGAGTATTGGCCCCGTCACATCCTCCACCACTCCATAAATGTCAACGTCCTTGTTGACGCATGATTGCAGTGAATTGACCCCGCCAACTCCTCCCAGCTTGTTAGCAACACATTTCTAGTTCTTTAGGTCCGCACCTTCCCACTAGCTCCCACCGTCACCCCTCGGTCAATAACTTGGTTCTCACCGCCACAAGGTCACACCGTTAATCTAGCTCTATGTCGCATGCCCTCTTGACACCACATCACATGCCTCCGCACCACTTGTTCAATAGCATCATCGCTTCTGGATCGAACTTGGCTCTGATACCAAAATGTTACGGGGTCGCACTTCTGCAACATCAATCCCGTGTGGCACCTAACGCACGCTTCGCTATGTCAGCATACTTTTGATTCCAACTGTCGCGGGGCGTCTTTCGACGCGCTTTTAGCCCGCGCGGTGCTTCGCTACCGCGTGTAACGAAGCCAACCCATCTACACATCAGCTCTGATGCCTCCCGCCTAGAGAACGGGAACTCCCCCAACATGATTTCCTCTGTTCCACGGCCTACCATCCAACCGTACCGTGCCCCTTACGACACGCCATCTGCACCACTGTGCTAAACTTGGCCTGCTCAAGCTTCACCTTGTGCACTGCACTAGTACCTCGCTCGCAACAGTCTTGGCATGCAGCTTCCCATGCCACTATGTCTCGCTTACATACCGAACCAAGCCCATAGCCTTGTGCCTCACGCTCGCGTTCTCAACTGAGTCCCACGCAGCCTGCCTTCGTGTGCGTTCCGAATTACTAGCACCATTTATCCTTGGCCCATGTGCTGTCGTACTCAACTGAGTCCTACGCAGCGTTAGTGTTCTCACGAGGTTGCCCAGCCGCATGCACCGCGACGCGTAGTCCGGAGCCATACTTTAACCTCCCTTGGGTGCCACACGGCATCGCTACATCGACGTCCTAGGCCCACCCTTTCAGGCTTAGGAGACACTTGCGCCCCCTCTGGCAACGCAAGGCCCCGTGTGCGTAGGAGTCAATCTCCACCAATTCTCCCACATAGAAGGGTAAAACAGTCATTCAGCCAGAATGGCGGGAAGATCTCAAACCCCTTGGTTTGACATATCGCAATGCCTCCTGCATCGCTAGCCCACCTTGGCTATGTCGCGTTCGTGTCATGACCGCGTCGCTCCCGCGTCTTCCCCTTCCATGCGACCGTGTCGCGACCCCGCAGCGCGACCAATTCACAAGGCCCACTTGGCCCCATGTCGTGTGCCCTCCTGACACTACATGTCTTGCCCCAAACACCATGCTGTAAGCTCGAGTATTAGCCCCGTCACAACTAGCTTTGGTGCTTTAGCTCCACAGGGGATAGCCACCCATTAAATAAAAATAAAAATTGCTAAGTCGATTCATCATGTTGCTATGGGAAGCACTAGCTATTGTGCTTTAGCTCCACATGGGATAGCTACCCATTAAAATAAAATAAAATTGGTAAGTCGGTTCATCATGGCGCTATGGGAAGCACTAGCTTTGGTGCTTTATCTCCACGTGGGATAGTCACCCATTAAAAAAACTTAAAATTGGTAAGTCGGTTTATGTTGTTATCTATCACATTATTTTATAATACAAAGCAGATATTATATTGTAATATAATATATATATATATATATATATATATATATATATATATATATATATATATATATATATATATACACACTTGAAGGGGAAATAGCGTAAGCGATGCTTCCTTGGTCGCACAAGATAGGCACCACTTTTGACGGTAAGTCATAATCTTAATGGAGTAAACAGTCGGAGACATGACGGTCCAACACACCGGCCAATGGCTCCTGATGCCATAAATCGTCTAGTACAGATCCAATGAGCCAAGGAGGCATACCGGTGACGGTAAGGTGAGAAAAATCTCACCGTCATCTTCTCCAACAGAAACTCTTTCTTTCTGTAATTTATTATTATTATTATTTATTATACATATGCCCTTTAAGGGTCTGCCAGTGGGCATGTCAACCCATAAGAACTAGTCGTTGGAATGAGGGAGTGGTCAATCTGGTGTATAGCTCTGCGAGAAATATACACAAAATAGCTCATATTTGGAGCTGTTCTGTGCATAACCCTCAACGTTTCATATGTTGCTTTCGTTTGGAAAGTGGGTGCTTTACGGTGGGACCCACAACAACTCGCGAACTACGAAATTGCTTGGAAACGCTATTTCTTTGGTAGCTTTCTGAGTCAAATGTTTCTTTTTGCTTCTTTCTTTGCAAATGAACGAGCCCTTATCATTTTAAAATTATATAAAAAAAAAATCCTTTTAATTAAATATAATTTACTTAAATGCCTTAAGATTAATCGTTGTCTATTGTAACCATTGTCCGTTATAACCATTGTGCTAACGTTGTCCGTTATAATCATTGTGCAACCGTTGTCCTTTCAAGCAACCGTTGTCCGTTATAACCACTTTGCAACCGTTGTCCTTTCAAGCAAGCATTGTCCGTTATAACCATTATACAACAAACTAAAATGAAATATTTGAACAAAAGCATGTACCTGAGCCTCTATAATGTTAATATAATTATCTAACTAAAATTGTAACCTTCTTCAGACTTTTATTAGAAAAAAAAATAGTTCAGGCCCAACCAAATTTTATTAGAAAAAATAGCCTACAAAAACAACCCAAAAAAAATAGTTATTAGAAAAAAAATAGCAGAAAAAATGCCCGAAAAAATGCCCAAGCTCAGGCTGGGCTTTGGCTGAGTACATCACAACCCTGATAGACCAGGCTGAAAAATTTGGGAACTCAACCCAAGTAGGTTAGGGCCGGGTTGAAACCCAGCCCGACCCTAATCTGACCCATTGAGAGCCCTAGATGAGAATGATTAGATTGGGAGAGTCACTTTCATCCTTTGCGAGGACCGTCAGGGTCTTCTAGGTCCATCTGAAGCTCCACGTGGCACCAAAAACACTATTTTTCGTGCCATATGAATCATGGGGGAATGATCCATCGGTTAGTATGTGGCCGTCCTATTGCCAATGTGTAATGTGTGTCAAGTGATTTTAGAGCTATATTATTGGGATTTGTGCTACGTGCAATAAAAATCAATTGTCTGATGGTACGATCATAGTCTCAAGACCAATTTATGTGGAAGATTTCGGTTAAAAACGATTTGCATTGTCCGACTTGCATTACCTCAAAAATGTCTATAAAAGACAAAAAATAAGACTTAATTTTTTTGTCCTCAAATAAGACACTCTATAACCGTCTTACTAATCATCCTTAATTTTTGTGCCATCGATTAGCATGTGATAGTTTTATTGCTAACTTTAAGACAGTTACACTTTTTTAATCTAGCGAAAGAATAGTTCACTCCGTACTCACCAAACGGCTGCATGAATAGTGGATTGTTTAAGGGAATGGGTAACATATTATATAGGTGGCTTAGAATGTGAGTTTTTTGTTCTCACCGATGTGGACTAAATGTTGGTTAGAAAATGACTCCAGTTTATCAATGGGTACCGTTTACTCACCCCAAAAGGCTACTTTTTCATTCCACCTCTTCTACCTAATACGTATTGACCTCTTTTGAATTAGATAGTGGAGATCATTTTTTGTCCCCATTTTTTGCACATCGGATCGATGGGTTGTGTGCGTACTATCAGACGGCCGGTTTTTTATTACACATGACACACATCTCAAAAAGTAACACTAAAATTATATTTGAACGTGATAGAGGTCATATGATTTTAGGGTCACTTTTTGAGATGTGCCCATGTGTAATAAAAAATTGACCGTCTGATGATACACCCATGATCCATAGATTCATTGTGCAAAAGATAAGGATGAAAAATGACCTCCACCATCTGATTCAAAGGCGATCAATACATGCTAAATGAAGAAGGTGAGGTGAGAAAAGAGCCTGGTGGTACCCTTTGTTAATTTGTCTTCTATAATTCTATGCTTGAGTTCAGCGTAGTGTTTGGCCACTTGGATCAATTGCTAATTTTTTTTTTTAATATTAAATATATTTTTTATATATTTTTAATCCTTGACACTTTCTGAATTTTTTTTTGAAATATATCAAAATTAATTTAAAATGTACTGAAAGGACCCCCACCCAAAAATTACTGAAGACGATTCATATACATTCATTGGTATATATATATATATATATATATATATATATATATATATATATATATGTGTGTGTGTGTGTGTGTGTGTGATCTTTACATAGGAATCTGGTGCATTGCGGTAACATTGTTAGACGTGTTCCATTATAGGTAGTTACACATCATACTAGTACTGGTGACACAGGAACAATCCCCTTAAGTTGTAACATAAATGTCAAATGCTTGTAATGTAGCATGAACAGAGAGAACAAGAGATGATTAAAAAAATTCAAAATTTGGAATATGATGAAGATTGACCTTTTCGGCATTTAGATATGACAAAAAGAGAGAAAGTAGAACACCCAAATAAGGTTTCAAAACCACCACTTGGTTTTTTCTCATGCAGAAAAAGCTGATATTTGATTCCCTGAAGTCTTATTTTCAGTATCTTGGATTACGGACGCTTACGCCCTATTTGTTAACACGAGTTTTGGCATAAATAAGCTGGAAATTTGAAATTTTTCATAAAACTGTAATTTGTAAGTGTTTGGCAATATAGTGGGACCCACAAATTAGAGTTTTTTTGAAAAAATACTCACATAAAAATTTCAGCTAAAATTTGGCTGACATTTTTTTCTGCCCATAATATGGGTTAAAAGCTCGGAAAAATTTTGATAGCCACCCTCGCAACCCAAATTCGTTCTTTTCAACTCGGATATTTCATGCTTAAAATCGTTTGATTGCTTTAGATCAATCGATCAAGGTTTTTTTTTCACCATAATTTTTCATATAATGGATCTTGAGATTATGAGCTTATCATCAAACGCTCAATTTTTTTGTTGATATGGCACACATGTCAATACCTCTTTCTTCACGCCCACGCATTCTTTGAAAGCGCCTACATCTTAGACCTTTGAAAAAAACGTTGATTTCTTCGGATCAGATGATGGAGATCTTTTTTAACAAATATCTTCCACAAAATAGATCTTAGGTTCATGGTGCATTAATTTGACGATCAATTTTTAATTTCCTGTATCACCGATACCCAAAATATGACTCTTCAATCATATAACACACATCATGCTCAAACGTGACTTTAGGGCCATATTTTGGAGACTGGGGACACATGGAATCACAAACTGGCCGTCCCATAGGTGTTACAGGATCTTAAAATCTATTTTATGGACGATCAGGGTGACAAACAATCACTCTCATCTGATCCGAATAAATCAATAGTCTTCAAGGGGCTTGGGACGTGAGCGCTTTCAAAGAACGCATGGACGCGAACAGAGGTACCCATAAACAATGACGCCAATAAATGTAACCCAACCATCTAAGCCAGTTAATTTGAAGGCCATGATCTAAAGATCATAAGTGAAAGATTGGCACCAAGCATAATCTTTATCATATGACTCAATGCACTTTAAAGCCATTATCCGATTAAACAGTTGATTGTATCGACTCATATGATAGAGATTGAGTTTTGCACTACTCTTTTGCATCGTAGATCTGTAGATCATGACCTTTATATTATATAGTTTAGATGCAACCTCACCTTAGAATCATACTATTTATTTACATTGTAAAATCATAACCTCACACCATCTCCTCCGGCCAACATTCATTGACTGCTTTGAATTTGAAAAAGGAGATTGTTTTTATCCCAATCTTCCAGATGATGCATCTTGAGATCATGGGTATATCAATTTTTTTATTTCATGTTACACCCATTCCAAAAAATGACTCGTGATTTGTATTTGAGCTTGATGTATGTCTCACAAGTTTAGAGTTACTGTTTGGGATTTGTATTAGGCGGAATAAAAAACTATCTGAGTGTATGCCTATGATCTCAACACCCATCTTGTAAAAAGTTGGGACAAAAAAAAAATTCATGTTCTAATTTAAAGCGACTAATGCATTTTGGCCTGACGAGATGAGGTGAGGTTACATGTTCACATAGAGTGAAAAATGGTGCCTTCAAAAAATAATTTTACACAATATAACCAAACAGTTGAAAAAAAATAAAATAAAATCATGATAAAATTTTAAAATAAAACTTCTCATGAGCTCTCTTTCTTCACCAACCCATGAGAAGGACAAAAAAAAAAACTTCCTATAAATTTTGTCAAACAAAGCATAAATAGGTAAAATTGTAAATCTTAAATTACTTCTATTGTAGTTTCCTAGTCCACCCACAACTCGAGTAGTAAACAAAGTAATTATTTGTTACTTTACTTGGGAACCATCTACTAACTAATTTGGACTCTACTAAAACCGCCATCTTAAAATTACCACCGTAACTCCGCCTATTTATTGGTCTATTTTCTCTCTAACTTCTTGATATTTTGAAAATCTCCAAATATTTCTCTAATTTTTAATCTTCAAAGTTCAATCCGTGAAGATTTTATAGGCTTCAGTTTTCACTTTTACTATTCCCTATGCAGAAAAGTAGGACAAAAAATTTGACGATAAAGATCGCAGACCAGCCCAAATATTTTTACTAATGCACCCAAAACCCCTTAATTAAGATCCTGTTTCTAGGCCTTATTTCTGCCATTGAATTTCGTGAAATCTGAGCCTTTTTTTGCTCATTATTCTACTGCACCTGTCCCTTCTTGGGCCCCTTCTGAACCAACAACCTGCTTCTCACGGCAGCCTGTATGACCCCTCTTGAAATCGAATTTTGAATTAATCCTTCCTTGTTGCAGTCACCCAAAGCCACCTTCTTCTATCGTTTTCTGACCGCTCCAGGCTCTCTGAGTTGGAAGAAATTCGACGTTGAGCTTAATTTATAGAACTTGCTTCAACCTTCGATCCAAGAATGAGGGCAGAATAATCGCAGTGCACTTGGATATCTTGCTCAACCTCATGTTGAGCAAGAGTGTCACAGTTCTACTATCTTTGGTGAAAGCTTCCCAATGTCGTTCCAATCCTTGGTTGTTAGTCTACTCAATACCCCCACTATATATGCTATATTGATTCTAGTACGTTTCATTACATACATAAGACTTCTATTTCAGTGATGATAAACTATAATTCTTAAATTTATTCGAGAGTCGATTTATTTTCAATCATTATCAAAATATTAAAGACTAGAAAAGCCTTTGTACTTGTATCCTCAATTAGATATTTCTTCGCTAATGAATATTAAAATTTTTAGTAATACTGTACTTACAGAATGTGTTGAATAACCTATTGTTCAATGCATTGAGGATGTGGTCCTAACAATCCTAATTATCTTTCAACCATTTCAGTCGAGCATTCGATCCTCTACTAGTCGTACTTCCCGTTGTTTCCGCTTTTGCTGCAATCTTTTGAAATTTGACCCATCAAATCGGTCAAGTTTGATAAAATCTTAATTCATGAACTTTATGCTCTGGGCGATTAAAACGATCTATTGTCTTTAAAATAGCTTAGTGAACTACGTGCCTCGGAGTCATTATCAATACAAAAAAATTTCAATAATTTAAAAACAATAGATCGTAGCATTGAGCGTCATATTCTCCTTCTTTAGCTTCAGAAATTCATTAATCTCCCTTCTATATATATATATATATATATATATATATATATATATATATATATATATATATATTCTCTCGCTCTTCTACCAACTGTGACATTTCCAAACTTACATGCAGATCAATGTGCTCATCTTGAAACGCCGCACTATATAAGATACATAAAAGGCTACGATAAATAAAGATAATATAAAATAATGATCCGCATAAGCACAAAGGAAACAAAACTAAAGGAAATCCGTAGCAATATATATGAAAATAGAATTGAAATAAAAATCATCTAATCTGAAACATAAAATCCATAAGTACTTGGCCTATCAACTATTGTATCTCAAAATCAAAACAAAGTAAATATCTCTCATCTCTCCAAAATAAAAGAAATGGTAAATCTCAACTTTCAACGCCTCCCTCGTCAAGATATGGAATCGCGTCCGTGAAAGTAGTATCTCCAATGTTTGAATCTACTCCATCCCCCGGCCATCCCATTGAAAAACAACAACAAACATGTGGGTTTAAGAAATTAAACTCAATATGGGCAAGTCATAGCCTCTCTATATCAAGAAATTTGTATTGATGATTGAAAGCAGTACTCATAGGATAAGGAAGTGAAAAATAAAAGCAATATCATAACAGAATAGAAGACAATAAGAATGATTAACTGCATAACAGTATAGAAGATTATAAGAATGATTAATTGCATAGGATATGTGAATTAATGAAGAATAGTAAGTAATTGAGTTGGCAATATAACTTGTGAAGGTCATCTTATTCATTCTAGGTTAGCTGGTGAGGAACATTTCCTGGTGGCTCAGATTCCTGCTGGACGATAAATGGCATTTGGGACAGGAGACAGGGTTGAGAGGACCTAGTCACAACCTTAGAAGTAGTCATTTTCGTTCTCTCCCATGCGCCCATATATATATATATATATATATATATATATATATATATATATATGATAATGCTCACCTGACTCATCGCATTATTACCACACAACAAAATAAAAATTATTGGCCGCTTTAAATCATATGATAGAGATCGTTTTTATCCTGATCCTCTACAAAATAGATCTTGAGATCATGGGCTTACTATTATACAATCAGATGTTGATTCCACTTGGCACATATCTCAAAAAGTGAACATTAATTAATCATGTTTGAGAGTATGTTATGATTAATGTTCACTTGTTGGAATGTGTGGCACATGAAAATAACACGTAACTCTCTGATGGTAGACCCATGATCTCAAGATCTATTGTGTGCAAGATTGAGATGAAAAACGATCTTCATCTTCTAATTCAAACCGATCAACTGTTTTTACCTTGCTTAAGTCACTACAAAAAATAAGACTATTAGCGGCAGTTTTTTTTAATAAAAAACTGCCGCTATTAGTCTTATTTTTTGTAGTGAGTGGTGTGGCTGCAACAAAGAAGGGTGTGGCAGTAATATTTCTCTAAAAAAGTTTTGAGAGATTATGGACGAGTCGGTAGCCCAATATCAGCTTGGGTACCTCTGTTCGCGCCATTGCAATATATGAGTGTGCCTACATCGGAAATCCCCCTAAAACCCACCGTTGATTGGTTCAAATCAGACGTTCTAGATCGTTTTTCACTCCAATCTTCCACATAATGGATCTTGAGACCATGAACATACTATCAAGCGATCTGTTTTTTATTCCGTGACATACAAATCTCAAACTATACCGTTTGAGCGTGGTGTGGGCCATGTGGAATCTCGTTTCGTGTGCAAATAATTGTTCTCTATATTTGGAGATTTGTATCATATGGAATAAAAAAAGAGACCGTTTGATAATACTTTTATTGTCTCAAATTCCATCGTGTGGAAGATTGGAGTGAAACTGTAAAACATATCTCCATCATTTGATTTGAACCGAACAACAGGTTTATGGGGGTTTCAAACGTAGGTGCCCTTGGAGATTGTGTGGCGGGAACAGAGTTATCGTATCGGCTATTCCAACAAAGGTGTGTATCTGCTATTCCCAAAAACCTTTCATGTAATCAGACAGGTATAGGTGACATTAGCATGCTGACTGAAGCGTTGACAAGGATCGGTCATGTGATTTAGTGCACCTAAATATATATACCGTTTTTGTGGTAGGCAATATTAGTTAGGCAGATAACCCTGCCAGATCTTTTTATCTTTACACATAGAATAGGCCCCACGAAATCCCTGAATGCTTAAAAGAAGTACATATGTACTTCTTTTATGGGCACTTATACATGCTCTACTCTTAAGCAATCGGGCAGGGGTTAAAAGAAGTATATATATATATATATATATATATATATACTTCTTTTATGGGCACTTACATATGTTCTATTCTACGTCTAACGATTAAGGAATCTGGCAGGGGTTATATATATATATATATATATATATATATATATATATATATATATATATATATATATATATATATATACTACTTTTATAATAATAAGATTATTAGGTATTTGCTAGTTAAAAAGTAGAGTTAGTCATCTCAGTACTTCACACATCTATATGATTGTATGATGTGCACAGATTTTCAATGCACAAAAGTCCATTTAAGTTATGTTGTCACACATATGTGTGGACTGCTTTTATGAGTGGACACCCATTATAGACTAGCTCTAAAAAATAACAATTTCTTGAGACTTAGCTCTAAAAAATAATAATTTCTTGCTCAATCATCACTAGTGAAAAAGTGCTTGCTTTGATCAGTGCCTACTATGGTTGCATATCCTTCGTGGTTGTAGAAATTAGATGAATGCTTTACATTATGTTACTCATAAAGTATCCTACTTTCAGTCTCATGATATTTCATAGTCCTACATTAGATGAGGAGAACTAGTCATGAATCAGACAATATTGTGGCATGTGAGTCTGAGTCGTCATACAATATTATTTTAAATTATATATATTAAATTTCTTAAGTGCTCGTTTTGCAATTTTTACCCAAAAACTCATTTTCTGAATAAAATGGCTAGCTTAGTTTCTGCTCAGAAATTCATGTTCTTAAGTTACTAAGAAAACCATTTTCTTAGCATTTCTGACATTTTCTTGTGTTCTATACTTTCTCAAGAAAATGCCAGAAAGTGTATTGTGTACTTTTACACCTTATAGTCACACGTATTTCTGACCTTCATCAAAGCGTTTATATTGATCGGATGATCGTCAAAATTTATAAACATCCAATCGGCAATATATTGACGATTTCTGTCGGGCAGATTATAAGAAAATCACTTCAAACGTGAGTTCTTTTATGCAACTATTACTACATTATGTGTACCTTTAAATCCACCCACCATATCTTTGAGTTAACCTAAAAACACATTGACTTGGTAGAATCAGATGATGAAGATCGTTTGTCCTCCCAATCTTTCACACGAAGGATCTTGAGATCATAGGCGTAGGATCTTTCACACGAAGGATCTTGAGATCATAGGCGTACCATTAGACGATCGGTTTTTTATTTCATGTGATGCACACCCAAAAAAGTGACCTTAAAATCAAATTTGAGCATGCGCGTGATGTTAACGTCATTTTTCTTAGATGTGTTCCACAAGAAATAAAACACTAATCGTCTAATGGTAGGCCCATAATCTCAAGATCTATAGTGTGAAAGATTGGGAGGATAAACGAACTTCATCATCTGTCTCTACCAAGTCAATGTGTTTCAATATGGGTGAATTCAAAGATTTGGTGGGTGGATTTAAAGCTACTCTTTGGGTGTAATTGATGGTAGTACCCGTTTGAATGGTGATCATATATTTTCTTCTTTACAAAACCGATGAACTTCCATTAAATGCAAAATTTTTTTTTTTTTTTTTTTTCGATAAGAACTGCAAAATTTTTAAAGCATATATTTTCCTTTTGCTTTAAATTCATACTTGTAAGAAAATTTGGTAATAGCATATATTTTGATAGTATATATTAGGGTACCTCTTATTAGGGCTGTCAACGGGTCGGGCCGGGATTTTCACCTGGCCCATTTTTTTTACGAAAAATTTGGGCCCTAGCCCAGCCCGATTAGCTATCCGGGTAGGGCTGGACTCAGCCCATTTTTAGAATTTTTTGGCCTGAATCTGGCCCAATTAGCTATCCGGGCCGGGCCGGGTTTTTCACATTTTTTTTAAAAAAATTACGTGCTTTTTTTAAGGATCTTAGCTAATCGAGCCGGGCCTTACACTTTGAAACTTGAACCCGGGCCCGTTTCTTATATAGGCCCGACCCATTTAATAAATTATTGAAAAAATTGGGCCCGAACCCGGCCCATCCGGTACAGGCCCGGGCTGAAGCCCGGCCCATTGACAACCCTACTTGTGATCATGTCTACACCATTACTAAGGGTAGATTGAAAAACGTTGACTACATAGACTCTGGCGAAGGAGATCAATTTTCATCCCGTTCTTCTACCGTATTGATTTTGAGACCATGGGCGTACCATTAAATGAGAGTTTTCTATTCCACATGGCATAAATCCGAAAAAATTAGCTCAAAAATTATGTGGCACATATCACACTCACATATGATTTTAGGATCAGTTTTTGGGATATGTGACATGTGGAATCACAAACTGACCCCTATGATGGTACGCCCATTTTAACAAGATCACTCATGAGCAAGATCGGGATGAAAATCATTCTCCATCGTCTAAGTCAACCCAGCGATCACATTTTCAGTGTAGGCTCCTTCACTAATTGTAGGTGAGAACGGAGTGGCCATTGGGTCACTTTATATCAAAATAGGTGCTTCCACTTTAATGACTTGAATAACTACATTTGAAATGTCACGCTGCTTAATAACATGCTTAAATGGAGGAAAATCTTAGGCTGTGTTTGAGATTGCTCTTTTCTCTGGCACTAGGCTCTCAATGGGCTAGACTGGCCCGAATTTTGGCCGGCACCCAGGCCAAAACAATGGTACTTTCTATTAAGCAAACTCTGCCCAGTATTCGGACCAGGCTAAATATGTTACAACCCGGATCAATCCGGGCCAGGCTTGGGTTGAGTGTTTCAACACCCGGCCCGCACCTGAGCCGAATATATATATATATATATATATATATATATATATATATATATATATATATATAAAATTTACTTAAATGCCTTGAGATTAATCATTGTCTGTTATAATTATTGTGCAACCGTTGTTCGTTATAACCATTAATTATGCAACAAACTAAAATGAAATATTTGAATAAAAATAAGTACTTGAGCCTCTATAATGTTAATACAATTATTTAATTAGACTTTTAACATTCTTTAAACAGCCAAAGCTCAATCAAAGCTCAACCAAATTTTATTAAAAAAAAACAGCCAAAGCTCAACCAAATTTTATTAAAAAAAAATAGCCCAACCAAATTTTATTAAAAAAAATAGTCGAAAAAAAACTCGGAAAGCTGAGTACATCGCAGCCCGGGTTAGGGTCGGGCTGAAAATTTTTGGAACCCAGCCCAAGTAGGTTACGGCTGAGTTGAACTTCAGCCCAACCCTAATCCGGCCCATTGAGAGCCCTATCTGGCATAGAGCACTTTAATATGGGACTGTGTTTGATTGTAAGTGCTCTTAGCATTTTTGGAGAGTCAAAGAGCTGATTTTGGTTCTCTTTAAAGAGCAATAAAAACTGCTCTTTTAAGTGGGTTGCTCTTTACCTCCAAAGAGCAATCTTAAACATAGTGTGAAGAGCCATAAATCCCGAGCAAACTGTGAACCAAGTAGGAGTGCAAGTTCAGTTAATCGGGCATAACCGAAACTGATTTTTCCGAATTTTGGTTTGATCCTGCTTCAACAAATCCGAATCGAAAAATCGGTTTTGATTTTAGTTAATCATGTGGAACGTCATCTAAGCCATCTAATTTAAAAGCCATGATATAAAACTCTTTGGTGCCAAAGATTGACAGGAAACACAATCTCTATCATTCGATTCAAGACAGTCAAAGCCCATCATCCGATTTAATAGTTGACTGCCTTGAACTAAATGAGAGAGATATTTTTTTTTTCATGATTATCTATAGCACCAAAGATATTTATATTATGGCCTTAAAATTAATCAGACGACATAGATGATATTTCAAGTGGCACAGGTCCCAAGAAAAATTAAGTCTTCTTTATAAACTATGTATAACATTAAAAATCTCATGTGCAAGTAGTTGCTCCCAATAAATAATCATGTACCTCTATTCGCTCCAAGCCGCCAACCATAAATCTGGGGCGTTAAAATTGAAAACCCATTGATTGCATGGGCATCTCATTAAGCGTCACTTTTTCATACCTTGCGGCATAGATCCCAAAAAGGGTAAAATTATGTTTGAATGTCATGTATGTGATATGATTTTAAGGATACTTTTTTGGAATATATACCACGTGATATAAAAAAATGACAATCTGATGGTGCACCCATTGTCTCAAGATCCATCGCGTGATTGATTAGGGTAAAATACGATCTCCACCATCATATTTAAGGATGTCGATGGGCTTTGTTTGTTGTTGCCCCTAATAATATAGTTGGCGTCAATGGAGGTACCCTAATCAATCTTTTATGAACAAACAGGATGTGAAACCCCAAACCTCAAGCTCAACCATTAGTTAAAAAAATTAAACACGCATCATAAAAGAGAGAACATGTTCCCTTATCAGCTGCCTTTCATTCATATGCTAAAATATTTATAGGAAAATTTACCTGATCGACCCTATCAGATGTGTCTTTTATTGCAGAGACCCTATAATTTCACCTTTACCCAAATCGACCAACTGAAAGCCTAGCTGACCCTAAGAATAGCTAAAAGTCCAAATTATCCCCTTTCTTTAACGCACAAAAACATCATCTTCTTCCTCATCTTAATCTGCTACAGTTTCTAAAAATCAGAGGTGACGAAAGTGACGAAGCCTTCTCCTCAATTCAATCTATTCCGATCTGTTATTTGGATCGACCCAAATACACCTTTGTAAGGCGATATTGGCTCTTAAAAAATAAAAATAAAAATAAATTTAAACAGTCGGTACTGACTCTTAACACAGTCGATGTCGACTCTTAAAATAGTCGATGACGACTTTTAATACAGTCGGTGCCGACAATTTTAACAGTCGATGTCGACTTTTAAAAAAATAAATATTATATTAATGATGGCATCGATACACATCGATTATCGATTATGCGCAATGATGCGATCAAAAAAAAAAAATAATAAATAAATAAAAAAAAAGAAATTTTTTTTTTATACAGTCGCCATCGATTGTGTCGACTGTAAAAAAAAAAAAAAAAAAAAAATTTTTTTTACTCCAACTGTGTATACAGTCGCCATCGACTGTATAAAAAAATATTATTATTATTATTATTTTTTACGATCGGCATCATGTACACAATCGATATTATATGTATCGATCAAGCCATCATGTATAATTTTATTTATTTATTTTATTTATTTTTTATTTTTATCTGATTGTCATCGATCGTTAAAATAAATGACCGATCAGTTAAGAGTCGTCATCGACTATTTGTAGAGTCGGCATCGACTGTTTAAATTTTTTTTTTTTTTTTTTTTAAGAGGCGATATCGCCTTACAAAGGTGTATCTGGGTCAATCCAAATAGTAGATCGGAATAGATTGGATTGAGGATAAGGCGTCGTCACCTTCGTCACCTCTGATTTTTTGAAACTGTAGCAGATTAAAATGAGGAAGAAGATGATGTTTTTGCTCGTTAAAGAAAGGGGGTAATTTGGACTTTTTTCTGTTCTTAGGGTCGGCTAGGCTTCCAGCTGGTCGATTTGGGTAAAGGTGAAACTATAGGGTCTCTGCAGTAAAAGGTACATCTAACAGGGTCGGTCAGGTAAATTTTTCATATTTATAGGCATCTCACAACTATTACGAAAGTAAAATAATATTCTTACATTTTCCCTCGAATACCCGAGTTATAGGAAATCATAGAATTCCTTTGTTTTCCTTTTTTTTTTTATTGTTTGGATAACCACATCCCTAACTAGAGCTGTGCAGAAATTGACCCGAACCAACTGAAACCGATCCGAATTTCGGTTCGGTTTCGATTTTGGGACATATCGGTTTGGTTTCGGTTTTGAAAAATAGAAACCGATAGTTATCGGTTCGGTTCCAATTTTAACGTTAAAAAACCGAAACCGAACCGATAAGAAACCGATAGTGGTGTTACATGGCTGCATAAGTGCATATTGCATACAAAACTTAGGTTGCAAACAAAGAAGTTTGTTTTTTCCCTTTGAAATCTTATATTCTTATGCGTTCTTCTGTTGTTGGAAGAACCATTTAAGTTAAAGGCTTTGGGGAGTGGTAATGGGTTTAAAGGATGTGTATTTATGAGACCCCATTTTGTTTAATTGTGACTTCTGTATAATGTATTTAAATGTGTGATTTTGAGTTTTCTTAGGACTCCCTTTGTAGTTTGTATTTGTGTTGATTTAGGTTTTGGGGTTTTGCATTTGGGATTTTGGTTTTCTGAATTGTTCTCATATATTTGTCATTTTTTATTTAAAATAAAATTATATAGAAAATAGCCATCGATTTGGACTGTCCGATTGGTGCATTAATTTCTGGAAAATATTTTTAGCCATATGATCAATCACCTACTTTTGAATGGTTAATAGCGAATTAGCGATATAGGCAACAACTTACAAAGTCTTCAATGGTCTGACCCTATGAATTGACAATGACTTCCTAATAAAAATAAATAAAAGATTGAGGTTTAGAAACCGAAAATCGACTGAACCGATAGTTATAGGTTCGGTTTCGGTTTTGAACCTTATCGGTTCGGTTTCGATTTCATAAAATAGAAACCGATAGTTATTGGTTCGGTTTCGGTTTTGCCCCAAAACCGACCCGACCCGACCCGATAACACCCCTATCCCTAGACAAGAAAACGTAGGATTAAAGAAATCCTGTGTTTGGGTACATATGCGGGAAATTCTAGAAAATAACATATCCTAATAAAAAAGAGTTGTAATACAACAAAAGATCACCCAAACTGAAAAATAACTCTAATATCATAAAATTGGTCATCCACAAGAATAATCTACAAAATTGACCATTCACATAAATGACTGATCATGGGCGTGGACTTGTCGTCTGACGATCAAATTTTGGTTCTGCGTGGAGATCATGGGCGTACCATGAGAAGGGTTCTGGGGTCACTTTTGGGATGTGTTCCACTTGAAATTAATATCTGACCGTCTGATAGGTGGGCTATGATCTAAAGATCAATTCAATGAAATATTGAAAAAAAAAATAATTTTCATGTGTCTATTCAAGACAGTCAATGGTGTTGAAGGTGAAAATTACATGTCGCAGATATTAATTTTCGATTGCTAATACCCTTATACAAGTAACATAAAATAATTGAACGCCTCGATGTCGCAGCGAATACCATTTCGAACCCTCAGATCTTCGACAAAATAGATCTTGAGAATATAGTCCAATCATTAGATGGACAGATGTTGATTTCACGTGACACACCTCTTGAATAAACTATCAGAGAAATACGTTCAATATATCCTCATAATCATATTTATTTTTTGGAATGTGTACATGTGAAATCAAAATATGATTGCATGATGGAAGTTCCATGATTTGAATATCTAATGTGTCGCAAGATTGAACTGGAAAATAATATTTATCATTTGATTAAAAAAGTCCACTATTTAAACACATAAAACTCGAGTTGAGAATAAAGAATTTTGGATTGTAATTATAGATACCCCATTGCTAGCAAATAAGGATGAGGAGAACATTTGCGATAATCACAAAATATATAAGGATACTTTCACTTACAACTTACCGTTCTTTCGTCTCAACTTCGACTTCACATGTTTAAATTGTTTGACTGTTTGAAGTGACCTGATGGAGATTGTTTTTCGCACCAATCTTCAATATAAATGATCTTGAGATTTTGGAGTTGCTATTAGAGATCAAGTTTTGATTTTCTATAATACACATCCCAAAAATTACACGATCATGGTGTATATCAAAAGTAGTTTTTAGATCACTTTTTGAGATATTTCTCAAGTGGAATAAAAAATTGATTGTTTGATGATAGACCCATGAGCACGAGATCCATTATATAAAAGATTAACGTGAAGAACAATTATCATCATCCGATTCAAAGCAATCAACGATTCAAATCAGTCAATGGTTTCCGTCCGTTAAAAAATTGTGTGGTATTACTAATAAACGGGTGAGAAGAGCAATACCCTTTTTCTTCTTCACAGTTCTGTCATCTTTTCGAGGTCTTGACAAATTAAAATGCCGAGGGATACCCTCCAACGAAAAAATATGGAACATAGAATGTGAGTCTAAGTATTTCTATGTTCCCCTATATCCAAACAGGCCCTAAAAGTAATAGGAGATAACGATAAGCCACACCGAAAGGCAACCAATCAAAGACTTGATTTGAAAAAGCAAAGGAACCTTTGAAAGTTGATAAGTTTCCAAGATGGCTGGAGCTAGATTCAAATTAGGTAATTAACTAATCTCCTCTGAACACCCAACTTGATCAGAGCATAAAGGCAGGTGTTACGACCATCACCCTTTATCTTAGAATCACCTCACTTAGACAAAGGAAATTTTGTTGACTGCTTTAAATCGGACAATGGAGACATTTTTTCCATCACAATCTTTCACACAATAGATTTTGAGATCATGGTATCTGACGGTCAGATGTTAATTCAAATGTGACACAAATCCCAAAAAGTGAATGTGAGCCACGCTTGATGGTACACTAATAATGTTCACATTTGGAGATGTGCACCACATGAAATCAACATTTGACTGTCTGATAGTAAGCCTATGAACTCAAGCTAGCTCATTTGTGTGGAAGATTGGGACGGAAAATGATCTCCATCCTCTGATTTAAAGTGGTGTGGTAGAAACATAAACTAGTGTGGTAGTAACACCAGCCTTAAAAAACTACGGAGAATTGAGGCTATTTTCTGTCATGAGCCCTATAAAAGGGTCTTGCTATAATGAGAAATTTTAAACGAAAGCCTTTGAGTTAGCTTCTTCTTCGTCTCTATTGAATGGCACCCTCAGCTGACCTCTCCAAAGTAGGCAGAGAGGCTTTTGATTCACTTGAAGTGTGGTTGGCAGCTCGTAAGGGAAGGCCTCGTCAGGTCCAAACCAAGGCTCCAGCTCCAGCTCCAGCTCCAGCTCCACCTGCCCCTAAAAGTGAAGCTGCAACAGCCATAGATTGCCACCAAGCTCTGAAGATGCATGGGGGACTTTTGTTTGTAGACTACAAGCGTCCTAAAACCCCACTTCGCAGGGTGTTTTAGTCAGTTGTCACTATGGGAGTATCTTGTTTTTGGCTAAGCTTCAAGTCCTGTACTTTTTTGGTACTTCTTATGTATGTGGAAAGCTGAAAGCAGTATATAAATAGGAGTAATTGGCTAGTTTTCCTTAACTTGTTTTACTAGCACTACAAAAAAATAGATTATTTACGGCAGACTATTAGCGGCAAGGGTATTAACGGCAGTTTTTTGTTAAAAGTGGCAGTTTTTGGCTACTGCTAATAGTATTATATTTTGTAGTGTAGGTTTTGGATAGTTTCCCTATGGACACTGATATATGGCGGATGGCAAACAGTAATAGACCATTCAACAGACCGTTTACGTGGTGCGATGCAAGTGCAACGGTTCTCAGCTGCCAACCACTTGTATCGAGCCATGTAAGCAGTCTATTGTTGGTCTGCTATTTGAGGTTCGCTCATTATAATTTTCCTCAAACAATAGACCAACAATAGACTACTTATATACTGCCACTACAAAAAATAAGACTATTAGCGGCAGTTTTTTGTAGCAAGAAAACTGCTGCTATTAACAAAAAAAACTATTAAAGGCTCTTAAGACTATCAGTGACAAGGATATTAATGACAATTTTTTTGTTAATAGCTGTAGTTTTTGGCTGCCGATAATAGTCTTATTTTTTGTAGTGCGTGGTGCAAGTGGTTGGCATCTGAAAACCATAGCGCTTGCATCACCTCACGTAAATGATCCATTGAATGGTCTGCTTTTTTCCATCCCCCATATATCAATGTCCTTTTCCTTTTTTCTTGTATTTTTCTGTGGATGTTGGGGTCTCAATGGGTGGGGCTTGAGCCTAGGGTGCCAGCAATGTGCTTGGTATGGGTTAAGGTAGCTAAGCCAAATATGTAAAGGGGCTGGCCCATTCCAGTACGATTAGTAAGCCAGGTCATGTATGAGCTAGTTCCAGATGCCTGATTAAAAATTTCCCTGTTTAAGCTTGACTCAAATCGATCAAATGAGTTAATTTATACAGATTTTTCTGACTGATTCACGGACCTGCCTAGCCCAACCCACTATGAGCCTAGTACGGGCTAAGGTAAGTCGTCCCGATTCATTAATTCTAAAAGGCACTGAACGCTTTGAATAATGTTTTCTCTCATGACACCCTTGATCTTTAGATCGTTATCCCTGAACCAAGTTCTTGGGCCACGTACTTAGTTCTTCATGTTTGAAGTTCTTGATCTTCTCCTAACCTTCTTTCCCTTCTTTCCCTATTTTGCTTGCTCTTTTCTTGCTTTTATATATATTGCAAGCGCATAACACACACACACACACACACACACACACACACACACACACACACACACACACACACACACATATATATATATATATATTGATCGGCTTATTCTATGTATGAAATTAAATTAAAATCAAGCCTTAATCTATTGCAAGCGCACAATGGAAATTGTAGTGCTAGTATAGGATCGTTCTCACGAAGAAGTAATTATCTTATATATATAAATATATATATATATATATATATATATATATATATTTATGGTTAAAAAATTTATATTCATCTTTTAAGGTTCTAAATTGCTGGAGAAATATGAATAAAAGAATGATTTTTTAAACTAAGTTGTATTTCTATTTTTAAAATTTATATTCATCTTTTAAGGTTCTAAACTGCTGGAGAAATATGAATAAAAGAATAGTTTCTTAAACTAAGTTGCAGAAAATAAATCTTAATCCTCCTCCTTCCAGATTATGGTCGTCAATCACAATCCTTCAAATTTGGATATTTATAAATTTAAAATACCGTTACATTATATCTCAGTTTTCTAGAATTTGGGCATCAATAAAAAACTAAAATCCTTCAATATAGATTTATACTAATCTTTAATCTACTAGAAGTTTGGGCGTCAATCAAACTCTAGAAAATCAAAGATAGAAAATAGAATACCATTACACTAATCTAGAAACTTCAACCAGAGTCGTCAATTCAAATCAAAATTTGAAGATATTTACAAAATAGTAAATTGTAATAAAATAAATCTAAACTAGAAAACAATAAAAGTATATCTTTCATCCCTCAGTCGCAGGTATCAATTACTTCTGAGAAACTACAGATATCTATACTAATCTTCCAGCTCTCAATCCCAGTCGTCAATTGTGATCGAAGAACCTTGGATATCTAATCTACAAAATAATAAAAACCCAGTCTAAATTGATTAGAAGAAAATCTAACCTCAGTTGTCAATTGATGCTGAGAATTCCTTCGATGCTTTATTTCTACACCGGGCTCTCTTATTTATAGATCATAAGGAGTCGATTTATAAGTTCTAATTCTAATAAAAAGATTCTTATTATAACTCTAATTCTAATTTTATTCCTCCTTGCTTTCCATAGTTGATGCGCTTCTGAATTATTCATTTTATTAAGTAGTAGAGATCTTCTGCAGTCTATCTTTATCAATCTTCTTAAATTCGTGATATGCCAAACTTTTAATTCAAGAGTTTTTCTAATTCGGTGCATGGCGGTGTGGATCTTCATGTGATCTGTAGCAGCAGTAGCAGTAGGAAGCTTCTATTAATACAATCGTAAATCACGATTGTCTCTTTTCTTTTCTTTCTGAAAAATCATAAATCACGATTTTCTATCTTTCATAGCTTTCTCTCTGGACGATTATCTGAATTACGATTATTCGCTTTTTTTTTTTTTTTTTCTGTATCACTTCAGCTTCTTAAACGTCTTCTGAAGAATCGTAAATTACGATTTCTTATTCTTTTCTTTAGTAACAGCGCTTAATCGTCTTTTACGATTTTCTAGCTTTTAGTATATAGCGAACCGTCTTTTTACGCTCAATCGTCTTTTATTGCTCTTTTGAGTTCATTTTGACTAAGATTAACACTTTGGCTCTCTTTTACTGATTTTTTTTAATATTTGCATATCATTAACTTATTAACAGTAAATTGGTATTCAGCATTACTAAGTTAAGAGTGATAAAATGATAAATTATGTGACTCATTACACCCCCAAACTTAAGCTTTGCAAGTCCCTAACAAACAACATGGGGTGGTAACTAAGTCCTCGATCAGAGAAATGCATAGACTATTAAATAAGTCACTGATCCTTCTAAGAAAAATTTTCATGCAGATTTGGGTTCCTGGTGGACTCGTAGTGTCATTACATCTTGTAGATAAGTTTCGTAATTTTCTTTTTTAAAAAAAGGAAAAACAAAATAAGGTAAAAAAAATAATTAAAAAAAAAAAATCCTTAGATACACTTGATTTTATGGTTGATTATGAGTATAAGTGTTATATTGGTAGCATTTTGTTAGTGTTGATAATCTCATATCTATTGTTGACTTTCTTTTTTGTGTGGGGAGGATACTTGGTTATACACATATATTGCTCGATGGGCAGATTGTTTTGTACTGATATATTTTCATACAAGTTTAGAGGATTTTCTTATCTCTCCCCTTTTCATGTGTTATCGCAGACCTTAAAATCATTACTCTAGGTATATTTTTTTACCTTAGTACAATTTATTTTGTGTATAGTCAACAATGAGGACATTGTTTTATTCAGGTTTGAGGGTATAATTAAAATATTTCTCTTTTATTGGAATCCCTTTAAACCTTATTTTATTTCGTTTTAACACCAATTGTGCTTAAGTTAAGGAGTGTCAAAAATTTAACTTAGAGAATTTATTTTTCAAACGATAAATCTTTTATGAAATTCATGCTTAGAACACTCTTTCACGTATTATCAGGTTAGACATTTTGAAGTTGATAAATGCTTTTGAATTGTGAACCTTAAGATCATTAGTAGAGACTTTTCCAGTGAGCTTTAGAACTTTCTCGCATTCTTGAGAGAAAATATACATAAATTCGGAGGTTCTTTACTACAAAATAATCCTTTTCATTCTTTTGTTGACAATCTCATGTATTTTCTATTTAACCTATGACCAAGTATGAAATCAAAGTCTATATCATTTGCTAGAACATGTTGTAGATTTATTTGAAGCAAATATGCAATATTATCATTGATTGAGGATATGATTGAAGGTCATTTTCAGATCGTTTGAGCTAAAATGACTCACCTAAATTGATTTTAGCTTTCTAGCACCCTTTTGAACCTTTTAATGTTTGCTTGTTTATTTGATAAGCCACATTAATCTATTTACCTTACACCATTTCTGAAGTTTAGCCTTGACCTTTTTTATTTATGAGAAATAGGGAACAAGGGATAAAATGAATAAAAAGAGTAAGTGAGAGGTACTGAATTGTCGTGTTTACGTAGAAATCAAGTAAATAAGATCAAGTGGGGGAAAGAAGTATTCAAGAAGGATAGGTAAGAAAATTAGGGATTGAAAAGAAAAAAAAAAATGAAACTTAAAATTTGAGTTTCATAAAATAAGGGAATGAGGGAAAAGAAAGTTTCATTAAAAAAAGAGAGTTTTTGAACACTAATGAGAAGTTCAAAGAAAGCGATTGTGTTGGAAAAAAAAAAAAAGTTGATATTATTGCATTCTTTTTCCAATTTCTCAGAAATATTTTAAATCCTAATTTCCTTTCTTTTGTACCCTTAACCGAAACCTTATTGCAAGCTTAAAAAGACCTTTATGATTCATTCTTAATTGATAATTACCTCATGGAGAGTAAATTTATAATATCTATGGTAATTGATGTAGGATGCTTGGGATAAATAGGTGTCTTTTTATGAGATTATATTCTTTGAATTCCATTTTTTATTATTATGTGAGACCATTTACTTTGCTTTGAATCAATCCCTTAATTGGGTGTGAAAAATTAATTAACCCTTTCATATGAGTGATTGTTTTGGAGAGTGTACATTTAAGGTGAGTGTTGAACATATAATTATCAAATATTTTACCCTTATATCTACATTTTTTTAATTTATTTTTACTATTTTTTTACCTAACACATGTTAATTTTTTTGTCTTCGCAGATAAAGATGAATTGTTGCAGATGTGTTAGTAAATGGAGCAATTTTGGGCTAAAGTGTATGATGGAGTGCAAAAGAAAATATAAGAATGAAGGAGGGTGTGTGGACATATTTTTGAGATGCAGATAAACATTCATATTTGCTATCAATACTATTTTTTCTCTCTCAACTTTTTATCTCTCTCCTCATTAAGTGATTTAGCATCTATCATCTCATCTCATCACACCAAGCATTTAATGGTCATACTTTCTCTCACACTTCCATCATTTCACCATTAAATATTTTTCTACATTTTTATCTTTTCCTCTTTAGTTTATATTTCTTTTTGCTTGCCTTCTTTCACAAAACATGAGCTTTATTGACTTTTATGATTTTGAAATATATTTTGAATAAGGTCAAGATTACATTTCTTATAATGGTGACTCTTCAAAAAGATATAAAATTTTTTTTGGTTTAACCCAAAGACTCAAGCAATGAAGAAATAATTATTTTAAAAAGAGCCTTTTTGCTATAAATAGAGCCTTTATCTTGGAGCGGGAGGAAAGTAGTCTTAAAATTCATTTGATTGGAGAATGATAGGAGGAAGTTTTGGGATTTTCTTGTAAGAAGTTTCTATTTTGGTGGCCATCACTATGGTCAAACCCGTTGACCAGTGAATGGTATAAGATCAACCTTAATATGTACAAGTGCTATTCTGGTGAGTTTGAAGAGAATAGGCAACTGCTTATGGAGTCTTTCAGTTAAAGTATGATTGTGATTTCTAATCACACTATAATTAGCAATTTCAGTCCTTAATGGGATAGGACTCTTTGGCTATAAATATAAGGGGTGCCTGGTCCCAACGATAGCTCGACGTAATTCAATCCTCCCTATTGGCGAGAGCATCCCCATTGTGCTAGGAGACATTGAACGCGAGAATATCGTTGAAGATCGGCAACCAACCATCAATGGCTAACGCTCAAGGTGCGCATATTTATAGTTTGTATATTTATTGGTTTTTGATTGATCGTGCGCCTAGATCTCTAGGTTTAATTTTGGATGGTCGGATCGTCAGATCCATTTAGATTCCATCAATTGGTATCAGAGCCATGATTGGCGTTATGATCGGTCAAAGCTTTAAAGTGAATTTTTTTTTTTTTTTTTTGCAATGGCTGTTTTATATAAAAAAAAAAAATATATATTTTGGCCGGCGGGGGTTCTCCGCCACCGGTGGCATCGGCCAACTTCGGCGGGGGCCGACCGTCCCGCCACTGGGACGGTCGTAGTCACCTTGGGCCGGGTAAGCCCTTAGGCTGCCGATGTAACTTCAAAAAAAAATTTTGAGATTTTGTGGCCTGGTGCCAAGGTACTTTGGCTCGAACGCAACCAAAGGCCGGCACCAAGGCCAACCGACCGGGGCCACGGACGTGCGGTGTGGCCAGTGAGGGTGTGTTCAAGCCCCATGCGTCTGGTGTGCCTTCGTGTAACTTCAAAAAAAAAACTTGAAGAAGAAGAAGAAGAAGAAAGGAATGGGCGGGTCCCTAGCCGACCCACTTGCCCGACTCCCTTTGGCCCTTGTGGCTGCCACCATTTTGGACCTTGGCAAATGAAGCCCGGCTCGACCGAGCGGTATGACTCTGGGCCTACTTGGCCTGACCTTTTGGTCCCACCCACCCGTTTTGGCTCCAGCCCGGCCTGTCTAACCCGGCGGACCCGACCCACTGGGCCATAGCCCCATTCGGCTCTGGGCCTACTTGGCCCACCCGACCCGCATGGGCCTATTTGGCCCAATTGACCCGCATGGCCCATTTTGGACTATGGACCGACCCACAGCCCGACCAACTGGCTGAGGCCCACTCATATCTTTTGGCCCATGTCCCTGGCCCACATGGCCCGAAGCCCACCCGGCCACAAAGGCCCATGACCCGGTCCGATACACAGCGCACTTATGCCGACACTATTTTCTAATCTTCTCGGGCCTTTTCTGGGCTATTTACAGGTCCGATTTTCGGACATTATATATGCATTTTGACTATCTCGGACATTCCGAATCCGGTTTTGAGGTCTATTTTTGATAATGAGCCCTCTATTATGATTTTTTCATGACCTGATGTTATTTTTTCTATTTTTTAATTGTGTAATTTTTTTTTCGCTCAAGTATCATTCATTGGAATTGGGTAGTGGAGGTTGTGCTCTACCACCATGGCTGGCACTTACACATTATAATACTCGTTTGTTGTCTATTTTTGACACCTCCTCATAACACGGTTTGTGGTCTTCTAAAATATTATCAAACCTAATTTGAAAATATGGCTTGAAAGATTCTTACCGCGGTGATGGCCTTTCCTAGTGCCGTGGTTTTCATAGTGAGGTTTACTTTTGTCCAAGACCGTGTTTCAAATCCAGTGCAAATGTGTAGTGAACGTTGGCGTTACAACATAAGGGATTCTTCTGCCCAACGGTGATGAATCACTTAATGTTATATGATGGCTGTGTTTCACTATTCATTTTTTGTGTGTGTGAGTACTGCTCGCGTGTTGTGACTCGACCCAACGGAGGGTCATAACGACGCAATTAGTACCACCATCATTAATATAGATTGAGGAAGCGGCTAGTGTGTTATGACTCGACCCAACGGAGGCTCATAATGACACAAATTGTTTCTCAATAAAATCACATTGGTTTTAATTTTTATATTCCTTAACATATTTTAACCTTCGCGTCACATACTATAATTATAACCTTGTGGAATTGATAGTTACTTCGATTGTATGTGGACATAATAAAACCCTTAATTATTGTGCAGCATTGAACCCGTCTATTATAACCAGTATGATTGGTGGAATTGAACTTTTGAGTGGATCAAATTATAAGAAATGGAAGGAACAAGTTGCAATTGTTCTAGGCTGCATGGATCTTGACTATGCTATACGATCTGATAAACCCAAGGTGCTCACCGCTGATGCCTCGGCTGAGGATCCGCGATGAACCATACGGATTTAGAAAAATGGGATAGATCAAATCGTATGAGCCTCATGATCATAAAGAGTTCCATTGCTGATGCGATTCGGGGAGGTATTCCGGACTCGCACACTGCAAAAGAATACATGCAAGCCATTAAGGAACAATTTCAAGGAACTTCTAAAGCCCTTGCCAGTAGTCTAATTGTTAAAATGGGAACCATGAAATATGATGGTCATAGCGGCGTCCGGGAGCACATTATGAAAATGAGTGGCATGGCCACTCAATTGAAAGAACTGGACATGGGTTTTTCTGAGGGTTATCTTGTTCACTTCATTATGACTTCTCTTCCTGCGCAATTTGGCCCATTCAAGATCAATTATAACACGCAGAAAGAGAAGTGGAAGATGAACGAGTTAATCGCTCACTGTGTCCAAGAAGAAGAACGACTTCGGGCTGAAAAACCTGAAAGTGCCCATTACGCCGCTCTTGGCCCATCGAAACGAACTTTCAAGCGAAAACCGGGACAATATAAAGGAAAGAACGTGAAAGCTCCTCCACTGGAAACCAAACAAGGAGAGGCTAGCACATCTACTTCTGGCATCAAGTGTCACTTCTGTAAGAAGAAGGGACACATTAAGAAGAATTGTCAGAAATACAGAGATTGGCTAGTTAAGAAAGGTAATGACCTTGCTTTTGTGTGTTTTGAATCACTTTATGTTGATGCTCCACGCAATACTTGGTGGATAGATTCTGGTGCAACTATTCACATAAGTAATTCAATGCAGGGATTTCGATCCAGCAGGAAGCTAAGTAAAGGCGAACGTACCATCAAACTCGGGAATGGAGTAGAAGCAGACGTGGAGGCCATTGGGACTCTCCGTCTCATTTTAGATAGTGGTTTCATTTTGGATTTAGTTGATACTATTTATGTTCCCAGTATCACTAGAAACCTTATCTCAATTTCTAAATTGGATTCATTAGGTTTTGAATTTAAATTTGGACATAATATGTTTACTCTATTATTTAATTCCGATATTGTGGGTGGTGGCTCATTAGTGGGCAATCTTTATCAGTTGAACTTGGATTCATCTTACGCCCAATCTTTAGTTTCTATGCATGTGAATGATAAAATAAGTAAGAAACGAAAACGAGCACTCGATAACTCCTCCATTTTATGGCATAAACGTTTAGGCCATATATCTAAGGATAGAATGGAGAGGTTAATAAAAGATGATATAATCGATGCGCTCGATTTCTCTGATTTCAATACTTGTGTTGATTGCGTTAAAGGGAAACTCACAAAGACTAATAAGAAAGGGGCTCTCAGAAGCACGAGTTTGCTGGAAATAGTCCACACTGATATTTGTGGACCGTTTCCAACTCCCGCTATTGGTGGTCAAAAGTATTTTATTACCTTCACTGATGATTATTCTCGTTTTGGTTATATATTTCTCATTCACGAGAAATCTGAGGCCTGGATATGTTTAAAATCTATAAAGTCAAGTTGAGTTACAACTCAATTCGAAGATTAAAATTGTGAGATCTGATAGAGGCGGAGAGTACTATGGTAGATACTCTGAAACAGGTCGCAATCCAGGACCCTTCGCCCTGTATCTACAAGAGCATGGCATTGTCGCTCAATACACCATGCCGGGAACACCTGAACAGAACGGTGTAGCTGAACGACGAAATCGTACTCTTATGGATATGGTGAGAAGCATGTTATGCAACTCTACGTTGCCTACGTTCTTGTGGGGAGAAGCCTTGAAAACAGCGATGCATATCCTAAATCGAGTTCCCAGTAAGGCAGTTCCCAAAACTCCTTATGAGCTATGGGTAGGAAGAAAACCGACTTTAGGATATTTACACATTTGGGGCTGTTTTGCTGAAGCAAAGGTGTACAACCCACAATTAGGAAAATTTGACCCTAAAACTATAAGTTGTCATTTCATTGGTTACCCTGATAGATCAAAAGGCTACAGATTTTATTGCCCCACTCATAGTACCCGGATTGTTGAGACTAGACATGCAAAATTCTTTGAGGATCGTGAGATCAGTGGGAGTATAGAGCCTAGGAAAATCACTTTTGAGGAGAATCGGGTTATTTTTCCTATCCCTTTTATCCAAGAAAAAGTGGCACCAACACCAGTTATTCAAGCCAGTGTTGATGTGCCTGTGGCTATACCTATTGACACACCCCACATTGAGGAGGCTCTTGCTCCCATGGCGGTACGCGATCGATCTACCATTAGATCAGAGAGAGCAAAGAAGCCTGCCATTTCTGATGACTATATAGTTTACCTAAATGAGAGTGAGTTTGATTTTGGAAAGGAATCAGATCCTGTTTCCTTTAGCCAAGCCATGAAGAGCGACAAATCCACTCAATGGCTCGAAGCCATGAAAGATGAGTTGGAATCAATGAAACATAACTCGGTCTGGGATCTTTGTGAGTTACCTAATGGAGTCAAGCACAGATCGTAAATGGGTTTTTAAACCAAGCAAGACTCCAAAGGTAATATAGAAAGATACAAGGCCAGGTTAGTCGCTAAAGGTTTCACTCAAAAAGAAGGAATAGACTATAAAGAGACATTCTCTCCTGTCTCTAGAAAGGAATCCTTTCGGATAGTCATGACATTAGTAACTCATTTTGACTTAGAATTGCATCAAATGGATGTTAAAACTGCTTTTCTGAATGGCGACTTGCATGAAGATGTCTTTATGACACAACCTGAAGGTTTTCAGGTTGAGGGGGGGAGTCATTTAGTTTGTAGACTCAAAAGGTCTCTATATGGTTTAAAGCAGGCATCTCGACAATGGTACTTAAAATTTCACGAAGTCATTTCAAATTTTGGTTTTAAAGAAAACACTGTGGATCAATGCATATATCTTAAAATCAGTGGGAGTAAGTTTATCATCCTTGTTTTATACGTTGATGATATCTTACTTGCGAGTAGCAACTTGGGCATGTTATATGAGACAAAAAACTTTTTATCAAAGAGTTTTGATATGAAAGATCTTGGTGAAGCTTCCTACGTGATAGGAATTGAGATTCATCGAGATAGAGCCCGTGACATATTGGGATTGTCTCAAAGAGCTTATATTGATAAAGTTCTTAAAAGGTTTAACATGCACAATTGTTCTGCTACTGTTGCCCCTGTCATTAAGGGTGATAAATTTAGTCTACTTCAGAGTCCCAGGATCGATCTGGAGAGAAAACAGATGGAGACAATTCCCTATGCATCGGCAGTTGGGAGTCTCATGTATGCACTCGTCCAGATATAGCGTATATAGTTGGCATGCTTGGCAGGTACCAATGTAATCCTGGTTTGGATCATTGGAAAGCGGCTAAGAAGGTTTTTCGCTATTTACAAGGGACTAAAGGACACATGCTCACATACAAAAGGTCGAATAACCTTGAAATTATTGGTTATTCAGAATGACGACTACTTCCCACTATGGAAGCAATTAGATTGCATGTTTTGAGGCAACATGTGAGGCGATATGGTTGAGGAATTTTATCTCAGGGCTTCGAGTTGTTGATACTATTTCAAAGCCACTGAGAATCTTTTGTGACAATTCCGCTGCGATTGCTATCTCCAATAACAACAAGATTAGTGGGGGTTCCAAATATATTGATATAAAATATCTTGTTGTCCGGGAGAAAGTTCAGAATCAAATTGTATCTGTTGAAAAGATAAGTTCGACACTCATGTTGGCTGACCCTCTCACAAAAGGTTTACCTCCCAAGCTCTTTTTGGAGCATGTTGCGCGCATGGGGTTAACGGATATTTTTGATAGCCTTTGAGAGTGGGTATATGCGAGTGAATACATTTGTTTAATTGATTCGAAATAAAATTTATTTATTTGCTTTTCCATTTTATGCAAATAACTCCTTGGAACATCTCGGTGCCGAGAGATGGCAATAAAGTAGGACCAATATTAGATTGCGTTTACATGTAATCACCATTGGTTATGTAAACTTACAATCTATGTGACATCATACTAGTTGGAATCCATGTGGTGATGACTTCGACAAGAACTAATGAGCGGTCATATATCGACGATATGATATATTGACTACATTGATTACGTGTTGAAATTCTCACTTTGGACGGATGATAATAAAGACTTTGATTGAGATTGATTGTGACTTCCCATTCAAAGAAAGTTAGCTAACATTGGGTAATCGGAGTTTATTGACATAGTTTGGCCAAGTGGGAGACTGTAAGAAGTTTCTATTTTGGTGGCCATCACTATGGTCAAACCCGTTGACCAGTGAATGGTATAAGATCAACCTTAATATGTACAAGTGCTATTCTGGTGAGTTTGAAGAGAATAGGCAACTGCTTATGGAGTCTTTCAGTTAAAGTATGATTGTGATTTCTAATCACACTATAATTAGCAATTTCAGTCCTTAATGGGATAGGACTCTTTGGCTATAAATATAAGGGGTGCCTGGTCCCAACGATAGCTCGACGTAATTCAATCCTCCCTATTGGCGAGAGCATCCCCATTGTGCTAGGAGACATTGAACGCGAGAATATCGTTGAAGATCGGCAACCATCAATGGCTAACGCTCAAGGTGCGCATATTTATAGTTTGTTGGTTTTTGATTGATCATGCGCCTAGATCTTTAGGCTTAATTTTGGATGGTCGGATCGTCAGATCCATTTAGATTCCACTATTTCTTTCAAGTGTTGTTTTAGTTTTGTATGTAGTATGTTTTGAAGAGGAAGGAAGGATCTAAGAGCTACAATATTTGTAATGTATTATTGCTTCTCTTTTTATTTTACTTTGATCATGTATTTCATTAGAGGCTAGCTTAGTAGTGTTAGGGTTTTGACCCGAAGCTTCTTTGATGTAATATTTTCTTGTATACATGAACCCTTAAGATTTTATTGGATTTATGTTTAGAAATTTTAATAAAAATTATTTTTGTCTATTTTTGATTGATAAAAATACTTCTTAGATATGAGTTCAACCATATTTTTCTCATGATTTAAGATAAATTTTATTAATCATTTGCTTGATAGAAAATTATTGATATTAAAATCGAATATCTATTATGATGCAACATCGTTGAATACGTTAGATGATCTGGTTTCAATTTTTAGAAGCATGGAAAAACATATATTTTTGCATGATAAAATAGAGTTTTGATGATGATATTTTTCATAATAGCGTGATTGATTTCTAGACTATTATATGATTACTTTTCCAATAAATTTCTAAGGTTCATGCTGCCCAAAATATTATATTAAGGAGTGTAGATTCTAAACCCTAGTACACATCTCATTCGTGTTTCTACTCTACTATATTCTTGGTTATATCACATTATTTAATAGGTAGCATTTAGTTTAGTTTAATATTTTTCTTTGCATATCTTGGTTTTGCTTGTAATTGTTTGTTTTGTTTTTAATCTCCCATTTGATTTTATACAAATCCTCTTAGTTTAATATAAAGTCAAACTACATTTCTTGATTAGATTAGGACTAGATTAAATAACCTTACTCTTAGTTTTCATCTCTCGATAAAGTCTCTGTGCGTTCGACCTCATTCTTGCAAAACTATACTACATCTGATTCGTGCACTTGCGAGTAAAACAAATTGAAAACAATTTGAACCGACAACAGTGAGGCTTGAGTCAAGATAAATTTTTTAAAAGGTTCATAATTTAGAAGTGTTTAAAAATGGATAGTATTTAGTTCTAGTAAGCACACACATCACTCTGCATGAACAAATCAAGATTTTGAGAATTTGGTGAATAAAAACGTTTAGAGTATAATTTCTTCATTACTTAATTGAAGGTTGAAATTGTGAAATTTTCATGCTTCTGAAGGTGATATTCTTTTCAAAAACTGAATTTGAAATGATGATTTAAAAAAAAAAAGTTTTCGAAAGTTTGTGGGTAACTTTACTGTAAACTCTCAGAAGGCAGAACTCCTCCACTAGGGACCACCTAGCGATTTAAAGACTTGTTGCATACGCTAAATGCAACCGTGTTCGCTATGAAATGGGCCTTTAGTATTTCTAGGATATTAATTTAATTTAATTTATTTTATTTTTTGCTATATTTTCCCTTGTCTTCACTCGAGGAAGCAAAGTGTAGGTTTGTAAGTGTGACAAGTGTTAATATTTGACCCCTTAAATCTATAGATTATCGTCCAATGAAAGCTATTTAATATATATTTTGTGTAGTCTTAGTGATTTACAGGTCTGGAGATAAGTTGAGCATAAAATAGTTAAAGAGTTCAGAAAATAACGTTAAATCCGTGCAACCTTGGATCATTCAGAACTTATTCCGAATTGCAGTTCTATTTTGACCTCTAAAATATTGGGTTCGTGAAATTGCTATTTCAAATAAAGTTGTAAAGCTTGCTATCTTCTTTCCAATGCCTCATGAATTGCTTAAATATGGGAAAAAAATTAGGATTTTGAAAAAGAGCCTTATAAAAGGAAAAGTAAGAGTTAAGGTTAGGGAACTTTCTCTTTTTGTACCTTAGTTTTTATTCTTCTCTCTTTCTTTTGTCATTCTTTAATTTTTTAAAAGGTAGATTAACAATTATTTTTTGAGAGAACCATAGCATTTAGATTAAAGCTACCATGTGGATCAATTTGGAGACTCGAATATGATATTTTAATGAATTATTTTCTTTTTATTTCATTTATTTATAATTTTTACATGGAAATGTGTGGCTAAGTTACTAGAGTTTTAGGATCTAATGAATCACTTCAGAGGGATTCGTCCACGAAATAGATCTGTGGTTGGAATTTTAGTAGACGCTTGTGTGATTTTTTTGTCTATGTTTTTTGCCCTTTTTGGGGATCTAATCATCAATCCGAGATATGAGAATTAGTCATTTTTTCCCATGATCTTAGATCTATGATTAGGTACCCTAATCTTATTTTTAATACAAAAATCAATGCCATTAATTCATCGTGATTAGATATATTTTAATATAGTGACTGTTTTGGTTCTTTTCATTAGAGGATTTAAAAAAGTATTACCTTAGATTTTTATATTGATTTAATTGTTTTAATCTTTCAAAAAGTTTTAATTGATTTTAATGTTTATGTTATTTTTCGTCTCTAATATTCCACCCTTTAGATTTAAATTCATTGATGATAACTAAGGATGGAAGGATTTAGTATCCTAAATCTCACTTGTTTTTCTTGAGTAATATCATACTGCTTAGTTTATTTATTTATTAAATTCATCGTATGTGGTTGGCTAGATTAATATTGTGATAATTCTCGAGAACTCTATGATTGGTATTTTGTTCTTTTAAAAAATCTATTTAAAATCCTCGTGGGATCAACCTCGTACTTTGCACCCGTTTACTACAGTACAACTCGTGCACTTGCGAGTATTACACTTTTAAATTCAAAACACATTTAAAGTGGACAATTACAACATACCAATCATAGAGTTCTCGACAATATACGAGAGGAATGGATAAAAACTCGTGATTGGTGTGGAGGGGAAGATCAGTTGATGAAATAGTTCAAGAAAGAGTCGTCTCATTTCCTTACTTCTTCGTTCCTTCTAATTCATTCACTTAAGGCTGGTTTGGTTCTGAACGCCGCGTAACATCATCTTCAACCAACCTCCACCTGATGGCGCCTATTCAAACGTACGTATAGTGGAAGAATTCCTATAAACTTATCTTAAGTGGAACGAAGTACTTCCCCTCTGACGCACGAGTGCCGTGATATCAATAAGTAGCCCAACCAAGGAAGGGGGCGTCTTCTTTATATAATCACCAGGGAGCTCCCTTATAGCCAACAATAGGAGTAAGAGCAGTAGCAAACGTAGCGTAATCCGAAACTATCTTACTCTGGGTGGGCATCCGAATATAAAGCAACTGGATCTCTTTAGAGTCGTTTCTTGCAGATCCTCGAGTTGATACTTCTTTCTCTTCTTAGGAACCGGCCCAGGCTTTCCGTCCCTGCCCTGACCTCTCCCCACATTGATGGCTCTGTTGTCTTGGGGAGCGTTGAAGCTTGCTTCTTCTCCAGAGTTTTCTTGGTGACCTGTCCTTAATAGAACCGATCTGATTCTCTGAACAAGACAAATTTCGTGCTTCTATCGGATCCTCCCTGTGGTTTCCTTCTTCCTACTGAACGAAAGAAGTGAGCCCTCACGTCTCGATTCTCTGGATTCTCCCGGATCTGATCTTTCACCAAATCTTTCTATGGATTGCTTCTTTCGCCTCTTTTGCCGTCAAAGTGCCTATGGTACCAGTTCATATTTGGTCACCCGAAGCTCATGTAGAGGCACCTAAAGAGTCATTTTCTTTATCGCCGAGCGTCTTTCGAGTCTCATGTTGACTTTTCTCTTTCATGTGAGACTTCGCCTTAAGAACTAGGGCTGAGCCCATACTTATATTATTGGTTTTAACACTACTCTGGATTCAAGTTTACTTTTTGGGATGTGTGCCATGTGAAATCAACATGTGATGGTAAGCCCAGGATCTCAAGGTCGATTGTGTGGAAGGTTGGGACAAAAAATGATATACATTGTCTGATCCAAAACAATCAACAATATTTTCTTTGTTTAAGTTGTGTGGCACTAACAAAAATGGAGGTGGCACTAACAATGATCTAAATGAAATACTATCCTTTGGCAAATTAAAAAAAGGGTCATGTTCCTTTTCCCACCCTTTTTTGTTATTACCACAAAAAGCAAAATAAAAATTGTTAGCTGCTTTAAATCATATGATGGAGATCATTTTTCATCCTAATCCTCCAAAAAATAGACCTTGAGACGACGACCTACCATTATACAATCAGATGTTGATTCCATGGGGTCAGAAAATCGTCCGATACCGATACGTATCGGTTTTGGACTTGGGCGGTACGATACAAAGGCATTGTATCGTACTGATGAGTAGTGAAATATGATGATATTTCACCCCTTAATACCTATATTTAGCCGTCCGATGAAATCTATCTGATGAGAATTACTAGATTTGAAGTGTTTCAGGTAAATATAATCCAAGTGCAGAAAACAGCCCAAGAATTCCGAAAATAATGTCAAAACACTGCAATTTTGGGTTATCGAGAACTTAGTGGGACTTACAGCTCCATTTAGACCTTCAATACGTCATATTCAAGAAATTACTAAAACATAAAAGTTATAGAGCTCGTCGTCAGCTTTCCAACGCCGTAAAAATCGTCTCAATATGAGCTCGGGATAGAAAGTTATGACCGAAATACCGAGACAGTGTCTGATACAAAGTTCGGCGAGAATTCACGAAAATCTGGGAGGTCGATGCATCGACCCTTTTGCTCGATTAATGGAGGGGCAATAGTAGTCTGACACGAAATTGACTCTCTAAAGCAGATTTTTAGGGATTTTTGGTGGGTCGATGAATCGACCCTGACTTGTCGAGCTGGGACACTTCTGCGACTTGGGTATTATTTAAAGCCAAATCAAACACTTCGAGGGAGGACAATTTTTGAGGATTATTATTCATTATTATTATTTTTTGTTTTAGACTCCTCTGGGCATCTTTTCAAGAGTTTTTCTCTTCTCCTTCTTCTAGGATTTCATCTGGGTAAATTGTACCTAGGATGTGCATTATTTTTCCTTTACTTCCATGAAAGCATAGATTGTATTTAGGAAAAGGCATTGTAAACAAAGATCTTTTGAGAAGAAATGAAAAGTGGAATGACTTTGAATGAACAAGGAGATCATACACCAAAGATGAGCGGCTAAATCAGTTGATCGGGGAAGATGCGATCCCTAGGTAAGTAGCAATTTTTTATGATTAATATCGCAGTCTATTATTGTCATCATGGAATCGTTTTGCTAAAAGTTTGTGTTATTGAAAATATATTGAATGCTTTGCTATGACCGTTGATTGCGCGTATCAACGGTTATAATCGCTAGATCTGGACTTGCAGGCTGATCTAGGCTGCAGAGCGATTATGAATTTATTGTTGTGATCTAAACATCATGAGATACGCTATGCTTCTTACATGACTTATACCACAATGATAGGCTGAGTCATTGTTTTTAGAGAAAGGGTATGCCGGATTGATGATCATATTTTATTACGAATCATTTCTATAGGCGAATGATGATGTGAATGATGCTTTAATGAAACTGTGGGTTTTAATGATAGAGAAGGGGTACTAAACTGGGGTAGCATATTCCTTGATCATATTTAAATATTATTTTTAGATTCATCAGTAATTAGTTGTTTAGATTACTTTATTTTTCTTGCATTTAGGAAAAGTGTGATAGATTTTTGGTAAAATTGAATCTGCCCCTTGGTACTTCATTGGGGACGTTTTTAAATCTTTGAAAGAATTAATTAAAATTCACATTTCCTTGTGGGTTCGACACCCTTGTTCTTGCCATACTACAATAGATCTTGTGCACTTGCAAGGGTTACACTTAAAATCGATCACGTACCCCCTTAAAAATAATGTATTTATCGTCTGATACAGGCAATGTATCACCCGTATCGGACGATACGGACAATACATTGAAATTATCGGATGATAATTTCAATGTATCGTCCAATAATATGTGTATATATATGTGTATATATATATATATATATATATATATTTCGATTGTGTAGACAATCGGATTTTTATTTTTTTTTCGATTGTCTACACAATCGATAGCGCCTGTGTAGACAATCGCCATCGATTGTGTAGACAATCGAGAATTTTTAATTTTTTATTATTTTATTTTATTTTTTTTCCGATTGTCTACACGATCGAAAAAAAAAAAAAATCAATGTATCAAACCGATACATTTAATGTATCGCCGATACATTGAATGTATCGGCCGATACCCAATACGTATCGTCCTGGAGGTCATGATGATACGTATTGGTTTACCGATATTTTGATCCTTGGTTGATTCCATTGGGCACATATCCCAAAAAGTAAACATTAATCATGTTTGATGGTACACTATGTTCACTTGTTGGAATGAGTGCCTTCATCAAATCAACACGTGACTCTCTAATGGTAGACCCACGATCTCAAGATTTGTTGTGTGGAAGATTGAGATGAAAAACGATCTTCATCTTCTGATTCAAAGCAATCAATGGTTTTTACTTTGCTTAAGTGGTGTGGCTGTAATGAAGAAGGGTGTGCCTGTAACATTTTTCTTTAAAAGTTTGGAAGATTGGACTTGTGACAGCCCGGATTTCGGCACCCCGAAACCCGTGCCATCAGCACGATCATCTTGACCGTGCCCCTTAGCTAAGCACGGAACACTGGTATATCAAGCATTGCAATAAAATAATAAACGAAATTGCAGAATTTGAATCTATATTAATTAACTCTCCAAAAGACAGTTCTACCCTCATGCCTCTACATGAATGGAGAACCGATCCGAACCATCGATGATAGCAATCATCACGGATGGTTCGCCCCAAAAGAATAATCCCATCTATATATATATATATACATGGTTTAAACAGAATCAAGGCTTGACATACCAAGCCGTATAAAAACTCTCTCCAAAATCCCTCAAAGTGGCACAACGGAGTCCTCTAGAAGAAGTCCTCTGGAGGTGGCTCCAACTCTTCACCAGCCGCAAGGTCCTACTCGCCGGGATTAGCGTCTCACAGATCCTCTGCTAGTAGTGGACTGCGGACGATAGTCTGAGCTACATCCTAGCTCAATAGGGAACAAACACGGTTGAACATATAATTTATAACTCACATATATTCCATGATATGCCATGCATGATGTGTCTATGCAGTTATTGATGAAACAGTTAAAAAACATTTTGTTTTACTGTTGATTACTTATATTTTCATTTACTTATGAATGATGCTGAAAAGGCCTAAAGCAAAACTTAAACTTTCAACTTAAGTAATCCCCGAGCAATATAGCATCGAGCCCCGATGAGATACCCATCATCGTCATCTATATAGACAGTTTTAACCGTATTCCCTGGGAATACCAATAGTACCCAAGCCCCTTTCCCCTGGGGATTGGTGGCGGGGTTTCACTTGTCTCAATCAACACCCCTGGGGTGTGCTTACTATGTACGGATAAGCCTCCGCACTGGTCTACGGTTTCATTGGCCAGACGGCAGTCACGGATATCCCGGTCCGTGGGATATCCCGCCACGTAGGTGGGTACCCTATCAAACCTCAAATAACAAAAATATTGGTGCCTTACATATAGTTATTCACCGTGTAAATGTGCTATCTTATATCAGTTAGGCCCTATCAAACATGATTCAATCCTTGGATACATCCCTGGGATGTATCCATTTACTTGCATCACACCTGATGCTCTCATCTCTTTACTTCTTCATCCCCTGGGGATGGCTTATTAGAATTTCTCTTATGGATGTCATACGCACACACACTTTTCACAATTCTTAAGCAATTAAACATTTGAATGGAAAACTATATCACTACATACATGCTCTTGTAAAATAAAGTACATGTTCAAGGTGTTCCCTACCTCAAGTCTTCATTTGATCAATGCATCAAGGTCCCACGTGGCTCCTTGTGCATCAGTTCACATGTACCACCTATGGTACCACATAACAGGTGAAACACATCACAAAGGATGCAATAAAGAAGGTGTAAGACCCTCCAAGAATCTTAAAGTCAAACCCAAAAGTCAACATAATTTATCTCAGTCGATTAATCGAATTCCAAAATCGATTAATCGAAGGTCAATATCGATTAATCGAAGTAATTTCGATTAATCGAATTTCTCCTTTTCGCAAAGTCGATCCTCAATTCAATATGAAGTTTTCATTCGATTAATCAATCCAATTTCGATTAATCAAATTCTTCTTTTCGCAAAGTCGACCCATCGAATAATGAAGTTTTCATTCGACATCAATCCAATTTCGATTAATCGAAATTCTTCTTTTCGCAAAGTCGACTCTCAGTTCGAACAGTCGAGTTTCACAAGTTGATTAATCGATCCCAAATCGATTAATCGAAAACTAAAATCGATTAATCGAAATCCCATTTCGATTAATCGATTTTTCCTTAAGTCATTTCCTCCAACCCCTGGGGTCCACTGGAGGTTCTCAGTCGATTAATCGATCCCCAAATCGATTAATCGAAATCCAAAGTCGATTAATCGAAATCGGGGTCCTCTGACCTTTCAACTTCCTGGCCAATTTCGATTAATCGAAACCCAATTTCGATTAATCGAAACCCAATTTCGATTAATCGAAACCCAATTTCGATTAATCGAAATTGCCATATTTAGCCCCTTTCGAGCTGTTCTTCCCAATGAAGTTCCATACTTTTTCCTCTATTTTTCTAAGCCATTATCCTATGATTTAACCCACATTCAATCACAACTTAACCCCTATAATCTATGCATTTTATTTACAAAAATTTTACCTTGAATAGATCTCAAGTTGATTTCAATCAAATAGTTGGAAGGCTAGGGTTTCCAGCTTTGGCTCTAACAGATCCAAATCGCGTTGAATCCGGCTTTTATCTCTTGAATCCCCCCTCCAATTAGTTGCAATAACTCCTCTCTTACTTCTCTCTCTTTCTCTCTCTTCTTTACTCTCCTTCAACAACCAAAATACACATCTAGGGTTATTAAACCCTTTTATCTATCTCCCTCTTTGTGTGTTGAGCACATACACCGCAATAGGTGTAAGTGACTTCTCATTTACATCACACACTACATAATCACTCAAACTATCACATCTCGTCCGTTCATCATATTCTATGCTAACTCATGATCTCTTGATTGGTCAAACTTGTAACCAATCGGGCACGGATCCCAAGGCCATAGTTTAGCGTGATTTTTCGGGCTATTACAGGACTAGTCGGTTGACCAATATCTGTGATAGGGTACCTCTGTTCTCACTCAGGCAATCTCTTAGAGCGCCTACATTGGAAATACCCTAGAACATGTTAACTGCTTGGAATAAGACGTTCTAGATCATTTTTCACCCCAATCTTCCACATAATTGATCTTGAGACCATGAACATACTATCAAGCGATCTGTTTTTTATTCCATGAGGTACAAATCCCAAAAAAATACCGTTTGAGCGTGATGTGGGTCATGTGGAATCTCGTCTCATGTGTAAGTAGTTGCTCTCTATTTTTGGGGATTTGTATCATATGGAATAAAAAAGCGACCGTTTGATGGTACTTTCATGGTCTCAAGATCCATTGTGTGGAAGAATAGGGTCACTATAAAAAAAATAGATTATTAGCAGCAGTTTTTTGGAATATTAATAAAAAACTATTAAAGACTAGTAGCGATATGAGTATTAGTGGCAGTTTTTTATTAATAGCGGCAGTTTTTGGCTGTAGCTAATAGTCTTGTTTTTTTTTTATAGTGGGTGAAATTTATCTCCAAATTTTGATTTGAACCATGGATCAAAATTTCGTTCGATAGCGATACGTATCAGACGATACGTATCGATATCGGAGGTAACCGATACGGTATATTGAATGTACCGTATCGGTCCTTTGTATGTAAAGTATCGTTCGGTACTGTCCGATACCAATACGTATCGTCCGATACATACTGGTTTTGAGCTCGAAGGATACGTACCGATTTTTCGGTATTTTGATTCATGATTTGAACCACTTAACAGGTTTAGGGGCTTTCGAATGTAGGTGCCCTTCGAGATTGCGTGGACGTGGGTGTGGGTGTGGGTGTGGGTGTGGGTGTGGGAGCCAGCAGAGTTACCGTATCAGCTATTCCTTAACCTTTCATGGGATGGGTGAATTAATGATAGCTGACTGAAGCGTTGGCTCGCTTAGGCGCATAAGATATTTCTAGCGTAGGTACCCTTGGAGATTGCGGGGCGTTATATATATATTAATAAGATTATTGAAAAATCTAAGGTATGTGAAAGTTACAAAGTAGAGTTAGTCTACCCACCCCTCATAGATGGACACGCTAGTCCACACATATGTGTTATAATGCACAGAAGTATGTGTACACAACATGCAGTCACTTAAATATATGGGCTGCCACATCACCGGTGGACACCTATTGTAGACTAATTCTAAAAAATAATTATTTTAATGAGTGCCTAATATGATCACATATCCTTCATCATAATTGTATGGTTGTAGATATTAGATGAATGTTTTACTTTGCAGAACTCATAAAGTGCCCTACCTTGAGTCACGCCATAATCAATATATTGATTGTCCTACATGAATCGGACAATATTATGGCATGTAAGTTTGAGTTCGTCACACAATATTATTAGATTTAAAAAAAAAAAATTATTATTTTAAAAATTTTAAGTTTTATATATCAAGTTTCTTAGGAGTGTTTTTCCTTTTGCTTTAAATTCATACCCACATTATATGTATGTACTGTACAAAAATTTGGTAATAGCTTATATTTTGACCGAATGTATTAGGGCACTTCTGATCGCGCCTACACAATTACCAAGGGCGCTTACATAGAAACATGTTGATTGCATAAACTCAAGCGGTGGAGATCGATTTTCATCCCGTTCTTCTACCTCATTCACTACAAAAAATAAGTTTAGCCGTCTCCAAAGATGTCTAAGCCGTCTCCAATAGTAACGGAGACAGCTTCCATGTAGTCTCGAATAGTCCCGTCTCCATTTTCTTTGGAGACCAAATGGGGGCTGTCCTTAATAGTCAAGGTTATTGGAGACGGTCATAAGCCGTCTCCAAAGATATGTTAGAGACCACTTAAAGTCGTCTCTAATAAGTCATCTTTTGTTATTGGAGACGGCTTTTGGCCGTCTCCAATAATTTATCTAATGTTATTGGAGATGGCTTTTGGCCGTCTCCAATAATTGATCTGATGTTATTAAAGACGGCTTGAAGCCGTCTCCAATAAGTTTTTTTTTTTTTTTTTTTAATGCTATTTAAATTTTTTGCTCCAATAACCATATTGCCTAGCAATACAATCTATAACCTGCATTAAATTTTTTTTTTTTTTTATGAAAATCTATAACCTGTATTTACATACTCACATTAACATGCTCAAAACTTATTCAGAAAAGTAAATTTTAATTCACAACACCGCCATTTCATTCACAACAAATTTATGTATACAAGGAACAACTCCTATTTTTTCTTGCTGTTGAGCCAACTTTCATGCATATTCAAATCTCTGTTCATCATGGATTGAACTGATGGCCAAGTCTTCTAATGCTTAGCACTTTTTCCATCACAGCATACACCATATGAAATAATTATTGTGGTGTTATCCTCTGTACGCAGTGTTCTCGCTTCGCTTAGCATGAAATTAGCTATTCTCTCTGCCAAATCCCCCTTTTCCAAACCATACCTATCCTTCGTCTGCCATAAAGATTTCCAACATTAAGTGTTTAAAAACTAAAAAATTAAATAAACCCTCATATCTTATAAAATGTTACGAGAACCATTTGATTACCTGAAGGACAAGCTGCATTGCTTTTATGGTACTGATAACATCCCATAAGCCGTCACTACAATTTTACCAGAAAAAATAAATAATGAAAAGATTAATTAAAAACATTGATTTCAAAGATTTTAGGGATGTATTTTCAAAGACAACGAAAATTATTTTGTTCCGCTAGTGAATGGGGAGGGGGGTTGAGGCCTGTTTAAGTAGACCACGAAACTGCAAGTTAAAACTATTTTTAGTCTTATATTTCAGCGGCTGGGTTGAGGTGGCTGACTGGATGAGCTACCTCCTAAAACTGGACTAATTTATTAAAGTAGCTCAACTTTCCTGTATCTTTAGAAATAAATGTAATTGATTAAACACCCATTCACCACAAGATTTCTTTCTTCTTATGTTTTTTTTTTGGCTATAACCCCTTCTGCAGAGCATTAATTGGGCATTCCAGATTCCAGATACACATGCACTAATCTTATCCATTGATATGGAGAAGAATGGAGTCTAACATTGCAGTGCATTATGCTATCATTCCACCAAAGTAAAATGAAATGGGTAAAGAATTATCACCTGGCCAGTAGCGCAAAGGCTTTGCTTGCTTTTGTTATGTGCACAGCTTGGCTTACATATGGTTCCGAACTGAACCGACCATCTTGTTCTTTTAAAAACTTGTCTCCAAGCATTCGAGCAAGGTTCAAACCTACACAAAGTTTTAATCAATTGGTTATAGAACTAATCTAATGTGCAATAGAAATATTATGGGAAAAAAGGAACTTGAGGTATTTACCAGAGAGCCATGTTTCGCCATCTTTCAATGGTTCTCCAATTTCTTTCAAGCAGATTCTTTCAGACAGACTAACTACTTTGTGGTCCTGTGTCATATTAATAAGTTTCCCATCCATACTGTCACAAAGAAGAAAAAAAAGGGCTTCATAACTTATCTCAATGCCGAACAATTTATTCGTTTCAAACTCAAAATTTGTGAAGCATTCTATGGCTGGGTGCTTACTTCCTTTTTAAAACAACGGTAAGATCCTAACACCCCATTATCCCATAATAAAAACTAATAATTTTCTGTGCATATAAATCTGTGCACAGACGTATATAATATGATTTTGATGCAGTCATAAATGGCCGTTAAATAATAAAAAAGAACCTCACTGACTGCTGAGTAATCCAAGAAAGCCAAACATGAGCTTTCGGGATATCTAAACCTGCTAAAGCTTCAATTTGAATATCTAAAAACAAAGGTGTAAGACAAAGAATAACAATAAGGGATGGTTAAAATTTAAAAGTATGAATGCCCCAGCACAAGGGTTTACTCTTCAGTTTGAAGATATAAACCAAGATGTCAACCAAATTAAGAACAGAGGGGAGTGTAGTTTATGAATACACAAACTACGGTTTACTAACACACCAACTTAAACTAAATGAAGGATAGGACATGCTTGAAGCACTAGTGTGAGATCAGAGAGGTGGAAGGACATATTTTACAGTAAAATAGTCCTCAACAGGGATCTAGCTAGGCAGACAACCTATTCTGGAAAAATCAAACGAAAACAAAAAATGGAAAAAAATATTGATAAAAAGCCAAAGTGGCTGATTAATCGGCCAAAAAGTTAGGCAGACAACCTATTTTGGCAAAAATTTCTGAAAAATTAATTAATTTGGGATATTTTGTGCAGAGCCAGTGCATATGTGCCTAATTCCATCAATTTTTCCCATAAGTCTAGACTCTAGAGCACGTCTAATTCCACCAAAGGTTTCACCTCAAAAAGCCTTTGAACCAATATGGGCCGTCCTAGTTTTTACCAGTAAAGATGCCAAATAAATAAAATGCTGGACTAACCTTCAGCCGAAGTTGAATCCACCAGATGGAACAGGGAGCTCGTTCCCTCCAAAGCAAAACCCAGTCTGAGCAGCATCACCTGAAGGTAACGCCTTGTCTTCCTCTTCCAAGCAGTAGGTCTCGAGAGTCTTTACCGCTTTCTCATATATCTCAGTGTTGTCATGGCTTTGAAGATTTTCTATCTTTTCCAACCCTTCATCCTCGTCGATCAATTGAGCATATAGGTTCACACCTCCGGTGTTACCCAAGTTCTTTTCGGCTTCCCCGACCTTCAATATGTTCTCAAGCCCTTCCAAACAGACGGTCAGAATAAGTACAAATGTGTTAGACAATTATATATGCAATCTAAGGTTAACCTCAACTTTATGCTTTTAGCGCATAACACAGGAAAGATAGCTGAGAAGGGTACTTTATTTGGTTGTGTGTACCACCCGAAGTAGCATTTGAGATTGCCCACGCTGCCTCCTTCTTAATATCAAACTCAGCTGTTTGATGTAAGTGAACTAGAGGACCAATGATGTCAGCAGCAATGACAGCTTGCAATTTTAGATTACGTGCTCTTTAGTATCCCTAATTAAAATTTTTTGGCAAACAAAGCCATGGATGCTTACAAATGGCAGCCAAGCCAATGAAGAGACTAATTTGCCTGCAATGAGCAAACGGCTCATTGCAAACAATGAGCTCATTCTTGTCACTGTGAAGTGAGTGGTCCTTAAGAGATGCACAGGATTCAAAGTGCATCTCATAAATACTTAAGAATATATGAAACAATGTCAAATGACTCATGGCATGCATTTGAAGCCCGAAATTTTCACTATTGACATAATCCTACCTGCATGCTTGAGATTAGCAAGTGTCAAATGGGGGAAACAAAATCATTCACATTCAATCAGATGCGGGTATGACACAGATGTTTATATCGGGGGGGCCCTTGTGGACATGAATGCCAAATGTGGAAGCATCAGACACGCATGACATGCATTTAATAGGATATCACAGCATAATTTAGTGTTGCTCAACACAATGCTTACAGGATATGAAATGCATGGCATGTGGAAGAAGGCATTGCCCTCTTCCATCAAATTCTGGCTGATGGGATCATGCCAGATATAGTTACCTTCATATCTGTTCTATGTTTGTGTGTTCACATAAGATCAGTCGATGTTGGTTACAAGTACTTCAATTTGATGGCAAATTACAGAATAAAATAAACGACCAAACACTATACTTGTATGGTTGATCTTCTTGGTCGAGCTGGCCAGCTTAATGAAGCATATGAGCTTGTTATTGAAATGCCTGTCGAGGCTGATGCTATAATATGGGGTGCTTTACTTAGTGGCTGCATTTACATGGAAGCGTCATATTGGGAGAAGTTGTGGCAACTAAGCTGATTGAATTGGAGCCGAGCAACACTGGAAATTATGTCATGCTCGCAAATTTATATGCTTTTGCTGGGAGATGGGATGATCTGGCAAGAACATGGCAGATTATTAAAGACAAAGGAATGCAGAAAAGTCCATGATGCAGTTGGATTGAGAATAGGGATCAGATTCATGTGTTCCATGCCAGTGATAGATCTCACAAGCAAACAGCTGAGATCTATGCGACCTTGTAAAACTTGACCTTGCACATGATAGATGAAGGTTATGTAATCTAGGACTTGATTTATTGGATAATTAAGAAGATTTTGTTTATATGGCCTTTCATTTGAGGAATGCCTGCTGCCTGTTTTGAAAAATAAGTCCCTGATGCTTCCCTTGTGTGAGCTCCAGGACACATAAAAATAGAGAACAAAAAAGGTGAAAAACAATAAGATGGCTCTACTCAGTCTTGGGATGTTCTCCATTTGGAATCATTAAGTAAAACAAGTATAGAGGAATTTTTTTGGAAATGATGATAGTAATTATGGACATTTAAAGCAACAAAAGATTAACAAGAAAGAAAAGTGAGATAACAAAATCAAAAACATCAGGTCTACCCTACTGTTTTTAGATCCCAAAATAAAAAAATTTACAAGAAAGAAAAGTGAGATAACAAAATCAATAACTTGAATCAATGGTATATAGGTCAAAGGGCCAATTGATTTGCTTTTACATGCCAACTCCCAATAAAAAATGTAAAGGAAGTCATCTAGTCGATATACAAATCCAAGTAAAAACAGAGTTTGAAATGTAAAAACAGAGTCACGAGTGTATTACTTTGAAGAGATACCTAAATGTCATCAAATAAGGGGGATAACACTCTAATGACGGCGGAAGGGCCCAAAGTGTATCAAAATCTGATAAGGTAAGAGTGATATTTTTAGTATTTGCTCCCATTCATATCTTGAACTAATTTCTATACAATTTTTTGCCTCACTTCCAATAGATTTTGTATAAAAACTACAAATATAACACAATTAATAGTGATTACTCCAGGCCACAAACTAAGAAGCATTGTGTAGTTAAATCAAAGAACAAAGATACATTTTTATACAGAAACAACACCACTATCAAAGCTCAAACAACATGATGAGTGAGAAACCTCGAAATCCTAGAATCTACAAATTACTTCTTTGAGAAATAATTCTCTCCACTACCATTGCCAAATTACTAGAAAATACCAAAATTATCAAAGAATCTAAAATAAAGATAACAAGGAAAATAAACATAAAATTTAATTTGTCACCTTTTCTCTTATTCAAACTTGATGAAATCCCGGCAGACTCTGAATTCAAACTCTCAGTGCACTGAATACTACCAACACGAGGACAATCTTCGAATCCTTGCCCATCAAAACCAAATCACACAATCATCCAATTATACAATCATACAATCCAAGTGATCCAATCAAACAAAATACCAAAAAATGCGCTTAAAAAAAACACAAATCATACAATCCAAGTGATCCAATCACAAACACAAATCTAAATATCGAGCTCTATATTTAAAAAAAAAAAAAAAAAAAAAAAAACCGAAATCAGAAATCAAAATCACTAACTTGGACTTGATGAGCACCTGCCAACCGACTCAAGATTTGGTTGAGTACCAGAATGAGTTTTGAGTTCAAAAGCTTACATAAGATAATCTCACTTTTTAACTTTCAGTACTCTGGCGAGATTTTTAACATAATGTACTTGGCCAAGTTTTTCAACTCCTTTACTCCCTTAACTAGACCTGATTCAACTAGCAAGTTTTTCTAGTATTTGATGAAGTAATCTTAATCTTAATAATAATCATTGGTTAATTATGTCCATACATAAATAATTGTTCATTTTAGAGAAAAAATATGATATAAATTTCAAATATTCCAAAGAGCAATCTCCCGTATACCTTTGGATAATAAGCAAACACAATAGGGAGTTTTGATAGTATCTAATCCCTGACATCATCCACTCCTTGGCCATTTTTGGCACTCACAGGTATGACCTCATCAACGTTGGTGAATTTTTCATACCACTGCCAAAAACAATGGACATCTTTGAAACAAAGATTCTAACAATGGCTCACGAAATCTAGTGGTAGCCTACAAATTTTGAATATCAATTAATTGTATGTAGTTATGAATGCTAACTTGGAGCCTCTTTGCAATTTCTCCAGACTTAATTGGGTCCTTACTCAATACAAGAAGTATGGGTACCTTATCTTTGAGATTTTCCACACCTTCCAACACTTCATCAATCTAGAAATTGAATTTTTAATATCAAGAAAAGTTGCACAAGTTTTTCACAAATAATGTTTCATCAAAAAGCATACCTTCTGAGGGGCCATACATGCATCAACAACCATTACCCTTGGGAAAAAGATATCATAGCAATTCAATGAAATTGAGAAAAACAATCTTGGAAATAAAATACCCAATCAAGCACTTCTTCAAACATCTACTATGCAATAGTTCAAACATCTACTATGCAATAGTTTTTCCATCAACTCAAGTAAAATTTAAAACTGCATGGAAATGGTCCACATTCCTTCTTCTACACCAAAAATCAAAGATATTCCTTCTTCTACACGTTTGTACCCCAAGTGACACTGATAGATCCACGAACGCAACTGTTCAAAGATTGCTAGGCATTGCCAACAGCTGCCAAAGCGATCACACCTGCCTACTCATTTAGGGAGTAAACAAGGCTCTATGCAACATATATTGTTGGGTGGGCATTTTGAATGAAGAGAAGAAAATGAAAAGTGTCAAAAAGAAAGTGTTTATTATTTAATATTCATCGGTATCATCCGAGCCTGAATATTATCTTCGCTATGATGAAACTTAAACATATTCCAGGTGTCTTCAGCTTATACATTAAAACCTTCTAATAGAGATACAAAACCAATACTTTGGCATAGCTAATAACAAAGAAAATATGTGACGACCCGACTTTTCACTACGTGAAAAAGCCCAAAAAACCACTGCCTTAAATAGTGGTTTTTTCAAAAAACTACTGTCTTTGACAGTGGTTTTTTTTAAAAAAACCACTGCCCTAAACAATTGTAAAAAAAGGAGTGGTTTTATTTTACCACTATACAAGACAGTGGTTTATGAAGTTCATAAACCACTGTCTTGTATAGTGGTAAAATAAAACCACTCATTTTTTTACAACTGTTTAGGGCAGTGGCTTTTTTATACAAAATTTTTAAAAAAAAAAAATTACGTCGACAATTTTTTATGCAAATTTTTTTAAAATAATATTTTTTTTATGCTTTTTTTTAATGCAATATTTTTTATACTTTTTGTAATACTTTTTTTTAATGTAATTTTTAATGCTTTAAAAAAAATTATATAAAGAAAAAAAGCTATTAATCTCATATTCAAGCACATCCATAAATAAAATAGATGCCAAATTCTTTTATTCAAATAAAATATTGCATTTCAACCTATGATCCAACCTTTCAAATCAATCAAATATTTTAAACTTTACATGCTCAATCCTTTTATTCCAAAAAAAAAAAAGAGTTAACAATCTAAGGACACCATGACCTAGTTTTATAATTAAAAAAAAATATATATGTTTCGCCTCTCCTGCCAAATATCCCCGTCCCCTAGTGATCCGTTTGAGGTGGGCTTCAAATCGAAAAGTTTTGCCTGAAATCAAAAGGAGAACGTAATTAAATATTTATGATATTAAGAAATTAAATTGAGATATTGATGACTTCTCACTACAAAAAAAGGGACCTATGCCACATGCTCTGCAATCTGTTTAAACAGTAGTTTATTTTATAAAGCTATTTGATGACTGCACGACAATAACGCTCTCACATGCTCCGAATTCAAAATTGCAGCTCATATACGGAACTCGGGTAGGCCCAAAAGTCAACTCATCGGAGGACTTGAACCATCCGATCTATGAACTCTAATATGGGAAGTGGTGTATATCTTTGGCTGAGACATGTTTCAATGGTTGGTCAAGAATAACAACTTGGATTGATTAAATATGTGCACCACGTGTGATAAACTGGCCGTCATGGCCCTATCGTATAAGCAAATACCAAAGTTGCTCTCTTTTCAAGATGAATTTAAAAAAAAATTCATAAGGTTACAAGCTTTTTAAAAAAACTTCCGTACATTGAGATATTCATCTAGGTTAAAAAAGAGTTGAAGTAAACCTGGGAAACAGAGGCTCTTTTTGGTGATTGTCTCCTCCTATCTTCTCCCAGCTGGATGTAGAATCCATAAGGACCACACTTCAAAAGAATCTACAGCAAAAAAAATTAAAATGCAACTGATTCAAATCCATGGTTGAAAATTTCCAATCAAGATTGAATCTAATTATACCTTAAAAAATAATAATAAATTTCCAATCAAGATTTGATCATTGGTGACATCTTGTCACCATTCAAGGTACTAATCTTCACTCTTCCCAAGGGAAAAAACCCACTCTGATACCAAATAGTGAGAGGATCGGTTGTCATCTACTGAAACAGAACTTGATGTTAGATTTGATACCTTTTATGTAGACCACATCCCAGAACAATCAAGACATAAAACCCCTTTAGTTCTCACAGAACTCTCTGAAAATACAGTCAACAAACCCCCTAATTTCCGTGGTCAGCATTAGAAATCTCTGTACTATTTGTCCCTAAATTGTCTGCTAGATAGAAATTAAGTAGAGAAAGTAACAGAACACACACCTGTTACTGCAGCAGTATTAGATGTGGATAATAGCAGCAACACTGCAGAATTTTTAGAGTCTAAAAGACTGCACAATTGGCAGTGGTCGCAAGGTCTGAAAAGACTCCATTGGCAGCACTACAGCAGGCTCAAAAGCGATGTTTTCAGCAGCATATCAGCCTAACGAGGCAGGCTGAAAAGTCTCTACAGAATAGGGTTCTCGCCCCTGTTTCTCTAAATCTCGTTCTCGAAAGAGCTCATTCACTTGCAGCTTGCATATTTTAATGAACAAGAGAATCTTATTCCTGGCATACGAAATCTATTTAAACAATGAAATATAAAGCAATATAAAGCATATTAGGGCCTGTTCCTCTACAGCAATATACATTTACTCTGACAGTTGCATAAAAGTTTGGGCCTGTTCCTCTACAGCAATATAAAGCAGTCAACCAAGAATACACATAACGATCCTCATATTTGATTAATTTTTAATTAACTTCTCGTGATCTGATGGTTCAAACCGCTCGATCTGGTGGTAGAACTGGTTCGGACTGAACAGCCCTTCACCAGTTCAGTCAACGGTCATCGTCATCATTTCCAATATCTATTTGGAAATAGCGGTTCGGATTGGTTGTGCATATTACGGGAGTTTAATGCATTAAACCACTGTTTTATTATAATAAACAATGGATTTTAGCGGTGGATTATTAAACTATTGCTTGGGCAGTGGTTATTTTTCTATTTGCAGGTGTGGTTTATATGCTATTTTGAATTCAATGTAGAGTAGAGTCAAGGGCTTACCTCCAAAACACAAATATGAGTAATCTTTAACTATTGGCTATCATATATTCTCCTCATGCAGCAATATGAATCTGGAAACTCAAATATCAAAGCTATTATAATTACAACATCACTAAGAAAGTTATTTCTGATAAAAGTTAAGAATTAATGGACAATTAGTAAACGCAGTCTATGTCATATAAGACAGATGTGTTAATCGGGAAATACAAAGAATACCACTCATTAAAAAATTTGAAAATGAAAGGGCGGCTTACACCCTAATATATATTAGGCGATTGAGTTGACATGTACTACTGTCAAGGGCATTGGTATCTGTAAATGTCAATAAGTAAATAAAGTTTCAAAATATATGTAGCTCCAAAGCATGCATGGCTAAATATATCGGACTTCATTTGGCGCCTTTTAACTTCAGCAGCCTGGTTAATTCATATTCATTTTGTATTTATCAGGCTTCATATCTTCTACAACCAAACACACTCATGCATTTAACAATACCTGAGCTTCATCTTCTTGTCGGATTCGATCATACCGGCGAGTAAGGTGACGAGCATCCTCTAAAGGAGCTCCCAAGATCATTGCCCGCAGTGGCTCAGAAACCTACAGATGTAGAAACAGATTTTAAGATGGAAATACCCACGTAAAGAGAAATAGAATAGAAGTCACAAAACAAATATTTCCTATAATGAAAAGTGGGCATAGGAAGTGTTATCAGTTTAGCATAGCTTATGTTGCAAAATTTAGCAGATTAACGACAAAGTATAAGTCTTGAAGGACTACAGTAAAATTCTTTCTGAAAGCAATTAGCATCCTACAGGAAAGTTTCAATTATCTATCGTAATACTTCCGTCAGGTCGCCAACAATTAAAGAGGTGGTTATTTGGGGAAATCTTCATTCCTTTTAATGGGCATAATTTATGTACCATTTATATAAATTTAATTTATTTAAATTTGATGAAAAGATAGCACATGCACCACATTATTATACTTATAGCAATGCCCCTTTGAATGACCCCTTCGCTGTGCATTTTCACCAAATTAGTAGTCTATTTGATGAGCCACCTCTTATATACGCCTCAGCCCAATAATCACAAACATCTAACAATTCAAGCTTACCAAATACTAATAATAATGACAAATACCATCATACCAATAAATCCTGATAACCTACTACTATTTGTAAGTATTGTAAACCTGATTTTTTGCTTCTAATTAGAATATTTTTCACACCATCATTACTTAAGAGAGTTAGCATGAGGTTATGGAGAAGGCCTTCTATCTAAACTGAAGCCGATAAAGGGTGAGCTATCAGAAGGTTATGGAGAAGGCCTTCTATCTACCCTAAACCGATAAAAGGCTAATTATCAGGAGGTTATGGAGAAGGCTCTCTAACTACACTGTGACCGATACAAGCTTCCCTTTTAAAGGTTTAGGATTTAAAGGTTACATGCATGTGACAATTTAATGGGATGTAATAAACTGTGTAGACATCTGATAAAAAAAATAAACTGTGTTAGACATTGAAAATATTTCGTCAATCCAATTTGAGACAGAGAGAGAGAGGAGAGGGGGGGGTTCTATGAAGATGGCAGCCCCCAAGATAAAGGGAAGTTCAAGCAGGATTTTCTTCCTAGGGGGTAAGTGATGGTCCACAAAGAAAGTTTACAATTCAAATAGAGATGTGCCATGATCAAAAGATCAACGTGTGTAACGTCAGATAGGTGCTCCATGATTTTAATATCTTTGGTGTAAATGATTGGGATTCAATTGGCCCTTGTCACTCCCAAATAATTATAGAAGGGGACTTGGAAAATGTTATCAATTGGGTGGCAAACTGTGGAGGCTGCATAGTATAAGGTGTCAAATATTTGACAACTTAGAGAATTTTCATGCTGGTCGGGTCCATGTGAAGAGAGAGGCTAATCGTGCCGCTGAATTGGCTTTCCAAGGAGAGTGTTTATAGATTGGACTTATGGATATGACAAGATAACTAATATATATATATATATATATATATATATATATATATATATATATATATATATATATATATATATTGACAGCGGACCGCTACATTAGCAATGTAGCATTCAATGCTACAGTAGTGTCATTTGGGTGCCAAGTGGCACCTAATCCGAAGATTAAGTGTCGAGGCAACATGCACAAGATTGATCAGGTTCATGCCTCCCAAGAATAACTAAAAAATACATATAATCCACCATCCAAAGCATGGTAGGCATTTGTGTTTGAAATTATGTCTAAAAGAGGTAGGGCCGTCAATGGGTTGAGTGCTCCTGATAGCCGACCTGTGTAACTGAGTTGTCCATTTCTATAAACACTTCTTGCATCTTGCCGTAAATTTCCAAGTTGCTAGCCTGCTGCTTCATGCCTTCCTTGGCAGTCTTTACCATTTTTTTCCGGATTAACTGAAAACCACAAATAAGATCACCTCAGGAATTAAAGCACTCTATCTAAATCAACAATCCATTGGCAATATTTTTTTCCGAATCCTCTAATACACCTGTCTTGGACTTGGAGCTGAATCCTCTATCTAAACCAACTATATTGCCTTGGACTTGGAGCTGAATCTATTAAAATTGAACTGTATTTAAACAATATAGCAGAACAGCAATCGTTATCCAGATACAAAAATAGGTATAAAAATATGGCTACAAAAAACCAAGAATATAGCAGAGCAGCAATCGTGATCCTTTGTATTAATAATGCATCTCCAAATTATAGTTGTAGATTTTTCACCAGTCTGCGAAAAAGAATTCTAGACAGATTACATATGTTTGCCCGAGATGTCATTGACATAGATTAATATAATCATAGCTATCTTAACCGTGCGCCCTCATAATATATAGCAGTTCTTAAAATTGACCTGAGTACTTTAGTCACTTGGCAATCAAAATCCTCCTTGACCTGGCATCCTTTGCATACCCAATCACTTTCTGGAACTTTATTCACATTATTTTCATGCAGTAGCTGGTTGACACAACAAATGAAGTATTAAACTGTTGTGCTTATAAGTAAATTAATAGAATTATAACGCAAACTCAAAATAAATAAGCATAGCTTATGTGTGCTCGCGCCATCACTACATCTATTACAAATAGTAAGCATCTCTACAGTTCCTATTCCACTCTTATCAACATCACAAACAAATTCAAATATCTAGAGAAAGAACAATTTAGATCTATCAGATGTAAAGCTCTTATATCTATCAGATGTATAGCCAGTGCATGTGACAGGCACTCGTGTCTGACCTATTGTTTGTAGAAAAACAATTGTATTGGCAGAAAAGGAAATAAATGGTGGATATATGTGCTTACTAGTTATGATGTGGAAAATAAATGATGGGATAAGGCTATGATGATGATGATGATGATGAGTGATGCTTACATGACATGTAAGGCATTGCTGCCAATGCCACTCCATGATGCATAGTTGTGCAGCATATGGCCACCTTTTGGAAGGATACCCCAAGAAGAGAGCCAGAAGCAGCAACTATTTCATGAGAACATACTATCACTATTGGAAAAGCCCTTTGATATGCTTCATCAGCAGAAAAATCAAAGGTAATGCTTAAAAACAAATATGGTTATATCATCTACCATTCAACTACAGGGTAAGAAAAAACCTTGGGACAGCATTGAGCAAATGTTGACGCGAAGTTAGTGTAGGCCGCCTCCACCAAATCAGGCTCTTGATCCCGATTCCCGAAGGTAAGAAGAATTAAGGCTGTTATTGAAGCTGAAGAGGGAAATCTCTCGAACGTGCTTATGAACAAAGGTCCATATTCTTCCCCTGTGACCAAATTCTTCCAGTACAACAGCAGCTGATAAGAACCATATCAAGAATAGAAAGGGAAACGTTTTAAGTACACACACAGACAACCAATTTCTTCGAGAACAACAGCAATTGATAAAGATTTTAAGTCCATATCAAGAATAGAAAGGGAAACATTTTAGTCACACTAGTCACACTATGATACCAAATATTTAAATCTTGACAAATTAAAATTGTTCCAGTTATACCAAATTTCTGTATACAAAGAGCGGGTTCATTAAGGCCCTATGCAATTAGATTCAGATCTATAAAAACCACAAGGTCCTACTCCCAAGCCCTCAAAATTACATTGGTAAGAAACCTTTGGAAAATTGGGAGTGGACCTAATGAAATCACTTTGGGTATTTCAAAAGTTATGCAAAATATAAGATGTCCAATAGGGCATTGATACTCACACCTAATTCAAGTTTGTAACTGAAAATCAGGTCCAATAAAATATTGAAGATTTAATCCTATAAATAAACTTTTTTTATATTAAACTCATTTGCAAAAAATAAGATGTCCAATAGGACATGATACTCACACCTAATTCGAGTTTGTAACTGAAAATCAGGTCCAATAAAATATTGAAGATTTAATCTTGTAAATAAACTTTTTTTATATTAAACTCATATGCAAGGTTGTCAAATGTGAAAAGCCAGGCCTAGGCGGCCAACCCCCCCCCCCCCAAGCCTAAGCAGGGCTTAGGCGGAAAGGAAATTTGTTTGAAAAGAAGATTATATATTTGTTGTAAAGCATCCATGCAAAGTGTAGAATGAAAATAAAATGAAAAATAATGGTAATTATGCCATTATCAAAACATACTACTAAGTACCACTACCAACTATTAAGTATCAAACATGGCGGCAAAATAGCTAACTAGTAATAAAGAAAAAGAGATTTCGCCCTCTCTGCAACATAACATATTAACCTTACAAAAAATAAACAGCAGTAAAAAACAACACGGCATGCGCTTTTTTTTTTTAAATTCTTCTGCTTGAGGATATTATTAGGCTGAGTTTAATTGATTAAACTGCAAAAACAGAGAAGCTGCGAGGGAGAGGTCTCTTACTTTATTTTTGTTTGAGCTGGAACTGGTCTCTCTGTGAGTGAATGAACTGGTCAATTCTAGCTCTAAACCTGTGCTGAGATACTGCAAATCAATTTTGACTTTCACTGATTAGAAGGAGATTGACCCAAGCAGGAGAGCACTGCAATTCATTATTGCTTAAATCAAGGAAAGAAAGAGAAGTCATCTTCTCAAAAGCGACAGAAAAAGAGGAATAAGGGACGGCCTGAATTATTCTATTTAGTTATTCTCTGTAGCTTATTAATGTGCCCATGCAGATATACTTTTGGAGTCTGCCTAGTTGTGCTAGAAATCAGGTAGATTATGTGTTTTTCTTTTTTTTTTTTCTTTGGCTTCAAGTAAATAGCAATGATATTGTTATTGATTCCACAAATGCCCATCACATCCTTGATTTCGGGGAATGCTTATTATCGAACGATCTTGAAAACAAGAAGAAAATTTTTCGAGCTTGTGGAGCAGAGGACATTTCTGAAGCCAGGAGGCATCTGGGAGCGAATCGTTAAACCACTTTGAAATCTTCTATCAACTTTGAGAAGGAAAGTTAAAGAGGGAAAAATATAACCAATTGACCTTTTCATTTTTCTATTACTTTTTCAGTTTCCTATCTGGATATCTAACTAATTCATTAATCAACCAATTCAAAGTAGTAACATGAGTAGTATCCACAAAGTCATCTCATTTGGAAAAAGGGCATTAACTAAACAGGCACATTGGCCAATTCCCATATTAGTCAATTTGCTTAATTTGCAATTCACATATCAAGAGAAGACGAAGACACTGCTAAAAGCCTAGAGGGAAGCAGTAAAATTTTCAAGTTATTCCTGATGGATAATAACTTGATGAACGGATTCATCACAGTAAATTGCACAATGAAATTAGTATTCCGAGCTCTTATAGTGAACTTATTGATGTCTAATCATAGAGAAGTGGGTAAAGACCGTTATCACCATTGAGAGACCATACTATCGTTGATCCGTAATGTAGAATATCAATTGCGCTTCTTAATAATGCATGCACATTATACCCAACGTGCTCCGACCATACTAAATGAGAGTTTTGGACTATAGGCCATTCTATATGTCACCGTGAATTGGACGGCCCAGATAGGTAAACAAGCATGCCTGATGTCGATTCTAGCGAGGAAAGTATTTCCTCATAAACTGAACTGATTCAAAACTGAACCGATTCAAAAATGAACTGAACCAAACCAATATCGCTTCAGTTTCGATTTTGGATGGCACAAATTGAAAACCGATTGGCTAGCATTATAAAATAGAAGCAAATTGGAAAACATGAAAAAAAAATTGAGACTGAGACTTAACCGAATCGGTATTTTCCGGTTTGAATTTGGGAAATTGAAAAAAGAAAAGAACAAAAGAAGGAATGTAAGTCAATCGATTCGTTTAATTTTGATTTAAGCTAATCAACCAAAAACTGAAATTTTTGCTTTCGGTTGTGTCGGTAAGGCGATTAGCATCCCTAGTCGTAGCCTAGAAGGGGATCACCACAAATGTCAAGGTAACCTCCCAAATACCAAAAATTGCGCTTAAAAAAAACACAAAACATACAATCCAAGTGATCCAATCAAAAACACATATCTAAATATCCTATATTTAAAAAAAAAAAAAAAACATAAGGAAATCAGAAATGAACAGATCTGAAAGATTTTAGAGCAACAGATCACCGATTCAACGTCAAATAATTAGGGCTTCATAGACCTTACCTTTGAAACTGAAGAATCCTCCACGGATCAATGAGGAGAGGGATGGAACCGGAGATCAAATTGTACGATGGATCGATCGCTTGGAGGTTGGTTAGGTTACCGATCGTCGCAGGGATTTCTCCGGTGAGCTGATTGTGAGACAGAAATATCCCCGCAGTCGTTTCAGACCATGATCCCTATCGAAACTTCGCCAGAGAATCGATTGTGAGAGAGATCTAGAAGAACTGGTCCCAATTTGGCATCGTTCGTGCTCGTGAGACGACTGGAGAGATCGTCGAGAGAGAGGAAGAGGAGAGGAAGGCTAGGGTTTCAGAGAGAAAATGATAGAGCTGAGAGAGAGGTGTTTTGTTAGGAAATAAAAACAGAATAGGGAGGCCCGATCAATTTCAAGGGAGGCCCGATGGTTTTGCACGTGATGATGGCATCACATGCACGTGAGGACTGATTTAACTTAAGAAACCACTATTTTAGGCAGTGGTATGTTTCACCACTATGTTAAGCAGTAGTTTATTTTATGCTGTTATAGTGGTTTTTTCCTCATTTTGACGTAGTGTTTCCAATCCCTCAGGTATAGGAAAGGCCGGTTCGCCAACCTATCGAATAAACGATAAGCCGGACAAACAGGGCGCATATCAGAGTAAAGCGCAATAAATATCCATAGCTAAAATAAATGCGAAAGCAATTAAAAGTAAAGAACCACCGATGATGGCCGACCATCATCGAAACATGGCTCATAACAGAAATCAACGTCGAGTATAAAACTATAATATCCAACTAAAATGGGCCCACAAATTCAAGTCTAACTCTCACCACCAATAAGAAAATCAGTAAGTTCTATATTGGGAAAAACTCCTCAGGAGGAACCTCAAGCTCTTCCTCAGGCACGTAGTCAAGATCAGCCTCACAGCCCTGAATAGCCACGTCAGTACCTGAACCTGTGACGTATAGTCGGAGTGAGCTAACTAACAAAGCTCAGTAGAAGAAAGACATCTACGGCATTTTACTTTAACTAACATGGTTTCAAAACCAATACCGGAATATAGCTTGTCAAACATATAAGCAGATAATAAACTGAATTTAGGTGCGAAAATTATATGTAAGATTTATTTCTAAATGTGTGAAAACAGTTTCAAACGAAGATGTTTCAGTGTCTTAGTTTCTCTAACTTCTATATGCAAAGTTCAGTAATTCATGACTTAATCCTCAACTTAAAATACCTCCCGAGTAAACTATATCTTGAGAGCAGGAATATAGCCGATGGGAACCTCTACCTACCATCGTCATTCATGAACCCTTTTTCAGGATGCAACAAGCCCCTGCGTAATGAGGGAAACTTGTGCCAGGAAGTTGTTCAGGAATTTTTGAGGGGTCGTTCAAGTCAATCATAAAACAAATGCAGATACTAATATAAATCAGCTGCAAGTCTCTTATACATAGTTCAGGTTCTTGATTTCAGATTTTCAGAGCTTAAGCAGATTCAGGTTTCAGGATTCAGGTAGATTTAGATTTTCAATCATTCATATCAATTTCAGTTTACAGATGTGATTTCAATGGCATATGCAAGTTCAAAGATTTTAATTCAAAATATCCATGCGAATTAAAATAGAATACTGTAAAGATGAGATTCTCCTACCTAAAACTCGGAGTTATGCGAAGTCAAGCAAGGTCCTATTGATGGCCTCTCGCCCTCAATCTATATCACAATATATGTTTATGCATTAAGATAAACTCTAATTACTAATAATATAGACCTATTTAAGCGTTTCCTCAAAAACAAGTCAAAACAGGCAAGTTGCGCCAATCCTAGAATTTGACGTAACATTCTCATATATTTTGACTGTCAAGACGATTGATCCATGAGTTGGTCAAAATATAAAAGTTGTAGATTTTTCTATTAGCTTTCCAACGCAAAAAGAATCGTCTCAATCGGAGTTTGGGACAAAAAGTTATGACTAAAATACCAAAACAATATTGAAGTTCGACAATACCTCGCTCAAGCGATGATAATAGCTCGCTCGAGCGATTTGACGTAACATTCTCATATATTTTTGACCATCAAGACGATTGATCCATGAGTTGGTCAAAACATGAAAGTTGTAGATTTTTCTATTAGCTTTCCAACGCAAAACGAATCGTCTCAATCGGAGTTCGGGATAAAAAGTTATGACTAAAATACTAAGGCAATGTAGGAGTTCGGTGATACCTCGCTCGAGCGATGATAATAGCTCGTTCGAGCGAGCTACAACGACGCGATTTCGCTGGTTTTCACCTGAATCGAAACCCATACATCCCAAAGCAAAACCCATGGCTAATCTAATGATTTAATCAAAAAGTTTAATTAAAACGTACCTTTAATCTAAGGATTCCTAGATTAGAAATGAGTCACGTGAATGGAGCTTCGGAACGAAACCGACGGGTTTCCTCAATGATTCGCGCCGCGATCGATCCCACGAGTTCACAGAGACAACTCCAACACGCCCCCAATGATCTCAACCTCTCCCAATAGCCAACTACGAATCCAAGGTTGATTCAAGTTCTTTCTAAGGTTTAAGTGCTTTCAACAAAGAGGGTTCTAGAGAAGGAGGTTTTCTAAACCGATCTCCTACGATGATTGAAGAAGAGAGAAGACGAAGTTTCACACGGTTGGGTAACTATCCTCTCTTAACAAAACCTAGTATAATACGAGAATGCAATTCCTTCTTATAATAGGATTGCTCACAAAGTAAAACACACACACATCTTATGTATTATACACTTCTAATTTTAAAACTCAAGTCCGGTGTTGAGCGGCTACACCGAGGTCGGTGCACAACTTTTGCACGAGGGTCCAAATGGGCTCTAAATTAAAATTTGTCCGCACAATCACATCTAGATAAAAATCCAAAACAAATGGTGACGTCGGTTGCCGAGCCGAATACACACACAGGGTCAGTCTAACTCGGGTTCAAAATACAGGTCTTTACAAAATACCTTTGTTTTTTGCAAAGATACATGTATCCTAGAAGACTTATATTGCTGTAGTGCAACCTCGACGGCTTTACCCCCACCCATAAAATTTGGTTGTGAAGTGTTTATATAAATCCACCTACAAAATTAAATTACTTAATTAACATCCACAATCAAGACTCTCACCCCTAGCCAACCGAAAATAAAAAATAATCGAAATCATGTGAACGCACTTAAAAAATCAAAATCATCTGACGCCTTTGGCCTGAGATCAAACCAATCAAACGATAGATCCAGTTCACCAAAACATAAGCCATATTAAAAAGGAAATTGCCTAAAAACAGGCTAAATCGAGAAAACAATTAAGATAAATCATGGTAGGAGATATAAAATTAGAAGATAATGAGATGACCTTCGAAGCTATGGGATTTGGGTGCCATCACTTGATTTGATAAAATTAGGGCTCAATTTCGGTTGTCCTGATTTAATCTGGTACCTGATCTCCAATTCGCAGCTCAATCTCACGGCGATTCAATCTGCTACCCGATCTCCAAATCACGGCTCAATCTCCCCGTGATTCAATCTGCGACCGGATCTCCAAATCGAGGCTCAATCTCACGGGGATCAAACGATCATTTCAACGGCTCGAGATCCAATCAGTCGAACGTTATCTAACAGGATTATCAAAACATTTACAGTGTGAGATTCATTGCTCCAGATTTGGAGGAAATCGGAAATTAACAAAAAAAAAAAAAGTTATTATATATCCATCAATCTCTCTCAAGATACTTAAAACTGCAATTACAATAATGTAGGAAAACAATTATATATTTGTTTTAATATGAAAAAAATAATTATATATCGAAAAGAGGATTGGTTCATCAATTCTTACCAACCAAATACCCTAATCATGAAACCAAGGGGAAAAAAATGGAAGTTCAAGCCCCAAAAAATTGAATCTCAAGCCCCAAAAAATTGAAGCTCAAATCGCCAAAAATCGAAGCTCAAATCGCCACAAATCGAAGCACAAATCCCTAATATAAGCTCTCTTCATTTTAAACGCCTCTTTGGCGCCGAGTTTTTGCTTCGGGGAAAGAGGCGTCGAGTTTTTGATTCGGGGAAAACAGAAAAGGGTACCTTTATCAACACCCGAGAAACCTTGTCGGGCACCTCGGAATTTTATTAGCCTCAATTTATTAGGAACGGCTTTAAGCCGTCTCTATTACTCGGAATAAGACTTTTAGAGATGCCTTTCTAAGTCGTCTTCAAAGGTTTCTCCAACTTACGACTTAGAGAGAGGGTTTAGCTGTCTCCACGTGTAATTACATATAGGGAGACGGCCCAAGCCGTCTCCAATAATATCATTAGAGCCGGCTTTTGGAAGGCGGTCTTGAATAAGAGCTTATTGAAAACAGCTTTCCAAAGCCATCTCCAATGTCCGTATCCAAAAGTCTTTTTTTTTTGTAGTGATTGATTTTGAGACCAGGCCATGAGCGTACCATCAAACGGTGAGTTTTCTATTTCACATGACACAAATTCCAAAAAATTGACTCAAAAATTATGTGGCATGTATCTCACTAAAATATGATTTTAGGATTAATTTTTGGGATTCGTACCATGTGAAATCACAAACTGACCTTTATGATGGTGCGCCCATTGTAACAAGATCAATCATGAGCAAGATCGGGATGGAAATCTATCTCTATCGCCTAAGTCAACCCAATCAACACATTTTCAGTGTAGGCTCCTTCAGTAATTGTGCTGTCGTGAACGGAGGAACCCAATATATTAAAGTGCATCGATTAAAATGGTTTAAAACCTCCAATGAGTGGCCATTGGGTTCACCTTATATAAAAATATGCGCTTCCACTTTATACTTGGATTTCTACATTTGAAATGTCACATCTAAGTGGAGAAAAATCTTAGGCTGTGTTTGGAATTGCTCTTTCGAGGCAAAGAACAACTTTGGTGCATAACACTTTAGTATGAGACTGTTTTTTTTATAAGTGCTCTAATTAGTGCTCTTAGCTCTCTTGGAGAGTGGGTTGCTCTTTGCCTCCAAAGAGCAATCTCAAACACAGATGAAGAGCCATAAATCCTGAGCAAAGGTACCAACTGTGAATTAGGTAGGAGTGGAAGTTTAGTTAACTAAGCTAAGCCGAAACCGATTTTTTCGATTTTCGATTCGATTCCACCTGAACAAATCCTGAATCGAAAAACTCATTTTCGATTTTACTTAACCAAATGGAACATTATCTAAGCCATTTGATTTGAAAGCCATGATATAAAAATCCTTGGTGCCAAAGATTGATACAAAACGCAATCTCTATCATCTGATCCAAGACACTCAAAGCCCATCACCTGATTCAATAGTAGACTGCATTGAACTAGATGAGAGAGATCAATTTTTTTTTATGATTATCTTTAGCACCAAAGATCTTTACTTCATGGCCTTCAAATCAAACGACGTATATGGTATTTCAAGTGGCACAGGTCCCAAGAAAAACTAAGTCTTCGTTTTAAATTATGTGCAACAATAAAAATCTCAGGTGCAAGTAGTTGCTTCCTATAAATAATAATGTACTTCTATTCACGCCAACCATAATACTGGGGCAATTTTCAATATACTGGGGCAATAACATTGAAAACTCATTGATTGCTTTGAATCTGATGGCAGAGATTGCTTTTCACCTCAATCTTTCACGCGACGGATTTTGAGAGCATGGGCATCCCATCAGATGTCACTTTTTCATACCACCCATCATAGATCCTAAAAGAGTGGCCCTAAAATCATGTTTAAATGTGATGTGTGTGATATGATTTTAGGGTGCTTTTTGGGATATGTGCCACGTGATATAAAAAAATGACCACTTGATGGTGTGATATCAAAAAATTTTCACAGGTTGCAGACATTAATTTTCGATTGCTAATACCCGTATACAAGTAACATAAAATAATTGAGCGTCTCGCCGTTGCCGTGAATGCCATTTCAAACCCTTAGGTCTTCGTCACAATAGATCTTAAGATTATGGTCCAAATATTAGATGGACAAATGTTGATTTCACATGACACTCCTCTCGAATAAATTATCCGAGAAATATGTTCTATATATGCTCATAATCACATTCATTTTTTGGAATGTGTGCATATGAAATCAAAATCTGATTGCCTGATGGAAGTCCCATGATTTGAAGATCTAATGTGTGAAAGATTGAACTGAAAAATAAAATTTATCACTTGATTAAAAAAGTCCACTATTTAAGCACATAAAACTCGAGTTGAGAACAAAGAATTTTGGATTGTAATTACAGATACGCTATTGCTTGTAGATAGGAATGATGAGAACATTTGCGATAATCACAAAATATATAAGGATGCTTTTACTTACAACTTACTGTTCTTTCTTCTCAACTCGGACTTCACATGCTAAAATTGTTTGACTATTTGAAATCACATGATGGAGATTGATTTTCGCCCCAATCTTCAATACAAATGATCTTGAGATCATAGAGTTGCTATCAAACGATCAAGTTTTGATTCTGTATGACACACTTCCTAAAAATTACATGATCATGGTGTATATCAAAAGTGATTTTTTGATCACTTTTTGAGATATGTTTCAAGTGGAATAAAAAGCTGATTGTTTGATGATAGTTCCATTAGCGCAAGATCCATTGCATATAAGGTTAAGGTGAAGAACAACAATCATCATTCGATTCAAAGCAATCAATGATTCAAATCAGCCAATGGTTTTTGTCGATGAATAAATTGTGTGGTAGTACTAATAAGCGGGTGAGAAGAGCCATACTCTTATCTTTTTCTTCTCCACTCACTTTGTCATCTTTTCGAGGGGTGCCTTTGAACTCTTCACTCAGAAATGAGCGGAAGTTGAAGTGCCGAGGGGTGCCTTTGAACTCTTCAATTAGAAATGAGCGGAAAACTTGTGTAACAGCAGAAAATCACGAAAAATAGAATCCGAGTCTAAACATTCCTCTGTTTCCCCCATATCCAAACAGGCCCTAAGGGCTTGTTATAAGGGATTCCTTTGTTTCCCTTTATTTTTGGCTGTTTGGTTAACCACATTGCTAGCCAAGAAAATGCAGTATTAAGGAAATCCTGTGTTTGGATACAAATGCGGGAAATTATAGGAAAATAACATATCCTAACAAAAAAATTCGTCATACTACAAAAGATCATCCAAACCGAAAAGCAACTGTAATATCATAAAAATGATCATATACAAGAATGATCCACAAAAATGACCATCCGCATAAATGATTGATCACGGGCGTGGGCCTGCCGTCTAACGATCAAATTTTAATTTTGCGTGGAGATCATGGGCGTACCATGAGAAGGGTTTTGGGGTCACTTTTGGGATGTGTTCCACTTGAAATTAACATCTGGCCGTTTGATAGGTGGGCCATGATCTAAAGATCAATTCAATAAAATATTAGAAAAAATAATTTTCATGCGTTTATTCAAGGTAGTCAATGGTGTTAAAGGTGAAAACCATAGGCTGCAGACATTAATTTTCGATTGCTAATATCCATATACAAGTAACATAAAATAATTGAATGCCTCGCTACCTCCGTGAATACCATTTCAAACCCTCAGATCTTCGACACAATAAATCTTGAGATTGTGGTCCAACCATTAGATGGACAAATGTTAACTTCACATGACACATCTCTTGAATAAATTATCCGAGAAATATGTTCGATATATGCTCATAATCATATTCATTTTTTGGAATGTGTATATGTGAAATCAAAATCTGATTGTCTGATGGAAGTCCCATGATTCGAAGATCTAATGTGTTGAAGATTGAGCTAAAAAATAATATTTATCATTTGATTAAAAAAGTCCAATATTTAAGCACATAAAACTCGAGTTGAAAACAAAGAATTTTGGATTGTAATTACAGATACCCTATTGCTTGTAGATAAGGATGATGAGAACACTTGGTATAATCACAAAATATATAAGGATACTTTCACTTACTGCATACTGTTCTTTCTTTTCAACTCGAACTTCACACACTTAAATTGTTTGACTATTTAAAATCACATGATGGAGATTGTTTTTCGCCCCAATCTTCAATGCAAATGATCTTGAGATCATAGAGTTGCTATTAGACGATCAAGTTTTGATTCTGTATGACAGACATCCCAAAAATTACATGAACATGGTGTATATCAAAAGTAATTTTTAGATAACTTTTTGAGATATGTATCAAGTGTAATAAAAACTAATTGTTTGATGATAGGCCCATGAGCACGTGATCCATTGTATAAAAGATTAAGGTGAAGAACAATCATTATCATCCGATTCAAAGCAATCAACGATTCAAATCCGTCAATGGTTTCCATCCGTGAAAAAATTGTTTGATATTACTAATAAACATGTGAGAAGAGCAATACCCTTTTTCTTCTCTACTCATTCTGTCTTCTTTCCGAAGTCTCGGAAAATTGAAATGTTGAGGGGAACCCATGATATCTTCATTTGGAAATGAGCGGAAAACTTGTGTTTTGTATTTTGTCCCTTAAGTCACTTCCGAACAATGAAAATTCAAAGAAAATAGAATCCCTAAGTCGCTTGCAAACAACGAAAAGGCAAAGAAAATAGAATCCGAGTATAAGTATTCGTATGTTTCCCCCTATCCAAACAGTCTCTAAAAGTAATAGGAGATATATATGGATAAGCCATACCAAAAGGCAACCAATCAAGGACTTCATTTGAAAAAGCAAAAGAACCTTTGAAAGTTGGTAAGTTTCCATGATGACTGGAATTAGATTCATATTAAGTTATTAACTAATCTCCTCTTAACACCCAACTTGATTGGAGCATACAGGGAGGTATTACGTGTACAAGCACCTCACTAAGACAAAGGAAAATTTGGTGACTGATTGAAATCGAACTATGGAGACCTTTTTTCCGGCACAATTTTTTACACGATAGATTTTGAGATCATGGGCTATTAGACGGTTAGATGTTGATTCAAACGTGACACAAATCCCAAAAAGTAAATGTGAACCACGTCTCATGGTACAATGATAATGTTCATGTTTGGGGATGTGTACCACGTGGAATCAATATCTGATAGTGTGCCTATGAGCTCAAGCTAGCTCTATTATGTGGAAGATTGGGATGGAAACATAAACTGGTGTTGTAGTAACATAAACTGGTGTGGTAGTAACACCAGCCTTAAAATGCTATGGCGAATTGAGGCTATTTAATTTCTGTCATGAGCCCTATATATAAGGGTCTTGCTCTAATGAGAAATTTGAAACGAAAGCCTTTGATCAGTTATCTTCTTCTTCTTCTCGATTGAATGGCTCCCTCAGCTGACCTCTCCAAAGTAGGCAGAGAGGCTTTTGATTCACTTGAAGTGTGGTTGGCAGCACGTAAGGGAAGGCCTCGTCAGGTTCAAGCCAAGGCTCCAGCTCCAGCTCCAGGTCCACCTCCACCTCCCCCTAAAAGAGAAGCTGCAACAGCCATAGATTGCAACCAAGCTCTGAAGATGCATGGGGGATTTTTGTTTGTAGACTGCAAGCGTCCTAAAAACCCACTTCGCAGGGTGTTTTAGTCGTTTGTCACTATGGAAGTTTCTTGTTTTTGGCTAAGTTTAATGTCCTTTACTGTTTTTGGTACTTCTTATGCATCTGGAAAGCTGAAAGCAGTCTATAAATATTAGTAATTGGCTAGTTTTCATAGACTTGTTTGACTAGGTTTTGGCTAGTTTCCCTTTGGACACTGATATATGGCAGGCAGCAAACAGTAGACCATTGAACGGACTGTTTACGTGGCGCGATGCAAGCGCAACGGTTCCTAGCGGCCAGCCGCTTGCATCGCGCCATATAAGTAGTCTATTGTTGGTCTGCTGTTTGAGGTCCGCCCATTATAATTTTCCTCAAACAACATACCAACAATAGAGTGCTTATGTACCGGGGTGCAAGTGGCTGACCGCTGAAAACCGTTGTGCTTGCATCGCTCCACCTAAACGGTCCATTGAATGGTCTACTGTTTGCCATACGCCATATATCAGTGTCATTTTCCTTTTTTCTGGTATTTTTCTGTGGATGTTGGGGTCTCAATTGGTGGGGCTTGAGCCTAGGCTGGCAGCTATGGACTTGGTATGGGTTAAGGTAGCTAAGCAAAATATGTAAAGGGGCTGGCCCATTCCAGTCCGATTAGTAAGCCGGGTCGTGCATGAGCTAGTTCCAGAAGCTTGATTAAAAATTTCCCTGTTTAAGCTCGACTTAAATCGATTAAATGAGTTCATTTATACAGATTTTTCTGACCGATTTGCAAATCAGCCAGACTCGGCCCACTATGAGCTGAGTACGGGCTAAGGTCAGTCGGCCCGATTCATTAATTCTAAAAGGAATTGAAGGCTTTGAATAATGTTCTCTCTTGAATCTTTGACACCCTTGATCTTTAGATCATTATCCCTGAACCAAGTACTTGAGCTGCGTACTTATTTTTTTAAGTTTTAAATTCTTGATCTTCTCCTCACTTTCTTTCCTTATCTTGCTTGCTATTTTCTTATTTTTATTTCTATCTATTTGAGTATCTAAAACCTCCAAAAACTCAAAATCTTGAGTTATTTTGATGTTCATCCTTGTGGATTGATCCCCTTCGATATCTATTGATTCACAATCGTTGTTGGACTCGAGATCACTCCAATTGTGACGTCATCTCTCCATTTCCCTTATACCCTCTTGACTGGGAGCTAAATTGGTGAGGAGCATTTGCGGGTGGCACAGATTTTGACTGGACGATAAATGACATTTGGCACATGCACAATGCTGAGAGGAACTAGTCATAACCTTGGAAGTAGTCATTTTCGTTCTAAAATATTTTCATTATTGACTTTTTTAAAATCTCTTTCTTTTTTCTATTTTTCTAAGAAACTGTCAGACTTATTTTTTAGGCAAATTTTACTCAAAAAATGTGACGCCCGGTAGCGAAGTGCTAGCACCTCTGGAGCAAAGCGGCCGCACCCCGAAAACTAGGCGCCAACACCCCAATAGCGAGCGCGCTTCTCTATCAAAGCGTCGGGGCCTCTCTATCAAAGCGTCAACACTTCATTTTAGGAGAGTCGGTGCTATTGAAGCGCCAACGCTTCGTTTTATGGGCATCGGCGCTTTAATAAAAAAAATTTTAATCGAAGCGCTGACGCCTCTCTATCAAAGCGCTGTCGCTTCGTTTTAGGGGCGGCAACACTTTGATATATATATATATATATATATATATATATATATATATATTTTTTTTTTTTTTTTTTTTTTTTTTTTATCGAAGCGCTGACGCCTCGTTTTAGGGGCGTCGGCACTTCTATAAAAAAAAAAATTATCGAAGCGTCGACGCCTCTCTATCTATGTGCCAATGCCTCGTTTTAGGGGCGCAATTTTTTATCGAAATGTCGGTGCCTAGTTTTAGAGGTTAGCACTTCGCTACCGGGCGCTCATTTTTTTTGAGTAAAATATATTTGAAAAAGTAAGTCTGATACTTTTTTAGAAAAATAGAGAAGAGAGAGAAAGAAAGAGACTTTAAAAAAAACTTCAAAAAAAGTCAAAAATAACGGTTGAAAAGAAATATAACTTTTATAATATTTTAAAAGTTTAACCGTAGTTAGTAAAGTGGGCCCCATGCCACCCATCACTTCACAAAAGATGTACTATGTGTCGCGCCCATATCAATTAGAGTAGAAATATCTCTATGCTCGGGCGCATTTTTTCTTTAGCCATATATATATATATATATATAAATCTAGAGCTGGTTTATGGTAACCAACCAGTTCCAATCTAGATTTGGAATGAGCCATTTTTTCGGTACGTGACGACACTATTTCTTCATCATGTGTGCCATGTTCTGCGAAATATCTGATGGATCGAAAATTGTAGTATAAAAATGTGATTAAAAACAGTCGAATGCCTTTAGGCCTTGTATGATAACATGAAAATATAATTATATAGGTGGAAATGAAATTTTATTTCCAATTGTTATTGCTTGATAGCTATATTAAGGAGATAGAAATGAAATTAAGTGGGCCCCACATGGAAATTGAATTTTCATACATCAAGTCAATTTAGGAAGAAACCATTTCAACCTTTTAAGTGGCTGAAATTGAGTTTCCCATTGACAAAATAATAATTTTTTGCTATTTCAAATCTAAAGTTACTTGTAAAAAACTTAAAAGCAAAAAAAATTGTCTTTGGACTTTTCAAAAGTAACTTCCATTTCTATATCACCACATTATCTACATCATACTTTTTTTAGCTAATATTTGACTTTGGTCAAAGTTTAAATTTTAATTAAACTTTAATAGGATTTATAAGCTATTTAAAGTTTTGACTTTGATCAAATTTTGACTACTGAAACATGATAATAAGTTGTAAGTTAGTAATATATTACCAAAATTTTAGGGGTCAAAGGTTGACTTCAAGGTCAAATTTTGACTATAATTAAAATTTTACTTTTTATTAAACTTTGACTCTTAAAATTTGATGACGAAAAAAGGATATTGTCGTGTTGATATATACTACGATATTAGATTCTCAAATTTATTAGTCAATAGTTTAACCTTTAGTCAAACTTTGACTTGTGGTCAAACCTCGACTTTTATACAATATCCATTTTTAATTAAACTCTAAACCTGCTTACAGATAGAGTCTACTACTACATAATTTTATACCGTATTAGAGCAATTTTTCTTAGGTTGAATTTTGACTTTTTGTCAAAGTTTGATTTTTTATAAACAATTATAAATTTTAATTAGTGAAATATTATAATTCAAAATACCTATCATTATTTTAATTTGTAACTTAAAAATATATTGCCTCATTTTTATTAGTTAAAGTTTGACTTTTAGTCAAAATTTGACTTTTATTCAAATTTTAACTTTAGTCAAAATTTAGTAAGTGTATCTTGAGAGTAGATAGTGATTATTACGGTGTTATTTGTATTTTGATAATGTAAATTTTTATTAGTCAAAGTTTGATATTTGGTCAAACTTTGACTTTGTAACATAATTTAATTTTTTTAAACTTTTGTAGCCCTAATGAGGTTATCATTTTGTTAATTTATTACTTTGTAGTACATTATCAAATTTTACTTTACTTTTTTTGACATTTGGTCAAAGTTTGATCTCTTTAAAAAGTTGATATTGGGCCAAATTTTTTACTGGTGTAACCTAGCGATGGACATGAATACTGTTATGTTAATTTATAGTTTGGCGGTATGTTGTTGAATTTTCTATTGGTCAAAGTTTGACATTTTTAATATTGAATTTTATTTTAACATGTAACCTTACAGTACATACTAGCATTTACTATGTAACTTTGTACTTTAGTCTTGAAAATTTTTATTGGTCAAAGTTTTACGTTTTATCAAAGTTTGACTTTTATTAAAAGTAGATATTTGATCAAATTTTGAGTAGTGTAACGATGTATATGAATACTGTTATATTAATTTACATTTTGACTTTTATAACTTATTGGTACATTGCAAAATTTTCTCTTGGTCAAAGTTTGACTTTTAAAAAATAAATAAATTTCTTTCAACGTTGAACCTTACATTAAATATTAGCATTTATAACTTTGCTATTTGGCTTTACACATTTTTACTGGTTAAAATTTTAAGTTTGGTCAAAATTTGACTTATATTTGAGTTTGACTTTTCAAACTCTAACTTATGTAACTTAGTAATAAATAGTGATTACTGTGGTGTTAATTTGTAACGTAATAGAATATCATTAAAAAATTTATTAGTTAATAGTTGACTTTGATTATGATTTTGATAAAAAAAAAAGATTAATTTATGACTAGTGCCACACAACGTGATAAGTTAGGCATTTTCCTAAATAATTTTTTTTTTTCTTTTTCTCGATAAGTATTTATTCAAACTTACTTCTACTTTCATGAAAGTAGAAAATATATTATCTAAACTTAAAAACACTTTTTCAAATATACTTATCAAGTAGGAGAAATCAATTTCCAATAAAAGTCATTTATCAAATATACTAATCAAATAGTGAAAAATTCATTTATAGAGGAAATCATTTTCTAAGAAATCAATTAGGAAATTGATTTCATTTCCTCTTTGGAGTTTTCTTGCTATCAAACAGGGCCTTAAAGTGGACAATCACAACATACCACAAAAATGATTCAGGTTTACTTTTTGGGATGTATGCCCTTGGAATCAACATGTGAGCGTCTGATGGTAAGCCCAAGATCTCAAGATCTATTGTGTGGAAGATTGAGAAAAAAAATGATCTTTATCGTCTGATTCAAAACAATCAACAATATTTTCTTTGTTTAAGTTGAGTGGCACTAACAATACTCTAAATGAAATACTATCCTTTTACAAATTAAAAAAAGGTAATGTTCCTTTTCCCTCCCTTTTTTGTTATTACCACACGAAGCAAAATAAAAACGGTTAGCAGCTTTAAATTATATGATGGAGATCATTTTTTATCCTAATCCTCTACAACATAAATTTTAAGATCATGGGACTACTATTATACAATCATATATTGATTCCACTTTCCACATAGCTCAAAAAGTTGAACATCAGTCATTTTTGTTGCCACGCTATGATCAATGTTCACTTGTTGGAATGTGTTCCATATAAAGTCAACATGCATGTGACTCTCTGAAGGTAGACCCACAATCTCAAGATCCATTGTGCACAAGATTGAGAAAACAATCTCAAGATCAATTGTGTAACAAAGAAGGGTGTGACAATAACATTTTTCTAAAAAAGTTTGGAAGATTATGGACGAGTCCGCTGACCAATATCAGCTATAGGGTACCTCTGGTCGCACCCATGCAATCTCTGACGGCGCCTACATTGGAAATCCCCTAAAAACCCGTTGACTACTTCGAATTGGATGTTCTAGATCGTTTTTCACCCCAAGCATCGACATAATAGATCTTGAGACCATGAACATATTACCAAGCTGTCTGTTTTTAATTCCATGAGGTACAAATCCCAAAAATACCGTTTGAGCCTGATATGGGTTATGGAATCTCGTCTCGTGTGCAAGTAGTTGCTCTCTATTTTTGGAGATTTGTATCATATGGAATAAAAAAGAAACCGTTTGATGATACTTTTATGGTCTCAAGCTCCATCGTATGGAAGATTGGGGTGAAATATATCTCCATCGTTTGATTTGAACTAGTCAACAGGTTTTAGTGGGTTTCCAACGAAGATGCCCTTGGTGGTTGTATGGGCGCGAACAAAGTTACCCTATCAGCTATTCCCAAACCTTTGATGTAATCAGATGGGTGACATAAGCATGCTGACTGAAGATTTGGCGAGAATCGGTCATGTGATTTAGGGCATCTAAATATATATACCTTTCTTGTGGTAGGCAAGATTTGGTTAGGAAGATTACCCTTGCCAGATTCTTTATTCCTTTGACATTGAATAGAGACCTTATATATAAAATCCCTGGATGCTCATAAAAGAAAAAAATTATTTAAAAAATTTTAAATTCTATATATTAAGTTTCTTAAGAGTTAAGAGTGTAAGAAATTCCGTACCGTAGGAAATTCGGTAATAGCTCGCTCATATTCTGATGCTATATATTAGGGTACTGCCGATCGTGCCTACACAATTACTAAGGGCGCCTATATTGATATAAGTTGACTGCATAAACTCAGGCGATGGGATCAATTTTCATCCCGTTCTGCTATACCATTGATTTTGAGACCATGGGCGTACATTTAAATGGTGAGTTTTCTATTTCACATGGCCCAAATCCAAAAAAATTGACTCAAAAATTAGGATCAATTTTTGGAATCGGTGTCATGTGGAATCACAAAATGACCGTTATGATGGTATGCCCCTTGTAACAAGATCACTCATGAGCAAGATTGGGATGCAAATCGTTCTCCATCGCCCATGTCAACCCAATCAATTATTGTGGTAGGCATGATTTGGTTAGGCAGATTACCCCTGCCAGATTCTTTACTCTTTAGACATTGAATAGAGAGCTTATATATAAAAACCCACAATTCCCACACACACACACACACACACACACACACATATATATATATATATATATATATATATATATATATATATACGGGCGTAGATATATCTCTATGTCAATTAATATAGGTGTGACATGTAGTAACCTTTTGTGAAGTGATGGGTGATAATGAAACTACTTTACTAACTAGGGTTACACTTTTAAAATATTTTAAAAGTTAAATATCCTTTCAGCCGTCATTATTGATTTTTAAAAAAATATTTTTAAAATTTCTTTATTTTCTCTCTTTTATCTATTTTCTAACAAAGCGTTAGACTTACTTTTTTTCAAATAAGTTTTAATCCAAAAAAGTGAGCGCCCGGTAACGAAGCGCTAGCACTTTGTAGAGAAGTGTCGGCGCCTTATTTTAGGGGTACCGATACTTCGTTTAGGGGCGCCGGCGCTTCGATTATATATATATATATATATAATATATTTTTTTGGAAGCGTTAGGGGCGCTGGCACTTCGATTAAATTTTATTATTATCATTATTTTTATGAAAGCACCAACGCCCTAAATGAAGCGCCGTCGCTTCGTTTTAGAGGCGCCGACTTTTCGATAATTTTTATTTTATTTTTTTCGAAGCGCCGACTCCCCTAAATGAAGCGTTAACGCTCATAAAATGAGATGCAGGTGCTTCGTTTTAGGGGCATCGACGCTTCGTTTTAGGGGAGTCGACCCTTCGTTTCGGGGTGTTGGCACTTTGCTCCCAATGTGCTAGCGTTTCACCACCGGGCACCATATTTTTTGAGTAAAATATGCATGAAAAAGTAGGTCTGACAGTTTCTTGAAAAAATATAGAAGAAATAGACTTTAAAAAAATCAAGAATAACGGCTGAAAGGGTATTAACTTTTAAAAGTGTAACCCTAGTTAGTATAGTTAGCCCCATGCCACCCATCACTTCACAAAAAGGATGCTACGTGACCCATCACTTCACAAAAGGACACTACATATCAATTGACGTAGAGATATCTCTATGCCCGAGCATATATCCCCGGGCCTCATATATATATATATATATATATATATATATATATATATATAGTACTTTTATAACAATAAGATTATTAGGTGGAGTTAGTCATCAGGGCAGTTCACAGCTTTTTGACTGCATGAACTTCTAATACACGGAAGTCCGCATATGTCATGCAGTCACATAGATGTGTAGACTCCTTTACTCTACATCATGGGTGGACACCCATTGTAGACTAACTCTAAAAAATAATGAGTGAACACCCATTGTAGACTAACTTTTAAAAATAACTATTTCTTGCTCAATCATCACTAGTAAAAAAGTGTTCACTTTGATCAGTGCCTACTATGGTTACATATCCTTCATGGTTGTAGATATCACATGAATGTTTTACATTATGTTACTCATAAAGTGCCCTACCCTGAGTCAGGCGCAAGGATCAAAATTTCAACCGAAATGACCGAAATTTCGGTTTCGGTCTCCATTGAAACCGAAATGATAAATCAAAATTTCAGACAAAATTCAAAAGTTCGGCCAAAATTTTGAATTCGATTTCTGTTCCCACTGAAACCGAAATGAAATCTGGAATTTTGATCCTTGATCAGGTGACAATCAATATTTGATAGTTCTACATTGGATAACGAGAAATAGCATCGAATTGGATAATATTGTAACATGTGGGTTTGAATCGTCACACAATATTATTAGATTTTTAATAAATTTTTTTTTTTTTCAAATTTTAAATTCTATATATTAAATTTCTTAGGAGTGTCTTTCCTTTTGCTTTAAAATTCATTCCCATATTTAATGTACCGTACAGTTTTTGGTGGTAACATATATTTTTGACGGGATGTACTAGGGTACTTTTGGTCGCGCCTACACAATTACTAAGGGCCCCTACATTGAAACATGTATATTGCATAAACTTTGGTTACCATTAAATGGTAAACTTTTTATTCCACATGGTATAAATCTTAAGAAATTGTTTCAAAAATTTTGGCACATATCACACTCAAACATAATTTTCAGATCAGATTTTGAAATCTGTGTCATGTGAAATCTCAAACTGGCCGTTATGATGGTACGCCCATTGTAACAAGATCAATCATGAGCAAGATCGGGATGGAAATCTATCTCCACCACCTAAGTCAACTCAGTCAACACTTTTTCAGTGTAGGCTCCTTCAGTAATTGTGCTGGCGTGAACGGAGGTAACCTATATATTAAAGCGCATCAAGTTGAATGGTTTAAAACCTCTGATGAGTGCCCATTGGGTTCACTTTATATGAAAATATAAGCTTCCACTTTAAAAACTTAGATTCCTACATTTGAAATGTTACGTGGCTTAATAATAGGCCTAAGTGGAGGAAAATCTTAGGCTGTGTTTGGGATTGCTCTTTGAAACCAAAGAGCAATTTTAGTATGTGGTTGTTTTTTTTTGGATAAGTGCTCTTAGCGCTGGTAGCTCTCTCAGAGCAATCTCAAATAAAATATGAAGAGGTATAAATCCTGAGCAAAGGTACCAACTGTGAATCAGGTAGGAGTGCAAGTTCAGTTAACTAAGTCAAACCCAAATCGATTTTTTCGATTTTCGATTTGTTTCTGCCTGAACAAAAGCCGAATCGAAAAAGTCGGTTTTGATTTTAGTTAACTACGTGGAATGCCATCTAAGCCATCTGATTTGAAAGCCATGATATAAAAATCCTTAGTGCCAAAGATTGACACAAAACACAGTCTCTATCATTTGATTCAAGACAATCAATGCCCATCATCCGATTCAATAGTTGACTGCATTGAACTAGATGAGAGAGTTTTTTAATGATTATCTTTAGCACAAAAAATCTTTACATCATTGCCTTCAAATCAGCCCACATAGATGGTATTTCAAGTGACGTAAGTCCCAAGAAAAATTAAGTCTTCTTTTTAAACTATATGCAACATTAAAAATCTCATGTTTATGTAGTTGCTCCCTATAAATAATCATGTAATTCTATTTGCGCCAACCTTAATAATGGGGCACCAACATTGAAAACCCATTGATTGCTTTAAATATGATGGAGATTGTTTTTCACACCAATCTTTCACACAACAGATTTTGAGAACATGGGCATCCCATTAAACGTCACTTTTTCCTTATCACATGGCATAGATCCCAAAACAGTGGCCCTAAAATCATCTTTGAATGTGATGTGTATGATATGATTTTAGGGGCACTTTTCTGGGAGCTGTTTTAGGATCTATGCCACGTTAAGTTGCATAGATCATAAACAGTGGCCCTAAAATCATCTTTATGCTCCAATCAAGTTGGGTGTTAAGAGGAGATTAGTTAATAACTTAATATAAATCTAATTCCAGTCATCTTGGAAACTTATCAACTTGGAAACTTATCAACTTTCTAAGTGCCCCAAATCTAATTCCAATCATCTTGGAAACTTATCAACTTTCAAAGGTTCTTTTGCTTTTTCAAATGAAGTCTTCGATTGGTTGCCTTTCGGTGTGGCTTATCCATCACTCCCGTTACTTTGAGGAAAAGCAAGAGGGTAACGGTTGAGGGATGCCTAATTTTAGCATATGAATGAAAAGCAATGAAAAGCATATGAGAGATGCTTTTTGGGTTTAATTTTTTTAACTAGTGGTTGAGCTTGAGGTTTGGGGCTCCTCATTATTTATGTTAATAAAAGATTAATTACGGTACTTCTATTGGCGCCAACTATATTACTTGGGGCACCAACAAAGACGACCCATTGACAGCTTTGAATATGATGGTGGAGATCATTTTAACACCCAACTTGATTGGAGCATAAAGGCTGGTGTTATGACCACACCCTTTTACGTTACAACCACCTCACTTAGACAAAGGAAAATTTGTTAACTGCTTTAAACCGGACGATGGAAACCTTTTTTCGTCACAATCTTTCACACAATAGATTTTCAGATCATGGTCCTATTATTAGATGGTCTAATGTTGATTCAAACGTGACACAAATTTCAAAAAGTGAATGGGAACCATGTTTGACAGTACACTTATAATGTTCACCTTTTGGGATGTGTACCACGTGGAATCAACATGTGATAGTAAGCCTATGAGCTCAAGCTCTATTGTGTGAAAGATTGGGATGGAAAATCATCTCTATTGTTTGAATTAAAGTGGTTTGGTAGTAACATAAACTGGTGTGGTAGTAACACCAGCCTTAAAAAACTATGGCGAATTGAGGCTATTAGATGATGTACCACACAGTGCGTGGTGCTAACGCTCCACACCGGAATATACTCACTTTAGAAATAGTCTGATTTTTTTTATATATCAATATTAGACTCAATGCGGAGTACTCGTCGATATGATTCCAACGATATATAATTTGTCGATTTTCGATAAGAATATAAAAAGTTATGCCCGTTTGAAGAGTGAAGCGGGTTAAAGGTCAAAAGCTCTTACAGTGCCATTTTTCATAATTCCTCGTCGGATCTCCATCGATTTTCGATCTTATCAGAGAATCTTACACCATCAAAGTTTCTCATCGCCGTGACCAATTTATCGTAAGAAAGGAATTCTCGCGAAAAGACTCGGGCATATCGTCTCTCGAATCCGATCTCCATCAACCCAAATCATCGTAGGATTCGAAACACGCTTCAACAGGTGGGTGCCTCTAAATCCATCTTAAATTATTTAGTTATTTCTTAAAAAGAAAACCCTAATTTTTTCTTAAATTTTGATAAATTTCGGGTCTTAAAAATATAGAAATTAGGCCCAAAATCGATAGGATCGTTTTTCCCAGATTTTCGTGAAATTCGGCCAAACTCTTCAACAGACACAGCCTCGGTATTTTGGCTATAACTTTTTATCCCGAACTCGGATTGATGTGATTCTTGCGGCATTGGAAAGAAGACAACGAGATCTACAACTTTGTCTGAAATAGTAATTTCACGAATTTAATATTTTTAAGGTCAAAATTGAGCTGCAAGTCGGGATACGTTTTAGATGATCCAAGGTTACACGGGTTTGACATAATTTTTTTAACTCTTGGACTACTTTACGCTAAACTTATCTCTAGACTTATAAATCGTTAAGATTAAATAAAATACATTAAATAGCTTGCATCGAATAACAATCTATAAGTTTAAGGGGTCAAATATGGACGTTTTTCAATACTTACCATTCTATTACCTCCTCTAAGCCTCATACAATTCTTGAATTGACACATGCGCTCCTTTAGAATTTTAAAATAGGTTGGATCGCTATACCAGTCAATCACCAAATTTCATGAATATAATTAACCTTAATGAAGTATAGTTTCAACACTATTGTAAAATAAATATAGTTAAATATTTCTTATTTTCTGTTTTACTTTAATATTTCGTATGTTATGCTCTTTATTAATTTTCTTTAAAAATATGAAATGGTTAAGGTTTATGTTATAATTTATTCTTATATATGTTCACCATTATCATATGATATTCATCATATAGAAAATCACGATAGGGCATACGCATATAAGTTAAAAATAAAATATGACACATGACTTAAGCCTTCGTCACGGTGGGGTTTCTTTCACGGTCACGTGGAACTTGGAATGTAGGCATCCATGTACGGATGCAACCCCTCTATGGTAGTATGGGATACCACACGAAGTACATCTAGGTTACTACGAAACCCGTCCCTTGGAAAACGTGGTTTAGTGAAGCCTATCGCACTGTGGCCTATTATAACTAAGTTTTAAGAAAAAATGAGAAAAGAATATGTTAAGACACATATATATTAAGAAAGTGGGGACTTAAGCCCACGCAAATATAAAATCGAGGACCTAAGCCCGTAACCTAATAATGTTATGATATGTTAAAATACTACCATGGAAGGCCACTAAATATAAATTAAGTTTTACATCGCCACACGTTACGAGCCACCATAAGGGCTTAATGTTCCGGCCAAGACGGGTCTTAAGGACATTATAGCCTTGTCTCAACTAAGGGACATCGTGGTTACTATGCCGCAACCCCATCCGGCCGGATGGTAGTTTATGTTATGATATGGAGGTTAGGTGGTTATCTACAGGACCTCGCTTGGTAGGCTCGAGCAAATGATCCCGCATGATCGTTTAAATAAGATAAGATGCACGCGTTGTGTAGGCGTATGGAGTAATTAATAAGACTTACGATATGTCACGTATGCTAAGTTGATGAGACAAATAGGAAAAGAGATAAGAAAATAGAAGCATCATGCACTCTTCATGTTATGTTAGTATATTTTTCAGTCTTGATTATGATAGTCTATGAATTATGGATAAGTTTATTTTATTTATTTAAGATGTTGGTTATATTTTAAAAATGCACCGCAATTCAAGCGATTGCACACACGCCCACCTGAGTAAGTTATGGTGGATCGATTGTGCAACCCGCTGAGTTTACGCGATTGAGTAAACTCACCCCCCTTTCAAAATCTAACAGTTTTAGGTGAAGATTCTACTTATCTCGTCCTTGATGATTTGAAAGCTGCTGATTCGGAGATGACTCATATAAACAAGGATGTCGGCTACCACCTTGATGAGAGCGTAGATCCAGCAGATTTTTACCAGCATTGAGAACCCTTTTACTCTAGTTTTCATTATTTCTTGAGAGACTTGTTTTAGCCTTGATATATTGTGTGAGTTTACATTTGAGACCGTTTTACCCTATCTGAAACTGATTTTGATTTGATATCCTAGATGCATGGTTAGGATTAAGTACTTCATTATTATTGTCTACGTTTTTCGTTGTTAATTTATGAGTAAATTATTTTTAATGCTATCTTACATGCCTCAATCCATATGCTAAGTTAATTTATAGATTATGTATATGTCCGCTTATCGCCTTAACCAGCGTGCGGTGTCATAACACGGAATTCTAGGCCCTCGATATCGGGTAAGGATTCTGGGTCTTGACACATAGATTGCCAGGAAGCTCTGAAGATGCATGGGGGACTTTTGTTTGTAGACTACAAGCGTCCTAAAAACCCACTTCGCAGGGTCTTTTAGTCGTTTGTCACCATGGAAGTTTCTTGTTTTTAGCCAAGTTTAATGTCCTTTACTTTTTTGGTACTTCTTATGTATGTGGAAAGCTGAAAGCAGCATATAAATAGTTGTAATTGGCTAGTTTTCCTGGACTTGTTTGACTAGGTTTTGGCTAGTTTCCCTTTTGGACACTGATATATGGCGGGCAGAAAACAGTAGACCATTGAACAGACTGTTTACGTGGCGCGATGTAAGCGCAACAGTTCCCAGCAGCCAGCCACTTGCATTGCGCCACGTAAGCAGTCTATTGTTGGTCTGCTGTTTGAGGTCTGCTCATTATAATTTTCCTCAAACAACAGACCAACAATAGACTGCCTATGTAGCGCGGTGCAAGTGGCTGGCCGCTGAAAACCATTGCACTTGCATTGCTCCACGTAAACGATCCGTTGGATGGTCTGCTGTTTGCCATCCGCCATATATCAATGTCCTTTTCCCTTTTTATTGTATTTTTCTATGGATGTTGGGGTCTCAATGGGAGGGGTTTGATCCTAGGCTGGCAACAATGGGCTTGGTTTGGGTTTAGGTAGGTAAGCCAAATATGTAAAGGAGCCGGCCCATTCCAGTCCGATTAGTAAGCCGGGTCGTGTATGAGCTAGTTTTAGAAGCTTGATTGAAAATTTCCCTGTTTAAACTCGGCTCAAATCGCTCAAATGATTTCATTTATACAAACTTTTTAGACCGATTCGCCGACCAGCTTAACCCGACCCACTATGAGCCGAGTACAGGCTAAGGTAAGTCAGCCCGATTCATTAATTATAAAAGGCATTGAACGCTTTGAACAATGTTTTCTCTCTTGAATCATAGACACCCTTTCTTTAGATCATCATCCCTGAACCAAGTACTTGAGCCGCGGACCTAGTTCTTCAAGTTTTATGTTCTTAATCTTCTCCTCACCTTCTTTCCCTATTTTTCTTGCTATTTTCTTATTTTTATTTCTATCTATTTGAATGTCTAAATTAAATCCCCTAACACCTAAAATCTTGAGCTATCTTGATGTCCATCATTGTGAATTGATTCCTTTTGATACCCATCGATCCACAACAGTTGTTGGACTCGAGATCACTCCAATTGTGACGTCATCTCTCCATTTCCCTTGGACCATTATCGACAGGGAGTTGAGCTGGTGAGGAGCATTTGCAGGTGGCACAGATTCCGGCTGAACGATAAATGGCATTTGGCACAAGCATAGGTCGTGTGACAGCCTGGATTTTTCCGACACATTTTTTTTTTTTTTTCAAACAACTGGGGAAAATCCGGACCGTCAGATTGTAGATCACAATCTGAATTACAGCGTATCTGGTACATTCACACAAAGCAGAATTCCAAGCAAATAATACATATGGCAAAAGTAGAAAAATCTATCTTATACAAAATATGGTCTAATAATAAAAATCACTAGTGATGGCCGACCATCACCTAAACAGTGGTATACAATATGTCTACACAAGAGATATACCTCAAAAATCTAAATCTACCAGCCTATAAGATGATTGGACGTACCAAGTCCAATTTTCAAAATCCACAACTAAAACAAAAACAAAATCACCGATCTATGGTAAAGGAGTCGCCTCAAGCTCCGGGTCTCACTCAAGACCTACACCTGTACCTGTGACATATAGTCGGGGAGTGAGCTTCATCCAAGCTCAGTAGGAATATAAACAATGCAAAATGAAATAAAATCATTCTAACTCATGACATAGATGCATATATAACACTGTTTGGCAAGTTATATGGAATATCAAAACATATGCGTATAAACAAGAACTTGAAATCATGAGCTTATAAACATGCCGTATTATGATGCAAGGAATATACGAGTTCAAATCAATACTAAAGCGAGAAACAAGGATTGACTTTCATATCGAGTTTGGAATAATGAGCTTGTACAAGACGAACGTATAGAATCATAGAATCGAGTCATAGCACATCACATCACGAAATTGAGTCATAAAATATTAGTGTGAGTAATCCCGTAGTAGGAATAGAACAGTCCGTAGCGGACATTGGGTTAAAACCTCGGGGACTCCACCCCTTCCTTGGAGATTCCACTCTACTCACATCTAATCACGCGAGTGAGAACTGAGTAGTCCGTAGCGGACACAAGGTTAAGACCCCGAGGATTCCACCCTTTCATGGAGGCTCCATTCCTCAGTTGCACACAATCTCACGCATAACATATATATACACGAATAGAAAACGGGCACGAATTGATTCTTACACATGGCACAATCAGGCACATAGGAAACAGACACATATCATATCACAAGACAAAGCTTGATTTCGAATTTGGACTCAAGAATCAAATGCAAGCAAGATGTCAAATAATCATGAAAGTTCATGAATGTAAACAATATCAAATCATATGCAAAGTTTCAATTATCGAGTACATGATTGAAATTATAATTCAAATACGAGCAAATCAAAGATGGTATCTCATGACTAAGTCTAACATATAACTTTGCATTTGAAATTTCCTTTTCTTAAACTTGAAGTCGTGTGAAACGGAAGAAAGGCGAAGGTCCTATTTATTATCTCCAATCCTTGATCTACATCACATCATAAGACAATACATCAATAATTTATTCTAAATGCTACTGACTTCGACGCACTACAGTGTTTCCTCAACACTAAGGCGAAAACGGGTAAATTCGTGTTAATCTTGAACTTGACCCAACTACCCGTTCGATTTGGCCTTTTAAAACTTTTGATTCATAAAATTATTTCTACTACAAAGTTATGCGGCTCACTTTCCTCATTCCAATGCCGTGAGAATCGCGCTAATCGGAGTTTGGGGTCAAAAGTATGACCAAAACACTGAACATGTGCTATGAACAGTAGCTCGCCGCGGCGAGATTGGAGGTTGCCGCGGCAAGGTCTTCAGACACCTATATCTCGCCGCAGTGAGAATGAACAGTGCCATTTTGGCTTGTGCTTACATGTAGCACTCGCTGCAGCGAGGTATAATGTCGCCGCGACGACTATGTTTCTCACTTCCTCTTCTTCCTCTTTCTCAAATCCGAAACTTTTAAATTTCTTTACATAATTCCCATCCCAAGCATCTAATCTATCCTAGTTTCATGCTAAAAAGTTTAAAGCATGGATTTCTACCTTAAATCCAAGTGCATGCACTGATTTACAAGCGAAGATTTGGGAAATTGGAAATCGGAACCTTGGCGTTCGCGTTTCCAAAGCTTCCAATCTCCGATTCATTTGCATGCGAGTCCATTGCCCACGATCGTAGGCCTAAATTTCTAAAACAGATGCATGCATGGTCGGGTAAGGATATTTACCTCCGTAAAATTCCTCGACGAATGATCTACAACCTTCGGGGTTGGAGTTTTGTGCAATTTACGCGATTGATAGGTCAGCTTTCGATCGTAGGAGTTTGAGATTCGGACAATTGTGGCGACAATCAGAACCGCAGTGATTCTTTGTCACGGTAGTCGGGTGTTTGCGCGGTTTGGGGATCCTCCAAGATGGAAAACGAGCAGGAAGAGGAAGGCTCCCCTCACAACTCAACTCTAAATCCCAAATATGAATCCCACGCAGCTTATGCGTGTTGGGGGGGGGGGGTTACTCGGGTCTTGATACCGTGTACTGTCAGTACGACACTTTCAGTGAACTGGCCTAACTAATCAGGGAAATAAAATAGAAAGACCAACTAAGGTATGATGTCTTTGGGGTGCTTAGATACCTAGACCTCCTGGCTATGCACTAAGTCATTGACCAGTGGGATGACTAAAATGTCCATCTTTAATTATATCATTCTAAAAAATAAGGCGTATGCCCTGGTAGGCTTGCACACATAGTCGGTGTGCTCGTGTTAGGCTATCTATGTTGTGTGTCTATATGTATAAACCAACATTGGTTTGGGTCCTTGAGAATTGGCCTAATCTCGTGGTCCGAGTTTCAAAGATCAATTTGCATCAGGGATTGGTCCCAGATTTGTGTTTGGGTGAACTTACCCAACTGAGATAAGTGGGCCAAAGGCCACGTCACAGACGTAAAAAGTTTGAACAAGGTCAAAACCGGTCCAAGCAAATCGCATCATCGTCAAAAGTCAACGATTCAACGTTAGTGAAAATTCGGGATGTTACTGTGCGAAATGCCGGAAACAAATACAATCTAGAGCTGGTATATGATAACCAAGGCCATTTTTCGGCTGTGACACTATTTCTTCATCATGTGTGCCATGTTATGCGAAATATCAGATATGACGATCTAATGGGTTGAAAATTGTAGTATAAAAATGGGATTAAAAACAGTCGAATGCCTTTAAAGTGGACGATCACAGCGTACCACAAAAACGATTCAGGTTTACTTTTGGGATTTGTGCCATGTGGAATCAAAATGAGAGCATCTGGTCGTAAGCCCAGAATCTCAAGATTTATTGTGTGGAAGATTGGGACAAAAAATGATCTGCATCGTCTGATTCAAAACAATCAACAATATATTCTTGGTTTAAGTTGTGTGGCACTAACAAAAATGGAAGTGGCACCAAGGATCAAAATTTCGGCCGAAATTTTGAGGGCAAGGCTGATTATTATTATTAATTAAAAAAAAAAAAATCAAATTATCGAAGTAGCAAAATATCGGCCGATAATTTGAAATTATCGGCCGCTAATATGGTACTTCGATACTGAAACTGAAAATTTGGAGATTTCCTTTCGGGGGTCACCGAAACCGATGCGTTTTGGTCCAAATCTTATGATTTTAGACGAAATTTTGAACCATGGGTGGCACTAACAATGCTCTAAATGAAGTACTATCCGTTTAGGGCCTGTTTGGATATGGGGAAAAGAGAGGAATACTTAGATTCATATTATATTTTCCGTAGTTTTCCGTTGTTTGGAAGCGACTTAAGGGTCAGAATACAAAATTCAAATTTTGCGCTCATTTCTGACTTACGAGTTCGAGGGTACCCCTTGGCGTTCAATTTGTCAAGACCTCTGAAAGATAAGAGGAGGGGAGAAGAAAAAGATAAGGGTTCGACTCTTCTCACCCGTTTATTAGTAATACCACACAATTTTTTCACGGATTAACACCATTGATTGATTTGAATAAGATGATGGAGATTGTTTTTTTTTTCTTCCTTATGATAGATCTTAAGATCATGGTGCCCCTATCAGACAGTCAGATGTTGATTCTATATAACACACATTGATCGGTGCCGAAATGTGACTATATTTCGCACCTTAATTCCTACATTTAGCTAGCCGATGAAAACATCTGATGGTTGTTATGGAGTTTCAATGTTTACAGGTGTTTCTGACCGTTGGATCGTTAAAGAACATAAAAGAGAATAATTAGGGATTACGCAAGAACTGTGGATCAAAAAGGCCAAAGAAAACATTGAAATCCGTGAAGTAGCTCAACATCCACAAGGAGAATGGAGACTCTACCCATATATGTCAATCGATTGAGAATCTAGTGTCAATCGATTGACAAGAGAGATAGTTTTGCCCTCTTTTTCGAATTTGAGGTCAATCGATTGAGAAAGAATTCTCAATCGATTGAGGTAATTAGGGAAATGTTTTGCTCGCCCTTATATAAAGAAATCTACGACTTTGTTTTGGGGCTCTCTCCATCCCTTCTCTCACTCTTGGGCTCATATTCTTTCTTTTTCTTTTTAGGATTTTCTCTGGATAGATTGTACTTAGGCTTTTACATTTCTTTTCTTTTACAGTTTGTGAAATCATAGATTGTATTTAGGAAAAACATTGTAAAAAGATCTTTGGTGATAAATAGAAAGTACATATTTAAGAGAATGGCTTCGAGTTCACAACGAGATCGCACACCAAGGATGAGCGGCTAAATCATTTGTTCAAGGAGGATGCGATCCCTAGATAAGTAACATTTTTATGATTAACTCCACAGTCTGTTAATTTCATCATGGAATCATTCTGTTAAAAAGTGTGCCTAAATTGAATATCATTTGAATACTTTATTATGACCGTTGATCTACGTTATCAACAACTATAATCGCCAGATCTGTACCTGCAGACCGATCTGGGCCGCAGAGTGATTATATGCTCATGGTCGTGATTTAAGAATCTTAAGATACACTATGCTTTTTACATGACTCATACCATAATGATAGGCTGAGTCATCATTTTTAGATAGGGTATGCCTGATCGATGATCATGTTTTCTTACGATTCATTTTTCTAGATAAATGATGGTGTGATTGATGTGTTATGGAATTGTGGGTTATAAATCTCGGGTAACAAATTCCTTGTCCATTCATAGAATTGTTATTTTATTTATCAGAAATCGTCTTGCTTAGATTAGTTATTTTTCTTGGATTTAGAATAGTGTGGTAATTGTTTAGCAAATTGAACTTTTTCCCTTGGTACTTCCTTAGACATTTCAAATCTCTTTAAGGATTAATTAAATTTCACGTTCCCCTGTGTGTTCGACACCCTTAATTTTACCATGCTATAATCGATTTTGTGCACTTGGAAGGGTACAATTTAAAATCGATCAAGTTTTTGACACCGCTGTCGGGGAATATTTAAAGTAAAATCTTTCAAGGAATATTTAAGGCAAAATCTTTCAATTGAGGCTCAAAGGGGGTACAACAAGATAAATTAATATAAGGTGGGATATTTTGGGCACAAACGAGCCAAAGATGGCCTTTTATCATCTCCTCTCATGATGGTAATGATACCTATTTGCCTTGAGTTGTTACACAATGATTTCTAGCACAATAATAATAGCACATGTGAAGCCAACAAATCGAGATAAAATATATGAGATTTCAGTAATTTAAAACTTAATTTTCTTCACTTCTGATACTGGCTACTGTTCATCTTAGAAATCAATCGATTGAAAATTCTATGTCAATCGATTGAGACTGGAATATTATTGCTGTGGAAATTTTTGGAACTCTTTCAATCGATTGACATTTCCCTGCCAATCGATTGACTAAACCTCTGTTGCTTGCCTTCTAAGCTGACATTTCTGTGTTGTCCAGCTAGACTTTTGAACCTCAATCGATTGATTTTTATACATCAATCGATTGACGGATAAGTCTCTGTTAGAATATTGTTGTGTGTTTTGTTTCAATCGATCAAGACCATTGCTTCAATCGATTGAAGCTGAAATCTATGAGTTTATTATGGATTCAGTAATCCTTGTTTTGGGTGTTGGTGCATGAGTTTTACTCGATCTCATCACCCACATCTACAACCCTTTAATCTTGAGATCGAACGGTCTTGCAGAGAGAATCACAGAATCCAAAAGAATCAGTATCATCATATTGAAATCATGGCAGATCAAAGGCCAGAAATGAATGAGAACAATCAAAATATCAATAATGGAAATAATGGGAATAATAATTATGATGAGGGCCCAAGAACATTGAAATATTATAATGATCCTGGTTTTTACGAGGATCAGGATAGTATCATGCATGCCCCTATTCCAGAAAACTATTATGAATTCAAATCCGCGATGATTCAAATGTTATCGATTTTCCATGGATTGTCCAATGAAAATCCACATGTTCATTTAAATGAGTTTACTGAGGTGTGTAAAATGTTCAGAGTTCACAATGTCACCGACGAGATAGCTAAGTTATGACTCTTTCCTTTCTCTTTAAGAGATAAGGCAAAAATTTGGTTCTATTCTTTATAACAACAATCTATCTAGAGTTGGGCAGAGCTACACAGTCAATTCCTTAAAAAATATTTTTCGATGACCAAAATCATTGAGTTGCGTCAGAAGATTCAATTTTTCTCCCAACAACCTACAGAAACATTTCATGAATGTTGGGAACGCTTCAAGGAATTGATCAGAAGTTGTCCTAATCATCAACTTCCAAGGTGGCAACAGGTCCAAAGTTTTTATAATGGACTGATTCCAGAAGAGAGACGCATGGTTGATGCATCTTGTGGAAGATCATGTGCCATAAAAGAGGCTAATGAATTGTGGGCATTATTTGAAAAGTTATATCAAACCTCAATACAAAACGCGACAATGGGGAGAACTAACTTGGATGTGGCAGCTCAATCTCATGTGTTGACCAGAGATGGATTATATGATGTCAACAACAATACCTCAGATCTATCAACAAAAGTTGACATGTTGTCCAAACAAATGAACATGTTGTTAGCTACAACCAAGCAAGCTAAAAGTCCCATCAACCCCACGGCTTGTTCAATTTGTGACCACCCAGGTCACATGGTTAACGAGTGTCCAACTACCTTGCCATTCTTTCCTGATGAACCTACTCCTCAAGAGCAGGTGAATCTAACTCAATCTTATCAGTGACAAGGTAGGAACATGTACTCAAACACCTACAATCCAGAATAGAAAAATCACCCCAACTTAGGATGAGGAGGATCAAACCAAACTGGATAGGTGAACCAACAGTACAAATCCAACATAACGAGTGGACAACAGAACTTTCGTCCACAACAGAATTCTCCTTATTATCATCCAAACTCTGAGTTTCGCAAAAATTAGAATTTCAATCAGAATTTTAATCAATCTCAAACTACCACTTCGAAAGATTCTGATTTGGAAGAAAAGATTATACGAAATATACAAGTTTTTCAGCAGATGATGATGAACCAATTTAGCCAATTGACCAATCAATTGAGTCAACGAGAGGAAGGTAGGCTTCCTAGCTAACCCATCAACAATCTTCGAGGCCAAGCATCACCTGATGAAGGACCATCGAATAGTCAACAGATGAAAACTGTTACTGTGTTGAGAAGTGGGCAAGCAGTTGATAATCAAGTGGAAATACTAGTAGAATCTTATAAGAAAGAAGAAAAAGAAGCGACAAAAGGCAAAGGGCTAGAGAAAGGAAAAGAGAAAGAATCTCCTTAAATTGTCCAACAAGGACCTGAAGAAGAACCAGAAAATGAACCCCAATCCTATACCCCAAAGGCATCATTCCCTGAGTGGCTAACTCTTCCATCTAGAATGGGGAAAGGAGCGTCAAAAATGAAAGAAATCTTTGAAACATTCAAGCAGGTAAAGATAAATCTTCCATTACTTGAAACAATCAAGCAAGTCCCTGTGTACGCAAAATTTTTCAAAGATCTATGCACTCGTAAGAGAAAAGCACGTACTCAAGTTTCAAAGAAAGTATTTCTGACTAATCAAGTCAGTTCGATATTACAATTGGATGCCCCTAAAAAACTTAAGGACCCTGGAGTCCCAACTGTTTCATGTGTCATTGGTGGGCAACCAATTGGTAAGGCATTACTGGATTTGGGAGCAAGTGTCAATCTGATCCCATACTCAGTGTACGAGAAATTAGGACTGGACGAATTGAAACCCATGACAGTTACAGTCTAACTTGCTGATAGGTCAGAAAGAAGACCTAGGGGTATCATCGAGGATGTTTTGGTTGGAATAGACAAATTTGTCTTCCCAGTAGACTTTGTTGTGTTGGACATCGAACCACCAGTTAAATCCATCAATCAAGTCTCAATCATTCTTGGACGTCCGTTTCTCGCAATTGCTAATGCCTGCATAAATTGTCGAACGGGAGTCATGGATGTTTCTTTTGAAAACATGAAAGTCAGGCTCAATATATTTCATGCGATGAACTATTTTCCTAATGAGAATGGGGTTGATTGTTTCTACATCAATCAGGTGGATGAAGTAGTGGACGAAACTTTACCGTCAATTCTTACCAAAGAAGAATTTGAAACTGCTTTGTTAGCCATCTATGAGGAGAAAGGATCTGAAAAGAAACAACCAGAAGAGAAGAGAACAAATTCATCAAGTGAAGGTGATAAGTTTTGTGAAATTAAGACTAAGGTGGAACCATTACCTATTGGGGTAAATGTGACTACTCGACTTTTCCAATCCCTAAGGTATAGGAAAGGTCGGTTCATCAACTTATTAATTTCTCAATAAGCCGTAACCAACAGAAGCCGGCAACATAGCAATGTTCTAAAGACAGAGGCAAAGCATATATTAATCCAAAAACAAAAGCTTTTACAACAAAATATATCACTATGAGGAACCAAGAAGAACCACCGGTTATGGCCAATCCAACACCTAAAATAGTGGTTCACAATAATGGTTTCTTGAGTGATATCAAAAGAACCAAAATAATGGCCTAGGGCCCAATATTCAAAATAATATTTTGACAAAAGTACCAACAATAAGGGATCTAGGATCAAGGGAAAAACTCCTCAGCTGATATGTCCAATTCCTCCTCGGGAATGTAATCAGAGTCTTCCAGATCCTCTGACCCAAGGTCAGTTGATGTGATATTTTTAATGTAATGTTTTACTCGCAAGTGCACGAATCGGTTTGTATATAGTGTGTGCGGAGTACGAGATCGTTCCCACGAGGATTAATTTTGAAATACCTAAAAGAGACAAGCAATTCTAGAAATCTATTAAGATCTAACAGTATTCTACCAGTTTTATGATTTAAGTGGTTGATGGTAATTAATGACTACAAACTAAAATTCAATTGATGATTCACAAATAAAAGTGAAGATGATGATAAAGACGAAGATACTAAATCCTCCCATCTTTGGTCCGTTCTTCCTATAATATAAATCTAAGGATTAAATTATGAGATATTTCATTAGTAACAAACATCTTTTATGGAAGATCAATGGTCAACACCCTAATAGGTTCCATGTTGCATCCCTGCAATTAGGACTTAGATGATTTTCATATATAGATCTGGGATCAAGGGCACGGCTAGGCACGCATGATCTCAGGTTCAAATAAAAATCATCCCCAAGGTGGGTGAAAATTCCAACAAGAATACCACTTACAAATCTGAAATCAAGGGCATGGCTCGGCACACTTTATTCAGATTAGGGATTATTTAAGATAAAATTACCATTACAGAACCAAGATCCAGGCCATGGCTCGGCACACTCGATCCCAGAACATAATCGTAATTAGATCCACACAATGAAAACACAAAGACCATAACAATGATAGGGTAAAATTACCGTCACAGATCTGAGATCCCGAGCATGGCTCGGCACACGCGATCCCGATTAGTGGCGGGGATTTCATCCATTCATGATAGCACAACAACCATAAAAATAAAATCTCATATCTTAATCCTTAATTTATATTATTAAAAGTACATCCCTCGGATGGGAATCATTAGATCCCCATCCCTATAAATTTAGCCACACATATTGTAAGTAAATGACATAAATAAATAAAGACGGAAAAATAATATTAATTAAAATTATCTCAAACTTCAAAATAAATTACGTTGATCCACACGGATGATAATCTTCAGAAACGAAATAAATGCAGGAATAAACTTTGAACAAAATTTATAAATCAAGGAATGAGTAATCAAAAATTAAAGGAACAAAGCTCTCAAAAAAAAATAAAACTTCCTATTTCTAGGTCTAATTATGAAAACAATGGCTAAAAACTAAGAACACTAAAACTAAAACTCTCTAAAAAACTCTAATTCTAATCTCCTCTTCCAAGTGTTTGAGTCACTTTAAATAGACTCGTAAGTGAGGTCTCCTAAGCCTACTTTTAAGGTCGATTAATCGACCAATGGATGTCGATGCATCGAGCCACCAAGAGTCCCAAAAATAGACTTTTAGTGTCGATTCGTGTCGACTGAAATTCTGGCTCGATTAATCGACCTATAGGGTCGATGCATCGACCCCAGAAATCCGTGAAATTCAGCACTTCTTGTGGTTCAGACACTGCTTCGGTATTTCAGCCATAACTTTCTGTCCCGAACTCAGATTGAGACGATTCGTGCGCCGTTGGAAGGCTGACAAAAAGATATACAACTTTCATGTTTTGATAATATCGTAATTCGGCCGTATTGAAGGTCCAAATTTAGCCGCAAGTCAAACCAAGTTCTTGATTACCCGAAGTTGCAGTGTTTTGGCATTATATTCAGAATTCTTGTCTGCTTTTATACTTGGCTTGTATTTACGAAACACTTCAAATCTAATCAATCTCATCGATAGCCTTCATCGGACGACTAAATATAGGTATTTAGGGCGAAATATCCTCATTTTTCAAAGACTCATCATACCCCCAAACCTACACTTTGCTAGTCCTCGAGCAAAGCAAACTAAAGAAAATAAATGCCACTTTCAAGTAGGAACACGATTGCACTTAGCATGTGCAACAAGCCTTTAAACCCTAGGTGATCCTAGTGGAGGAGTTATGTCTCCGAGGGTTTACAGATGAAGTTACCCACAAACTTCAATATATTTTTGAAATCATCGATAAAATTGAGTTTTCAAAACATGATTTTGATAACATATATACCCTTCAAAACAAAAATCATTAATCAATTCAACATAATTCTCAATTTTAAATAACAATGTTATACTAATCATACTAATATCCATTCAAATTAGTCTAATGCTCAAATCGTTAGATAGCTCATCCATTCATGCCTAAACGTGAAGTGTGTGCATAACCAAACCAAAATTCATTCATCTCAGAACTAGTTTAAACGGAAAACCGTTGGATCTGTTGTTTTGACTCAATCCTCACTTTAGGTATACTCTCAAAATATAAAGACACCGATAGTGGATAAGTTTTCGCACATATGTGAGAGGTCAATACAAAGCAAATAAAAAGGTCTCACATGATAAATGAAACACGATGCAATCAATGAACAAAAATAAATCTCATAAGAAGATACTTGTATATCCTAAGCATGTCATATCAAGTGTCGTAAGTATCACATATTTACTCTCCACAAGGCAGTTACTAATGCAATATCAGATCATGAAGGTCTTTTTTAGGGTTGTAATGGGGCTCAGGAAAGGGTAAGAAAGAATTGGAAGTTGGGATTCAAAGTTTCTGAGAAATTGGAAAAGAAACAACTTTTTTTTTTCTATTTTTCTTCTTTTTCTTTTCTAATCTCTCACTATTTTTTCTCAATTTTTTTTCTATTTTTCTCAACTTTCTTTTTCTCTTCCTTTTTTTTTTTTTTTCTTAAAGCACCTCAGATTTTTCATTCTTTTTCACAATTTTCTTTTTCTTTTTCTCTCCCCTTTTTCTTTTTATTTTTGCCATACACTCTCAGTAAACACCACAACTCAGTATCTCTCCACTTACTCTCTTTTCGTTCACTCTCATCCCTCGTTCCTAATTTCTCAGAAATAAGAAGGGTAAAGCTGAATTTTCAGAAATGGTGAAGGGTTAAAGGTTAACGTGGCTTATCAAAGAATGTATAAAGGTAAATTTTCAATAGGCTCAAAAGGGTACTAGAAAGATAAATTTATTTGAGGTGGGACATTTTAAGCACAAACGAGCCAAAGATGGCCTTCAATCATATCCTTAAAAGATAGTAACTTTGCCTATTTGTCTTGAGTAAATATACAGTACATTCTAACATAATGATATGAATTTGATTTCATGCAAAGTCACAAGTCAAAATGAAGTGTATGAGATTATGCAAAATAAGTCGTATTCAAAGAAATCTCCGAGTTTATATATTCACTCATCAATGACGGGAAATTAGCTCTAAAGCTCACTGGGTTTAGTCTCCACTGAGAACCTAAGATTCAACATTCAAAATAGTTCATCGACTTCTAAGTCTTAGCTTGGTATAAGTGTAAAAATTCTAGGCATGAATATCAAAATTATCCACAACATATCACATTAAGCTTCATCATCTTAGATACAAGTAATCAAAATATGACACTATTATTCTCAAAATTAAATTCACATGCATCATCAACTAAAGTTTGAAAATAATCGTAAAATAATGTGCATGATGACTTCAAAATTTAAAATTTTTTATTTTTTATTTTTTATTTTTTATTTATTTATTTTTTTTCAGATAAAACATATAAATGACGTAAAATAATTAACCATACCCCCAAACCTAAAGATGACAATGTCCTCATTGACTGAAAGAAGTAGCGCACCCCCAAACCTGTGTGAAAAAAGTACCTCAACACAAAGATCAGGTGCAGAGAATATTTGTATCAAATTGGAACATGACAAAAAATATATTGAAGGGAATATGGTTACACTATTGAGGGAATTAAAAACAATCTAAACTAAATACAACAAAACAAAAAGAAAAAAAACTAATAAATCCTAAAACAAAACAAAACAAAACGAAACGGAAAATACACAATTGGGTTGCCTCCCAATGAGCGCTAGTTTAAAGTCGATAGCTCGACCTTGGGAATTGCTCAGTCAGGGTGAGCCAGTGGCTCACCCAAAGAAATAGTGTCAGAGAATGCAATCGCATTCTCAATCAATCACGTTAACTCGAAAAACATTCCCGTGTTTCGGGTTTATAATATCTACTGCCCCATTGGGGAGTATTCGAGAGATTTTGAAAGGACCACTCCAACGGGTTTTTAGTTTCCCCGGAAATAGATGAAGTCGGGAATTGTAGAGTAGAACTAGTTGACCAACAACGAACGATTTCCGCAGAATAGATTGATCATGAATCCGTTTCATACGGTCCTTATACGATTTAGCACAGTCATATGCATCAGCACGGAGTTCCTCTAATTCATTTATTTGGAGACCCCTTTGGGTACCAGATTTCAGGAAATCGAAATTCAATGACTTAACGGCCCAAAATGCTCGATGTTCCAATTCAACTGGGAGGTGACACCTTTACTAAAGACCAACCGATACGGCGACATGCCAATCGGAGTTTTAAATGCGTTCTATACGCCCATAGAGTCATTCTCACTTTAACGACTTTTACTTTGGATTGATTGTCTTTTCTAAAATCCGCTTAAGTTCGATTAGAGACTTCAACTTGGCCACTTGTCTGAGGGTGGTATGGTGTAGCAACTTTGTGTGTAACACCATATTTCTTCATTAATTGGGTGAACACTTTATTGCAAAAGTCCTTTGCACCATCACGATTATCGCTTTGGAATGCCAAACGTGAAAACACTTGATCCTTGAGAAATTTGATCACTACTCGTGATCATTAGATTTACAAGCCACGGCCTCTACCCATTTCAAACATAGTCAACGCCGACAAGAATGAACGTATTTCCAAACGAATTCGGGAAAGGACCCATAAAATCGATCCCCCAAACATCAAATAACTCAACTTCTAAAATTGGATTGAGCGGCATCATGTTGCGCTTTGAGATTCGGCCTAGCATTTGACAGTTGTGACAGGATTTGCAATGTTGATGGCAATCCTTAAATATCGCCAAAGAAACCACTTTGAAAGATCTTGCAGTCTTTTTGGAACTAAAGTGACCTCCACAAGCTAACTCATGATGAACGAGATGATTTGTGGTTGCTCGATTCGTGGAATACATCGTCGTATGATTTGATCAGGACAGTATTTGAATAAGTACGGATCTTCGAAAAAATAGTGTTTCACCCGAGCTAAGAAAATAGATTTCTCATTCTTTCACCAATGGTGAGGTAATTTCTCGGTGACTAGGAAATTGACAAGATCCGCATACCAAGGTGGGCAATCAATCACGAACAATGTTTCATCCGGAAGTGCTCCAAGATCGAACGCTGCCAGTTTCTCAATAATTATTCGTGACAAGTGATCGGCCACCACATTTTCTGAACCTTTCTTGTCCTTGATCTCCAAATCGAACTCTTGCAACAACAAGATCCACCTAATTAAACGTGCCTTAGCCTCTTTCTTAGTGAACAGATATCGCAGAGCAGCGTGATCTGTGAATACCACAACTTTAGATCCTAATAAATAGGATCGAAATTTATCCAACGCGAAAACTACCGCCAAAAGTTCCTTTTCAGTGGTCGAGTAGTTTAATCGGGCATCGTTGAGAGTGCGACTCATAGTAGATTACATGCGGTAATTTTTCTATTCGTTCCCCAAAACAGCTCCAATTGCATAATCAGAGGCGTCGCACATAATTTCGAACGGGAAGGCCCAGTTCGGAGATTGAATTATTGGAGCTTTTATTAATTCGGCCTTAATGGTTTCAAAGGCCCGCAAACATTTATCATCAAAGATGAATGGGACATCTTTGGAAAGTAAGCTGCAGAGCGGTCGTGCTATCTTACTGAAATCTTTAATAAAACGCCTGTAAAAACCAGCGTGGCCCAGAAAAGATCTGATTTCCTTAACTGTCCTCGGTGGTGGTAGGTCGGCAATTAAATCAACTTTAGCCTTATCGACCTCAATACCCTGGGACGATATGATATGTCCCAAAACAATGCCATCTTTAACCATGAAGTGACATTTCTCCCAGTTAAGAACAAGATTCTTCTCCTGGCATCGTGCAAGCACTAGCGACAAATGATTCAAACAACAAGAAGCTGTTTCCATGTATCGAGAAGTCGCCCATGAAGACTTCCAAGAATCGTCGACCATATCCGAAAAAATACTCGATACATCTTTGGAATGTAGGTGCATTACAAAGCCCAAACGGCATTCGTGGTAGGAGAAAGTACCAAAAGGACATGTGAAAGTGGTCTTTTCCTCGATCCTCCTGCAATGACTATTTGGTTATACCCGAATAGCCATCGAGAAAGCAATAGTACTCATGCCCGCCAATCTTTCTAACATCCGATCGATAAACGGAAGTGGAAAGTGATCTTTTCGTCCATCAAATTTAACTTCCGATAATCAATGCACACTCTCCACCCTCGCTTTGAATTTTGTAGGACCAGATGTTTTCTTCATTCTTAACCACTGTGATTCCCGATTTCTTAGGGACCACTTGTGTGGGCTGACCCATTCTTGTCGAGATGGGGTATATGATTCCGATCTAAAAGTTTGATTACCTCATTTGGACCACATCTTGCATTATAGGTCTCTCCTCCGTGGTTCCCTAGAAGGCTTAGCATTGTCTTCCAAATGGATTGGTGCATACACACCGTCGGGACTAATGCCTTTGATATCTTTTATCGACAACCGAGGGCACTTTTGTGCTCTTTGAGTACATTCATGAGTTGGCCTTGGATTAGCATCCGGTGTTGATGATATGATATGAGTTGAGTTTCATTCTCCCCGTGTAGGCATACTTGAGATTTTCCTAAGAGGTTTAAGTTCTAAGAACACTTTCTCTTCCTCTTTCGACTTTTCCTTGATTAATTCAATTTGAGTTCCACACTCTATTTCCTGTTCTTCACCCAGACGTGGTGTGAAATCCAACATGTGATTTACTTCTTGGATTTGTTGATCCACATCAAATTTTCTGCAAAATCCGCAAGACAAGCGGCTAGAGGATCGTCAGCTTCAGATGCATTAAGTATTTCCTCTTTAATTTCATCGAGTATGCCTGCCTGTCCATGTTCGTCATCCTCCATGGGCTGCTTGCCAATATTAAAATGTTGAGTTCCTTGTCATATTCCCAAATGATGATTCATGATCCCATTTCGACAATTGATCAAGATTGGAGGTTGCTAGGAATGGTCTTCCTAGAATCACTGGGATATTATTCTTCAAATTTGATGCCGGTTCAGTGTCTAGAACAACAAAATCTACAAGAAAGTAGAGAGAATCCACCTTGATGAGGACATCTTCTACAATTCCTCGAGGGATCTTTACGGACCGATCACCAATGTATGGGTCATCGCAATGGTCTTAAGTTCTCCCAATTCGAGCTCCTTATACACAGAATAAGGCAACAAGTTGACACTTGCTCCTAAGTCCAAAAGGGCCTGATCAATACGGTTATCGCCGATAATGATCGAGATTGTAGGACAACCTGGGTCTTTGTATTTGATTGGGAGCTTTACTTGCAACACTGAACTAACCAGCTCGGCTAAGAAAGCCTTTTTCGGAAGAATGGTCTTTCTTTTGATTGTGACCAATTCCTTCAAAAATTTAGCATAAGCAGGTACTTGACGGATGGCATCCAGAAAGGGAATATTAATTTTTAATTGCTTGAAAATCTCATTTATTCCTTCCACATCGCGATTTCTCAGTGGTGCCATCAATCTTTGCGGGTACGGTGCTTTCGGAACTAGACTTTTCTTCTGTTCACTCTTGTCATCTGATATTTCTTTTGCTTGTACTTTGTCATCAATTTCTTCTCTCTTCAGATTTCTTCTCTCCATCAGACTCTTCCTCCTCCTCTGGCAACACTACTTTGTTATCGACCTGCTTTCCAGATCTCAACGTTGTGATCGCCCGAATTTGTTGTTGATTCTCCTCTTGTGTTGAAGATGATGTTTGTTCAACAACCATTTGGCCCCTTGGGTTAGGAACAGGTTGGCTTGGAAACGAACCTTTTTCTCTTTCACAGAGAAAGGATGCCAATTGCCCAATTTGGGTCTCTATTTTAGAGATTGAGGACGTGTGAGAATGGATGAGTTTCATCAGGTCCTCAGTAGAAGGAGTTTGTGTATGAGGACGTTGGGCAGGATTTCCCTGTGGGTTGTTAAATCCAGGTGGTGGAAATGTCGACACAATATTTTGTTGTGGTTGGTTTTGATAACCTCCCATTGGATGTGTAAACTGAAAATTCTGGTTCATTTGCCGTGGCTGCCCAACCTGATTTTGATTGTATTGAAATTGATTCGGGTTATTGAACCCTTGCTGCTGAAATTGCCCTTGACCGTAGTTCTGCTGCGGTCCTTGATTGAAATTTTGTTGGGGATAAAAGTTCATCCTCGCTTTCTGGCTGCATTCTTTGATTATCTTGTTTCCATGAGAAATTTGGGTGGTATCTCCAGCTATTTGGGTTATTCTCATTGAAAATGTTTCCTTGATTCCGCCCATAATTATTCACAACATTTAAGCTCGTATGTGTCTTCATGATAGTTCTGCATTGAAGGACAATCATCTGCCATATGCATTGGACTTGCACAAATTGAACATGGCTCAGGTTGTGTATTGACCATATGCATATTCTTCTTTACTTTCAATTCCTCCACTTGTTGAGTGAGGAAATCAATTTTAGCAATCAGATCTGGGGAATCCTTTACTACGTACAGTCCTCCTTTCTTGGTTGAACTCCCGGCTTGATCACGGGCTTTGACTGCTTGTTCCCGAGTCTTTGTGAAATCCCAGTGCTGAGAATCCTCAGCTAGCTTTTCTAAGAAAGCATAAGATTCGGTTTCTTTAAGGATTAGGAATCCTCCGCCATTCATTGACTCCACCAGATGTCTATTTGGTTGATTTAGTCCATTGTAGAAACACTGGACCAGTCTCCACTTTGAGTATCCATGGTGCGGGCATTTGAGTAAGAGATCCATGAATCTATCCCAAGCTTCATATAATCTCTCATCTTCCCCTTGCGTGAAATCCGTGATTTCACGTCTAAGGACATTCGTCTTCGCCATAGGGAAGAACTTTGACAAAAACTTTTTGACCATCTGATCCCAGGTGGTTATGGATCCCGATGGTAGAGAATTTAACCATGCTTTTGCTTTATCCTTTATAGAAAGGAAATAAGCGACAATGATTCTTCACGAAATTTTGGTAACAGATGAGCGCATTTCCACTTAAGTCTTTAACATGCTGGTATAGATCTTCTCGCTCCATGCCATGAAAGATTGGAAGGATTTGGATGACATTTGTCCGAATTTCAAACCGGCCACCAGGTGTGGCGGGGTATACAATGCATGATGGGGTATTTGTAGTTATCGGAGAGAACAGTTCTCTCAATGTTGGTTCTTCCTCTTGTTCGAGTTGCCCATTCATGTTGTCAGTCATATTGACTTCAGTGGATGATTCACTTAAAAATTTCTGCCTTGATCTAGCGTCCTTACGGTTTGACCGACAGGCACGTTCGATCTCAGAATTTAACGGTTCTAAATTTCTTTCTTTAGAAGACCTAGTGTGCATGCAAATAATGCACAGAGTGGAGGTTTCAGGCAGAAAAACCTCAACAACTTTTTTTTTTTTTTTTACTAAAAATCGATGCATCGACAATAGGGGTTGATGCATCGACTCCAAAAATTTTTTTTTTTTTTTTTTTTTAAATGAAAATTTTTAAATTTGAAAATTTCGAATTTTTTTTTTTTTTTTTTTTAAATTTTAATTTTAATTTTTTTTTTTTAAATTAAAATTTTTAAATTTGAAATTTTCGAAATTTTTTTTTTTTTTTTTTTTTTAAAATTAAAATTTTTAAATTTGAAATTTTCGAATATATATATATATATATATATTTTTTTAATTAAGCAGAAATACTATTTTAATCCTCGAAAATTCCTAAAATTTACTGTCTACCAAAAATTCAGATTTTCTCAATTTAATCCCCGGCAACGGCGCCAAAAACTTGATGTGATATTTTTAATGTAATGTTTTACTCGCAAGTGCACGAATCGGTTTGTATATAGTGGGTGCGGAGTACGAGATCGTTCCCACGAGGATTAATTTTGAAATACCTAAAAGAGACCAGCAATTTTAGAAATCTATTAAGATCTACAAAGATTCTACCGGTTTATGATTTAAGTGGTTGATGGTAATTAATGACTACAAACTAAAATTCAATTGATGATTCACAAATAAAAGTGAAGATGATGATAAAGACGAAGATACTAAATCCTCCCATCTTTGGTCCGTTCTTCCTATAATATAAATCTAAGGATTAAATTATGAGATATTTCATTAGTAACAAACATCTTTTATGGAAGATCAATGGTCAACACCCTAATAGGTTCCATGTTGCATCCCTGCAATCAGGACTTAGATGATTTTCATATATAGATCTGGGATCAAGGGCACGGCTAGGCACGCATGATCTCAGGTTCAAATAAAAATCATCCCCGAGGTGGGTGAAAATTCCAACAAGAATACCACTTACACATCAAATCAAGGGCATGGCTCGCACACTTTATTCGATTAGGGATTATTTAAGATAAAATTACCATTAGTAACCAAGATCCAGGCCATGGCTCGGCACACTCGATCCCAGAACATAATCGTAATTAGATCCACACAATGAAAACACAAAGACCATAACAATGATAGGGTAAAATTACCGTCACAGATCTGAGATCCCGAGCATGGCTCGGCACACGCGATCCCGATTAGTGGCGGGGATTTCATCCATTCATGATAGCACAACAACCATAAAAATAAAATCTCATATCTTAATCCTTAATTTATATTATTAAAAGTACATCCCTCGGATGGGAATCATTAGATCCCCATCCCTATAAATTTAGCCACACATATTGTAAGTAAATGACATAAATAAATAAAGACGGGAAAATAACATTAATTAAAATTACCTCAAACTTCAAAATAAATTACGTTGATCCACACGGATGATAATCTTCAGAAACGAAATAAATGCAGGAATAAACTTTGAACAAAATTTATAAACTGAAGGAATGAGTACTGAAAAATTAAAGGGAACAAAGCTCTCAAAAAGAAATAATAAAACTTCCCTATTTCTAGGTCTAACTATGAAAAACAATGGCTAAAAACTAAGAACACTAAAAACTAAAACTCTCTAAAAAAAACTCTAATTCTAATCTCCTCTTCCCCGAAGTGTTTGAGTCACTTTAAATAGACCCGTCGTGCGGAGGTCTCCTAAGCCAATTTTAAGATGGTCGATTAATCGACCAATGGATGTCGATGCATCGAGCCGACCAAGAGTCCCAAAAAATAGACTTTTAGTGTCAGATTCGTGTCAGACTGAAATTCTGGCTCGATTAATCGACCTATAGGGTCGATGCATCGACCCCAGAAATCCGTGAAATTCAGCACTTCTTGTGGTTCAGACACTGCTTCGGTATTTCAGCCATAACTTTCTGTCCCGAACTCAGATTGAGACGATTCGTGCGCCGTTGGAAAGCTGACAAAAAGATATACAACTTTCATGTTTTGATAATATAGTAATTCGGCCGTATTGAAGGTCCAAATTTAGCCGCAAGTCAAACCAAGTTCTTGATTACCCGAAGTTGCAGTGTTTTGGCATTATATTCAGAATTCTTGTACTGTTTTCTATACTTGGCTTGTATTTACCTGAAACACTTCAAATCTAATCAATCTCATCAGATAGCCTTCATCGGACAGCTAAATATAGGTATTTAGGGGCGAAATATCCTCATTTTTCAGTACTCATCATCAGTCTCAGCACCTGTGACGTATAGTCGAGGTGAGCTAACAACAAAGCCTAATAGAGGAAATAGATCTATTTGCATTTCATTATAAGTAAGGTTTTCAAAAGACAGAAATTGGATTAAATATGGTTTTCAAATGATGCTTTACAAACTAAATCTCCAGTTCTAATCCTGAGTCAAAACTGATAACATAAATCTGATGTGTTCAAAATCTTTTGAATTAGCATGCTTCTTGTCTTAAATTTATAACTTAATTTTATCTCCCAAATTTCCTATAGCATGAGAGCGGACTACGTGACCGATGGGAAACCCTACTGACCATCGTCGTTCATGAACCCATTTTCTGAAGTGCAATAAGCCTCTACGCTATGAGGGAAACTTTAAAGTCTGGCTCAACACGGTTGGTAGAATCTAGGGCATCGTTCGTATGTACCTCAAATCGAATGCAAATGCTAACATATATCAAAGCTTATTATTCATAACTGATTACTGATGTTTTTCAAAGTTCTGATTCAAACTTCTGCTTCAAAAATTTACTGAGGTTCTGAGGTTCAAATTACGAAGTTCTTAGTCATAATAAAGTTTCCAATTTTCGATTTTGTGTCATATATTCAGAGTTTTATTCATGCTGTATACAACAGGATTCCAAAATTTATGCTTCTGAAATGAAACAGTAAAAAATAGTTTATACTTATAATTCAATGCAAATTAAATATAGGGTTCCCCTACCTCAACAAAGAAGGTTCGAAAGCAAGCATAAGCAGTCCTCACCAAGGACTCCCAATATTCAAAACCTACATATATTAACACTCTCAGTGTTAATATAGAACCAAAAAATCAAACCAAAAGTTTGCCGAGTAAAAAATCCGAAAAATTTCAAAGGCCAGAAACAGGACAGAATTCGACCCACGAATGGTCGAATTCAATTTCGACCCTAAAATTTCAAAAATCTCATCAGACATGGAATTTAGAAAATCGACCCTCGATTTTCAATTCGATGGTCGATTTCCAAATTCGACCCTCGAATTGGAAATCGACCATCGAATTCTCAAAAATTGCCTCAGGCTTAAAAAATAGATTTCGACTGTCGAATTTCAAATCGATGGTCGAATTCAAAATTCGACCCTCGATTTGAAAATCGACCCTCGAATTTGGCTAGTTATGTGGCTGCCAAAAATTCTATGTCCGAACTCTTTTCTTTCTTTCAACTACAGCCATCTTATTTAAAATAAACACCATATACATATTCTAAACAGAAATTGAATTCATAAGACAGAAGGAGGTTTAAAAGCCTACCTCTTGTCGCTTAATCCGTTGATCCCGTTGCACCAATATTCACGCACGGGAACCACTCTCCAAAGCTTATAGGTTTAAAATCTTCAAATCAGTCCATTATAAACCTTCCTCCATTGCACAGATCCTATCGACATAGTGACATCCTCTCCCTTATCCTTCTCTTCCACTAGTTCAAACCGATCAGAATTGAAACACTAACCTAATCAATGGTCGAGATGGGGAGAGGAGCTCTCAAGTTCACAAGATCTAAAGATCAAAGGCAAGGCAAATAGTTGCAAACTCTAATTTAAATGAGAGAGAGAGAAGTGTAACTTCTCTTGCAAATCTCTCTATTATAATACAAAACAAATCCTAATAAAAATCTAGATATTTCTAATTACAACTTATCCATTTATCTTGAAAAATTTCCGGTGCTAAACACAAACACCAACCTTATTGTGTAAGTCATCGATTACATGACTTCCACTCATCTTCTGACAAAATCTTTTTGCCACTAGTCTTATCATAGCTTTAGCTTACCAAAAAATTCAAAAATCCCTCTATAATTTCTGGACACGCTTATCGAGGTAAATAAAAAATAGGTTAAAATATCAGGGATATTACAGTAAAGGATGAGCTGACTCCATCAATCGAGCAGCCACCAATCGTTGAATTAAAGCAACTGCCTGAGTCACTCAAATATGTTTTTTTGGGACCTCAAGAAACGCTTCCGGTAATTATCTCATCAACATTATCGGAAAAGCAAGAGCATGAATTGTTAATAGTGCTTAAAGATCATAAAAAGGTTATCAGCTGGACCTTAGCTGATCTTAAAGGGATTGATCCGTCAGTATGTATGTATAAAATATATCTGAAAGATAGCAGTACACCATCGAGAGAATCACAGAAGCGACTTAATTCAAACATGAAAGAAGTCTTTTTAAAGGAAATCATCAAGTTACTTGATGCTGGAATAATCTATGCGATCTCTGATAGTGAATGGGTAAGTCCAGTTCAAATTGTTCCCAAAAAGTCTGGGATAACAGTGAAAGAGACTACTAAAGGTGAATTGGTACCAAAAATTAAACACGGCTACAAAAAAAAATTATTTTCCCCTTCCATTCATTGATCAAATTCTTGAGAAGTTAGCAGGGTCGGAGTTTTACTGTTTTCTCAATGGATGTTCGAGATACAGTCAAGTGCCCGTATTTCTAGCTGATCAAAAGAAGACAACATTCATGTGTCCTTATGGTACTTTTGTATATCGCAGAATGCCATTCGGCTTATGTAATGCTCCGACCACTTTTCAACGATGTATGTTAGCCATATTTTCGGATATGATTGATAAATTCATTGAGGTATTCATGGACGATTTCTCTATTTCGGGAAAACGTTTGAATCATGTTTGAATCACCTTGCACAAGTGTTGCAACATTGTGTAGAATCCAAACTTGTTCTCAGCTGGGAGAAGAGTCATTTCATGGTTCGACAAGGAATAGTTTTGGCGCATATCATTTCGAACAAAGGGATTGAAGTCGACAAGGTAAAATTTGACTTAATTGCTAATCTGCCTCCACCAAAAAGTGTTCGTCAAATCTGATCATTTTTGGGTCATGCTAGATTTTACAGATGATTCATCAAAGATTTTAGCAAGGTGGCTAAACCATTGTGTACCTTACTTGTAAAAGTTGTTTTGTTTGAATTTGATGAGGAATGCATGAAGGCCTTCCTAAAATTGCATGAATTGTTATCAAATACACCGATAATTCAACCACCGAATTATTCTCTACCTTTTAAACTCATGTGCGATGCATCCGACTATGCTATTGGAGCAGTCTTAGGGCAAAGGGTAAATAAATTACCTCATGTGATCTACTACGCCAGTAAGATGCTGATTGATGCACAACTAAATTACACCACCACCGATAAGGAATTGCTAGCTGTGGTGTATGCATTGGATAAATTCCGTTCCTATTTGCTTGGATCGAAAATAGTGGTCTTTTCAGACCACTCTGCATTGAAATATCTGTTGGCAAAAAAGGACACAAAACCAAGGTTGATCCGATGGATTTTGCTCCTCCAAGAATTTAACTTCGAGATCAAAGATAAAAAGGGGGTTGAAAATGTTGTAGCTAATCATTTGTCAATAATTTTGTCTGAAGATTCCTCTATATCTGAGGCTATCCGTGACACCTTTTCGGATGAGCAGTTAATGACAATTGATACAACAGGTACAAAAGTTCCTTGGTTTACCAATATTATGAATTATCTGGTCACTGGCAGGATCCCTACGCAATGGGGTGAGAATGATAAAAATTTATTTTTCTCCCAGATTAAATTCTATTTTTGGGATGAACCACAGTTGTTCAAATTCTGTTCCGATCAAGTCATCAGAAGATGTGTGCCGGAAGAAGAGCAATTGAGCATCATAAATTTTTGTCATGCTGGGGCCTGTGAAGGTCATTTCGGAGGACAAAAGACCGCACAAAAAATTCTTCAAAGCGAATTCTACTTGCCCTCCATCTTTCGGGATACTGCAAAATTTTGTAAAGAGTGCCAACGATGTCAATAGCTTGAAAATATTTCAAGACGAAATATGATGCCACTGAACCCAATTTTGATTGTTGAGATTTTCGATGTTTGGGGGATTGACTTTATGGGTCCTTTTCCCCCATCATTCAATTATTTATACATTCTGGTGGCTATTGATTATGTCTCAAAATGGATAGAAGCTGTGGCAATCCGATCGAATGACCACAAAGTCGTGATCAAATTCTTGAAAGAAAATGTGTTTAACAGATTGGGAACCCAAGAGCAATCATTATGATGGTGGTTCGCACTTCTGTAACAGCCACTTTGCCACTTTAATGAAGAAATATGGCGTCACCCACAAGGTAGCAACGCCGTATCACCCGCAGACTAATGGTCAAGTGGAAGTGTCGAATCGGGAGATCAAACGAGTTTTAGAAAAGATGGTACGACCAGATAGAAGAGATTGGTCGAACCGGCTATCTGATGCTCTGTGGGCATATCGTACTGCATTCAAGACACCGATTGGAATGTCACCATTTAGGAGTGTATAAGGAAAAACATGCCATCTCCCAGTTGAATTGGAGCATAAGGCATTCTGGGCTATAAAAAGATTTAATTTCGACATGCAAGAGACAGGGTCCAATCGCAGGTTACAGCTGAACGAATTAGAAGAGCTACTCTATGATGCGTATGAGAATTCGAACATGTACAAGGAGCGGTATAAAAAGTTGCACGATCAATCAATTTCTCGGAAGGAGTTCCACATCGGATAAAAGGTTTGGTAGTTTAACTCCAAACTCAAGCTCCATCCAGGAAAATTGAAATCAAGGTGGGAAGGACCATTTTAGGTTGTATCGACTACCATGCATAGTGCTATTGAGATTAGAAGTCTTAAGGAAAATCGAACTTTCAAAGTAATGGGCAACGACTTAAACCAATGGTTGAGTCAATGACCCAGTTCAGGATTGAAGCGATGTACTTCAGTGACCCGAAAAAGTGAACAATGAAGTGGTCGAGCTGTCGACACATAAACTCAGTGTTTCCTGAGAGGCAACCCAATGTGTTTTAAGTTTCTTTTTATGGTAGAAAGAGGGAGTTTTTGTCAATCGATTGACTGGAGACAAGTCAATCGATTGACCCTTTACAAGGATCAATCGATTGATAATTGCACTATCAATCGATTGAACCTTCAATCATCATCATCTCATCCCTGCCCTCGTGTGCCTGACCAATTAGCACAACTGTTGTGTTAATCGATTGAGACCCAACTTTCGATCGATTGACAATACCTCAAGTTAATGGTCAGTTTTTGAAAATCAGAGCGTCAATCGACACGTCCTTTAGTTGGTGGATAAGTCAAGGAGCATGTCAATGTCAATCGATTGAGACTAACCTCTCAATCGATTAATTTGATTGCCTATTAACTCTGCCAGTTCCCGAGGCACCTAAACGGTGCGACTTTTCATGAAAAAGTTGTTGTCAATCGATTGAGACTAGCCTCTCAATCGATTGACATTAAGAGTACCTGAGTGGATTGTACCATGTCGCATCCGCATTCCAATATCCTTTCACATTCTCGCAATGTGGTGGAGGCCAACCGGTGTCAATCGATTGAGACTAGCCTCTCAATCGATTGACTATCACATTATATAAAGGGGACACCCGTGGTCTCCTTCTTCACCAACCTCCTCCAATTCGAGCGTTGATTTTGATCTATATTCTCCTCGTATGCGATCAAAATGGCGGCACTTGGTCCATTGATCTACCGACCACCTCGTCCCGCGAACAATCCTATGAGCATCCCTAATGACGAGTATGTGGATTGTCAGTTTCAAACGGAGAATTTCTTTGATCTTGCAAAATATCGACGCATCGCTGAAGTGGCTCGTTCGATCTAATTCATCGAGGCTCTGCACTTGGAGATGTTTCTCGCCTCTCCGCCTATAGATGTCTCGTTGTGTATCTTGCGACTATTTTTCCAAAACATGGAATGGGTATTAGCCACATTGTCGCCGACGGGTTTGCCATTCATCCGCCTCGGGATTGATAATTGGACGTATAACTTACATGCCGCCGATCTTGCCCGTCCATTCAATTTCTACGTGGTTTGTCCATTGAACCACTACATCAATCATGTCATTGATCTCAGCCAGGACCAAATGATCAACAACATGTGTGGAGGACGGCGCGGGTCCGATTTGTCCACTAAACGAGCCGTCCTACCAATGGACATCTTGTTTTGGGGCATTGTTATGTCAAACAACCTCTTACCGCATGGCACGAAGAGTGAGAGGACAAAGAATAGGGTGTTAGTGCTTTATGCAGTGCACACGAATACGTGGTTTGATGCTCCGGGATTGATGCTTGAAGAAATGTGTCAGTGTCATAGCGACATCATGATCACCACTGCACTGAAAAAGTGAGAAGCCATTCTTTTGCATTTCTCGCACTACGTGATGCATCTTTTGGACCAGGTTGGGTGTTTGATTTACGATGATGAAGAGATGGGTGATATGCAATTTTATCACTATAGCACGAACGTTTGGGACAAGAGCATCAAGGCCATTCTGCGTGTTACGCCACCACCTATCGACGTCGATGATGCACCTCCTCCTCCTCCCCGACCAAACCCCGCACAACGCCAACATGGCGGCATCTGACTACCTCGTCCTGAAGAGGTCTCCGATTTTAATGTCGGAGGCAGTAGTAGCTCGCCTCGAGGCGCGGATGGATGGGTTGAGTACCACTGTGGGAGGTATTGATCGACATTCACGATTTCAGAGTTCCCTTCTCGTGCGGATTGCCCATGAGTCATTCCCTGGGCAAGCCAAGGGCTTCATCGCAGGAGCAAGAGTGGCAATGGATGGAGAGGGAGATCTGAAAAATGATGATGATGATGATGATATTTAGTGTGTTCTGTGTGTGTTTGTGTTAGTGTTTGTTTTTAGTTTGCTTTATTTTTGTGGTTGTTTTTAGTCTGCTTTATTTTGAGAAGTGTGGTTTGTGTTAGTTTAAGTCAGTTTGTTTGATGGGTACACGATTTGTAATCAAATCAGGTTGAATGAATGAAAAAGGGTGTGTTTTATGTGTTTATCTCTCTGTGTATTTTTGGATTGGTGCTTAAGTTCATCAGTCAATCGATTGGGATTTTCATCTCAATCGATTGAGCATTTCAATTCTCATATTAGCACCTCAGGTTGAGTCAATCGATTGACAATAAACTTTCAATCGATTGACACTGTAGTAGATAGAAAATCATTCTATCAGAGACAGAGAGTTTTGGCCGTGCATAAGATATCAAACTTGACATCATATGTCAATCGATTGACTGATATAGGTCTCCAAAGCAATTGCCCCTTCCACTCCGAAAATAGAGAGATTTGAGTCCCCTTAGAATCCGTAGTTTAGGAGGTTCCTTTGAGTCCTTAGGGTACGTGTTTTAGGAATTTTTCTCTATTTATACCTCTCTTAGGATTGTCTTTTGAATGACCTTAGTCAGAAATTTTCATCCTCCCTAAATTTTTGCTATGGCTCCCATCAAGTATCGTACCCGTTCGGCAGTCAAGAAATTGATGGAACCAGCTCAGAAACGTCCATGATACCACTCACCTTGACCACCGCTAGATTTGGCGAATCATGAAGTTATTGATTTAGAATTTTCATCTCCGACCGTGCACCAGTTCCACCACTTGGCGAGGGCGGAATCACTGAGGAGATGTGGCATTACGCATTCCCACAGCCAAAGCACGGGAGCGCATCCAATGATGATTAAGGGATTAGGACTGTCATTCTTAGGGTCTAGTTTTAGGAGTCCTTTAGATTTATTTCATTTTCATGTTTTAGAGTAGGTTATTTTTAGATTTGTTTTAGATTAGGTAATTTTCTTTAAATTTTCAATAAAGTGTAATAATTTGCACAAGTTTAATAAAAGTTTAGTTTAGTTAATTATTTGTGTTTTCTATTTTGGTCACAATACCTTTCACCTAGTCAGTCTTTTGGTTCTCGATTACATTTAACAGGTTTGGGGTCTCATTCACTTTCCAAAAATCACGCCAATGAGGACATTGGACGATTTAGGTTTGGGGGGTAATTCTTTCGATGTGTAGATTTTTATATCTTTCGATGTGTAGATTTATATATATATATTTTTAAAAATAGGCTGTTCTCGGATCTTAAAAGTGCATCAGTCAATTGATTGAGACCAATTGTCTCAATCGATCGATTGATAATCATCAAACCTATCGAAAGCTTGCGTCAGTCAATTGATTGAGGAATTGGATTCAATCGATTGACTGATGACAATTAGACTTATAAATTTTGAATTTTATTCATATTCTTAAATTGTAGATGACCGAAAATTCATTTAGGGATTGCCATCATGTCATGATTTCTTTACAAATGCTCATAAATTTTAATGATGAATAATGATGTTCATGATCTATGACTAAAAATTCTGTACGATCACATTATTTTAATTCCAAAATTTGAGAATTAAGTATAGAACGTGAAATTTTAAGACTCCAAGGAAAGACTAAAACCTAGTGAGCTTTGAAACTTTGTCCTCATTTTTGATGAGTGCTGAAAATTTTTGAAGTATCTTTGAACTTCATTCTTAAATTGCTGAAATCTCATATATTTTATCTCGATTTGTTGGTTTCGCATGTGCTATTATTATTGTGCTAGAAATCCTTGTGTAACAACTCAAGGCAAATAAGTATCATTACCATTATGAGAGGAGATGATCAAAGGCCATCTTTGGCTCGTTTGTGCCAAAAATATCTCACCTTATATTAATTTATCTTGTTGCACCCCCTTTGAGCCTCAATTGAAAGATTTTGTCTTAAATATTTCTTGTGAGCTATATTAATCATACCCCACACCGATTTGAAAAGACCTGACCCTTTAATTTCTGAGAAATTAGGGAGGAGAGCAAGAAAAGAAATAGAAAGTTATGACAATAGTAGTTGCAAGGAGTATATGGCAGAAAAATAAAAAAGGAGCAAAGAAGAAAATATATCTTTGTGCAAGAGACAGATAAATATGTAAAAGTGGTGTTATAAAGAAATAAAGAAAAAAGGAGAAAAGTGATTACAAAAAAAAAAAAAACTTCTGAAAGGTTTGAAAAAGAAAGTGTGAAAAATCAGAAAATCAAATGTGCTTCCTTTTCCGATTTCTCAGAGAATGTTGGATCCAATTTCCCCTTTCTTTCTTAACCTTTACCCGTGCCCCATCACAACCTTAGAAAAGACCTTCTTGATCCAATCATGAGTGATAAATGCCCTGTGAAGAGTGATTATACAATGTCTATGGTACTTGGTATGTGCATGCTTAGGATACAAATATCTTTCCTAATGATATTTCTTTTAAAAACCGTCTTTCTTATAACATGTGAGTTTTTCTAAGTTGTATTATAATTTCATCTCACATACGGGTGAAAAGTAAAACTATTCATTGGAGCGATTTTATTTTTGAGTGCATACCTATGGTGAGGATTGAGTCTAAACATGAAATCTAAAGACTTCGAGTTTAAACTTATTCTCAGATAAAAGAATTTTAGTAGTGATAATTGCATATGACACTTTGGGCATGAATCATGAGCGTTGGAAAAATAATGAGTTGAGTTGAATGAGCATTAGTAAAATAAGCATGGTCAGTAGCATCTTACAAGTTTTCACGGATAATTAATCATTTAAGGGCATGACTACAATTCTGAAATTCATAAGTTTTTGAAGTTTGTAGGTACCTTCACTGAAAACATTCAGGAGACACAACTGCTCCACTAGGGATCACCTAGGGGTTTAAAGGCTTATTGCATAGGTTAAATGAAATCGTGTTCCCTACGAAAGTGGCATTTATTTTATGTCCTAAAGTGTTAGTTATTTTCATTCTCTTTGCTCGAGGACTAGCAAAGTGTAAGTTTGGGGTGTGATTGATGCCGAAATGTGACTATATTTCACACCTTAATTTCTATATTTAGCTAGCCGATGAAAGCACCTGATGGTTGTTATGGAGTTTCAATGTTTACAGGTGTTTCTGACCGTTGGATCGTTAAAGAACATAAAAGAGAACAATTAAGGGTTACGCAAGAACTATGGATAAAAAAGGTCAAAAGAAGCATCGAAATCCATGAAGTAGCTCAACATCCTCAAGGAGAATGGAGACTCTTCCCATATATGTCGATCGATTGAGAACTAAGTGTCAATCGATTAACAAGAGAGATAGTTTTGCCCTCTTTTTCGAATTTGCGGTCAATCGATTGAGAAAGAATTCTCAATCGATTGAGGTAATTAGGAAAATGTTTTGCTCGTCCCTATATAAAGAAAGCTACGACTTTATTTTGGGGCTCTCTCCATCCCTTCTCTCACTCTTGGGCTCACATTCCTTCTTTTTCTTTTTAGGATTTTCTCTGGGTAGATTGTACTTAGGCTTTTACATTTCTTTTCTTTTAAAGTTTATAAAATCATAGATTATATTTAGGAAAAATATTGTAAAAAGATCTTTGGTGATAAATAGAAAGTCATATTTAAGAGAATGACTTCGAGTTCACAACGAGATCGCACACCAAGAATGAGCGGCTAAATCATTTGCTCAAAGATAATGCGATCTCTAGATAAGTAACATTTTTATGATTAACTCCACAGTCTCTTAATTTCATCATGAATCATTCTGTTAAAAAGTGTGCCTAAATTGAATATCTTTTGAATACTTTATTATGACCGTTGATCTACGTTATCAACGACCATAATTGCCAGATCTGTACCTGCAGGCCGATCTAGGCGGCAGAGTGATTATATGTTCATGATCGTGATTTAAGAATCTTGAGATACGCTATGCTTTTTATATGACTCATACCGCAATGATAGGCTAAGTGATCGTTTTTAGATAGGGTATGCCGGATCGATGATTATGTTTTCTTACGATTCATTTTTCTAGATAAATGATGGTGTGATTGATGTGTTATGGAATTGTGGGTTTAATGGTAGAAATGTTATAAATCTGGGATAGCAAATTCCTTGTCAATTCATAGAATTGTCCTTTTATTTTTCAGAAATCGTCTTGCTAAGATTAGTTATTTTTCTTGCATTTAGAATAGTGTGGTAATTATTTAGCAAATTGAACTTTCTCCCTTGATACTTCCTTGGGCATTTCAAATCTCTTTAAAGATTAATTAAATTCTACGTTTTCCCGTGGGTTCGACACCCTTGATTTTACTGTGCTACAACCGATCTTGTGTACTTGCAAGGGTACAATTTAAAACCGACCACACATCCCTAGAAAATAGAGGCGGAGCCACGTTATGACTTCGGTGGTCAATTGACTATCCAAACTTTCTAAAAATTTGTTACTAAGCTTTTGGGGTCCTAATTTATATCAGTGGATTCTCATCCATCCAAAGTTATATTGACCTCCCAAAATTATCAAAAATCTTCAAACATTTCTTTTTATGGTATTTGTTTTCATAACAAATATTTATTCTTTGATTTTTTTAACTAAATCCCATAATTTTGCCCTATTTTTAGGCTCCGCTCCATCTATTTAGGTGATGCACTTATTTTGGGAGAGATTTCTCTCACAAGAGGCTCCACTATGTTGTAGAGCTACATACTCACATATATGGTGTATATGCTCACATAACAAACTTTGAACTTAGAACCTAACCTTCACAAAGTACCAAGTCAACCACTAGAGCAACACTAAGATATGTAACGAGCAAAAAAAACTTAATACATATATAATTTTTTGGTCATTTTTGTGATCATTTTTATGATATTGTACCTTTTTTTTAGTTTGGATGATCTTTTGTGATATTATGGCTATTTTTTTGTTAGAATATGTTATTTTTCTACAATTTTCTGCATATGTATCCAAACACAGAATTGGTTAATCCTGCGTTTTCCCAACTAGCAATGTGGTTATCCAAACAACGAAAAACAAAGGGAAACAAAGGAATCTTGTGGTTTCCTACAACTTAGGTATCCATTGAAATATATAAGAATATTATTTTACTTTCCTACATTTCTTGTGTTTTTATCCAAACAGGCCCTTACAAATTAAAAGAAGGGTAATGTCCCTTTTCCCACCCTTTTTTGTTATTACGACACTAAACAAAATAAAAAATGTTAGCCGCTTAAAATCATATGATGGAGATCATTTTTCATCCTAATCCTCCACAAAATAGATCTTGAGATCACGGGCCTACTATTATACAATTAGATATTGATTCCACTTGGTACATATCCCAAAAAGTGAACATTAATCATGTTTGATGGTATGCTATGATCAATGTTTACTTGTTGGAATAAGTAACTTTGTGAAATCAACATGTGACTCTCTGACGGTAGACCCACGATCTTAAGATCTGTTGTGTGCAAGATTGAGATGAAAAACGATCTTCATCTTCTGATTCAAAGCAATCAACGATTTTTACTTTGCTTAAGTGGTGTGTCTGTAACGAAGAAGGGTGTGGCAGTAACAGGTCTCTAAACAAGTTTGGAAGATTATGGACGAGTTGGTAGCCCAACATCAGCTAAGGTACATCTCTTCGCACCTGTTGATTGCTTCGATTGGATGTTCTAGATCATTTTTCACCCCAATCTTCCACATAATGGATCTTGGGACCATGAACATACTATCAGGCTGACTGTTTTTTATTCCATGAGGTCAAAATCCCAAAAAATACTATTTGAGCGTGATGTGGGCCATGTGGAATCTCGTCTCGTGTGTAAGTAGTTGCTCTCTATTTTTGGAGATTTGTATCATATGGAAGAAAAAAGAGACCTTTTGATGGTGCTTTCACGGTCTCAAGATCCATCGTGTGGAAAATTGGGGTGAAATATATCCCCATCATCTGATTTCAATCAGTCAACAAGTTTTAGGGGCACTACAGAAAAAAAACTATTAGCGGCAGTTTTTGGCTGTAAAAAGTTGCTGCTATTAACAAAAAAGCTATTAAGACTATTAGCGACAGTTTTTGGCTGCCGCTAATAGTCTTATTTTTTGTAGTGGGGATCTAGAACCTAGGAGCCCTTGGAGATTGCGTGGGCGTGAACAGAGTTATTGTATAAGCTATTCCTAGAAACCTTTCATGTAATCAGATGGGTGACATCATGGTTCAAAATTTCCGCCGAAACGCATCGGTTTTGGTGGCGTCCGAAATGAAATCTACAAAAATTCGGTTTTGGTATAATGGTAGCATATTATCGGCCAAAAAAATGGTTAAAATTTCGGTTTAGGGCAAGACCGAAACTGAAACCAAAACCAAAATTTTGATCCTTGGGTGACATAAGCATGCTGACTGAAGCGTTGGCTAGCTAGGATTGGTCATGCGATTTAGGGCACCTAAAGATATATACCTTTTTTGTGGTAGGCAACATATGGTTAGGCAGATTACCCCTACCAGATTCTTTACTCTTTAGAGTTTAGACATAGAATAGAGCACACTATAAAAACAGGTACCTACGCCGACGGTTGCAAGCCGTTGGTGTAGACTACAACAGCCGTCCGCAAAACTAATCACCGACGGCTGTAAACTCTATGCCGATGACTACAAGCCGTTGGCGATATTCCCGTTGGGGAATATAAACGCCGACAGTTTGTAGCCGTCGCCGTAATTCAAGAATCTACGCCGGCGGCATGAGGGTTTTTGAAAAATAATTTTTTTTTAAAAATTTTAAATATATTTTTTAAATTTTTAAATAATTTTTTAAAAAAATTTTCAAAAATAATTTTTTTTTAAAAATTTTAAATAAATCACCCTACACCGACGACTTTATCCATCAGCGTAGGGTTTTGTAAATAATTTTTAAAAAATTTTAAATAAATCATCCTACGCCGATGGTTGTAGCTGTCGACGTAGTCCTTTTTTTTTGGCGGGGGGGGGGGGTCACAAATTTATTAGCGCCTTTTTTTGGGTCATTAATTTATTAGCGCTTTTTTTTTTGGGGCACAACCATTATGTGCAGTTCTTCGCATCTGATTTCTCCACCTACCATCCAGATTAGCAGCTGCAGCAACACCACTCGAGAGTACATACTACATACTGCTTTCTAAAAGCTATTAACAAACAATTATTCATGCAAGCGAACTCCCGATCACTCCAAGAAAGCTGCTCTTAGTTTCAACGAGCTAGGCCAAACACACATTATAACATTGAGCTGCTCTATAATTCTGAAGGCATTAAGAAATAACGAAGTTAAAAAATAGTTAACTGTAGCTTAGAAGTATAAAGTACCAATGTTAGTAACTTTTATATTGATATAGGTATGCTAAGCATAGCCTCTCTTATAGACTTTGTGAGATACATGAGCCTTGTACCACTAGTAGTACGTGGACAATCTTAGTCTGTCTGCATGGTCAAAATGTACCTGCATGAATTTTGCAAATGTTAGAAATCTAAGCATGTAATGTTACAGCCTATGTTCCTAACATAAACTCGTCTCTTTAACTCCTCAACATCAGAATTTTTCGTATCAATAAGAATACACTAAACATAGCCTTTCTTTGACCCCCACATAGTGAATCTCTTTATCATGTCTAAGAGATTCTCATAAAAATAGAGATAACAAAGCATAGAGAATGATAGCTCACTATAACATCTATTTAGATTATTCTCATCAACTTAATCAGGCTAAAATATGTATTTATTTTATGTACATATAAAAAAAATCTTAGAGAGCTATAAAATCTTTCAAATCCTAAAAAACTCTCCTTTGGGAGAATGACATATCTAAGGAATATCTTCCATGCAGTACAAGAAAAAAGAATAGGTACTGTAGTTTATTAGTAACGAAGCAACAAATACATGATTAACCAACAATCAGTTTTTCCAAGCTTTTCCACAAATTAGAATGGTCATAAAAAATCAATAGTAGTAAAAATAAAACTTTTTAGAATGGTCATAAAAAATCAACAGTACTAAAAAAAGAAAAAAGAATAGGTACTGTAGTTTATGAGTAACGAAGCAACAAATACATGATTAACCAACAATCAGTATTTCCAAGCTTTTCCACAAATTAGAATGGTCATAAAAAATCAATAGTAGTAAAAATAAAACTTTTTAGAATGGTCATAAAAAATCAACAGTAATAAAAAAAGAAAAAAGAATATGTACTGTAGTTTATTACTAACGAAGCAACAAATACATGATTAACCAACAATCAGTTTTTCCAAGCTTTTCCACAAATTAGAATGGTCATAAAAAATCAATAGTAGTAAAAATAAAACTTTTTAGAATGGTCATAAAAAATCAACAGTACTAAAGCTCCATCCAGGAATATCTAAGGAATATCTTCCGATTCTGCTATCTTGCTCCTCGAACAAGCCATCTCCCCTTGTAGGTCTCTTTCTTCCAATCCTTCCAACTTGGTGCTACATTTATTATAACCCCAACCATGCCTCATACTAAAAACATGTGTCCCTACAATTGGTAGAAGAAGAGAGAAGGATATCAACACAGACACACTCAACCATGCCTCATCCCCTTAGGAGAAAATAAATAAAAAAAATTACGAAAGAAAAATTAGAAGAAAAAATGGATGTCAAATCTTGCAATCTCTGTGAGTAATGTCAATTGGTAGCTACATTGCGTAAAGAAAGGATAACTGAGTTAGAAGAAAGGATAATTGAGTTACCACTCGACAATGGTGTTGCAGCCCTTTTGAGGGGTTGCCACTATTGTTCATCGTCATTATGAAGTCTTGTCACTACAACAATCTCTCCCTCTGCATCTGTTCTAACCCACTCAGTGTCATCATCACAATCATCATTTACATCTCCTCTATCATTTAAATTTTGGTCACTCATTAACAGTTCACGATCGTCTATTCTCAACTCATAGGCTCCTTTAGGCTTGACTTTAAAAACAACTTTCAAATTTGGGTCAATAGGATCATCTACGTAGAAAACTTGTTTGACTTGGGAAGCCAACACATATGGTTCGTCAGAAAATGCCAATTGTGTGAAATTCACAAGTGTGTTCCCCAAATGCTTTATTCCCCTCCCTTCTACATGAACATCTACCCATTCGCATTTGAACGTTGTAACCTTCAATTTATTAGAATATGTTAGCTGAATTATGTCAATCAACAGGCCAAAATATTCCACATTGCTAATAATCGGATTGATATCCCTTGCACTTGAAAAGCTAGTAGTCACTGCCGATAGATAGACTCCACTATTTTGCGTTTTAGTCTTTGATTCTCTTGCAACTGTTATGAAATTATATCTATTAATAGGATAGCATTCTAGCCTTTCAGCAATATGATGAGGTCCCTCGACTAACAGCTGAAGCTCTTTTGGCAACGTAAATCCAATTTTTTTTTCATCTCGTATCTATTAAGAATAGGAGAGAAAGTATTAATCATGAGAAAAAATGAGCTATGTTGATGATGGATTTAGAAATATATAGTTACATACACGATCCTTAATCCAATAGATGAAATGCCTTTCGTGTTCTTTTTCTATATCATGCGGGCGTGGGCGTCTTCAATGTAACTTGTGTCGAATTACTCTTTTATAATCTCTACATAAAAGGATTCATATATTAAAATAATTGAATAAATCGACTCTCTAAATATAATAGAAAATTTGTTAACACTTTATACTCTATATATCTTGTGATGTTAACATTATTGTAGAGGATATAACGATGAGCCTGTGTCCATTCCAAATCGGTAAGATTGAACACTTTGGCGCTTCTCATTGATGTTTCCTCATCACTTCTTTTGGGTCGGTTTAGCCTTGACTCAACATTGTATAAGTATCGAGAGCAAAATGTGAGACATTCATCCGCTAAATAGGCTTTTGCAATGGACACCTCAGGTTGAGCCCTATTACGCACATACGACTTTAAAGTGAACAAGTACCTGATTCCGACATCTTAAGTTTTATGTTAAACACATCAATATTCTCTCATGTTTAATTGAAAAGTGACAAGACATCAATACAAATCTCTCAATGGGATACATCCACCAATAGTGCACAGGTCCACCAAGTAATGCATCAGATGCCAAGTGTATCGACAGGTGCACCATGATGTCAAAAAAAGCAGGCAGGAAGATCCGCTCCAAATGGCAAGTGTTAGTGCTATGTTCTTCTCAAGGCAGATCAAATCGTCAGTTCGACAAACTCTCGAACATAATTCGCTAAAGAATGTTCTCAAGTCTATTAGAGTCCTCGCCACATACTTTGGTAAGATATGTCGAATACACATAGGCAAAAAATGTTGTAGTATGGTGTGTGAGTCATGACTTTTTAATCCAGATATCTTTCGTTCTTTGACACTGATACGCCTTGAGATATTAGACGAGAAACTATCCAGAATCTTCATATTCTTAAGGACTCTGTAAAATTATTCTTTTCCATGTCTATCCAAATTGTAAATTGATGCTGGTAATTTATATTTGTATTTGTTTGAATCTATTTATTATGGATGTAACTCTTTCCTCAATCCCATCTTAGTCAAGTCTTCTCTTGCATTTATCCCATCCTTACTTTTTTCATTAATGTCCAAAAGAGTGAAGAGCACATTATCACAAATATTTTTTTCAATATGCATCACATCGAGATTGTGTCTTAGCAGATTGTGCTCCCAATAAGACAACTTAAAGAATATGCTCTTCTTTCTCCAATTATGCTCTTCTCCAAGAATAGGCTTATGCTTAAATTTGTTTATCTCATTCAAGACTTTTGTTCTAGATATCGGTTTTAGAGCAACTTCATTCTCGGGTTTCTTGTTGAATGTCTTTGTTTGACTTCGAAATTTGTGATCCATTGGTAGGAATTGACGATGACTCATACAATATTCTTTCTTTTCGTATCTCAACCTTTAACTACATGTGTTTTTATGACATGAAGGACAAGCTTTCTTTTCTTTAATACTCCAACCAGACAACATGGCATAGCCAGGAAAATCGTTCATTGTCCAAAGCAATGCAGCACGGAGAACAAACATCTCTTTCTTCAAAGCATCATATGTCTCCACCATATCTAACCATAAATCCTTCAACTCATCAATCAATGGCCTCAAATAGACGTCAATATTATTTTCAAGACTTTTTGGATCGGGTATTATAGTCGATAAGATAATGCCTGATTGTTTCATACACAACCATGGTGGTAAGTTGTATGAAAACAATACCACGGGCCATGCGCTATGGGTGATACTCATGGTTCTGAAAGGGTTGAATCCATCGCTTGCTAACCCAAGTCTAATATTCCGAGGATCTTCTTTAAACATAGGGTAAAGTTGGTCCAAATGCTTCCAGGCTTGAGAATCTGCCGGATGCCTTAAAACACCATCTTTAACGCGCTCTACATCATGCCATATCATTTCAGTAGTAATTCTAGATGACATGTACAATCTCTGAAGATATGGTTTCAACGGGAAATAGCATAAAATTTTTGCTGGAGTCTTCTTTTTAGTATCATCGGGAGTGTAGTTCTCATGTATCTTCCAACGTGAAGTTTCACAAATGTCGTATTTTTATTTGTTAATCGATTCTTTATAGTATAACATACAATTATTCGGACAAGCATCAATTTTATTGTAACCGAGTCCTAAGTCCGTAACTATCTTTTTGCTTTGTGTAAAATTATCTGGAATTTTCGATTCTTCAGTGAGCACCTCTCTTAACAAGTCAAGTAATATTGAGAAGGATTTATTGCTCCATCCACAAAGGCACTTGATATGCCATAGTCTTACGATAAAAGATAATTTTGTATGTTTACACCCCGTGTAGAGGGCCAACTCTGCATCATCGGCCAATTTAAAGAATCTAGCTGTATTGTCATCCAACGTACTCTCTGTGCCTTGTCTCGGACTATCATGAATTTCTTCTTCACTCGGAAACCCCACACAAATCATGTAAAATTCTTCTCATATTATCAGTTATATCATCATCTTCTTCAACTACATCAGCCAACGTTTCATCTCGTGTAAAACTCGATGACGTGTTATTTTCCCCATAGAAAAATCACGTAATGTAGCTCTTCTCAATTCTGTGCCATATGATATGATCATATGTTGTCTTCACGTCTTGATAGTAGACCTTGCAGCATTTGATGCAGGGGCATTTTAACCTTCCATCATAAACTGCTCCACGAGAGTCAGATAATTTAATGAATTATCTTGCCCAATCGTAGTATGCTTCAGTATTTTTATTATAGCAACATATTCCAAAAAGTCACTACTTTCACCACTTCATCAAAATACTAACTATTTAGCAATATTAATTAGTCGTAATAAAAAATGCTTACCGAGGCTTCTGGATCCAGCTTTTATTTATAATGTCTATACAAGAAGCTTTGAAAATAGAGATTGCTTATTTGAGCTGAGCTCGTGAGACTAGTGAGAGAAAGTGAAAAAGACTAATGATACTAATACGATCAAACACTATGATTCAATTTTATTAATCACAAGTAGGATCAGCAAAATAAGTAATGGACATACCTATGATATAGGTACGAGAAGCAGCTGCCGAAAAAAGAGAGATTCTAGACTTGCTGGACCACCCTTTTCTTCCTGCATTATATGCTTCTTTTTAGGTCTATTATTCCAATATTTATTCCAGTGACAGATATATTTTCTACAAACAGAGATTATAACTGCTAATCTGCTATGGATTCGTAAAACGAGAGTTATTTTGGGTTTCACATGCCATGTGGCATGTGAAAATGTGACCGGTTGCACAGGTCAACCTGTGCGACCGGGTGCATACTCACTATTGCCATTTTTAATTTATGATATCTTGATTGAAAGCTAAGTGGCATACTTGCTCTGTGCTTAGTCTATTTGTGTTTATCTTTTGGCGGTTAAGAATCTCTCTTAGCTTTGAGATTTTATAATTTTCTTTTTCCATCGATAAATTGTTACCTTTATTGATAAAAAATAATAATTAATTAACTAATTGGCCCATATCTTATATCCCATATCTATACGACTATACCAACTCTATAACAAAAATAGAAATATCTTACAGACTTAAAACCTAATTCAATCTCATGAACATAAGATGCATTATAAATTTCTTGTCAAAACATAAGAAAGTATTAATAAGATTCAAACTAAGATGACAAAAACTTTATCATATAAAAATAATCATCAATCTCTATCTAAACCTCTAATAAATATTTCAAACATAACTTATAATCAAACAACTTCGCAAATAAAATTACTAATAACCATTAAACCATATAAATCGAAATTCAATTAATAGGTAGAAAAGACAAGTCAAAATAATTAAAATCCCTTGCTCCAAAAAAATAAATTCAAAAACAAATAAATAAATCCGAATTTGCGCCATAAACAACGTAGAAAAAAAATAAAATTGAAAAGGGATGAATACAAGAACAAAATCAACAAAAATCTGAACAACTTCAGAGATTAAAATAGAAATATGTGAGGCAAAAATACGGAATTGGATAAAGCTGACCTCTGAAACAATAATTTTCTGATCGGACGATTTGATTTTGCCGAAAGAGGAAGAGGATATATAAAGATGGAAAAACAACAATAATAATAAAATAGTTGCAGAAAACGAGAAAAAAAAATTTGATAGCAAGGAAAACATCAAGTTGAACAAATCGAAGAGGCTAAGCAGCAGATCGCTAGATCTTTTGCGATTTGGGGAAACTGACCTTATGATTGAAAAAGCAGGGTACACCGATTCACTCCAATTGAAGATTGAATGGAGGAGATTTCGAGGCTGAAATCAAATCGAAGGAGTTAGGGTTTTGTGATTGGAATTTGGGGAAAAAAAATATTGAAAGATCTACCTTTTCAATGCGCGATTAACTCCGAAAATTTCAAAGATCTTTGATGGCAAAGGAAGTAGATGAAATGAAAGATCGACATCGATTGAATCTGATTCTTCGGGCGCTAGTGACTGCTTCAAATGGCAATAAAGCTAGCTAGGGTTTCTTACTCTCATTGGCGGAGAAGTGAAAAGGAGAGAGGGATTTAGGGTTTGAGCGAGAGAGATTTGAGCAAGAGGGTTTGAGCGAGAGAGATTTGAGCAAGAGGGAATGAGGGGATCGAGAAGGGAGATGGGAGATGGGAGAAGGGAGATGGTTTGAGTTTGGGAGAAGGGAGATGAAAACAGACTTATATAGTGGCCCGATTGAATGGGTCGTGGGCTTAAGTGGAGTGGCCGGAGGGTTGGCCCAAATCTTCCCCTACGCCGACGACACATTAATTTCAGCCGTCGGTGTATCCGGTATATAAGTGACATATATAAGGGCCCAATAAAATCCCTGGATGCCCATAAAAGAAGTATATGCTCTCAACCGTTACCCTCTTGCTCAAGTATTAGGAGATAAGGATAAGCCACACCGAAAGGTAGGGCTGCAACAGAGCCGAGCCAGCTCGACAACTCGGCTCGGCTCGGCCCGAAAAATAAGAGCTTTTCTCTTTAGAGCTCGGCTCGAGAGCCAAGCTGAGTTGGGCAATTTGTAGCTCGAATGAATAGGGGCGAGCTTGAGCTAAGGCCGGCTTGGCCTAGCTCAGCTCTATGGCTCGGTTTATATATATATATATATATATATATATATATATATATATATATATATATATATAAGTAATTAACTTTGAGACGTCTATTTTACCCTTCAAAGTAATCATTTAAGTTTATCTAACGGTTACTTTGATGGGTAAAATAGGAACTTTTGCCCCCCACTTACCCTAATTTTCAATATATATATATAGTACGCACTATTACTCCTACCTACATATGCCTCCTGCAACTCAACTCCTATTGTTGATGAAGCTCTCTCACCTTCTCTCTCTCACAGAGTCACAATCTCACGCATACGGGCTACGCCAATCGGATTATGCAACTCAATTCCTACTACTACAAAAAACAAGACTATTAGCGGCAGCAAAAAACTGTCGCTAATACCCTTGCCGCTAATAGTCTTAATGGTGTTTTTATTAATAGCGGCAGTTTTTTAGAACAAAAAACTGCCGCTATTAGTCTTATTTTCTATAGTGTACTCTCCGATTTGAGTGATTTCTAAACCTCTCTCACCTTTTTTTTCACACATAAAAGATACGGCTGCCTCCTCTCTCTCACACGCAAGCACCCACCACTGTTGGGCGACTGCCAACAGGCTCAACACCAAGAGGGCAAGAACTAAACCTCCGGCAATCGTTTATTTATTTCATATGTTGCGTTGTGTTTAATCGTTCATTTAAATCTTTTATAGAATGCATATTTAATTGAGTAGAAGTTTTAAAAAGTAATAGGAGGAATTATTTTATAATAAAACATACTTGGCTCGAAGCTCGGCTCGAGCTCGGAGAGCCCAGAGCCGACCTCAGCTCGGCTCATATAAGGTAGAGCCGAGCTAGAGTTTACCTGAGCTCGGGCTTGGCCCGGCTCGGTTGCAGCCCTACCGAAAGGCAACCAATCGAAGACTTCATTTGAAAAAGCAAAAGAACCTTTGAAAGTTGATAAGTTTCAACTAAGACACTCAACTGGATAGGAGCATAAAGGCTGATGTTACGACCACACCCTTTTATGTTACAACCACCTCACTTAGACAAAGGAAAATCTGCTGACTGTTTTAAACGGGACGATGGAGACCTTTTTTCCGTCATAGTGTTTCACACAATAGATTTTGAGATCATGATCCTACTATCAGACGATCAGATGCTGATTTAAATGTGAGACAAATCCCAAAAAGAGAATGTGAACCACGTTTGACGGTACACTGATAATGTTCACTTTTTAGAATGTGTACCATATAGAATCAACATCTGACTATCTATGTAATATCCCGGATATTTTGACTTATTTTCGTTTACCTCGGTAAGCGTGTCCGAAAATTGTTGAGGAATATTTTTGGATTTTTGGTAAGCTAAGGCTATGATAAGACTTGTGACAAAAAGAAATTGTCGAAAAATGTGTGTAAGTCATGTAAGCGATGACTTACACAATAGGGTTGGTGTTTGTGTTTAACACCGAATATATTTTCAACTTAAGTGGATAAGTTGTAAATTATAAAATCTAGATATTATTTTTACTTGGCTTTTGGCTATAAGAGAGATTGTAAGAGAAGTTACACTTCTCTCTCTCTTGTTGGAAATTAAGCCTTAAGCCTTGCCTCATTTGACCTTAGATCTAGAAAGCTTGAGAGCTCCTCTTCCCATCTCCACCATTAATTAGCCTTGTGCTTAAAATCTGATCGGTTTGAACTCTTGAAATAGAAGAGAGATGTGGAGAGTGAGAAGTTCTATATGATTTTGTTGTGGCTGAGGCTGTGACCACCTCTTTATAAATATGGACTGATTTGAAGATCTGAACCATTGAGCTTGGAGATTGATTCCGGTGCGTGAATAGGTGCAACGGAAGCAACGATTTAAGCTACAAGAGGTAGACTTTTGAAACGTCCTTGTGTCTTTTTAGTTTATGTTTTGCTTAGATTAGAATATGGTGTGTTTAAATAAGATCTGATGGTTGTGGTTGAATAAGAAAGAAAGAGTTCGGACATGAAAAGTTTGACAGCCACAGACACAGACCTGAGGAAATTCGAGGGTTGAATTCCAAATCGAGTGTCGAATTTGGAATTCGACCATCGATTTGAAAATCGAGTGTCGATTTTCCAGTTTTATGAGCCTGATGCAAATTTTGAAAATCGAGGGTCGATTTCCAATTCGAGGGTCGAATTTGGAAATCGACCATCGGATTTCAAATCGAGGGTCGATTTTCAGATTTTTGTGACTGATGAGATTTTTGGAATTCGAGGGTCGAAATTGAAATCGACCATCGAATTTTGAATTCGACCCACGAATTTGAATTCGAGGGTCGAATTCTGTCCTGTTTTGGCATTTGATATTTTTGTTGGAATTTTTCTCAGCAAGCTTTTGGTTTGATTTTTTTGTTCTATATTAACACCGAGAGTGTTAATATATGTAGGTTTTGACTTTTGGGAGTCCTTGGTGAGGACTGCTTGTGCATGATATTAAATCTTCTTTGCTGAGGTAGGGGAACCCTATATTTAATTTGCACTGAATTATAAGTATACCTGATTTGACTGTTTCTTTTAAGAGGCATAAATTTGAAAATTCTGTTACACCTAGCATGAATAAGACTCTGCATATAAGACACAAATCATAAATTTGATAACCTTATTATAATTCGAACCTCAGAACCTCAGTTAATCTTTGAATCAGATCTTTAAATCAGAACTTCAGAAAAATCAGTTTTATGTTATGATTAATAAGCCTTGATATGTGTTAGCATTTGCATTCGATTTGAGGTTCATACGAACGATGCCCTAGATTCTACCAACCGTGTTGACGGTATTACTTTGGCGCAAGTTTCCCTCATAGCGTAGGGGCTTGTTGCACTTTAGAAATGGGTTCATGAACGACGATGGTCAGTAGGGTTTCCCATCGGTCACGTAGTCTGCTCTCATGCTATAGGAAATTTGGGAGATAAAATTAAGTTATAAACTAAAGACAAGAAGCATGCTAATTCAGAAGATTTTCGAACACATCTAATTTATGTACTCAGTTTTGACTCAGGATTAGAACTGGAGATTTAGTTTACAAAGCATCATTCGAAAACCATATTTGATCCGATTTCTGTCTTTTGAAAACCTTACTTATAATGAAATGTAATTATATCTGTTTCCTCTATTGGGCTTGGTTGTTAGCTCACCCTCGACTATACGTCACAGGTGCTGAGACTAACCTTGGGTTAGAGGATCTGGAGGACTCCGATTATATTCCCGAGGAGAAATTGGACATACCAGCTGAGGAGTTTTTCCCTTGATCTTAGATCCTTTATTTTGGTACTTTTGTCTGAATATTTTGGATATTGGGCCCTAGGCCATTATTTTGATTCTATTGATATCATTCGAGGAACCATTATTGTGAACCACTATTTTAGGTGTTGGATTGACCATCACTGGTGGTTCTTCTTGGTTCCTCATAGTGATATATTTTTGTTATTAAAAAGCTTATGTTTTTTAATTATTATATGCTTCGCCTCTGTCTTTAGATCTTTGTTATATTGTCGGCTTTTGTTTGTTACGGCTTATTGAGAAATTAATAAGTTGATGAACCGGCCTTTCTTATACTTTAGGGATTGGAAAAGTCGGGTCGTCACAATCTGATAGTAAGCCTATGAGCTCAAGCTCTACTGTGTGGAAGATTGGGACGGAAAATCATCTCCATCGTCTGATTTAAAGTGGTGTGGTAGTAACATAAACTGGTGTGGTAGTAACACCAGCCTTAAGAAACTATGGAGAATTGATGCTATTTTCTGTCATGAGCCGTATATAAGGGTCTTGCTATAATGAGAAATTTGAAACCAAAGCCTTTGAGTTAGCTTCTTCTTCTTCTCTATTGAATGGCATCCTCACCTGACCTGAGATCCAAAGTAGGCAGAGAGGCTTTTGATTTACTTGAAGAGTGCTTGGCAGCTTGTAAAGGTAGGCCTCGTCAGGTCCAAACCAAGGCTCCACCTCCTCCTCCACCTCCACCTCCACCTCCACCTCCACCTAAAAGAGAAGCTACAACCAAGCTCTGAAGATCCATGGGGGACTTTTGTTTGTAGACTAAAGGCATCCTAAAAACCGATTTCGTAGGGGGTTTTACCATTTTAGTCGTTTGTCACTATGGAAGTTTCTTGTTTTTGGCTAAGTTTAATGTCCTTTACTTTTTTGGTACTTTTTATGTATGTGCAAAGTTGAAAGCAGTGTATAAATAGTAGAGTTGGCTAGTTTTCCTTGACTTGCTTGACTAGGTTTTGGCTAGTGTCCCTTTGAACACTGATATATGGCAGATGACAGACAATAGACCATTCAACGGATCATTTACGTGGCGCGATGCAAGCGCAACGGTTCCCAGCGGCCAGCCACTTGCATTGCGCCACGCAAGTTGTCTATTGTTGGTCTGCTGTTTGAGGTCTACTCATTATAATTTTCCTCAAACAACATACCAATAATAGACTGCTTTTGTAATGATCTTAAAATTCAGAACAGAACTCGACTGCTTCGATAAGCATTCCTGACACGAAAATTGAGGTAAATTAAAAATTTAAATTAATATTATTGGGAATAATATTAATCCACGGTTAAGTGAAGTATGCGTGTGATTTCTTGGATAAGTCCGAATCTTGTAAGACCTTAGATGAGGCGTGGTACACCGAAGAAATTATGTATGTGCACCACACCGGAGTTTAAATTTAGAAGAAAAGTGAAATATCTAAGATATTTCATTTGTTTAGCTTACAAGGGAAGGAAGAAGGTTAGAATACATACCTTTCATCTTCTTCTTCTTGTTTCCTGATGAACTGTGGCTAGGTTGTTGTTCTGAGGGGCTACTTTGTGAAACCAAACGTAGAAGAGAACCTAGGTTGTGGTTATCCGAGCTAAGAGTGTTAAATCGACGTCGGTACGTCGTATTTGTTCTGCAAAGAGGTGTGCTATCACTGTGTGTTGAAGCGGAGCTACACATTTTCTCTTCCCAGTTGTGACGGCGACAAATTCTGAGTTTCAGATCCGAAACCCTCTTCGGATCGCATTCGCCGAGAAACCGAAAGTGACATTAAAGATGTGAGTTACTAGGTTAAAATTGTAAAAGTTAAAACCTAATAACTGTGTAGATGCAAGTGAATGAGTGTTTGTTAAGAATCATTAAGGATTCAAGATGAACATAAGGCAAGATTCATAATCAACATTTATAACAGAAACTGTCATATTTGATCGATCAAATTAGGTATTTGATCGATCAAATCTTAGATTGATTGATCAATGTGAAAGATTGATTGATCAAATCTTATATTCATTTAATGAAATAGTAGGTGTGTTTTTCTGAAAGTTCATGCCCGACGGTTATTGATCGATCAAATTTGAAGGTTGATCTATCAATTTGAGAAATGATCAATCAATATGAGAGGTTGATAGATCACAGGGAAGTGATCGAATTGTATAAATGAGTGTGCAAACAGGAGGACGGTATTTTTGAAAATTTAAGTCTGACTTGCTTGATTGATCAATAGGTAAATTGATCGATCAAATTGGGAAATTGATCGATCAAACAAGGAAATTGATCGATCAACTTTCCTCTGTTCAGTGTGAGTTAGTTGGGAGATTGATCAATCAAATTAGGTATTTGATCAATCAAATTGGATGATTGATCGATCAAATAAGGATATTGATCGATCAATCACCCCTGTTTCTGCTGTTTTGGTTTTATGGGTAGAACACTACTGGATATTGTACCAGTTGATCTCCTGACGTCTCTGACACTAAGTATGCTATGTCTATGGTCTAGGATCAGACCGTGATGCATTAAAAAACTTTGGATTTGCTTAAAAAGGTCCGATCTGAGGTAGGAGAAATTCAACCGAACTTGCATTTATTTTTGATCTCATGGGTTCATAGCTTCTGAGTTCTGATGCATGTCCTGATTTTATTTTTCAAATCATGTCTTGGTTTGATCGATTTCAGCTTGGGAAGGCCTGAAACCGAAACCAAACTGAACTTTTTGGTTTTATTTTTGCCAAATCAAACCCAAATCGGTACCCGTCCAAACCAAACCAAACCAAACCTGTGGTTCGGTCCGGTTTGGTTGGTTCGGCCAAAAAATGCACAACCCTAGTTTAGCAATTATAGCAAGCGTACTTTAGCCGATAATAGTAAGAGTTTAGCGTTTAGCCAATAATAACAAGAATTTAGCGGCTAAACTTTAGCCGATAATAACAAGACTGCAAGGGTTTAGCCGATGATTTCGCTCCCCATATAAGATGCCCAATAATAGCAAGAGTTTAGCAGCTAAACATTAGCCGCTCCCCATATAAAGTGCTCGATAACTTCATATTATCGTTTCAGGCAAGCCCAAAATCAATATATATATCAACCGATAATTTGAATGATCGGCGGATAGTTTGAACCATAATAGTTACCAAATCAGAATTGAAAAAACTGACAAGGCCATAAAATAAGGGCAAAATTCGTAAACACGCAATTAAGATACTGATATTACTTTTTTTTTTTTTTTTTTTGAAAAAAATGCATTTTGGTGTTCCAACTTCCAACGTACGTGTTACGAAAAAAGGTTTCTAGAATGATTTTTTTTTTTTTAAAAACACTGCTATTGTGGTAACTATGAAATGTGAGCACCAAATACAGAGGCCCACGTACTTTATACTAACTCAGGGTTTATCGTTATTAATGGTTGGGGTTTGAATTTGGCCTGTAGAAGTTACAGAGTTCGTCCTACTTAGTTTGACACATAATCACTAAAATTGTCGAATTTTTGAAAAATTCGTAAATAATTTGCAAATTTAAGGTCTCCTGAATTAATTTCGAATTATTCACGAATTTTTCGAAAATTTCTCCAAATCGCTGAATTTCGTGAATTATTCTCGAATAATTCCCGAAATTTTCAAAACAAATTATGACAAACTAATTTTTAAAATATTTTTTATCTTTTTTTTTATAATTTTAAATCTTTTATTTTTATTTTTAATTTTTCTCACCAATTTTTCCTTCGAATATTTCCCCGAACTTTCCGATTTTGCTAGATTTTTCCGAATTTTAACCTCGCCGAACTATTGCCGAACCCCGATTTTGTGACTAGGGTTTGACATAGTCCCAATTCAGACCTAACCCACCACTGTGTCTATCGAAGCTGTAACTGATGTATCGGCTGATACTGATATATATATATTGCATAGCTGACACGGTATGAGACAAAAAGCTATTAAAAAGAAAAGCTAATTTTTTTTGAATGCACCAGTATTGGCAGATATTATTATTGGCCCGGCCATATACTGATATGTATCGGTATTAGTTGATACTTGATTCCTTGGTGTAGGCCCGGCCATATACTCATATTTTTGTGTCAGCCGATACTTGATTCCTTGGGATAGGCCCGGCCATATATAAAATATGTTCTTATGGTAAAACACGCCTTCACATTTTTTTTTTAATTTTTAGTTTTTCCTTTGAGGGTCCTAAAGGTTTACATAATTGCCTGACATGGTTCGAATGTTTGCTTATTACCTAGCAAAATCCGAGATCCTCTAATTTTTCTAAAAAAAACGTGCACATGTGTCTTATTCACTTTTAATTGGCAAAAATATCCTCCTTACAAAAAATAAGACTCTTAGCAGCAATTTTTTGGAGTAAAAAACAAAAAATTGCTGCTATTAATAAAAAATCTATTAAGACTATTAGTGATAATTTTTTGTTAATAGCGGCAGTTTTTGGCTGCCCCTAATAATCTTATTTTTTGTAGTCCCTTTAACTAAAGACAAACATATTTATTTTTAAGTGAAACTGATTGGTCTCATAGGAAATTGTAGCCGACTGATCGGTCTTGTATGAGACCGATCAATTTCATATGAGAACTTATGGACTCATATGGGACCTTTACGATCTTATATGAAACCTTTGAGGCCTTATATGAGACCTCACGGGCTCGTACGAGATTGACACATCGCGGTCTCGTATGAGTCCGATTGGTTGTGGTCTCATATAAGACCGATCGAACTCCCTTAAAAGAATGTGTACATGGTCTTAGTTAAAAGACATTTTTGCCTATTAAAAATGAATAAAATGCACATGCGTATCAGAAAAAGTAGAGAGTCTCTGACCATCTTAGTAATAAGCATGGTTTGAAATTTTGTCCGAGATGAGAAATCTCGGACGAGACGTCTCGCGTCTCGGGCCCCAACGAGATGAGATCCTATCGTGAATCATTCTGAGATGCAACTTCAAAAATATTATTTTTATATTATAATTTATATTAAGTGTAAGACTTATACACTATTGAAAATGTACTACTCATTCTCTTTATATACACAACACTATTTTATTTTATCGGATCATATATATGTGATGATCTCGTGAATGGCTATGATGGTGTGTCAAAATCCATGCACGCTAATATCACTATTATTTTTACTTATTACCGGATTGTATTGAAGATCCTTTATCGGACGATATACAATTGATTTATAGGTGTGATTATTTAACCAAGATATGTCCCAATTACGAACAACCAATTGGTCTGTTTAGATTGATCTCAAATATTTGTCACATAACATAACAACGAAGTATTCTTTAATGGTGTAAGACCAAAGGCCCATTTTAATGGTGTAAAATTATTCAAAGGACTATTTTCGTTTCACGTAATCTCGCTGAGATGCGAGACGTCTCGGTCTCAAGGTTGTCCGAGACAACTCGAGAACCCGGGATTTCAAACGAAGGTAATAAGAGATAGATTGGACCTTGCCATGTACAAGGTAAACATTTTGGACCCTTATGAGTAATTTCCCCTTGAAAAAGCCAATTTGAAAAAACTAACCAATTAAAAAATTTTTGGGACTTTTTAATCATATATTTTATTTTTTCTCTGAATTTTTCAGGATTTTTTCCAGAGCTTGCCCAATTTTAAGCTTGCCGAATTATTGCGGGACTCCGAATTTGTGACTACCGTTACTATGGTTGAGGAGAGCCACACAGAATATGTATTTTTCCTCTAACGATTTTACGGAGAGAGGTTGTGCTTGAGAGGTTCAGAGAAGTTTGTACTAAAAAAGACCAAAACATAGCTAAATTTAGCCAAGGTAGCTAAATTTAGGGAAGACTACCTGATTAATAAAACGAAGTCCTCTATATTAAGAGCTGGATATATGTTTGAATTAGTTTCTAGTTACTATAAAGTATTATAAAAGTAGTCGTAAATAAATTTTGCCAATCCAAAAAGGGTTGGCGTCGTTTAGAGTTGCAATGGTCATGAACATTGATCTCAAGGCTGTTTATCTCTGCTCCTTGGCTTTGTTCTTTATCTCGTCGAAAAGCGACGCCGCCCCCCTCCCTTCTGCCAAAATTTTCAATGTTAAGAGCTACGGTGCCATCGCAGATGGGCAGACCGACAATGCCGAGGTGAGTTGGGTCGTCAATAGATATCAAATCAAGGATCAAAATTTCAGTCGAAATGACTGAAATTTTGGCCGAAATTATCGGTTTCAATCCCCACCGAAACGATAAATATGGACCGAAATTTCGGCCAAATTTTAGGTTTCGGCCGAAATTTTGGTCGAATTTTCGGTTTCAGCCAAGTCCGAAACTGAAATTTTGCCCGAAATTTTGATCCTTGTATCAAATATTTATATCTCATACATATACATGCACACGAGTTTATTTATGTGTTTCCCATGACATTTTGTAAGGGCGAGATCATTTGGACATGCAACATATGTATTAGTAAAATTGAATTAAAAGTACAAAGAAGACTTTTTGGGTATGCTCCCAACACCAAACAGGATGTCCCGTAAGGTGCATAATCCGCGAAATAATGGTGGCATGGTGGGGGCGAGGGCATCCCTTATGTTGCTTAGCCTTCTTGTTTCTTTTTCGGCTCCCTTGGGTTGGCCTCTCTGATTGGAGGTGATTTCATTTCGAAAGCTCTTCTCTTCAGGGCCTGTTTGGATATGGGAGAACCAGAGGAATACTTAGACTTGGATTCTATTATCCGTGGGTTTCCGCTGTTTGAAAGCGATTTAAGGGTCGTAATGCAAAACAAAAGTTTTCCGCTTATTTCCGAGTGAAAAGTTCGAGGGTATCCCTCGGGATTGCAATTTGCCGAGACCTCGGAAAAATGACTGAAGGAGTGGAGAATAAAAAGATAAGGGTACTCAATATCTTTATGGGTTGTTTGGGCTGGGATCAAATGTTGAGTTGGTTATGAATGGAAAGAGATTTGGAGAGAATTTGAGCTTATTTAGATTCTATCAAAATTCTCTTGTTATTTTTATATTTATCCTAATTTCTCATGAGAAAATTAAGATTCTAATGAGAGAGATAAGATTTAGAGAGGAGATATACGGACCTTATCTTGTTATTTATATATTTATCATAATTTCTCATGAGAAAGTAAAGATTTTAATGAGATAAGATTTAGAGAGGATATATAGGGACCTCCTAAAATTATTTTTTCTCAATTCTTTTCTCAAAAATAAACTCCAAAGCTCTCAACCACTAGGCTAATCTATAACTTCTGAAATTGTAATCAAACAATAATATATATTCATGGAAATCAAAGTAACAGAAAAAAATATTTATTCCATTTAAATAATGTTGGAAAAGTCGGGTTGCACATTTTTTCAGCTTAATCTATGACACATTAGATCTTCAAATCATGGGACTTCCATCAGGCAATATAATTTTGATTTCACATGTACACATTCCAAAAAATGAATGTGATTATGAGCATATATCGAACAGATTTTTCGGATAATTTATTCGAGAGGCGTGTCACATAAAATTAAGATATGGCCATCTAATGATTGGACCATAATCTCAAGATGTATTGTGTCGAAGATCTGGGAGTTTGAAATAGTATTCGTGGCGACAGTGAGGTGTTTAATTATTTTATGTTACTTGTATACGGGTATTAGTAATCGAAAATTAATGTTTGCAACCTGTAGTATCCACCAACCCAAAGGCGTAGCTCAGTTAGTCAGGCCTTGGGTTTGCTCCCCAATGGTCACCAGTTCGAGTCCCCTCACGGGCTACTGGAGTATTACCCGGTCGTTAGCTCCAGGGACTCGTGGGACTAGTCGAGGTGTGCACAAGCTGACCAGGATACCCATGGTTATCAAAAAAAAAAAAAAAAAAAAAAAAACCCTGTAGTAGTGACCCCATTACCCTTCTCATGGTACGCCCATATTCTCCACGCGGAATCAATATTTGATCGTTTGACAACAGACTTACGCTCATGATCAGTCATTTATATGGATGGTCATTTTTGTGGATGATCATATTTTTGATATTACAATTGTTTTTCAATTTGGATGATCTGTTGTGATATTGTGGCTAAGTTTACAAATGCAGGCGTTTATGACTGCATGGCTTGAAGCCTGCCATTGGCAAGGGAATGCTAGGTTGCTAATTCCACAAGGGGTGTATTTACTCGGCCCCGTAATCTTCGCCGGTCCATGCAATAGCCAACCTACGATAGTAGTACAAGTACAGGGTGTGGTGAAAGCTCTCACTGACCCCAGTGAATTCCCCGAGGATTTTTGGATCATGTTCCGAGAAGTCCACGGTTTGATGCTTAGTGGTGGTGGAACATTTGACGGCCAAGGCGCCTCTGTTTGGAAATACAACGATTGTAAAAAAACTGCGCATTGCCAGCTTCCACCCACGGTAAAAGCCTCTGTTTCGATCTCTGTCACAAAATTCTCCGAATTGATCAAATTTTTGGAAATTTTTTTCCTATTAGGTGGTCTGCCAAACTTTTTGCCTAGCATGCACTTGATTTGTTGATTCCCCAAAATTTTCTCGATTTGTTTTTGAACTTTTCAAATGTTTTTGAGTTTTTATCATTTTGATACATGCTTTAATCGTTCTTCGCATTGTTTTTCTAATGAAGTAAACCCATATGACACCCACCCTACCAAATGATTACCAAATCCAAACTCTATATAGTTTTGATGCACAATTGATTTAGAGTACAATGGGGGTAAAATGTAGCTTTCTATTAGTACTAAATAGAGAGCAACATTTCAAATTAAGAAGAAAATTGTTATAATTTTCTTTAACTTGGTTACTATGGTTTGGACCATTGGATGTGTCTTCGGTATGCAGTCTGTGAAATTTGATGGCGTAACGAGTGCTACGGTTACTAAATAGAGAGCAACATTTCAAATTAAAACAAAAATTGTTATAATTTTCTTCAACTTGATTACTATGGTTTGGACCATTTGATGTGATTTTGGTATGCAGTCTGTGAAATTTGATGGCGTAACGAGTGCTACGGTTCGACGGATCACTTCGATTGATAGCAAAGCATTCCATTTCAGTCTTTATGATTGTCATGGTTTTAATATGCATCACCTCAGAATATCCGCTCCCGCTAATAGCCCGAACACTGATGGAATCCATCTTAGCAATTCCAACAATATCATGATTGGTCGTGCATTCATCGGAACAGGTGACGATTGCATCTCAATCGGGAAAGGAAACTCCCAAGTCTCGGTCACAGGTGTTGAATGTGGACCAGGGCATGGGATCAGGTAACTGTTCTGATTTTAGTTGTTTCTGATTTTGTGAGCCTCCTGTCTGCAAACCTGTGTAGCTCATACGCCATCTTAGCTTTCGCAACACTTACTCATAAATAGAGACACTCATAAATTTGGGCATCCATATCAAAACCAATTGGCGCATGTGTTGGCCTGACTGAGCCAAATCACGTGGACAATTGAACTAAGTGATGTGGAGTAAGAAATGTCTGCTTTGATACTATGATAAATTTGGGCATCCATCTCAAAACGAATTGGCTATGAGTAGATACGGTCCATGATCTTCTAACAGGAGTGACAAGGCTATGACTATCCAATGTGGGATTAAACTTCAACACTTATTGTAACCAGACTCCATTTAGGCATTAAAAGTAGGCTCTCATGGATCTCTAACGAACCATTTAGGCATTAAAAGTAGGCTCTCATGGATCTCTAACGAACGCGTTACAGTTCGTAAAAAAATGGAGCAAGACTCCATTATCTTTATAACAAATGATAAGAAATGCATGGGAGGTTTTAAGCACTGGAAATCCTAAATATCTACCTTTTTTTTTTCATAATGCTACAGTGTTGGTAGTCTCGGCAAGTACCCAAATGAACAGGACGTGGTCGGATTAACCGTGACCAATTGCACACTCACGGGCACAACCAACGGAGTTAGGATCAAGACATGGCCCGGGTCGGAGCCTAGTCGAGCTACCGGTTTCACATTCGACAATATCATCATGAACGAGGTCCAAAACCCCATCATCATAGATCAACAATACTGTCCAACATCTTCTTGCTCAAGCGAGGTAAGATTCTTTATAAATGCCCACTGATAGGAATTGAGCCCAATGTCCTAGTGGCTGTGACCCAACTGTCGTATGGTTCAATGGGTTCGATCCTATCTAACACACTATCGCACAAAACAATATGTACTTATCTGATCGTTGATCTCCTACCATTGATTTGTGCATAGCCCTCTCGCGTGAAGATCAGCGACGTTCATTTCACAAACATCAAAGGAACCTCTGCCTCAAAGGTTGCAGTCAATCTCTTGTGCAGCGAGATTGCACCGTGTGAAGGTATTCAGCTTTTGAACATCAACTTGAACTACAGGGGCCCTAGGAAGGAGGGTCCAGGCCTCTCAGCGACGTGTTCCAACGTGAAAGGAGGCTCAGCCGGCATACAAATACCACAGTCCTGTCTGTAGCTGCTTAACATTGTATACTTATTATATCACCCAAAGATTAATGTTGGATATTTTCTGTAAGTTGAGGAGTTCTGTAATCTAACACACAGAAAACCAAAATGGTTACAAAAAATTGTAGTCTCAAATGTGACAAGAAACCAAAACTATTACTCTGTAATACATCCAACCCATATTTTAATTGGTTAGTTTTACCCATAGATCAAGGCAAATCACGATCATCACTCTAAATTTTATTGGTGACGTTCTTGATTTGCAGTCATCAATTGTGAATTTGTGATTCCTTATGAAAATGATCTTTTTCTTCTTGGTTTGAATATGGTTGTTGGTTTTTTGCATTAATCGCTATTATCATTAAGGAAAAAACAAGAGATCGATCGCAACCATCACTGAACGATGCATTGCAATCCAGACCATCCAATCTATGTGCCACCTCTTCCCAGTGGTCAATTGAATTCTATGCTCTAAATCATACTCATGTGATATTTTACATAAACGAATACTTTGTGTGCCAAGTGGCATCTACACCGAAGATCAAATGCCCGAGGCAACATGTACAAGATCGATTAGGTCCATACCCCCCAAAAATAATTTAAAATTTTATCTTATCCTCTGTCCAAAACATGGTCAAAGTTAGAAAAAATTCAATGCACTATGTTAATGGGGGAGAAGGTCATACTTTGACCACAATTTTGAAGGACAAATCAGTCACAAAAATAATATTTTTTTAGATCGCATGCCACATGCATGGCTAATGATGTAGGGATCCCTTAACCATATGACAATCACATCACAACTAATCAAACAGCACAATAATTTTTAATGTGTGGTAAAATCTTATCCCGAGAAATAAATCCACTATGAAATAAAGCAGAGAAACAGAGTTATCATGTATTATGCAATGAATAATGAACTAATCTAATTTCGTCCTTTTACATCACCGCCGATTTGTTTCAACAATCACCGATGAACCCATGACTATCTACTCAAATCAACGACCGACCAGTCATAGTGTGGTTGACCGGCCTGACCAGGGTCGACCGCCGAAGGCTACAGGCAACCGTGAATTAGATTTGGTTCTTGAAGTCGTTTGGTCACCATGAGTATAAACTTTTTGCTACTTCTTGATCTTCTAGAACTCTTGGCTATACAAAGCTAGTGCTTATACAGAGTCTGGCATGGTTGTGGCCAAGGTGTCAAACTCGGTATCGGTATCGGGTATCGGTTCGTGGAGACTGATACGAATAAGCCGATATGTATCGGCCGATACCGAGTTGTAGTGGCACCTTTTAATTTTTTTTTGTTTTTTTTTTTTGTTTAAGAAAATAGAGGTATCGGCCTATACACGATACGGTCGATACCAATACCGATATCCGAGTTGATACCTGATACATATAGACACCGATTCGTACCGGTATCAGACAATATTTGATATCATGTTTGTGACAACAAAGACTTAATACCTAGTTACCATTTTATCACGTTGAGAAACAAATGTGGGAAGACAATGCAGGATTGGGGTATGAGATTAGGATTTGTGGGTTTCACTCTACTCGATCGAATGCACATTGTAAAGCATCATTGCGGATGCAAGTTGAATCCCTACTTACCCACCAAGAGAAACATCTCATTTCACAACATTGGTAGTAGTGATCACTCAAAATGCACGAAAATAATTCAGGAAGCGAGCACGATAACCACGCCTCTAGAAGTGGTGGTCCTGAGTTTGAATCCCTCACCCTGTTGGCAAATCGTTAAGATCTTCTAGAGGAGCGTGGCAAATCATTAAGAGAAGAATACATTCTTAAGGACTTGTCAAATTGAATACCGACGTGTCAAAAAATAAGACTATTAGTAGCAGCCAAAAATTGCCGTTATTAATAAAAAATTGTTGCTATTACTCTTGCTGCTAATAGTCTTAGTATTTTTTTTTTGTTAATAGTGGCAGTTTTAGGTAAAAAATTACTGCCGCTAATAGTCTTATTTATTGTAGTGGTAGGTTTCAAATAGGTGGTATTCTCCTGGATGATGAAGCTAACCATCCAGCTACCCTCCATGGGCCGATTGAAGCCAATGATATTACCGAGGTAGAGATTAAGGTTGTATTTGGCATAGCTTTGGAAGAGTAGAAAAGAGCAGTTGCTGCTCTTTATTGTTGCAAATGAATATCAGGAGAGAGAAGGATTGGAGGAAGAAAAAAATAAGATGTTGCGCTTTGAAACATAAAAAACATACATGTTTAAAAGAGCATGAAAAATCACGCTCTTTTAAAGAAGGTTGTTTTTCCTATTTCATAGAGCAACCTCTCTTTTATTATCTTCCAATCCTTTTCTCTCTCCACCCATTTCTTTGCAATAACAAAGAACAGCTATTAAATGCATCAAAGTCTAGTGAGCAATCTCCATCATTTTGATTTCATACTCGGGTCGCTTTTTAGGATTTGTGTGACGTAAAATTAATAGATGTATTATCTGATAGTTCTGCTATGATCTAAAGATGTTTGGTGTAACACATTGAGAGAGAAAGAATTCTCCATCATTTTGATTCAAAGCCATCAAATGCCATCATTCGCCAAACTCAATCTCACAACCAAAATTGGGCCACAAATAAGCCTAAGGGCTCGATCGGCCGACCAAGTCCTATTACCACTAATTCAAAATAACTGTCTTTATTAGAACCCTACTTTCCCACTTCCTACAAACTACCACTACCCCACTTCCTACAAACTACCCAAACCTCCCACCTTCTACAAACTACCCAAACTACCCACAACCCCTCTTCCTACAAACTACCCTCTATATTGTATTATAAATATAGCATAGTTGTGCATTTGTAAAACATTGATTTGTAAAGCATTAAGGAATAATAAAGTGAAAACTTTATCCCATTAAGTTTTACAATATTTTTATGTTTATTTAACATGGTATCAAGGCCACTTGGCTCATGAATTTTTTTTTTCGTTGAATTTTTGGTTCATTAAATGGCGGACGGTCGTTCATCTATTGCGTCAAATTTGATTAATGATGTGGCGTCTCCCTATTATCTTCATCCATCCGATCATCCGGGTGCTACCCTCGTTTCAACTTCTCTTATCGGTGAAAACTATTCCACTTGAAAAAGATCGATGAAAATCGCATTGAAAGCTAAAAACAAACTTGGATTTGTTGATGGCACCCTCAAGAAACCAACTATGAACTTGGCAGAGCTTCAAGCATGGGATCGTTGCAATGACATGGTTTTGTCATGGATACTCAATGCCATTGACAAAAGTCTCACCAGTAGCATCATCTATGGCGATACACCACGTGACGTATGGTTGGATCTCGAAGAACGATTCTCACAAAGTAATAATCCTTGAGTCTTTCAACTTAAACGTGCAATATGCATGTTGCAACAAGATTAACAATCATTGGTAACCTACTATAATACCATGAAATCCTATTGGGATGAATTAGGAACTCATGTATTGACATCCGAATGCACTTGTGGAGCATTCAAAGAGCTTCAACAGTTTCAAGAAACAGAACGAGTCTACCAATTCTTAATGGGACTCAATGAGATGTATTCTTCCATTCGTAGCCAAATCTTAGTCATGGATCCTCTCCCCACGGTTAGTAAAGCATATGCCATTATTAACCAAGAAGAGAAGTAAAGACTCCTCCACTTGTCCGCTCTACACATCAATGATTCGGCGACACTCATTGCTAATACTAGGAATCTTAATGTTGGTGGAGATAACCAACACGATCGAATTAGTGGACAAGGCCGAGGACGTCCTCGTTGTGATCATTGTGGAATGATGGGTCACATAAAGGCAAAATATTATAAGATAGTTGGTTACCTATAAAGTTTTGGAAAAGGAAAATGGAACCAACCTTATAACAATCGCACTTCATCAAACGTTATTACTGTTCATAACGCTTCACTACTTGGAACACCTAGCAATCCTCGAGATGGGATGAATCCAACCGCCGATCATGCTCTCACCAATCTCTCGACAGAACAATACTAACAACTCCTGTGACAGCCCGAATTTCGGCACCTCGAAACCCCTGCCATCAGCACGATCATCTTGACCGTGCCCCTTAGCTAAGCACGGAACATTGGCATATCAAGCAAAATGAAATAGTAAATGAAACTGCGGAATTTAAATCTATATAAAAGCATTTCTCAAAAGACAGTTTTACCCTCATGCCTCTGCATGAATGGAGAACCAATCCGAACCATCGATGATAGCAAATCATCACGGATGGTTCGCCCCAAAAGAATAATCTCAATTTATACATGTACATTGTTTAGCCAAAACAAGGCTTGACATACCAAGCCGTACAAATCTCTATCCAAAAGCCCTCAAAGCGGCACAACGGAGTCCTCTAGAAGAAGTCCTCAGGAGGTGGCTCCAACTCTTCACCGGCCGCAAGGTCCGACTCACCGGGGTCAGCGCCTCCTGAAGCCTTGACAGCTGCTAGCAGTGGACCTGCGACGTATAGTCTATAGGGTAACCTACATCCTAGCTCAATAGGAAACAAAACACAGTTGAATATATAAATTATTACTCACATATATTTCATGATATGCCATGCATGATGTGTCTATGCAGTTACTGATGAAGACAGTTAAAAACATCACATTTTACTGGTAGCTTACTCATGTCTTTTATTTATTCATGAATGATGCTGAAAAGGCCTAAAGCAAAACTTAAACTTTCAACTTAAGTAATCCCCGAGCAATATAGCATCGAGCCCCGATGAGATACCCATCATCGTCATCTATATAGACACTTTTAACGTATTCCCTGGGAATACAAATAGTACCCAAGCCCCTTTCCCCTGGGGTTTGGTGGCGAGGTTTCACTTGTCTCAAATCAACACCCCTGGGGTGTGCTTATCGTAACGGATAAGCTCCGTGATCGCTTCACGGTTTCGCCACCAGACGATCACGGATATCCCGCCGTGTCGGGCCGTGGATATCCCGCCACCTATCAAACCTCAAATAACAAAAATATCGGTGCCTTACATATAGTTATTCACCGTGTAAATGTGCTATCTTATATCAGTTAGGCCCTATCAAATATGATTCAATCGTGGATACATCCCTGGGATGTATCCATTCACTTGTATCACACCTGATGCTCTAATCTCTTTACTTCTTCATCCCCTGGGGATGACTCATTATGATTACTTTTATTTATATCACACACACACACTTTTCCTAACTCTTTAAGCAATAAAACATTTGGGATTTCAAATCTATATCACTACATACATGCTCTTGTAAAATAAGGTACATGTTCAAGGAGTTCCCTACCTCAAGTCTTCGTTTGATCAACGCATCAAGGTCCCACGTGGTTCCTTGTGTACTTGCTCACACGTACCACCTATGGTACCACATAACATGTGAAACACATCACTAAGGATGCAATAAAGGAGGTCCAAGACCCCCCAAGAATCTCAAAGTCAAACTCAGAAGTCAGCATAAACTGGCCCAGTCGATTAATCGATTTCCAAAATTGATTAATCAAAAGTTAATATCGATTAATTGATTCTCAAATCGATTAATCGAGATTTCCATTCGATTAATCGAAACCTAATTCGATTAATCGAAATTCTCTGCTCTATCAAGTCGATTCTCAATTCGAGTAATCGAGTTTTCAAAATCGATTAATCGATCCCAAATCGATTAATCGAAATTACAAATCGATTAATCGAATCTTCATTTCGATTAGTCGATTTCATCAAGCCCATTTCTTTTCTTCACTGGAGTCCACTGTAGGCTCCCAGTCGATTAATCGATTCTCAAATCGATTAATCGAGATCCAAGGTCGATTAATCGAAATTGAATTCGATTAATCGAGATCGGGGTCCTGTGACTTTTCAACTTCTTGGCCAATTTCGATTAATCGAAACCCAATTTCGATTAATCGAAATTGCCAGATTCAGCCCCCTTTTTGGCTGTTCCTCTCAATCTCTTTCCTTAGTTTTTCCTCCATTTCTCCAAGCTCTTATCCCACATTTTACACCAATTCTAACTACAATTTAACCCCTTAATCCATGCATTTTAAACTACAAAATCTTACCTTTAATAAATCTCAAATTGATTTCAAATCAATGGTTGGAAAGGCTAGGGTTTCAGCTTTAGCTTGAACGGATTCTCCGCGTCGAATCGGTCTCTTTAATGCTAGAATCTCCCTTCCAATCACTTACAATAACTCTTGCTCAACCTCTTTACTCCTCTCTCTCTCTTCTTTACTCCTCTCTCAACAACCAAATACAGATTTTAGGGTTATTAAACCCTTTTATCTCTTTCCTCACTTGTGTGTTGAGCACATACACCGCGATAGGTGTATGCGACTTCATATTCACATCACACACCACGCAGTCAGTCAACTATTATATCTCATCCATTCATCACACTCTATGCTAACCATTGGACTCCTAATTGGTCAAACCTGTGACCAATCGGGCACGGATCCCGAGGTCACTGTTTAACGCAATTTTTCGGGATATTACAACTCCTATCATTACTCAATGCAAATAAAAAATCCGCTAATCTTGCTGGTAACATGTCATTATTTTCTTGCAATTCTGCTATTTCATTTCCTTCCACTACATGGATAATCGATAGTGGTGCGTCTGATCACATGACCCCTTATGCATCTTCTTTCACGAGTTTGATTCAAACTCCTGAAGCCAAACCTGTTAAGCTACCTACTGGTGATATGACAACCATCACACATGTTGGTTCAGCCAATCTTTCTAATAATATTATTTTACATGATGTTCTTTGTGTACCCCAATTTCAATTCAATCTACTATCTGTCAGAAAACTAACCCAACAATTGAACTGTGCTGCTATATTTTTTCTAACATTTTGTATTTTTCAGGACCTGTCATCGAGGAAGCTGATTGGAGTGGGTGAAGTAAGAGATGGTCTTTATCATTTCATCCAACCACCAACATCACCAACATCAACACCATCAGCCATGCATGTTACAAGACCAAACTCCAACCTCTGGCACATGCGACTTGGGCACCCTTCTACTGCTCGTCTATTTAATTTGTCTTCTCTTTCTAAAAATATTTTTCACTTTAACTCTCATTGTGATGTTTGTCAAATTTCTAAACAAACGCGCAATCCTTTTTCTTTAAGTGATAATTGTAGCAGTCGTCCTTTTGATCTAATATATTGTGATATTTGGGGTAGATATCCTACTGCATCTCTCACTAGTGCACACTACTTTCTTACTATTGTAGATGATTTTTCACATTGTACATGAGTTTATCTTATGCGTTTTAAATCTTAAATATATTCGTTTCTCACAAAGTTCTGTACAATGATTAAAAACCAATTTCAAAATCCTATTTGTCAAATAAGGACCGACAATGGCATGAAATTCTTTCGACTGCTATGCAAAATTTTTTCCACGAACATGAAATTCTTCATCAACGAACTTGTGTTGAAATCCCACAATAAAATGGAGTGGCAGAGCGAAAACACTGACATCTTCTTGAAGTAGCTCGAGCCTTACGTTTTCAAGCCAACTTATTATTATATTTTTGGGGAGAATGTGTACTCACTGCCACTTATCTTATCAATCGAATTCCTACACCAAACCTTAATGGTAAGACCCCTTATGAAATGCTTTTCAATTGTACCCCTACCTATGACCACCTTCGGACATTCGGGTGTCTTTATTACGCTCGCACATTAAGTGCACATTGCCATAAATTTTTCCCCTGTGCCTCACAGTGCATATTTGTCGGATACCCTTTTGGTCAACGTGGTTATCAAGTTTATGATATTAATACTAGATGTCTTTTCACTTCTCGTGACGTATTTATTGAATCTACATTCCCTTTCCAATCACAAACAAAGTTCATCTCTGAATCCATCCCCACTGTACTTCCTTTACCAGTTAATGATCAAGGAAATATTACTATTGGTTTGGAAGATCACCCTTTTACATTTCCCATTCCCGACATAGCTCATAATATTCTTCCACCTACAATCCAACCCCATGAACCTAATTTAGATATTACACCCACTCTACAACACCTTGAACCACGTCGATCTCAGCGAAATATTACACATCCATCTCACCTTAAAGATTTTATTTGTTCTATTTTATCTCACAAGACTTCTCATACTTCATCAACTGTACAGGTATCTACAGGTACTACCTACCCTATTTCTAAGTCTCTCTCATATGCACGTTTTTCTCCTAACCATATTGCTTTTTTATCTGCTATTTATTCCTATGAAGAACCCCAAACTTTTTCACAAGCTGTTACATATCATTATTGGCGTGATGCAATGTCTGCGGAGATAGATGCATTACAACAAAATCAGACATGGACTTTACAATCATTGCCACCAGGCAAGAAACCTATTGGCTGTAAATGGATATACAAAGCCAAATATCGGGCCGATGGAATTGTAGAACGATTCAAGGTTCGTTTAGTTGCTAAAGGTTACACTAAAAAAGAAGGGTTAGATTATCATGAAACCTTTGCTCCTATTGCTAAACTCGTCACTGCGCATTGCCTCTTAGCCGTGGCGTCCATTAGAAACTGGCCTCTTCACCAACTAGATGTTAACAACGCCTTCCTTCATGGGGATCTGTACGAAGAAGTTTATATACAAATTCCTCCTGATTTCTCTCGACAGGGGGAGCATCTCGTTTGTCACCTGCACAAGTCCCTCTATGGCCTCAAACAAGCATCACGTAACTGGTTTGCAAAATTTTCTACTACCCTCAAAGATGCCGGTTACTCTCAATCAATTGCAGATTATTCTCTGTTTAAACGGTACAAGGGTTCTACATTCACAGCCGTCTTAGTATATGTCGATGATATCATCGTGACAGGCAACTGCAACACTTCTATTAATAATCTGAAGATCTTTCTCAATAATCGTTTTCATATCAAATATTTGGGCCTCCTAAAATATTTTTTAGGAATTGAAGTTACACGATCTCCAAAAGGTATTTTTTTGAGCCAGCGAAAATATACTCTTGACATACTCGTTGATAGTGGTCGTCTTGAAATTCAACCTACTACATTTCTAATGGAACAAAATCTCCGTTTAACCAACGAACATGGCGAACTTCTTCATGATCCAACAGTTTATCGTCGCCTAGTTGGTCGACTCATTTACCTTACTATTACAAGGCCTGACATAGTTTACTCTGTGAATATTCTTAGCCAATTCATGCATCAGCCTCGTCAACCACATTATGTTGCAGCTACTAGAGTACTCCGATATCTCAAATCTTCTCCAGGCTAAGGCATCATGTTACCATCCGATAATTCTTTCAATCTCTCCGCATACGCTGATTCTAATTGGGCAAGTTGTCCCATGACACGGCGCTCTACCACAGGATACTTCATCAAGCTCGGTTACAGTCCAATTTCATGGAAATCTAAGAAACAATCTGTTGTTTCTCGCTCTTCCGCTGAGGCCGAATATAGAGCTATGGCCAATGCTACTTGTGTACTTGTCTGGTTAAAGGCACTTCTTCAAGATCTCCGAGTTTATCATCCAAAATCTATGCAACTATTTGGTGACAATCAAGCAGCACTTCACATTGCGACAAATCCAGTCTTTCACGAACGCACAAAGCACATCGAGATTGATTGTCATTCAGTTCGCGAAAAGATTACTTTAGGCACCCTAGTCACCTCCTACGTACACACGCGCAATTAACTAGTAGACATCTTTACCAAAGAACTAGGTCGTGATCAATTTCAATTTTTACTTCGCAAGTTGGGCGTTTCGAATCTCCACGCTCCAACTTGAGGGGGAGTATTAGAACCCCACTACCCCACTTCCTACAGACTACCACTACCCCACTTCCTACAAACTACCCAAACCCCCCACCTTTTACAAACTATCCAAACTACCCACAACCCCACAACCCTACTTCCTACAAACTACCCTCTATATTGTATTATAAATATAGCATAGTTGTGCATTTGTAAAACATTGATTTGTAAAGCATTGAGGAATAACAAAGTGAAAACTTTGTCCCATTTGTTTTTACAATATTTTTATGTTTATTTAACAGTCTTGGCCCTTATAGCAGCATTTGATGCTTAATGGTTAAGCCCAACTCATGCTCATTAGGCCGGTAATTTCTGGCCATTTCTAGCCCAAGATGAATGAGGCCCTTCAAGAGCCTAATGGACCCCTAAACCATTTTCATCAGTAGTTGGGAGTAAGTGATAGAAACAGTATATTTAAGTCAGAAAAATAATAATCAGATTGCATGAGGTTTGGTCATCCACTTATTTTTTGGAACACTATTTTCGGAGGAAGAAATCACTAATATGCAATCTCATAGAATGTAGGAATACATTGAAATTTCAATCCATTATTTTAGTCAAATGAAGTAATTACAAATTTCTGAGCCAAATCTATATACAATGCTTAAACATCCAAACATGAGATTAGCAAATCCAAATATTTCACATCCTGGATTTGAAATACCTGAATTTGAAAATCCCAAATTCAAATATTCGTTTCCAAACACACCCATAAAAGGTTTTTCTAATCCCAATTGGAAGTTTTTACTAGTCGGAGACTTCAATGCTTTTATTTTCCCAGTGAGGAAAGAAGAAGAGATCCTCCCATCCAGTCTACCATGCAGAGTTTAAAGGACTTTTTAATAGCAATGGGTTAATAGATCTATGATTTGAAGGTAATAGGTTTAGTTGGTGCAATAACAGATTGGGTTTTCAAAGAACTTTGGAAAGAATCCACTAATGTTTGGTTTCCGCAATTGGATCTACAATTTAAATATACCAATAGTGAAATAGTGTCCGTGCTTCTTATCATTGCCCTTTATTATTTTTGGTAAAGAAAAGAGTGGTCCTCGAACGTTTAGTTTCTGGAATTTTCTGACTACTAGACTAGATTATTTGAAAGTGGTTCAAAATTTTTGTCAGATAGACTTGGGGATTCTCCAATTTATAGAGTATTTGGGAAACTTAAATGCCTCAAACCTTTCGTTAAATCTCAAATGCTTGTAGCTGTAAATGAGGTGGAGGAATTTTTTGGAAATTTTTATTTTTTTGATGATGTCATAAGGCATAGACAATCTGGATGTGTCTTATATATCTAAGAGAATATAATAGTTTAGGAACAACACTTGGGGAATAAATCCCACATAACAAAGCAGTCACCTTGAGTGACACAGGGAAATAAATCTGACCCAACATCTCTCACCTTATCAATATAAGGGAGGAAGCAAACATGGAGTGTAGAACTCATGACCTCAAGCCTCACAAAGGAGGGAGGATAAAATGATGTGGAGGAATTAGAAAAAGAAATGATGGAAAAGGAATGGAACCAAAAAATTCATTATGATCGTTTGGCTGCCAGAAAAAGTATCATAAATTCTACAAAATCGACGAATCTATGCGGAGAAAAAGGTCTACATATAAATGTATCAATGAAGGGGATGGCAACAAAAAATGTTCATGACGTCACTAAGATCAGAAATACAAAAAATAAAATAAAGTGTATACATAATTCTTGTGACAGCCCGAAATTTTCCAACACGATTTTCTGAAATATATTTTTTTACAACTTTAAACCAAATGGGAAAACCCGAACCGCCAGATCGCAGAACACAATCATAATACAGAATTATCTTGATACACCCACGCAGTGCGAAAATCAAAACAGATTTCATATCATAAATGGAATAAATAAAAATTTATTTTCTATACTGAACAGTAGCCTAACAAATTTAAATCTACCGGTGACGGCTGACCATCACCTAAATAGTAGTGTACAAAATGTATATATTGTAATGACCCGAAAAAAATCTGAACCCGAACCTGACTGAAACCGTGTGCGTATCCGGCACGAAAAACGAGGTCTACCCATTAAGTATTTGGGCATTCCATTATTCTCTTCTAGAATGACCCACTCTATTTGCGGCCCTCTTATTCACAAAATCAAGAATAGATTGGAAAGTTACAAGGGACATTTTCTTTCTCATGCTGGTCGACTAATTTTGATTTCTTCAGTTTTGAGTAGCTTTCAAGTTTATTGGACGGGGGTCTTTGTCCTACAAAAAAGAACTCTTAAAGAGATTGAGAATATCTTTTTTTGCTTTCTTTGGAGAGGGCCGTCTTTGGCTCAATCTATGCATCCCATCAGCTGGAAGAAAATTTGCAAATCGAAAGAGGAAGGCGGTCTTGACATTTGGAGTCTTGCGGATTGGAATCAAGCAGGAATGGCAAAACTTTTTTGGTCAGTTGTTCAAAATGATTGTCTTTGGGCCCATGCTATGCGTGCAAAATATGTTGGGCGACAAAGCATTTGGAACTGTTCCCTACCTTGTGATCCTTCTTGGGCGTGGAGAGGAATTCTGGCAGCCAGAGATGTTGTTTTACGCAATTGTCGATCAGTTTTGGGAAATGGGGATACTACTAGCTTCTGGTTTGATCCTTGGGTTAATGGCAAATCCCTCATTCCTACTTATAGTAGAAGACTCCTTCATCAGTCAGGTCTTGATGAGAACACTATGGTGAGTGATGTGGTTCAAGATGGAGGATGGATACTGCCACCTCCCTCAACGATTCACATGGAAGAGGCTTGGAAGGATGTTCATAATATTGATGCGCCAACCTTGGATCAACAAGATAGATGGATTTGGGGACCATCTAAGAATGGAAAATTTTTCCTTCGGTTTGCTTGGCATACTATTATATCTCATGGTATAGTGGTTGATCGGAAAGGTTTCATTTGGAATTCGGGGAATATTCCTAAATACTCCTTCTATGCATGGCAAGCAATTAACTTTAAACTCATGACCATGGACAATCTGTGCAAAAGGGGTATTATTATCCCATCTAGATGTGTTTTATATTGGGCAAATTCAGAAGATACTGAACATTTATTTTTTGGATGTGAATATTCTCAATGGATTTGGCAATCCATTAAATTCATAATGGGAATAAAAAATAACAATACACTTCCTCTGATTGAAGAATTGAAGCGATGTATGGAAAAATCTAAGGGGAAGAAAAGGAAGGATCATATCATTCGAAATACATTTTGCACTTGCATTTCTTTCATTTGGAGAGAGCGAAATGATTGTATCTTTAATAATGTGATTACTCATAAGAAGACGATTCTTCACAATATCATTAGAGAAGTTTCTTTTCGAGTGGAGGCTTTAAAGCTTCCAGAAGATGATGACTGTTGATGAGTACTGAAAAATGAGGATATTTCACCCCTAAATACCTATATTTAGCTGTCCGATGAAGGCTATCTGATAAGATTGATTAGATTTGAAGTGTTTCAGGTAAATACAAGCCAAGTATAGAAAACAGTACAAGAATTCTGAATATAATGCCAAAACACTGCAATTTCGGGTAATCAAGAACTTGGTGCGACTTGCGGCTAAATTTGGACCTTCAAGACGGCCGAATTACAAAATTGTCAAAACATGAAAGTTGTAGATCTTTTCGTCAGCTTTCCACCGGCGCATGAATCGTCTCAATTCGAGTTCGGGACAGAAAGTTATGGCCGAAATACTGAAGCAGTGTCTGAACCACAAGAAAGTGCTGATTTTCACGAATTTCTGGGGTCGATGCATCGACCCTACAGGTCGATTAATCGAGCCAGAGTTTCAGTCTGACACGAATCTGACACTGGAAACGTGATTTTTTGGATTTCTTGTTGGCTCGATGCATCGACACCCATGAGTCGATTAATCGACCCTAAAAAGTCGAATTGGGAGACCTCTGCGCGACGGATTCTATTTAAAGACTCAAACACTTCGGATTAGAGATCTTTTCAGCATTAGAATTACGTAGGAATTAAATTTAGGAGAGAGTTTTAGTTTTCAGTGTTCTTAGTTTTTAGCCATTATTTTTCATAAAAATAGGAAGTTTTATTATTTCTTTTTGAGAGCTTTGTTCTTTAATTTTTCAGTACTCATTCCTTCAGTTTATAAATTTTGTTCAAAGTTTATTTCCTGCATTTATTTCGTTTCTGAAGATTATCATCCGTGTGGATCAACGTAATTTATTTTGAAGCTCGAGGTAATTTTAATTAATGTTATTTTCCCGTATTTATTTATTTATGTCATTTATTTTCAATATGTGTGGCTAAATTTATAGGGATGGGGATCTAATGATTCCCATCCGAGGGATGTACTTTTAATAATATAAATTAAGGATTAAAATATGAGATTTTATTTTTATGGTTGTTGTGCTATCATGAATGGATGAAATCCCCGCCACTAACCGGGATCGCGTGTGCCGAGTCATGCCCGGGATCTCAGATCTGTGACGGTAATTTTACCCTATCATTGTTATGGTCTTTGTATTTTCGTTGTGTGGATTTAATTATGATTATGTTCTGGGATCGAGTGTGCCGAGCCATGCCCTGAATCTTGGTTCTGTAATGGTAATTTTATCTTAAATATCCCTAATCTGAATAAAGTGTGCCGAGCCATGCCCTTGATTTCAGATTTGTAAGTGGTATTCTTGTTGGAATTTTCACCCACTTTAGGGATGATTTTTATTTGAACCTGAGATCATGCGTGTTCAGCGCGTGCCCTTGATCCCGCGATCTATATGAAAATCATCTAAGTCCTAATTGCAGGGATGCAACGTGGAACCTATTAGGGTGTTGACCATTGATCTTCCATAAAAGATGTTTGTTACCAATGAAATATCTCATAAGTTAATCCTTAGATTTATATTATAGGAAGAACGGACCAAAGATGGGAGGATTTAGTATCTTCATCTTTATCATCATCTTCACTTTTATTTTTGAATTATCAATTGAATTTTAGTTTGTAGTCATTAATTACCACCAACCGCTTAAATCATAAAATTGATAGAATACTGTTAGATCTTAATAGATTTCTAGAATTGCTTGTCTCTTTTAGATGTTTCAACATTAATCCTCGTGGGAACGATCTCGTACTCCGCACCCACTATATACAAACCGATTCGTGCACTTGCGAGTAAAACATACATTAAAAATAAGACATCAAGTTTTTGGCGCCGTTGCCGGGAATTAAATTTAGAAAATCTGAATTTTTGGTAGACAGTAAATTTTAGGAATTTTCGAGGATTAAAATAGTATTTCTGCTTAATTAAAAATAAAAAATAAAAAAAAATAAAAAAAATTTTCCGGAAATTTCAAATTTAAAAATTTTAATTTAAAAAAAAAAAAAAAAAAAAAAAATTTTTTTTGAAGGTCGATGCATTGACCCACACTGTCGATGCATCGAGCTTGCCTCGATTGATCGAGTTATACTCGATTAATCGATTTAAAAAAAAAAAAAAAAAAAAAAATTTAAATTTTATTTTTGTTTTGAGGTTTTTCTGCCGGAAACCTCCGCTCTGTGCATCCTTTGTATGCACACTAGGTCTTCTAAAGAGAGAAATTTAGAACCGTTAAATTCTGAGATCGAACGTGCCTGCCGATCGAATCGTAAGGACGCTAGATAAAAGCAGAAATTTTTAAGTGAATTATCCACTAAAGTCAATATGACTGACAACATGAATGGGCAACTCGAACAAGAGGAAGAACCAACATTGAGAGAACTGTTCTCTCCGATAACTACAAATACCCCATCATGCATTGTATACCCCGCCACACCTGGTGGCCGGTTTGAAATTCGGACAAATGTCATCCAAATCCTTCCAATCTTTCATGGCATGGAGCGAGAAGATCCATACCAGCACGTTAAAGACTTCGTCAAGTTCTGCATCTGTTACCAAAATTTTAAGAATCATTGAAGAATTTAGATCGCGCTTATTTCCTTTCTATAAAGGATAAAGCTAAAGCATGGTTAAATTCTCTACCATCGGATCCATAACCACCGGGATCGATGGTCAAAAGTTTCTATCAAAGTTCTTCCCTATGGCGAAGACGAATGTTTTAGACGTGAAATCACGGATTTCACGCAAGAGGAAGATGAGAGATTATATGAAGCTTGGGATAGATTCATGGATCTCTTACTCAAATGTCCGCATGGATACTCAAAGTGGAGACTAGTCCGGTGTTTCTACAATGGATTAAATCAACCAAATAGACATCCGTGGAGTCAATGAATGGCGGAGGATTCTGAGCCTTAAAGAAACCGAATCTTATGCTTTCTTAGAAAAGTTAGTGAGGATTCTCAAAGACTGGATTTCACAAAGACTCGGGAACAATCAGTCAAAGCCCGGGATCAAGCCGGGAGTTCAACCAAGAAAGGAGGACTATATGTAGTCAAGGATTCCCCAGACCTGATGGCTAAAATTGATTTCCTCACTCAAGAAGTGGAGGAATTGAAAGTAAAGAAGAATGTGCATATGGTCAATACACAACCTGAGCCATGTTCAATTTGTGCAAGTCCAATGCATATGGCAGATGATTGTCCTTCAATGCAGAACTATCATGAAGACACATCCGAATGCTTAAATGTCAGAATAATTATGGGCGGAATCAAGGAAACGTTTTCAATGAGAATAACCCAAATAGCTGGAGATACCACCCTAATTTCTCATGGAAACAAGATAATCAAAGAATGCAGCCCAGGAAACAGGGGATGAACTTTTATCCCCAACAAAATTTCAATCAAGGACCGCAGCAGAACTACGGTCAAGGGCAATTTCAGCAGCAAGGGTTTAATAACCCGAATCAATTTCAATACAATCAAAATCAGGTTGGGCAGCCACGGCAAATGAACCAGAATTTTCAGTTTATACAACCAATGGGAGGTTATCAAAACCAACCACAACAAAATATCGTGCCGACATTTTCGCCACCGGGATTTAACAACCCACAGGGAAATCCTGCCCAACGTCCTCATACACAAACTCCTTCTACTGAGGACCTGATGAAACTAATCCATTCTCACACGTCCTCAATCTCTAAAATAGAGACCCAAATTGGGCAATTGGCATCCTTACTTTGTGAAAGAGAAAAAGGTTCGTTTCCAAGCCAACCTGTTCCTAACCCAAGGGGCCAAATGGTTGTTGAACAAACATCATCTTCAACACAAGAGGAGAATCAACAACAAATTCGGGCGATCACAACGTTGAGATCTGGAAAGCAGGTCGATAACAGAGTAGTGTTGCCAGAGGAGGAGGAAGAGTCTGATGGAGAGAAGAAATCTGAAGAGAGAGAAGAAATTGATGACAAAGTACAGGCAAAACAAATATCAGATGACAAGAGTGAACAGAAGAAAAGTCTTGTTCCGAAAGCACCGTACCCACAAAGATTGATGGCACCACTGAGAAATCGCGATGTGGAAGGAATAAATGAGATTTTCAAGCAATTAAAAATTAATATTCCTTTCTTGGATGCCATCCGTCAAGTACCTGCTTATGCTAAATTTTTGAAGGAATTGGTCACAATCAAAAGAAAGACTAATATTCCGAAAAAGGCTTTCTTAGCCGTGCTGGTTAGTTCAGTGTTGCAAGCAAAGCTCCCAATCAAATACAAGGACCCAGGTTGTCCTACAATCTCGATCATTATCGGCGATAACCGTATTGATCAGGCCCTTTTGGACTTAGGAGCAAGTGTCAACTTGTTGCCTTATTCTGTGTATAAGGAGCTAGAATTGGGAGAACTTAAGACCACTGCAATGACCCTTCGCTTATGATCGGTCCGTAAAGATCCCTCGAGGAATTGTAGAAGATGTCCTCATCAAGGTGGATTCTTTCTACTTTCCTGTAGATTTTGTTGTTCTAGACACTGAACCGACATCAAACTTGAAGAATAATATTCCAGTGATTCTAGGAAGACCATTCCTAGCAACCTCCAATGCGCTGATCAATTGTCGAAATGGGATCATGAATTTGTCATTTGGAAATATGACAGTGGAACTCAACATTTTTAATATTGCCAAGCAGCCCATGGAGGATGACGAACATGCACAAGCATGCATACTCGATGAAATTGTAGAGGAAATATTTAATGCATCCAATCAAGATCCTCTAGCGACTTGTTTTGGCATTTTGGAGAAAATTTCATGTGGATCAACTAATCCAAGAAGTAAATCACATGTTGGATTCCACACCACGCCCTGGGTGAAGAACAGGAAATAGAGTGTGGAACTCAAATTGAATTAATCAAGGAAAAGCCGAAAGAGGAGGAGAAAGTGTCCTTAGAACTTAAACCTCTTCCGGAAAATCTCAAGTATGCCTACCTGGGGGAGAATGAAACTCAACCTGTTATCATATCATCAACACTGGACGCGAATCAGCAAGGCCAACTCATGAATGTACTCAAAGAGCACAAAAGTGCCCTCGGTTGGTCGATAAAAGATATCAAAGGCATTAGTCCAACGGTGTGTATGCACCGAATCCATTTGGAAGACAATGCTAAGCCTTCTAGGGAACCACAAAGGAGACTGAACCCTATAATGCAAGATGTGGTCCGAAATGAGGTAATCAAACTTTTAGACCCCATCTCGGACAGTAAATGGGTCAGCCCCACACAAGTGGTCCCTAAGAAATCGGGAATCACAGTGGTTAAGAATGAAGAAAACATACTGGTCCCTACAAAAATTCAAACAGGGTGGAGAGTGTGCATTGATTATCGGAAGTTAAATTTGATGACGCGAAAAGATCACTTTCCACTTCCGTTTATTGATCAGATGTTAGAAAGATTGGCCGAGCATGAGTACTATTGCTTTCTCGATGGCTATTCCGGGTATAACCAAATAGTCATTGCACCGGAGGACCAGGAAAAGACCACTTTCACATGTCCTTTTGGTACTTTCTCCTACCGACGAATGCCGTTTGGGCTTTGTAATGCACCAGCTACATTCCAAAGATGTATGCTGAGTATTTTTTCGGATATGGTCGAGCGATTCTTGGAAGTCTTCATGGACGACTTCTCGATACATGGAAACAGTTTTGCTGACTGTTTGAATCATTTGTCGCTAGTGCTTGCACGATGCCAGGAGAAGAATCTTGTTCTTAACTGGGAGAAATGTCACTTCATGGTTAAAGATGGCATTGTTTTGGGACACATCATATCGTCCCAAGGTATCAAGGTCGATAAGGCTAAAGTTGATTTAATTGCCGACCTACCACCACCAAGGACAGTGAAGGAAATCAGATCTTTTCTGGGCCACGCCGGTTTTTACAGGCGTTTTATTAAAGATTTCGATGAATATACGGCAGCTGCAGCTTACTTTCCAAAGATGTCCCATTCATCTTTGATGATAAATGTTTGCGAGCCTTTGAAACCATTAAGGCCGAATTAATAAAAGCTCCAATAATTCAATCTCCGAACTGGGCCTTCCCGTTCGAAATTATGTGCGACGCCTCTGATTATGCAATTGGAGCTGTTTTGGGGCAACGAATAGAAAAATTACCGCATGTGATCTACTATGCGAGTCGCACTCTCAACGATGCCCAGTTGAACTTCTCGACCACTGAAAAGGAACTTTTGGCGGTAGTTTTCGCGTTGGATAAATTTCGATCCTATTTATTAGGATCTAAAGTTGTAGTATTCACAGATCACGCTGCTCTGCGATATTTGTTCGCTAAGAAAGAGGCTAAGGCACGTTTAATTAGGTGGATCTTGTTGTTGCAAGAGTTCGATTTGGAGATCAAGGACAAGAAGGGTTCAGAAAATGTGGTGGCCGATCACTTGTCCCGTATAATTATTGAGAAACACGAACTGTTCGATCTTGGAGCACTTCCGGATGAGCACGATTGTTCAGGATTGATTGCCCACCTTGGTATGCGGATCTTGTCAATTTCCTAGTCACCGAGAAATTACCTCACCATTGGTCAAAGAATGAGAAATCTATTTTCTTAGCTCGGGTGAAACACTATTTTTTCGAAGATCCATACTTATTCAAATCGTCTGATCAAATCATACGACGATGTATTCTCGAATCGAGCAACCACGAATCATCTCGCTCATCATGAGTTCGCTTGTGGAGGTCACTTTAGTTCCAAAAGAGCACTAAGATCTTTCAAAGTGGTTTTCTTGGCGACGATATTTAAGGATTGCCATCAACATTGCAAATCCTCACACAAATTGCCAAATGCTAGGTCAATCTCAAAGCGCAACATGATGCCGCTCAATCCAATTTTAGAAGTTGAATTATTTGATGTTTGGGGATCGATTTTATGGGTCCTTTCCCGAATTCATTTGGTAACACGTTTATTCTTGTCGGTGTTAACTACGTTTCGAAATGGGTAGAGGCCGTGGCTTGTAAATCTAATGATCACAGAGTAGTGATCAAATTTCTCAAGGATCAAGTGTTTTCACGTTTTGGCATTCCAAAGGCGATAATCAATGATGGTGGAAAGCACTTTTGTAATAAAGTGTTCACCCAATTAATGAAGAAATATGGTGTCACACAGCAAGTTGCTACACCATACCACCCTCGCATAAGTGGCCAAGTTGAAGTCTCTAATCGAACTTAAGCGGATTTTAGAAAAGACAATCAATCCGAACCGTAAAGATCGGGTCGTTAAAGTTTAATGACGCTCTATGGGCGATAGAATCAAGCATTTAAAACTCCGATTGGCATGTCGCCGTATCGGTTGGTCTTTGGTAAAGGATGTCACCTCCCGGTTGAATTGGAACATCGAGCATTTTGGGCCGTTAAGTCATTGAATTTCGATTTCCTGAAATCTGGTACCCAAAGGGGTCTCCAAATAAATGAATTAGAGGAAATCCGTGCTGATGCATATGATCGTATAAATCAGATAAGGACCGTATGAAACGGGTTCATGTTCGATCTATTCTGCGGAAATCGTTCGTTGTTGGTCAACTAGTTCTACTATACAATTCCCGACTTCATCTATTTCCAGGGAAATTAAAAACCCGTTGGAGTGGTCCTTTCAAAATCTCTCGAATACTCCCCAATGGGGCAGTAGATATTATCAACCCGAAACACGGGAATGTTTTTCGGGTTAACGGTCAGCGATTGAAACCATTCCTTGAGAATGCGATTGCATTCTCTGACACTATTTCTTTGAGTGAGCCACTGGCTCACCCTGACTGAGCAATTCCCAAGGTCGAGCTATCGACTTTAAACTAGCGCTCATTGGGAGGCAACCCAATTGTGTTTTTCCGTTTGGTTTTGTTTTGTTTCTGTTGTTAAAAAAAAAAAAAAAAAAAAAAAAAAAATTATAAAAAAATAATAAAAAAATTTTGGAGGTCGATGAATCGACCCCTCTGTGGATTAATCGACCCCCTAAGGGTCGATGCATCGACCTTTAGGGTTCGATTAATCGACCCTATGTTTGAAAAAAAAAAAAAAAAAAAAAAAAAAAAAAATTTCGATGCATCGACCCCCTTGTGGTCGATGCATCGACCACTTTGTGCTCGATTAATCGACCCTTTTGGTTGATTAATCGAGAGTATTTAATGCAGTGTCCTTTTTCAAGGAGACTGCATTTATGGGGATGTTGACTTTTTCTTTAGTCGATTAATCGACTCCTTGAGTCGATGCATCGACTGCACTTTTTGAAACTGGTGTCGTATTAAAAATCTGTCAGTTTTGTTTTTATTTGGTGTCGATTAATCGACTCTTTATGGATCGATTAATCGACTTTTATTTTGGGACGTGCGGTTTTGGTTTTTCTTTGCCTCGTTTTCTGTCGATTAATCGATGAAGTGCGTCGATTAATCGACTTTTCCACTTCCGCACGTTGCGTCTTTTCACTTAAAGACGTTGCGTGTTTTCCATGCGTCGGGACTTCTGACGCGCCTCTTTTCAATAGAGTCGATTAATCGACACTTTTGGTCGATTAATCGATTATTTCGATTGTGTCCGTCCCGAGAGGCGCCTTTGCGCCTATTTAAATGGAGCAGTCTCACTACGTTTCTCACTACGAGTTTGATTGTGTTTGTTTTTTTCGACATTCATTCCGACAAAGGCACTAATGGCTTCGACCTCTGCCGCGCCGCAAAGACTTGTACAATGCCCTGCTGGTCATCCACGTGATCAGCCAAGTGGTCGCTTCGCGACCCGCGACCTGTGTTCAGAATATGTTTTTGATCTCGCGGCTTTTCAAGCCCTGCCGATCTGCGCCGTTTCCCTCGCCTATGCGATGACTCTTAATGCCCATTTTCTCCTCACTCCACCTGTGATTAAAGTGTCCGAACGAGTTGTTCGGTTATTCTATCAGAATATGGCATGGGTGCCCGCCTCCATCGAGAATCAAGTCGCCGCCCACTTCACTGTTACAATTGATGGGTGGTCGCGCCCGATTTTTCCGCACACCATTGCGGAGGTCTTTACTGTTTTATGCGAGCGCCCTCACAATCACATTCTGGGTGAGGAACTCGACGAGTCGCAGGAGGATATTATCAACGAGATGTGCCGCGGCATATTTTCTTCTGGGATCGCCACTAGGCGATCGGCGTTGCCACGCCAGCTTTTGTTTTGGGATAGTGTGGTCAGTAGCAATCTTTGTCCCCGTGGCCACGTTTCTGAGCGCACCGGTGATCGGGTTCAAGCACTTTATGGGGCCCACCGTAATTCATGGATCAACGTGCCCAAGATCATTCATGATGGCATGTGGCGATGCCATGACGAACTCGCTAAATCTACCACTGGTGAAGCCCCGTTGGTCTACTTCCCCCATTATGTTATGAAGTTGCTTAATTTTCTTCGTTTCCCGTTCTACCGGGATGATGATATCGGAGACCTTGCTTTCTATCGTTATGGTGCAACCCAGTGGAACCGCAGTATGCGTCTCTTGGGAAATGTCCCTGATGCCCATCTTTGATGCAGCTCCCCACGCCGCGCGCCCGTCAAGATGACCAACATGCACCTGATCAAGGACCCGAGGAGGGTGTGTCGCTTGGTTCGCTCCAAGCCCAAATTACCACTTTACAAGAGGAGCAGCAGCGACACCATGGTGCACTCCTGCCCCGTAGCCACTATGATTGTTCCTTCCTCCATCAAATCGGGCAGCGCATGTGGCCTGATAGTTATGATGAGATGCGCGCCAGGGCCCGCCAAGCAGAGGAGGATGGCGAAGATTAGTTGGATTAGTCTAGGATTAGGATTTTTCGTTTTGTGTTATTTTTTCTTTTGTTTAGGCTGTTTATTTTAGGAGTCAAATCAGAAGTGTCCATGTAATTATCGTCTTTATCAATGAAAAAGTGTGTTTTCTAATTTGTGTGGGAATGTCAAAATTTTGCAAATTACCAGTTGCCTGTAGAGTAGTTGGACCGCACTTTTCAAAAGCCAATTTTCACTAATTTTCCAACTCTCTGCCAAGATGGTGTCGCTTATTCGAGGGTTATACTCGATTAATCGACCCACTTTTTGCGAAAAAAAAAAAAAAAAAATTTTTTTTTAAGAGGTCGATGAATCGACCCCTCTGTCGATTAATCGACCCCCAAAGGGTCGATGCATCGACCTTTAGGGATCGATTAATCGACCCTCTGTTGACAAAAAAAAAAAAAAAATATATATATATATATATATATATATTTATTTTTTTTGGGTGTCGATGCATCGACCTTCAAGGGTCGATTAATCGACCCCACCGCTTTTTGTTTTTTTTTTTTTTGTTTTTTTCGACGGTACTCCTATTGGAACTCTAATTTGCCTCTTTTCCCACGTCCGTGGACTCCCTTAGACGTACTGCCACACCTTTTCATTGTTTCTTTCCTGCAGGACACCTCTTTCCACTCCTACTCCAACTCTATATTTTTCCCTTTATATTCACCTTTAGGCTCACCTTTCATTCACTCTGCACAATCTTTCTTATGGCCCGACGATTATATCTCACCAGAGCACGATTATCGAAGATGGAGGAGACTACTAAAAAGCGGGAGCGCCGCTCTCATCGGACGGTCCCTTTTGTGCCAATCAATGTTGAAATCATCGACCTCGATCCGATGATCATTCCTTACTGGGGAGAACCATCTCGTAAAAAGGTAAATCGCTCCAAATCTCCTACCCCGTGCGTCAATACTGATATCGAGATAATTGATGTGATGCCGTCACCGTCTCCCCCATCTTCATCTCCTACTTTCGCCTCCCCGCCTCCATCCATACAATCGACGGTGTCTCATCAATTTCCCCTTGATCTGTGGGAGAAATTGTTCCCTGTGCCTAAGAATATCAATTTAAGTGATCCGAGGTGGATGGGTCCGCCTACCAATGATTAACAGAGTTGGATTCCTGTTTAGTTTAGGATTTAGGATTTAGGCTTTGTTAGTTTTTTCTTTCCTTTTTATTTTGTTTTGTTTAGTTTAGATTGTTTTTAATTCCCTCAATAGTGTAACCATATTCCCTTCAATATATATTTTTTGTCATGTTCCAATTTGATACAAATATTCTCTGCACCTGATCTTTGTGTTGAGGTACTTTTTTCAAACAGGTTTGGGGTGCGCTACTTCTTTCAGTCAATGAGGACATTGTCATCTTTAGGTTTGGGGGTATGGTTAATTATTTTGCGTCATTTATATGTTTTATTTGAAAAAAAAAAAAAAAAAAAATTATTTTTGAAGTCATTATGCACATTATTTTACGATTGTTTTCAAACTTTAGTTGATGATGCATGTGAATTTAATTTTGAGAATAATAGTGTCATATTTTGATTACTTGTATCTAAGATGATGAAGCTTAATGTGATATGTGTGGATAATTTTGATATTCATGCTTAGACTTTTTACACTGATACCAAGCTAAGACTTAGAAATCATGAACTGTTTTGAATGTTGAATCTTAGGTTCTTAGTGGAGACTAAACCCAGTGAGCTTTAGAGCTAATTTCCCGTCATTGATGAGTGAATATATAAACTCGGAGTTTTCTTTGAATACGATTTATTTTGCATAACCTCATACACTTCATTTTGACTTGTGACTTTGCATGAAATCAAATTTATATCATTATGTTAGAATGTACTGTATATCTACTCAAGACAAATAGGCAAAGTTACTATCTTTTAAGGATATGATTGAAGGCCATCTTTGGCTCTTTTGTGCTTAAAATGCCCCACCTCAAATAAATTTATCTTTCTAGTACCCCTTTGAGCCTATTGAAAATTTACCTTTATACATTCTTTGATAAGCCACGTTAACCTTTAACCCTTCACCATTTCTGAAAATTCAGCTTTACCCTTCTTATTTATGAGAAATTAGGAACGAGGGATGAGAGTGAACGAAAAGAGAGTAAGTGGAGAGATCTTGAGTTGTGGTGTTTCTTGAGAGTGTATGGCAAAATAAAAAAGAAAAGGAGAGAAAAGAAAAAGAAAATTGTGAAAAAGAATGAAAAATCTGAGGTGCTTTAAGAAAAAAAGGAAGAGAAAAAGAAAGTGGAGAAAAATAGAAAAAATTGAGAAAAATAGTGAGAGATTAGAAAAGAAAAGAAGAAATGAAAAAAAATCAAAAGTTGTTTCTTTTCCAATTTCTCAGAAACTTTGAATCCCAACTTCCAATTCTTTCTTACCCTTTCCTAAGCCCCATTACAACCCTAAAAAGACCTTCATGATCTGATCTTGCATTAGTAACTGCCTTGTGGAGAGTAAATATGTGATACTTATGACACTTGATATGACATGCTTAGGATATACAAGTATCTTCTTATGAGATTTATTTTTGTTCATTGATTGCATCGTGTTTCATTTATCATGTGAGACCATTCTATTTGCTTTGTATTGACCTGCGAAAACTTATCCACTATCGGTGTCTTTATATTTTGAGAGTATACCTAAAGTGAGGATTGAGTCAAAACAACAGATCCAACGGTTTTCCGTTTGAACTAGTTCTGAGATGAATGAATTTTGGTTTGGTTATGCACACACTTCACGTTTAGGCATGAATGGATGAGCTATCTAACGAGTTGAGCATTAGACTAATTTGAATGGATATTAGTATGATTCGTATAACATTGTTATTTAAAATTGAGAATTTGCATGTTGAATTGATTAATGATTTTTTGTGTTTGAATGGTATATATGTTATCAAATTCATATTTTGAAAACTCAATTTTATCGATGATTTCAAAAAAAAAAAAAAAAAAAAAAAAAAAAATGTATTGAAGTTTGTGGGTGACTTCACTGTAAACCCTCAGGAGACACAACTCCTCCACTAGGATCACCTAGGGGTTTAAAGGCTTGTTGCACATGCTAAGTGCAATCGTGTTCCCTACGAAAGTGGCATTTATTTTCTTTAGTTTGCTTTGCTCGAGGACTAGCAAAGTGTAGGTTTGGGGGTATGATGAGTACTGAAAAATGAGGATATTTCACCCCTAAATACCTATATTTAGCTGTCCGATGAAGGCTATCTGATAAGATTAATTAGATTTGAAGTGTTTCAGCTAAATACAAGCCAAGTATAGAAAACAGTACAAGAATTCTGAATATAATGCCAAAACACTGCAATTTCGGGTAATCAAGAACTTGGTGCGACTTGCGGCTAAATTTTGACCTTCAAGACGGCCGAATTACAACATTGTCAAAACATAAAAGTTGTAGATCTTTTCGTCAGCTTTCCAACAGCGTACGAATCGTCTCAATCCGAGTTCGGGACAGAAAGTTATAGCCACAATACTGAAGCAGTGTCTGAACCACAAGAAAGTGCTGATTTTCACAGATTTCTGGGGTCGATGCATCGACCCTACAGGTCGATTAATCGAGCCAGAGTTTCAGTCTGACACTGGAAACGTGATTTTTTGGATTTCTTGTCGGCTCGATGCATCGACACCCATGAGTCGATTAATCGACCCTAAAAAGTCGAATTGGGAGACCTCTGCGCGACGGATTCTATTTAAAGACTCAAACACTTCGGATTAGAGATCTTTTCAGCATTAGAATTACGTAGGAATTAAATTTAGGAGAGAGTTTTAGTTTTCAGTGTTCTTAGTTTTTAACCATTATTTTTCATAAAAATATGAAGTTTTATTATTTCTTTTTGAGAGCTTTGTTCTTTAATTTTTCAGTACTCATTCCTTCAGTTTATAAATTTTGTTCAAAGTTTATTTCCTGCATTTATTTCGTTTCTGAAGATTATCATCCGTGTGGATCAACGTAATTTATTTTGAAGCTCGAGGTAATTTTAATTAATGTTATTTTCCCGTATTTATTTATTTATGTCATTTATTTTCAATATGTGTGGCTAAATTTATAGGGATGGGGATCTAATGATTCCCATCCGAGGGATGCACTTTTAATAATATAAATTAAGGATTAAAATATGAGATTTTATTTTTATGGTTGTTGTGCTATCATGAATGGATGAAATCCCCGCCACTAACCGGATGTGCGAGAGTCATGCCCGGGATCTCAGATCTGTGACGGTAATTTTACCCTATCATTGTTATGGTCTTTGTATTTTCGTTGTGTGGATTTAATTATGATTATGTTCTGGGATCGAGTGTGCCGAGCCATGCCCTGGATCTTGGTTCTGTAATGGTAATTTTATCTTAAATATCCCTAATCTGAATAAAGTGTGCCGAGCCATGCCCTTGATTTCAGATTTGTAAGTGGTATTCTTGTTGGAATTTTCACCCACTTTAGGGATGATTTTTATTTGAACCTGAGATCATGCGTGTCTAGCCGTGCCCTTGATCCCAGATCTATATATGAAAATCATCTAAGTCCTAATTGCAGGGATGCAACGTGGAACCTATTAGGGTGTTGACCATTGATCTTCCATAAAAGATGTTTGTTACCAATGAAATATCTCATAAGTTAATCCTTAGATTTATATTATAGGAAGAACGGACCAAAGATGGGAGGATTTAGTATCTTCATCTTTATCATCATCTTCACTTTTATTTTTGAATTATCAATTGAATTTTAGTTTGTAGTCATTAATTACCACCAACCGCTTAAATCATAAAATTGATAGAATACTGTTAGATCTTAATATATTTCTAGAATTGCTTGTCTCTTTTAGATGTTTCAACATTAATCCTCGTGGGAACGATCTCGTACTCCGCACCCACTATATACAAACCGATTCGTGCACTTGCGAGTAAAACTTTACATTAAAAATAAGACATCAACTGTATTGGGACACTGTGGAATTTGCAATAGAGTGTTTTTGGAGATCTTTAGGGGTGATGGCAATGCCAAACCTCCTATAATCTTTGATATTTCTTTTTGATTTCTTTGTACTATGTTACTTCCTTGTTTTTAAATACTCAGGGTGAGGACCCTATAACCTCAAGCTTACCTATATATATAAAAAAACTAATTAAATAATATTAGGATAACTTTGTGTGGAACAAATTAAGGTTTAAATATTAGTTTGGATCTTTAATGCAAAAGCCATGCACCGATGCACCGTGTGCCTCTCAACACCGAAGCCAAGTCTAAGATAAGAGGATAGAATTTTAGGTAAAATATCAAGGATATTTTGAGCTTTCGTTTGGTTATAGGGAAGTGGGTTGCTTTGAGGCTTAGAAAAGCCTTTTGAAATTGAGAAGAAGAGAGAGCCAAGCCCCACTTCATGGAAAGCCGTCACCCGTCAAACCTTGGGGGATTTTGATCGTGTATTCGCCACAATCTCTGCACTCTTCGTGAAGCATTTAACGCGATCATGGCTTGAGTTCTGCTCTTGAAAATCTCAAGCCGTTCAAACCCTTTTCCGTTTGAAACCCTTTTTCTATAGAAGCCCCATTTTCAAAGAGCCGATTACCTTGGATCGTCTTCCACTCTTTGAATAGGTTAAGATCGACGCGTAAGGATGAGTGGCATCATCTTCAAGTCCTTGTGATCAATCTTTATGGATTCGCCATAGAAATTCGAAAGTTTCGCTTCGAAACACTCATTCGACAACGCTTCTAATAAACCATGGATTCGATTGAAGAAAGGTTAGTTTTTCTTTGATTTTAATGGTTTAGATTGTAGAATAAATACTTATTTTAGTTTAGTGTGTATGTGTATGTGATTCGATGAAGATCGTAGAAGATTTGGAAGAAATAGATTAAAAATGACAAAGCCTTATGGCTGTGCATTTCTGAAGGTTTTTGATCGATCAAATTAGGTGATTGATCGATCAAATTAGGTGATTGATCGATCAAATTTAGTATTGATCGATCAAATTAGGTGGTTGATCGATCAAATTATATATGTATTTATAAAAATAGAAAGTTTGGTTGCTGGAAATTCATTCCCGACATCATTGATCGATCAAATTTGGGATTTGATCGATCAATTTGAATACTGATTGATCAATGTGATGGGTTGATCGATCAAGGGTAAAAATGATCGATCAATGCGGAATTGATCGATCAATATGATGGTTTGATTGATCAAGTTGACTGTGCGAATACTGCTTCAGTATTTTGGCTATAACGTTTTACTCCAAAGTCCGATTGACATGATTCTTATGGTATTCAAAATAGGACAACTAAATCTACAATCCTTATGAATTAACCAACTGATGAATAAATTTTTTTGATAATCAAAATTAAGCTGGAAGTTAGGCCAAGTTCTAAGTTAGCACGTTTTGACTGAAGTATCGATATAGCTTTGGTATTGTGGCCATAACTCTTTATTCCGAACTCCGATTAACATAATTCTTAATGCATTAGAAAGAGTACAACAAGCTCTAACTTTTTTATGAATTAACCAAATCTTGAATCAAATGTTTTGAGGGTTAAAATTTGGTGGGAAGTTGAGTCAAGTTCCTAGTCAGCACGAAATTACCCATTTCTGCCTCGGTTTTGAGAAAATACTTAAATACGTCAACATTATTAATAATTAGGATCAATTTTTAATATATCATCATATGTGTGATATAGATTAAGAGTTGGAGGCCATGGATAATAACTTTTGGATTGCTTTGGAACGGCTTTGAATTTGCTTAGAAACATCTATTAAGGTAGGGGAATTCAACTAAAATTACATTTATTCTTGATCTCATGGTTCCAAATTTCCTGCATTCGACTGCATATTCTGATTTTATTTCCAGTCATGTTTAGCATATGTGTGAAAACTTTGTTATGTCTGCTTCCTGATATCTGACACTGATTGTGACAGCCCAGATTTCGGCAACCCGAAACTCGCGCCGTCGATGCAACCATTTAGGTCATATCCCAAACTTCACATGGAACACTCGGTAAGTCCACCTCTAAGCGGAAACAACTCACGTCGATCTATCAATTAGACCTTCAAGTAAAATAGTTGACATTCATTTCTATGTAAGATGATATTAACTACAAAAGACGGTTCAATTCTCATGCCAATTGCATGAGCAAAAGAACTGAACCGAACCATCAGTGACACGTCAAAAGTTACCAAAGGATGGTTCGCAAAAAGAATAAGTACCGTACAATTTAACATCCTACAAATGAGTTTTGGCCGGGCATACCAAGCCTTACAATAGTTCCCAAAACAATATCAAGTGCCACGGCGCACGTCTACTAAAAGAAATCCTCTGGAGGGGGCTCCGTCTCCTCCAAAGGTACGTAGTCCGTGTCCTCTTGGTCCTGGTCCTCAATATCCTCCACTATCCCTGAACCTGTGACGTATAGTCGAAGGATGAGCTACATCATAGTTCAATAGGGAAACCCAATAGCATGTATATTTTCTCGACATCACACATATTTCATGACGCATTTCTAAATATGGAATGGAATTTATAACAATTACTTCACCCACAAAGGCTATCTGATGCATGATTTCTACTCATATTTTTACTAGCAAAAAGAAACACACCCACATACACACTTAAAAGAATTACTTAAATAATTGCTCGAGTAATATAACATTGAGCCTCCGATGAAAGTATCCACCATCGTCATTCATATGAACCATTTCACAATGCCTAAGCCCCTTAGCAAGAGGTGACTTGTGCCGGACGAAGTATTTCCACTATTGAAAATCAAAGAATGGATATCCCGCCGAACCGGTACACAATTTATACGGATTGGACGCCGTATCGGTCACGGATATTGATGTGATATTTTTAATGTATGTTTTACTCGCAAGTGCACGAATCGGTTTGTATATAGTGGGTGCGGAGTACGAGATCGTTCCCACGAGGGTTAATGTTGAAACATCTAAAAGAGACAAACAATTCTAGAAATCTATTAAGATCTAACAGTATTCTATCAATTTTATGATTTAAGCGGTTGGTGGTAATTAATGACTACAAACTAAAATTCAATTGATAATTCAAAAATAAAAGTGAAGATGATGATAAAGATGAAGATACTAAATCCTCCCATCTTTGGTCCGTTCTTCCTATAATATAAATCTAAGGATTAACTTATGAGATATTTCATTGGTAACAAACATCTTTTATGGAAGATCAATAGTCAACACCCTAATAGGTTCCACGTTGCATCCCTGCAATTAGGACTTAGATGATTTTCATATATAGATCTGGGATCAAGGGCACGGCTAGACACGCATGATCTCAGGTTCAAATAAAAATCATCCCTAAAGTGGGTGAAAATTCCAACAAGAATACCACTTACAAATCTGAAATCAAGGGCATGGCTCGGCACACTTTATTCAGATTAGGGATATTTAAGATAAAATTACCATTACAGAACCAAGATCCAGGGCATGGCTAAGCACACTCGATCGAACATAATCATAATTAAATCCACACAATGAAAACACAAAGACCATAACAATGATAGGGTAAAATTAACAGATCGAGATCCGGGCATGACTCGGCACGCGATCCGGTTAGTGGCGGGATTTCATCCATTCATGATAGCACAACAACCATAAAAATTAAAATCTCATATTTTAATCCTAAATTTATATTATTAAAAGTACATCCTCGGATGGGACTCATTAGATCCCCATCCTATAAATTTAGCCACATATTGTAAATAAATGACATAAATAAAGACGGGAAAATAACATTAATTAAAATTACCTCAAGCTTCAAAATAAATTACGTTGATCCACACGGATGATAATCTTCAGAACCGAAATAAATGCAGAAATAAACTTTGAACAAAATTTAGGAATGAATACTGAAAAATTAAAGAACAAAACTCTCAAAAAGAAATAATAAAACTTCCTAATTCTATGAAAAATAATGGCTAAAAACTAAGAACACTGAAAACTAAAACTCTCTCCTAAATTTAATTCCTACGTAATTCTAATGCTGAAAAGATCTCTAATCCCCTTTTCCCCGAAGTATTTGAGTCTTTAAATAGAATCCGTCGCGCAGAGGTCTCCCAATTCGACTTTTTAGGGTCGATTAATCGACTCATGGGTGTCGATGCATCGAGCCGACAAGAAATCCAAAAAATCACGTTTCCAGTGTCAGATTCGTGTCAGACTGAAACTCTGGCTCGATTAATCGACCTGTAGGGTCGATGCATCGACCTTAGAAATCCGTGAAAATCAGCATTTCTTGTGGTTCAGACACTGCTTCGGTATTTTGGCCATAACTTTCTGTCCCAAATTTGGATTGTGACGATCCTTGCGCCGTTGGAAAGCTGATGAAAAGATATACAACTTTCATGTTTTGACAATTTTGTAATTCGGCCGTCTTGAAGGTCCAAAGTTAGCCGCAAGTCGCACCAAGTTCTTGATTACCCGAAATTGCAGTGTTTTGGCATTATATTCAGAATTCTTGTACTGTTTTCTATACTTGGCTTGTATTTACCTGAAACACTTCAAATCTAATCAATCTTATCAGATAGCCTTCATCGGACAGCTAAATATAGGTATTTAGGGGTGAAATATCCTCATTTTTCAGTACTCATCATACCCCCAAACCTACACTTTGCTAGTCTTCGAGCAAAGCAAACTAAAGAAAATAAATGCCACTTTCGTAGGGAACATGATTGCACTTAGCATGTGCAACAAGCCTTTAAACCCCTAGGTGATCCTAGTGGAGGAGTTGTGTCTCCTGAGGGTTTACAGTGAAGTTACCCACAAACTTCAATACATTTTTTGAAATCATCGATAAAATTGAGTTTTCCAAAATATGATTTTGAGAACATATATACCATTCAAACACAAAAATCATTAATCAATTCAACATGCGAATCCTCAATTTTAAATAACAATGTTATACTAATCATACTAATATCCATTCAAATTAGTTTAATGCTCAAATCGTTAGATAGCTCATCCATTCATGCCTAAACGTGAAGTGTGTGCATAACCAAACCAAAATTCATTCATCTCAGAACTAATTCAAACGGAAAACCGTTGGATCTGTTGTTTTGACTCAATCCTCACTTTAGGTATACTCTCAAAATATAAAGACATCGATAGTGGATAAATTTTCGCACATATGTGAGAGGTCAATACAAAGCAAATAAAAAGGTCTCACATGATAAATGAAACACGATGCAATCAATGAACAAAAATAAATCTCATAAGAAGATACTTGTATATCCTAAGCATGTCATATCAAGTGTCATAAGTATCACATATTCACTCTCCACAAGGCAGTTACTAATGCAAGATCAGATCATGAAGGCCTTTTTAGGGTTGTAATGGGGCTCAGGAAAGGGTAAGAAAGAATTGGAAGTTGGGATTCAAAGTTTCTGAGAAATTGGAAAAGAAATAACTTTTTGATTTTTTTCTATTTCTCTTCTTTTTCTTTTCTAATCTCTCACTATTTTTCTCAATTTTTTCTATTTTTCTCAACTCACTTTTTCTTTTGAATTTCCTTTTCTTGAAGCACCTCAGATTTTTCATTACTTTTCACAATTTTCTTTTTCTTTTTCTCTCCCCTTTTTCTTTTTATTTTTGCCATACACTCTCAGTAAACACCACAACTCAGTATCTCTCCACTTACTCTCTTTTCGTTCACTCTCATCCATCGTTCCCAATTTCTCAGAAATAAGAAGGGTAAAGCTGAATTTTCAGAAATGGTGAAGGGTTAAAGGTTAACGTGGCTTATCAAAGAATGTATAAAGGTAAATTTTCAATAGGCTCAAAGGGGTACTAGAAAGATAAATTTATTTGAGGTGGGGCATTTTAAGCACAAACGAGCCAAAGATGACCTTCAATCATATCCTTAAAAGATAGTAACTTTGCCTATTTGTCTTGAGTAAATATACAATACATTCTAACATAATGATATGAAATTGATTTCATGCAAAGTCACAAGTCAAAATGAAGTGTATGAGATTATGCAAAATAAGTCGTATTCAAAGAAAACTCCGAGTTTATATATTCACTCATCAATGACGGGAAATTAGCTCTAAAGCTCACTGGGTTTAGTCTCCACTAAGAACCTAAGATTCAACATTCAAAACAGTTCATGATTTCTAAGTCTTAGCTTGGTATCAGTGTAAAAAGTCTAAGCATGAATATCAAAATTATCCACACATATAACATTAAGCTTCATCATCTTAGATACAAGTAATCAAAATATGACACTATTATTCTCAAAATTAAATTCACATGCATCATCAACTAAAGTTTGAAAACAATCGTAAAATAATGTGCATAATGACTTCAAAAATAAATTTTTTTTTTTTTTTTTTTTTTTCAAATAAAACATATAAATGACGCAAAATAATTAACCATACCCCCAAACCTAAAGATGACAATGTCCTCTTTGACTGAAAGAAGTAGCGCACCCCCAAACCTGTTTGAAAAAAGTACCTCAACACAAAGATCAGGTGTAGAGAATATTTGTATCAAATTGGAACATGACAAAAAATATATATTGAAGGGAATATGGTTACACTATTGAGGGAATTAAAAACAATCTAAACTAAACAAAAAAAAATAAAAAGGAAAGAAAAAACTAACAAAGCCTAAATCCTAAATCCTAAACTAAACAGGAATCCAACTCTGTTAATCATTGGTAGGCGGACCCATCCACCTCGGATCACTTAAATTGATATTCTTAGGCACAGGGAATAATTTCTCCCACAGATCAAGGGGAAATTGATGAGACACCGTCGATTGTATGGATGGAGGCGGGGAGGCGAAAGTAGGAGATGAAGATGGGGGAGACGGTGACGGCATCACATCAATTATCTCGTCGATTGACGGGGTAGGAGATTTGGAGCGATTTACCTTTTTACGAGATGGTTCTCCCCAGTAAGGAATGATCATCGGATCGAGGTCGATGATTTCAACATTGATTGGCACAAAAGGGACCGTCCGATGAGAGCGGCGCTCCTGCTTTTTAGCAGTCTCCTCCATCTTCGATAATCGTGCTCTGGTGAGATATAATCGTCGGGCCATAAGAAAGATTGTGCAGAGTGAATGAAAGGTGAGCCTAAAGGTGAATATAAAGGGAAAAATATAGAGTTGGAGTAGGAGTGGAAAGAGGTGTCCTGCAGGAAAGAAACAATGAAAAGGTGTGGCAGTACGTCTAAGGGAGTCCACGGACGTGGGAAAAGAGGCAAATTAGAGTTCCACTAGGAGTGCCGCCGAAAAAAACAAAAAAAACAAAAAACAGTGGGGTCGATTAATCGACCTTGGGAAGGTCGATGCATCGACCCCCTGGGGGTCGATGCATCGACACCCAAAAAAAAAAAAAAATTTTTTTTTTTTTTTTTTTTTTTCAACAGAGGGTCGATTAATCGATCCCTAAAGGTCGATGCATCGACCCTTTGGGGGTCGATTAATCGACAGAGGGGTCGATTCATCGACCTCCTAAAAAAATATATATATATATATATATTTTTCTTTTTTCGCAAAAAGTGGGTCGATTAATCGAGTATAACCCTCGATTAAGCTACACCATCTTGGCAGAGAGTTGGAAAATTTAGTGAAAATTGGCTTTTGAAAAGTGCGGTCCAACTACTCTACAGGCAACCGGTAATTTGCAAAATTTTAACATTCTCACACAGATTAGAAAACACACTTTTTCATTGATAAAGACGATAATTACATGGACACTTCTGATTTGACTCCTAAAATAAACAGCCTAAACAAAAGAAAGAAAAATAACACAAAACAAAAAAAAATCCTAATCCTAGACTAATCAAACTAATCATCTCCATCCTCCTCGGCTTGGCGGGCCCTGGCGCGCTTCTCATCATAACTATCAGGCCACATGCGCTGCCCGATTTGATGGAGGAAGGACCGATCATAGTGGCTACGGCGCAGGAGTGCACCATGGTGTCGCTGCTGCTCCTCTTGTAAAGTGGTAATTTGGCCTTGGAGCGAACCAAGCGACACACCCTCCTCGGGTCCTTGATCAGGTGCATGTTGGTCATCTTGACGGGCGCGGCGACGCTGGCGTGGGGGAGCCGGTGCATCAGCATGGGCATCAGGGACATTTCCCAAGAGACGCATACTGCGGTTCCACTGGGTTGCACCATAACGATAGAAAGCAAGGTCTCCGATATCATCATCCCGGTAGAACGGGAAACGAAGAAAATTAAGCAACTTCATAACATAATGGGGGGTAGGTTTAGCGAGTTCATGGCATCGCCACATGCCATCATGAATGATCTTGGGCACGTTGATCCATGAATTACGGTGCCCCATAAAGTGCTTGGGTGCGCTTCGAAACGTACCCGCAGGGGACAAAGATTGCTACTGACCACACTATCCCAAAACAAAAGCTGGCGTGGCAACGCCGATCGCCTAGTGGCGATCCCAGAAGAAAATATGCCGCGGCACATCTCGTTGATAATATCCTCCTGAGACTCGTCGAGTTTGTCACCCAAAATGTGATTGTGAGGGCGCTCGCATGAAACATTAAAGACCTCCGCAATGGTGTGCGGAAAAATCGGGCGCGACCACCCATCAATTGTAACAGTGAAGTGGGCGGCGACTTGATTCTCGATGGAGGCGGGCACCCATGCCATATTCTGATAGAATAACCGAACAACGCGTTCGGACACTTTGATCACGGGCGGAGTGAGGAGAAAATGGGCATTGAGAGCCATCGCATAGGCGAGGCAAACGGCGCAGATAGGCAGTGCTTGAATAGCCGCGAGATCAAAAACATATTCTGAACACAGGTCGCGGGTCGCGAAGCGACCACTTGGCTGATCACGTGGATGACCAGCAGGGCGTTGTACAAGTCTTTGCGGCGCGGCAGAGGTCGAAGCAATTAGTGCACTGTCGGAATGTCGGAGGCAGTCAGAAAAACAAACACAATCAAACTCGTAGTGAGAAACGTAGTGAGACTGCTCCATTTAAATAGGCGCAAAGGCGCCTCTCGGGACGGACATAATCGAAATACTCGATTAATCGACCAAAAGTGTCGATTAATCGACTCTAATGAAAAGAGGCGCGTCAAAAGTCCCGACGCCTGGAAACACGCAACGTCTTTAAGTGAAAAGATGCAACGTACGGAAGTGGAAAAGTCGATTAATCGACGCACTTACTCGATTAATCGACAAAAATCGAGGCAAATAAAAAACAGAAACGCACGTCCCGAAGTAAAAGTCGATTAATCGATCCATAAAGAGTCGATTAATCGACACCAAATAAAAACAAAACTGACAGATTTTTAATACGACACCAGTTTCAAAACAACAGAAACAAAACAACAGAAACAAAACAAAACGGAAACAAAACGAAACAAAACAAAACAAAACAAAACAAAACCAAACGGAAAAACACAATTGGGTTGCCTCCCAATGAGCGCTAGTTTAAAGTCGATAGCTCGACCTTGGGAATTGCTCAGTCAGGGTGAGCCAGTGGCTCACTCAAAGAAATAGTGTCAGAGAATGCAATCGCATTCTCAAGGAATGGTTTCAATCGCTGACCGTTAACCCGAAAAACATTCCCGTGTTTCGGGTTGATAATATCTACTGCCCCATTGGGGAGTATTCGAGAGATTTTGAAAGGACCACTCCAACGGGTTTTTAATTTCCCTGGAAATAGATGAAGTCGGGAATTGTATAGTAGAACTAGTTGACCAACAACGAACGATTTCCGCAGAATAGATCGATCATGAACCCGTTTCATACGGTCCTTATACGATTTAGCACAGTCATATGCATCAGCACGGATTTCCTCTAATTCATTTATTTGGAGACCCCTTTGGGTACCAGATTTCAGGAAATCGAAATTCAATGACTTAACGGCCCAAAATGCTCGATGTTCCAATTCAACCGGGAGGTGACATCCTTTACCAAAGACCAACCGATACGGCGACATGCCAATCAAAGTTTTAAATGCAGTTCTATACGCCCATAGAGCGTCATTCAGCTTTAACGACCAGTCTTTACGGTTCGGATTGATTGTCTTTTCTAAAATCCGCTTAAGTTCCCGATTAGAGACTTCAACTTGGCCACTTGTCTGAGGGTGGTATGGTGTAGCAACTTTGTGTGTGACACCATATTTCTTCATTAATTGGGTGAACACTTTATTACAAAAGTGCTTTCCACCATCACTGATTATCGCCTTTGGAATGCCAAAACGTGAAAACACTTGATCCTTGAGAAATTTGATCACTACTCTGTGATCATTAGATTTACAAGCCACGGCCTCTACCCATTTCGAAACGTAGTCAACACCGACAAGAATAAACGTGTTACCAAATGAATTCGGGAAAGGACCCATAAAATCGATCCCCCAAACATCAAATAACTCAACTTCTAAAATTGGATTGAGCGGCATCATGTTGCGCTTTGAGATTCGGCCTAGCATTTGACAGTTGTGACAGGATTTGCAATGTTGATGGCAATCCTTAAATATCGTCGGCCAGTAAAAACCACTTTGAAAGATCTTAGCTGCAGTCTTTTTGGAACTAAAGTGACCTCCACAAGCGAACTCATGACAGAACGAGATGATTCGTGGTTGCTCAGATTCAGGAATACATCGTCGTATGATTTGATCAGGACAGTATTTGAATAAGTATGGATCTTCGAAAAAATAGTGTTTCACCCGAGCTAAGAAAATAGATTTCTCATTCTTTGACCAATGGTGAGGTAATTCTCGGTGACTAGGAAATTGACAAGATCCGCATACCAAGGTGGGCAATCAATCCTGAACAAGTGTTCATCCGGGAAGTGCTCCAAGATCGGAACAGGCTCGTCAGGTTTCTCAATAATTATACGGGACAAGTGATCGGCCACCACATTTTCTGAACCTTTCTTGTCCTTGATCTCCAAATCGAACTCTTGCAACAACAAGATCCACCTAATTAAACGTGCCTTAGCCTCTTTCTTAGCGAACAGATATCGCAGAGCAGCGTGATCTGTGAATACCACAACTTTAGATCCTAATAAATAGGATCGAAATTTATCCAACGCGAAAACTACCGCCAAAAGTTCCTTTTCAGTGGTCGAGTAGTTCAACTGGGCATCGTTGAGAGTGCGACTCGCATAGTAGATCACATGCGGTAATTTTTCTATTCGTTGCCCCAAAACAGCTCCAATTGCATAATCGAGCGTCGCACATAATTTGAGCAGGAAGGCCATTCGGAGATTGAATTATTGGAGCTTTTATTAATTCGGCCTTAATGGTTTCAAAGGCTCGCAAACATTTATCATCAAAGATGAATGGGACATCTTTGGAAAGTAAGCTGCAGAGCGGCCGTGCTATCTTACTGAAATCTTTAATAAAACGCCTGTAAAAACCGGCGTGGCCCAGAAAAGATCTGATTTCCTTCACTGTCCTTGGTGGTGGTAGGTCGGCAATTAAATCAACTTTAGCCTTATCGACCTTGATACCTTGGGACGATATGATGTGTCCCAAAACAATGCCATCTTTAACCATGAAGTGACATTTCTCCCAGTTAAGAACAAGATTCTTCTCCTGGCATCGTGCAAGCACTAGCGACAAATGATTCAAAACAAAAAGCTGTTTCCATGTATCGAGAAGTCGTCCCATGAAGACTTCCAAGAATCGCCGACCATATCCGAAAAAAAATACTCGATACATCTTTGGAATGTGGGTGCATTACAAAGCCCAAAGCGGCATTACGTCGGTAGGAGAAAGTACCAAAGGACATGTGAAAGTGGTCTTTTCACGGTCCTCCGGTGCAATGACTATTTGGTTATACGGAATAGCCATCGAGAAAGCAATAGTACTCATGCACCAATCTTTCTAACATCGATCAATAAGCGGAAGTGGAAAGTGATCTTTTCAAGGCGTCATCAAATTTAACTTCCGATAATCAATGCACACTCTCCACCCTGTTTGAATTTTTGTAGGGACCAATATGTTTTCTTCATTCTTAACCACTGTGATTCCCGATTTCTTAGGGACCACTTGTGTGGGGCTGACCCATTTACTGGCCGAGATGGGGTATATGATTCCAGCATCTAAAAGTTTGATTACCTCATTTCGGACCACATCTTGCATTATAGGGTTCAGTCTCCTTTGTGGTTCCCTAGAAGGCTTAGCATTGTCTTCCAAATGGATTCGGTGCATACACACCGTTGGACTAATGCCTTTGATATCTTTTATCGACCAACCGAGGGCACTTTTGTGCTCTTTGAGTACATTCATGAGTTGGCCTTGCTGATTCGCGTCCAGTGTTGATGATATGATAACAGGTTGAGTTTCATTCTCCCCCAGGTAGGCATACTTGAGATTTTCCGGAAGAGGTTTAAGTTCTAAGGACACTTTCTCCTCCTCTTTCGGCTTTTCCTTGATTAATTCAATTTGAGTTCCACACTCTATTTCCTGTTCTTCACCCAGACGTGGTGTGGAATCCAACATGTGATTTACTTCTTGGATTAGTTGATCCACATCGAAATTTTCTCCAAAATGCGCAAAACAAGCTGCTAGAGGATCTTCAGATTCAGATGCATTAAATATTTCCTCTACAATTTCATCGAGTATGCATGCTTGTGCATGTTCGTCATCCTCCATAGCTTGGCAATATTAAAAATGTTGAGTTCCACTGTCATATTCCCAAATGACAGATTCATGATCCCATTTCGACAATTAATCAGCGCATTGGAGGTTGCTAGGAATGGTCTTCCTAGAATCACTGGAATATTATTCTTCAAGTTTGATGTCGGTTCAGTGTCTAGAACAACAAAATCTACAGGAAAGTAGAAAGAATCCACCTTGATGAGGACATCTTCTACAATTCCTCGAGGATCTTCTGGACCGATCGCCTAACTCTGAAGGATCATTGCAGTGGTCTTAAGTTCTCCCAATTCCTGCTGCTTATACACATAATAAGACGACAAGTTGTCACTTGCTCCTGAATCCATAGGGGCTTGATCAATACGGTTATCCCCGCTGATGATCGAGATTGTAGGACAACACAGGTCCTTGTATTTGATTGGGAGCTTTGCTTGCAACTTTGAACTAACCATCGACTAAGAAAGCCTTTTTCGGAATATTGGTCTTTCTTTTGATTGTGACCAATTCCTTCAAAAATTTAGCATAAGCAGGTACTTGACGGATGGCATCCAGGAAAGGAATATTAATTTTTAATTGCTTGAAAATCTCATTTATTCCTTCCACATCGCGATTTCTCAGTGGTGCCATCAATCTTTGTGGGTACGGTGCTTTCGGAACAAGACTTTTCTTCTGTTCACTCTTGTCATCTGATATTTCTTTTGCCTGTACTTTGTCATCAATTTCTTCTCTCTCTTCAGATTTCTTCTCTCCATCAGACTCTTCCTCCTCCTCTGGCAACACTACTCTGTTATCAACCTGCTTTCCAGATCTCAACGTTGTGATCGCCCGAATTTGTTGTTGATTCTCCTCTTGTGTTGAAGATGATGTTTGTTCAACAACCATTTGGCCCCTTGGGTTAGGAACAGGTTGGCTTGGAAACGAACCTTTTTCTCTTTCACAAAGAAAGGATGCCAATTGCCCAATTTGGGTCTCTATTTTAGAGATTGAGGACGTGTGAGAATGGATTAGTTTAATCAGGTCCTCAGTAGAAGGAGTTTGTGTATGAGGACGTTGGGCAGGATTTCCCTGTGGGTTGTTAAATCCCGGTGGCGAAAATGTCGGCACGATATTTTGTTGTGGTTGGTTTTGATAACCTCCCATTGGTTGTGTAAACTGAAAATTCTGGTTCATTTGCCGTGGCTGCCCAACCTGATTTTGATTGTATTGAAATTGATTCGGGTTATTAAACCCTTGCTACTGAAATTGCCCTTGACCGTAGTTCTGCTGCGGTCCTTGATTGAAATTTTGTTGGGGATAAAAGTTCATCCCCTGTTTCCTGGGCTGCATTCTTTGATTATCTTGTTTCCATGAGAAATTAGGGTGGTATCTCCAGCTATTTGGGTTATTCTCATTGAAAACGTTTCCTTGATTCCGCCCATAATTATTCACAGCATTTAACTGTTCAGATGTGTCTTCATGATAGTTCTGCATTGAAGGACAATCATCTGCCATATGCATTGGACTTGCACAAATTGAACATGGCTCAGGTTGTGTATTGACCATATGCACATTCTTCTTTACTTTCAATTCCTCCACTTGTTGAGTGAGGAAATCAATTTTAGCCATCAGGTATGGGGAATCCTTGACTACATATAGTCCTCCTTTCTTGGTTGAACTCCCGGCTTGATCCCGGGCTTTGACTGATTGTTCCCGAGTCTTTGTGAAATCCCAGTGCTGATAATCCTCAGCTAACTTTTCTAAGAAAGCATAAGATTCGGTTTCTTTAAGGCTGTGAATCCTCTGCCATTCATTGGCTCCACCAGATGTCTATTTGGCTGATTCAGTCCATTGTAGAAACACTGGACCAGTCTCCACTTTGAGTATCCATGGTGCGGACATTTGAGTAAGAGATCCATGAATCTATCCCAAGCTTCATATAATCTCTCATCTTCCTCTTGCGTGAAATCCGTGATTTCACGTCTAAGGGCATTCGTCTTCGCCATAGGGAAGAACTTTGATAGAAACTTTTTGACCATCTGATCCCAGGTGGTTATGGATCCCGATGGTAGAGAATTTAACCATGCTTTAGCTTTATCCTTTATAGAGAAAGGAAATAAGCGCAGTCTAACAGATTCTTCGCTGAAATTTTGGTAAACAGATGCGCAGACTTCGACGAAGTCTTTAACGTGATGGTATGGATCTTCTCGCTCCATGCCATGAAAGATTGGAAGGATTTGGATGACATTTGTCCGAATTTCAAACCGGCCACCAGGTGTGGCGGGGTATACAATGCATGATGGGGTATTTGTAGTTATCGGAGAGAACAGTTCTCTCAATGTTGGTTCTTCCTCTTGTTCGAGTTGCCCATTCATGTTGTCAGTCATATTGACTTCAGTGGATAATTCACTTAAAAATTTCTGCCTTGATCTAGCGTCCTTACGATTCGATCGGCAGGCACGTTCGATCTCAGAATTTAACGGTTCTAAATTTCTCTCTTTAGAAGACCTAGTGTGCATACAAAGGATGCACAGAGCGGAGGTTTCCGGCAGAAAAACCTCAAAACAAAAATAAAATTTAAATTTTTTTTTTTTTTTTTTTTTAAAAAAAAATCGATTAATCGAGTATAACTCGATCAATCGAGGCAAGCTCGATGCATCGACAGTGTGGGTCGATGCATCGACCTTCAAAATTTTATTTTATTTTTTTTTTATTTTTTTTATTTTTTTAATTAAGCAGAAATACTATTTTAATCCTCGAAAATTCCTAAAATTTACTGTCTACCAAAAATTCAGATTTTCTAAATTTAATCCCCGGCAACGGCGCCAAAAACTTGATGTCTTATTTTTAATGTATGTTTTACTCGCAAGTGCACGAATCGGTTTGTATATAGTGGGTGCGGAGTACGAGATCGTTCCCACGAGGATTAATGTTGAAACATCTAAAAGAGACAAGCAATTCTAGAAATCTATTAAGATCTAACAGTATTCTATCAATTTTATGATTTAAGCGGTTGGTGGTAATTAATGACTACAAACTAAAATTCAATTGATAATTCAAAAATAAAAGTGAAGATGATGATAAAGATGAAGATACTAAATCCTCCCATCTTTGGTCCGTTCTTCCTATAATATAAATCTAAGGATTAACTTATGAGATATTTCATTGGTAACAAACATCTTTTATGGAAGATCAATGGTCAACACCCTAATAGGTTCCACGTTGCATCCCTGCAATTAGGACTTAGATGATTTTCATATATAGATCTGGGATCAAGGGCACGGCTAGACACGCATGATCTCAGGTTCAAATAAAAATCATCCCTAAAGTGGGTGAAAATTCCAACAAGAATACCACTTACAAATCTGAAATCAAGGGCATGGCTCGGCACACTTTATTCAGATTAGGGATATTTAAGATAAAATTACCATTACAGAACCAAGATCCAGGGCATGGCTCGGCACACTCGATCCCAGAACATAATCATAATTAAATCCACACAATGAAAACACAAAGACCATAACAATGATAGGGTAAAATTACCGTCACAGATCTGAGATCCCGGGCATGACTCGGCACACGCGATCCCGGTTAGTGGCGGGGATTTCATCCATTCATGATAGCACAACAACCATAAAAAATTAAAATCTCATATTTTAATCCTAAATTTATATTATTAAAAGTACATCCCTCGGATGGGACTCATTAGATCCCCATCCCTATAAATTTAGCCACACATATTGTAAATAAATGACATAAATAAATAAAGACGGGAAAATAACATTAATTAAAATTACCTCAAGCTTCAAAATAAATTACGTTGATCCACACGGATGATAATCTTCAGAACCGAAATAAATGCAGAAATAAACTTTGAACAAAATTTAGGAATGAATACTGAAAAATTAAAGAACAAAACTCTAAAAAAGAAATAATAAACTTCCTAATTCTATGAAAAATAATGGCTAAAAACTAAGAACACTGAAAACTAAAACTCTCTCCTAAATTTAATTCCTACGTAATTCTAATGCTGAAAAGATCTCTAATCCCCTTTTCCCCGAAGTGTTTGAGTCTTTAAATAGAATCCGTCGCGCAGAGGTCTCCCAATTCGACTTTTTAGGGTCGATTAATCGACTCATGGGTGTCGATGCATCGAGCCGACAAGAAATCCAAAAAATCACGTTTCCAGTGTCAGATTCATGTCAGACTGAAACTCTGGCTCGATTAATTGACCTGTAGGGTCGATGCATCGACCCCAGAAATCCGTGAAAATCAGCATTTCTTGTGGTTCAGACACTGCTTCGGTATTTTGGCCATAACTTTCTGTCCCGAACTCGGATTGTGACGATTCTTGCGCTGTTGGAAAGCGGACGAAAAGATATACAACTTTCATGTTTTGACAATTTTGTAATTCGGCCGTCTTGAAGGTCCAAATTTAGCCGCAAGTCGCACCAAGTTCTTGATTACCCGAAATTGCAGTGTTTTGGCATTATATTCAGAATTCTTGTACTGTTTTCTATACTTGGCTTGTATTTACCTGAAACACTTCAAATCTAATCAATCTTATCAGATAGCCTTCATCAGACAGCTAAATATAGGTATTTAGGGGTGAAATATCCTCATTTTTCAGTACTCATCAGATATCCCGCCGTGTCGGTCACGGGTATCCCGCCGTGTCGGTTGGGTATTCACAATCTAAACCTTAAATTCAATGTGCATGTTATATATAGTTTATCACCGTGAGTTTTGGGAAATATACTTAGTTCAAGTTTCACATATGGTTCTCACATACTAATTCACATTTCTTTGCGATCACACACAGCATGGCTTACTTCACCTTGATGTCACACACATACTTATCCAATTATTCTCATGCACACACACACACACGATTCTCTTTCTTAGTGATTGTACTTATAAAATCATGTGATCTAACTATGGATGAACTCATGCAACTATAAATCAACTAAGGGAAGAGCACATATTTACTTATCATATCATTACGCACATGCTAGTTGAAGATAATACACACATGTTGCTGAATTTCCCTACCTTGAATTGAGTCGCACGGAGACTAAACCCAATCGTATCACTAGAAGAATAAAAGACATAAACCATTGAAGAATTCAAAAGAAAAGAACAAAGTAAAGTACCCTGTTCCTTGTGCGAGCGAGCCCCGAGGCTCGGGCGCGCGAGCAGAAGTTGGTCAAATTCTCGCGCGACCGAATTGGCTTTCAGTTGTCTGATGGGTGTCGCGCGACGCCTTGCTCGAGCGAGACCTTTATGCCTTTAAGTCCTCGCGTGAGCGAGACAGCCTTCTCACAACTTCTCTTATCCTTTCGCAAGGCTGTTTAAGTTATGTCTTTGTGGCTCGTGCGAGCGAGCCTTCAAGTTCGTTCGCATGAGGGACAGAGACATTTCAGATAAGAGTTTTCCCTAAACTCGATCTTCACCAAACCTTAACTATTTCAAACCCTATATTTCAAGGAACATTAAATGCTAAATTTACTACACAAGTACCATTAAATCCTTACCTTAAATGCCATCAATGTTCCTTGAACTGGATCTTCGCTTTCTTGAAGATGTCAAAGAGGGTTTTAACAACCTAGCTCTTCTTCACACTTCTCATCAAGTTCACAGATCCCCACGCGATCCTTAAAAATGTGCAACACAAATCTCCATGCACAATCACTCTACTTCACTCACCTTGTACTAGATCCACTCACCTAAATCTCCCAACTATTCTATCTTTCTCTACAAAGCCCCTTCTTTTCTTCCTCTTCTCTTCCTCTCTCTCTATTTCCCACAACTCAAAAAGGGTTCTAAATGAAACCCACGTGTGAGACCCCTCTCCCTTATCTTCACTAATTGGATCTTTCAACTTGTAAAACACCAACACTCTATAAAGGTGTTATATGTCTTTACCTCCTTATGTGTTAAACACATATACTCCAAGCGTGAGTTTGTGCATGGGTTCCCTTGTGAACCACATACACACACTTGGACTACACCAAATCTACTCGATTTTCGAAGTCCGGGGTTATTACACCAACACCTGATTCCGATTATGTATGATATGTTTGTATGTGATTTGAGGTTTAATAATCTGATGAATCCTACCGACTCGACGGTATATCCGTGCCTGGCACAATCATGCGTCTGTTTTGAAAATTCTCCGCACAATTGCACTTCATAGATGAGGCATTGTTGCAATTCTTGAAATTATTCATGTGAACGATGATGGTAGGGATTACTCATCGGCCCAAATCTGTCAAACACATGCTATACTCACAGGAGTTACTTAAGTATAATATTTTAAGTCATTTAAATACTGTACGCATAGCATCCTGCAAACTTTGAGGTTCTGTCTGTTCTTGCCAGTTCTGCATTCTGATTTTTTTTGCATATCTGATTATCTGTCTGCATCTGTTCAGTTTTGTTTATACTCTGCTTTACTTAATTATCTGCCTGAGATATATTCTGCAACTATGTTTTATAATTAAGATGCAACTTTAACTGAAATTCTTCTACTGAGCTTAGATGGTTAGCTCACCCCTGACTCTATGTCATATGTTCGGAGGATAGTGCTCCTGGAACAGAGAGTGATCCTGACTACCTGCTTGAGGCAGAGGCTGAGGAGGAGGAGGATACTAATACCCCTGCTGACGAGTACCATCCGTAGTTTGGGTATTTGATGTTTTGCTTGGGATCTGTATTCTGGCATACTTTGGATTATATGTATGCTTGGTGGCCACCCTATTTATATTAAACTCTATGGCTACTTTTATTATTATTTTTTTGTTATATACATCTTATAGGAACCATCATTGGGAATCATTGACTTTGAGTGATGGGCGTCCATCACCAATGGTTTTTTTTGGTTCCTCTTTGAAGATGTATATCCTTTTATTACACATATATATACTATTTTTATCTTCTTTTATTTTTTTTTAGAGCCTTATATGATGACTCGAACTGCATCTTATGATGGTGTCTGCTCTGATTTCCGCTAGACAAGCAGACACTCCTTGGTTTGTTCTGGGAATCATTCAGAGTATAATCCTTATGGCATAGATTTTTGGGTGCGAAAATCCGGGTTGTCACATATACAATATAAATTTTAATTCTAGTAAGTTTTGTGAATATACCTGGTCAAAATTCCAAAAGTCACTAGACCAAGTCTAAAAGGTGTCAAGTTCAAAATCAAAGATTTGCAGGATCCTCTTCAAGTCTGATCCAGATCTGCACCTGTGACGTATAGTCGGGGTGAGCTAACAGTCTAAGCTCACCAGAGGAAAGCTCAATACATTTTCACATTTTATCATAAGGAAGCATAGATTCAATGACAAAATCAAAATATATTCATATCGAAACGGGAAACATTTTCATATCAAACAGAAACTGATTTCAAAGGCATTTTCTTATCAAAGTAGAAACTGTTTTTAAAGGCCATTTTCATATTGAAACAAAATTTCAAATCATATTGTCAATGGTATAATTTTTGAAGTTGAATAAGATTCAGATTTCTTATTCATTTTCCTACGTTCTGATTTCTGATCTATCTTGACAAAGGCAAAAAGCAAGGCGTAAACAAAAGCGATTGTCCAAGGTGTCAATTACTGATCAAGATTACCCAAAGATTGTCTAAAATTTAGAGCTCGAATTTCAAAGTTCAGAACAAATTTGCAAACAATGTCGAATTTGCAACTGAAAATTTAAGAATACCGAGTTCAGAAGTCACATCCAAAATTTACATTTCAAGAGTGTACGTAAATCCTGCCAGAGCGGTCCAAGGGCGTACAGATGACTCGCTAAAGCGGGCTAAGGATGGACAAGATATTCAAAAGTATACGTAAATCACGTCAGAGCGGTCCAAGGGCGTACATAAATACAAAGATGTCCAAAGGTGTATGTAAATCTTGTCAGAGCGATCCAAGGGCATACATAAATATAAAGATGTCCAAAGGTGTACGTAAATCTTGCCAGAGCGGTCAAAGGGAGTACATAAATTCAAAGATGTCTAAAAGTGTAAGTAAATCCCGCCATAGTGGTCTAAGGGCGTACCGTCGTACAAGTTCATTCATAATTTAAATTCAAGTTCAAGTTTCGAAATTAGATTCCAAAGTTCGTGTTCAGAATTCAAAGGATTCAAAGTTCATATCCTGAGTTCGAAGGATTCAAAGTAAGAAGTTCAAATTCAAAATTTTGAGTGCGGAGATCATGTTCAAAGCTAAATGTTAAATTTCAGGGTCGAAGTTCTAAATTTAGTCTCATGGTTCAATTTCATATTTAAAGGTCAGAATTCAAATTTCAAAGTCAACTTTTGTGTTTTAAAGAATTCGATCATTCAAGGAATTCACATACGAGTCAATAATTCAAAGATTTCATTTTTCAGAGTTTATATAAAAAATTAATTCAGTGTTCACGCTTAAAGATCATATTTAAGGTTCAATATTCAATATTAGAGTCAAAGTATTAAATTCATGTTCATAGTTCAAAATTCATATTTCGGATTTCAGAGTTCAAGTTCATATGCGATATTTCGAAGAATACAAATACAAATTAAAAACTTTCAAAGCATTTGCATATATCATGGCATCTATGGATCAATGTTAAAATGAAATTCGATAGTGAACTTTTCCTACCCGAAGTTCAATTTTCAAAAGATTCGATATTTCAAAAGACTCAATGCGGATCAACAATTCCAAGTGTCAATTATTCGAAGGCAATCATATTTAATAAAATTTTGAATTGATTCCTAATAATCACATTCAATTTGGTTACATTAAAGAAACTATAAATCAAATTCACAAAGTGTAATTTTTCATTGAGTTTCCCCTACCTTAACCTGGATATCTTGCAAAAGGCAATGCAAAGATCCAAAGTCCTTATGGACAGCTTCGATCCTCAATCTACACCACAATAGTTCACAAACTATATGTCAATAACTAAAGAATCACACATGTCAAAGTTTCTTTAAGTTTTTATCAAAATTGAGGCGGAATGGACAAGCTCGTACTTACCTCGGATCATGTGGAACTTGTCCCAACTTGCCGCTCAATTTTTACCTTAAAATTTGTTTATTCATAAAATTTTTAATTCAAAAAAGTTATAGAGCTCATTGTCCTCTTTCCAACACCGTAAGAATGGCGTAATTCCGAGTTCGGAGCACAAAGTTACGACCAAAATACCAAGGCTGTGTCGGCTCTTCAATCACAGTCGCGTGAGCGACTTTTCAAAGTCTCGCGAGTGATTGTTTTCGAGACCTTTTGGCCTATTTTTTCTGAAGGCATTTCGCCCGCGCAAGTTCCAACTCGCGCGCGCGGCTGTCTGCGATATTTTGCACTTTTTCCCATTCTAAAACCCATTTTTCTCAATAAAATACCCCCATCTTTTAAATACCATCTAAGCATCCTAAACTTAGCCTAATACATGAATAAAATACGGTATTTACCTCTTCAAATTGGCGATGCAACGCCCACGACGATCGTATCCAAAAATCGGCTTTTACGCTTCACCTCGATGGTTTGAAACCGAAACTCCCTTTCCTTCTTGCTATCGCAACGCAACGGGACAGAGTCAAATATCAATTCCTCTGGATACACACGATGAACGAAAGATTCACACGAGATCAACGAATGTGAGGATTTCCAAACCAAATGAAAGAGGGTTTGAGAGAGATGGATTCTCTTGCGCTCGTGGATCACAACCACGACAAGGATCGGTCAATACTCAAAGCAAAGGAGAAAATTGAGAGGGATATCAACTGAAACTCCGGATCTCGGAAGGGCAATGTGTTGGAGCTTCTTCTTCTCCAGAAGCTTGTCTTTCTCTTATTTTTCAAACCAAGGAGAAGCTTGCAAGTGAAGCTTTCTTATAACCAAGGAATTTGCTTCCATGTGAAGCAAGCACACATAACTAGTGTTTTAGCCATTGCCCAAAGAGTTGGCTTGGTGCAAAGCAATAACACTGCAAAAGCGAGTTAGCCTTATCCACTTAAAAGTGCCTTGATTCTGGTGTGAAGCTCACACAACCCAGTTAAATCTTAGCTCACCTACCAAAGGCCCAAAGTCGGCTCAAGTAGTTAGCCCAATCAATCAGCCCAACTAGCCGGATCAATTAGTCTGCTCAAATGATTGACCCAATTGGCCGGCCCAACTAGTCAACCCAATTAGTCAGCTCAAATGGTCTACTCAATAAGTAGGCCCACATAACCCAAGCAAGTTTTAATCATTAATAACTTTTATTTTCCACAAAAAATTTGCCTCTACATTGTACACGTGCACAGTGTGTCATATGCCTTGCCAAATCGGTATATTTGGTTGGGTGCCACGTGATAGGTTGGGTTACTGGGCTCGGTGTAGACACCCCTATTTTGCCGTCTCAGAGTATACATACCTATTTGGTCAACCTTTGACCATTCCCACGACTTTCAGAAGGGACTTACCTTCTTTGAAAGCCTTAAAACTCTAATACAGAGACCATATACTGAAACAATAGTATATGGTTAAACACAGGCTGAAACAATAGCTCTGTGGCTCAGATCCCATGACCCAATACGGGGACCATGCCCTGAAACAATAGTACATGGTTGAGACCCAGGCTGAAACAATAGCTCTGCGGCTCGGACCTGACCTAAACCCAGGTAGATCCTGAATTATTTACCCTGTACAAAGTGCACAATTCAATTGCACGCACGACTTATGGCCCGCAATTGGTCGCCTATGGACCGCTTTAGGACTGAATTATGCGCCCTATCAGACATGCGTAATCAGATTGCACGCTTCACCACCAGCGTGTAATTAGTCCACTTCGGACTATTCCTTAACCTTCTAGAAACCGTCTGAGACGCGATTGCAGCCCTATCTAGCGCGCGATCGGATTATGCACGTCTCCACTAGTGCGTAATCGGTTCTTAAGTCAACCCTATCTCTAATTCCCTAGACCGCATGAAATCTCCTATTAAGCACATGTATTCAGGCGCTTAATTGACTAAGTGTACTACACAGGGCGCACAATTAGTCTAGTTGGACTAGGACTGAGATACCTGATCAGTGCCAAAATGTGACTATATTTCACACCTTAATCCCTACACTTAGCTGTCTGATGAAAGCATCTGATGGTTGTTGTGAGGTTTTAATAATTACAGGTGTGCGACTGTGGATCCTCTCGAACCCGTCGCGGCAATGCGCTCGCTTTTGACAAAATGTAGAGTCGCCACCCGGAGCTTTTGGTGACCCGGGAAACCTTCAAATCGATATTTTGAGCATCGAAGTGCTAAATATGACTCTGATTTACCGGTCTTTGCCAAAGGCTCTAGGGTAGGGACTTCGGTTATCGATCGGGAAGGGTTTAGGCACCCGATCAACCCGCACGTAGTGGTCTCTATCTATGGCTAAAAATAAAAATAAAAGGGCGGAGTTTTCCCTTGCCCGAAGGCAATACGGTCCTATCAAGCTTTGAGCCAAACCGAAATTTCGACGACGCAACGGCTTGAATCCTTGGACGGAGGAGACACCAAGAAGGTAGAGGAAGAGAGGGGTGAGCCGGAGCTCACGGGCCCTTGTTGCACCGTGGAAGATCTTCACTTTGGCGTGCTTTCGATGGCTTAAACGGTATGGAAATGAATTCTAACACTAGGATTCGATAAAATAGGAAGTGTAGGGTGAGGCTAAAGGCTAGACTTTTGCTAAAGGGAGTGATCTAATGGTGGAAATGGACTAAAATAGATGAAATATGCATGCTGGAATTCTGGAAAAATATTGGCATTTTCTCTCACTAGGGCTCTCTCTTAAGCACTCTCTAATCCTTCAACAAAAATTCAACCCTTTGGGAAGATGGGGGCCTCTCTATTTATAGAGAAGGGATGGGTTAGGGGCTTACTTAAGAGCTAATGGGTTTAGCAATTAGGTAATCCCCCATCTAAGGTTTTCTAGGTTTTCAAGGTCCTAGGGTTTTGGGAAGCTGATTTTAATGGCGGATGATGGGGTGAGACCATGGGTGACTTAAGGGTTGCCAATAAGCTCAAAGGGGGTGCAACCAACCTCAAGACACCCACCTTAACTAAGGGGATGGTCAAAGGGTCAAACCAGATGAAGGAAATTTGAGCAACTGATGACAGTTACTATAGATAAGCCGGGCGTATATAGTATATACGCCCAGTTTAGGAACAGTAAATTTCACCAAAAACAGGGGAACCTTGGGAAGATGAAGCCCGTGGTGGGTCCCACCTATGCTGGGCGTATATATTATATACGCTCAGCCAAATTTCTCCCAAAAAAGGCAGGCGTATATAATATACATGCCTGACTAATCTAGGGCCAAATTGGCTGGGCGTATGTAATATACACGCCTGAGTAAGAGTTTTATGATTTTATGTGAAACTTCAATCGGCCATAAGTTTTGAACCGTAGCTCCAAATTGGGTGATCTTTGGCTTGTTGGAAGGCTGGAGAAGTCGTCTTTCCAATGGTATATGGCTCATCCTTGGTAATGGTCTGTGTGAAATTTTGTAGCTCTCCTCCCATCAACTGCTCAGAAAGGTTCAAGTTAGGTATGGGAAGGGAATCTAGGGTTTAGGGGTGATCTCTAAGGGTTGGGGAATGGTTCTAAAGGGTTCCGGGTGGTTCTTAAAGGTTTGGGTGGATTCCTACAGGTTCAGGGGTGCCATCGAAAGCACAGGGATACATCTCTCTCGAAGTATAGATTGATCGGGCCTTGGGCCGAATTTGGGTGTCTACAACAGGTGTTTTTAACCATTGGATTGCAAAAGAGAATAAAAGAAGGTAATTAAAGGATACACATGGGCTATGGACAAGAAGGTTAAAAGAAGCACAGAAATCCGTGGAAAAGATCAACATCCGCCAAAAGAGGGAGAATCTAACCCTGGATGTCAATCGATTGAGGGACTAGTGTCAATCGATTGACAAGAGAAGAGAAGTTCAACTACACTTCTTCCGAATCAAATGTCAATCGATTGAGGATTAGTTCTCAATTGATTGATGCTAGTAGGAATAAGGTTTGCTCGACCCTATATAATGAAACCCATGATTCATTGAAAGGGATCCTTCTTTTAGTTATTTTTGAGGGTTTCCTTTAGTTGTTAGTATTCATTAAGGGTTCTTCTTGGTTCTTGCTCTCAGTAGATTGTATTAGGTTTTATTTTTAATTCTTGTTGATAATCGTGAGAACAAGAGCATTGTGAGGAGATTTTTGAGAAATAAAAGAGCATTGTTAATATGGTATCTTCGGATCTACAACGGGTTTGTATACCGAGGATGAGCGACTAAAGTAATTTGTTCAAGGGGGAAGCGAACCGGAGATAAGTAACTGTTTTATTGTTGTTTCTACAAATTCATGGTTTTGTCATTGAATCATTCTGTTATAAGTGTGTGCGTGATTGAATATTTTCGAGTCTTCGTTTACAGTCATTGATCGTGATTATTATTGACCGTAAAAGAAGCACTCCATCTAGATCTGTTCCTGCAGGTTGATCTAGGTTGTGGAATGATTGATTATCATTGTCGTAACATAGGACTTTGAGATATGCTATTCTTTTCACATGACTCATACCGCAATGATAGGCTGAGTCATAGTGTTTAGATAGGGTATGCCGGATCCATAGTTACGTTCTTCGCAATTCATTTGTTTTCCTAATAAATGATGGTGTTTTGACTTATCATAATTTGTTCCGTCCTAGTTTAATTAGTTTTCTTTTATTGCATTGAGAATCGTTGGTATTTGTGTGGTAAAATTGAATTTCTCCCTTAGTAATTCCTTGGGTGTGTTAAAGTCTCTGAAAGAATTAGATAAATTTCATATTTTTCCTGTGGGTTCGACACCCCTGTTCTTGCCATTCTACAATAGATCTTATGAATTTGCAAGGATTTAAATTAAAATACACCAATACCCGACTGAGCCAGTCAGCCGGTCACTCACTGAGTTCGTGACCGACTCAATTAATCGCACCAGGCAGGGCACATAATTTAAATTCACCGACTAATTGAGTGCACCCCACAGAACGCGCAATTAGCCAAATACCTATAAATAGGACCCACCACTTCGTTCCAAAACACGTAATTTTTTCCTTTCTTCCAAGCTTAGGGATTTCGAGATTCTCTTTTCGGTTTCCGACTTCAGGTAACCTTTTAGTTTTTAGTTCTTAAATTTTTAATTTCCAGTTTTCAATTCTAATTTCTAGTTCTTAGCTTCTAAGTTCTAGTTCTTAATTCTAGCCATAATTCTTAATTTTCATTCTATTCATTCTAGTTCTTAATTCCTGAGTTCTAGATTTCACTCCTTAGCGCCCATTCAAGAGCTAATTAGGTCTCCCCAATCTTTTCTCAACTGTCAATCCCGTCACTTTTATGTTTGACTTATTTTGAAGTACCAAACAAAGTTGGATTAGTGCGAAATTGGTTGCGTTTGAAAGCTTTTCGAAATAGCTTTCCAATGAACAAAAAAACATGCAATTCCGACAAGTATCGAAGAAGTTATGGTCAGCTTTCGGAAGCTACGCAAAAAGTGATGTTTCTCACAACTCCTAGTTGAATTAGGATTAGTCTCTTTATTATATTATTTTATAAAATAGGATTCATTTATTTGATTAGAAATAGGATTAGTTCCCTTATCGTTCCAGGACTTTACTTTATTATTTTAGAAGAACTAGGAATTAGAGTTACACTAGGAATTCTAGTAAAAACCTATAAATTGACCTTTACCCTTAGCCATTCAATACACAATTTTCTTCTGCACAATTTACACGATTCTTACACACAATTTTAGCATCTAACAATCGAATTTTTGAGTTCCCCCTCTGCAGCGCTTGGATTCAGGTAATTCCTTAGTTCTTAATTTTCTGGTTCTAGTTCTTAGGTTCTAGAACCAGTTCCTCTATTTTTTTAAATTTTAGTTCTAGATTTAGGTTCTAGCCCTCTAGTTCTTTAATTATAGATCTTAGATCTAAGGTTTTAATCTAAATTTCTAGTTGTCTGATCCTAGTTCTTAGTTTCTAGAACTAATCCTGAATTTCAGTCCTTAATTTCAGTCTTAAATTCAGTCTTAAAATTTAAATTTTAGTTCTACATCTCTAGTTTTAGATCTTAGGTTCTTATTCTTAGATCAATTTTGATGTTCTAGTTCCTAAATTTAGTTCTAATTTTTAATTTGATTATCAAAATCTCCGATTTTCGATCTCTAAATCCATAATTCATTAATTCAAAATCAAAATTTTAATCTATATTATTTTCAAAGTAAACTCTAGCCAATCGATTTGCCCAAGGGAGCTTACGGAGGGTATTCGGGAACGAGGCCAATCCTCCTTAGCATAGCGGACCAAACCTATTTTTTTTTAGATTTTCAGTAAAATTAGTATATTTATTTTAATAGAATTAGTATATTTACTTTAATTACAATTTTAATATAATTAGTATTTTTTAATTAGTTAGAGTAAAATTAATATATTAGCATTCCTAGTACAAATATGAGACCTTTTTAATTAGACTCCCAGTAGGATTAGGAGACCAAGTTAATTAAAATCCCAACCAGAATATAAAAATCAATTAGTTATACTAAAGGCAACCCACAGCTGCTGACGTCTGCCAGTCGGCGATTTAGTAAAGGAGTTCAACTTGCAAGCACCTGCTCCCCTTAAAGCGTGATCAAAGACGTGTTGCAGCGTCGATAAATATTTGTAGCTGACGTGTTGCGCATCATATGATGGAGATCACGTTTCGCTCCAATATTCCATTCATGGGATCTTGAGATTATGTTGCACCTATCAGACAGTTGGTTTTCAATCACACGTGACACAGATCCCAAAATTGTAGCCCTAAAGTTACGTTTGAGCTTGATGTATCCCATATGATTCTAGGGCTACTTTTTCTGGATAGAATCTGAAACGGACTGTCTGATAAGTGCGCCATGATCTCAAGTTCCCTTGGGTGAAAGATCGCAATGAAATTGATCTCCAATTTAAGGTACGTAGCAATGCCTTGGAATTACAGCTACCCTTTCATGAAAAACCTAAAAGCAGGAAATCACCAGATGATTTTGGCCTCTTAATCGGCCAGTTACCGTATACCAAATCTTTCTAAAAATTAGATGGGCCACTTCAACACCAACAGTTGGTTAAGGCCATTAATTTATGAAATTTCAAGCACAAATTAAGTCCATGTGCACACTAATTAATAAAAAAACATCACATCAAATTAATGAAATTATTAGTGACACAACAACCAATACTATTCCCACATCAATCAATAGAAGCAACTTTCTTGAGATGGTGTCTAAAGAGTAAATTATGGTGTGGAACTACAGGAAAGAGTGAGTTTTCGTGAATGAATCATTGAATATGCCAATAGTTCATAGGGCCATCAGATAACTAGCTAGATTCATGATAACACTCTCACACACACATATAACATATATATATATATATATATATATATATATATATATATATATATATATATATATATAAAGGAAAAGGCCTCTGTCCTCCAACCTTCCACGTGGAGCTCCATGTGGCACCCAAAACACTTTTTGGGTGCCACGTGGACCTTGGGTGCATTGCTCAGATCATCTTTGAAAAAAAAAATTAAAAATTCATCTCCACCGTATATATTTTGAACCGTGAAATGTGGACCAATGAAAATCGTCAAACTTTGACTTGTAGGTTAAAAAAAAAATATTTCAATTTTTTTTTTAAAATTTTGATCTAAACTGTCCACCTGTGCTCCACGTGGATCTTGGAGGACGGTCACCGTCCTCCATTGGAGGACCTAACCGGCAACCATATATATATATAAGAACTAGAGGAGTGTGGAAGTTCGTGAGGAGAAGAATACATTCTTGCCGACTTGTCAAATTGAATACTGACGTGTCTTGCTTGGAAGGTAGGTTTTGAATTGGTGGTTTTCTCCAAGATGATGAAGGTAACCATCTAGCTAGCCTCCATGTGCCGATTGAAGCCAATGATATTACTGAGGCGGAGATTAAGGCTGTATTTGGCATTGCCTTTGGAAGAGTAGAAAAGAGCAGTTGCTACTCTTTGTTGTTGCAAATGAATATCAGGAGAGAGAAGTATTAGAGGAAGAAAAAAATGGAATGCTGCTCTTTGAAACATGAAAAACATACATGTTTAAAAGAGCATGAAAACTCACGCCCTTTTGAAGAATGTTGTTTTTCCTATTTCAAAGAGCAGCCTCTCTTTTATCATCTTCCAATCCTTCTCTCTCCACACATTTCTTTGCAGTAACATAGAGCATCTGTTAAATGCATCAAAGACTTATGAGCAATCTCCATGATTTTGATTTGATACTTGGACTTGGTTAGCCGATCGACAATGACCCAGATTGCATTGTTCTTTCTAAGTGTTTTCGACAAACCTAGGATGAAGTCCATTGAAATGACTTCCCATTTTCACTCGGGTACAGGTAAAGGTTGCAACAACCCTGGTGGATTCTGATGGCCAACCTTAACCTGCTGACAAACAAAGCATCGCGATATGTACTCAGCGACGTCGCATTTCAAACCTCGCCACCAGAAGCTCTTCATCAAATCTTGATACATCTTAGTACTACTGGATGTATAGCATACATTGATTTGTGAGGCTCTTCCAGAATGGTGTCCCGAAGCTCGGTACTCATCGGTACACATAATCGGTCTCGAAACAGCAAGGTCCCATCGGCCTGAATGGAGAAATCCTTCTTGCTTCCTCTATCCACATCTCGCCTAATAACCATAAGTTCATCGTCCGTCATCTGTAGCTTCCTGTTATTCTCGAAGAGTGTAGGACGAAGCACAAGAGTAGCCATCAGTGCTCCAGAGCCTTTTACATCAAACCGTGAGTAGCTCAAAGTCATATCTTCCAATAGCTTTCATCTCTGTATCCTACTGACGAGATGCGATAATAGCGCTGAAGACTTCCTACTGAGAGCATCAACAATGACGTTTGCCTTTCCCGAATGGTACTGGATAGAGCAATCATAGTCCTTCAAGAACTCCATCCATCGTCGCTGCCTCATATTCAAGTCCTTCTGAGTGAATAGGTACTTGAGGCTGTTGTGATCGGTGAATATATTAAAATATCTCACAGTAAAGGTAATGTCTCCAGATCTTTAGGGCAAATATAACTGCTCCTAACTCGAGATCATGCGTCGGATAATTTCTTTCATGGTCCTTCAACTGCCTAGAACCATATGCAATGACCCGCTTGTGTTGATTAAGCACGAGCCTAATCCACCATAAGAAGCATCACTGTACACTGCGAAGCCTCCGCTGCCTGAAGGTGTAGTAAGTACCAGCGTTGTAGTCAATCGCTGCTTAAGCTCTTAAAAGCTTTGCTCGCATTACTCTATCCAATCTAACTTCGCATTCTTCCTCGTACGCTGTGTAAGCAGACTAACTATCTTTGAGAAGTCCTCGACAAATCTCCAATAGTACCGTGTTAGACCAAGGAAACTACGGACCTCTATAACTGTCATTGGCTGTCCCCAGTTCACTACAGAGTCAATCTTTGTAGGATCAACCGATATACCAGACTCATAGACAATGTGGCCCAAGAAACTGACCTGGTCCAGCCAAAACTCACGCTTGTTGAGTTTGGCATAAAGCTGATGGTCCCTGAGTGTTTGAAGAGCCACTCGTAGGTGTTATATGTGCTCCTTTCTGGTTTTTGAATAGATGAGGATGTCATCTACGAAAACTACCATAGATTTATCAAGATGTGGCTATAACACGGGGTTCATCAGGTCCATAAACGATGCAGGCGTATTCGTCAACCCAAACGGCATCACTAAGAACTCATAGTGACCATATCGCGTGTAAAGCAGAAAAAAGCGGCGCAACCTTCGATTTCACTCCACAAAATCGAAAGGATTTCCGTTTTGGCAGTTGGAAGGTCACGATCTTTCATAGACAGTTCACGCTCGCTTGATATGCCGCCAACCAATCCATCCCTTGAATCACGTTGAACCCTTCCATGTTCAACGTAATCATGTCGGTCACTGTCTTATGATCATCAATCATCACGATGACTGACTGTTACCCTGTATTCGTGCTCATCGAGCTTTCCATAGGAATTTTCACATCCCAAATGAAAGCAAGGGGTTCGGGAGCAATACCCAACTTCTCAGAGAAAAGAGGAGTGATAAACGAGTGCGTAGACCAAGGGTCTATCAAAACTCGCGCTTCAGTTTCACTCAAGTCGCCTTCACGACTCATCATAAGGGTACCTTTTATCATAAATTATTATTAATTCATGCCATGATTCTAGTTTTCAAAATTTATCCCTAAATAATAGAATTAAATTTAAAAAATTTGACTTCTCAACTTTAATGATACCTTGGATCATGTCATTCGATGTTTGGGCATCCTGAGCAGTCACCGCATAGGCTCGGCCTTGAATTGTAGGTCGCGACGATTTCTACATAGAGACCGACATAGTCCTTCCCTTGTCCGCCTCAGGACAATCCCTGATCATATGACCAACCTTTCCGCACCTGAAGCATCCTCCAGTGTTTGATCGACAATCCTCTGTCTTATATGGTTTCCTACATTGTGTACATGTTGGAGTAGGAATAGGAGTAACAGTTGGTCCCCGCGATGATCCCTGAGCCACAGAAGCTCCACTCGTGGTAGTGTTCACAGCTCTAAAAGGTCGTATTGGTGAAGAACTTTGTGGTCGCTGATAGTAAGAAGATACAAGTCCCGAAGTAACAGCCAGCTTCGAATATGATGGCTGAGTAGGATAGTGAGGAGGTTTCGAGAACCTCGGCTTTTTGTTCGCTTGCTCAGACGCAATCGATTGTTCCTGGCCGAACCGGTTCCTATTACCCTGTTCTCACCTCATATACTATTTCTGGATGTCTTCCTCACCAATGAGGGCCTTTGACATAAAGCCCGCAAAATTCTCCATCTGCCACATCGACACCCTCTCGTGAATGTTTGGCCTCATGTCCCTCTGAAATTTCTGGGCCCTCATCAACTCAGTGGCCACATGTAAGGGTGACAATCGTGTAAGCCTATCAAATTATGCGCTGTACTCGCGCACCGACATCTCATTCTATTCCAGCTTAATGAACTAGACTTCCCACTAATTACGCACGATCTTTAGAAAATACTGATCGTTGAACGTGTTCCCAAACTCTGCCCAGGTATAGGGAGTATTAGGGTAGTCCCCCTCTCGAGTCTTGAATATAGATTTCCACCATGGATTGGCCTCGCCCAATAGCTTGAAGGTTGCCCAATGCACCTTCTCAACATCGGTGCACTGCAACACCTCAAAGATTTTCTCCAATTCATCGATCCATTCCTCGGCTTCTATTAGATCTGTCTGACCCATGAAGGTATGAGGTCTCATCCTCTTAAACTCGGCAAAACCTCCTGGCTGATGTCTGGCTGCCAGTAGCTCTGTTTGTTGAGCCATTGCCACAGTCTGTTGAGCCATATTGTTAGCCGAAGCTGCCAACACTTGGTCAACGTTTCCTCCCTCAGGTCTAGCAGTTCCCGCGGGATCTGCATTAGGACCAGACACAAATCTCTCTCTGACTCGTGAGGTACCTACGTCCTCATGAACCTCATCCATATGAACCGTTTTAGGTCCGTCTCGAGGTCCAAAACGAAAATCCTTTGGTCATATTTCATCTCATACCCTAACTTACCTAAATAAACTGGATTCGTCTCGTAAATTTTCTTGGCACGCTTATCGAGGTAATTGAAATCAGGTCCAAAATATCTGGGATATTAGATAAACAGTTGTCCCAATTAGTTGGCCCAATTACTCGACTCAAATGGTCGGCCCAATCAGTCGGCCCACATAACCCAAACAAGTTTTAATCATTAATAACTTTTATTTTTCACAAAAAATTTGCCTCTATGTTGCACACGTTCACAGTGTGTCGTATGCCTTGCCAAATACGTATATTTGGTTGGGTGTCACGGGACGGGTTGGGTTATTGGGCTCGATGTAGACACCCCTATTTTACCCTCTCAGAATATACAAACCTGTTCGGTCATCCTTTGACCTTGACCACGACTTTTAGAAGGGACTTACCTTCTTTGAAAGCCTTAAAACTCTAATACGGGGACCATATACTGAAACAATAGTATACGGTTGGACACAGGCTGAAACAATAGCTTTGTGGCTCAGATCCCACGACCCCAATATAGTGACCATGCACTGAAACAATAGTACATGGTTGAGACCCAGCTGAAACAATAGCTCCACGGCTCGGACACGACCTAAACACAGGTAGATCCTGAATTACTCACCCTGTATAGAGTGCGCAATTCAATTGCACACACGACTTATGGCGCACAATTGGTCACCTGTGGACTGCCTTAGGACTGGATTACGCGCCCTATTAGACACACGCAATCAGATTGCAAGCTTCACCACCAGCATGCAATTAGTCCACTTCGAACTATTCCTTAACCTTCTAGAAACCGCCTGAGACGCGATTGCACACCCTATCTAGCGCGCGATCAGATTATGCGTGTCTCCACCAGTGCGTAATCGGTTCCTAAGTCAACCCTATCTCTAACTCCCTAGACCGCATGGAATCTCCTATTAAGCGCGTGTATTTAGGTGCTTAATTGATTGAGCACACTACACAGGGCGTGCAATTAGTCCAGTTAGACTAGGACTGAGATACCTGGTTGAGCCAGTCAGCCGGCCACTCACAGAGTCCGTGACCGAGTCAAAGTGATTAAGCGCCTGCTACAAGGCATACATTTCAATTAAGCGCACTAGGTAGGGTGCGTAATTGAAATTCACCGACTAATTGAGTGCACTCCACAAGGCGCGCAATTAGCCAAATACCTATAAATAGGACCCACCACTTCATTCCATGACACGCAATTTTTTCCTCTCTTCCAAGCTTAGGAATTTCGAGATTCTCACTTCGGCATCCGACTTCAGGTAACCTTTTAGTTTTTAGTTCTTAAATGTATAGTTTCCAATTTTCAATTCTAATTTCTAATTCTTAGCTTTTAGGTTCTAGTTCTTAATTCTAGCCCTATTTCTTAATTTTCATTCTATTCATTCTAGTTCTTAATTCTTAAGTTCCAGATTTCAGTCCTTAGCACCCAGTCTAAAGCTAATTAGGTCTCCCCGATCTGGGATTTAAGCAAGGCAGCAAAGGTTGTAGGGAGAGCAAGAATTTAGGTTCTCACGTGAGGAAGAAGATGTAACTTCTCCTCACTCCTCACTATTTTATAACCTAAATCTCATCTCCAAAATATTATGATATTTCACCAAAATATCATCATATTTATGTTTAAAATTCTATCCACTTAACATGCATATATTTTCGGTGTTAAGCGCATATGCAAGACTTAGCGTATGAGTTACTAATTATTTGACTTCTTAAGGTCCAAAATGAAAATCCTTTGGTCATATTTCATCTCATACCCTAACTTACCTAAATAAACCGAATTCGTCCCGTAAATTTTCTTAGCACGCTTATCGAGGTAATTGAAATTAGGTCTAAAATATCTGGGATATTACACAAATAGTTGGCCCAATCAGTCGGCCCAACTAGCCGGCCCAATTAATTTGTTCAAATAGTCGACCCAATTAGTTGGCCCAATCAGTCGGCCCACATAACCCAAGCAAGTTTTAATCATTAATAACTTTTATTTTTCACAGAAAATTTGCCTCTATGTTGCACACGTTCACAGTGTGTCGTATGCCTTGCCAGATACATATATGTGGTTGGGTGTCATGGGACGGGTTGGGTTATTGGGCTCGATGTAGACACCCCTATTTTACCCTCTCAGAATATACAAACCTATTCGGTCATCCTTTGACCTTGCCCACGACTTTTAGAAGGGACTTACCTTCTTTGAAAGCCTTAAAACTCTAATACGGGGACCATATACTGAAACAATAGTATACGGTTGAACACAAGCTGAAACAATAACTTTGTGGCTCAGAACCCACGACCCCAATACAGTGACCATGTACTGAAACAATAGTACATGGTTGAGACCCGGCTGAAACAATAGCTCCGCGGCTCGGACCCGACCTAAACCCAGGTAGATCCTGAATTACTCACCCTGTATAGAGTGCACAATTCAATTGCACACACGACTTATGACGCGCAATTGGTCGCCTGTGGACTGCCTTAGGACTGGATTACGCGCCCTATCAGACACACGCAATCAGATTACAAGCTTCACCACCAGCATGCAATTTGTCCACTTCGAACTATTCCTTAACCTTCTAGAAACCTCCTGAGACGCGATTGCACACCCTATCTAGCGCGCGATCGGATTATGCGTGTCTCCACCAGTGCGTAATCGGTTCCTTAGTCAACCCTATCTCTAACTCCCTAGACCGCATGAAATCTCCTATTAAGCCGTGTATTTAGGTGCTTCATTGATTGAGCACACTACACAGGGCGTGCAATTAGTCCAGTTAGACTAGGACTGAGATACCTAGCTGAGCCAGTCAACCGGCCACTCACTGAGTCCGTGACCGACTCAAAGTGATTAAGCGCCTGCTACAAGGCACACATTTCAATTAAGCGCACCAGGTAGGGTGCGTAATTGAAATTCACCGAGTAATTGAGTGCACTTCACAGGGCGCGCAATTAGCCAAATACCTATAAATAGGACCCACCACTTCATTCCAAGACACGCAATTTTTTCCTCTCTTCCAAGCTTAGGGATTTCTAAATTCTCCCTTCGACATCTGACTTCAGCTAACCTTTTAGGTTTTAGTTCTTAAATTTATAGTTTCCAATTTTCAATTTTAATTTCTAATTCTTAGCTTTTAGGTTCTAGTTCTTAATTCTAGGCCTATTTCTTAATTTTCATTCTATTCATTCTAGTTCTTAATTCTTAAGTGCTAGATTTCAGTCCTTAGCGCCCAGTCTAGAGCTAATTAGGTCTCCCCAATCTTTTCTCAATTGTTAATCCCATCAATTTTATGATTAACTTATTTTGAAGTCTCAAACAAAGATGGATTGGTGCAAAATTGGTTGCGTTTGTAAGCTTATCGAAGTAGCTTTCCAATGAGTCAAAAAGCGCGCAATTCCGACAAGTATTGAAGAAGTTATGGTCCGTTTTCGGAAGCTGCGCAAAAAGTGACGTTTTTCACAACTCCTAGTTGAATTAGGATTAGTCTCTTTATTATATTATTTTATAGCATAGGATTCATTTCTTTTATTAGAAATAGGATCAGTTCTTTTATCGTTCCAGGACTTTACTTTATTATTTTAGAAGAACTAGGAATTAGAGTTACGCTAGGGCTTCTAATAAAAACCTATAAATCGACCTTTACCCCTAGCCATTCAATACACAATTCCCTCTATACAATTTTCTTTTACATAATTTTCTTCTGCACAATTTACACGATTCTTACACACAATTTTAGCATCTAACAATCGAATTTTTGAGTTACCTATGTAGCGCTTGGATTCAGGTAATTCCTTAGTTCTTAAGTTTCTGGTTTTAGTTCTTAGGTTTTAGAATTAGTTCCTCTTTTTTTTTTTTTTTTAATTCTAATTCTAGATTTAGGCTCTAGACCTCTAGTTCTTAAATTCTAGATCTTAGATCTTAGTTTTTAATCTAAATTTTTAGTTGTCTGATCCTAGTTCTTAGTTTCTAGGACCATTCCTGAATTTCAGTCCTTAATTTCAGTCTTAAATTCAGTCTTAAAATTTCAATTTTAGTTCTAAATCTCTAGTTTATGAATTTTGACGTTCTAGTTCCTAAATTTAGTTCTAGAATTTTAGTTCTACTTTTTAACTTGATTCTCAAAATCCCTGATTTTCGATCTCTAAATCCATAATTCATAAATTTATAATCAGTTTTTCAATCTATATTATTTTCAAAGTAAACCCTAGTCAATCGATTGGCCCAAGGGAGCTTACGGAGGGTACCTGGGAACGGGGCCGATCCTCTTTAGCATAGCGAGCTAAACCCTTTTTTTTTTTTTTTTTTTTCAGATTTTTAGTAAAATTAGTATATTTATTTTAATAGAATTAGTATATTTACTTTAATTAGAATTTTAATAGAATTAGAATTTTTTAATTAGTTAGAGTAAAATTAGCATATTTGCATTCCTAGTACAAATAGGAGACTTTTTTAATTAGACACCCAGTAGGATTAGGAGTCCAAGTTAATTAAAAACCCAGTAGGAATAGGAAAATCAAACTAGTTACACTAAAGGCAACCCACAGCTGCTGACGTCGGCTGGTCGGCGATTCAGTAAAGGAGTTCAACTTGCAAGCACCCGCTCCCCTTAACGCATGATCAGTGACGTGTTGCAGCGTCGATAAATATCTGCAACCGACGATCACATCATCCAGGTGTTCTCCATTTAATATTCGTCTCTTTAACTTCAACAATTTAATATTTCCTAATTTATTACTCCATCATCGCCTTTGTCAGAGTCCACTTAGACCGAATTGGGCCACTGATGTAATATTTTAATGTATGTTTTACTCGCAAGTGCACGAATCGGTTTGTATATAGTGGGTGCAGAGTACGAGATCGTTCCCACGAGGACTAATTTTGAAATATCTAAAAGAGACCAACAAATTCTAAAAATCTATGAAAATCTAATAGTATTCTACTAATTTTATGATTTGAATGGTTGATAGGATGGTGATTAATGACTACCAAAAATAAAACGTAATTGATTATTCACAAATAAAAAATAAAGATAATGATAAAGATGAAGATACTAAATCCTCCCATCTTTGGTCCGTTCTTCCCATAATATAAATCTAGGGGTTAAATTATGTGATGAAATATGAGTAACAAAATCTCTTTATGGAAGATCTATGGTCAACACCCTAATAGGTTCCATGTTGCATCCCTGCAAATCAGGACTTAGATAATTTTCATATATAGATGCGGATCAAAGTGCGGCTAGACACACATGATCTCGGGTTCAAATAAAAATCATCCTAAAGTGGGTGAAAATTCCAACAAGAATACCACTTACAAATCTGAAATCAAGGGCATGGCTCGCACACTTTATTCGGGATTAGGGATATTTAAGATAAAATTACCATTCTGTAACCAAGATCCGTGGCATGGCTCAAGACACTCGATCGAACATAATCATAATTAAATCCACACAACGAAAACACAAAGACCATAACAATGATAGGATAAAATTACCACACAGATCCGAGATCCGGGCATGGCTCGACACGCGATCCGGTTAGTGATGGAGATTTCATCCATTCATGATAGCACAATAACCATAAATTAAAATCTCATATTTTAATCCCTAATTTATATTATTAAAAGCACATCCCTCGGATGGGAATCATTAGATCCCCATCTCTATAAATTTAGCCACACATATTGTAAATAAATGACATAAATAAATAAAGACGGGAAAATAACATTAATTAAAATTACCTCAAGCTTCAAAATAAATTACGTTGATCCACACAGATGATAATCTTCAACGAAATAAATGCAGAATAAACTTTGAGCGAAATTATAAGCGAAGGAATGAGTACTGAAAAATTAAAGGGAACAAAGCTCTTAAAAAGAAATAATAAAACTTCCCTATTTCTAGGTCTAACTATGAAAAACAATGGCTAAAAATTAAGAACACTAAAAACTAAAACTCTCTAAAAAAACTCTAATTCTAATCTCTAATTTACTACCTCTAACTAATTCCCTCTTTCTGAAGTGTTTGAGTCCCTTTAAATAGACCCGTCGACCACCTAAAAGTCCCAAAAAATAGGTTTTCTGTGTCAATTTCGTGTCAAACTTAAACTCTGGCTCGATTAATCGACCCCAGAAATCCGTGAAATTCAGCACTTCTTCTTGGTTCAGACACTGCTTCGGTATTTTGGCCATAACTTTCTATCCCGAACTCGGATTGAGACGATTCTTACGCCGTTGGAAAGCTGACGAAAAGATCTACAACTTTCATGTTTTGACAATTTCGTAATTCGACCGTCTTGAAGGTCCAAATTTAGCCGCAAGTCGTACCAAGTTCTTGATTACCCGAAATTGCAGTGTTTTTGCATTATATTCAGAATTCTTGCACTGTTTTCTATACTTGGCTCATATTTACCTGAAACACTTCAAATCTAATAAATCTTATCAGATAGCCTTCATCGGACAGCTAAATATAGGTATTTAGGGGTGAAATATCCACAGTTTTCAGTACTCATCATACCCCCAAACCTACACTTTGCTAGTCCTCGAGCAAAGCAAACTAAAGAAAATAAATGCCACTTTCGTAGGGAACACGATTGCACTTAGCATGTGCAACAAGCCTTTAAACCCCTAGGTGATCCTAGTGGAGGAGTTGTGTCTCCGAGGTTTCTGATGAAGTTACCCACAAACTTCAATACATTTTGAAATCATCGATAAAATTGAGTTTTGAAAACATGATTTTGATAACATATATACCATTCAAAAAAAAATCATTAATCAATTCAACATGCGAATTCTCAATTTTAAATAACAATATTATACTAATCATACTAATATCCATTCAAATTAGTCTAATGCTCAAATCGTTAGATAGCTCATCCATTCATGCCTAAACGTGAAGTGTGTGCATAACCAAACCAAAATTCATTCATCTGTAACTAGTTCAAGCGGAAAACCGTTGGATCATTGTTTTGACTCAATCCTCACCGTAGGTATACTCTCAAAATATAAAGACACCGATGATGGATAAGTTTTCGACATATGTGAGAGGTCAATACAAAGCAAATAAGGTCTCACATGATAAATGAAACACGATGCAATCAAAGAACAAAATAAATCTCATAAGAAGATACTTGTATATCCTAAGCATGTCATATCAAGTGTCATAAGTATCACATATTTACTCTCACAAGGCGATTACTAATGCAAGATCGGATCATGAAGGTCTTTTTAGGGTTGTAATGGGGCTGGAAAGGGTAAAAAGAATTGGAAGTTGGGATTCAAAGTTTAGAAATTGGAAAAGAAACACCTTTTGATTTTTCTATTTCTCTTCTTTCTTTTCTACTCTCTCACTATTTTTTCAATTTTTCTATTTTTCTCAACTCACTTTTTCTTTTGAATTTCCTTTTCTTGAGGCACCTCCATTTTTTTCATTACTTTTCACAATTTTCTTTTCTTTTCTCTCCCTTTTCTTTTTATTTTGCCATACACTCTCGAAACACCACAACTCAATATCTCTCCACTTACTCTTTTTCGCTCACTCATCCTTCGCTCCTAATTTCTCGTAAATAAGAAGGGTAAAGCTGAATTTTAGAAATGGTGAAGGGTTAAAGGTTAACGTGGCTTATCAAAGAATGTATAAAGGTAAATTTTCAATAGGCTCAAAGGGTACTAGAAAGATAAATTTATTTGAGGTGGGGCATTTAAGCACAACGAGCCAAAGATGGCCTTCAATCATATCCTTAAAAGATAGTAACTTTGCCTATTTGTCTTGAGTAAATATCGACATTCTAACATAATGATATAAATTTGATTTCATGCAAAGTCACAAGTCAAAATGAAGTGTATGAGATTATGCAAAATAAGTCGTATTCAAAGAAAACTCCGAGTTTATATATTCACTCATCAATGACGGGAAATTAGCTCTTAAGCTCACTGGGTTTAGTCTCCACTGAGATCCTAAGATTCAACATTCAAAACAGTTCATCGATTTCTAAGTCTTAGCTTGGTATAAGTGTAAAAATTCTAGGCATGAATATCAAAATTATCCACAACATATCACATTAAGCTTCATCATCTTAGATACAAGTAATCAAAATATGGCACTAGTATTCTCAAAATTAAATTCACATGCATCATCAACTAAAGTTTGAAAACAATCGTAAAATAATGTGCATGATGACTTCAAAAATAATTTTTTTTTTTTTTTTTTTTTCAGATAAAACATATAAATGACGTAAAATAATTAACCATACCCCCAAACCTAAAGATGACAATGTCCTCATTGACTGAAAGAAGTAGCGCACCCCCAAACCTGTTTGAAAGAAGTACCTCAACACAAAGATCAGGTGCAGAGAATATTTGTATCAAATCGGAACATTACAAAAAATATATTGAAGGGAATATGGTTACATTATTTAGGAAAAGAAAAACAACCTAAACTAAACTAAACAAAACAAAAAGGAAAGAAAAAAAAAACTAATAAAGCCTAAATCCTAAATCCTAAACTAAACATGAATCCAACTCTGTTAGTAATTGATAGGCGGACCCATCCACCTCGGGTCACTTAAATTGATTATCTTAGGCACAGGGAACAATTTCTCCCAAAGCTCAAGGGGAAATTGATGAGACACCGCCGATTGTATGGATGGAGGTGGGGAGGCAAAAGTAGGAGATGAAGATGGGGGAGATGGTGACGGCATCACATCAATTATCTCGATATTTGTATCAACGAACAGCGCAGGAGATTTGGAGCGATTTACCTTTTTTCGAGATGGTTCTCCCCATGAAGGAATGATCATCGGATCGAGGTCGATGATTTCAACATCATTAGGCACAATCAGATGAGAGCGGCGCTCCCGCTTTTTAGCAGTCTCATCCATCTTTGATAATCGGGCTCTGGTAAGATATAATCATCGGGCCATAAGAAAGAATGTGCAGAGTGAATGAAAAGTGAGCCTACAGGTGAATATAAAGGAAAAATATATAGAGTTGGAGTAGGAGTGGAAAGAGGTGTCCTGCAGAAAAGAAACAATGAAAAGTGTGGCAGTACGTCCAAGGGAGTCCATATATGTGAAAAAATAGGCAAATTAGAGTTCCAATAGGAGTGCCGGCGAAAAAAAAACAAAAAAAACAGAAAAAGGTGGGGTCGATTAATCGAGGAAGAAAAACAAATTTTTTTTTTTTTTTTTTTTTTTTTTTTTTTTTTTTTTTTAAAGAAAAAAAAATGCGAAATTAATCTACAAGGTGTAAATTCATTCCGAGTCCACCAGGATCCCAAATCTTCATGAAAAATTTTCTAAGCAGGATCAGCGATTTATTTAATCGTCTCGGTATTTCTCTTTTCACGGACTTAGTTACACCCTCATGGTGTGCCCAAGTGCCACCCTTATGATCCATTTCTACCCTGTACTTGACATTCCCAAAATCACACTTCAGATTCAAACCCATGAATCTTTTTCGATTCATTGATTATCTATGTATTCAACGAATGGGCAATGATTGAAATTGCTCTTTCTTCCCTAAACCGAATTCACACTCATCGAAAAAGGTTATGTTTCCCTTATCAGGTGTTGTAAGGGTGACATTTTCTTTCTCTTTCATCTCAATTTGATTCTCAATTCCCTCCTCGACATAAGTATCGTTCCATTCCATTTCCTCTTCTCCTCGCACTTGCACTACCTCAACGCTCGTTATGCCATTCTCAAGCATAGTGACCAATTGGTCATCCTCATATTTTTGAACAAAATCAGATGAGTCCTCTTGAAGATGTTCTTTATTCTGATCGGTAACAATGAGGGACTCCTCTATTTCAACTTTCCTTTGTAAGTACTCGATCATCTGACTAACTTGAGATTGTATCCTAGAAATTCTTTGAGTATTGGTGCACCAAACCTTTTAAATATTCTAAGGAGTAAGAAGAATTTTGGACTGGTTCATATGAGTTTGTGTCTTGAAAGTATTGAGTTTGCTGTGAAAACTCATAAGAAAATTTGTTGGGATAAGAATTTTGATCATTGTACGGCATCATATCACACATTAGAGGTTGATTAAAACCCCACATGTCATTAGATTGACTCTGCCAGTCATGAGTGTTCCAAACCGGATTTGGTTGGACTTGTTCAGGGTAATAATTTGAGTTATTCAAGGGACACATAGGTGAAATGTGCATCGTATTTCCACAAATAGCACATGATTCTAGATTGAATCCATGCATTGACATGACTTCTCAAAAATTTTTTTTTTTTTTTTTTTTTTTTTTTTTTTAAATTAAAATTTTTAAATTTGAAATTTCTGAATTTTTTTTTTTTTTTTTTTTTTTTTTTTTTTTTAAGCAGAAATACTATTTTAATCCTCGAAAATTCCTAAAATTTATTGCCTACCAAAAATTCAGATTTTCTAAATTTAATCCCCGGCAACGGCGCCAAAAACTTGATGTGATATTTTAATGTATGTTTTACTCGCAAGTGCACGAATCGGTTTGTATATAGTGGGTGCAGAGTACGAGATCGTTCCCACGAGGACTAATTTTGAAATATCTAAAAGAGACCAACAAATTCTAAAAATCTATGAAAATCTAATAGTATTCTACTAATTTTATGATTTGAATGGTTGATAGGATGGTGATTAATGACTACCAAAAATAAAACGTAATTGATTATTCACAAATAAAAAAATAAAGATAATGATAAAGATGAAGATACTAAATCCTCCCATCTTTGGTCCGTTCTTCCCATAATATAAATCTAGGGGTTAAATTATGTGATGAAATATGAGTAACAAAATCTCTTTATGGAAGATCTATGGTCAACACCCTAATAGGTTCCATGTTGCATCCTCGCAAATCAGACTTAGATAATTTTCATATATAGATCTCAGGATCAAGTGCGGCTAGACACACATGATCTCGTGTTCAAATAAAAATCATCCCTAAAGTGGGTGAAAATTCCAACAAGAATACCACTTACAAATCAAATCAAGGGCATGGCTCGACACACTTTATTGATTAGGGATATTTAAGATAAAATTACCATTCTGAACCAAGATCCAGGCATGGCTCACACACTCGATCCCGTAACATAATCATAATTAAATCCACACAACGAAAACACAAAGACCATAACAATGATAGGATAAAATTACCGTCACGGATCCGAGATCCGGGCATGGCTCTACACCAGCGATCCTTAGTGATGGGGATTTCATCCATTCATGATAGCACAATAACCATAAATTAAAATCTCATATTTTAATCCCTAATTTATATTATTAAAAGCACATCCCTCGGATGGGAATCATTAGATCCCCATCTCTATAAATTTAGCCACACATATTGTAAATAAATGACATAAATAAATAAAGACGGGAAAATAACATTAATTAAAATTACCTCAAACTTCAAAATAAATTACGTTGATCCACACGGATGATAATCTTCAGAAACGAAATAAATGCAGGAATAAACTTTGAACAGAAATTATAAACTGAAGAAATGAGTACTGAAAAATTAAAGGGAACAAAGCTCTCAAAAAGAAATAATAAAACTTCCCTATTTCCAGGTCTAACTATGAAAAACAATGGCTAAAAATTAAGAACACTAAAAACTAAAACTCTCTAAAAAAACTCTAATTCTAATCTCTAATTTACTACCTCTAACTAATTCCCTTTTTCTGAAGTGTTTGAGTCCCTTTAAATAGACCCGTCGACCACCTAAAAAGTCCCAAAAAATAGGTTTTCTGTGTCAATTTCGTGTCAAACTTAAACTCTGGCTCGATTAATCGACCCCAGAAATCCGTGAAATTCAGCACTTCTTCTTGGTTCAGACACTGCTTCGGTATTTTGGCCATAACTTTCTATCCCGAACTCGGATTGAGACGATTCTTACGCCGTTGGAAAGCTGACGAAAAGATCTACAACTTTCATGTTTTGACAATTTCGTAATTCGACCGTCTTGAAGGTCCAAATTTAGCCGCAAGTCGTACCAAGTTCTTGATTACCCGAAATTGCAGTGTTTTTGCATTATATTCAGAATTCTTGCACTGTTTTCTATACTTGGCTCATATTTACCTGAAACACTTCAAATCTAATAAATCTTATCAGATAGCCTTCATCGGACAGCTAAATATAGGTATTTAGGGGTGAAATATTCTCATTTTTCAGTACTCATCAGCCACCCTTTCTGAGAGATCGAAAGAAACCCAGAAAGAGCTCATACCAACACTCGGGTCCACTCTCAGTTCGAGGTGAAATTTGGGTTGGGGCCCAAGTTCAAGCATTGAGCTTGGGTTCACGTGCAACCTGCGCAAACACGCATACGCACTTCACAGGGTAAGAGTTGGGATTTAACGTGTTTGGTGCGTAACTCTAATTATAACCAGTGGGGTTTCAAGACCACGTTACATAGGTCAAATATTTGACTTGGGTCAAATCAGTCAAACGGCCGCATTCTCGTCAAAGGTCAACGATTCATCATTTTCAAAAATTTCGGGTCATTACAATTCTCAAGGAAATTATATCAAAGAGAAAGAAGATATTAGAATTATAGTTATGGAGGGATTTCATAAATTGTGAAAATTTTCAAAATATTCCCAAGTTGATATCTTTATGGCATGACTTCCTACTCACGTACCCCACGAAAAATTAAATATTGGAGATTGTCAAATCTATGATTTGAGACGGTGCTCCTGGGCCGGGCGGTATACTGGCGCTTTCTTCGTAGTGAGCATCAAGGGAGATCATCAAGAAATTCCTTACTGAGGGCCAAATGCCAAAATTAGTTAACTCTACATTGATTGCTCTCATTTGGAAAGTTTAGGTACCCAAAGTTTTCTCTGAATTTTGCTTCATAAATTTATACAATTTTTTTCCATCATTTTTTTTACGATCATTTCTAGGGAGCAAGCTACTTTTGTGAAAAGCCATAAGATTTATTATAATATTATACCTTCACATGAGTAGATATTGATAAGAAAATGATGGTGATGGTGGTGGTGGTTGGGGTGGGGGGAACTTGGCTTTAAAAATTGATATTCTCAAGTGAATGATCGGCTTGAATGAGATTTTCAATTTTAAGTTCTTAATCGGTTTGGTTTCTCGAGGATGTTTTGGTCAAAACTTTGAAATCACAGATTGAAATTTACAATATTTAAAATCAAATTAAAAGATGACTCGAATGTCTTTGAATGAGTGACGTTATATTTTTGTTGACTAGAAATGAAGAAGAAATTATTCTGGAAACGTATGTTAAGTTCTGAACATGAAAATTTTGAAACTTAAGTGGGTAAGAAATTTATATTAATTATTTGATATAAATAGCATCCTCCAAAAAAGTTGCGTATGAGTGTATAATCACTTGGTTAGTCATTAAACTTACAAAACATGAGGCAAATCCGCAGTATTTACTATCAAAGTTTAATTTTAAAACAAAATAGTTAGCATTAACTATTTAGTTTACGGGTTGCAAATAAAGCCACCGATAAGGTGGTTAGTGACCGATTTTATTCTGTAGATGTCATCATACCTCTTTTGGAAATTCGATATTTAACTAATTATATGTACTCGGGAAATAAGGTCATTTCTCTTTAGAAATTGGCTACTTTTTTTGTGAGATTATCTTGAGATCTTTGAGAGTAGTTAGATGGGTAAATTAATTATGTTGGGGTGAGAAAAACACCATTTTCAAAAATAAATAAATTATGTTGGGGTGAGTAGAGGTTGGCTGTAATAGCCCGAAAAATCACGCTAAAAGTATGACCTCGGGATCCGTGCCCGATCGGTCATAGGTTTGACCAAACGGAAGTCCAATAGTTAGCATGAGGTGTGATGAACGGATGAGATGTGATAAACTTAATGTCGATGTGGTGTGTGTTGTAAATGTGAAGTCGCATATACCTACCGCAGTATATGTGCTCAACACACAAGTGAGAAAAGAGGATAAAAAGGGTTTAATAACCCTAGAGGTGTATTTTGGTTGTTGAAGGAGAGTAAAGAAGAGAGAGAGAAAGAGAAAAGTAAGAGAGGAGTTATTGCAACTGATTGGAGGGGGGATTCAAGAGATAAAAGCCGGATTCAACGCGGATCTGTTAGAACAAAAGCTGGAAACCCTAGCCTTCCAACTATTTGATTGAAATCAACTTGAGATCTATTCAAGGTAAGATTTTTGTAAATAAAATGCATAGATTATAGGGGTTAAGTTGTGGTTGAATGTTGGTCAAAATCATAGGATAATGACTTAGAAAAATAGAGGAAAAAGTATGGAAAAAGATTGGGAAGAACAGCTCGAAAGGGGCTGAATCTGACAATTTCGATTAATCGAAATTGGGTTTCGATTAATCGAAATTGGCCAGGAAGTTGAAAGGTCAGAGGACCCCGATTTCGATTAATCGAATTTGATTTTGATTAATTGACTTTGGATTTCGATTAATCGATTTGGGAATCGATTAATCGATCGAACTCTCCAAAGGTGGACCCGGGGTTGGGGAAATGATTTAGGAAAATCGACTAATCGAAATGGGATTTCGATTAATCGATTTTAGTTTTCGATTAATCGATTTGGAATCGATTAATCAACTTATGAAAACTCGACTGTTCGAACTGAGAGTCGACTTTGCGAAAAGAAGGATTTCGATTAATCGAAATTGGATTCGATTAATCGAATGAAAACTCGACTGTTCGAACTGTGGGTCGACTTTGCGAAAAGAAGAATTTCGATTAATCGAAATTGGATTCGATTAATCGAATGAAAGCTCGACTGTTCGAACTGAGAATTGACTTTGCGAAAAGGAGAATTTCGATTAATCAAAATTGCTTCGATTAATCGATATTGACCTTCGATTAATCGATTTTGGAAATCGATTAATCGAATCAGATTCGATTAATCGATTTTGGAGTTCGATTAATCGACTGAGATAAATTATGTTGACTTTTGGGTTTGACTTTAAGATTCTTGGAGGATCTTATACCTTCTTTATTGCATCCTTTGTGATGTGTTTCACCTGTTATGTGGTACCATAGGTGGTACGTGTAGACTAGTGCACAAGGAGCCACGTGGGACCTTGATGCATTGAACAAATGAAGACTTGAGGTAGGGAACACCTTGAACATGTACTTTATTTTATAAGAGCATGTATGTAGTGATATAGAACTCAATTCAAATGTTTATTTCTTAAGAATTTGTGAAAAGTGTGTGTGTGTGACACCCATAAGAGTAATCATAATGAGCCATCCCCAGGGGATGAAGAAGTAAAGAGATAAGAGCATCAGGTGTGATGCAAGTAAATGGATACATCCCAGGGATGTATCCAAGGATTGAATCATGTTTGATAGGGCCTAACTGATATAAGATAGCACAATTACACGGTGAATAACTATATGTAAGGCACCGATATTTTTGTTATTTGAGGTTTGATAGGGTACCCCACCGACGTGGCGGGATATCCACGACTGACACGGCAGGATATCCGTGACCGATACGGCGGCGAAACCGTAGGCCAGTGCGGAGGCTTATCCGTACATAGTAAGCACACCCCAGGGGTGTTGATTGAGACAATTGAAACCCCGCCACCAATCCCCAGGGGAAAGGGGCTTGGGTACTATTTGTATTCCCAGGGAATACGGTTAAAACTGTCTATATAGATGACGATGATGGGTATCTCATCGGGGCTTGATGCTATATTGCTCGGGGATTACTTAAGTTGAAAGTTTAAGTTTTGCTTTAGGCCTTTTCAGCATCATTCATGAGTAAATGAAAATATAAGTAATCAACAGTAAAACGAAATGCTTTTTAACTGTTTCATTAACAACTGCATAGATACATCATGCATGGCATATCATGGAATATATGTGAGTTATAATTTATATGTTCAATCGTGTTTGTTCTCTATTGAGCTAGGATGTAGCTCACCCTATAGACTATACGTCGCAGGTCCACTACTAGCAGCTGCCGAGGCTTCAGGAGACGCTGATCCCGGCGAGTCGGACCTTGCGGCCGGTGAAGAGTTGGAGCCACCTCCAGAGGACTTCTTCTAGAGGACTCCGTTGTGCCACTTTGAGGGATTTTGGAGAGAGTTTTTATACGGCTTGGTATGTCAAGCCTTGATTCTGTTTAAACCATGTATATATATATATAGATGAAATTATTCTTTTGGGACGAACCATCCGTAATGATTGCTATCATCGATGGTTCGGATCGGTTCTCCACTCATGTAGAGGCATGAGGTTAGAACTGTCTTTTGGATAGTTAATTAATATAGATTTAAATTCCGCAATTTCGTTTATTATACTTTTGATGCTTGATATACCAGTGTTCCGTGCTTAGCTAAAGGGCACGGTCAAGATCGTGCTGATGGCACGGGTTTCGGGGTGCCGAAATCCGGGCTGTCACATTGGCATCCATGTGTGGACTATTAAGGGTCTCATTAATTAGATAATGGTCAAAGAGCGGGTCATAAGCAATCTAGTCTTCATACTACACTCGAATGGCCAAATATATAAATAGGTAACTGCATGTTGGCAATATCTAACCAGGCAATCCCCTAAAACATAGGTGATCCAATTATGGGGCCTCTACTCTTTAGGTAACAAGTGTGAGGGGACATCATCTATAAATAAGAGACCCCCTTTTTTTACTTTTGATCATGCCTTGGCAAGTAGTTTTAATTTGAATCCAGTGTTTGATTCAAATTTGGTCACCTATACATATAAGAAAAAATCAAATATGGCTTCTCATGCCAATATTAAAGCTATTCTTTCATTATTTTTCGTTCTTTTCACTGCAAAATCTAGGGCACAGGTTTTCGATGTAACAAAGTTTGGTGCAAGGGGGGATGGGAGAGATAACCGTGGGGCGAGTAATTTGCAATTATTGGCCTTAGCTTAGCATGCACAACAGAATTTTCCATGAGCGTATTATAGACTCCTAAAGCTTTGCTCTTATTTGAAAGTGTTTTATCAGTTTGGCATGGCATGATTATCTCTTACCTCTTTTTTAAAGAGGTATCATTGATGCATGCCACATAGTTGACTTGTTTTGATTTTTTTGAAATTTACATAGTTAGCCTTTTAGCAACCCTAATCACGCAAACCATTCATTCGTGAAAAATTAAATGGTTTCATTGTTCACAATATATAGGATGGATATGTTAACCACGCCTACTCTCTCTCTCTTTTGTAGGCTTTCTTAAATGCTTGGAAGGCTGTATGTGCTTTCAGAGGGACCTCAACTGTCGTGATCCCCCAAGGGACCTTCATCGTTGGCCCGGTCCTCTTCAAGGGTCCCTGCTACGGCGTAACCACTCTAAATTTTCAAATCAAGGGGACTGTGAAGGCCGTACCGAAACTCAGTGCGTACCCCCAACCTGGTTGGCTCACATTTGAAGACGTGAACAATTTGGTGCTAGGAGGAGGTGGTCAGCAGACGGTCGACTTCACGGCCTCTCGAAATGTCCCGGTCATACAACATGCAATCCACTCCTACAGACGTTTAAAAAGGATCACTCTACATTATATTCTACATCTCACCTAGGGTTGCAAATGGGTTGGGCCTGCTCAGTTCAAGAAGACTCAATTTGTTAATTGTTAAAAAAGGCTTGAGCGTGGTGTAGCGAATCTTTTCATAAATGGGTTGGGTGCAGCTCAAGGTTCACGGGAAGTAACGTAAATGTCGGGCTAGACCCAACTCATTGGCGCCCGTTTTCACCCCTAGGAAGTAAGTGAGGATTAAACTAACGAGAGGTGTATTTGATGCTATTTATGTAGTCTCTTAAGTTCGCCAACGTCAATAACGCCCAGATTAGCGCACTACATCTCTTGAATGCAATGGGTGTTCATACTGTCTTTCTTCTATGCAAAGACATAAAAATGCATGATCTCACAATCACAGCACCTGAAGACAGCCCTAACACCGATGGAATCCACATCGAAGATACTAAAGGATTTGAGATCACTAGAGTATACATTGGCACTGGCGACGATTGTATCTCAATTGGACAAGGTACCAATACCCTTTCTGCGACCAACGTCAATTGCGGTCCGGGCCATGGCATCAGGTAGTTGCTCGATTCTTTTTGTATATATTTTTTTAAGTATGACATTCATTTCCTAATGTTTAAGTCCACCAATGACTGAGTGTCACGACTGGCTAGCCCCTTCCTTGCTAGATGGCTTGGATCGTTCCTAGTTTGTGTTAAGCTGTCATATATCACTGGTTGGAGTAAAAGATGGTCATCGCGGCCTAACATTAGGTTAAGTTCCGTCAAAACTTTTAGGCTCGAATAAAATCAGCCTGTTTAATGGTTTAATTTGGACCAAATCTGGCACTATCACACTTACCTTTCATTTTTATTTTCTAAAATCCCTAATCAGCCGCATCAAATATTAGAAAAATGAAAAATATACATTGTAATGAAGCTTCTATGATTCTAATCTTACATGGGTAGCCTTGGAAAGCATGCCAATGAACACGATGTGGCGAATATTTATGTGAAAGGTGGAAGCGATCACCAAGGCGATGAAGCGGTGTTAGAATCAAGACATGGGTTTGGATCACCTCCAAGCCGAGCTTATAACATAACTTTTGACGGTGTCACGATGAATGATGTCTCCAATCCCATCCTTATAGATCAAAATACGCCTCGACCTCTTGCTCAAGTGCGTAAGTTTTAACCAATTTAAGTTTCATATTGAGAATTCGTCTTTGGCTTTATTATAGATCTTCTAATCACCCTATTTCGAATCGATTAGCTTATTCACATCAATGATTAATGTACCAATTTATAATAAATTTTGTTTTTGTTTGTGACTATTGAGTATAGCCATCACGGGTGAAGATCAACGTCCATTTCAAAAGCATTAAGGGCACCTCGCTTCACGGTTGCAGTCAATATCATTTGTAGCTCACTTCTCAATGTCAAAATGTGCGGTTAACTAACATCAATTTGCGTTCATGAACAACACTTTTACAACAAAGTCCTCATGCATAAATGTAGCTGGTGGGGTAATACATGCTGGAGTACAGGTCCCTCCGGGTTGCCGCTAAATAGACATATATTAATTATGACCCTCAACTCTGATTTTTCCCTGACCAATTTGAGGGCGCGACGCAGTCTGGTTTAACCATCAGTTTTGTTTGAGAGAAAATGTCTTTATTTCAAAGGCCAATTTTTGTAATCTATAATTAATTATGAATACAGGTATCGAAAATTCTCATTAAAGGGATCAGTGTCTCAGCTTTCCATCGGATTAATTGGGTAAAATGATCATCATATGTTTAATATTCTACACATGTTTGATGGCTACCTATACGAAATCAGAAAAAGTGAGATCCCATCACTTCTTTTTTTGAGAGAGTTTGCCCTGTTTTGCAAAGTTGCATCTGAAAAACATTTTTTACAGGAAGTTGCATCGGATTAGTTAGAGAAACTTGTTTGAAATATGACGCAGGTCTTACAGAAATAGGTGTTTCTTGCTTCTGAAAATGGTGTTTTAGAGAAGCAGCCCAAAGCTACTTCTCGAATATGGCTTCATTAAAAGAAGAAAATGACAATGTTGCTTCTCTAAAACAACACATCATGTTGCTTCTCCCACAACATTTTTCCCTTTTAATTAGTGGTTTTTGGAGAAGGGTTGCAAAATAGGGCCTTAGTTTGCTATACCTGACCCATTAATTCTCTTTACAATTTTCAAACCCACGAAATGGAAGGAAAAAAACCACACGGCCAACATGTAGAGAAAATTCAATTTATGATTGCATAAAAATAAAATGCACCAATTGATGAAGGGTACACCAACATAATTTTCCAAGGCACCTAAGTCCAAATACATTGATTGCTGCGCATCATATGATGGAGATCACGTTTCCCTCCAATATTCCATTCAAGGGATCTTGAGATTATGTTGCACCTATCAGAGAGTTGGTTTTCAATCACACATGACACTGATCCAAAAATCGTAGCCCTAAAGTTAAGTTTGAGCGTGATGGGTCACATATGATTCTAGGGCTACCTTTTCTGGATAGAATCTGAAACAGACTGTCTGATAAGTGTGCCATGATCTCAAGTTCCCTTGGGTGAAAGATCACAATGAAATTGATCTCCAATTTAAGGTACGCAGCAATGCCCTAGAATTACAGCTACCCTTTAATGAAAAGCCTAAAAGCAGGAAATCACCGGATGATTTTGGCCTCTTAATCGGCCCGTTACCGTATACCAAATCTTTCTAAAAACTAGATGTGCCACTTCAACACCAACAGTTGGTTAAGGCCATTATTTTATGAAATTTCAAGCACAAATTAAGTCCATGTGCACACTAATTAATAAAAAAACATCACATCAAATTAATGAAATTATTAGTGACACAACAACCAATACTATTCCCACATCAATCAATAGAAGCAACTTTCTTGAGATGGTGTCTAATGAGTAAATTACGGTGTGGAGCTACAAGAAAGAGTGAGTTTTCGTGAATGAATCATTGAATATGTCAATAGTTCATAGGGCAACCAGATAACTAGATTCATGATAGCACTCTCACACACACATATAATATATATATATATATATATATAGGAAAAGGCCTCTGTCCTCCAACCTTACACGTGGAGCTCCACGTGGCACCCAAAACACTTTTTGGGTGCCACGTGGACCTTGGGTGCATTGCTTAGATCATCTTTGAAAAAAAAATAAAAAATTCATCTCCACCGTATATATTTTGAACCGTGAAATGTGGACCAATGAAAACCGTTAAACTTTGACTTGTAGGTTTAAAATTTTTTTGTCAATTTTTTTTTTTTTAACTTCTGATCTAAACTGTCCACCTGTGCTCCACGTGGCACCCAAAAAGTGTTTTGGGTGCCACGTGGATCTCCACGTGGATCTTGGAGGACGGTCACCGTCCTCCATTGGAGGACCTAACTGGCTACCATATATATATATATATATATATATATATATATATATATATTTATTTATCTATAAGAACCAGAGTGTGGAAGTTCGTGAGGAGAAGAATACATTCTTACCGACTTGTCAAATTGAATACGGATGTGTCTTGCTTGGAAGGTAGGTTTTGAATTGGTGGTTTTCTCTAGGATGATGAAGGTTACCATCTAGCTAGCTTCCATGTGCCGATTGAAGCCAATGATATTACTGAGGCAGGGATTAAGGCTGTATTTTGCATTGCCTTTGTAAGAGTAGAAAAGAGCAGTTGCTACTCTTCGTTGCTGCAAATGAATATCAGGAGAGAGAAGTATTAGAGGAAGAAAAAAATGGAATGCTGCTCTTTGAAACATGAAAAACATACATGTTTAAAAGAGCATGAAAACTCACACCCTTTTAAAGAATGTTGCTTTTCCTATTTCAAAGAGCAGCCTCCCTTTTATCATCTTCCAATCCTTCTCTCTCCACACATTTCTTTGCAGTAACATAGAGCATCTGTTAAATGCATCAAAGACTTATGAGCAATCTCTATGATTTTGATTTGATACTCAGACTTGGTTAGCCGATCGATAATGACCCAGATGGCATTGTTCTTTCTCAATATTTTCGGCAAACCTAGGATGAAGTCCATTGAAATGACTTCCCATTTCACTCGGGTACAGGTAAAGGTTGCAACAACCCTGCTGGATTCTGATGGTCAACCTTAACCTGTTGACAAACAAAGCATTGCGATACGTACTCAGCGATGTCACTTTTCAAACCTCGCCACCAGAAGCACTTCATCAAATCTTGATACATCTTAGTACTACCGGATGTATAGCATACATCGATTTGTGAGCCTCTTTCGGAATGGTGTCCCGAAGCTCAGTACTCGTCGGTACACATACTCGGTCTCGGAATAGCAACGTCCCATTGGCCCGAATGGAGAAATCCTTCTTGCTTCCTCTATCCACATCTCCCCTAATAACCATAAGTTCATTGTCCATCATTTGTAGCTTCCTGATATTCTCGAAGAGTGTAGGACGAAGCACAACAGTAGCCATCAGTGCTCCAGAGCCTTTTACATCGAACCGTGAGTTGCTCAAATCCATATCTTCCAGTAGCTTTCATCTCTGTATCCTACTGACGAGATGCGATAATCGCGCTGAAGACTTCCTACTGAGAGCATCAGCAACGACGGTTGCCTTTTCCGGATGGTATTGGATAGAGAAATCATAGTCCTTCAAGAACTCCATCCATCGTCGCTGCCTCATATTCAAGTCCTTCTGAGTGAATAGGTACTTGAGGCTCTTGTAATCAGTGAACATATTAAAATATCTCACAGTAAAGGTAATTTCTCCAGATCTTCAGGGCAAATATAACTGCTCCTAACTCGAGATCATGCATCGAATAATTTCTCTCATGGTCCTTCAACTGCCTAGAACCATATGCAATGACCCGCTTGTGTTGACTAAGCACGAGCCTAATCCACCATAAGAAGCATCACTGCACACTGCGAAGCCTCCGCTGCTTGAAGGTATAGTAAGTACCAGCTCTGTAGTTAATCGCCGCTTAAGCTCTTGAAAGCTTTGCTCGCATTGCTCTGTCAAATCTAACTTCGCATTCTTCCTCGTAAGCTGTGTAAGCAGACCAACTATCTTTGAGAAGTCCTCGACAAATCTCCAATAGTATCGTGTCAAACTAAGGAAACTACGGACCTCTACAACTGTCATTGGCTGTCCCCAGTTCACCACAGAGTCAATCTTTGTAGGATCAACCGATATACCTAACTCACAGACAACGTGGCACAAGAAACTGACCTGGTCCAGCCAAAACTCACGCTTGTTGAGTTTAGCATAAGATGATGGTCCCTGAGTGTTTGAAGAGCCACTCATAGGTGTTATATGTGCTCCTCTCTGGTTTTCGAATAGATGAGGATGTCATCTACGAAAACTATCACAGATTTATCAAGATGTGGCTTGAACACGCTGTTCATCAGGCCCATAAATGATGCAGGCGCATTTGTCAACCTAAACGACATCACTAAGAACTCATAGTGACCATATCGCGTGCAAAATGCCATCTTGGATACATCTTTCTCCTTGATCTTGAGGTGATGATAGCCTAACCTCAAATCAATCTTCGAAAAAAACTTTACACCCTGTAGTTGATCAAAAAAGTCATCTATCTGTGGTAGTGGATAACGATTCTTAATCGTCGTCTTATTGAGTTGGCGATAACCGATGCTCAGACACATCGATTCATCTTTCTTCTTCACAAAGAGTACTGGCACTCCCCAAGGCGAAACACTCGATTGAATAAAGCCTTTATCCAACAGCTCCTGTAGTTATTACTTGAGCTCATTCAACTCCGCAGGCGCCATCTGATATGGTGCCTTAGACAGAGGTTCGGTACCCTACGCTAACTTGATCGTGAACTTGATCTCTCGATTAGGTGGCAACCCAGGTTAGTCTTCAGGGAAGACATCAGGAAACTCACAGGCAACTGTGATAAGAGCAATGTCTATCTTCCCTTCTTTATGATCTTGCAAGTAAGTAAGATATCCATTACAACCGTTCCTCATCATGTGCTCGGCCCGAATAGCAGAAACAAGCGGCGCAACCTTCGATTTCACTCCACAAAATCGAAAGGATTTTCGTTTTGGTGGTTGGAAGGTCACGATCTTTCGTAGATAGTCCACGCTCGCATGATATGCCGCCAACCAATCCATCCCTTGAATCACGTCGAACCCTTCCATGTTCAGCGTAATCATGTCGGTCACTATCTCATGATCATCAATCATCACGATAACTGACTGACACCCTGTATCCGTGCTCACCGAGCTTCCCATAGGAATTTTCATATCCAAAATGAAAGCTAGGGGTTCGGGAGCGATACCCAACTTCTCGGAGGAAAGAGGAGTGATAAACGAGTGCGTAGACCTAGGGCCTATCAAAACTCGCGCTTCAGTTTTACTAAAGTCGCCTTCATGACTCATCATAAGGGTACCTTTTATCATAAGTTATTATTAATTTATGCCATGATTCTAGTTTTCAGAATTTATCCCTAACATAAATCTTAACTCAAAATAATAGAATTAAATTCGAAAAATTTGACATCTCAACTTTAATGATACCTTGGAACATGTCATTCGATGTTTGGGCATCCTGAGCAGTCACCGCATAGGCTCGGCCTTGAACTATAGGTCGCGATGATTTCTACATAGAGACAGACATAGTCCTTCGCTTGTCCGCCCCAGGAAAATCCCTGATCATATGACCAACCTTTCCGCACCTGAAGCATCCTCCAGTGTTCCATCGACAATCCTCCATCTTATGTGGTTTCCCACATCATGTACATGCTGAAGTAGGAAAAGGAGTAACAGCTGGCCTCCACGATGATCCCTGAGCCACAGAAGCTCCACTCGTGGTAGTGTTCACAGCTCTAAAAGGTTGCACTGGTGAAGAACTCTGTGGTCGCTGATAGGAAGAAGATACATGTCTCGAAGTAACAGCCAGCTTGGAATATGATGGCTGAGTAGGATAGTGAGGAGGTTTCGAGAACCTTAGCTTTTTGTTCGCCTGCTCAGACGCACTCGACTGTTCCTGGCCCAACCGGTTCCTATTACCCTGTTCTCACCTCGTATACTGTTTCTGGATGTCTTCCTCACCAATGAGGGCCTTTGACATAAAGCCCGCAAAATTCTCCATCTCCCACATCGACACCCTCTTGTGAATGTTTGGCCTCATGTCTCTCTGAAATTTCTGGGCCCTCATCAACTCAGTGGCCACATGTAGGGGTGCAAAATCGTGTAACCCTATCAAATTCTACGCCGTACTCGCGCATCGACATCTCATTCTATTCCAGCTTAATGAACTGGACTTCCCATTGATTATGCACGATCTTTAGAAAATACTGATCGTTGAATGTGTCTGCGAACTCTGCCCAGGTACATGGAGTATTAGGGTAGTCCTGCTCTTGAGTCTTGAATACAGATTTCCACCAAGGACTGGCCTCGCTCAATAGCTTGAAGGTTGCCCAGTGCACCTTCTCAACATCGGTGCACTGCAACACCTCAAAGATTTTCTCCAATTCATCGATCCATTCCTCAGCTTCTATTAGATCTGTCTGACCCATGAAGGTAGGAGGTCTCATCCTCCTAAACTCGGCAAAACCTCATGGCTGATGTCTGGCTGCCAGTAGGTCTGTCTGCTGAGTCATTGCCGCAGTCTGTTGAGCCATATTGTTAGCCGAAGCTGCCAACTCCTTGTCAACGTTTCCCCCCTCAGGTCTAGCAGTTCCCACGAGATCTGCATTAGGACCAGACACAAATCTCTCTCTGACCCGTGAGGTACTTACGTACTCATGAACCTCGTCCATATGAACCGCTCTAGGTTCGTCTCGACCTCCTTTGCCTCTGCCTCTGAACCGTGGAGCCATGCTGATCTGTCATTGTTGAAGAATAATAATAATAGATCAGTATTAATTGTAAAGACAATCATGCCCTTAGTCCTAAGATTCTGAACCTAGAGCCAGACTTTGAAACCAACTGTGACGACCCGACTTTTCCAATCCTTAAGGTATAGGAAAGGCTGGTTCATCAACTTATTGATTTCTCAATAAGTCGTAATTCAACCAAAAGCCGACAGTATAAGCATAGTTCTAAATAGATGCATAGCTAATAAAAGCAAGGACAAAAGCTCATACAAAATATATCACCAAGAGGAACCAGGAAGAACCACTGGTGACGGCCAATCCAACACCTAAAATAGTGGTTTCCAATGATGGTTCCTCAAGTGATATCGAAAATGACAAAACAATGGCCTTTGGGCCATAATTCAAAAATAATTATAAACAAAAGTACTAAAAAGACAGTCCAAATTAGGGAAAGAGCTCCTCGACTGGGGTCTCTAATTCCTCCTTAGGAATGTAGTCAGAGTCCTCCAGATCAAGATCGTTCGATCCTAAGTCAGTCTCAGCACCTATGACGTATAGTCGGGGTGAGCTAACATCGAAGCTCAATGGAGGAAAGTTTGTCTATTTACATTTTATCATGAGTAAAAGTTTTTCAAAGATAAAAATCGGCTCAGTTATGGTTTTGAAAAGATGCCGTATAGACTAAATTCCATTTCTAAAATAGTAAGCCAAAAGATGATTCAATATATCTGATGTTCTAATGTTTTCAAATTTCTGAATTAGGCATGCTTCTTATCTTAAAATTATAACTTAATTATATCTCCCAAATTACATATAGCATGAGAGCATGAGTATCATCGATGGCAAACCCTACTGACCATCGTCGTTCATGAACCCTTTTTCGAAAAGTGCAACAAGCCCTTACGAAATGAGGGAAACTTGCGCAAGGCAGAATTACGATCAAAACAGTTAATAGAATCTAGGGTTTCGTTCGTATGTACCTCAAATCGAATGCAAATGCTAAACATATAAGAATTTATGCATATAATACATTTTCGGATTTTTAGGAGTTCTAATATAAAAATTCACATTCGAAGATGAGGTTCGGAATTTTCAAAAGTTTTGAGTTCTTATGTATGTCACAATTCAAAGTTCTTATTCATGCTATATTTAACAAAATTTCAAAGTTTATGCTTTAAACAAAACTAACCAATACTTAGAATAGAATGCAAATTAGGTTTAGGGTTCCCCTACCTCAACTCGAATCGGTCAAAAAATCACACAAAAGAAAAGTCCTCACAATGGACTCTTATCACAAACCTACAATGATTAACACCACAATGTGTTAAGAAGGTCCAAAAGTCAAACCCAAATGCTCCCCATAAAATTTCCAAGAATTTTCCAAAGTCTAGAAAACAGAGCAAAATTCGATCATCGAATTCCAAATTCAATGGTCGAATTTAAATTCGACCCTCGAATTTCCCCAAAAATGCATCAGGCTTAACAGCCCAAATTCGACCCTCGAATTCCAATTCGATGGTTGAATTTTAAATTCGACCCTCGAATTTCTCCAAGTCTGTGGTGTCCGAATTTTTGTTCTTCTGACTTAATTTTTCATTCCAAAACACCAATCTGTTTATCTTTTCCAGATGTACCTTTTTTTTTACCTAACTAATCTTGGCATAATTAACTTAGTCAAAGAAGTTTAAAGAGCCTACCTTTCAAGGTCTACTCCTAGCTTTCGTAGATCTAATCTCAAGCACAGGATTAATCCGCAAGCCTGATGAGTAGTGAAATATGATGATATTTCACCCCTAGATACCTACATTTAGCTATCCGATGAAGGCTATCTGAGAAGAATTATTAGATCTGATGTGTTTCAGGTAAATACAAGCCAAGTGCAGAAAACAGCCCCAGAATTCTGAAAATAATGTCAAAACACTGCAACTTTGGGTCATCGAGAACTTGGTACAACTTGCAGCTCAATTTGGACTTTCAAGATGGTCGAATTATGAAATTTTCAAAACACAAAGGTTGTAGATTTTTCTGCCAGCTTTCCAATGGCGCATGAATCGCCTCAATCCGAGTTTGGGACAAAAGGTTATGACCACAATACCGAAGTAGTATCTGATGCAAAAGCGAGCTGAAATTCACGAATTTCTGGGAGGTCGATGCATCGACCCTTTTGGTCGATTAATCGAGGATAAAAAGCTGTCAGACACGGAACTGACACTTTAAAGCAGATTTTGAGAATTTTTTGCAGGGTCGATGCATCGACCCTATAGGGTCGATTAATCGACCCTGACTTGTCGAGTTGGGACACTTCCGCGACGTGGGTGCTATTTAAAGCCAAATCAAACACTTTGAGGGGGAGAATTTTGGAGGATTATTATTCATTATTATTATTTTTGGTTTTAGACTCCTCTGGGCATCTTTTAAGAGTTCTTTTTTTCTCCTTCTTCAGGGTTCCATCTGGGTAGATTGTACTTAGGATTTGCATTATTTTCTTTTAAGCATAGATTGTAATTAGGAAAAGACATTGTAAACAAAGATCTTTTGGAAGAAATAAAAAGAGGAATGACTTTGAATGAACAAGGAGATCATACACCAAAGATGAGCGGCTTAATCAGTTGATCGGGGAAGATGCGATCCCCAGATAAATAGTAATTTTTTATGATTAATACCGTAGTCTATTATTGTCATAATGGAATCATTTTGCTAAAAGTTTGTGTTATTGAAAATATATTGAATGCTTGTTATGATCGTTGATTGCGCGTATCAACGGCTATAATCGCTGGATCTGGACCTGCAGACTGATCTAGGCTGCAGAGCGATTATGTATTTACTGTTATGATCTAAACATCATGAGATACGCTATGCTTCTTACATGACTCATACCGCAATGATAGGCTGAGTCATTGTTTTTAGATAGTGTATGTCGGATTGATGATCATATTTTATTACGAATCATCTCTATAGACGAATGATGGTGGGAATGATGCTTTACTGAAATTGTGAGTTTTAATGATAGAAAAGGGGTACTAATCTGGGGTAGCATATTCCTTGATCTCAATTAAATATTGTTCTTAGATTCATCAGTAATTAGTTGTTTAGATTAATTTATTTTTCTTACATTCAGGAAAAGTGTGATAAATTTTTGGTAAAATTGAATCTGCCCCTTGGTACTTCCTTGGGGATGTTTTTAAATCTCTGAAAGAATTAATTAAAATTCACGTTTCCCTGTGGGTTCAACACCCTTGCTCTTGCCATACTGCAATAGATCTTGTGCACTTGCAAGGGTTACATTTAAAATCGATCAAGTTTTTGGCGCAGCTGCCGGGGACACGACGAAATTTTGATTAATTCAGATAGAGATTTTTTTTTTTTTTACAGTCAATCGATTGAGACCTTTTCTTCAATCGGTTGACTGTGTTCGGTGTTTGCGAAAGCTGCTTTGTCAATCGATTGACTCAGTTCTGTTAATCGATTGACAGTTTGAGTAGTAAAAAAAAAAAAAAAACATAAAATTAGAAAATTAAAAAAATCTTTAATTCTGAAATTTTTGGAAGTTTGTAGATTGTGAAATCTGGAATTTGGTGCTCAAAAGTTGATTTTTGATTTTCGAACTTAAATTTTTGCAATTAGAACTTTTGAAATTTAATTTCTAAATTAAATTTTGATTTTCTTGTGTGAATTTTGATTTTTGAATTAAAAAAAATTAATATTTGGATTTTTGATTTGCAAAATTTTCTTCCCCTTATTTTTCTTCTCTTTGGTAAGATTTTGTGGGATTCTTCTAGGAAGTTTAGATTTTTAGGACTTCTTATTTTAGATTTTGTAGGAGTTTCTTTTTCCTTATTTTCCTCTTTTAGATATTTTTAGGATTTTCTAAATTTAGTTATTAACTTTTGTGGGACTTTTCTTTTAGGATCTTTTAGGAAGCTTTCTATTCTCTCCCTTTTTTTTCTCTTTTAGGTAAGATTTTATAGGATTTTGTAAGATTGCCTTTAGGTTTTGAAATTTAAATTTTAAATTTTAATTTTTGAATTTAATTTTTATTTTTGAAATTCGAATTAAAAAAAAAAAAAATTTAAATTTATTTTAAATTTGAATTTTAATTTAATTTAAAAATAAAATATAAAAAATATTGGTTTTGCTTTTCTTTTCTTCTTATTTTGGCCACTGTTCTTATTAGAACTCAATCGATTGAAGCTTCTTTGTTAATCGATTAAGACTGAAATATTTTCTGTTGTGATTTGTGAACTTGTTTCAATCGATTGACATTCCTCTGTCAATCGATTGACAAAAATTCTGTGCTTGCCATTTCGGCTGAAATTCCTGTGTTGACTTACTTTGACCTTTGAACCTCAATCGATTGAGAACAGTTCTTCAATCGATTGACTGATAAAGTCATTTGTTTGAAATTTTTGGTTCGCTTCTGTCAATCGATTGAAAATCTTTGTTTCAATCGATTGAAGCTGAATTTTGTGGGTTTATTGTGGATTCTTCGATCCCTGTTGTGAGTGTTGGTGCATGAGCTTTACTCGTTCTCATCACCCACATAGCTGGATTTAATCTTGAATGAAAAAAGATCTTGTAGAGAGAATCGTAGAATTCAGAGGAATCAGTATCATCATACTGATACCATGACTGATCAAAGGCAAGAAATGAATGGGAATAATCAGAATGGCAATAATGGCAATAATGGGAACAACAATTACAATGAGGGCCCTAGAACATTGGAGTATTATAATGATCCTGGTTTTTACGAGGATCAGGATAGTATCATGCATGATCCCATTCCAAGGAACCACTATGAATTCAAATCGGCAATGATTCAAATGCTACCTATTTTCCATGGGTTAGCAAATGAAAATCCGCACGTTCATCTAAATGAATTCACTGGGGTCTGCAAAATGTTCAGAGTCCACAATGTCACTGATGAGATAGCTAAGCTACGACTCTTTCCTTTCTCTTTAAGAGATAAGGCAAAAACGTGGTTCTATTCCTTAGAATCACAATCTATCCAGAGTTGGGTAGAGCTACATCGTCAGTTCCTTAAAAAATATTTTCCCATGACTAAAGCCATTGAGTTGCGTCAGAAAATTCAATTTTTCTCCCAACAACCTACAGAAACATTCCATGAATGTTGGGAACGCTTTAAGGAATTGATTAAGAGTTGTCCCAATCATCAAGTTCCAAGGTGGCAACAAGTCTAAAGTTTTTACAATGGACTGATTCCTTAAGAGAGACGCATGGTTGATGCATCTTGTGGTGGATCATGTGCCACAAAGGAAGCCGACGAATTGTGGGCATTGTTTGAGAAGTTGTATCAAACCTCGATACAAAATGCAACATTGGGGCGAATTAACTTGGACCTGGCACCTAAATCTCATATGTTGACAAAAGACGGATTATATGATGTCAACAATAATACCTCTGATCTATCAACAAAGGTTGACATGCTGTCCAAGCAAATGAATATGTTGTTAGCTACTACCAAGCAAGCTAAAGCTCCTATCACCCCCACTATGTGTTCAATTTGTGACCACCCAGGTCACATGGCTAATGAGTGCCCAACTACTTTGTCATTCTTCCCTGATGAACCTACTCCTCAAGAGCAGGTCAATGTGACTCAGTCTTATCAGCGGCAGGGTAGAAACATGTACTCCATTACCTACAATCCGGAATGGAAAAATCACCCCAACTTAGGATGGGGAGGATCAAACAAAACTGATCAGGTAAACCAACAATACAGAGCCAACACAATGGGTGGACAACAAAACTTTCGTCCACAACAAAATTTCCAGCAGAATTCTAATTTCCAACAAAATCCAATTTCCAGCAGAATGCTCCATATTATCATCCAAATACTGAATACCGAAAAAATCAGAATTTCAATCAGAATCTTAATCAATCTCATACCAGCACTTCGAAAGATTCTGATCTGGAAGAAAAGGTAATGCGAAGTAAGCAATCTTTTCAGCAGATGATAATAGATCAAGTCAGTCAATTGGCCAATCAACTGAGTCAACGAGAGGAAGGTAGGCTTCCCAGCCAACTCGTCAACAATCCTCGAGGCCAAGCACCACCTGATGAAGGACCATCGAATAGTCAATAGTTGAAAGCTGTTACGGTGCTGAGAAGTGGGCGAGAAGTTGATAATCAAGTGGAAATGCCTGTGAAAGCTGATGCAGAAAGAGAAGCAGCGAAAGAGAAAGAATCAGAGATAAGAAAAGATAAAGAAAAAGGAAAGGAGAAAGTGAAAGAGCAAGGAAGAGTGAAGGGAAAATAAAAAGTAATAGAGGAAGAGTCTCCTCCAACTGTCCAACAAGGATGTGAAAAAGAATCGAAATTGGAATCTGCACCTTATGTCCCAAAGGCACCATTCCCTGAGTGCCTAACTCCTCCATCCAGAATGGGCAAGGGACCGACAAAAATGGAAGAAATCTTTAAAACATTCAAGCAAGTAAAGGTAAATCTTCCATTACTTGAAACAATCAAACAAGTTCCTGAGTACGCCAAGTTTTTCAAAGATTTGTGCACTCGTAAGAGAAAGGCACGTACTCATATTTCAAAGAAAGTGTTCTTGACTAATCAAGTCAGTTAGATATTGTAATTGGAAACCCCATAGAAACTGAAAGACCCTGAAGTCCCAACTGTTCCATGTGTCATTGGTGGGCAACCAATTGGAAAAGCATTATTGGATTTGGGAGCAAGTGTTAATCTAATCCCATACTCAATGTACGAGAAACTCGGATTGGGTGAATTGAAACCCATGACGGTCACACTCCAACTGGCCGATAGGTCAGAAAGAAGACCTAGGGGTATTATCGAGAATGTTTTAGTTGGAATAGACAAGTTTGTCTTTCCAGTGGACTTCGTTGTTTTAGACATGGAACCACCTATTAAATCAATTAATCAAGTCCCCATCATCCTTGGACGTCCGTTTCTCGCCACTGCCAACGCTTGCATTAATTGTCGCACGGGAGTCATGGACATTTCTTTTGGAAACATGAAGGTTAGATTGAACATATTCCATGCGATGAACTATTTCCTTAACGAGGATGAGGTCGAATGTTTTTACATCAGTCAGATGGACGAAGTGGTAGATGAAGCATTACCATCGATGCTCACCAAAGAAGAATTTGAAACTGCTTTATTAGCCATCTATGAGGAAAAGGGATATGAAAGGAAGTAACCAGAAGAGAATAAGTCAAGTTTATCATGTCCAGATGATAACTTATGTGAAAATGTGACTAAGGTAGAACCATTACCTATTGAGGGAAAGGATGTGCTGACTCCATCAATTGGGTAGCCACCAACTGTGGAATTGAAACAATTACCTGAGTCGCTCAAGTACGATTTTCTGGGGCCATGAGAAACGTTTCCGGTGATAATTTCATCCACGTTGTCTGCGGAACAAGAGCATGACCTGTTGAAGGTGCTTAAAGATCACAAGGAAGCTATCAGATGGACCCTAGCTGATCTCAAAGGGATTGACCCATCAGTATGTATGCATAAAATACATCTGGAAGATGATAGTACACCATCGAGAGAATCACAAAGGCGACTTAATCCGAACATGCAAGAAGTCGTTTTAAAGGAAATCATTAAATTACTCGATGCTGGAATCATCTATCCGATCTCTGATAGTGAATGGGTAAGTCCAGTCCAAATCATTTCGAAAAAGTCCGGAATCACTGTGAAAGAAATTACTGAAGGAGAATTGGTCCCTACTCGCGAAACTACTGGGTGGCGTGTCTACATTGATTATAGAAAATTGAACACAGCTACCAGAAAGGATCATTTTCCCCTTCCGTTCATTGATCAAATTCTTGAGAAGTTAGCAGGACAAGAGTTTTATTGCTTTTTTGATGGTTATTCGGGATACAATCAAGTGCCCGTTTTTTCACCTGATCAAGAGAAAACGACATTAACGTGTCCTTATGGTACTTTTGCATATTGCAGAATGCCGTTCGACTTATGTAATGCACCTGCTACTTTCCAACGATGCATGTTGGCCATATTTTCGGATATGATTAACAAGTTCATCGAGGTGTTCATGGACGACTTCTTTATTTTTGGGAAAACGTTTGGTTCTTGTTTGAATCACCTTTCACAAGTGTTGCAACGTTGTGTGGATTCCAAACTTATTCTTAGCTTGGAAAAGAGCCATTTTATGGTTCAACAAGGAATTGTTCTCGGGCATATTGTTTCCAAGAAAGGAATCGAAGTTGATAAGGCCAAAGTTGACCTAATTGCTAATTTGCCCCCACCGAAGAGTGTTCGACAAATTCGATCATTTTTGGGGCATGTTGGTTTTTATAGGCGATTCATTAAGGATTTTAGCAAGGTGGCTAAACCATTGTGCACCTTGCTTGGCAAAGATGTTCCTTTTGACTTCGACGAGGATTGCATGAAAGCATTTCTGAAATTGCGCGAGCTCTTATCAAATGCACAGATAATCCAACCACCGGATTATTCTTTACCATTCGAACTCATGTGTGATGCATCTGATTACGCGATCGGAGCTGTCTTAGGGCAAAGGGTGAACAAATTACCTCAAGTAATTTACTATGCTAGCAAGACATTGATTGATGTACAACTCAATTACACCACCACCGAGAAAGAATTATTAGCTGTGGTGTATGCTCTGGACAAATTCTGTTCCTATTTGCTTGGATCGAAAATAGTGGTCTTTTCAGACCACTCTGCATTGAAATATCTGTTAGCAAAGAAGGATACGAAACCGAGGTTGATCCGTTGGATCTTGCTTCTCCAAGAGTTCAATTTTGAGATCAAGGATAAAAAAGGGGTCGAAAATGTTGTCGCCGATCATTTGTCAAAAATTTTGCCTGAAGAATCATCTATGCCTGAGACTATCCATGACACTTTTTCGGATGAACATTTGCTGGCGATTGATGTAACAGGTACAAAAGTTCCGTGGTTTGCAAATATCGTGAATTATTTGGTCACAGGCAGAATCCCTACTCAGTGGGGCAAGAATGATAAGAATCTCTTTTTCTCCCAGGTAAAATACTATTTCTGGGATGAACCATATTTGTTCAAATTCTGCTCAGATCAGATCATCAGGAGATGTGTACCGGAAGAAGAGCAACTAAGCATCATAAATTTCTGCCATGCTGGAGCCTGTGGAGGCCATTTCGGAGGACAGAAGACCGCACAGAAAATCCTTCAAAGCGGATTCTACTGGCCCTACATCTTTCGTGACGCCGCTCAATTTTGCAAAGAATGCTAACGATGTCAATAGCTGGGAAACATTTCACGAAGAAATATGATGCCCCTTAATCCGATTTTAATTCCCCCATCCTTCGGGTATTCATACATTCTTGTGGCTGTTGATTATGTCTCCAAATGGATAGAAGCTGTGGCAACCTGATCGAATGATCACAAGGTCGTGGTCAAATTTCTGAGAGAAAATGTGTTTAACCGATTTGGGATCCCGAGAGCAATCATTAGTGATGGCGGTTCACATTTCTGTAACAGCCATTTTGCCACTCTCATGAAGAAATATGGCGTTACCCACAAGGTTGCAACGCCATATCACCCGCAAACTAGTGGTCAAGTGGAAGTGTCAAACCGGGAGATCAAGCGAATTCTAGAAAAGACGGTACAACCGGATAGAAAAGATTGGTCGAATCGGCTATCTGATGCTCTTTGGGCCTATCGTACCGCCTTCAAGACACCAATTGAAATGTCTCCGTTCAGGATTGTCTACAGGAAAGCAGGCCATCTTCCTGTTGAATTGGAGCATAAGGAATTTTAGGCTATTAAAAGATTTAACTTTGATATGCAAGCGGCAAGATCAAATCGAAGGCTACAGCTGAGTGAATTGGAAGAGCTACGCTATGATGCGTATGAAAACTCCAAGATGTACAAAGAAAGGTACAAAAAGCTACATGATGAGTCCATTTCTCGAAAAGAGTTCCACATTGGACAAAAAGTTTGGTTGTTCAACTCCAGACTTAAGCTCCACCCGGGGAAACTGAAATCTAGATGGGAAGGCCCGTTTCAGGTTGTTTCTATTAGTGCACATGAAGCGATTGAGATCTGAAACTCAAGGACAATCAAGTCTTCAAAGTCAATGGGCAACGTCTTAAACCAATGTTTGAGCCGATGACCCAATTCGGAATTGAGGCGATGCACCTCAGTGACCCAGATTAAAGGAGTTGAACTCAGGTTTAGTTTAGGATTTAGGATTTAGGATTTCTCTTTTCGTATGTTTAGTTTTAGAATATTAGTTTTTAGTTTAGTTTAGGTTGTTTTTAATTTCCAAATTAGTGTAGCCACATTACCTTCAATCTATTTTTGGTCACGTTCTAATTTGATGCACATATTCTCTGCACCTGATCTTTGTGTTGAGGTACTTTTCAACAGGTTTGGGGGTGCGCTACTTATTTCAATCAATGAGGACATTGTCATTTTTAGGTTTGGGGGTATGATTCTCTATCTTGTGTCACTTTCTTATTTTTTTTATATGAAAAAAAATAAAATAATAATAATAAATAAAAAATTTTGAACCATCATACATGAATTATTTTTCGATATTTTTCAAACTTTAGTTGATGATGCATGTGAATTTAATTTTGATAATATCAATGTCAGATTTTGAATGCTTGTATCTAAAATAATGAAGCTTAATGTGATATTTTGTGGGTAATTTTGATATTCATGAGTAAAACTTTTGCACTTATACCAAGCTAAGACTTAGAAATCGATGAACTGTTTTGAATGGTGAATCTTAGGTTCTTAGTGGAGACAAAACTTAGGAAGCTTTAGAGCTAATTTCCCGTCATTGATGAGTGAATACATAAACTCAGAGTTTTCTTTGAATACGAATTATTTTGAATAATCTCATACATTTTATTTTAGCTTGTGACTTTGCATGATATCAAATTCATATTATTGTGTTAGAACGTACTGTATATCTACTCAAGACAAATAGGCAGGGTTACCATCTTTTAAGGACATGATTGAAGGCCATCTTTGGCTCGTTTGTGCTTAAATGCCCCACCTCATATAAATTTATCATTCTAGTACCCCTTTGAGCCTATTGGAAAATTTACCTTTATACATTCTTTGATAAGCCATGTGAGCCTTTAACCCTTCACCATTTCTGAAAATTCAGCTTTAGCCTTCTCATTTCTGAGAATTTAGGAACGATGAATGAGAATGAACGAAAAGAGAGTAAGTGGAGAGATACTGAGTTGTGGTGTTTACTGAGAGTGTATGGCAAAAATATAAAAAAAAGGGGGGAGAAAAAGGAAAAGAAAATTGTGAAAAATAATAAAAAATATGAGGTGCTTCAAGAAAAGAAAATTCAAAAGAAAAAGAAAGTTGAGAAAAATAGAAAAATAGTGAGAGATTAGAAAAGAAAAAGAAGAGAAATAGAAAAATCAGAAGTTTCTTTCTTTTCTGATTTCTCAGAAATTTTGAATCTCAATTCCCTTTATTTCTTACCCTTTCCTGGGCCTATTACAACCCTACAAAAGACCTTCATGATCTGATGTTGCATTGGTAACTGCCTTGTGGAGAGTAAATATGTGATACTTATGACACTTAATATGACATGCTTAGGATATACAAGTATCTGTTCTTATGAGATTTTTTTTTGTTCATTGATTATATCGTGTTTCATTTATCATGTGAGACCTTTTTGCTTGTTTTGTATTGATCTCTCACATGTGTGCGAAAGATTACCCATCATCGGAGTGATTTTATTTCGAGAGTATACCTAAAGTGAGGATTGAGTCGAGACAACAGATCCGACGGTTTTTCGTTTGGACTAGTTCCGAAATGGATGAATCTTGGTTTGGGTATGCACACACTTCACGTTTAGGCATGAATGGATGAATTATCTAACAATTTGAGCACTAGATTAATTTGAATGGATACTAGCATGATTGACATGATATTAATATTTAAGATTGATGATTCACATATTGAAATAATTAATGTTTTTATTTTTGAATAGTATATATGTTATCAAAATCATATTTTGAAAACTCAATTTTATCGATGGTTTAAAAAATGTATTGAAGTTTGTGGGTAACTTCACTGTAAACCCTCAGGAGACACAACTCCTCCACTAGGGATTACCTAGGGGTTTAAAGGCTTGTTGCACATGTTAAGTGCAATCGTGTTCCCTACGAAAGTGACATCTATTTTCTTTAGTTTGCTTTGCTCGAGGACTAGCAAAGTGTAGGTTTGGGGATGTGATGAATAGTGAAATATGATGATATTTTACCCCTAGATACCTACATTTAGCTATCCGATGAAGGCTATCTGATAAGAATTATTAGATTTGAAGTGTTTAAGGTAAATACAAGCCAAGTGCAGAAAACAACCCAAGAATTCTGAAAATAATGTCAAAACACTGCAACTTTGGGTCATCGAGAACTTGGTGTAACTTGCAGCTCAAGTTGGACCTTCAAGATAGCCGAATTATGAAATTATCAAAACACAAAAGTTGTAGATCTTTCGGTCAGCTTTCCAACGGCACATGAATCGCCTCCATCTAAGTTTGGGACAGAAAGTTATGGCCAATATACCGAAGTAGTGTCTCATGCAAAAGCGAGTTGGAATTCATGAATTTCTGAGAGGTCGATGCATCGACCCTTTTGGTCGATTAATCGAGGACAAAAAGCTGCCAGATCAAACACTTTAAAGTAGATTTTGAGGATTTTTTGCAGGGTCGATTAATCGACCCTAACTTGTCGAGTTGGGACACTTTCGCGACGTGGGTGCTATTTAAAGCCAAATCAAACACTTCGAGTGGGACAATTTTGGAGGATTATTATTCATTATTATTATTTTTGGTTTTAGACTCCTCTGAGCATCTTTTTAAGAGTTCTTTTTTTCTCCTTCTTCAGGGTTCCATCTGGGTAGATTGTACTTAGGATTTGTATTGTTTTCTTTTAAGCATAGATTGTAATCAGGAGAAGGCATTGTAAACAAAGATCTTTTGGAAGAAATAAAAAGAGGAACAACTTTGAATGAATAAGGAGATCATACACCAAAGATGAGCGGCTAAATCAGTTGATCGGGAAAGATGCGATCCCCAGATAAGTAGCAATTTTTTATGATTAATACCGCAGTCTATTATTGTCATCATGGAATCATTTTGCTAAAAGTTTGTGTTATTAAAAATATATTGAATGCTTGTTATGATCGTTGATTATGCCAGATCACCGACTATAATCATTTGGATCTCGACCTGCAGAGATCTAGGCCGCAGTTTATTATGTACTTACTGTTATGATCTAAACATCATGAGATACGCTATGCTTCTTACATGACTCATACCGCAATGATAGGCTGAGTCATTGTTTTTAGATAGGGTATGCCGGATTGATGATCATATTTTATTACGAATCATCTCTATAGACGAATGATGGTGTGAATGATGCTTTAATGAAACTGGGGGTTTTAATGATAGAAAAAGGGTACTAATATGGGGTAGCATATTCCTTGATCTCAATTAAATATTATTCTTAGATTCATCAGTAATTAGTTGTTTAGATTAATTTATTTTTCTTACATTCAGGAAAAGTGTGATAAATTTTTGGTAAAATTGAATCTGCCCCTTGGTACTTCCTTGGGGACATTTTTAAATCTATGAAAGAATTAATTAAAATTCACGTTTCCCTGTGGGTTCGACACCCTTGTTCTTGCCATACTACAATAGATCTTGTGCACTTGCAAGGGTTACATTTAAAATCGATCAAAGCGTCAATTAGTTGAACTCCAATCTAGTCCATCTATAACCATGCTGTTAGAGCAGAGGTTGCCCATATTAATTTGTCCACTCTCCCCTAGCCTTCCTTCCAAATGTATCCAACAATTTCGAAGCTAAGCACAAGATTTTTCAATGGCTAAGATGGGGAGAGGGATTTTCAATCACTAGGGATCTAGGATCTAAGCTAGGCAGCAAAGGTTGTAGGGAGTGCAAGAATTTAGGTTCTCACGTGAGCAAGAAGATGTAACTTCTCCTCACTCCTCACTATTTATAACCTAAATCTCATCTCCAAAATATCATGATGTTTCACCAAAATATCATGATATTTATGTTTAAAATTCTATCCACTTAACATGCATATATTTTCAGTGTTAAGTGCATATGCATGACTTAGCATATGAGTTACTAATTATTTGACTTCTCAAGGTCCAAAACGAAAATCCTTTGGTCATATTTCATCTCATACCCTAACTTACCTAAATAAATCGGATTCGTCCGATAAATTTTTCGGGTATGCTTATCGAGGTAATTGAAATCAGGTCCAAAATATTTGGGATATTACACAAATAGTTGGCCCAATCAGTCGGCCCAACTAGCCAGCCCAACTAGTCTGCTCAAATAGTCGACCCAATTAGTTGGCCCAATTAGTCGGCTCAAATGGTCACCCAATCAGCCGACCCACATAACCCAAGCAAGTTTTAATCATTAATAACTTTTATTTTTCACAGAAAATTAGCCTCTATGTTGCACACGTTCACAGTGTGTCGTATGCCTTGCCAAATATGTATATTTGGTTGGGTGTCACGGGACGGGTTGGGTTATTGGGCTCGATGTAGACACCCCTATTTTACCCTCTCAGAATATACAAACCTGTTCGGTCATCCTTTGACCTTGCCCACAACTTTTAGAAGGGACTTACCTTCTTTGAAAGCCTTAAAACTCTAATACGGGGATCATATACTGAAACAATAGTATACGGCTGAACACAGGTTGAAACAATAGCTTTGTGGCTAAGATCCCACGACCCCAATACAGTGATCATGCACTGAAACAATAGTACATGGTTGAGACCCAGCTGAAACAATTGCTCCACGGCTCGGACCCGACCTAAACCCAGGTAGATCCTGAATTACTCACCCTATACCGAGTGCGTAATTCAATTGCACACACGACTTATGGCGCGCAATTGGTCGCCTGTGGACTGCCTTAGGACTGGAATACGCGCCCTATCAGACACACGCAATCAGCTTGCAAGCTTCACCACCAGCATGCAATTAGTCCACTTCGAACTATTCCTTAACCTTCTAGAAACCGCCTGAGACGCGATTGCACACCCTATCTAGCGCGCGATCGGATTATGTGTGTCTCCACCAGTGCGTAATCGGTTCCTAAGTCAACCCTATCTCTAACTCCCTAGACCGCATGAAATCTCCTATTAAGCGTGTGTATTCAGGCGGTTAATTGATTGAGCACACTACACAGGGCGTGCAATTAGTCCAGTTAGACTAGGACTGAGATACCTGGCTGAGCCAGTCAGCCGGCCACTCACTGAGTCCATGACCTACTCAAAGTGATTAAGCGCCTGCTACAAGGCACACATTTCAATTAAGAGCACTAGGTAGGGTGCGTAATTGAAATTCACCGACTAATTGAGTGCACTCCACAGGGCGCGCAATTAGCCAAATACCTATAAATAGGACCCACCACTTCATTCCAAGACACGCAATTTTTTCCTCTCTTCCAAGCTTAGGGATTTCGAGATTCTCACTTCGGCATCCGACTTCAGGTAACCTTTTAGTTTTTAGTTCTTAAATTTATAGTTTCCAATTTTCAATTCTAATTTCTAATTCTTAGCTTTTAGGTTCTAGTTCTTAATTCTAGCCCTATTTCTTAATTTTTATTCTATTCATTCTAGTTCTTAATTCTTAAGTTCTAGATTTCAGTCCTTAGCGCCCAGTCTAGAGCTAATTAGGTCTCCCCAATCTTTTCTCAATTGTTAATCCCATCAATTTTATGATTGACTTATTTTGAAGTCTCAAACAAAGATGGATTGGTACAAAATTGGTTGCGTTTGTAAGCTTATTGATGTAGCTTTCCAACGAGTCAAAAAACGTGCAATTCCGACAAGTATTGAAGAAGTTATGGTAAGTTTTCAGAAGCTGCACAAAAAGTGACGTTTTTCACAACTCCTAGTTGAATTAGGATTAGTCTCTTTATTATATTATTTTATAGCATAGGATTCATTTCTTTTATTAGAAATAGGATCAGTTCTTTTATCGTCCCAGGACTTTACTTTATTATTTTTGAAGAACTAGGAATTAGAGTTTCACTAGGACTTCTAATAAAAACCTATAAATCGACCTTTACCCCTAGCCATTCAACACACAATTCCCTCTATACAATTTTCTTCTACATAATTTTCTTCTGCACAATTTACACGATTCTTACACACAATTTTAGCATCTAACAATCGAATTTTCGAGTTCCCTCTGCAGCACTTGGATTCAGGTAATTCCTTAGTTCTTAAGTTTCCGGTTCTAGTTCTTAGGTTCTAGAACAAGTTCCTCTTTTTTTTTTTAATTCTAATTCTAGATTTAGGTTCTAGACCTCTAGTTCTTAAATTCTAGATCTTAGATCTTAGGTTTTAATCTAAATTTTTAGTTGTCTGATCCTAGTTCTTAGTTTCTAGAACCAATCCTGAATTTCAGTTCTTAATTTCAGTCTTAAATTCAGTCTTAAAATTTTATTTTAGTTCTACATCCCTAGTTTATCAATTTTGACGTTCTAGTTCCTAAATTTAGTTCTAGAATTATAGTTCTAATTTTTAACTTGATTCTCAAAATCCCCGATTTTCGATCTCTAAATCTATAATTCATAAATTCATAATCAGTTTTTCAATCTATATTATTTTCAAAGTAAACCCTAGCCAATCGACTTGCCCAAGGGAGCTTACGGAGGGTACCTGGGAACGGGGCCGATCCTCCTTAGCATAGCAAGCCAAACCCTTTTTTTTTTTTTTTAAACTTTCAGTAAAATTAGTATATTTATTTTAATAGAATTAGTATATTTATTTTAATTAGAATTTTAATAGAATTAGAATTTTTTAATTAGTTAGAGTAAAATTAGCATATTTGCATTCTTAGTACAAATAGGAGACCTTTTTAATTAGACTCTCAGTAGGATTAGGAGTCCAAGTTAATTAAAATCCCAGTAGAAATAGGAAAATAAAACTAGTTACACTAAAGGCAATCCACAGCTGCTGATGTCGGCCGGTCGGCGATTTAGTAAAGGAGTTCAACTTGCAAGCACCCGCTCCCCTTAACGCATGATCAATGACGTGTTGCAGCGTTGATAAATATCTGCAACTGACGATCGCATCATCCAGGTATTCTCCATTTAATATTCGTCTCTTTAACTTCAACAATTTAATATTTCCTAATTTCTTACTCCATCATCGCCTTTGTCAGAGTCCACTTAGACCGAATTGGGCCACCCTTTCCGAGAGATCGAAAAAAACCCAGAAAGAGCTCATACCAACACTCGGGTCCATTCTCAGTTCGAGTTGAAATTTGGGTTGGGGCCCAAGTTCAAGCATTGAGCTTGGGTCCACGTGCAACCTGCACAAACACGCATACGCACTTCACAGGGTAAGAGTTGGGATTTAATGTGCTTGGTACATAACTCTAATTATAACCAGTGGGGTTTCAAGACCACGTTACATAGGTCAAATATTTGACTTGGGTCAAATCAGTCAAAAGGTCGCATTCTCGTCAAAGGTCAACAATTCATCGTTTTCAAAAATTTCGGGTCATTACAATTCTTAAGGAAATTATATCAAAGAGAAAGAAGATATTAGAATTATAGTTATGGAGGGATTTCAGAAATTGTGAAAATTTTCGAAATATTCCCAAGTTGATATCTTTATGGCATGACTTCCTACTCACATAACCCACCAAAAATTAAATATTGGAGATTGTCAAATCTATGATTTGAGACGGTGCTCCTGGGCCGGGCGGTATACAGGCGCTTTCTTCGTAGTGAGCATCAAGGGAGATCATCAAGAAATTCCTTACTGAGGGCCAAATGACAAAATCAGTTAACTCTACATTGATTGCTCTCATTTGGAAAGTTTAGGTACCCAAAGTTTTCTCTGAATTTTGCTTCATAAATTTATACAATTTTTTTCCATCAACTTTTTTACGATCATTTCTAGGGAGCAAGCTACTTTTGTGAAAAGTCATAAGGCTTATTATAATATTATACCTTCACATGAGTAGATATTGACAAGAAAATGATGGTGATGGTGATGGTGATGGTGGTGGTGGTGGGGGGAACTTGACTTTAAAAATTGAAGTTCTTAATCGGTTTGGTTTCTCGAGGATGTTTTGGTCAAAACTTTGAATTCACAGATTGAAATTTACAATATTTTAAATCAAATTAAAAGGTGACTCGAATGTCTTCGAATGAGTGATTTTATATTTTTGTTGACTAGAAATTAAGAAGAAATTATTCTAGAAACGTGTGTTACGTTCTGAACATGAAGATTTTGAAACTTAAGTGGGTAAGAAATTTATATTAATTACTTGATATAAATAGCATCCGCCAAAAAAGATGCGTATGAGTATATAATCACTTGGTTAGTCATTAAACTTACAAAACATGAGGCAAATCCGCAGTATTTACTATCAAAGTTTAATTTTAAAACAAAATAGTTAGCATTAACTATTTAGTTTACATCTCATTGCCGAATAAACCAAATGGAAATGAGAAATGATTCGATGTACCTCAGTTCTTGATGCACTTAAGCAATGAACGAATCAAATAACATAGTGCGACCTATGTTTGTGTTGCTCATGAAGTTTTGAAGTTTAAAAAAAAATAAAAAATAGGGTTTTTATTTGCAAGCGTAAATCTTTCAATGCAACCAATCACGATTGGGATGGATGTGCTTGAAATTTAATGGGCTGCAATAAGGTCTGCACGATTTTATTGTTTATATATCATTATGCCTGTTGGAAAATTGGATGTTTCAACTGATATATACTTGGGCAATAAGGTCATATCTCTTGAGAATTTCTACCTTTTTTTAGGAACTCATTTTTTTTAAGAAACATAAAAAAGGTCGTTTAAATAGAAAAACATGTAAAACAAGTATTTTCCATTTAAAACACGTTTTGTACATTTTTTTTTTATATAAAATGCCATTTTATTAGAAAAAAAGTTTAACTAATTGTAATTTTTAAATTCATTAAATTTTAATAAGTTCTTTTTATATAAAATGCAACCATAAATGTTTAAATGCATCCAAGGTGTTGGATGGATGTGGCTGAAATATTTGCGGGTTGCAAATAAAGCCACCGATAAGGTGGTTAGTGACCGATTTTATTCCGTAGATGTCATCATACCTTTTTTGGAAATTAGATATTTAACTAACTATATGTACTCGGGAAATAAGGTCATTTCTCTTCAGAAATTGGCTACTTTTTTTGTGAGATTATCTTGAGATCTTTGAGAGTAGTTAGATGGGTAAATTAATTATGTTGGGGTGAGAAAAACACCATTTTCAAAAATAAATAAATTATGTTGGGGTGAGTAGAGGTTGGCATCCATGTGTGGACTATTGAGGGTCTCATTAATTAGATAATGGTCAAAGAGCAGGTCATAAGCAATCTAGTCTTCATACTACACTCGCATGGCCAAATATATAAATAGGTAACTGCATGTTGGTAATATCTAACCAGGCAATCCCCTAAACAATAGGTGATCCAATTATGGGGCCTCTACTCTTTAGGTAACAAGTGTGAGGGGACATCATCTATAAATAAGAGGCCCCCTTTTTTTACTTTTGATCATGCCTTGGCAAGTAGTTTTAATTTGAATCCAGTGTTTGATTCAAATTTGGTCACCTATACATATAAGAAAAAATCAAATATGGCTTCTCATGCCAATATTAAAGCTATTCTTTCATTATTTTTCCTTCTTTTCACTGCAAAATCTAGGGCACAGGTTTTCGATGTAACAAAGTTTGGTGCAAGGGGGGATGGGAGAGATAACCGTGGGGTGAGTAATTTGCAATTATTGGCCTTAGCTTAGCATGCACAACAGAATTTTCCATGAGCGTATTATAGACCCCTAAAGCTTTGCGCATATTTGAAAGTGTTTTATCAGTTTGGCATGGCATGATTATCTCTTACCTCTTTTTCAAAGTGGTATCATTGATGCATGCCACATAGTAGACTTTTTTTTATTTTTTTGAAATTTACATACTTAGCCTTTTAGCAACCCTAATCACGCAAACCATTCATTCCTGAAAAATTATATGGTTTCATTGTTCACAATATATAGGATGGATATGTTAACCACGCCTACTCTCTTTTGTAGGCTTTCTTAAATGTTTGGAAGGCTGCATGTGCTTTCAGAGGGACCTCAACCTTCGTGATCCCCCAAGGGACCTTCACCGTTGGCCCGGTCCTCTTCAAGGGTCCCTGCTATGGCGTAACCACTCTAAATTTTCAAATCAAGGGGACTGTGAAGGCCGTACCGAAACTCAGTGCGTACCCCCAACCTGGTTGGCTCACATTTGAAGACGTGAACAATTTGGTGCTAGGAGGAGGTGGAACCGTCGACGGACAGGGTGCAGCTTCCTGGCCTCTCAGTAAATGTCCTGGTCATACACTGTGCAATCCACTCCCTGCTGTAAGTTTAAAAAGGATCACTCTACATTATATTCTACATCTCACCTAGGGTTGCAAATGGGTTGGGCCTGCTCAGTTCAAGAAGAGTCAATTTGTTAATTGTTAAAAAAGGCTTGGGCATGGTGTAGCGAATCTTTTCATAAATGGGTTGGGTGCAGCTCAAGGTTCATGGGAAGTAACATAAATGTCGGGCTAGACCCAACTCATTGGCGCCCGTTTTCACCCCCTAGGAAGTAAGTGAGGGTTAAACTAACGAGAGGTGTATTTGATGCTATTTATGTAGTCTCTTAAGTTCGCCAGCGTCAATAACGCCCAGATTAGCGCACTACATCTCTTGAATGCAATGGGTGTTCATACTGTCTTTCTTCTATGCAAAGACATAAAAATGCATGATCTCACAATCACAGCTCTTGAAGACAGCCCTAACACCGATGGAATCCACATCGAAGATACTAAAGGATTTGAGATCACTAGAGTATACATTGGCACATGCGACGATTGTATCTCAATTGGACAAGGTAACAATACCCTTTCTGCGACCAACGTCAATTGCGGCCCGGGCCATGGCATCAGGTAGTTGCTCGATTCTTTTTGTATATATTTTTTTAAGTATGACATTCATTTCCTAATGTTTAAGTCCACCAATGACTGAGTGTCCCGACTGGCTAGCCCCTTCCTTGCTAGATGGCTTGGATCGTTCATAGTTTGTGTTAAGCTGTCATATATCACTGGTTGGAGTAAAAGATGGTCATCGCAGCCTAACATTAGGTTAAGTTCCGTCAAAACTTTTAGGCTCGAATAAAATCAGCCTGTTTAATGGTTTAATTTGGACCAAATCTGGCACTATCACACTTACCTTTCATTTTTATTTTCTAAAATCACTAATCAGCCACATCAAATATTAGAAAAATGAAAAATATACATTGTAATGAAGCTTCTATGATTCTAATCTTACAGTGTGGGTAGCCTTGGAAAGCATGCCAATGAACGCGATGTGGCGAATATTTATGTGAAAGGTGGAACGATCACCAAGACGATGAACGGTGTTAGAATCAAGACATGGGCTGGATCACCTCCAAGCCGAGCTTATAACATAACTTTTGACGCTGTCACGATGAATGATGTCTCCAATCCCATCCTTATAGATCAAAAATACTGCCCTCTAACCTCTTGCTCAAGCGCAGTAAGTTTTAACCAATTTAAGTATCATATTGAGAATTCGACCCGTCTTTGGCTTTATTATAGATCTTCTAATCACCCTATTTCAGAATCAGTTAGCTTATTCACATCAATGATTAATGTACCATTTTATAATAAATTTTCGTGTTTTTGTTTGTGACTATTGAGTATAGCCATCACGGGTGAAGATCAACGACGTCCATTTCAAAAGCATTAAGGGCACCTCCGCTTCACCGGTTGCAGTCAATATCATTTGTAGCTCAGCTTCTCAATGTCAAAATGTGCGGTTAACTAACATCAATTTGCCGTTCATGAACAACACTTTTACAACAAAGTCCTCATGCATAAATGTAGCTAGTGGGGTAATACATGCTGGAGTACAGGTCCCTCCGGGTTGCCGCTAAATAGACATATATTAATTATGACCCTCAACTCTGATTTTTCCCTGACCAATTTGAGGGCGCGACGCAGTCTGGTTTAACCATCAGTTTTGTTTGAGAGAAAATGTCTTTATTTCAAAGGCCAATTTTTGTAATCTATAATTAATTATGAATACAGGTATCTAAAATTCTCATTAAAGGGATCAGTGTCTCAGCTTTCCATCAGATTAATTGGGTAAAATGATCATCATATGTTTAATATTCTACACATGTTCGATGGCTACGTATACCAAAATAGAAAAAGTGAGATCCCATTACTTAGTTTTTTGAGAGAGTTTGCCCTGTTTTGCAAAGTTGCATCTGAAAAACATTTTTTTACAGGAAGTTGCATCGGATTAGTTAGAGAAACTTGTTTGAAATATGACGCAAGTCTAACAGAAATAGCTGTTTCTTGTTTCAGAAAATGGTGTTTTAGAGAAGCAGCCCAAAGCTACTTCTCGAATATGGCTTCATTAAAAGAAGAAAATGACAATGTTGCTTCTCTAAAACAACACATCATGTTGCTTCTCCCACAACATTTTTCCCCTAAAAAGTGGTTTTTGGAGAAGGGTTGCAAAATAGGGCCTTAGTTTGCTATACCTGACCCATTAATTCTCTTTACAATTTTCAAACCCACGAAATGTAAGGAAAAAAATCACACGGCCAACATGTAGAGAAAATTCAATTTATGATTGCATAAAAATAAAATGCACCAATTGATGAAGGGTACACCAACATAATTTTCCAAGGCACCTAAGTCCAAATACATTGATTGCTGCGCATCATATGATGGAGATCACGTTTCCCTCCAATATTCCATTCAAGGGATCTTGAGATTATGTTGCACCTATCAGAGAGTTGGTTTTCAATCACACGTGACACTGATCCAAAAATCGTAGCCCTAAAGTTAAGTTTGAGCGTGATGGGTCCCATATGATTCTAGGGCTACTTTTTCTGGATAGAATCTGAAACGGTCTGTCTGATAAGTGCGCCATGATCTCAGGTTCCCTTGGGTGAAAGATCACAATGAAATTGATCTCCAATTTAAGGTACGCAGCAATGCCCTGGAATTACAGCTACCCTTTCATGAAAAGCCTAAAAGCAGGAAATCACCGGATGATTTTGGCCTCTTCATCGGCCCGTTACCGTATCCCAAATCTTTCTAAAAACTAGATGTGCCACTTCAACACCAACAGTTGGTTAAGGCCATTATTTTATGAAATTTCAAGCACAAATTAAGTCCATGTGCACACTAATTAATAAAAAAACATCACATCAAATTAATGAAATTATTAGTGACACAACAACCAATACTATTCCCACATCAATCAATAGAAGCAACTTTCTTGAGATGGTGTCTAATGAGTAAATTATGGTGTGGAACTACAAGAAAGAGTGAGTTTTCGTGAATGAATCATTGAATATGTCAATAGTTCATAGGGCAATCAGATAACTAGATTCATGATAGCACTCTCACACACACAAATAATATATATATATATATATATATATAGGAAAAGGCCTCTGTCCTCCAACCTTCCACGTGGAGCTCCACGTGGCACGCAAAACACTTTTTGGGTGCCACGTGGACCTTGGGTGCATTGCTTAGATCATCTTTGAAAAAAAAATAAAAAATTCATCTCCACCATATATATTTTGAACCGTGAAATGTGGACCAATGAAAACCGTTAAACTTTGACTTGTAGGTTTAAAATTTTTTTGTCAAATTTTTTTTTAAAACTTTTGATCTAAATTGTCCACCTGTGCTCCACGTGGATCTTGGAGGACGGTCACCGTCTTCCATTGGAGGACCTAACCGGATACCCCATATATATATATATATATATATATATATATATATATATATATATATATATATATATATATATATTTATAAGAACCAGAGTGTGGAAGTTCGTGAGGAGAAGAATACATTCTTACCGACTTGTCAAATTGAATACGGACGTGTCTTGCTTGGAAGGTAGGTTTTGAATTGGTGGTTTTCTCGAGGATGATGAAGGTTACCATCTAGCTAGCCTCCATGTGCCGGTTGAAGCCAATGATATTACTGAGGCAGAGATTAAGGCTGTATTTTACATTGCCTTTGGAAGAGTAGAAAAGAGCAGTTGCTACTCTTTGTTGTTGCAAATGAATATCAGGAGGGAGAAGTATTAGAGGAAGAAAAAAATGGAATGCTGCTCTTTGAAACATGAAAAACATACATGTTTAAAAGAGCATGAAAACTCACACCCTTTTAAAGAATGTTGTTTTTCCTATTTCAAAGAGCAGCCTCCCTTTTATCATCTTCCAATCCTTCTCCCTCCACACATTTCTTTGCAGTAACATAGAGCATCTGTTAAATGCATCAAAGACTTATGAGCAATCTCTATGATTTTGATTTGATACTCAGACTTGGTTAGCCGATCGATAATGACCCAGATGGCATTGTTCTTTCTCAGTATTTTCGGCAAACCTAGGATGAAGTCCATTGAAATGACTTCCCATTTCACTCGGGTACAGGTAAAGGTTGCAACAACCCTGCTGGATTCTGATGGTCAACCTTAACCTGCTGACAAACAAAGCATCGCGATACGTACTCAGCGACGTTACTTTTCAACCCACGCCACCAGAAGCTCTTCATCAAATCTTGATACATCTTAGTACTACCGGATGTATAGCATACATGGATTTGTGAGCCTCTTTCAGAATGGTGTCCCGAAGCTCAGTACTCGTCGGTACACATACTCGGTCTCGGAACAGCAACGTCCCATTGGCCCGAATGGAGAAATCCTTCTTGTTTCCTCTATCCACATCTCCCCTAATAACCATAAGTTCATCGTCCATCATTTGTAGCTTCCTGATATTCTCAAAGAGTGTAGGACGAAGCACAAGAGTAGCCATCAGTGCTCCAGAGCCTTGTACATCGAACCGTGAGTTGCTCAAAGCCATATCTTCCAGTAGCTTTCATCTCTGTATCCTACTGACGAGATGCGATAATAGCGCTGAAGACTTCCTACTGAGAGCATCAGCAACGACGTTTGCCTTTCCTGAATGGTACTGGATAGAGAAATTATAGTCCTTCAAGAACTCCATCCATCGTCGCAGCCTCATATTCAAATCCTTCTGAGTGAATATGTACTTGAGGCTCTTGTGATCGGTGAATATATTAAAATATCTCACAGTAAAGGTAATGTCTCCAGATCTTCAGGCCAAATATAACTGCTCCTATCTCGAGATCATGGGTCGGATAATTTCTTTCATGGTCCTTCAACTGCCTAGAACCATATGCAATGACCCACTTGTGTTGATTAAGCACGACCCTAATCCACCATTAGAAGCATCACTGTACACTACAAAGCCTCCGCTGCCTGAAGGTATAGTAAGTACCAGCGCTGTAGTCAATCGCCGCTTAAGCTCTTGAAAGCTTTGCTGTCATTGCTCTGTCCAATCTAACTTTGCATTCTTCCTCGTAAGCTGTGTAAGCAGACCGCCTATCTTTGAGAAGTCCTCGACAAATCTCCAATAGTACCGTGTCAGACCAAGGAAATTACGAACCTCTATAACTGTCATTGGTTGTCCCCAGTTCACCTCAGAGTCAATCTTTATAGGATCAACCGATATACCAGACTCACAGACAGCATGGCCCAAGAAATTAACCTGGTCCAGCCAAAACTCACGCTTCTTGAGTTTGGCATAAAGCTGATGGTCCTTGAGTGTTTGAAGAGCCACTCGTAGGTGTTATATGTGCTCCTCCCTGGTTTTCAAATAGATGAGGATGTCATCCACGAAAACTATCGCAGATTTATCAAGATGTGGCTTGAACACGCGGTTCATCAAGTCCATAAATGATGCAGGCACATTCGTCAACCCAAACGGCATCACTAAGAACTCATAATGACCATATCGCGTGTAAAATGCCGTCTTGGATACATCTTTTGCCTTGATCTTGAGCTGATGATAGCCTGACCTCAGATCAATCTTCGAAAAAAACTTTACACCCTGTAGTTGATCAAACAAGCCATCTATCGGCGGTAGTGGATAACGATTCTTAATTGTCGTCTTGTTGAGCTGGCGAAAATCGATGCACATATGCATCGATTCGTCTTTCTTCTTCACAAAGAGTACTGGCCCTCCCTAAGGCGAAACACTCGATCGAATAAAGCCTTTATTCAACAGCTCCTGTAGCTATTACTTGAACTCATTCAACTCCGCAGGCGCCATCCGATATGGTGCCTTAGATAGAGGTTCGGTACCCTGCGCTGACTCGATCGCGAACTAGATCTCTCGATTATGTGGCAACCCAGGTAAGTCTTCAGGGAAGACATCAGGAAACTCACAAGCAACTGTGATAAGTGCGATGTCTATCTTCTCTTCTTTATGATCTTGCAAGTAAGTAAGATATCCACCGCAACCGTTCCCCATCATGTGCTCGGCCCAAATAGCATAAACAAGCGGCGCAACCTTCGATTTCACTCCACAAAATCGAAAGGATTTCCGTTTTGGCGGTTGGAAGGTCACGATCTTTCGTAGACAGTCCACGCTCACATGATATGCCGCCAACCAATCCATCCCTTGAATCACGTCGAACCCTTCCATGTTCAACGTAATCATGTCAGTCACTGTCTCATGATCATCAATCATCACGATGACTAACTGACACCCTGTATCCGTACTCACCGAGCTTCCCATAGGAATTTTCACATCCAAAATGAAAGCAAGGGGTTCGGGAGCAATACCCAACTTCTCGGACAAAAGAGGAGTGATAAACGGTGTGTAGACCTAGGGTCTATCAAAACTCGAGCTTCAGTTTTACTCAAGTCGCCTTCACGACTCTTCATAAGGGTACCTTTTATCATAAATTATTATTAATTTATGCCATGATTCTAGTTTTCAAAATTTATCCCTAACAGAAATCTTAACTCAAAATAATAGAATTAAATTCAAAAAATTTGACATCTCAACTTTAATGATTCCTTGGATCATGTCATTCGATGTTTGGGCATCCTGAGCAGTCACCGCATAGGCTCGGCCTTGAACTGTAGGTCGTGATGTTTTCTACATAGAGACCGACGTAGTCCTTCCCTTGTCCACCTCAGGACAATCCCTAATCATTTGACCAACCTTTCATCACCTGAAGCATCCTCCAGTGTTCCATCGACAATCCTCCATCTTATGTGGTTTCCCACATCGTGTACATGTTGGAGTAGGAACAGGAGTAACAGCTGGTCCCCGCGATGATCCCTGAGCCACAGAAGCTCCACTCGTGGTAGTGTTCACAGCTCTAAAAGGTCGCACTGGTGAAGAACTCTGTGGTCGCTGATAGTAAGAAGATACAAGTCCCGAAGTAACAGCCAGCTTGGAATATGATGGCTGAGTAGGATAGTGAGGAGGTTTCGAGAACCTCGGCTTTTTGTTCGCTTGCTCAGACGCACTCGATTGTTCCTGGCCGAACAAGTTCCTATTACCCTGTTCTCACCTCATATACTATTTCTGAATGTCTTCCTCACCAATGAGGGCCTTTGACATAAAGCCCGCAAAATTCTCCATCTGCCACATCGACACCCTCTCGTGAATGTTTGGCCTCATGTCCCTCTGAAATTTCTGGGCCCTCATCAACTCAGTGGCCACATGTAAGGGTGACAATCGTGTAAGCCTATCAAATTCTGCGCTGTACTCGCGCACCGACATCTCATTCTATTCCAGCTTAATGAACTAGACTTCCCACTAATTACGCACGATCTTTAGAAAATACTGATCGTTGACGTGTTCCCAAACTCTGCCCAGGTATAGGGAGTATTAGGGTAGTCCTCCTCTCGAGTCTGGAATATAGATTTCCACCATGGATTGGCCTCGCCAAATAGCTTGAAGGTTGCCCAACGCACCTTCTCAACATCGATGCACTACAACACCTCAGAGATTTTCTCCAATTCATCGATCCATTCCTCGGCTTCTATTAGATCTGTCTGACCCATGAAGGTAGGAGGTCTCACCCTCCTAAACTCGGCAAAACCTCCTGGCTGATGTCTGGTTGCCAATAGCTCTGTCTGCTGAGCCATTGTCGGAGTCTGTTGAGCCATATTGTTAGCCGAAGCTGCCAACTCCTGGTCAACGTTTCCCCCCTCAGGTCTAGCAGTTCCCACGGGATCTGCATTAGGAGCAGTCACAAATCTCTCTCTGACCCGTGAGGTACCTACGTCCTCATGAACCTTGTCCATATGAACCGTTCTAGGTCCGTCTCGACCTCCTCTGCCTCTGCCTCTGAACCATGGAGCCATGCTGATCTGTCATTGTTGAAGAATAATAATAATAGATCAGTATTAATTGTAATGACAATCATGCCCTTAGTCCTAAGATTCTGAACCTAGAGCCAGACTTTGATACCAATTGTTGCGACCTGACTTTTCCAATCCTTAAGGTATAGGAAAGGCTGGTTCATCAACTTATTGATTTCTCAATAAGTTGTAATTCAAACAAAAGCCGGCAGTATAAGCATAGTTCTAAACAGAAGCATAGCTAATAAAAGCAAGGACAAAAGCTCATACAAAATATATCACCAAGAGGAACCAGGAAGAACTACCGGTGACTGCCAATCCAACACCTAAAATAGTGGTTCCCAATGATGGTTCCTCAAGTGATATCGAAAATGACAAAACAATGGCCTTGCGGCCATAATTCAAAAATAATTATAAACAAAAGTATAAAAAAGACAGTCCAAATCAGGGAAAGAACTCCTCAACTGGGGTCTCTAATTCCTCCTCAGGAATGTAGTTAGAGTACTCCAGATCAAGATTGTCTGATCCTAAGTCAGTCTCAGCACCTGTAACGTATAGTCGGGGTGAGCTAACATCGAAGCTCAATGGAGGAAACTTTGTCTATTTACATTTTATCATGAGTAAAAGTTTTTCAATGATAAAAATTAGATCAGTTATGGTTTTCAAAAGAAGCCTTGTCGACTAAATTCCAATTCTAAAATAGTAAGCCAAAAGATGATTCAATAGATCTGATGTTATGATATTTTCAAATTTCTGAATTAGGCATGCTTCTTATCTTAAAATTATAACTTAATTATATCTCCCAAATTAGATATAGCATGAGAGCACGAGTATCACCGATGGGAAACCCTACTGACCATCTTCGTTCATGAACCCTTCTTCGAAAAGAGCAACAAGCCCCTACCAAATGAGTGAAACTTGCGCAAGGCAGAATTACCGTCAAAATGGTTAATATAATCTAGGGTTTCGTTCGTATGTACCTCAAATCAAATGCAAATGCTAAACATATCAGAATTTCTGTATATAATACATTTTCGGATTTTTAGGAGTTCTAATACAAAAATTCACATTCGAAGATGAGGTTTGGAATTTCCAAAAGTTTTGAGTTCTTATCATATTGAGAATTCGACCCGTCTTTGGCTTTATTATAGATCTTCTAATCACCCTATTTCAGAATCAGTTAGCTTATTCACATCAATGATTAATGTACCATTTTATAATAAATTTTCATTTTTTGTTTGTGACTATTAAGTATAGCCATCACGTGTGAAGGTCAACGACGTCCATTTCAAAAGCATTAAGGGCACCTCCGCTTCACCGGTTGCAGTCAATATCATTTGTAGCTCAGCTTCTCAATGTCAAAATGTGCGGTTAACTAACATCAATTTGCCGTTCATGAACAACACTTTTACAACAAAGTCCTCATGCATAAATGTAGCTGGTGGGGTAATACATGCTGGAGTACAGGTCCCTCCGGGTTGCCGCTAAATAGACATATATTAATTATGACCCTCAACTCTGATTTTTCCCTGACCAATTTGAGGGCGCGACGCAGTCTGGTTTAACCATCAGTTTTGTTTGAGAGAAAATGTCTTTATTTCAAAGGCCAATTTTTGTAATCTATAATTAATTATGAATACAGGTATCTAAAATTCTCATTAAAGGGATCAGTGTCTCAGCTTTCCATCGGATTAATTGGGTAAAATGATCATCATATGTTTAATATTCTACACATGTTTGATGGCTACCTATACGAAATCAGAAAAAGTGAGATCCCATCACTTCTTTTTTTGAGAGAGTTTGCCCTGTTTTGCAAAGTTGCATCTGAAAAACATTTTTTACAGGAAGTTGCATCGGATTAGTTAGAGAAACTTGTTTGAAATATGACGCAAGTCTAACAGAAATAGCTGTTTCTTGCTTCTGAAAATGGTGTTTTAGAGAAGCAGCCCAAAGCTACTTCTCGAATATGGCTTCATTAAAAGAAGAAAATGACAATGTTGCTTCTCTAAAACAACACATCATGTTGCTTCTCCTACAACATTTTTCCCTTAAAAAGTGGTTTTTGGATAAGTGTTGCAAAATAGGGCCTTAGTATACTATACCTGACCCATTAATTCTCTTTACAATTTTCAAACCCACGAAATGTAAGGAAAAAAACCACACGGCCAACATGTAGAGAAAATTCAATTTATGATTGCATAAAAATAAAATGCACCAATTGATGAAGGGTACACCCCCATAATTTTCCAATGCACCTAAGTCCAAATACATTGATTGCTGCGCATCATATGATGGAGATCACGTTTCCCTCCAATATTCCATTCAAGGGATCTTGAGATTATGTTGCACCTATCAGAGAGTTGGTTTTCAATCACACGTGACACTGATCCAAAAATCGTAGCCCTAAAGTTAAGTTTGAGCGTGATGGGTCCCATATGATTCTAGGGCTACCTTTTCTGGATAGAATCAAAAGCATCCCGATAAGTGCGCCATGATCTCAAGTTCCCTGGGTGAAAGATCGCAATGAAATTGATCTCCAATTTAAGGTACTGACAATGCCACGGAATTCTGACTACCCTTTAATGAAAAGCCTAAAAGCAGGAAATCACCGGATGATTTGGGCCTCTTAATCGGCCCGTTACCATATACCAAATCTTTCTAAAAACTAGATGTGCCACTTCAACACCAACAGTTGGTTAAGGCCATTATTTTATGAAATTTCAAGCACAAATTAAGTCCATGTGCACACTAATTAATAAAAAAACATCACATCAAATTAATGAAATTGTTAGTGACACAACAACCAATACTATTCCCACATCAATCAATAGAAGCAACTTTCTTGAGATGGTGTCTAATGAGTAAATTACGGTGTGGAGCTACAAGAAAGAGTGAGTTTTCGTGAATGAATCATTGAATATGTCAATAGTTCATAGGGCAATCAGATAACTAGATTCATGATAGCACTCTCACAAACACATATAATATATATATATATATATATATATATATATATATATATATATATATATATATAGGAAAAGGCCTCTGTCGTCCAACCTTCCACGTGGCACCCAAAACACTTTTTGGGTGCCACGTGGACCTTGGGTGCATTGCTTAGATCATCTTTGAAAAAAAAATAAAAAATTCATCTCCACCGTATATATTTTGAACCGTGAAATGTGGACCAATGAAAACCGTTAAACTTTGACTTGTAGGTTTAAATTTTTTTTGTCAAATTTTCTTTTTTAACTTTTGATCTAAACTGTCCACCTGTGCTCCACGTGGATCTTGGAGGACGGTCACCGTCCTCCATTGGAGGACCTAACCGGCTACCATATATATATATATATATATATATATATATATATATATATTTATTTATTTATTTATTTATTTATCTATAAGAACCAGAGTGTGGAAGTTCGTGAGGAGAAGAATACATTCTTACCGACTTGTCGAATTGAATACGGACGTGTCTTGCTTGGAAGGTAGGTTTTGAATTGGTGGTTTTCTCTAGGATGATGAAGGTTACCATCTAGCTAGCTTCTATGTGCCGATTGAAGCCAATGATATTACTGAGGCAGAGATTAAGGCTGTATTTTGCATTGCCTTTGGAAGAGTAGAAAAGAGCAGTTGCTACTCTTCGTTGCTGCAAATGAATATCAGGAGAGAGAAGTATTAGAGGAAGAAAAAAATGGAATGCTGCTCTTTGAAAGATGAAAAACATACATGTTTAAAAGAGCATGAAAACTCACACCCTTTTAAAGAATGTTGTTTTTCCTATTTCAAAGAGCAGCCTCCCTTTTATCATCTTCCAATCCTTCTCTCTCCACACATTTCTTTGCAGTAACATAGAGCATCTGTTAAATGCATCAAAGACTTATGAGCAATCTCTATGATTTTGATTTGATACTCAGACTTGGTTAGCCGATCGATAATGACCCAGATGGCATTGTTCTTTCTCAGTATTTTCGGCAAACCTAGGATGAAGTCCATTGAAATGACTTCCCATTTCACTCGGGTACAGGTAAAGGTTGCAACAACCCTGCTGGATTCTGATGGTCAACCTTAACCTGCTGACAAACAAAGCATCGCGATACGTACTCAGCGATGTCACTTTTCAAACCTCGCCACCAGAAGCACTTCATCAAATCTTGATACATCGTACTACCGGATGTATAGCATACATCGATTTGTGAGCCTCTTTCGGAATGGTGTCCCAAAGCTCAGTACTCGTCGGTACACATACTCGGTCTCGGAACAGCAACGTCCCATTGGCCCGAATGGAGAAATCCTTCTTGCTTCCTCTATCCACATCTCCCCTAATAACCATAAGTTCATCGTCCATCATTTGTATGTAGCTTCCTGATATTCTCGAAGAGTGTAGGACGAAGCACAAGAGTAGCCATCAGTGCTCCAGAGCCTTTTACTTCGAACCGTGAGTTGCTCAAAGCCATATCTTCCAGTAGCTTTCATCTCTGTATCCTACTGACGAGATGCGATAATAGCGCTGAAGACTTCCTACTGAGAGCATCAGCAACGACGTTTGCCTTTCCGGAATGGTACTGGATAGAGAAATTATAGTCCTTCAAGAACTCCATCCATCGTCGCTGCCTCATATTCAAATCCTTCTGAGTGAATATGTACTTGAGGCTCTTGTGATCGGTGAATATATTAAAATATCTCACAGTAAAGGTAATGTCTCCAGATCTTCAAGCCAAATATAACTGCTCCTAACTTGAGATCATGCGTCGGATAATTTCTTGCATGGCCCTTCAACTGCCTAGAACCATATGCAATGACCCACTTGTGTTGATTAAGCACGAGCCTAATCCACCATTAGAAGCATCACTGTACACTACAAAGCCTCCACTGCCTGAAGGTATAGTAAGTACCAGCGCTGTAGTCAATCGCCGCTTAAGCTCTTGAAAGCTTTGCTGTCATTGCTCTGTCCAATCTAACTTTACATTCTTCCTCGTAAGCTGTGTAAGCAGACCACCTATCTTTGAGAAGTCCTCGACAAATCTCCAATAGTACCGTGTCAGACCAAGGAAACTACGGACCTCTATAACTGTCATTGGCTGTCCCCAGTTCACCACAGAGTCAATCTTTATAGGATCAATCGATATACCAGACTCACAGACAACATGGCCCAAGAAATTGACCTGGTCCAGCCAAAACTCACGCTTCTTGAGTTTGGCATAAAGCTGATGGTCCCTGAGTGTTTGAAGAGCCACTCGTAGGTGTTATATGTGCTCCTCCCGGGTTTTCAAATAGATGAGGATGTCATCTATGAAAACTATCGCAGATTTATCAAGATGTGGCTTGAACACGCGGTTCATCAGGTCCATAAATGATGCAGGCGCATTCGTCAACCCAAACGGCATCACTAAGAACTCATAATGACCATATCGCGTGCAAAATGCCGTCTTGGATACATCTTTCGCCTTGATCTTGAGCTGATGATAGCCTGACCTCAGATCAATCTTCGAAAAAAACTTTACACCCTGTAGTTGATCAAACAAGCCATCTATCTGCGGTAGTGGATAACGATTCTTAATCGTCATCTTGTTGAGCTGGCGATAATCGATGCACAGATGCATCGATTCGTCTTTCTTCTTCACAAAGAGTACTGGCCCTCCCCAAGGCGAAACACTCGATCGAATAAAGCCTTTATCCAACAGCTTCTGTAGCTATTACTTGAGCTCATTCAACTCCGCAGGCGCCATCCGATATGGTGCCTTAGACAGAGGTTCGGTACCCTGCGCTGACTCGATCGCGAACTAGATCTCTCGATTAGGTGGCAACCGAGGTAAGTCTTCAGGGAAGACATCAGGAAACTCACAAGCAACTGTGATAAGTGCGATGCCTATCTTCTCTTCTTTATGATCTTGCAAGTAAGTAAGATATCCACTGCAACCGTTCCTCATCATGTGCTCGGCCCAAATAGCAGAAACAAGCGGCGCAACCTTCGATTTCACTCCACAAAATCGAAAGGATTTCCATTTTGGTGGTTGGAAGGTCACGATCTTTCGTAGACAGTCCATGCTCGCATGATATGCCACCAACCAATCCATTCCTTGAATCACGTCGAACCCTTCCATGTTCTGCGTAATCATGTCAGTCACTGTCTCATGATCATCAATCATCACGATGACTAACTGACAACCTGTATCCGTACTCATCGAGCATCCCATAGGAATTTTCACATCCAAAATGAAAGTAAGGGGTTCGAGAGCAATACCCAACTTCTCGGAGAAAAGAGGAGTGATAAACGGTGTGTAGACCTAGGGTCTATTAAAACTCGCTTGATTTTACTCAATGCCTTCACGACTCATCATAAGGGTACCTTTTATCATAAATTATTATTAATTTATGCCATGATTCTAGTTTTCAAAATTTATCCCTAACAGAAATCTTAACTCAAAATAATAGAATTAAATTCAAAAAATTTGACATCTCAACTTTAATGATTCCTTGGATCATGTCATTCGATGTTTGGGCATCCTGAGCAGTCACCGCATAGGCTCGGCCTTGAACTATAGGTCGCAATGTTTTCTACTTAGAGACCGACGTAGTCCTTCCCTTGTCCGCCTCAGGACAATCCCTAATCATTTGACCAACCTTTCAGCACCTGAAGCATCCTCCAGTGTTCCATCGACAATCCTCCATCTTATGTGGTTTCCCACATCGTGTACATGCTGGAGTAGGAACAGGAGTAACAGCTGGTCCCCGCGATGATCCCTGAGCCACAGAAGCTCCACTCGTGGTAGTGTTCACAGCTCTAAAAGGTCGCATTGGTGAAGAACTCTGTGGTCGCTGATAGTAAGAAGATACAAGTCCAAGTATGCAATGACTTGGAATATGATGGCTGAGTAGGATAGTGAGGAGGTTTCGAGAACCTCGGATTTTTGTTCGCTTGCTCAGACACACTCGACTGTTCCTGGCCGAACCGGTTCCTATTACCCTGTTCTCACCTCATATACTATTTCTGGATGTCTTCCTCACCAATGAGGGCCTTTGACATAAAGCCCGCAAAATTCTCCATCTGCCACATCGACACCATCTCGTGAATGTTTGGCCTCACGTCCCTCTGAAATTTCTGGGCCCTCATCAACTCAGTGGCCACATGTATGGGTGACAATCGTGTAAGCCTATCAAATTCTGCGCTGTACTCGCGCACCGACATCTCATTCTATTCCAACTTAATGAACTAGACTTCCCACTAATTACGCACGATCTTTAGAAAATACTGATCGTTGAACGTGTCCGCAAACTCTGCCCAGGTATATGGAGTATTAGGGTAGTCCTCCTCTCGAGTCTTGAATACAGATTTCCACCAAGGACTGGCCTCGCCCAATAGCTTGAAGGTTGCCCAGCGCACCTTCTCAACATCGGTACACTGCAACACCTCAAAGATTTTCTCCAATTCATCGATCCATTCCTCGGCTTCTATTAGATCTGTCTGACCCATGAAGGTAGGAGGTCTCACCCTCCTAAACTCGGCAAAACCTCCTGGCTGATGTCTGGCTGCCAGTAGCTCTGTCTGCTGAGCCATTGTCGCAGTCTGTTGAGCCATATTGTTAGCCGAAGCTGCCAACTCCTGGTCAATGTTTCCCCCCTTAGGTCTAGCAGTTCCCACGGGATCTGCATTAGGACCAAACACAAATCTCTCTCTGACCCGTGAGGTACCTACGTCCTCATGAACCTCGTCCATATGAACCGTTCTAGGTCCGTCTCGACCTCCTCTGCCTCTGCCTTTGAATCATGGAGCCATGCTGATCTGTCATTGTTGAAGAATAATAATAATAGATCAGTATTAATTGTAAAGACAATCATGCCCTTAGTCCTAAGATTATGAACCTAGAGCCAGACTTTGATACCAATTGTGGCGACCTGACTTTTCCAATCCTTAAGGTGTAGGAAAGGCTGGTTTATCAACTTATTGATTTCTCAATAAGTCGTAATTCAAACAAAAGCCGGCAGTATAAGCATAGTTCTAAACAGAAGCATAGCTAATAAAAGCAAGGACAAAAGCTCATACAAAATATATCACCAAGGGGAACCAGAAAGAACTACCGGTGACTGCCAATCCAACACCTAAAATAATGGTTCCCAATGATGGTTCCTCAAGTGATATCGAAAATGACAAAACAATGGCCTTGCGGCCATAGTTCAAAAATAATTAAAAACAAAAGTATAAAAAAGACAGTCCAAATCAGGGAAAGAACTCCTCAACTGGGGTCTCTAATTCCTCCTCAGGAATGTAGTCAGAGTCCTTCAGATCAAGATCGTCTGATCCTAAGTCAGTCTCAGCACCTGTGACGTATAGTCGGGGTGAGCTAACATCGAAGCTCAATGGAGGAAACTTTGTCTATTTACATTTTATCATGAGTAAAAGTTTTTCAATGATAAAAATTAGATCAGTTATGGTTTTCAAAAGATGCCTTGTCGACTAAATTCCAATTCTAGAATAGTAAGCCAAACGATGATTCAATAGATCTGATGTTCTGATATTTTCAAATTTCTGAATTAGGCATGCTTCTTATCTTAAAATTATAACTTAATTATATCTCCCAAATTACATATAGCATGAGAGCACGAGTATCACCGATGAGAAACCCTACTGACCATCGTCGTTCATGAACCCTTTTTCGAAAAGAGCAATAAGCCCCTACCAAATGAGTGAAACTTGCGCAAGGCAGAATTACCGTCAAAACGGTTAATATAATCTAGGGTTTCGTTCGTATGTACCTCAAATCGAATGCAAATGCTAAACATATCAGAATTTCTGTATATAATACATTTTTGGATTTTTAGGAGTTCTAATACAAAAATTCACATTCGAAGATGAGGTTCGGAATTTCCAAAAGTTTTGAGTTCTTATGTATGTCACAGTTCAAAGTTCTTATTCATGCTGTATTTAACAAAATTTCAATGTTTATGCTTTAAACAAAACTAACCAATACTTAGAATAGAATGCAAATTAGGTTTAGGGTTCCCCTACCTCAACTCGAATCGGTCAAAAAATCACACCAAAAAAAAGTCCTCACAATGGACTCTTATCACAAACCTACAATGATTAACACCACAATGTGTTAAGAAGGTCCAAAAGTCAAACCCAAACGCTCCCCATAAAATTTCCAAGAATTTTACAAAGTCCAGAAAACAGAGCAAAATTCGATCATCGAATTCCAAATTCGATGGTCGAATTTAAATTCGACCCTCGAATTTCCCCAAAAATGCATCAGGCTTAACAGCCCAAATTCGACCCTCGAATTTCTCCAAGTCTGTGGTGTCCGAATTTTTGTTCTTCTGACTTAATTTTTCATTCCAAAACACCAATCTGTTTATCTTTTCCAGATGCACCTTTTTTTTTACCTAACTAATCTTGGCATAATTAACTTACTCAAAGAAGTTTAAAGAGCCTACCTTTCAAGGTCTACTCCTAGCTTCCGTAGATCTAATCTCAAGCACAGGATTAATCCGCAAGCCTCAATTAGTTGAACTCCAATCTAGTTCATCTGTAACCTTGCTGTTAGAGCAGAGGTTGCCCAGATTAATTTGTCCACTCTCCCCTAGCCTTCCTTCCAAATATATCCAACAATTCCGAAGCTAAGCACAAGATTTTTCAATGGCTAAGATGGGGAGAGGGATTTTCAATCACTAGGGATCTAGGATCTAAGCAAGGCAGCAAAGGTTGTAGGGAGTGCAAGAATTTAGGTTCTCACGTGAGGAAGAAGATGTAACTTCTCCTCACTCCTCACTATTTATAACCTAAATCTCATCTCCAAAATATCATGATATTTCACCAAAATATCATGATATTTATGTTTAAAATTCTATCCACTTAACATGCATATATTTTCGGTGTTAAGCGCATATGCATGACTTAGCGTATGAGTTACTAATTATTTGACTTCTCAAGGTCCAAAACGAAAATCCTTTCGTCATATTTCATCTCAAACCCTAACTTACCTAAATAAACCGGATTCGTCCCATAAATTTTTCGGGCATGCTTATCGAGGTAATTGAAATCAGGTCCAAAATATCTGGGATATTACACAAATAATTGGCCCAATTAGTCGGCCCAACTAGCCGGCCCAATTAGTCTGCTCAAATAGTCGACCCAATTAGTTGGCCCAATTAGTCGGCTCAAATGGTCGGCCCAATCAGTCGGCCCACATAACCCAAGCAACTTTTAATCATTAATCACTTTTATTGTTCATAGAAAATTTGCCTCTATGTTGCACACGTTCACAATGTGTCGTATGCCTTGCCAAATACGTATATTTGGTTGGGTGTCACGGGACAGGTTGGGTTATTGGGCTCGATATAGACACCCCTATTTTACCCTCTCAGAATATACAAACCTGTTCGGTCATCCTTTGACCTTGCCCACGACTTTTAGAAGGGGCTTACCTTCTTTGAAAGCCTTAAAACTCCAATACGGGGACCATATACTGAAACAATAGTATACGGCTGAACACAGGCTGAAACAATAGCTTTGTGGCTCAGATCCCACGACCCCAATACAGTGACCATGCACTGAAACAATAGTACATGGTTGAGACACGGCTGAAACAATAGCTCCGCGGCTCGGACCCGACCTAAACCCAGGTAGATCCAGAATTACTCACCCTGTACAGAGTGTGCAATTCAATTGCACACACGACTTATGGCGCGCAATTGGTCGCCTGTGGACTGCCTTAGGACTGGATTACGTGCCCTATCAGACACACACAATCAGATTGCAAGCTTCACCACCAGCATGCAATTAGTCCACTTCGAACTATTCCTTAACCTTCTAGAAATCGCCTCAGACGCGATTGCACACCCTATCTAGCACGCAATCGGATTATGCGTGTCTCCACCAGTGCATAATCGGTTCCTAAGTCAACCCTATCTCTAACTCCCTAGACCGCATGAAATCTCTTATTAAGTGCGTGCATTCAGCCGCTTAATTGATTGAGCACACTACACAGGGCGTGCAATTAGTCCAGTTAGACTAGGACTGAAATACTTGGCTGGGCCAACAAGCCACTCACCGAGTCCGTGACTGACTCAAAGTGATTAAGTCACATAAGGCACACATTTCAATTAAGCGCATTAGGTAGGGTGCGTAATTGAAATTCACAGACTAATTGAGTGCCCTCCACAGGGCGCGCAATTAGCCAAATACCTATAAATAGGACCCACCACTTCATTCCAAAACATGCAATTTTGTCCTCTCTTCCAAGCTTAGGGATTTCGAGATTCTCACTTCGGCATCCAACTTCAGGTAACCTTTTAGTTTTTAGTTCTTAAATTTATAGTTTCCAATTTTCAATTCTAATTTCTAATTCCTAGCTTTTAGGTTCTAGTTCTTAATTCTAGCCTTATTTCTTAATTTTTATTCTATTCATCCTAGTTCTTAATTCTTAAGTTCTAGATTTCAGTCCTTAGCGCCTAGTCTAGAGCTAATTAGGTCTCCCAAATCTTTTCTCAATTGTTAATCCCATCAATTTTATGTTTGACTTATTTTGAAGTCTCAAACAAAGATGCATTGGTGCAAAATTGGTTGCGTTTGTAAGCTTATCGAAGTAGCTTTCCAACGAGTCAAAAATCGAATTCAGGACAAGTATTGAAGAAGTTATGGTCGGCTTTGAAGTAAAGTGGCATTTTTCACAACTCCTAGTTGAATTAGGATTAGTCTCTTTATTATATTATTTTATAGCATAGGATTCATTTCTTTTATTAGAATGAGGATCAGTTCTTTTATCGTTCAAGGACTTTACTTTATTATTTTAGAAGAACTAGGAATTAGAGTTACACTAGGACTTCTAATAAAAACCTATAAATCGACCTTTACCCCAAGCCATTCAATACACAATTCCCTCTATACAATTTTCTTCTGCACAATTTACACGATTCTTACACATAATTTTAGCATCTAACAATCGAATTTTCGAGTTCCCTCTGCAACGCTTGGATTCAGGTAATTCCTTAGTTCTTAAGTTTCCGGTTCTAGTTCTTAAGTTCTAGAGCTAGTTCCTCTTTTATTTTTTTAATTCTAATTCTAGATTTAAGTTCTAGACCTCTAGTTCTTAAATTCTAGATCTTAGATCTTAGATTTTAATCTAAATTTTTAGTTGTCTGATCCTAGTTCTTAGTTTCTAGGACCAATCCTGAATTTCAGTCCTTAATTTCAGTCTTCAATTCAGTCTTAAAATTTCAATTTTAGTTATAAATCTCTAGTTTATCAATTTTGACGTTCTAGTTCCTAAATTTAGTCCTAGAATTTTAGGTCTAATTTTTAACTTGATTCTCAAAATCCCCGATTTTCGATCTCTAAATCCATAATTCATAAATTCATAATCAGTTTTTCAATCTATATTATTTTCAAAGTAAACCCTAGACAATCGATTTGCCCAAGGGAGCTTACGGAGGGTACACGAGGAATCCTCCTTAGCATAGCGAGCCAAACCCCTTTTTTTCTTTTTTTAGATTTTCAGTAAAATTAGTATATTTATTTTAATAGAATTAGTATATTTACTTTAATTAGAATTTTAATAGAATTAGAATTTTTTAATTAGTTAGAGTAAAATTAGCATATTTGCATTCCTAGTACAAATAGGAGACCTTTTTAATTAGACTCCTAGTAGGATTAGGAGTCCAAGTTAATTAAAATCCCAGTAGGAATAGGAAAATCAAACTAGTTACACTAAAGGCAACCCACATTTCTTGCGTGGTGGCGATTCGATAAAGGAGTTCAACTTGCAAGCACCGCTCCCTTAACGCATGATCGGTGGCGTGTTGCGTCGATAAATATAAATATCTCGATCGCATCATCCATGTATTCTCCATTTAATATTCGTCTCTTTAACTTCAACAATTTAATATTTCCTAATTTATTACTCCATCATCGCCTTTGTCAGAGTCCACTTAGACCGAATTGGGCCACTCTTTCCGAGAGACCGAAAGAAATCCAGAAAAAGCTCATACCAACACTCGGGTCCACTCTCAGTTCGAGTTGAAATTTGGGTTGGGGCCCAAGTTCAAGCATTGAGGTTTGGTTCACGTGCAACTGCACAAACATGCTTCGCACTTCACAGGGTAAGGGTTGGGATTTAATGTGCTTGGTACGTAACTCTAATTATAACCAGTGGGGTTTCAAGATCACGTTACATAGGTCAAATATTTGACTTGGGTCAAATCAGTCAAAAGGTCGCATTCTCGTCAAAGGTCAACGATTCATCGTTTTCAAAAATTCGAGTCATTACAATTCTCAAGGAAATTATATCAATGAGAAAGAAGATATTAGAATTATAGTTATGGAGGGATTTCATAAATTGTGAAAATTTTCAAAATATTCCCAAGTTGATATCTTTATGGCATGACTTCCTACTCACGTACCCCACGAAAAATGAAATATTGGAGACTGTCAAATCTATGAATTGAGATAGTGCTCCTGGGCCGGGCGGTATACTGGCGCTTTCTTCGTAGTGAGCATCAAGGGAGATCATCCAGAAATTCCTTCGAGGCCAAATTCCAAAATCAGTTAACTCTACATTGATTGCTCTCATTCGGAAAGTTTAGGTACCCAAAGTTTTCTCTGAATTTGCTTCATAAATTTATACAATTTTTTTCCATCATTTTTTTTACGATCATTTCTAGGGAGCAAGCTACTTTTGTGAAAAGTCATAAGATTTATTATAATATTATGCCTTCACATGAGTAGATATTGACAAGAAAATGATGGTGATGGTGGTGGTGGTGGGGGTGGGGGGAACTTGGCTTTAAAAATTGATATTCTGAAGTGAATGATCGGCTTGAATGAGATTTTCTATTTTAAGTTCTTAATCGATTTGGTTTCTCGAGGATGTTTTGGTCAAAACTTTGAATTCACATATTGAAATTTACAATATTTTAAATCAAATTAAAAGGTGACTCGAATGTCATCGAATGAGTGATTTTATATTTTTGTTGACTAGAAATTAAGAAGAAATTATTCTGGAAACGTATGTTAAGTTCTGAGCATGAAAATTTTGAAACTTAAGTGGGTAAGAAATTTATATTAATTATTTGATATAAATAGCATCCTCCAAAAAAGATGCGTATGAGTATATAATCACTTGGTTAGTCATTAAATTTACAAAACATGAGGCAAATCCGCAGTATTTACTATCAAAGTTTAAGTTTAAAACAAAATAGTTAGCATTAACTATTTAGTTTACATCTCATTGCCGAATAAACCAAATGGAAATGAGAAATGAGTCGATGTACCTCAATTCTTGATGCACTTAAGAAATGAACGAATCAAATAACATAGTGCGACCTATGTTTGTGTTGCTCATGAAGTTTTGAAGTTTAAAAAAAAATAAAAATAGGGTTTTTATTGCAAGCGTAAATATTTCAATGCAACCAATCACGATTGGGGTGGATGTGCTTGAAATTTCATGGGCTGCAAAAAAAGCCAATGACAAGGCAGTCTGCACGATTTTATTGTTTATATATCATTATGCCTGTTGGAAAAATGGATGTTTCAACTGATATATACTTGGGCAATAAGGTCATATCTCTTGAGAATTTCTACGTTTTTTTAGGAACTCGTTTTTTTAAGAAACATAAAAAAGGTCGTTTATATAGAAAAACAAGTAAAACAAGTATTTTCCATTTAAAACACGTTTTGTACATTTTTTTTTATATAAAATTCCATTTTATTAGAAAAAAAGTTTAACTAATTGTAATTTTTAAATTTATTAAATTTTAATATGTTCTTTTTATATAAAATGCAACCATAAATGTTTCAATGCAACCAAGGTGTTGGATCGATGTGGCTGAAATATTTACGGGTTGCAAATAAAGCCACCGATAAGGTGGTTAGTGACCGATTTTATTCCGTAGATGTCATCATACCTCTTTTGGAAATTAGATATTTAACTAATTATATGTACTCGGGAAATAAGGTCATTTCTCTTCAGAAATTGGCTACTTTTTTTGTGAGATTATCTTGAGATCTTTGAGAGTAGTTAGATGGGTAAATTAATTATGTTGGGGTGAGAAAAACACCATTTTCAAAAATAAATAAATTATGTTGGGGTGAGTAGAGGTTGGCATCCATGTGTGGACTATTGAGGGTCTCATTAATTAGATAATGGTCAAAGAGCGGGTCATAAGCAATCTAGTCTTCATACTACACTCGCATGGCCAAATATATAAATAGGTAACTGCATGTTGGCAATATCTAACCAGGCAATCCCCTAAACAATAGGTGATCCAATTATGGGGCCTCTACTCTTTAGGTAACAAGTGTGAGGGGACATCATCTATAAATAAGAGACCCCCTTTTTTTACTTTTGATCATGCCTTGGCAAGTAGTTTTAATTTGAATCCAGTGTTTGATTCAAATTTGGTCACCTATACATATAAGAAAAAATCAAATATGGCTTCTCATGCCAATATTAAAGCTATTCTTTCATTATTTTTCCTTCTATTCACTGCAAAATCTAGGGCACAGGTTTTCGATGTAACAAAGTTTGGTGCAATGGGAGATGGGTTAGATAACCGTGGGGTGAGTAATTTGCAATTATTGGCCTTAGCCTAGCACGCACAACAGAATTTTCCATGAGCGTATTATAGACCCCTAAAGCTTTGCGCTTATTTGAAAGTGTTTTATCAGTTTGGCATGGCATGATTATCTCTTACCTCTTTTTCAAAGAGGTACCATTGATGCATGCCACATAGTAGACTTTTTTTTTTTTTTTTGAAATTTACATAGTTAGCCTTTTACCAACCCTAATCACGCAAACCATTCATTCGTGAAAAATTAAATGGTTTCATTGTTCACAATATATGGGATGGATATGTTAACCACGCCTACTCTCTCTCTCTCTCTCTCTCTCTCTCTCTCTCTTTTGTAGGCTTTCTTAAAAGCTTGGAAGGCTGCATGTGCTTTCAGAGGGACCTCAACCTTCGTGATCCCCCAAGGGACCTTCATCGTTGGCCCGGTCCTCTTCAAGGGTCCCTGCTATGGCGTAACCACTCTAAATTTTCAAATCAAGGGGACTGTGAAGGCCGTACCGAAACTCAGCGCGTACCCCAAACCTGGTTGGCTCACATTTGAAGACGTGAACAATTTGGTGCTAGGAGGAGGTGGAACCGTCGACGGACAGGGTGCAGCTTCCTGGCCTCTCAGTAAATGTCCTGGTCATACACTGTGCAATCCACTCCCTGCTGTAAGTTTAAAAAGGATCACTCTACATTATATTCTACATCTCACCTAGGGTTGCAAATGGGTTGGGCCTGCTCAGTTCAAGAAGAGTCAATTTGTTAATTGTTAAAAAAGGCTTGGGCATGGTGTAGCGAATCTTTTCATAAATGGGTTGGGTGCAGCTCAAGGTTCACGAGAAGTAACGTAAATGTCGGGCTAGACCCAACTCATTGGTGCCCGTTTTCACCCCCTAGGAAGTAAGTGAGGATTAAACTAACGAGAGGTGTATTTGATGCTATTTATGTAGTCTCTTAAGTTCGCCAACGTCAATAATGCCCAGATTAGCGCACTACATCTCTTGAATGCAATGGGTGTTCATACTGTCTTTCTTCTATGCAAAGACATAAAAATGCATGATCTCACAATCACAGCACCTGAAGACAGCCCTAACACCGATGGAATCCACATCGAAGATACTAAAGGATTTGAGATCACTAGAGTATACATTGGCACAGGCGACGATTGTATCTCAATTGGACAAGGTACCAATACCCTTTCTGCGACCAACGTCAATTGCGGTCCGGGCCATGGCATCAGGTAGTTGCTCGATTCTTTTTGTATATATTTTTTTCAGTATGACATTCATTTCCTAATGTTTAAGTCCACCAATGACTGAGTGTCACGACTGGCTAGCCCCTTCCTTGCTAGATGGCTTGGATCGTTCCTAGTTTGTGTTAAGCTGTCATATATCACTGGTTGGAGTAAAAGATGGTCGTCGCGGCCTAACATTAGGTTAAGTTCCGTCAAAACTTTTAGGCTCGAATAAAATCAGCACCTTAATGGTTTAATTTGGACCAAATCTGGCACTATCACACTTACCTTTCATTTTTATTTTCTAAAATCACTAATCAGCCGCATCAAATATTAGAAAAATGAAAAATATACATTGTAATGAAGCTTCTATGATTCTAATCTTACAGTGTGGGTAGCCTTGGAAAGCATGCCAATGAACACGATGTGGCGAATATTTATGTGAAAGGTGGATCGTTCACCAAGGCGATGAAGCGGTGTTAGAATCAAGACATGGGTGGATCACCTCAAGCCGAGCTTATAACGTAACTTGTGGCGGTGTCACCATGAATGATGTCTCCAATCCCATCCTTATAGATCAAAAATACGCCCTCGACCTCTTGCTCAAGCGCGATAAGTTTTAACCAATTTAAGTATCATATTGAGAATTCGACCCGTCTTTGGATTTATTATAGATCTTCTAATCACCCTATTTCAGAATCAGTTAGCTTATTCACATCAATGATTAATGTACCATTTTATAATAAATTTTCGTGTTTTTGTTTGTGACTATTGAGTATAGCCATCACGTGTGAAGATCAACGACGTCCATTTCAAAAGCATTAAGGGCACCTCCGCTTCACCGGTTGCAGTCAATATCATTTGTAGCTCAGCTTCTCAATGTCAAAATGTGCGGTTAACTAACATCAATTTGCCGTTCATGAACAACACTTTTACAACAAAGTCCTCATGCATAAATGTAGCTGGTGGGGTAATACATGCTGGAGTACAGGTCCCTCCGGGTTGCCGCTAAATAGACATATATTAATTATGACCCTCAACTCTGATTTTTCCCTGACCAATTTGAGGGCGCGATGCAGTCTGGTTTAACCATCAGTTTTGTTTGAGAGAAAATGTCTTTATTTCAAAGGTCAATTTTTGTAATCTATAATTAATTATGAATACAGGTATCTAAAATTCTCATTAAAGGGATCAGTGTCTCAGCTTTCCATCGGATTAATTGGGTAAAATGATCATCATATGTTTAATATTCTACACATGTTTGATGGCTACCTATACGAAATCAGAAAAAGTGAGATCCCATCACTTCTTTTTTTGAGAGAGTTTGCCCTGTTTTGCAAAGTTGCATCTGAAAAACATTTTTTACAGGAAGTTGCATTGGATTAGTTAGAGAAACTTGTTTGAAATATGACGCAAGTCTAACAGAAATAGGTGTTTCTTGCTTCTGAAAATGGTGTTTTAGAGAAGCAGCCCAAAGCTACTTCTCGAATATGGCTTCATTAAAAGAAGAAAATGACAATGTTGCTTCTCTAAAACAACACATCATGTTGCTTCTCCCACAACATTTTTCCCTTAAAAAGTGGTTTTTGGAGAAGGGTTGCAAAATAGGGCCTTAGTTTGCTATACCTGACCCATTAATTCTCTTTACAATTTTCAAACCCACGAAATGTAAGGAAAAAAACCACACGGCCAACATGTAGAGAAAATTCAATTTATGATTGCATAAAAATAAAATGCACCAATTGATGAAGGGTACACCAACATAATTTTCCAAGGCACCTAAGTCCAAATACATTGATTGCTGCGCATCATATGATGGAGATCACGTTTCCCTCCAATATTCCATTCAAGGGATCTTGAGATTATGCTGCACCTATCAGAGAGTTGGTTTTCAATCACACGTGACACTGATCCAAAAATCGTAGCCCTAAAGTTAAGTTTGAGCGTGATGGGTCCCATATGATTCTAGGGCTACCTTTTCTGGATAGAATCTGAAACAGACTGTCTGATAAGTGCGCCATGATCTCAAGTTCCCTTGGGTGAAAGATCGCAATGAAATTGATCTCCAATTTAAGGTACGCAGCAATGCCCTGGAATTACAGCTACCCTTTAATGAAAAGCCTAAAAGCAGGAAATCACCGGATGATTTGGGCCTCTTAATCGGCCCGTTACCGTATACCAAATCTTTCTAAAAACTAGATGTGCCACTTCAACACCAACAGTTGGTTAAGGCCATTATTTTATGAAATTTCAAGCACAAATTAAGTCCATGTGCACACTAATTAATAAAAAAACATCACATCAAATTAATGAAATTATTAGTGACACAACAACCAATACTATTCCCACATCAATCAATAGAAGCAACTTTCTTGAGATGGGGTCTAATGAGTAAATTACGGTGTGGAGCTACAAGAAAGAGTGAGTTTTCGTGAATGAATCATTGAATATGTCAATAGTTCATAGGGCAATCAGATAACTAGATTCATGATAGCACTCTCACACACACATATAATATATATATATATATATATATAGGGAAAGGCCTCTGTCCTCCAACCTTCCACGTGGCACCCAAAACACTTTTTGGGTGCCACGTGGACCTTGGGTGCATTGCTTAGATCAACTTTGAAAAAAAAATAAAAAATTCATCTCCACTGTATATATTTTGAACCGTGAAATGTGGACCAATGAAAACCGTTAAACTTTGACTTGTAGGTTTAAAATTTTTTTGTCAATTTTTTTTTTTAACTTTTGATCTAAACTGTCCACCGGTGCTCCGCGTGGCACCCAAAAAGTGTTTTGGGTGCCACGTGGATCTTGGAGGACGGTCACCGTCCTCCATTGGAGGACCTAACCGGCCACCATATATATATATATATTTATTTATTTATTTATCTATAAGAACCAGAGTGTGGAAGTTCGTGAGGAGAAGAATACATTCTTACCGACTTGTCAAATTGAATACGGACGTGTCTTGCTTGGAAGGTAGGTTTTGAATTGGTGGTTTTCTCTAGGATGATGAAGGTTACCATCTAGCTAGCTTCCATGTGCCGATTGAAGCCAATGATATTACTGAGGCAGAGATTAAGGCTGTATTTTGCATTGCCTTTGGAAGAGTAGAAAAGAGCAGTTGCTACTCTTCGTTGCTGCAAATGAATATCAGGAGAGAGAAGTATTAGAGGAAGAAAAAAATGGAATGCTGCTCTTTGAAAGATGAAAAACATAGATGTTTAAAAGAGCATGAAAACTCACACCCTTTTAAAGAATGTTGTTTTTCCTATTTCAAAGAGCAGCCTCCCTTTTATCATCTTCCAATCCTTCTCTCTCCACACATTTCTTTGCAGTAACATAGAGCATCTGTTAAATGCATCAAAGACTTATGAGCAATCTCTATGATTTTGATTTGATACTCAGACTTGGTTAGTCGATCGATAATGACCCAGATGGCATTGTTCTTTCTCAGTATTTTCGGCAAACCTAGGATGAAGTCCATTGAAATGACTTCCCATTTCACTCGGGTACAGGTAAAGGTTGCAACAACCCTGCTGGATTCTGATGGTCAACCTTAACCTACTGACAAACAAAGCATCGCGATACGTACTCAGCGATGTCACTTTTCAAACCTCGCCACCAGAAGCACTTCATCAAATCTTGATACATCTTAGTACTACTGGATGTACTACATACATCGATTTGTGAGCCTCCTCCGGAATGGTGTCCCGAAGCTCAGTACTCGTCGGTACACATACTCGGTCTCGGAACAGCGACGTCCCATTGGCCCGAATGGAGAAATCCTTCTTGCTTCCTCTATCCACATCTCCCCTAATAACCATAAGTTCATCGTCCATCATTTGTAGCTTCCTGATATTCTCGAAGAGTGTAGGACGAAGCACAAGAGTAGCCATCAGTGCTCCGGAGCCTTTTACATCGAACCGTGAGTTGCTCAAAGCCATATCTTCCAGTAGCTTTCATCTCTGTATCCTACTGACGAGATGCGATAATAGCGCTGAAGACTTCCTACTGAGAGCATCAGCAACGACGTTTGCCTTTCCCGAATGGTACTGGATAGAGAAATTATAGTCCTTCAAGAACTCCATCCATCGTCGCTGCCTCATATTCAAATCCTTCTGAGTGAATATGTACTTGAGGCTCTTGTGATCGGTGAATATATTAAAATATCTCACAGTAAAGGTAATGTCTCCAGATCTTCAAGCCAAATATAACTGCTCCTAACTCGAGATCATGCGTCGGATAATTTCTTGCATGGCCCTTCAACTGCCTAGAACCATATGCAATGACCCACTTGTGTTGATTAAGCACGAGCCTAATCCACCATTAGAAGCATCACTGTACACTACAAAGCCTCCGCTGCCTGAAGGTATAGTAAGTACCAGCGCTGTAGTCAATCGCCGCTTAAGCTCTTGAAAGCTTTGCTGTCATTGCTCTGTCCAATCTAACTTTGCATTCTTCCTCGTAAGCTGTGTAAGCAGACCACCTATCTTTGAGAAGTCCTCGACAAATCTCCAATAGTACCGTGTCAGACCAAGTAAACTACGGACCTCTATAACTGTCATTGGCTGTCCCCAGTTAACCACAGAGTCAATCTTTATAGGATCAACCGATATACCAGACTCACAGACAACATGGCCTAAGAAATTGACCTGGTCCAGCCAAAACTCATGCTTCTTGAGTTTGGCATAAAGCTGATGGTCCCTGAGTGTTTGAAGAGCCACTCCTAGGTGTTATATGTGCTCCTCCCTGGTTTTCAAATAGATGAGGATGTCATCTATGAAAACTATCGCAGATTTATCAAGATGTGGCTTGAACACGCGGTTCATCAGGTCCATAAATGATGCAGGCGCATTCGTCAACCCAAACGGCATCACTAAGAACTCATAATGACCATATCGCGTGCAAAATGCCGTCTTGGATACATCTTTCGCCTTGATCTTGAGCTGATGATAGCCTGACCTCAGATCAATCTTCGAAAAAAACTTTACACCCTGTAGTTGATCAAACAAGCCATCTATCTGCGGTAGTGGATAACGATTCTTAATCGTCGTCTTGTTGAGCTGGCGATAATCGATGCACAGATGCATCGATTCGTCTTTCTTCTTCACAAAGAGTACTGGCCCTCCCCAAGGCGAAACACTCGATCGAATAAAGCCTTTATCCAACAGCTCCTGTAGCTATTACTTGAGCTCATTCAACTCCGCAGGCGCCATCTGATATGGTGCCTTAGACAAAGGTTCGGTACCTTGCGCTGACTCGATCGCGAACTAGATCTCTCGATTAGGTGGCAACCGAGGTAAGTCTTCAGGGAAGACATCAGGAAACTCACAAGCAACTGTGATAAGTGCGATGTCTATCTTCTCTTCTTTATGATCTTGCAAGTAAGTAAGATATCCACTGCAACCGTTCCTCATCATGTGCTCGGCCCAAATAGCAGAAACAAGCGGCGCAACCTTCGATTTCACTCCACAAAATCGAAAGGATTTCCGTTTTGGCGATTGGAAGGTCACTATCTTTCGTAGACAGTCCACGCTCGCATGATATGCCGCCAACCAATCCATTCCTTGAATCACGTCGAACCCTTCCATGTTCTACGTAATCATGTCAGTCACTGTCTCATGATCATCAATCATCACGATGACTAACTGACACCCTGTATCCGTACTCACCGAGCATCCCATAGGAATTTTCACATCCAAAATGAAAGTAAGGGGTTCGGGAGCAATACCCAACTTCTCGGAGAAAAGAGGAGTGATAAACGGTGTGTAGACCTAGGGTCTATTAAAATTCGCGCTTCAGTTTTACTCAAGTCGCCTTCACGACTCATCATAAGGGTACCTTTTATCATAAATTATTATTAATTTATGCCATGATTCTAGTTTTCAAAATTTATCCCTAACAGAAATCTTAACTCCAAATAATAGAATTAAATTCAAAAAATTTGACATCTCAACTTTAATGATTCCTTGGATCATGTCATTCGATGTTTGGGCATCCTGAGCAGTCACCGCATAGGCTCGGCCTTGAACTGTAGGTCGCAATGTTTTCTACTTAGAGACCGACGTAGTCCTTCCCTTGTCCGCCTCAGGACAATCCCTAATCATTTGACCAACCTTTCAGCACCTGAAGCATCCTCCAGTGTTCCATCGACAATCCTCCATCTTATGTGGTTTCCCACATCGTGTACATGCTGGAGTAGGAACAGGAGTAACAGCTGGTCCCCGCGATGATCCCTGAGCCACAGAAGCTCCACTCGTGGTAGTGTTCACAACTCTAAAAGGTCGCATTGGTGAAGAACTCTGTGGTCGCTGATAGTAAGAAGATACAAGTCCCGAAGTAACAGCCAGCTTGGAATATGATGGCTGAGTAGGATAGTGAGGAGGTTTCGAGAACCTCGGATTTTTGTTCGCTTGCTCAGACACACTCGACTGTTCCTGGCCGAACCGGTTCCTATTACCCTGTTCTCACCTCATATACTATTTCTGGATGTCTTCCTCACCAATGAGGGCCTTTGACATAAAGCTCGCAAAATTCTCCATCTGCCACATCGACACCCTCTCGTGAATGTTTGGCCTCATGTCCCTCTGAAATTTCTGGGCCCTCATCAACTCAGTGGCCACATGTAAGGGTGACAATCGTGTAAGCCTATCAAATTCTGCACCACATGCATTTCTATTCCAACTTAATGAACTAGACTTCCCACTAATTACGCACGATCTTTAGAAAATACTGATCGTTGAACGTGTCCGCAAACTCTTGGTATATGGAGTATTAGGTAGTCCTCCTCTCGAGTCTTGAATCTGATTTCCACCAAGGGTGGCCTCGCCCAATAGCTTGAAGGTTGCCCAGCGCACCTTCTCAACAGCGGTGCACTGCAACACCTCAAAGATTTTCTCCAATTCATCGATCCATTCCTCGGCTTCTATTAGATCTGTCTGACGCATGAATGTAGGAGGTCTCACCCTCCTAAACTCCTCAAAACCTATGGTGATGTCCGGTCACAAGAGCTCTGTCTCTGAGCCATTGTCGCAATCTGTTGAGACATATTGTTAGGCAGCCTGCCAACTCCTGGTCAATGTTTCCCCCCTTAGGTCTAGCAGTTCCCACGGGATCTGCATTAGGACCAGACACAAATCTCTCTCTGACCCGTGAGGTACCTACGTCCTCATGAACCTCGTCCATATGAACCGTTCTAGGTCCGTCTCGACCTCCTCTGCCTCTGCCTTTGAATCATGGAGCCATGCTGATCTGTCATTGTTGAAGAATAATAATAATAGATCAGTATTAATTGTAAAGACAATCATGCCCTTAGTCCTAAGATTATGAACCTAGAGCCAGACTTTGATACCAATTGTGGCGACCTGACTTTTCCAATCCTTAAGGTATAGGAAAGGCTGGTTCATCAATTTATTGATTTCTCAATAAGTCGTAATTCAAACAAAAGTAGGCCGTATAAGCATAGTTCTAAACAGAAGCATAGCTAATAAAAGCAAGGACAAAAGCTCATACAAAATATATCACCAAGGGGAACCAGAAAGAACTACCGGTGACTGCCAATCCAACACCTAAAATAATGGTTCCCAATGATGGTTCCTCAAGTGATATCGAAAATGACAAAACAATGGCCTTGCGGCCATAGTTCAAAAATAATTAAAAACAAAAGTATAAAAAAGACAGTCCAAATCAGGGAAAGAACTCCTCAACTGGGGTCTCTAATTCCTCCTCAGGAATGTAGTCAGAGTCCTTCAGATCAAGATCGTCTGATCCTAAGTCAGTCTCAGCACCTGTGACGTATAGTCGGGGTGAGCTAACATCGAAGCTCAATGGAGGAAACTTTGTCTATTTACATTTTATCATGAGTAAAAGTTTTTCAATGATAAAAATTAGATCAGTTATGGTTTTCAAAAGATGCCTTGTCGACTAAATTCCAATTCTAGAATAGTAAGCCAAACGATGATTCAATAGATCTGATGTTCTGATATTTTCAAATTTACGAATTAGGCATGCTTCTTATCTTAAAATTATAACTTAATTATATCTCCCAAATTACATATAGCATGAAACACGAGTATCACCGATGAGAAACCCTCGACCATAAATGCGTTCATGAACCCTTTTTCGAAAAGAGCAATAAGCCCCTACCAAATGAGTGAAACTTGCGCAAGGCAGAATTACCGTCAAAACGGTTAATATAATCTAGGGTTTCGTTCGTATGTACCTCAAATCGAATGCAAATGCTAAACATATCAGAATTTCTGTATATAATACATTTTTGGATTTTTAGGAGTTCTAATACAAAAATTCACATTCGAAGATGAGGTTCGGAATTTCCAAAAGTTTTGAGTTCTTATGTATGTCACAGTTCAAAGTTCTTATTCATGCTGTATTTAACAAAATTTCAATGTTTATGCTTTAAACAAAACTAACCAATACTTAGAATAGAATGCAAATTAGGTTTAGGGTTCCCCTACCTCAACTCGAATCGGTCAAAAAATCACACCAAAAAAAAGTCCTCACAATGGACTCTTATCACAAACCTACAATGATTAACACCACAATGTGTTAAGAAGGTCCAAAAGTCAAACCCAAACGCTCCCCATAAAATTTCCAAGAATTTTACAAAGTCTAGAAAACAGAGCAAAATTCGATCATCGAATTCCAAATTCGATGGTCGAATTTAAATTCGACCCTCGAATTTCCCCAAAAATGCATCAGGCTTAACATTAAATTACCCTCGAATTTCTCCAAGTCTGTGGTGTCCGAATTTTTGTTCTTCTGACTTAATTTTTCATTCCAAAACACCAATCTGTTTATCTTTTCCAGATGCACCTTTTTTTTTACCTAACTAATCTTGGCATAATTAACTTACTCAAAGAAGTTTAAAGAGCCTACCTTTCAAGGTCTACTCCTAGCTTCCGTAGATCTAATCTCAAGCACAGGATTAATCCGCAAGCCTCAAGTAGTTGAACTCCAATCCGGTCCATCTGTAACCTTCTTTGTTAGGCGAGGTTGCCCAGATTAATTTGTCCACTCTCCCCTAGCCTACCTTCCAAATATATCCAACAATTCCGAAGCTAAGCACAAGATTTTTCAATGGCTAAGATGGGGAGAGGGATTTTCAATCACTAGGGATCTAGGATCTAAGCAAGGCAGCAAAGGTTGTAGGGAGTGCAAGAATTTAGGTTCTCACGTGAGGAAGAAGATGTAACTTCTCCTCACTCCTCACTATTATAACCTAAATCTCATCTCCAAAATATCATGATATTTCACCAAAATATCATGATATTTATGTTTAAATTCTATCCACTTAACATGCATATATTTTCGGTGTTAAGCGCATATGCATGACTTAGCGTATGAGTTACTAATTATTTGACTTCTCAAGGTCCAAAACGAAAATCCTTTGGTCATATTTCATCTCAAACCCTAACTTACCTAAATAAACCGGATTCGTCCCGTAAATTTTTCGGGCATGCTTATCGAGGTAATTGAAATCAGGTCCAAAATATCTGGGATATTACACAAATAATTGGCCCAATCGATTCCCAACTAGCCGCCCAATTAGTCTGCTCAAATAGTCGACCCAATTAGTTGGCCCAATTAGTGGCTCAAATGGTCGGCCCACATAACCCAAGCAACTTTTAATCATTAATAACTTTTATTGTTCATAGAAAATTTGCCTCTATGTTGCACACGTTCACAGTGTGTCGTATGCCTTGCCAAATACGTATATTTGGTTGGGTGTCACGGGACAGGTTGGGTTATTGGGCTCGATATAGACACCCCTATTTTACCCTCTCGAATATACAAACTGTTCGGTCATCCTTTGACCTTGCCCACGACTTTTAGAAGGGACTTACCTTCTTTGAAAGCCTTAAAACTCCAATACGGGACTATATCTTTGAAACAATAGTATCTGGTGAACACGGTGAAACAATAGCTTTGTGGCTCGGATCCCGACCCCCAATCTGATGACCATGCCTTTGAAACATTAGTACATGGTTGAGACACGACTGAAACAATAGCTCCGCGGCTCGGACCCGACCTAAACCCAGGTAGATCCAGAATTACTCACCCTGTACAGAGTGTGCAATTCAATTGCACACCACGACTTATGGCGCGCAATTGGTGCACTTTGTGGGTACTTAGGTTTGGATTACGCGCCCTATCAGACAAACACAATCAGATTGCAAGCTTCACCACCAGCATGCAATTAGTCCACTTCGAACTATTCCTTAACCTTCTAGAAATCGCCTCAGACGCGATTGCACACCCTATCTAGCGCGCAATCGGATTATGCGTGTCTCCACCAGTGCGTAATCGGTTCCTAAGTCAACCCTATCTCTAACTCCCTAGACCGCATGAAATCTCCTATTAAGTGCATTTTAATTGATTGAGCACACTACAGGCGTGCAATTAGTCGATTAGACTAGATGAAATACAGTGAGCCGATCATTTAGCCACTCACTGAGTCCGTGACCGACTCAAAGTGATTAAGCGCCTGCTACAAGGCACACATTTCAATTAAGCGCATTAGGTAGGGTGCGTAATTGAAATTCACCGACTAATTGAGTGCCCTCCACGGACGCATTTAAATACCAAATACTTAAATAGGACCCACCACTTCATTCCAAAACATGCAATTTTTTCCTCTCTTCCAAGCTTAGGGATTTCGAGATTCTCACTTGACATCCAACCGGGTAACCTTTTAGTTTTTAGTTCTTAAATTTATAGTTTCCAATTTTCAATTCTAATTTCTAATTCTTAGCTTTTAGGTTCTAGTTCTTAATTCTAGCCTTATTTCTTAATTTTTATTCTATTCATCCTAGTTCTTAATTCTTAAGTTCTAGATTTCAGTCCTTAGCGCCTAGTCTAGAGCTAATTAGGTCTCCCCAATCTTTTCTCAATTGTTAATCCCATCAATTTTATGTTTGACTTATTTTGAAGTCTCAAACAAAGATGCATTGGTGCAAAATTGGTTGCGTTTGTAAGCTTATCGAAGTAGCTTTCCAACGAGTCAAAAATAATCTTAATTCACAAGTATTGAATAAGTTATGGTCAGTTTTCGGAAGCTGCGCAAAAAGTGGCATTTTTCACAACTCCTAGTTGAATTAGGATTAGTCTCTTTATTATATTATTTTATAGCATAGGATTCATTTCTTTTATTAGAATGAGGATCAGTTCTTTTATCGTTCAAGGACTTTACTTTATTATTTTAGAAGAACTAGGAATTAGAGTTACACTAGGACTTCTAATAAAAACCTATAAATCGACCTTTACCCCAAGCCATTCAATACACAATTCCCTCTATACAATTTTCTTCTTCATAATTTTCTTCTGCACAATTTACACGATTCTTACACATAATTTTAGCATCTAACAATCGAATTTTCGAGTTCCCTCTGCAACGCTTGGATTCAGGTAATTCCTTAGTTCTTAAGTTTCCGGTTCTAGTTCTTAGGTTCTAGAGCTAGTTCCTCTTTTATTTTTTTAATTCTAATTCTAGATTTAAGTTCTAGACCTCTAGTTCTTAAATTCTAGATCTTAGATCTTAGATTTTAATCTAAATTTTTAGTTGTCTGATCCTAGTTCTTAGTTTCTAGGACCAATCCTTAATTTCAGTCTTCAATTCAGTCTTAAAATTTCAATTTTAGTTATAAATCTCTAGTTTATCAATTTTGACGTTCTAGTTCCTAAATTTAGTCCTAGAATTTTAGGTCTAATTTTTAACTTGATTCTCAAAATCCCCGATTTTCGATCTCTAAATCCATAATTCATAAATTCATAATCAGTTTTTCAATCTATATTATTTTCAAAGTAAACCCTAGACAATCGATTTGCCCAAGGGAGCTTACGGAGGGTACCAGGAGCAGGCCAATCCTCCTTAGCATAGCGAGCCAAACCCCCTTTTTTTATTTTTTAGATTTTTAGTAAAATTAGTATATTTATTTTAATAGAATTAGTATATTTACTTTAATTAGAATTTTAATAGAATTAGAATTTTTTAATTAGTTAGAGTAAAATTAGCATATTTGCATTCCTAGTACAAATAGGAGACCTTTTTAATTAGACTCCTAGTAGGATTAGGAGTCCAAGTTAATTAAAATCCCAGTAGGAATAGGAAAATCAAACTAGTTACACTAAAGGCAACCCACAGCTGCTGACGTCGGCTGGTCGGCGATTCAGTAAAGGAGTTCAACTTGCAAGCACCCGCTCCCCTTAACGCATGATCAGTGACGTGTTGCAGCGTCGATAAATATCTGCAACTGACGATCGCATCATCCATGTATTCTCCATTTAATATTCGTCTCTTTAACTTCAACAATTTAATATTTCCTAATTTATTACTCCATCATCGCCTTTGTCAGAGTCCACTTAGACCGAATTGGGCCACTCTTTCCGAGAGACCGAAAGAAATCCAGAAAAAGCTCATACCAACACTCGGGTCCACTCTCAGTTCGAGTTGAAATTTGGGTTGGGGCCCAAGTTCAAGCATTGAGCTTTGGTTCACGTGCAACCTGCACAAACATGCTTACGCACTTCACAGGGTAAGGGTTGGGATTTAATGTGCTTGGTACGTAACTCTAATTATAACCAGTGGGGTTTCAAGATCACGTTACATAGGTCAAATATTTGACTTGGGTCAAATCAGTCAAAAGGTCGCATTCTCGTCAAAGGTCAACGATTCATCGTTTTCAAAAATTTCGAGTCATTACAATTCTCAAGGAAATTATATCAATGAGAAAGAAGATATTAGAATTATAGTTATGGAGGGATTTCATAAATTGTGAAAATTTTCAAAATATTCCCAAGTTGATATCTTTATGGCATGACTTCCTACTCATGTACGAAAAATGAAATATTGGAGACTGTCAAATCTATGAATTGAGATAGTGCTCCTGGGCCGGGCGGTATACTGGCGCTTTCTTCGTAGTGAGCATCAAGGGAGATCATCCAGAAATTCCTTACTGAGGGCCAAATTCCAAAATCAGTTAACTCTACATTGATTGCTCTCATTCGGAAAGTTTAGGTACCCAAAGTTTCCTCTCAATTTGCTTCATAACTTTATACAACTTTTTTCCATCATTTTTTTTACGATCATTTCTAGGGAGCAAGCTACTTTTGTGAAAAGTCATAAGATTTATTATAATATTATGCCTTCACATGAGTAGATATTGACAAGAAAATGATGGTGATGGTGGTGGTGGTGGGGGTGGGGGGAACTTGGCTTTAAAAATTGATATTCTGAAGTGAATGATCGGCTTGAATGAGATTTTCTATTTTAAGTTCTTAATCGATTTGGTTTCTCGAGGATGTTTTGGTCAAAACTTTGAATTCACATATTGAAATTTACAATATTTTAAATCAAATTAAAAGGTGACTCGAATGTCATCGAATGAGTGATTTTATATTTTTGTTGACTAGAAATTAAGAAGAAATTATTCTGGAAACGTATGTTAAGTTCTGAGCATGAAAATTTTGAAACTTAAGTGGGTAAGAAATTTATATTAATTATTTGATATAAATAGCATCCTCCAAAAAAGATGCGTATGAGTATATAATCACTTGGTTAGTCATTAAATTTACAAAACATGAGGCAAATCCGCAGTATTTACTATCAAAGTTTAAGTTTAAAACAAAATAGTTAGCATTAACTATTTAGTTTACATCTCATTGCCGAATAAACCAAATGGAAATGAGAAATGAGTCGATGTACCTCAATTCTTGATGCACTTAAGAAATGAACGAATCAAATAACATAGTGCGACCTATGTTTGTGTTGCTCATGAAGTTTTGAAGTTTAAAAAAAAATAAAAATAGGGTTTTTATTGCAAGCGTAAATATTTCAATGCAACCAATCACGATTGGGGTGGATGTGCTTGAAATTTCATGGGCTGCAAAAAAAGCCAATGACAAGGCAGTCTGCACGATTTTATTGTTTATATATCATTATGCCTGTTGGAAAAATGGATGTTTCAACTGATATATACTTGGGCAATAAGGTCATATCTCTTGAGAATTTCTACGTTTTTTTAGGAACTCGTTTTTTTAAGAAACATAAAAAAGGTCGTTTATATAGAAAAACAAGTAAAACAAGTATTTTCCATTTAAAACACGTTTTGTACATTTTTTTTTATATAAAATTCCATTTATTAGAAAAAAAGTTTAACTAATTGTAATTTTTAAATTTATTAAATTTTAATATGTTCTTTTTATATAAAATGCAACCATAAATGTTTCAATGCAACCAAGGTGTTGGATCGATGTGGCTGAAATATTTACGGGTTGCAAATAAAGCCACCGATAAGGTGGTTAGTGACCGATTTTATTCCGTAGATGTCATCATACCTCTTTTGGAAATTAGATATTTAACTAATTATATGTACTCGGGAAATAAGGTCATTTCTCTTCAGAAATTGGCTACTTTTTTTGTGAGATTATCTTGAGATCTTTGAGAGTAGTTAGATGGGTAAATTAATTATGTTGGGGTGAGAAAAACACCATTTTCAAAAATAAATAAATTATGTTGGGGTGAGTAGAGGTTGGCATCCATGTGTGGACTATTGAGGGTCTCATTAATTAGATAATGGTCAAAGAGCGGGTCATAAGCAATCTAGTCTTCATACTACACTCGCATGGCCAAATATATAAATAGGTAACTGCATGTTGGCAATATCTAACCAGGCAATCCCCTAAACAATAGGTGATCCAATTATGGGGCCTCTACTCTTTAGGTAACAAGTGTGAGGGGACATCATCTATAAATAAGAGACCCCCTTTTTTTACTTTTGATCATGCCTTGGCAAGTAGTTTTAATTTGAATCCAGTGTTTGATTCAAATTTGGTCACCTATACATATAAGAAAAAATCAAATATGGCTTCTCATGCCAATATTAAAGCTATTCTTTCATTATTTTCGTTCTTTTCACTGCAAAATCTAGGGCACAGGTTTTCGATGTAACAAAGTTTGGTGCAAGGGGGGATGGGAGAGATAACCGTGGGGTGAGTAATTTGCAATTATTGGCCTTAGCCTAGCATGCACAACAGAATTTTCCATGAGCGTATTATAGACCCCTAAAGCTTTGCGCTTATTTGAAAGTGTTTTATCAGTTTGGCATGGCATGATTATCTCTTACCTCTTTTTCAAAGAGGTACCATTGATGCATGCCACATAGTAGACTTTTTTTTTTTTTTTTGAAATTTACATAGTTAGCCTTTTAGCAACCCTAATCACGCAAACCATTCATTCGTGAAAAATTAAATGGTTTCATTGTTCACAATATATAGGATGGATATGTTAACCACGCCTACTCTCTCTCTCTCTCTCTCTCTCTCTCTCTTTTGTAGGCTTTCTTAAATGCTTGGAAGGCTGTATGTGCTTTCAGAGGGACCTCAACTGTCGTGATCCCCCAAGGGACCTTCATCGTTGGCCCGGTCCTCTTCAAGGGTCCCTGCTACGGCGTAACCACTCTAAATTTTCAAATCAAGGGGACTGTGAAGGCCGTACCGAAACTCAGTGCGTACCCCCAACCTGGTTGGCTCACATTTGAAGACGTGAACAATTTGGTGCTAGGAGGAGGTGGAACCGTCAACGGACAGGGTGCAGCTTCCTGGCCTCTCAGTAAATGTCCTGGTCATACACTGTGCAATCCACTCCCTGCTGTACGTTTAAAAAGGATCACTCTACATTATATTCTACATCTCACCTAGGGTTGCAAATGGGTTGGGCCTGCTCAGTTCAAGAAGACTCAATTTGTTAATTGTTAAAAAAGGCTTGAGCGTGGTGTAGCGAATCTTTTCATAAATGGGTTGGGTGCAGCTCAAGGTTCACGGGAAGTAACGTAAATGTCGGGCTAGACCCAACTCATTGGCGCCCGTTTTCACCCCTAGGAAGTAAGTGAGGATTAAACTAACGAGAGGTGTATTTGATGCTATTTATGTAGTCTCTTAAGTTCGCCAACGTCAATAACGCCCAGATTAAGCGCTTTTACATCTCTTGAATGCAATGGGTGTTCATACTGTCTTTCTTCTATGCAAAGACATAAAAATGCATGATCTCACAATCACAGCACCTGAAGACAGCCCTAACACCGATGGAATCCACATCGAAGATACTAAAGGATTTGAGATCACTAGAGTATACATTGGCACAGGCGACGATTGTATCTCAATTGGACAAGGTACCAATACCCTTTCTGCGACCAACGTCAATTGCGGTCCGGGCCATGGCATCAGGTAGTTGCTCGATTCTTTTTGTATATATTTTTTTTAAGTATGACATTCATTTCCTAATGTTTAAGTCCACCAATGACTGAGTGTCACGACTGGCTAGCCCCTTCCTTGCTAGATGGCTTGGATCGTTCCTAGTTTGTGTTAAGCTGTCATATATCACTGGTTGGAGTAAAAGATGGTCGTCGCGGCCTAACATTAGGTTAAGTTCCGTCAAAACTTTTAGGCTCGAATAAAATCAGCCTGCTTAATGGTTTAATTTGGACCAAATCTGGCACTATCACACTTACCTTTCATTTTTATTTTCTAAAATCACTAATCAGCCGCATCAAATATTAGAAAAATGAAAAATATACATTGTAATGAAGCTTCTATGATTCTAATCTTACAGTGTGGGTAGCCTTGGAAAGCATGCCAATGAACATGATGTGGCGAATATTTATGTGAAAGGTGGAACGATCACCAAGACGATGAACGGTGTTAGAATCAAGACATGGGCTGGATCACCTCAAGCCGAGCTTATAACATAACTTTTGGCGGTGTCACGATGAATGATGTCTCAATCCCATCCTTATAGATCAAAAATACTGCCCTCTGACCTCTTGCTCAAGCGCAGTAAGTTTTAACCAATTTAAGTATCATATTGAGAATTCGACCCGTCTTTGGATTTATTATAGATCTTCTAATCACCCTATTTCAGAATCAGTTAGCTTATTCACATCAATGATTAATGTACCATTTTATAATAAATTTTCGTGTTTTTGTTTGTGACTATTGAGTATAGCCATCACGTGTGAAGATCAACGACGTCCATTTCAAAAGCATTAAGGGCACCTCCGCTTCACCGGTTGCAGTCAATATCATTTGTAGCTCAGCTTCTCAATGTCAAAATGTGCGGTTAACTAACATCAATTTGCCGTTCATGAACAACACTTTTACAACAAAGTCCTCATGCATAAATGTAGCTGGTGGGGTAATACATGCTGGAGTACAGGTCCCTCCGGGTTGCCGCTAAATAGACATATATTAATTATGACCCTCAACTCTGATTTTTCCCTGACCAATTTGAGGGCGCGATGCAGTCTGGTTTAACCATCAGTTTTGTTTGAGAGAAAATGTCTTTATTTCAAAGGTCAATTTTTGTAATCTATAATTAATTATGAATACAGGTATCTAAAATTCTCATTAAAGGGATCAGTGTCTCAGCTTTCCATCGGATTAATTGGGTAAAATGATCATCATATGTTTAATATTCTACACATGTTTGATGGCTACCTATACGAAATCAGAAAAAGTGAGATCCCATCACTTCTTTTTTGAGAGAGTTTGCCTGTTTTGCAAAGTTGCATCTGAAAAACATTTTTTACAGGAAGTTGCATCGGATTAGTTAGAGAAACTTGTTTGAAATATGACGCAAGTCTAACAGAAATAGGTGTTTCTTGCTTCTGAAAATGGTGTTTTAGAGAAGCATTAAGCTACTTCTCGAATATGGCTTCATTAAAGAAGAAAATGACAATGTTGCTTCTCTAAAACAACACATCATGTTGCTTCTCCACAACATTTTCCCTTAAAAGTGGTTTTGGAGAAGGGTTGCAAAATAGGGCCTTAGTTTGCTATCCCTGACCCATTAATTCTCTTTACAATTTTCAAACCCACGAAATGTAGGGAAAAAAACCACTCGGCCAACATGTAGAGAAAATTCAATTTATGATTGCATAAAAATAAAATGCACCAATTGATGAAGGGTACACCAACATAATTTTCCAAGGCACCTAAGTCCAAATACATTGATTCTTTGCGCATCATATGATGGAATCACGTTTCCTCAATATTCCATTCAAGGGATCTTGAGATTATCTTTGCACCTATCAGAGAGTTGGTTTTCAATCACACGTGACACTGATCCAAAAATCGTAGCCCTAAAGTTAAGTTTGAGCGTGATGGGTCCCATATGATTCTAGGGCTACCTTTTCTGGATAGAATAAAACGGTATCGCGATAAGTGCCATGATCTCAAGTTCCCTTGAAAAGATCGCAATGAAATTGATCTCCAATTTAAGTCTGTGACAATGCCACAGAATTGACTACCCTTTAATGAAAAGCCTAAAAGCAGGAAATCACCGGATGATTTGGGCCTCTTAATCGGCCCGTTACCGTATACCAAATCTTTCTAAAAACTAGATGTGCCACTTCAACACCAACAGTTGGTTAAGGCCATTATTTTATGAAATTTCAAGCACAAATTAAGTCCATGTGCACACTAATTAATAAAAAAACATCACATCAAATTAATGAAATTATTAGTGACACAACAACCAATACTATTCCCACATCAATCAATAGAAGCAACTTTCTTGAGATGGGGTCTAATGAGTAAATTACGGTGTGGAGCTACAAGAAAGAGTGAGTTTTCGTGAATGAATCATTGAATATGTCAATAGTTCATAGGGCAATCAGATAACTAGATTCATGATAGCACTCTCACACACATATAATATATATATATATATATATAGGGAAAGGCCTCTGTCCTCCAACCTTCCACGTGGCACCCAAAACACTTTTTGGGTGCCACGTGGACCTTGGGTGCATTGCTTAGATCAACTTTGAAAAAAAAATAAAAAATTCATCTCCACTGTATATATTTTGAACCGTGAAATGTGGACCAATGAAAACCGTTAAACTTTGACTTGTAGGTTTAAAATTTTTTTGTCAATTTTTTTTTTTAACTTTTGATCTAAACTGTCCACCGGTGCTCCGCGTGGCACCCAAAAAGTGTTTTGGGTGCCACGTGGATCTTGGAGGACGGTCACCGTCCTCCATTGGAGGACCTAACCGGCCACCATATATATATATATATTTATTTATTATTTATCTATAAGAACCAGTGTGGAAGTTACGTGAGAGAAGAATACATTCTTACCGACTTGTCAAATTGAATCTGGACGTGTCTTGCTTCGAAGGTAGGTTTTGAGTTGGTGGTTTTCTCTAGGATGATGATGGTTACCATCTAGCTAGCTTCCATGTGCGATTGAAGCCAATGATATTCTTGAGTAGATTAATTTATTTTGCATTGCCTTTGGAAGAGTAGAAAAGAGCAGTTGCTACTCTTCGTTGCTGCAAATGAATATCAGGAGAGAGAAGTATTAGAGGAAGAAAAAAATGGAATGCTGCTCTTTGAAAGATGAAAAACATAGATGTTTAAAAGAGCATGAAAACTCACACCCTTTTAAAGGATGATGTTTTCCTATTTCAAAAGCGACCTCCCTTTTATCATCTTCCAATCCTTCTCTCTCCACACATTTCTTTGCAGTAACATAGAGCATCTGTTAAATGCATCAAAGACTTATGAGCAATCTCTATGATTTTGATTTGATACTCAGACTTGGTTAGTCGATCGATAATGACCCAGATGGCATTGTTCTTTCTCAGTATTTTCGGCAAACCTAGGATGAAGTCCATTGAAATGACTTCCCATTTCACTCGGGTACAGGTAAAGGTTGCAACAACCCTGCTGGATTCTGATGGTCAACCTTAACCTACTGACAAACAAAGCATCGCGATACGTACTCAGCGATGTCACTTTTCAAACCTCGCCACCAGAAGCACTTCATCAAATCTTGATACATCTTAGTACTACTGGATGTACTACATACATCGATTTGTGAGCCTCCTCCGGAATGGTGTCCCGAAGCTCAGTACTCGTCGGTACACATACTCGGTCTCGGAACAGCGACGTCCCATTGGCCCGAATGGAGAAATCCTTCTTGCTTCCTCTATCCACATCTCCCCTAATAACCATAAGTTCATCGTCCATCATTTGCTTCATATTCTCGAAGAGTGTAGAATGACACAAGGAGTAGCCATCGGTGCTCGAGCCTTTTACATCGAACCGTGAGTTGCTCAAAGCCATATCTTCCAGTAGCTTTCATCTCTGTATCCTACTGACGAGATGCGATAATAGCGCTGAAGACTTCCTACTGAGAGCATCAGCAACGACGTTTGCCTTTCCCGAATGGTACTGGATAGAGAAATTATAGTCCTTCAAGAACTCCATCCATCGTCGCTGCCTCATATTCAAATCCTTCTGAGTGAATATGTACTTGAGGCTCTTGTGATCGGTGAATATATTAAAATATCTCACAGTAAAGGTAATGTCTCCAGATCTTCAAGCCAAATATAACTGCTCCTAACTCGAGATCATGCGTCGGATAATTTCTTGCATGGCCCTTCAACTGCCTAGAACCATATGCAATGACCCACTTGTGTTGATTAAGCACGAGCCTAATCCACCATTAGAAGCATCACTGTACACTACAAAGCCTCCGCTGCCTGAAGGTATAGTAAGTACCAGCGCTGTAGTCAATCGCCGCTTAAGCTCTTGAAAGCTTTGCTGTCATTGCTCTGTCCAATCTAACTTTGCATTCTTCCTCGTAAGCTGTGTAAGCAGACCACCTATCTTTGAGAAGTCCTCGACAAATCTCCAATAGTACCGTGTCAGACCAAGTAAACTACGGACCTCTATAACTGTCATTGGCTGTCCCCAGTTAACCACAGAGTCAATCTTTATAGGATCAACCGATATACCAGACTCACAGACAACATGGCCTAAGAAATTGACCTGGTCCAGCCAAAACTCATGCTTCTTGAGTTTGGCATAAAGCTGATGGTCCCTGAGTGTTTGAAGAGCCACTCCTAGGTGTTATATGTGCTCCTCCCTGGTTTTCAAATAGATGAGGATGTCATCTATGAAAACTATCGCAGATTTATCAAGATGTGGCTTGAACACGCGGTTCATCAGGTCCATAAATGATGCAAAGATTCGTCAACCCAAACGGCATCACTAAGAACTCATAATGACCATATCGCGTGCAAAATGCCGTCTTGGATACATCTTTCGCCTTGATCTTGAGCTGATGATAGCCTGACCTCAGATCAATCTTCGAAAAAAACTTTACACCCTGGAGTTGATCAAACAAGCCATCTTTCTGCGGTAGTGGATAACGATTCTTAATCGTCTTGTTGAGCTGGCGATAATCGATGCACAGATGCATCGATTCGTCTTTCTTCTTCACAAAGAGTACTGGCCCTCCCCAAGGCGAAACACTCGATCGAATAAAGCCTTTATCCAACAGCTCCTGTAGCTATTACTTGAGCTCATTCAACTCCGCAGGCGCCATCTGATATGGTGCCTTAGACAAAGGTTCGGTACCTTGCGCTGACTCGATCGCGAACTAGATCTCTCGATTAGGTGGCAACCGAGGTAAGTCTTCAGGGAAGACATCAGGAAACTCACAAGCAACTGTGATAAGTGCGATGTCTATCTTCTCTTCTTTATGATCTTGCAAGTAAGTAAGATATCCACTGCAACCGTTCCTCATCATGTGCTCGGCCCAAATAGCAGAAACAAGCGGCGCAACCTTCGATTTCACTCCACAAAATCGAAAGGATTTCCGTTTTGGCGATTGGAAGGTCACTATCTTTCGTAGACAGTCCACGCTCGCATGATATGCCGCCAACCAATCCATTCCTTGAATCACGTCGAACCCTTCCATGTTCTACGTAATCATGTCAGTCACTGTCTCATGATCATCAATCATCACGATGACTAACTGACACCCTGTATCCGTACTCACCGAGCATCCCATAGGAATTTTCACATCCAAAATGAAAGTAAGGGGTTCGGGAGCAATACCCAACTTCTCGGAGAAAAGAGGAGTGATAAACGGTGTGTAGACCTAGGGTCTATTAAAATTCGCGCTTCAGTTTTACTCAAGTCGCCTTCACGACTCATCATAAGGGTACCTTTTATCATAAATTATTATTAATTTATGCCATGATTCTAGTTTTCAAAATTTATCCCTAACAGAAATCTTAACTCCAAATAATAGAATTAAATTCAAAAAATTTGACATCTCAACTTTAATGATTCCTTGGATCATGTCATTCGATGTTTGGGCATCACACAGGCTCGGCCTTGAACTGTAGGTCGCAATGTTTTCTACTTAGAGACCGACGTAGTCCTTCCCTTGTCCGCCTCAGGACAATCCCTAATCATTTGACCAACCTTTCAGCACCTGAAGCATCCTCCAGTGTTCCATCGACAATCCTCCATCTTATGTGGTTTCCCACATCGTGTACATGTTGGAGTAGGCAGAGTAAATTGGTCCCCGCGATGATCCCTAAGCCACAGAAGCTCCACTCGCAGTAGTGCTCACAACTCTGAAAGGTCGCATTGGTGAAGAACTCATGGTGCCGATAGTAAGAAGATACAAGTCCAAGTGCAACGACTTGGAATATGATGGTGAGTAGGATAGTGAGGAGGTTTGAGAACCTCGCATTTTGTTCCTGGCCGAACCGGTTCCTATTACCCTGTTCTCACCTCATATACTATTTCTGGATGTCTTCCTCACCAATGAGGGCCTTTGACATAAAGCTCGCAAAATTCTCCATCTGCCACATCGACACCCTCTCGTGAATGTTTGGCCTCATGTCCCTCTGAAATTTCTGGGCCCTCATCAACTCAGTGGCCACATGTAAGGGTGACAATCGTGTAAGCCTATCAAATTCTGCACTGTACTCGCGCACCGACATCTCATTCTATTCCAACTTAATGAACTAGACTTCCCACTAATTACGCACGATCTTTAGAAAATACTGATCGTTGAACGTGTCCGCAAACTCTGCCCAGGTATATGGAGTATTAGGGTAGTCCTCCTCTCGAGTCTTGAATACAGATTTCCACCAAGGACTGGCCTCGCCCAATAGCTTGAAGGTTGCCCAGCGCACCTTCTCAACATCGGTGCACTGCAACACCTCAAAGATTTTCTCCAATTCATCGATCCATTCCTCGGCTTCTATTAGATCTGTCTGACCCATGAATGTAGGAGGTCTCACCCTCCTAAACTCGGCAAAACCTCCTGGCTGATGTCTGGCTGCCAGTAGCTCTGTCTGCTGAGCCATTGTCGCAGTCTGTTGAGACATATTGTTAGCCGAAGCTGCCAACTCCTGGTCAATGTTTCCCCCCTTAGGTCTAGCAGTTCCCACGGGATCTGCATTAGGACCAGACACAAATCTCTCTCTGACCCGTGAGGTACCTACGTCCTCATGAACCTCGTCCATATGAACCGTTCTAGGTCCGTCTCGACCTCCTCTGCCTCTGCCTTTGAATCATGGAGCCATGCTGATCTGTCATTGTTGAAGAATAATAATAATAGATCAGTATTAATTGTAAAGACAATCATGCCCTTAGTCCTAAGATTATGAACCTAGAGCCAGACTTTGATACCAATTGTGGCGACCTGACTTTTCCAATCCTTAAGGTATAGGAAAGGCTGGTTCATCAATTTATTGATTTCTCAATAAGTCGTAATTCAAACAAAAGTAGGCCGTATAAGCATAGTTCTAAACAGAAGCATAGCTAATAAAAGCAAGGACAAAAGCTCATACAAAATATATCACCAAGGGGAACCAGAAAGAACTACCGGTGACTGCCAATCCAACACCTAAAATAATGGTTCCCAATGATGGTTCCTCAAGTGATATCGAAAATGACAAAACAATGGCCTTGCGGCCATAGTTCAAAAATAATTAAAAACAAAAGTATAAAAAAGACAGTCCAAATCAGGGAAAGAACTCCTCAACTGGGGTCTCTAATTCCTCCTCAGGAATGTAGTCAGAGTCCTTCAGATCAAGATCGTCTGATCCTAAGTCAGTCTCAGCACCTGTGACGTATAGTCGGGGTGAGCTAACATCGAAGCTCAATGGAGGAAACTTTGTCTATTTACATTTTATCATGAGTAAAAGTTTTTCAATGATAAAAATTAGATCAGTTATGGTTTTCAAAAGATGCCTTGTCGACTAAATTCCAATTCTAGAATAGTAAGCCAAACGATGATTCAATAGATCTGATGTTCTGATATTTTCAAATTTCTGAATTAGGCATGCTTCTTATCTTAAAATTATAACTTAATTATATCTCCCAAATTACATATAGCATGAGAGCACGAGTATCACCGATGAGAAACCCTACTGACCATCGTCGTTCATGAACCCTTTTTCGAAAAGAGCAATAAGCCCCTACCAAATGAGTGAAACTTGCGCAAGGCAGAATTACCGTCAAAACGGTTAATATAATCTAGGGTTTCGTTCGTATGTACCTCAAATCGAATGCAAATGCTAAACATATCAGAATTTCTGTATATAATACATTTTTGGATTTTTAGGAGTTCTAATACAAAAATTCACATTCGAAGATGAGGTTCGGAATTTCCAAAAGTTTTGAGTTCTTATGTATGTCACAGTTCAAAGTTCTTATTCATGCTGTATTTAACAAAATTTCAATGTTTATGCTTTAAACAAAACTAACCAATACTTAGAATAGAATGCAAATTAGGTTTAGGGTTCCCCTACCTCAACTCGAATCGGTCAAAAAATCACACCAAAAAAAAGTCCTCACAATGGACTCTTATCACAAACCTACAATGATTAACACCACAATGTGTTAAGAAGGTCCAAAAGTCAAACCCAAACGCTCCCCATAAAATTTCCAAGAATTTTACAAAGTCTAGAAAACAGAGCAAAATTCGATCATCGAATTCCAAATTCGATGGTCGAATTTAAATTCGACCCTCGAATTTCCCCAAAAATGCATCAGGCTTAACAGCCCAAATTCGACCCTCGAATTTCTCCAAGTCTGTGGTGTCCGAATTTTTGTTCTTCTGACTTAATTTTTCATTCCAAAACACCAATCTGTTTATCTTTTCCAGATGCACCTTTTTTTTTACCTAACTAATCTTGGCATAATTAACTTACTCAAAGAAGTTTAAAGAGCCTACCTTTCAAGGTCTACTCCTAGCTTCCGTAGATCTAATCTCAAGCACAGGATTAATCCGCAAGCCTCAAGTAGTTGAACTCCAATCCAGTCCATCTGTAACCTTGCTGTTAGAGCAGAGGTTGCCCAGATTAATTTGTCCACTCTCCCCTAGCCTACCTTCCAAATATATCCAACAATTCCGAAGCTAAGCACAAGATTTTTCAATGGCTAAGATGGGGAGAGGGATTTTCAATCACTAGGGATCTAGGATCTAAGCAAGGCAGCAAAGGTTGTAGGGAGTGCAAGAATTTAGGTTCTCACGTGAGGAAGAAGATGTAACTTCTCCTCACTCCTCACTATTTATAACCTAAATCTCATCTCCAAAATATCATGATATTTCACCAAAATATCATGATATTTATGTTTAAAATTCTATCCACTTAACATGCATATATTTTCGGTGTTAAGCGCATATGCATGACTTAGCGTATGAGTTACTAATTATTTGACTTCTCAAGGTCCAAAACGAAAATCCTTTGGTCATATTTCATCTCAAACCCTAACTTACCTAAATAAACCGGATTCGTCCCGTAAATTTTTCGGGCATGCTTATCGAGGTAATTGAAATCAGGTCCAAAATATCTGGGATATTACACAAATAATTGGCCCAATCAGTCGGCCCAACTAGCCGGCCCAATTAGTCTGCTCAAATAGTCGACCCAATTAGTTGGCCCAATTAGTCGGCTCAAATGGTCGGCCCACATAACCCAAGCAACTTTTAATCATTAATAACTTTTATTGTTCATAGAAAATTTGCCTCTATGTTGCACACGTTCACGATGTCCGTATGCCTTGCCAAATCGTATATTTGGTTGGGTGTCACGGGACAGGTTGGGTTATTGGGCTCGATATAGACACCCCTATTTTACCCTCTCAGAATATACAAACCTGTTCGGTCATCCTTTGACCTTGCCCACGACTTTTAGAAGGGACTTACCTTCTTTGAAAGCCTTAAAACTCCAATACGGGGACTATATACTGAAACAATAGTATACGGCTGAACACAGGCTGAAACAATAGCTTTGTGGCTCAGATCCCACGACCCCAATACAGTGACCATGCACTGAAACATTAGTACATGGTTGAGACACGACTGAAACAATAGCTCCGCGGCTCGGACCCGACCTAAACCCAGGTAGATCCAGAATTACTCACCCTGTACAGAGTGTGCAATTCAATTGCACACACGACTTATGGCGCGCAATTGGTCGCCTGTGGACTGCCTTAGGACTGGATTACGCGCCCTATCAGACAAACACAATCAGATTGCAAGCTTCACCACCAGCATGCAATTAGTCCACTTCGAACTATTCCTTAACCTTCTAGAAATCGCCTCAGACGCGATTGCACACCCTATCTAGCGCGCAATCGGATTATGCGTGTCTCCACCAGTGCGTAATCGGTTCCTAAGTCAACCCTATCTCTAACTCCCTAGACCGCATGAAATCTCCTATTAAGTGCGTGCATTCAGCCGCTTAATTGATTGAGCACACTACACAGGGCGTGCAATTAGTCCAGTTAGACTAGGATAAATACTGGTGAGCCGGTCGGTAGCCCACTCACTGAGTCCGTGACCGACTCAAAGTGATTAAGCGCCTGCTACAAGGCACACATTTCAATTAAGCGCATTAGGTAGGGTGCGTAATTGAAATTCACCGACTAATTGAGTGCCCTCCACAGGGCACGCAATTAGCCAAATACCTATAAATAGGACCCACCACTTCATTCCAAAACATGCAATTTTTTCCTCTCTTCCAAGCTTAGGGATTTCGAGATTCTCACTTCGGCATCCAACTTCAGGTAACCTTTTAGTTTTTAGTTCTTAAATTTATAGTTTCCAATTTTCAATTCTAATTTCTAATTCTTAGCTTTTAGGTTCTAGTTCTTAATTCTAGCCTTATTTCTTAATTTTTATTCTATTCATCCTAGTTCTTAATTCTTAAGTTCTAGATTTCAGTCCTTAGCGCCTAGTCTAGAGCTAATTAGGTCTCCCCAATCTTTTCTCAATTGTTAATCCCATCAATTTTATGTTTGACTTATTTTGAAGTCTCAAACAAAGATGCATTGGTGCAAAATTGGTTGCGTTTGTAAGCTTATCGAAGTAGCTTTCCAACGAGTCAAAAAATGCGCAATTCCGACAAGTATTGAATAAGTTATGGTCAGTTTTCGGAAGCTGCGCAAAAAGTGGCATTTTTCACAACTCCTAGTTGAATTAGGATTAGTCTCTTTATTATATTATTTTATAGCATAGGATTCATTTCTTTTATTAGAATGAGGATCAGTTCTTTTATCGTTCAAGGACTTTACTTTATTATTTTAGAAGAACTAGGAATTAGAGTTACACTAGGACTTCTAATAAAAACCTATAAATCGACCTTTACCCCAAGCCATTCAATACACAATTCCCTCTATACAATTTTCTTCTTCATAATTTTCTTCTGCACAATTTACACGATTCTTACACATAATTTTAGCATCTAACAATCGAATTTTCGAGTTCCCTCTGCAACGCTTGGATTCAGGTAATTCCTTAGTTCTTAAGTTTCCGGTTCTAGTTCTTAGGTTCTAGAGCTAGTTCCTCTTTTATTTTTTTAATTCTAATTCTAGATTTAAGTTCTAGACCTCTAGTTCTTAAATTCTAGATCTTAGATCTTAGATTTTAATCTAAATTTTTAGTTGTCTGATCCTAGTTCTTAGTTTCTAGGACCAATCCTTAATTTCAGTCTTCAATTCAGTCTTAAAATTTCAATTTTAGTTATAAATCTCTAGTTTATCAATTTTGACGTTCTAGTTCCTAAATTTAGTCCTAGAATTTTAGGTCTAATTTTTAACTTGATTCTCAAAATCCCCGATTTTCGATCTCTAAATCCATAATTCATAAATTCATAATCAGTTTTTCAATCTATATTATTTTCAAAGTAAACCCTAGACAATCGATTTGCCCAAGCGAGCTTACGGAGGTACACAGGGAGCAGGCCAATCCTCCTTAGCATAGCGAGCCAAACCCCTTTTTTTCTTTTTTTAGATTTTCAGTAAAATTAGTATATTTATTTTAATAGAATTAGTATATTTACTTTAATTAGAATTTTAATAGAATTAGAATTTTTTAATTAGTTAGAGTAAAATTAGCATATTTGCATTCCTAGTACAAATAGGAGACCTTTTTAATTAGACTCCTAGTAGGATTAGGAGTCCAAGTTAATTAAAATCCCAGTAGGAATAGGAAAATCAAACTAGTTACACTAAAGGCAACCCACAGCTGCTGACGTCGGCTGGTCGGCGATTCAGTAAAGGAGTTCAACTTGCAAGCACCCGCTCCCCTTAACGCATGATCAGTGACGTGTTGCAGCGTCGATAAATATCTGCAACTGACGATCGCATCATCCATGTATTCTCCATTTAATATTCGTCTCTTTAACTTCAACAATTTAATATTTCCTAATTTATTACTCCATCATCGCCTTTGTCAGAGTCCACTTAGACCGAATTGGGCCACTCTTTCCGAGAGACCGAAAGAAATCCAGAAAAAGCTCATACCAACACTCGGGTCCACTCTCAGTTCGAGTTGAAATTTGGGTTGGGGCCCAAGTTCAAGCATTGAGCTTTGGTTCACGTGCAACCTGCACAAACATGCTTACGCACTTCACAGGGTAAGGGTTGGGATTTAATGTGCTTGGTACGTAACTCTAATTATAACCAGTGGGGTTTCAAGATCACGTTACATAGGTCAAATATTTGACTTGGGTCAAATCAGTCAAAAGGTCGCATTCTCGTCAAAGGTCAACGATTCATCGTTTTCAAAAATTTCGAGTCATTACAATTCTCAAGGAAATTATATCAATGAGAAAGAAGATATTAGAATTATAGTTATGGAGGGATTTCATAAATTGTGAAAATTTTCAAAATATTCCCAAGTTGATATCTTTATGGCATGACTTCCTACTCACGTACCCCACGAAAAATGAAATATTGGAGACTGTCAAATCTATGAATTGAGATAGTGCTCCTGGGCCGGGCGGTATACTGGCGCTTTCTTCGTAGTGAGCATCAAGGGAGATCATCCAGAAATTCCTTACTGAGGGCCAAATTCCAAAATCAGTTAACTCTACATTGATTGCTCTCATTCGGAAAGTTTAGGTACCCAAAGTTTTCTCTGAATTTGCTTCATAAATTTATACAATTTTTTTCCATCATTTTTTACGATCATTTCTAGGGAGCAAGCTACTTTTGTGAAAAGTCATAAGATTTATTATAATATTATGCCTTCACATGAGTAGATATTGACAAGAAAATGATGGTGATGGTGGTGGTGGTGGGGGTGGGGGGAACTTGGCTTTAAAAATTGATATTCTGAAGTGAATGATCGGCTTGAATGAGATTTTCTATTTTAAGTTCTTAATCGATTTGGTTTCTCGAGGATGTTTTGGTCAAAACTTTGAATTCACATATTGAAATTTACAATATTTTAAATCAAATTAAAAGGTGACTCGAATGTCATCGAATGAGTGATTTTATATTTTTGTTGACTAGAAATTAAGAAGAAATTATTCTGGAAACGTATGTTAAGTTCTGAGCATGAAAATTTTGAAACTTAAGTGGGTAAGAAATTTATATTAATTATTTGATATAAATAGCATCCTCCAAAAAAGATGCGTATGAGTATATAATCACTTGGTTAGTCATTAAATTTACAAAACATGAGGCAAATCCGCAGTATTTACTATCAAAGTTTAAGTTTAAAACAAAATAGTTAGCATTAACTATTTAGTTTACATCTCATTGCCGAATAAACCAAATGGAAATGAGAAATGAGTCGATGTACCTCAATTCTTGATGCACTTAAGAAATGAACGAATCAAATAACATAGTGCGACCTATGTTTGTGTTGCTCATGAAGTTTTGAAGTTTAAAAAAAAATAAAAATAGGGTTTTTATTGCAAGCGTAAATATTTCAATGCAACCAATCACGATTGGGGTGGATGTGCTTGAAATTTCATGGGCTGCAAAAAAAGCCAATGACAAGGCAGTCTGCACGATTTTATTGTTTATATATCATTATGCCTGTTGGAAAAATGGATGTTTCAACTGATATATACTTGGGCAATAAGGTCATATCTCTTGAGAATTTCTACGTTTTTTTAGGAACTCGTTTTTTTAAGAAACATAAAAAAGGTCGTTTATATAGAAAAACAAGTAAAACAAGTATTTTCCATTTAAAACACGTTTTGTACATTTTTTTTTATATAAAATTCCATTTTATTAGAAAAAAAGTTTAACTAATTGTAATTTTTAAATTTATTAAATTTTAATATGTTCTTTTTATATAAAATGCAACCATAAATGTTTCAATGCAACCAAGGTGTTGGATCGATGTGGCTGAAATATTTACGGGTTGCAAATAAAGCCACCGATAAGGTGGTTAGTGACCGATTTTATTCCGTAGATGTCATCATACCTCTTTTGGAAATTAGATATTTAACTAATTATATGTACTCGGGAAATAAGGTCATTTCTCTTCAGAAATTGGCTACTTTTTTTGTGAGATTATCTTGAGATCTTTGAGAGTAGTTAGATGGGTAAATTAATTATGTTGGGGTGAGAAAAACACCATTTTCAAAAATAAATAAATTATGTTGGGGTGAGTAGAGGTTGGCATCCATGTGTGGACTATTGAGGGTCTCATTAATTAGATAATGGTCAAAGAGCGGGTCATAAGCAATCTAGTCTTCATACTACACTCGCATGGCCAAATATATAAATAGGTAACTGCATGTTGGCAATATCTAACCAGGCAATCCCCTAAACAATAGGTGATCCAATTATGGGGCCTCTACTCTTTAGGTAACAAGTGTGAGGGGACATCATCTATAAATAAGAGACCCCCTTTTTTTACTTTTGATCATGCCTTGGCAAGTAGTTTTAATTTGAATCCAGTGTTTGATTCAAATTTGGTCACCTATACATATAAGAAAAAATCAAATATGGCTTCTCATGCCAATATTAAAGCTATTCTTTCATTATTTTTCCTTCTATTCACTGCAAAATCTAGGGCACAGGTTTTCGATGTAACAAAGTTTGGTGCAAGGGGGGATGGGAGAGATAACCGTGGGGTGAGTAATTTGCAATTATTGGCCTTAGCCTAGCACGCACAACAGAATTTTCCATGAGCGTATTATAGACCCCTAAAGCTTTGCGCTTATTTGAAAGTGTTTTATCAGTTTGGCATGGCATGATTATCTCTTACCTCTTTTTCAAAGAGGTACCATTGATGCATGCCACATAGTAGACTTTTTTTTTTTTTTTTGAAATTTACATAGTTAGCCTTTTACCAACCCTAATCACGCAAACCATTCATTCGTGAAAAATTAAATGGTTTCATTGTTCACAATATATGGGATGGATATGTTAACCACGCCTACTCTCTCTCTCTCTCTGTCTCTCTTTTGTAGGCTTTCTTAAAAGCTTGGAAGGCTGCATGTGCTTTCAGAGGGACCTCAACCTTCGTGATCCCCCAAGGGACCTTCATCGTTGGCCCGGTCCTCTTCAAGGGTCCCTGCTATGGCGTAACCACTCTAAATTTTCAAATCAAGGGGACTGTGAAGGCCGTACCGAAACTCAGCGCGTACCCCAAACCTGGTTGGCTCACATTTGAAGACGTGAACAATTTGGTGCTAGGAGGAGGTGGAACCGTCGACGGACAGGGTGCAGCTTCCTGGCCTCTCAGTAAATGTCCTGGTCATACACTGTGCAATCCACTCCCTGCTGTAAGTTTAAAAAGGATCACTCTACATTATATTCTACATCTCACCTAGGGTTGCAAATGGGTTGGGCCTGCTCAGTTCAAGAAGAGTCAATTTGTTAATTGTTAAAAAAGGCTTGGGCATGGTGTAGCGAATCTTTTCATAAATGGGTTGGGTGCAGCTCAAGGTTCACGAGAAGTAACGTAAATGTCGGGCTAGACCCAACTCATTGGTGCCCGTTTTCACCCCCTAGGAAGTAAGTGAGGATTAAACTAACGAGAGGTGTATTTGATGCTATTTATGTAGTCTCTTAAGTTCGCCAACGTCAATAATGCCCAGATTAGCGCACTACATCTCTTGAATGCAATGGGTGTTCATACTGTCTTTCTTCTATGCAAAGACATAAAAATGCATGATCTCACAATCACAGCACCTGAAGACAGCCCTAACACCGATGGAATCCACATCGAAGATACTAAAGGATTTGAGATCACTAGAGTATACATTGGCACAGGCGACGATTGTATCTCAATTGGACAAGGTACCAATACCCTTTCTGCGACCAACGTCCAATTGCGGTCAAGACCATGGCATCGTGTAGTTGCTCGATTCTTTTGTATATATTTTTTAAGTATGACATTCATTTCCTAATGTTTAAGTCCACCAATGACCGTGAGTGTCACGGTAGCTAGCCCTTCCTTGCTAGATGGCTTGGATCGTTCTAGTTTGTGTTAAGTATCATATATCGGTTGGAGTAAAAGATGGTCGTCATGACCTAACATTAGCTTAACTTCCGTCAAAACTTTTACGCTCGAATAAAATCAGCCTGCTTAATGGTTTAATTTGGACCAAATCTGGCACTATCACACTTACCTTTCATTTTTATTTTCTAAAATCACTAATCAGCATCAAATATTAGAAAATGAAAAATATACATTGTAATGAAGCTTCTATGATTCTAATCTTCGGTGTGGGTAGCCTTGGAAAGCATGCCAATGAACACGATGTGGCGAATATTTATGTGAAAGGTGGAACGATCACCAAGACGATGAACGGTGTTAGAATCAAGACATGGGCTGGATCACCTCCAAGCCGAGCTTATAACATAACTTTTGACGGTGTCACGATGAATGATGTCTCCAATCCCATCCTTATAGATCAAAAATACTGCCCTCTGACCTCTTGCTCAAGTGCAGTAAGTTTTAACCAATTTAAGTTTCATATTGAGAATTCGACCCGTCTTTGGCTTTATTATAGATCTTCTAATCACCCTATTTCAGAATCAGTTAGCTTATTCACATCAATGATTAATGTACCAATTTATAATAAATTTTCGTGTTTTTGTTTGTGACTATTGAGTATAGCCATCACGGGTGAAGATCAACGACGTCCATTTCAAAAGCATTAAGGGCACCTCCGCTTCACCGGTTGCAGTCAATATCATTTGTAGCTCAGCTTCTCAATGTCAAAATGTGCGGTTAACTAACATCAATTTGCCGTTCATGAACAACACTTTTACAACAAAGTCCTCATGCATAAATGTAGCTGGTGGGGTAATACATGCTGGAGTACAGGTCCCTCCGGGTTGCCGCTAAATAGACATATATTAATTATGACCCTCAACTCTGATTTTCCACGACCAATTTGAGGCGCGATGCGCGATCTGGTTTAACCATCAGTTTTGTTTGAGAGAAAATGTCTTTATTTCAAAGGTCAATTTTTGTAATCTATAATTAATTATGAATACAGGTATCTAAAATTCTCATTAAAGGGATCAGTGTCTCAGCTTTCCATCGGATTAATTGGGTAAAATGATCATCATATGTTTAATATTCTACACATGTTTGATGGCTACCTATCTGAAATCGTAAAAAGTGAGATCCCATCACTTCTTTTTTGAGAGAGTTTGCCTGTTTTGCAAAGTTGCATCTGAAAAACATTTTTTACAGGAAGTTGCATTGGATTAGTTAGAGAAACTTGTTTGAAATATGACGCAAGTCTAACAGAAATAGGTGTTTCTTGCTTCTGAAAATGGTGTTTTAGAGAAGCAGCCCAAAGCTACTTCTCGAATATGGCTTCATTAAAAGAAGAAAATGACAATGTTGCTTCTCTAAAACAACACATCATGTTGCTTCTCCCACAACATTTTTCCCTTAAAAAGTGGTTTTTGGAGAAGGGTTGCAAAATAGGGCCTTAGTTTGCTATACCTGACCCATTAATTCTCTTTACAATTTTCAAACCCACGAAATGTAAGGAAAAAAACCACACGGCCAACATGTAGAGAAAATTCAATTTATGATTGCATAAAAATAAAATGCACCAATTGATGAAGGGTACACCAACATAATTTTCCAAGGCACCTAAGTCCAAATACATTGATTGCTGCGCATCATATGATGGAGATCACGTTTCCCTCCAATATTCCATTCAAGGGATCTTGAGATTATGCTGCACCTATCAGAGTTGGTTTTCAATCACACGTGACCGATCCAAAAATCGTAGCCCTAAAGTTAAGTTTGAGCGTGATGGGTCCCATATGATTCTAGGGCTACCTTTTCTGGATAGAATCTGAAACAGACTGTCTGATAAGTGCGCCATGATCTCAAGTTCCCTTGGGTGAAAGATCGCAATGAAATTGATCTCCAATTTAAGGTACGCAGCAATGCCCTGGAATTACAGCTACCCTTTAATGAAAAGCCTAAAAGCAGGAAATCACCGGATGATTTGGGCCTCTTAATCGGCCCTATCAGATACCAAATCTTTCTAAAACTAGATGTGCCACTTCAACACCAACAGTTGGTTAAGGCCATTATTTTATGAAATTTCAAGCACAAATTAAGTCCATGTGCACACTAATTAATAAAAAAACATCACATCAAATTAATGAAATTATTAGTGACACAACAACCAATACTATTCCCACATCAATCAATAGAAGCAACTTTCTTGAGATGGGGTCTAATGAGTAAATTACGGTGTGGAGCTACAAGAAAGAGTGAGTTTTCGTGAATGAATCATTGAATATGTCAATAGTTCATAGGGCAATCAGATAACTAGATTCATGATAGCACCCTCACACACATATAATACATATATATTAATATATAGGAACAGGCCTCTGTCCTCCAACCTTCCACGTGGCACCCAAAACACTTTTTGGGTGCCACGTGGACCTTGGGTGCATTGCTTAGATCAACTTTGAAAAAAAAATAAAAAATTCATCTCCACTGTATATATTTTGAACCGTGAAATGTGGACCAATGAAAACCGTTAAACTTTGACTTGTAGGTTTAAAATTTTTTTGTCAATTTTTTTTTTTAACTTTTGATCTAAACTGTCCACCGGTGCTCCGCGTGGCACCCAAAAAGTGTTTTGGGTGCCACGTGGATCTTGGAGGACGGTCACCGTCCTCCATTGGAGGACCTAACCGGCCACCATATATATATATATATTTATTTATTTATTTATCTATAAGAACCAGAGTGTGGAAGTTCGTGAGGAGAAGAATACATTCTTACCGACTTGTCAAATTGAATACGGACGTGTCTTGCTTGGAAGGTAGGTTTTGAATTGGTGGTTTTCTCTAGGATGATGAAGGTTACCATCTAGCTAGCTTCCATGTGCCGATTGAAGCCAATGATATTACTGAGGCAGAGATTAAGGCTGTATTTTGCATTGCCTTTGGAAGAGTAGAAAAGAGCAGTTGCTACTCTTCGTTGCTGCAAATGAATATCAGGAGAGAGAAGTATTAGAGGAAGAAAAAAATGGAATGCTGCTCTTTGAAAGATGAAAAACATAGATGTTTAAAAGAGCATGAAAACTCACACCCTTTTAAAGAATGTTGTTTTTCCTATTTCAAAGAGCAGCCTCCCTTTTATCATCTTCCAATCCTTCTCTCTCCACACATTTCTTTGCAGTAACATAGAGCATCTGTTAAATGCATCAAAGACTTATGAGCAATCTCTATGATTTTGATTTGATACTCAGACTTGGTTAGTCGATCGATAATGACCCAGATGGCATTGTTCTTTCTCAGTATTTTCGGCAAACCTAGGATGAAGTCCATTGAAATGACTTCCCATTTCACTCGGGTACAGGTAAAGGTTGCAACAACCCTGCTGGATTCTGATGGTCAACCTTAACCTACTGACAAACAAAGCATCGCGATACGTACTCAGCGATGTCACTTTTCAAACCTCGCCACCAGAAGCACTTCATCAAATCTTGATACATCTTAGTACTACTGGATGTACTACATACATCGATTTGTGAGCCTCCTCCGGAATGGTGTCCCGAAGCTCAGTACTCGTCGGTACACATACTCGGTCTCGGAACAGCGACGTCCCATTGGCCCGAATGGAGAAATCCTTCTTGCTTCCTCTATCCACATCTCCCCTAATAACCATAAGTTCATCGTCCATCATTTGTAGCTTCCTGATATTCTCGAAGAGTGTAGGACGAAGCACAAGAGTAGCCATCAGTGCTCCGGAGCCTTTTACATCGAACCGTGAGTTGCTCAAAGCCATATCTTCCAGTAGCTTTCATCTCTGTATCCTACTGACGAGATGCGATAATAGCGCTGAAGACTTCCTACTGAGAGCATCAGCAACGACGTTTGCCTTTCCCGAATGGTACTGGATAGAGAAATTATAGTCCTTCAAGAACTCCATCCATCGTCGCTGCCTCATATTCAAATCCTTCTGAGTGAATATGTACTTGAGGCTCTTGTGATCGGTGAATATATTAAAATATCTCACGATGAAGGTAATGTCTCCGGATCTTCAAGCCAAATATAATGCTCTAACTTTCGAGATCATGCGTCGGATAATTTCTTGCATGGCCCTTCAACTGCCTAGAACCATATGCAATGACCCACTTGTGTTGATTAAGCACGAGCCTAATCCACCATTAGAAGCATCACTGTACACTACAAAGCCTCCGCTGCCTGAAGGTATAGTAAGTACCGGTAGTCAATCAATGCTTAAGCTCTTGAAAGCTTTCTTGTCATTGCTCTGTCCAATCTTTGCATTCTTCCTCGTAAATCGGGTAAGCACCACCTATCTTTGAGAAGTCCTCGACAAATCTCCAATAGTACCGTGTCAGACCAAGTAAACTACGGACCTCTATAACTGTCATTGGCTGTCCCCAGTTAACCACAGAGTCAATCTTTATAGGATCAACCGATATACCAGACTCACAGACAACATGGCCTAAGAAATTGACCTGGTCCAGCCAAAACTCATGCTTCTTGAGTTTGGCATAAAGCTGATGGTCCCTGAGTGTTTGAAGAGCCACTCGTAGGTGTTATATGTGCTCCTCCCTGGTTTTCAAATAGATGAGGATGTCATCTATGAAAACTATCGCAGATTTATCAAGATGTGGCTTGAACACGCGGTTCATCAGGTCCATAAATGATGCAGGCGCATTCGTCAACCCAAACGGCATCACTAAGAACTCATAATGACCATATCGCGTGCAAAATGCCGTCTTGGATACATCTTTCGCCTTGATCTTGAGCTGATGATAGCCTGACCTCAGATCAATCTTCGAAAAAAACTTTACACCCTGTAGTTGATCAAACAAGCCATCTATCTGCGGTAGTGGATAACGATTCTTAATCGTCGTCTTGTTGAGCTGGCGATAATCGATGCACAGATGCATCGATTCGTCTTTCTTCTTCACAAAGAGTACTGGCCCTCCCCAAGGCGAAACACTCGATCGAATAAAGCCTTTATCCAACAGCTCCTGTAGCTATTACTTGAGCTCATTCAACTCCGCAGGCGCCATCTGATATGGTGCCTTAGACAAAGGTTCGGTACCTTGCGCTGACTCGATCGCGAACTAGATCTCTCGATTAGGTGGCAACCGAGGTAAGTCTTCAGGGAAGACATCAGGAAACTCACAAGCAACTGTGATAAGTGCGATGTCTATCTTCTCTTCTTTATGATCTTGCAAGTAAGTAAGATATCCACTGCAACCGTTCCTCATCATGTGCTCGGCCCAAATAGCAGAAACAAGCGGCGCAACCTTCGATTTCACTCCACAAAATCGAAAGGATTTCCGTTTAGCGATTGGAAGGTCACTATCTTTCGTAGACAGTCCACGCTCGCATGATATGCCGCCAACCAATCCATTCCTTGAATCACGTCGAACCCTTCCATGTTCTACGTAATCATGTCAGTCACTGTCTCATGATCATCAATCATCACGATGACTAATCGACACCACTCAGATCCGCTCACCGAGCATCCCATAGGAATTTTCACATCCAAAATGAAAGTAAGGGGTTCGAGAGCAATACCCAACTTCTCGGAGAAAAGAGGAGTGATAAACGGTGTGTAGACCTAGGGTCTATTAAAACTCGCGCTTCAGTTTTACTCAAGTCGCCTTCACGACTCATCATAAGGGTACCTTTTATCATAAATTATTATTAATTTATGCCATGATTCTAGTTTTCAAAATTTATCCCTAACAGAAATCTTAACTCCAAATAATAGAATTAAATTCAAAAAATTTGACATCTCAACTTTAATGATTCCTTGGATCATGTCATTCGATGTTTGGGCATCTGACGATCACATAGGCTGGCCTTGAATGAGGGTCGCAATCTTTTCTACTTAGAGACCGACGTAGTCCTTCCCTTGTCCGCCTCAGGACAATCCCTAATCATTTGACCAACCTTTCAGCACCTGAAGCATCCTCCAGTGTTCCATCGACAATCCTCCATCTTATGTGGTTTCCCACATCGTGTACATGCTGGAGTAGGAACAGGAGTAACAGCTGGTCCCCGCGATGATCCCTGAGCCACAGAAGCTCCACTCGTGGTAGTGTTCACAACTCTAAAAGGTCGCATTGGTGAAGAACTCTGTGGTCGCTGATAGTAAGAAGATACAAGTCCCGAAGTAAGTAATGGAATATGATGGTGAGTAGGATAGTGAGGAGGTTTGAGAACCTCGGATTTTGTTAAACCTCGGACACACTCATTTTCTGGCGAACGGTTCCTATTACCCTGTTCTCACCTCATATACTATTTCTGGATGTCTTCCTCACCAATGAGGGCCTTTGACATAAAGCTCGCAAAATTCTCCATCTGCCACATCGACACCCTCTCGTGAATGTTTGGCCTCATGTCCCTCTGAAATTTCTGGGCCCTCATCAACTCAGTGGCCACATGTAAGGGTGACAATCGTGTAAGCCTATCAAATTCACCTTTCAGACCGACATCATTCTATTCCAACTTAATGAACTAGACTTCCCACTAATTACGCACGATCTTTAGAAAATACTGATCGTTGAACGTGTCCGCAAACTCTGCCCAGGTATATGGAGTATTAGGGTAGTCCTCCTCTCGAGTCTTGAATACAGATTTCCACCAAGGACTGGCCTCGCCCAATAGCTTGAAGGTTGCCCAGCGCACCTTCTCAACATCGGTGCACTGCAACACCTCAAAGATTTTCTCCAATTCATCGATCCATTCCTCGGCTTCTATTAGATCTGTCTGACCCATGAATGTAGGAGGTCTCACCCTCCTAAACTCGGCAAAACCTCCTGGCTGATGTCTGGCTGCCAGTAGCTCTGTCTGCTGAGCCATTGTCGCAGTCTGTTGAGACATATTGTTAGCCGAAGCTGCCAACTCCTGGTCAATGTTTCCCCCCTTAGGTCTAGCAGTTCCCACGGGATCTGCATTAGGACCAGACACAAATCTCTCTCTGACCCGTGAGGTACCTACGTCCTCATGAACCTCGTCCATATGAACCGTTCTAGGTCCGTCTCGACCTCCTCTGCCTCTGCCTTTGAATCATGGAGCCATGCTGATCTGTCATTGTTGAAGAATAATAATAATAGATCAGTATTAATTGTAAAGACAATCATGCCCTTAGTCCTAAGATTATGAACCTAGAGCCAGACTTTGATACCAATTGTGGCGACCTGACTTTTCCAATCCTTAAGGTATAGGAAAGGCTGGTTCATCAATTTATTGATTTCTCAATAAGTCGTAATTCAAACAAAAGTAGGCCGTATAAGCATAGTTCTAAACAGAAGCATAGCTAATAAAAGCAAGGACAAAAGCTCATACAAAATATATCACCAAGGGGAACCAGAAAGAACTACCTATGATCGCCAATCCAACACCTAAAATAATGGTTCCCAATGATGGTTCCTCAAGTGATATCGAAAATGACAAAACAATGGCCTATAGTTCAAAAATAATTAAAAACAAAAGTATAAAAAACTCAAATCGGAAAGAACTCCTCAATCGGGTCTCTAATTCCTCCTCAGGAATGTAGTCAGAGTCCTTCAGATCAAGATCGTCTGATCCTAAGTCAGTCTCAGCACCTGTGACGTATAGTCGGCGTGAGCTAACATCGGAGCTCAATGGAGGAAACTTTGTCTATTTACATTTTATCATGAGTAAAAGTTTTTCAATGATAAAAATTAGATCAGTTATGGTTTTCAAAAGATGCCTTGTCGACTAAATTCCAATTCTAGAATAGTAAGCCAAACGATGATTCAATAGATCTGATGTTCTGATATTTTCAAATTTCTGAATTAGGCATGCTTCTTATCTTAAAATTATAACTTAATTATATCTCCCAAATTACATATAGCATGAGAGCACGAGTATCACCCATGAGAAACCCCTCGACCATAAATGGTTCATGAACCCTTTTTCGAAAAGAGCAATAAGCCCCTACCAAATGAGTGAAACTTGCGCAAGGCAGAATTACCGTCAAAACGGTTAATATAATCTAGGGTTTCGTTCGTATGTACCTCAAATCGAATGCAAATGCTAAACATATCAGAATTTCTGTATATAATACATTTTTGGATTTTTAGGAGTTCTAATACAAAAATTCACATTCGAAGATGAGGTTCGGAATTTCCAAAAGTTTTGAGTTCTTATGTATGTCACAGTTCAAAGTTCTTATTCATGCTGTATTTAACAAAATTTCAATGTTTATGCTTTAAACAAAACTAACCAATACTTAGAATAGAATGCAAATTAGGTTTAGGGTTCCCCTACCTCAACTCGAATCGGTCAAAAAATCACACCAAAAAAAAGTCCTCACAATGGACTCTTATCACAAACCTACAATGATTAACACCACAATGTGTTAAGAAGGTCCAAAAGTCAAACCCAAACGCTCCCCATAAAATTTCCAAGAATTTTACAAAGTCTAGAAAACAGAGCAAAATTCGATCATCGAATTCCAAATTCGATGGTTTAAATTTAAAAATTCTCAATTTCCCAAAAATGCATCGAGCTTAACAAATTTTCTCCAAGTCTGTGGTGTCCGAATTTTTGTTCTTCTGACTTAATTTTTCATTCCAAAACACCAATCTGTTTATCTTTTCCAGATGCACCTTTTTTTTTACCTAACTAATCTTGGCATAATTAACTTACTCAAAGAAGTTTAAAGAGCCTACCTTTCAAGGTCTACTCCTAGCTTCCGTAGATCTAATCTCAAGCACAGGATTAATCCGCAAGCCTCAAGTAGTTGAACTCCAATCCAGTCCATCTGTAACCTTGCTGTTAGAGCAGAGGTTGCCCAGATTAATTTGTCCACTCTCCCCTAGCCTACCTTCCAAATATATCCAACAATTCCGAAGCTAAGCACAAGATTTTTCAATGGCTAAGATGGGGAGAGGGATTTTCAATCACTAGGGATCTAGGATCTAAGCAAGGCAGCAAAGGTTGTAGGGAGTGCAAGAATTTAGGTTCTCACGTGAGGAAGAAGATGTAACTTCTCCTCACTCCTCACTATTTATAACCTAAATCTCATCTCCAAAATATCATGATATTTCACCAAAATATCATGATATTTATGTTTAAAATTCTATCCACTTAACATGCATATATTTTCGGTGTTAAGCGCATATGCATGACTTAGCGTATGAGTTACTAATTATTTGACTTCTCAAGGTCCAAAACGAAAATCCTTTGGTCATATTTCATCTCAAACCCTAACTTACCTAAATAAACCGGATTCGTCCCGTAAATTTTTCGGGCATGCTTATCGAGGTAATTGAAATCAGGTCCAAAATATCTGGGATATTACACAAATAATTGGCCCAATCAGTCGGCCCAACTAGCCGGCCCAATTAGTCTGCTCAAATAGTCGACCCAATTAGTTGGCCCAATTAGTCGGCTCAAATGGTCGGCCCACATAACCCAAGCAACTTTTAATCATTAATAACTTTTATTGTTCATAGAAAATTTGCCTCTATGTTGCACACGTTCACAGTGTGTCGTATGCCTTGCCAAATACGTATATTTGGTTGGGTGTCACGGGACAGGTTGGGTTATTGGGCTCGATATAGACACCCCTATTTTACCCTCTCAGAATATACAAACCTGTTCGGTCATCCTTTGACCTTGCCCACGACTTTTAGAAGGGACTTACCTTCTTTGAAAGCCTTAAAACTCCAATACGGGGACTATATACTGAAACAATAGTATACGGCTGAACACAGGCTGAAACAATAGCTTTGTGGCTCAGATCCCACGACCCCAATACAGTGACCATGCACTGAAACATTAGTACATGGTTGAGACACGACTGAAACAATAGCTCCGCGGCTCGGACCCGACCTAAACCCAGGTAGATCCAGAATTACTCACCCTGTACAGAGTGTGCAATTCAATTGCACACACGACTTATGGCGCGCAATTGGTCGCCTGTGGACTGCCTTAGGACTGGATTACGCGCCCTATCAGACAAACACAATCAGATTGCAAGCTTCACCACCAGCATGCAATTAGTCCACTTCGAACTATTCCTTAACCTTCTAGAAATCGCCTCAGACGCGATTGCACACCCTATCTAGCGCGCAATCGGATTATGCGTGTCTCCACCAGTGCGTAATCGGTTCCTAAGTCAACCCTATCTCTAACTCCCTAGACCGCATGAAATCTCCTATTAAGTGCGTGCATTCAGCCGCTTAATTGATTGAGCACACTACACAGGGCGTGCAATTAGTCCAGTTAGACTAGGACTGAAATACCTGGCTGAGCCAGTCAGCTGGCCACTCACTGAGTCCGTGACCGACTCAAAGTGATTAAGCGCCTGCTACAAGGCACACATTTCAATTAAGCGCATTAGGTAGGGTGCGTAATTGAAATTCACCGACTAATTGAGTGCCCTCCACAGGGCACGCAATTAGCCAAATACCTATAAATAGGACCCACCACTTCATTCCAAAACATGCAATTTTTTCCTCTCTTCCAAGCTTAGGGATTTCGAGATTCTCACTTCGGCATCCAACTTCAGGTAACCTTTTAGTTTTTAGTTCTTAAATTTATAGTTTCCAATTTTCAATTCTAATTTCTAATTCTTAGCTTTTAGGTTCTAGTTCTTAATTCTAGCCTTATTTCTTAATTTTTATTCTATTCATCCTAGTTCTTAATTCTTAAGTTCTAGATTTCAGTCCTTAGCGCCTAGTCTAGAGCTAATTAGGTCTCCCCAATCTTTTCTCAATTGTTAATCCCATCAATTTTATGTTTGACTTATTTTGAAGTCTCAAACAAAGATGCATTGGTGCAAAATTGGTTGCGTTTGTAAGCTTATCGAAGTAGCTTTCCAACGAGTCAAAAATAATTCAAACAAGTATTGAATAAGTTATGGTCGGGTTTTGAAGTCGCGCAAAAGTGGCATTTTTCACAACTCCTAGTTGAATTAGGATTAGTCTCTTTATTATATTATTTTATAGCATAGGATTCATTTCTTTTATTAGAATGAGGATCAGTTCTTTTATCGTTCAAGGACTTTACTTTATTATTTTAGAAGAACTAGGAATTAGAGTTACACTAGGACTTCTAATAAAAACCTATAAATCGACCTTTACCCCAAGCCATTCAATACACAATTCCCTCTATACAATTTTCTTCTTCATAATTTTCTTCTGCACAATTTACACGATTCTTACACATAATTTTAGCATCTAACAATCGAATTTTCGAGTTCCCTCTGCAACGCTTGGATTCAGGTAATTCCTTAGTTCTTAAGTTTCCGGTTCTAGTTCTTAGGTTCTAGAGCTAGTTCCTCTTTTATTTTTTTAATTCTAATTCTAGATTTAAGTTCTAGACCTCTAGTTCTTAAATTCTAGATCTTAGATCTTAGATTTTAATCTAAATTTTTAGTTGTCTGATCCTAGTTCTTAGTTTCTAGGACCAATCCTTAATTTCAGTCTTCAATTCAGTCTTAAAATTTCAATTTTAGTTATAAATCTCTAGTTTATCAATTTTGACGTTCTAGTTCCTAAATTTAGTCCTAGAATTTTAGGTCTAATTTTTAACTTGATTCTCAAAATCCCCGATTTTCGATCTCTAAATCCATAATTCATAAATTCATAATCAGTTTTTCAATCTATATTATTTTCAAAGTAAACCCTAGACAATCGATTTGCCCAAGGGAGCTTACGGAGGGTACCTGGGAACGAGGCCAATCCTCCTTAGCATAGCGAGCCAAACCCCTTTTTTTCTTTTTTTAGATTTTCAGTAAAATTAGTATATTTATTTTAATAGAATTAGTATATTTACTTTAATTAGAATTTTAATAGAATTAGAATTTTTTAATTAGTTAGAGTAAAATTAGCATATTTGCATTCCTAGTACAAATAGGAGACCTTTTTAATTAGACTCCTAGTAGGATTAGGAGTCCAAGTTAATTAAAATCCCAGTAGGAATAGGAAAATCAAACTAGTTACACTAAAGGCAACCCACAGCTGCTGACGTCGGCTGGTCGGCGATTCAGTAAAGGAGTTCAACTTGCAAGCACCCGCTCCCCTTAACGCATGATCAGTGACGTGTTGCAGCGTCGATAAATATCTGCAACTGACGATCGCATCATCCATGTATTCTCCATTTAATATTCGTCTCTTTAACTTCAACAATTTAATATTTCCTAATTTATTACTCCATCATCGCCTTTGTCAGAGTCCACTTAGACCGAATTGGGCCACTCTTTCCGAGAGACCGAAAGAAATCCAGAAAAAGCTCATACCAACACTCGGGTCCACTCTCAGTTCGAGTTGAAATTTGGGTTGGGGCCCAAGTTCAAGCATTGAGCTTTGGTTCACGTGCAACCTGCACAAACATGCTTACGCACTTCACAGGGTAAGGGTTGGGATTTAATGTGCTTGGTACGTAACTCTAATTATAACCAGTGGGGTTTCAAGATCACGTTACATAGGTCAAATATTTGACTTGGGTCAAATCAGTCAAAAGGTCGCATTCTCGTCAAAGGTCAACGATTCATCGTTTTCAAAAATTTCGAGTCATTACAATTCTCAAGGAAATTATATCAATGAGAAAGAAGATATTAGAATTATAGTTATGGAGGGATTTCATAAATTGTGAAAATTTTCAAAATATTCCCAAGTTGATATCTTTATGGCATGACTTCCTACTCACGTACCCCACGAAAAATGAAATATTGGAGACTGTCAAATCTATGAATTGAGATAGTGCTCCTGGGCCGGGCGGTATACTGGCGCTTTCTTCGTAGTGAGCATCAAGGGAGATCATCCAGAAATTCCTTACTGAGGGCCAAATTCCAAAATCAGTTAACTCTACATTGATTGCTCTCATTCGGAAAGTTTAGGTACCCAAAGTTTTCTCTGAATTTGCTTCATAAATTTATACAATTTTTTTCCATCATTTTTTTTACGATCATTTCTAGGGAGCAAGCTACTTTTGTGAAAAGTCATAAGATTTATTATAATATTATGCCTTCACATGAGTAGATATTGACAAGAAAATGATGGTGATGGTGGTGGTGGTGGGGGTGGGGGGAACTTGGCTTTAAAAATTGATATTCTGAAGTGAATGATCGGCTTGAATGAGATTTTCTATTTTAAGTTCTTAATCGATTTGGTTTCTCGAGGATGTTTTGGTCAAAACTTTGAATTCACATATTGAAATTTACAATATTTTAAATCAAATTAAAAGGTGACTCGAATGTCATCGAATGAGTGATTTTATATTTTTGTTGACTAGAAATTAAGAAGAAATTATTCTGGAAACGTATGTTAAGTTCTGAGCATGAAAATTTTGAAACTTAAGTGGGTAAGAAATTTATATTAATTATTTGATATAAATAGCATCCTCCAAAAAAGATGCGTATGAGTATATAATCACTTGGTTAGTCATTAAATTTACAAAACATGAGGCAAATCCGCAGTATTTACTATCAAAGTTTAAGTTTAAAACAAAATAGTTAGCATTAACTATTTAGTTTACATCTCATTGCCGAATAAACCAAATGGAAATGAGAAATGAGTCGATGTACCTCAATTCTTGATGCACTTAAGAAATGAACGAATCAAATAACATAGTGCGACCTATGTTTGTGTTGCTCATGAAGTTTTGAAGTTTAAAAAAAAATAAAAATAGGGTTTTTATTGCAAGCGTAAATATTTCAATGCAACCAATCACGATTGGGGTGGATGTGCTTGAAATTTCATGGGCTGCAAAAAAAGCCAATGACAAGGCAGTCTGCACGATTTTATTGTTTATATATCATTATGCCTGTTGGAAAAATGGATGTTTCAACTGATATATACTTGGGCAATAAGGTCATATCTCTTGAGAATTTCTACGTTTTTTTAGGAACTCGTTTTTTTAAGAAACATAAAAAAGGTCGTTTATATAGAAAAACAAGTAAAACAAGTATTTTCCATTTAAAACACGTTTTGTACATTTTTTTTTTATATAAAATTCCATTTTATTAGAAAAAAAGTTTAACTAATTGTAATTTTTAAATTTATTAAATTTTAATATGTTCTTTTTATATAAAATGCAACCATAAATGTTTCAATGCAACTAAGGTGTTGGATCGATGTGGCTGAAATATTTACGGGTTACAAATAAAGCCACCGATAAGGTGGTTAGTGACCGATTTTATTCCGTAGATGTCATCATACCTCTTTTGGAAATTAGATATTTAACTAATTATATGTACTCATAAGGTCATTTCTCTTCAGAAATTGGCTACTTTTTTGTGAGATTATCTTGAGATCTTTGAGAGTAGTTAGATGGGTAAATTAATTATGTTGGGGTGAGAAAAACACCATTTTCAAAAATAAATAAATTATGTTGGGGTGAGTAGAGGTTGGCATCCATGTGTGGACTATTGAGGGTCTCATTAATTAGATAATGGTCAAAGAGCGGGTCATAAGCAATCTAGTCTTCATACTACACTCGCATGGCCAAATATATAAATAGGTAACTGCATGTTGGCAATATCTAACCAGGCAATCCCCTAAACAATAGGTGATCCAATTATGGGGCCTCTACTCTTTAGGTAACAAGTGTGAGGGGACATCATCTATAAATAAGAGACCCCCTTTTTTTACTTTTGATCATGCCTTGGCAAGTAGTTTTAATTTGAATCCAGTGTTTGATTCAAATTTGGTCACCTATACATATAAGAAAAAATCAAATATGGCTTCTCATGCCAATATTAAAGCTATTCTTTCATTATTTTTCCTTCTATTCACTGCAAAATCTAGGGCACAGGTTTTCGATGTAACAAAGTTTGGTGCAAGGGGGGATGGGAGAGATAACCGTGGGGTGAGTAATTTGCAATTATTGGCCTTAGCCTAGCATGCACAACAGAATTTTCCATGAGCGTATTATAGACCCCTAAAGCTTTGCGCTTATTTGAAAGTGTTTTATCAGTTTGGCATGGCATGATTATCTCTTACCTCTTTTTCAAAGAGGTACCATTGATGCATGCCACATAGTAGACTTTTTTTTTTTTTTTTGAAATTTACATAGTTAGCCTTTTACCAACCCTAATCACGCAAACCATTCATTCGTGAAAAATTAAATGGTTTCATTGTTCACAATATATGGGATGGATATGTTAACCACGCCTACTCTCTCTCTCTCTCTCTCTCTCTCTCTCTCTCTCTCTTTTGTAGGCTTTCTTAAAAGCTTGGAAGGCTGCATGTGCTTTCAGAGGGACCTCAACCTTCGTGATCCCCCAAGGGACCTTCATCGTTGGCCCGGTCCTCTTCAAGGGTCCCTGCTACGGCGTAACCACTCTAAATTTTCAAATCAAGGGGACTGTGAAGGCCGTACCGAAACTCAGTGGCTCACTTTTGAAGACGTGAACAATTTGGTGCTAGGAGGAGGTGGAACCGTCGACGGACAGGGTGCAGCTTCCTGGCCTCTCAGTAAATGTCCTGGTCATACACTGTGCAATCCACTCCCTGCTGTAAGTTTAAAAAGGATCACTCTACATTATATTCTACATCTCACCTAGGGTTGCAAATGGGTTGGGCCTGCTCAGTTCAAGAAGAGTCAATTTGTTAATTGTTAAAAAAGGCTTGGGCGTGGTGTAGCAAATCTTTTCATAAATGGGTTGGGTGCAGCTCAAGGTTCACGGGAAGTAATGTAAATGTCGAGCTAGACCCAACTCATTGGCGCCCGTTTTCACCCCCTAGGAAGTAAGTGAGGATTAAACTAACGAGAGGTGTATTTGATGCTATTTATGTAGTCTCTTAAGTTCGCCAACGTCAATAATGCCCAGATTAGCGCACTACATCTCTTGAATGCAATGGGTGTTCATACTGTCTTTCTTCTATGCAAAGACATAAAAATGCATGATCTCACAATCACAGCACCTGAAGACAGCCCTAACACCGATGGAATCCACATCGAAGATACTAAAGGATTTGAGATCACTAGAGTATACATTGGCACAGGCGACGATTGTATCTCAATTGGACAAGGTACCAATACCCTTTCTGCGACCAACGTCAATTGCGGTCCGGGCCATGGCATCAGGTAGTTGCTCGATTCTTTTTGTATATATTTTTTTCAGTATGACATTCATTTCCTAATGTTTAAGTCCACCAATGACTGAGTGTCACGACTGGCTAGCCCCTTCCTTGCTAGATGGCTTGGATCGTTCCTAGTTTGTGTTAAGCTGTCATATATCACTGGTTGGAGTAAAAGATGGTCGTCGCGGCCTAACATTAGGTTAAGTTCCGTCAAAACTTTTAGGCTCGAATAAAATCAGCCTGCTTAATGGTTTAATTTGGACCAAATCTGGCACTATCACACTTACCTTTCATTTTTATTTTCTAAAATCACTAATCAGCCGCATCAAATATTAGAAAAATGAAAAATATACATTGTAATGAAGCTTCTATGATTCTAATCTTACAGTGTGGGTAGCCTTGGAAAGCATGCCAATGAACACGATGTGGCGAATATTTATGTGAAAGGTGGAACGATCACCAAGACGATGAACGGTGTTAGAATCAAGACATGGGCTGGATCACCTCCAAGCCGAGCTTATAACATAACTTTTGACGGTGTCACGATGAATGATGTCTCCAATCCCATCCTTATAGATCAAAAATACTGCCCTCTGACCTCTTGCTCAAGCGCAGTAAGTTTTAACCAATTTAAGTATCATATTGAGAATTCGACCCGTCTTTGGATTTATTATAGATCTTCTAATCACCCTATTTCAGAATCAGTTAGCTTATTCACATCAATGATTAATGTACCATTTTATAATAAATTTTCGTGTTTTTGTTTGTGACTATTGAGTATAGCCATCACGTGTGAAGATCAACGACGTCCATTTCAAAAGCATTAAGGGCACCTCCGCTTCACCGGTTGCAGTCAATATCATTTGTAGCTCAGCTTCTCAATGTCAAAATGTGCGGTTAACTAACATCAATTTGCCGTTCATGAACAACACTTTTACAACAAAGTCCTCATGCATAAATGTAGCTGGTGGGGTAATACATGCTGGAGTACAGGTCCCTCCGGGTTGCCGCTAAATAGACATATATTAATTATGACCCTCAACTCTGATTTTTCCCTGACCAATTTGAGGGCGCGATGCAGTCTGGTTTAACCATCAGTTTTGTTTGAGAGAAAATGTCTTTATTTCAAAGGCCAATTTTTGTAATCTATAATTAATTATGAATACAGGTATCTAAAATTCTCATTAAAGGGATCAGTGTCTCAGCTTTCCATCGGATTAATTGGGTAAAATGATCATCATATGTTTAATATTCTACACATGTTTGATGGCTACCTATACGAAATCAGAAAAAGTGAGATCCCATCACTTCTTTTTTTGAGAGAGTTTGCCCTGTTTTGCAAAGTTGCATCTGAAAAACATTTTTTACAGGAAGTTGCATCGGATTAGTTAGAGAAACTTGTTTGAAATATGACGCAAGTCTTACAGAAATAGGTGTTTCTTGCTTCTGAAAATGGTGTTTTAGAGAAGCAGCCCAAAGCTACTTCTCGAATATGGCTTCATTAAAAGAAGAAAATGACAATGTTGCTTCTCTAAAACAACACATCATGTTGCTTCTCCCACAACATTTTTCCCTTAAAAAGTGGTTTTTGGAGAAGGGTTGCAAAATAGGGCCTTAGTTTGCTATACCTGACCCATTAATTCTCTTTACAATTTTCAAACCCACGAAATGTAAGGAAAAAAACCACACGGCCAACATGTAGAGAAAATTCAATTTATGATTGCATAAAAATAAAATGCACCAATTGATGAAGGGTACACCAACATAATTTTCCAAGGCACCTAAGTCCAAATACATTGATTGCTGCGCATCATATGATGGAGATCATGTTTCCCTCCAATATTCCATTCAAGGGATCTTGAGATTATGCTGCACCTATCAGAGAGTTGGTTTTCAATCACACGTGACACTGATCCAAAAATCGTAGCCCTAAAGTTAAGTTTGAGCGTGATGGGTCCCATATGATTCTAGGGCTACCTTTTCTGGATAGAATCTGAAACGGACTGTCTGATAAGTGCGCCATGATCTCAAGTTCCCTTGGGTGAAAGATCGCAATGAAATTGATCTCCAATTTAAGGTACGCAGCAATGCCCTGGAATTATAGCTACCCTTTCATGAAAAGCCTAAAAGCAGGAAATCACCGAATGATTTTGGCCTCTTAATTGGCCCGTTATCGTATACCAAATCTTCCCTAAAACTAGATGTGCCACTTCAACACCAACATTGGTTAAGGTCATTATTTTATGAAATTTCAAGCACAAATTAAGTCCATGTGCACACTAATTAATAAAAAACATCACATCAAATTAATGAAATTATTAGTGACACAACAACCAATACTATTCCCACATCAATCAATAGAAGCAACTTTCTTGAGATGGTGTCTAATGAGTAAATTATGGTGTGGAACTAAAAGAAAGAGTGAGTTTTCGTGAATGAAATCATTGAATCTGTCAATAGTTCATAGGGCCATCAGATAACTAGATTCATGATAACACTCACACACACATATAACATATATATATATATATATATATATATATATATATATATATATAAGAACTAGAGTGTGACGACCCGACTTTTCCAATCCCTAAGGTATAGGAAAGGCCGGTTCATCAACTTATTGATTTCTCAATAAGCCGTAACAAACAGAAGCCGACAACATAACAAAGATCTAAAGACAGAGGCAAAACATATATTAATGAAAAAAACAAAAGCTTCTTATAACAAAATTAATATCTATCACTGTGAGGAACCAAGAATAACCACCGGTGATGGCCAAATCCGATTACCTAAAATAGTGGTTCACAATAATGGTTCCTCGAGTGATATCAAAAGAACCAAAATAATGGCCTAGGGCCCAATATTCATAAATATTCAGACAAAAGTATCAAAAAAATAAAGGATCTAAGATCAAGGGAAAAACTCCTCAGCTGGTATGTCCAATTCCTCCTCGGGAATATAATCGGAGTCCTTCAGATCCTCTGACCTAAGGTCAGTCTCAGCACCTGTGACGTATAGTCGAGGGTGTGCTAACAACCAAGCCCAATACTGGAAACAGATCTATTTGCATTTCATTATAAGTAAGGTTTTCAAAAGACAGAAATTGGATCAAATATGGTTTTCAAATGATACTTTACAAACTAAATTTCCAGTTCTAATCCTGAGTCAAAACTGATAACATAATTTTGATGTGTTCGAAAATCTTCTGATTTAGCATGCTTCTTGTCTTAAATTTATAACTTAATTTTATCTCCCAAATTTCCTTTAGCATGAGAGCGAACTACGTAACCGATGGGAAACCCTACTGACCATCGTCGTTCATGAACTCATTTCTAAAGTGCAACAAGCCGCTACGCTATGAGGGAAACTTGCGCCAATGTAATACCGTCAACACTGTTGGTAGAATCTTGGGCATCGTACTTATGAACCCAAATTCGGATGCAAATGCTAACATATATCATTGCTTATTATTCATAACATAATACTGATTTTCCGAAGTTCTGATTCAAAGTTCTGATTCAAAGATTTAACTGAGGTTCTGAGGTTCAAATTTCAAAGTTCTTAGTTATTACAAAGTTTTCAAATTTCCAGATTTGTGTCATATATTCTGAGTTTTATTCATGCTGTGAATAACAGAATTCCAAAATTTATGCTTCTTAAAAGAGATAGTCAAAACAGTTTATGCTTATAATTTGATGCAAATAACAAATAGGGTTCCCCTACCTCAACAAAGAATATTCAAAATCATGCACAAGCAGTCCTCACCAAGGACTCCCAATAGTCAAACCTACATATATTAACACTCTCAGTATTAATATAGAACCAAAAATCAAACCAAAAGCTTGCTGAAAAAAAAATCAGACAAAAATTTCAAATGCCAGAAACAGGGCAGAATTCGACCGTCAAATTCAAATTCGTGGGTCGAATTCAAAATTTGATGGTCGAATTCAATTTCGACCCTCGAATTTCAAAAGACTCATCAGACACAAAAATCAGAAAATCGACCCTCGATTTTCAATTCGATGGTCGATTTCCAAATTCAACCCTCGAATTGGAAATCGACCCTCGATTTCCAAAATTTGTTTCAGGCTCTAAAAAACACATTTCGACTGTCGATTTTCAAATCGATGGTCGATTTTCAAATTCGACCCTCGATTTGAAAATCGACCCTCAAATTTCTCTGGTTCTGTGGCTGTTAACTTTTCATGTCTGAAACTTTTTCTCTCTTATTCATCCACAGCCATCTGATCTTCTTTAAATACAAAACATGCTACTCTAAACAAAACATAATTTAAAGGACACAAGGAGGTTTTAAAAGCCTACCTCTTGTCGCTTAATCCATTGATCCCGTGGCACCAATACACGCACCGGAACAATTCTCCAAGCTCAATGGTTTAAAACTTCAAATCAGCCTATCATAAACCTTCCTCCACTGCACAGATCCTTATCAACATAGTGGCACTCTCTCCTTTATCCTTCTCTTCCACTAGCTCAAACCGATCCGATTTTAAGCACAAGGCTACTTAATGGTGGAGATGGGAAGAGGAGCTCTCAAGCTTTCTAGATCTAGGATCAAATGAGGCAAGGCTTAAGGCTTAATTTCCAACGAGAGAGAGAAGTGTAACTTCTTTTGCAATTCTCTCTTATAACCAAAAGCCAAGTAAGGAAATATCTAGATTTTTATAATTTTACAACTTATCCACTTAAGTTGAAAAATTATCCGGTGTTAAACACAAACACCAATGCTATTGTGTGAGTCATCGATTACATGACTTGCACACCTCTCAAGACGAAATCCTTTGACCATTATTCTTATCATAGCCTTAGCTCATCAAAAATCTAAAAATATTCCACAATATTTTCCGGACACGCTTACCGAGGTAAACGAAAATAAGCCAAAATATCAGGGATATTACATTCACCCCTCCTTAGGAATTTTCGTCCGCGAAAATTGAATGCAACACACACCATACAACAAACGAGAAGGGAATCATGGGCCACCGTGTTTCGATCCCACAGGGCAAGCAAGTCAAGGGATGGGATCTGTAGTAACGTGGATATACTGCATGTGGCACAAAAAGGGCCATAGTGGATTGGATCCGTACATGGATGCCTACACCCCAAGGGTCACGTGCCGGGAGACCGATGCACAGTGACTCATGGAAGTAAGAAAGATAACACAAATCCACCATAGCAATAGAATAAGAAATACAAAACCACAGAGATAGCAACCCCATACTGATAACAAAACAACATAGATAACAAAAAGTACCCAAAGCAACTATAGACAAAACAAAACATATACAAAACTAAACAATCATAGTATCCAAAGCAAACCCGAAAACAGAAATATAAAAGATAACAAAAAGAAGGACCACCAGGTCCGAAATAATCCATGGAGTAAAGAAATACATACCCCCGAATATCAACAAAAGAAACCACAGCCCCACCCCTCAAAGTAACACTAAAAATCCCCCGCAGCAGATGGACTAGCCCGATCCGGATCAGCAGCCCGCTCACCAACACCGTTACCCGCATCCTCGCCAGCCGTAATAGGCATACTGGGACCATCGCCCGACGTCAAAGGGCGATAAACTGAGGCACGTATGTCAGCCATATACATAGTATAATCATCGGGGAACGCGTGCTGCATCAGATAAGAGAGAGCGCCGCCATGCACATCCAACTCCTGACGCATAGAGCTGGTATACTGTGTAAGCTCCTAGATTTGGTGGCTCATCGCGGTCATCTAGCGTGTAAACTCCGTGAGCGTAAGGATATCGCTCTGAGGGGGCTGAGTAGGCGTAGCTGTGTCAGGGGCAACATGAGTAGGGTCCTCATCGTCATCACCGACGTCCGCACCAGGAACAACTGCCTCTTTAAGAGTCTTCACAAGTCGACCGTAGGTTTGACCCCAATTGACAAGTTTATACATTTTCCGACCATCAGTTGATTTTGGCTCGGTAGGGGGGATGTCATACGCTGGGCCCGCTCGATAATTCTCGATCATTACCGAAATCAAAAGGGCATAAGGAATGCCCTTTTCGGTTTCTTCACATGTTTACCCATTTTCTCACGGGCCTTGATAATCCCCTTTAAAAAGACCTCAGGAGCACTAAACCATCGCTCCTTGTAGGCAGCAAATAAAATCTGTTGTAGGGGGCTGGTACGCTCGAATTTATGACCAAAGGGGTAAAGGGTGGTCTTAAAAATTTTATCCAATCTCCACATTGAATCAGGCAGGTGTGCGGACAATAGATTTTCCGGACCCATGACGTCCCTGCGTCATTTGGGTAATTACATCATGGAATTGGGGCGGTTTAGGGAAAGGAGGACCCAATCCCATGGTTTTAGAGTAATTTAAAGGGCAATGGAGTGCCACAGCCATATCATCGAGATCAAATGTGTAATCTCGCCCATCAATTTTTGTATAAATTTTCTTCCCGTCCTCGCGGCGCATATGCTAGTAAAACAGGTGCACGAGACAGGGATAAAAGTGGTCACTAAATGTTGTGCACAGGGAGGTCACCTGGGCTTTTTCAAGATATTTGCCCGCCCATTGTGTGGTTGTTTGTTGGTCAAACAACTCCTGGTGAAACACATACTCAGTGGTGAAGCCCTTGATGCTCCAAAATTCATTGGGCTGCTCTATAATTGAAGGGAACACAGGTGGTGTGGGCTGAGTGGTTGGTGGAGCCGACTGAGGTGGCTCCTCGGGTTGTGGGGCTGATTGTGTAGGGCGACTAGAGGAACCAGCTTTCGAAGCCGGCCTCTTGGATGTGGGGTTTCGAATTGGGGCTTGTTTCTTAGGCCCCATTGAACAATATATAACAGCTAACAGAAAATAGGAAGAAAAACTCCAAAATGAGTTAGCTTTGTGAGGGTTTACCTGTAGAAAGTGCCAAATCCAATTTCCAATGAGTGAAATCCAAGGCCCTTTGTGCAATCCAAGTGAAAATTCGCTTGAATCCAGCCAAAAAGATGAAGAACAGCCCCAAAAATCCAAAACCCTTGAAAACCCTAAGTAGGGTCCATTCCATGGGTCCAAATCGACCTCCTTAGAGCCCAGTTCAGTGTAATTATGGAATGTGACAGTTTTGGCATCAAATAGAGCCGATTTTAACTTAGAAAAACAACTAAATGAATTAGCTATAAAAGGCCGTATTAATTCCACTAGCAATTTTGGGAGTAACATCCTTGGTTTTGGTCAAAGGTCCAAAATTTTCCGGTTTTCCACAAAGTAGGTACGTTTAAACAGGCACTATTTAATGTAGATTGGACAGCCAAAATTTTACTCGCCAAAAGTGATATATAAATGTAAAACCAATAATTACATAAAAATTCGAAGTATCATACAGTCCACACAAAGTCTCAAAATTTAAGCAAAAAGGCTCGGAAATTGGTCTCGGAGCTCAGCTTCACACTCCCAAGTGGCTTCCTCCGATGTATGATTCTACCATTGCACGAGAACCAAAGGAATCCTTTTAGTGCGTAGGATCTGCTCCTTGCGATCCAAAATATGAATCGAGTCCTCGATCACCTGCAAACTATCCTGAAGCTCGATGGGTTGGTAATCAAGCACGTGAGTCGGGTCACGAATGTATCAACGCAGCATCGACACATGGAAAACATTGTGCATGCTAGATAATTGCGGCGATAGCGCCACACGATATGCAACTTCTCCGACTCGGCCTAATATCTCAAAAGGCCCAACGTATCGAGGACTCAGTTTCCCCCGTTTCCCGAATCGCATAACGCCCTTCGTAGGTGAAATCCGAATAAAGACATTCTCGTCGACCTAAAAAATCAATTATTAGTGTCAATCATCACATGGAATATATACCAAGTGAAAAATACACTTTAGTGCAATGAAACTACCTCAAAATCCACATGTCACCTCTTGAGATCGGCGTAGCTCTTCTGACGACTCTGAGCTACTCGTAGTCGGTCGTGAATCAACTGAACCGTCTCGGTAGTGCGCTCAACTACCTCAGGGCCAATAATCAGCTTCTCACCCACTTCTTCCCAGTTCAACGGCGATCTGCACCGTCGTCCATATAAAGCCTCGAGCGGAGCCATACCGATGCTAGCTTGAAAGCTATTGTTGTAGGTGAACTCGATCAGAGGCAAGTGTTAGTCCCATGACCCGTGAAAATCCAACATGTAAGCTCTCAGCATGTCCTCAATGATCTGGTTCACTCGCTCAGTCTGGCCATCCGTCTGTGGGTGAAACGCCGAACTAAAGTCAAGACGAGAACCCATTCCTTCCTGAAATCTCTGCCAAAAGTGTGAAGTAAACAACGGGTCTCGGTCAGACACAATACTAGCCGGTATCCCATGCAGTCTAACAATCTCCTTCAGGTATAACTCTGCAAGTCTACTGGCTATATACGTGGTATTGTATGGCAAGAAATGAGCAGACTTGGTTAGCCGTTCTACAATGACCCAAATGACACTGTTCTTCCTCAGTGTTTTCGGCAACCCGAGTATGAAATCCATTGAAATGGCTTCCCATTTCCACTCAGGCACAGGTAAAGGCTGTAATAGGCCTGCAGGATTCTGATGATCAACCTTAACCTGTTGATAAACCAAGCATCGCGATACGTACTCAGCGACGTCGCGTTTCAAACCTCGCCACCAGAAACTCTTCATCAAGTCCTGATACATCTTGGTGCTACCAGGATGTATGGCATACATGGATTTATTAGCCTCTTCCAGAATGGTGTCCCGAAGCTCTGTATTCGATGGTACACATACACGGTCGTGAAACAACAAGGTCCCATCTGCTCGTATGGAGAAATCCTTCTTGCTACCTTTCTCGACATCTCGTCTGATTGCCATCAGCTCATCATCAGTCATCTGAAGCTTCCTAATATTCTCAAAGAGCTTAGGACGTAGTACAAGGGTAGCCATCAATGCTCCCGAGCCTTTGACATCGAACCGTGAGCTGCCCAAAACCATATCTTCTAAAAGCTTCCATCTCTGAATCTGGCTAACAAGATGTGACAACTGTGCTGAAGACCTCCTACTAAGTGCATCAGCAACGACATTTGCCTTTCTCGGATGGTACTGAATCGAGCAATCGTAGTGCTTCAAGAACTCCATCCATCGTCATTGCCTTATATTCAAGTCCTTTTGAGTGAATAAGTACTTGAGACTCTTGTGATCAGTGAATATATCAAAGATCTCACCGTAGAGGTAATGTCTCCAGATCTTCAAGGCGAATATAGCTGCTGCTAGCTCTAAGTCATGCGTCGGATAGTTTTTTTCATGGTCCTTCAGCTGCCTAGAACCATAAGCAATGACCCGCTCATGTTGATTAAGCACACAGCCTAATCCGTCATAAGAAGCATCACTATACACTGCGAAACCTCTACTGCCAGAAGGTATAGCAAGTACTGGTGCCGTAGTCAAATGATGCTTCAGCTCCTGAAAGCTCTGCTCACACTGCTCTGTTCAATCGAACATCGCATTCTTTCTCGTGAGCTGCGTAAGTGGACCCGATATCTTCGAGAAACCATCGACAAATCGCTGATAGTATCCTGCCAAACCAAGGAAACTTCGGACCTCTGTAACTGTCGTAGGTTGTTCCCATGTCACCACAGAATCTATCTTTGTAGGATCCACTGAGATACCAGCTTCAGAGACTACGTGGCCCAAGAAACTGACCTGCTCAAGCCAAAACTCACACTTACTGAGTTTGGCATACAACTGATGGTCCCTGAGTGTGACAGCCCCGAACTTCTGTGCTCAGAAATCCGTGCCATCAGGATCATACACTGGATGATCCCTAGGACAAATCACACAATATCTGTATATAAAGCGGAATTATACAGATACAATCCCACAGCGGCAAGCAGAGTCATCTAATGAATCAATCTAAAAGTAAGAACAATAGAGAAATCTTCATTTATAAATGTAAAAAGTATACATTCTCAAAAAGGAACCAAAAAGAACCATCGGTGACAGACATCCATCACCCAAACAATGGTTCCCAATGATGGTTCCGATAGAATGTATAATAACACTATAAATAGAAATAAGATATATACAAAAATTAATACAAAAGTGGCCACCAGGCACACATAATCCAAGGTCTCCAACAAAACATACTATCCCAAAATGTCTAAGCTATACCCAGTCTATGGGTAAAAGTCGTCAGCTGGGGTATCCGTCTCCTCGTCCTCAACCTCAGCCTCAGGATCAGGCTGATAGTCTGGGTCGCTCTCAGAACCGGGAGCTACCGCCTCAGAACCTAAATGTTTTACAAAAACAGGGTGAGCTACATCCTAGCTCAATAGAAGAATTCCAAATAAAATTGCATTCTAATTGCATAACATGGTCATCAAAGAACAAAACTGAAATTATGCAACAGATGTATAAATCATGAGACATTTACCCAAAACAGTACGGAATTGATGAATACAACATATAATGACTTAGTGTAGTATACTTAAGTAACTCCCGTGAGTATAGCACGTGGTAGCCAGATTTGATCCGATGGATAAATCCCAACCATCGTCGTTCACATGAACAATTTTCGGAATTGCAACAATGCCCCACACAGGTTGCAATTGTGCGAGGATTACAAAGCAAATGCACAAGTGTGCTGAAGCGGATATACCGCCGAAGTCGGTGGGATTTTTTACTGAATATTTAAACCTCAAATCACATGCATACTTATCATACTTAATGAGAATTGATTTGGATGCGGATGTCAAATGTCGGATCAAGTATGCGAATAGAATGCTCATACATATGCTAAACATGCTTTTAAAAAGCAATTAAACTATCTTTGAGATGTGTATGACAGATATAAACCATGAGATCAAAAATAAATGCAATTTCGGTTGAATTCCCCTACCTCGGATCAAGTTCCTTCTAAGCAAATCCAAAGCTTTTTTCAAGGCATCTTAGTCTGATCCTAGACCATAAACATGTTACTCTAAGTGTTAGAGTGACAGATTGTGAACTGGCACAATGTCCAGTGGTTCTTACATATACATTTTCTAACTGTCTGAAAACAGGGTTTATTGATCGATCAATACCTTGTTGATCGATCAATGAACTCTTCATTGATCGATCAACACCCTTGTTGATCGATCACCAAAGCACAGCTGTTTGTATATATCATACACCATTGATCGATCACCATGTTGGTTGATCGATTTATTGGTTCTGTATTGATCGATCACCACCACTGTTGATCGATCAATACCCAGTCAATTGATCGATCAATACCTTGTTGATATTAGCTCAAAATTCCCCAACTCTCGCCATAATGTTTCCTTTATCGTTTATATAAATTGATCGATCACCACCACTTGATCGATCAATTTCATCTAGTGATCGATCAACACCACGTTGATCGATCAACAATGTCAATTTAGGTCATTAATGGAGTTCACCAACCAATTTTTTCTAACTTATTTTCTTCCAAAATTCACTAAAATCTTAACTATTCATATAAAACCTATATTTAGGGCATCCAATCGCCCATTTTTAAACAAGGAGCTCACCTCTATGTGGGCCCTTTGGGTTTGGCAAACACGATTTGAAGGGTTTTGGATCAAGCTCGAGTTTATTACTACAACTTCGAATAGGAATGAAGCTAAGCTCCGCTTCTATGCACAACATCAGCGTACCTTCCGGACTCAATGTGGACCGTCAGATTTGGCCCCTTCACACTCTATGTCAAACAAATATATAACCTAGGGTATTCTAACCTAGTTTTCTCAAAGAATCTACTCAATCTATAACCTAGTTGCGGATCTCAAGGGAGAGAAGGAGGAGAAGATGAAGGTTAACCATTCCAACCCTCTTCCTTCTCTTATAAGCTACCAACCCTGAAATATCTTAGATATTTGATTTGCTTCAAATTTGATTTTGTGAAACACCAACATGTCGTCTGGCGTAGTGTGTTTCAACATCGTACTCAACTCGGATCAAAAGCGAGTTTTCATACGTAAACTAACCTACTTATAGGCTAATACTATTTCCATTAATATTAATTTCAAAGTTTTAAATTTTCTGTCTCGATTTCCGTGCAGCACGACATATACATCGATGCTTAGTTTCGAGTTTAAATTTTACGGTCATTACATTATCCCCTTAGGAATTTTCGTCCTCGAAAATTGACTAAGCAGTGGGGCCACATGAGATGGGGTTCCGAACGAAAACCCACAGATGAACATACAGAGACAAAGATATAAAAGATGCAGTACAGAAGAAAATATAGAAAAACAGAATAAGATAACGATAGTTCCAAAAAGAAATAATATCAGATAAATAGAATAACAGGTAAATGAGTATGGGAATACCTGTGGGGACATCAGATGGTCCACTCGCGCCAGATGGTCCAGTCCCGGCGGGGACCGGCATGGTGGGCGGAGCAGGAACAGGAGTGTAAGTGCGAGGATCGACAACGTGCTCACGGGCATGCGCAATCATCGGGGTCGAAGTCGTCATGTATGCCTGCTGCATCAAGAGCTCTAACATGCCCTCGGCGTAGTCGAGCCGCCGATGAACCTGACGCTGAAACAGCTCAATCCCATCCAAGCGCTCATGTATGTGTTTGTTACCCTCGAGGACCGCAGCAAGCACGGTGTCAAGAGTAACGGTGGATGGGGCAGGGGCAGGGATAGGGGCAGCAGGTGCAGGTGTAGGGCGACGTGACGAAGAAGAACGCGGTGGTCGCCGTGATGGGGTAGCAGCAGGTCGAGGTAGCACCTCAGGCTGAGGTGGCTGATCAGATGGGGCCTCCCCCCCACTAGGAGCTGGTACATCAGGTGCTCCACCCTCAGGAATAACGGGCTCAGCAGCCTCGTCGTCACCCTCCTCCTCGGGGTCGGGTAGTCTCTTGACCAAAAGATTATAACTCTTGGTCCAGTCTTTTAGTTTAAAGACTTTGGTGTTGTTGGTTAAGCGTGGCTCATTAGGAGCCAAGCTATAGTGCTCGCGTAGAGCAACATATTGCTCCACCAGCTTTGTGATTAGGCGAGCATAGGGGATTTGTTTTGTGGCTCCCGCCTTCGCCTTTTCGGTCATAAGGTCGCGGGCGGTGATGATGCCCTCAATCACAACCTCGGCCATCGGATACCAACGATCCTCATAGGCCGAAAAGAGGGCCATCTGGACAACACCAGTCCGTGAGGACTTGTGCAAAAATGGAACGAGTTTACACTTGAAATAAGTATCAAGCATCCACAGTTTGTCGGGTAGTTGGGCCCTAGAAATGGATTGGCCCTTCCCATGCTTGCCGTTGGTCATCTTGGTGATGACATCAGCAAAAGGAACCTCTTTCTCATACGGTGGCGCCAAGCCACGCGTATCAAGGTGAGTGGTTGCACACTCTAGGGCAGCGGCAACATGGAACCGGTTGAATTTATATTCAAACCCGTCAATAGTAGTGACGAGTCGGTGTCGGGAATCCCCCCAACGAAGGTTTTGGAAAAAGAACCGCACTATGCGAGGGCAATAGTGATCATGGAACGGCTCAAGCAAGGGTTTTAACCCTAATTTTTGAAGGTAGCCCTTGGCCCAAGCCATTTCGGGGCGATCATCGTAGAGAGTAGGAATAAATCGATACTCGGGAAGAAAGGTTTTGGAAGCCCACCACTCTTTGGGGACTTCACGCTCAATGGGGGCCGGGATGGGTGGAACCATGGAATCGGTGCCATGGGTACGGTTGGTGGAGGAACGGGAATGGTGGGCGCACCGGGCACGGCCGAGATGTGGGTACCTTACGCGAAGGATTCTTCGTGCGAGGTCCCATGGTCAAGTCCTTAAAAAAAAATGAAAATAAGAATCGAAAGGAAGCGAACGAGGATTTTACCGGGTGAATGGAGCGATGTCCACGCGAATCAAGCCGGAGAAAGGATGGGAATGGCCGGAAGTGAGTCGGAAGGGAAGTTGAAAGGTCGGAGTGCAAAAGCCCCTTGCTCGTTCACGTGAATAGGATAGAGCAAATGACCGTTCAAAACCCCATTTTATAACACAAAAGTGTGTTGGTGATCGATCAATTCATTGGTGGTTGATCGATCACCACCACTAAAATTTTTTAAGTTCAAAAGTATTGAACCCGACCTGTTGATCGATCACCACATTCAATGTTGATCGATCAATGGTTCACTTGTTGATCGATCACCAACCTCCCTGTTGATCGATCAATAGACCTGTTGTAAAAATTTCTTGTTAAAATGGGACCGTTAAAATGACTTAACCGTAATGGAAAGATACCGGTACATGTACATCACATACATGACCCAAAATATGCGACAAATCGAGTCGATGAGATAAATCTAATCATCAAGTTATAATCACGATGATGAATTTAGAAACAAACTCAAAAGAAAATTCACCTTGCGCATTAAGTGAACAAGTGTATTCACCGGATCTCGTGAGATGTTCCCAAGTGGCTTCCGAAGCAGTATGATTCCGCCATTTGACAAGTACTAGCGGAATTAATTTGGTCCTCAAAACTTGATCCCGTTGATCCAAGATCTCTATCGGTTCTTCAACCATCGTTAGATCTTCTTGTAAATCAATCGGTTGAAAATCCAAGACATGTGTCGGATCATGCACGTAACGTCGCAGCATCGATACATGAAAAACATTATGCATGCTCGCCAACTGTGGTGGCAAAGCAATTTGATACGCAACCTCGCCAACCCGTCTGAGTACCTCAAAGGGGCCAATATACCGAGGACTCAACTTTCCTCATTTTCCGAAGCGCATGACACCCTTTGTTGGCGATATTTTTACAAACACATTGTCTCCAACCTGAAAACAAGTGTTAATTACCTAACTAATTACTTTAAACTAGAAAATCGTAACCTCGGGAATGCCTTAAAGGATACCTGAAACTCTACGTGTATCCGATGAAGATCGGCATAACTCTTTTGGCGACTTTGAGCAACCCTCAATCTTTCGCGGATCAACCGAACTGCCTCGGTTGTACTTTCCACGATATCAGGTCCCAAAATGAGCTTCTCACCGACTTCCTCCCAGTTCAATGGAGATCTACATCGACGTCCATACAAGGCTTCATAAGGCGCCATCCCGATACTCGACTGATAGCTGTTGTTGTAAGCGAACTCGATCAAAGATAGATGTTCATCCCATGAACCTTGAAAGTCCAACATACAAGCTCGCAACATATCTTCGATGATCTGGTTCACTCTCTCAGTCTGCCCATCTGTCTGAGGATGAAACGCTGAGCTGAACTCCAATTTAGTACCCATGCCTTCCTGGAATCGTCGCCAAAACTGCGAAGTATAAAGCGGATCTCTATCACATACTATACTGACTGGTATGCCGTGTAACCGAACTATCTCCTTCATGTACAGCTCTGCAAGCTTGCTAGCTGTAAACGTAGTGCGGTATGGCAAGAAGTGTGCAGATTTGGTCAACCTATCAACAATGACCCATATGGCATTGTTCTTCCTCAATGTGCTTGGCAACCCCAAGATGAAATCCATAGAAATGGCTTCCCATTTCCATTCTGGTACTGGTAGAGGTTGTAACAACCCGGCTGGATTTCGATGGTCTACTTTCACCTGTTGGCAGACCAAACATCGAGACACAAAATCTGCTACATCTTTCTTCAGTCCTCTCCACCAAAAAATACGCTTGAGATCTTGATACATCTTGGTACTCCCAGGATGTATAGCATACGTTGACTTATGTGCTTCTTCTAGAATAGTTTCCTTAAGATCTTTATCAGCTGGTATGCACATTCGATCTCGAAACAGTAAAGTACCATCATCCTTGATGGAGAAATCAGGTCGGATCCCATTGATCACATCCTTGCGAATGGCCATAAGCTCATCATCAATCATCTGGAGCCTACGCACGTTATCAAACAACGTGGGCCGTATCACTATTGTAGCCATCAATGCCCCTGAACCTTTGACGTCTATCAATGTATCACACAAGGCCAGGTCCTCAAGTAGATGCCACCTTTGTATTCTGGTGATAAGGTGTGACAACTGAGCAGAAGACTTTCTGCTCAGAGCATCTGCCACAACATTGGCCTTCCCAGGGTGATACTGGATGGAACAATCATAATCTTTCAAGAACTCCATCCATCTGTCAGCGCATATTTAAGTCATACGGGTAAACAAATACTTAAGGCTTTTGTGGTGGTGAAGATATCAAGCGTCTCACCGTACAAGTAGTGCCTCCAAATCTTCAAGGCAAAGATTACCTGACCAACTCTAAGTCATGAGTCGGATAATTCTTTTCATGCTCTTTCAAATTGTCTAGAGCCATAGCGATAACCTTCTTGTCTTGGTTGAGGACACAACCCAAACCACCATATGATGCGTCATCAGTAGATAGCAAAACCTCCTCTGCGGAAGGTATTGCCAACTTGGTGTCACGTAGTCGACGCGTCTTCAATTCTGAAGCTCTTCTCACATCGATCGGTCCAATCAAATCTAGCATTCTTCTTAGTGAGTAGAGTGGACACGATAGTCTAGAGAACCCCTCTGAACCGTCTGTAGTATCCGGCCAAACCAAGAAAACTACGGACCTCATTCTTGTCCTCTTTGTTTCCCGATTCACAATGGCTTCAATCTTAGCGGATCCTTTGTAATACCCTTTGCAGACGATATGACCCAAGAAACTAACTTGGTCAAGCCAAAACTCACACTTACTGAGCTTCGCATAAAGTTTGTGATCTCTGAGGGTCTGCAAGGTAACACATAGATGCTCTTCATGTTCCTCCTTTGTCTTGGAATAGACAAGGATGTCATCTACAAATACCACTACTGATGTGTCCAAGTGTGGTTTAAACACTCGGTTCATCAAGTCCATGAAAGACGCAGGTGCATTCGTCAATCCAAATGGCATAACAAGGAATTCATAGTCAACCGTCTTCTCAATGTCTTCAGCTCTGACTCGTAGTTGATGATAACCCGACCGCAAGTCGATCTTCGTAAAGAACCTCGCTCCTTGCAATTGATCAAACAGATCATCGATTCTAGGAAGCGGGTAACGATTCTTAATCGTCAACTTATTTAATCGCCGATAGTCGATGCTGGCGCATTGAACCATCCTTCTTCTTGACAAACAATACTGGTGCTCCCCAAGGAGACACACTAGGTCGCACAAAACCTTTGTCAAGTAGTTCTTGCAATTGCTCCTTTAGCTCTTGTAATTCTGCTGGAGCCATCCGATAGGGAGCCCTTGATCTTGGTTCGATGCAGGATTAGATTGATTACAAACTCCACCTCCCGATCTGGTGGTAGTCCCGGTAAATCCTCAGGAAATACATCAGCATACTCACATGCAATGGGAATATCGGATATCACATTAGTCTTCTCCCGTTGCTCTTGTAGGAAGGCTATATATCCACTGCATCCACTCTTCATCATCCTCTTCGCCCGAATAGCGGATATCAACGGAGCTACCTTAGACTTCACTCCGAAGAATCTAAAGGATCGCTCCTTTGGAGGACGGAAAACTACCATCTTCCGAAGACAATCCACACTTGCGTGGTAAGCAGATAGCCAGTCCATTCCCAAAATGATGTCAAATCCTTTCATATCTAACATAATCAAATCTGCCCGTGTCTCATGATCATCTACTGCCACTACCACAGATTTACACACAGTGAGTGCATTCACTGCACTACCCGTGGGGATCGACACTGTCAGGATAAAATCTAGTTGTTCTGGAGTGGCACTCAATTCTCTTGTAAATTGAGGCCGTACGAAAGAATGTGTGGAGCCTGGGTCTATCAGGGCTCATGCTCTATGAAAGCAAATATCGCAACTCCTATACAGTTTCAGTTCACCTACATACCAATATCAACATTACTATAACGTTTTAGATGTGTAGGTTTATGTGTACTATTATAATCAAAATAAATTAATTAACTTATATATTTCCAATTTTCCAGTTCATTATATCAACCAACACCATATCTCTTGAATTCTAATCATACCTTGAATGACGTCATTTGATGTCAGAGCATCGGTGGCGGTAACGGCATAAGCCCGACCTTGAACTACAGGTCGAGATGATCGCATCGTCGATACCAATCCGGACCGCTCCTTGCTGTCCCTTCCTTCTTCTGGGCAGTTCCTGATTAAATGGCCCATCTTGCCACACCTGAAGCATGCCCCTGTCTCTCTCCTGCAGTCCTCTGTCTTGTGTGGTTTCCCACACTTTGCACATATCACGGCCGGAGTGAAGAATGAGACTCTTGAAGGTCCCTGAGTCACTGAGGCCCCGCTACCAGAAGATCCAGCTGGTCGAAATGATCTGGAAGATGTAGGCGCTGCTGCTCTCTGATATGAACTCGGTCCTGAAGAAATCGCCGGTCGAGAGTGCGTAGGGTATCTCGGAGGTCTGGAAAATCTAGCCCTCTTGTTCTGCTCTGTATCCTGAGATTGCCCTTGGAATGGTCTTTCTCTCGCCTGCTTGTCCCTCCAAGAGAATTGCTTCTGGTTTTCTTCTTCAGCTATGAGTGCCTTGGCCATCACTCCTTCATATGTCTCCATTTCCCACATGGCGACATCCTTTTGTAAATTTTGTCTCAGTCCCAGCTGAAACTTTCTCGCTCTCATCAGCTCTGTAGCTACGTGCTGAGGTGCAAATCGAGCTAATCTATCGAACTCAGCTCCATAGTCCCTGACTGTCATTGCACCTTGCTTCAGCTCTATAAATTTCACCTCCCACTGATGCCTCACAATTTTAGGAAAGTATTTATTATAGAATACCTCCGTAAACTCCTCCCATGTCCAAGGAGTGTGAGGAAACTCTCTGTCTATTTTGTGACACCGACTTCCACCAAGGTCCGGCGTCACCATCCAGTTTGAAAGTGGCCCAACGCACTTTCTCTACGTCGCTGCACTGTAACACTTCAAACAGCTTTTCCATCTCTTCTATCCACCCTTCTGCCTCAATGGGATCCGTTTGACTTTGAGAAGTTAGGAGGTCTCATTCTCCTAAACTCATAAATCCACAGTGATGGGGTGGTCTAGTACTGTTGAGCTAAAGCAATTTGTCTGGCGGCGACGTTGGTAGCTAATGCTCCCAACACCTGCCCCATCCTCTCTTCATTTCTCTTTCTACCTCCACTGGGACCCAATGGAACCGCATTTGCTTGTGAGAGGAACTCCAAGCCCCTCGACGAGCCTATGACCACGGGCACATCCCTCGAGGAATCTCTCTCGACTGTTCTACCTCTGAGTGCCCTCCTCTCGAACTTAGGGCCCATCTTGGTGTCATTGTGAAAACAACAACATTGATCAGTACATATAGATTGTAAAAACAATCCGTTATGAACCCATAGTTCAACCTAAAGCCTAGGCTTTGATACCAACTGTGACAGCCCCGAACTTCTGTGCTCAGAAATCCGTGCCATCAGGATCATACACTGGATGATCCCTAGGACAAATCACACAATATCTGTATATAAAGCGGGATTATCTGGATACAATCCCATGACAAGCAGAGTCATCTAATGAATCAATCTAAAAGTAAGAACAATAGAGAAATCTTCATTTATAAATGTAAAAAGTATACATTCTCAAAAAGGAACCAAAAAGAACCATCGGTGACAGACATCCATCACCCAAACAATGGTTCCCAATGATGGTTCCGATAGAATGTATAATAACACTATAAATAGAAATAAGAGATATACAAAAATTAATACAAAAGTGGCCACCAGGCACACATAATCCAAGGTCTCCAACAAAACATACTATCCCAAAATGTCTAAGCTATACCCAGTCTATGGGTAAAAGTCGTCAGCTGGGGTGTCCGTCTCCTCGTCCTCAACCTCAGCCTCAGGATCAGGCTGATAGTCTGGGTCGCTCTCAGAACCGGGAGCTACCGCCTCAGAACCTAAATGTTTTACAAAAACAGGGTGAGCTACATCCTAGCTCAATAGAAGAATTCCAAATAAAATTGCATTCTAATTGCATAACATGGTCATCAAAGAACAAAACTGAAATTATGCAACAGATGTATAAATCATGAGACATTTACCCAAAACAGTACGGAATTGATGAATACAACATATAATGACTTAGTGTAGTATACTTAAGTAACTCCCGTGAGTATAGCACGTGGTAGCCAGATTTGGTCCGATGGATAAATCCCAACCATTGTCGTTCACATGAACAATTTTCGGAATTGCAACAATGCCCCACACCTGGAGTGCAATTGTGCCGAGGATTACAAAGCAAATGCACAAGTGTGCCTGAAACGGATATACCGCCGAGCCGGTGGGATTTTTACGGAATATTTAAACCTCAAATCACATGCATACTTATCATACTTAACAGAATTCAGATTTCGGATGCGGATGTCAAATGTCGGATCAAGTACAGAATAGAATGCTCATACATATGCTAAACATGCTTTTAAAACAGAATTAAACTATGCTGAGATGTGTATGACAGATATAAACCATGAGATCAAAAATAAATGCAATTTCGGTTGAATTCCCCTACCTCGGATCAAGTTCCTTCTAAGCAAATCCAAAGCTTTTGTCAAGGCATCTTAGTCTGATCCTAGACCATAAACATGTTACTCTAAGTGTTAGAGTGACAGATTGTGAACTGGCACAATGTCCAGTGGTTCTTACATATACATTTTCTAATGCAAAGCAGGGTTTATTGATCGATCAATACCTTGTTGATCGATCAATGAACTCTTCATTGATCGATCAACACCCTTGTTGATCGATCACCAAAGCACAGCTGTTTGTATATATCATACACCATTGATCGATCACCATGTTGGTTGATCGATCAATAGGTTCTGTATTGATCGATCACCACCACTGTTGATCGATCAATACCCAGTCAATTGATCGATCAATACCTTGTTGATCGTTCACCAATCAATCTCAAAATTCCCCAACTCTGCCATAACGTTTCCTTCTTTATATTTATAAATTGATCGATCACCACTGTTGATCGATCAATTTCATACTTAGTGATCGATCAACACCCTGTTGATCGATCAACAATGTCGAATTTTCAGTCATTAATGGAGTTCACCAACCAATTTTTTTTCTAACTTATTTTTCTTCCAAAAATTCACTAAAATCTTAACTATTCATATAAAACCTATATTTAGGGCATCCAACTGCCCATTTTTAAACAAGGGAGCTCACCTCTATGTGGGCCCTTTCGGGGTTTCGGCAAACACGATTTCGAAGGGTTTTGGATCAAGCTCTCGGAGTTTATTACAGCTACAACTCGAATAGGACGAAGCTAAGCTCCGCTTCTACGCACAGCATCAGCGTACCTTCCCAGACTCAATGTGGACCGTCGTATTTGGCCCCCTTCACACTCTATGTCAAACAAATATATAACCTAGGGTATTCCTAACCTAGTTTTCTCAAAGAATCTACTCAATCTATAACCTAGTTGCAGATCTCAAAGGGGAGAGAAGGAGGAGAAGATGAAGGTTAACCATTCCAACCCTCTTCCTTCTCTTATAAGCTACCAACTGAAATATCTTAGATATTTCAGTTGCTTCTCAAATTTGATTTCGGTGTGAAACACCAACATGTCGATACGGCGTAGTGTACCGTTTCAACATCGTACTCAACTCGGATCAAAACGAGTTTTCATACGTAAACTAACCTACTTATAGGCTAATACTAGTTCCATTAATATTAATTTCAAAGTTTTAAATTTTCTGTCTCGATTTCCGTGCCGGGCACGTACATCGATGCGGTTAGTTTCTGGTTCAAATTTTCTGGGTCATTACACTGAGTGTTTGAAGAGACATCTTCAGATGCTACACATGCTCCTCTCTAGTTTTCGAATTGATGAGGATGTCATCTACGAAAACTACCATAGATTTATCAAGATGTGGTTTGAACACTCTGTTCATTAGGTCCATGAAAGATCCAGGTGCATTCGTCAATCCAAACGGCATCACTAAAAACTCATAGTGGCCATAACATGTCCTAAACGCAGTTTTGGATATATCTTGTGCCTTGATCTTGAGCTGGTGATAGCCTGACCTCAGATCAATCTTCGAAAAGTACTTTGCACCTTGCAATTGATCGAACAAATCATCTATTCGCGAAAGAGGATAACGATTCTTAATCGTCATCTTGTTGAGCTGCCTATAATCGATACACAGACGCATCGATCCATCCTTCTTTTTCACAAAAAGAATCGATACACCCCAAGGAGAAACACTCGGTCGAATAAAGCCTTTGTCTAATAGCTCCTGAAGCTGTTCCTTGAGTTCCTTCAACTCAGTAGGCGCCATCCGATATGGAGCTTTAGATAACGGTTCTGTACCCGACGCTAGCTCAATCGCGAACTCAATCTCTCGATCAGGTGGTAATCCAGGTAAGTCCTCTGGAAAGACATCAGGATAATCACAGACCACCTTGATAAGAGCCAAGTCATTCTTCTTCTCTGTAGAATCTTACAAATAGGCCAGATACCCACTGCAACCATTCTTCATCATGCGCTCGGCTTTAATGGCTGAAACCAATGGCGCAACCTTTGATTTGACTCCACAGAATCGGAAGGATATTCGCTTTGGTGGTCAGAAGGTCACTATCTTCCATAGACTGTCCACGCTCGCGTGATAAGCTGCCAACCAATCCATTCCGAGAATGACGTCGAACCCTTCCATGCTCAACGTAATCATATCGGTCACTGTCTCGTGCTCATCAATCATCACGATGACTGACTGACATGCCGTATCAGTGCATACTGAACTTCCCGTAGGAATATTTACGTCCAAAATGAAAGCAAGGGGTTCGGGAGTAATACCCAACTTCTCTGAGAAGGGAGGAGTAATAAACGAGTGTGTAGACCCGGGGTCTATAAGTACTCGTGTTTCAATTTTACTCGTGTCGCCTTGACGACTCATCATAAGGGTACCTTTATTAAGAAGTTTGTTAATTATATGCAATGATTTCTATGTGATTTAACATAATACTTTAATGAATTCGAACATTTAAATAATAAAATCAATGCATAAATGACATCTCAATTTTTATGATACCTTGGATTACGTCATTCGACGTTTGAGCATCCTGGGCAGTTACCGCATAAGCTCGACCTTGAACTGTAGGTCGCGTTGACTTTTACGTAGAGACTGACGTAGTCTGTCCTTTCTCAACAGCAGGACAATCTTTGATCATATGACAAACTTGTCCACACCTGAAGCATCCTCCAGTGTTCCGTCGGCAATCCTCTGTCTTATGTGGTTTCCCACATCTTGCACACACTGGGGTAGAAACAGGAGTAACAACTGATCCTCGCACTGAACCCTGAGCCACAGAAGCTCCACTCGCAGTAGTGCTCCTGGCTCTGAAAGGTCGCCCTGGTGACGAACTCTGCGGTCTCTGATAGGAAGACGCCATCGTCCCAAGCAACAAATTGGTCTAGAATATGATGGCTGACTAGGGTCGGGAGGAGGTTTAGAGAACCTCGGCTTTTTGTTCACCTGCTCTGAAGCACTCTGCTGTCCCTGGCCAAACCGATTTTTATTTCCCTACTCTCGCCTCAAGTATTGTTTTTGAATGTCTTCCTCTGCAATGAGGGCCTTAGACATGACGCCCGCATACGTCTCCATTTCCCACATCGACACCCTCTCCTGAATATTTAGCCTCAAACCTCTCTGAAATTTTTGAGCTCTCATAAGCTCAGTGGCCACGTGTAGGGGTGCAAATCGGGAAAGTCTATCAAACTCTGCGCCATACTCGCGCATCGACATCTCATTCTGCTTTAGTTCAATAAATTGGACTTCCCACAGGTTACGTATGATCTTCGGAAAGTACTGATCATTGAACGTCTCCACGAACTCTGCCCAAGTCCATGGAGTATTGGGGTAGTCCTTCTCTCTCATCTGGGAAACAGACTTCCACCACGGGCTGGCCTCGCCCAAAAGTTTGAAAGATGCCCAGCGTACTTTCTCGACATCGGTACACTGCAACACTTCAAAAATTTTCTCGATCTCATCCAGCCATGCCTCAGCCTCCATAGGATCCGTCTGCCCTGAGAATGTAGGAGGTCTCATCCTCCTAAACTCTGCGAATCCTCCTGGCTGATGTCTGGATGCCAGCATCTCGGTCTGTCGGTCTATGGCAGCAGTCTGTTGAGCCATGTTGGTGGCCAAGGCTGACAACACCTGGTCAACATTTCCTCCGTCAGGTTTAGCAGCTCCCAAAGGATCTGCATTAAGGCCAGATACAGATCGCCCTCTGCCATATGAGGTGCCTACGCCCTCATCTATCTCCTCGATGCGAGCTATACGAGGTCCCTCTATACCTCGGCCTTTGCCTCTAAACCGTGGAGGCATGCTGATCTGTCATTGTTGAAAAACAATAACAAATGATCAATATTGATTGTTAAAAATAATCCAACCCTTAGTCCTAAGACTCTGAACCTAAAGCCTTGCTTTGATACCAATTGTGACGACTCGACTTTTCCAATCACTAAGGTATAGGAAAGGTCGGTTCATCAACTTATTGATTTCTCAATAAGCCATAACAAACAGAAGCCGGCAACATAACAAAGATCTAAAGACAGAGGCAAAACATATATTAATAAAAAACACAAAAGCTTCTTATAACAAAATTAATATCTATCACTGTGAGGAACCAAGAAGAACCACTGGTGATGGCCAAATCCGATCACCTAAAATAGTGGTTCACAATAATGGTTCCTCGAGTGATATCAAAAGAACCAAAATAATGGCCTAGGGCCCAATATTCATAAATATTTAGACAAAAGTACCAAAAAAATAACCTACCCCGAACTTTTAGAAACCAATCCCAACCCTTAGAACCCATTTCGAACCCTAAACCTAACCTTCCCGGGCAATGGATGAAGAGTGGTGCACCAGGACTAGCTGAGGTCTTTTATTGATATCAAATCATCTACCATTGGAAAGAGGACTTCTCTAGCTTTCCAACGAGCCAAGAATCGCCTCAATCAAAGTTGTATATCAAAAGTTATGAACATTTGAAAATTGGGATTTTTTGGAGGGATTTTTGCCTGGCGCAACCAATAGTTGCGCCAGGTCATTTTCCCCCTGGATTTGCCTGGCGCAACTAATAGTTATGCCAGGTCTTTTTCTCCCAGAAATGGCCTGGCGCAATTAATAGTTGTGCCAGGTATAAATGGGTCACCCCACCCCACGCGAAGCCAACTTCCAGGCTACTGTTCATCACTGTTTTATTGTACATTTGCCTTGTGCAATATTAGTTGCGTTAGGCATATGAATAGTAACTGTTAGTTTTTGCCCCGAATTTTATGTTTGGGGTTTGACTTGTTAACCACCTTGACCTTTGGGGTGTGTTTTGCTAGTTCTGTTGCACCCTTTTGAAGCCTATTTGCACCCCTCTAAGTGGCTTAAGGCTTCACCCCATCATCCACCATTGGAGGACCTTCCCACACATTTCAAGGCTCCAAAAATCCTAGGAAACCTTAGATTGTCCATTACCTAATTGCTAATCCAATTAGGATTTTAACCCCTCACTAATCCTCCCTTTCTCTATAAATAGAGAGCCACCCCTCTTGCTTAAGGGTTGAGAATTTTGGCCTAAGAGAGAAAGAGCTTAAAGTGAAAAGATCTTTTTCCCTTTGGTGCACACTTCCCATACAAATTCCAGAATTCTAAAATCTCCTTTGAGTGATATTTTTCACCTTAGATCCCTTAGTTTAGGTATATGCTACCCATTCACCTTCCCTCTCTACCTCTTAGTTAGCAAGCCTTAGAGGTTAGAACCCCACTTTCCACCATACAAAGCCTTCAAGAGCTCATCAAAGCAAGCCACGCAAGGCTCTCCTACAGTGCTACAAGGGCCCGAGGGCTCCGGCTCTCCCCTTTCTTCTCCTATCTCTTTCTAGCTCCCTCCATCCTCCCATTTGTGCCGTTGCGCCGCCGATTTTTCAGTAGGAACGGAGGGGCACAAATAGGATTCTAAGCCCTTTTGGGCAAGAGGAAGCTATTTTCTTTTCTTTCACTTCATTTTATTTTTGGCCATTAGTACAGACCGTGTTAAGCGGGTTGATTGGGTGCCTAACACCTTTCCGATCGATAATCGAAGCCCTACCCAAGAGCCTTTGGTGTGAACCGAATTCAGAGTCATATTTTTAGCACTTCGATGCTCATAAAAATGAACTAGGTATCCTGCGACACCGAAAGCTCTGGGTGGCGACTCTATATTTTTCATTAGAGAGCGCTTCATCGCGAAGGGATCGTCTCGATTCCCACGGTTGCACAGATGGCGACTCTGCTAGGGAGTAGTTTGTAGAGCTTCCCCTTGAACTTAGCCTTGTTATTTTTTATTTTTGCTAACATATTATTGCTATTTTTTAGTATATTTTTACTATTTTTTTACTCACCCCTCTGATTACATCATTTTACTTACCCCTACGTTTCGGCTTTAAATTTCAGCAATTTTTGCCTAGTCACTTAACTGGCATCTTTTTACTTACCCCTACGTTTTGGCTTTAAATTTTGACAATTTTTATCTAGTCACTTGACTAGCACCTTTCTTGCTTACCTACGTTTCAGCTGTAAATTTCAGTAATTTTTGCCTAGCCACTTGACTGGCACCTTTTTTACTTACCCCTACGTTTCGGCTTTAAATTTCAGCAATTTTTGCCTAGTCACTTGACTGGCACCTTTCTTACTTACCTTTATGATTTGGTTTTAAATTTCAGCACTTTATATTTCCCGCCTAGCCGCTTGACTGGCCCTGCCATTTTTTTATTTCTTGTCATATCCTAACAGTGGACGCCGGCCCGTAGTGACGGCACGGGATAATCACCCCCGGTCTTTGAACCAAAGAAAACTTCCAAAAAAAAAAAAGAAAAGCTTTGAATAAAATTAAAATTGAACCAAGTTAGGGAGCTTAATTAATTTGTTTTTAAGGGGTAGATTTTCAAAGGGTTGGGTTTAGGCACACATACAACTACCCGGGTCTTAGTATGGCGGCAGCCCCTAGTGGTGATGATCCAGAAAAGTCCCAGCCTACCTAGTATCTGAGAAAGCGCTTGCGCTGGAGGTATATCGGGTGGGTTCTCATTTCGAAGCTTAAAACCCTTGGGGAGCACGTTAGCGAGTTATATCGGACCCAAACCCTTTAGGTGCGGTAAGGAGAGAATTGATCACTAAAAAATAGCTCAGTTCCCGGAAGCCTAGCTTCCATAAAAATAAAAAGGTCAAACATTACGAGGCGTGATTTTTGCTGGCGCATGTATTAATTCGTCGGTGCTGGAAATTATAACTGGCGCGGCGCAACTAATAGTTGCGCCAGCTTTAAAATCCACTCTTTTTGCCTTGGCACAACTAATAGTTGTGCGGTGTAAAATAGTGCCTGCAACTGGGTGCGGTATTAATTCTTGTCCAGTCTATACGACTCCTTAACTGAATCTGTGGCCTTCTTCACCTCCCGAGTCCCCCGATCAGTGTGCTTAGTGCCTTGTTTAGGCCCCGCCATCTCCGATACCCAATACGCCCCCGTCGGTCAAAAGAGGGCAACTTCTTTTTGGCTCATTCCGGGGGATCGGGTTATTTTCCTCGATTTCTGTGCCTTCAATAGATCGAAGGTTCTCCTTCCATTCTTCCGAAGTTCCTCGGAATCGTAGCTGCGGGTCTTGAATTAAGGTACGAGAGCCACCCGAAAAGGGAATTCCAAGGCCTCGAAACCTTTGTTTTTTAAAACTCTTTCAAAAAATTCACAAAAAAAATAATAATAATAATAAATAGTTAAAACCCAAAAAAGATTTAATTTGTGGTGCCGACACAATAGCATCATCTTGCCCTCTGCCGTCTCGTAGGGGAAGAAAGAGGAGGATTTTTGGGCCTTATCCAAGGCACCCTTACCCGACCCGCTCCAGAAGAATGTCGTGGGTAGTGAACCTGGCTTACGCCGATCCTGACTCATCCCTGCCATATTCTCCAACCCACTCCCATTCGGGAGAAGTCTTTTCCACCATCCCCCTCACCCAACCCCCCTCTACCGTCACCGGCCCATTTGGCGCCTCCATATTCCCAACCACTACCCCCCAAAGTCCTACCCCCCATTCTCCATCTTTTGCCCAAACCATGCCCATGCCAAACCCAAACCCATTTTCCCAATCCGCATCCATGCCCCAATTCCCATCATCCCCCTATAGACCCGATCCACCCACATTCACATACACCACTTCCGCCTATCCGCCCCATAAAACCTCCCATCCATCCGGGTCATGCCCATTTTTACCGGGGTCATGCCCAACTTTCCTCACCCCTCCTCATCATGCCCCCATCATCCCAAAACATACCCAATACATCCCTCATCCACCCCATACCCCCCACTTACCATGGTCATGCCCGATTATACGGGACCATGCCCAATTTTTCCACCACCTCCATCCCATCTATACCCCATCACCCCTTAAATCCCCCATCTCCATCCAACCCTCCTCCATGACCATGATCGAGGAGATGTTCCAAGCCTATTCCATGTGGAAGGCTTCTCAAAACACCCCCTCTCCTCCACACCCCATGAACCCATCCCATACCCTAGCCAATCTCCATGCTTCACTCCCCCATGACCCCCATCAACCCCCCATAATTCCCACCACCCAAACCCCCATTACCCACTTACCCCAAGGCCCCATGGCCCAATCTCCAAACTCTCACATACCCCAAGGCCCATTGACCCAAACCCCCTTTTTCCACATACCCCAGTACCCCATGACCCAATACCCCACCACCCAAGCCTACCAAGGGCCCATGGCCCAAACCCATCAAGGCCCATTGGGCAAGACCCACCAAGGGCCCATGAGCCGTACCCACCAAGGGCCCATGTCTCATACCCACCAAGGCCCATTGGGCCAAACCCCCCAAGGGCCCTTGGCCCATACCTACCCAAGCCCCTTGGCCCACACCCACCAAGGGCCCATGACCCAAACCTACCAAGGGTCCATGGCCCAAACCTATTAGTGGCCCATGACCCAAAATGACCAAGGGTTCATGGCCCAAACCCGAACCCCACACTCACACCTTCCACAATACCCCCAACATTTAACCCAACCTTCACAGCCGGGCTAAACCCATGACATACCTCAAACCCAATTCTCCCATGGCCCCACACCCAAAGGCCACCTCCAAACCTTCCCCCATACCCAATGGCCCTATCAGGCCCCACCTCAAAACCAAATTCCCATCACCCAAGAAACCTTTCCTCACCCCCAATGTGCTCACCTAACCCCCACTCATGTCATTCCCATCCAACCCATGCAACAACAACAGGAGAATCCCGCCCTCGCTGTACACTATGTCGACCAACAGTATGAAGAGGATGGCATTAGAAATAGCGGGGCCTATGCTGGGGCTTTGACCAACCTCAACCCTCCTCCCATAATTTCCCACCCGCTGGTGGCCCAGAGTGAAGTCCAACCGACGGCCGAGAAAGTGGCCCCCCCATCGAAAGAGTCAGGGCAGCTGAAAGAGCAGTTGGATAAAATTCAGAAGCAGATGATGAAAATGGGTGGCACTGAAATCCACGCCACAGACTTCACAGATCTATGTGTGCTTGCTGAGGTCCCCCTGCCGCCCAAATTTAAAATGCCAGCCTTCGACAAATATAATGGCACTGGCAATCTTATTACGCACCTGAAGTCCTACTGTGGGGACATGTGCTAATACGGGGAGGACGAAAGACTACTAATAAAAGTCTTTCAAAAGAGTCTGACTGGTCCGGCTTTGAGATGGTTCACATCTTTAGAACCGTCTATGATGAAAACATGGAGGGACTTGATGCATCTCTTTCAAGAGCAGTATGTCTACAATATAGACATCGAGCCGAGTAAGTCCGACTTGGCCCGTTTAAAGCAGAACCAGAATGAGACCTTTAGCGACTACTTTGGGCGATGGAGAGCATTGATAGCTCAAGTCAGGAACAGAATACCTGATGATGAACAGATAGAGATGATTTCAAAGAATACTCTGCCAGTGATTTCAAACTTTTTTGGTAAATCAGCAACAGACTAGCTTTACTGATCTGATGAAAAAGCTAACCGATGTGAGGATGCCATCAGGGAGGGCCGTCTGAATAAGAACGTGCCAAGTGGACCCAGTAGGGTTAGAAGATCTTCAGAGCAGAGGAACGAGAAGAGAACAGGGGGCGATATCTAGAACATAGTCAATACCAGACCTAATAATAATACTACCCCATTTCAATTTCAGGTAGCCCTACTAGCACCTGTTAGGCCTGAGCAAACGCAAAGAATGGGGAATGGGCAAGGAATGCAAATGACCCTGAAACAGAGGAGAGCCCGCTTCGATCAAGTCTTCACACCTCTAGGGCAATCATTGAGTGTACTTTTGCCCCTGTTAGTAGAAAAGGGATTAGTGGCTATCCGCCAACCACAACCTCCTCCTCACCCGATCCCAATGAACTATGACCTAAATACCCACTGCAATTTTCATCAGGGCCCGGGTCACCCAACTAATTGCTGCTTCCCATTGAAGCACACCATCCAGGATTTGATCAATGTCGAGAAAATCATTCCCCCTGCACCCTCTCAGCATGCTAATATTCACCAAGTGCCACTACCCCCACATCCCATCGGAGGAGCAGGTCCGAGACCCACCGTCGGAATGATAGAAGATGAGGAGGAGTTTGAATTTGACCCATCCGATTATATAAGTGATTGGGAGAATTATGTGGCACCATGGCCGAGGAATGATAAAGAAAGGAATGTTGGGGTAATTGAACCCCTAAATTTGTCTAAATATTTCCCCAACCCAATCCTACAATTCGAACCCTTGGATCTCCGGGCATACTTTCCGTCCACCACACCCGTCAATTATGTAAATATCAATGCATACCAACCATACCACCAACCCCTGATCAATTTACCCTATAAGTCGGGCCCAGGGCCTCCAATCTTGCACCCGCAGATTATCAATGGCTGCACCCATTTCAACTACCACCATACACCACAACCCCCATCGATTACCCTTTAAGCCACTAGCCCCCAGTCCAACACCCGCACCCATCGATTATCAATGGCATGTGCCCACCCCATCACCCCCAGTTTAGCCATCAGCAAACCCCACCACCCCGGTCAATTACCCAACGGCCCATCAGACCCCCCATCTGCCGCTAGCACCCACCAGCTATTAATGGCCTACTTTTACCTCCTTCCCCCCAATGCCACCACCCTCAAGCTTCACCACCCCCATTTGGCCCAATCTTTCCACCCAACCCACTGCCACCAAGGTGAATCAAGTATTGCCCACACCTTCTGAGCCAACAGTACAAGTGCCTCAAGTACCGGCAACCATACCTTTCCAGCTCTCGGGACCCACATATGACCCTCATCAGGTCCAGCTAAGCTACGAACAAACAGATGTCAATGTCAGAAGCAGCAGCAGAGAAGGGGCAGTAGATTTTGTTACTAGGTCAGGGAGGATATCAAAGCAGCTAGAAGCACCAGCGGCAGTACAGGCCCAACCCGAAGGAAAGAAAGACAGCACGGTGAGCCCCTTCGAGAAGATGAGTTGAGAACATATACTAGAGACTCAGCTGAGAATAATGCCTGCCCATATCACTGCATGCGATCTGTTGATGACGTCCCCACTCCATTTCCAAGCATTAATGGGAGCGTTAAAAAATGTGCATGTATCACTTCAAGTTAGCCCAAATGAAGTCGGGCAAATAATTGGTCAAGTAATGGTTCCAAATGCTATTTCATTTTCTGATGCCAATTTACGTGAGGAAGGAGGTAGTCACTCAAAATCTTTGAATATAATCGTTGAGTCCAAAAATATGATTATCCCCTTGGTACTAATTGATAATGGGTCTGCATTGAATATATGCTCGTAAGAAACCGCCACCAAGATTGGGGTAGATCCGTGCATGCTGAGACCCACAAGAACCAGTGCCTGAGGTTTTGATAACACACGAAGAGAGATAATGAGAGAAGTTGACCTTGAGCTGTTAATTGGGCCAATGACCTTCTCCATACTATTTCAAGTAATAGACATCAAATCCTCATTTAATCTGCTGTTAGGACGCCCGTGGCTACATGAAGTCGGAGCCATACCTTCCACATTGCACCAGAAACTCAAATTACATCTGGGCATAAGATTATCACAATCATCGGAGAGGGGCACAGTGAGAAAGAAAATGCCGCCAATAGCGTTGAAAAACCCAATATGCTTGATGTACCACACACTTCTGAGGACGTCGACCTCCACAATTTTGAGTACGAGGTGTCGGCAATACTCCCGGAGCCCATCGAGGGCATCATGCCTAAAACAAGAGGCGATATGGTAGTGGCAGTGGCAATGCTCCAAAAGTGAGGTTATCAGAAAGGAAGGGGTCTGGGACCCAGATTACAAGGAAGAAAAGAGTCGGTTGCTGCCAAGGGGCAAAAGGTCCGATTCGGGTTAGGATACAAGCCCACAGAATAAGAGGTCCGCGAGGCCAAAGAGAAAGCCCGGATCGTCGCGGCTGCAAGAGCTCGAGGAATCAACATAAAAGAGAAACCTCGCCCTATGCCACACATCAGGGATTCCTTTGTCAGCGCAGGGGTCGTAAAGATCAATCGAAATGGGGTAACCCGTTTGACCCCACACAAACCCACAGCCCCAATCCATCCCACCAATCCCCAGATCTCCCTTCCCAGCTTGGAGATAGATTTGGCCGCGTTGTCCCTTTTCGAGGAATGACGGTCGATACCTGAACAAACTCCCCCTGTGGTGAATCACCACAAAAACGAGTTATCGTTTGAGGACATGATCTTAGACAAAATGGGGATCAATATGATGGAGGCTGACTCCAATGAGCCATATCAGTCAACACCCTCCACCCCAACAAGTAAAGAAGCAGCTCCTTAGGTACGCAACTGGGCATCTTTGCCCCAAACCCTGAAAGCGAGGAGTGGCCTAACATTTGGCACCCGTTTCCCAAAAAAAACAACCTATAAAAAGTGAGAGAAGCCCTTGGCAAACAATACCTTTTATATACAGCAACCCGCCTTGCCAAGGGTCCGTCTCCGAAGAAAACAAAAATCTCAAAAACATGAAAAAATACAAAATCTCAAAAAAAATTGAAAAAATCCAAAGTCCAAAAATATTGTCATTTAAAATTCTAGAAAATGTCCCACAAAAGGATGCCTTAATGCCCATCCCACGTGAAATCGACCCCTTCCCTGTAGAAATATAAGAAGAGGTAGGGATCACGAGTCTGGATGAGGATGTCCCCTTCGAGGAGCTCCCCAATGAGCTCCTTGATTGATTTACCGACTTTGAGTATGGCCCTACCCCCATTGTCGAAGAGACCAAAGACGTCAATCTAGGAACTGAGGAGGTTCCTAGGATAACCAAAATCGGAACGTCACTGTCTCCTGAGGAAAGAAAAAGCATGATCAACTTCCTTCGGTCATACCAAGACGTTTTTGCCTGGTCATACGAGGACATGCCTGGTCTGGATACTGATTTGGTCGAGCATGAGTTACCCCTCTACCCTGATATGAAGCCAGTCAAGCAGAAGCTGAGACGTCTCCAACCCGAATGGATGCTAAAAGTCAAAGACGAGGTCATCAAGCAGTATGATGTGGGGTTTCTCATGGTATCCAAATACCCGCAATGGCTAGCCAATATCGTACCTATGCCGAAGAAGGACGAAAATGTTTGCATGTGTATCGATTTCCGTAATTTGAACAAAGCGAGCCCAAAGGAAGATTTCCCATTACCACACATCTACATCTTGGTTGATAACACAGCTAAGCATGGAATGCTCTCATTTATGGATGGATTCTCATGATACAATCAGATAAAAATGGTTGAGGTTGATCGCAAGAAGACAGCGTTCATTACCCCCTGGGGAACCTTTTGCTATCGAGTCATGCCATTCGGGCTGAAGAATGCCGGTGCAACGTACCAGAGAGCTATGACTGCACTATTTCATGACATGATGCACCGAGAGATTGAAGTGTATGTCGATGACATGATAGCCAAATCACCGGAGCGAAGCGACCATTTGGTAAACCTGTAGAATTTGTTTGAAAGGCTGAGGAAGTATCAACTACGTCTGAATCCACAGAAGTGCGCATTTGGTGCTATGTCAGGGAAACTGCTAGGGTTCATCGTTAGTAGGAGGGGGATCGAGGTCGACCCAATCAAAGTCAAAGCCATCACTGAAATTCCACCACTGTCAACCGAGAAAGAGGTTAGAGGATTTCTGGGCAGAATATAGCATATCAGTCGGTTCATTACACAGCTAACTCCAATCTACACGCTGATCTTCAAGTTACTAAGGAAGAATTCGCCCGTTGAATGGAACGACGATTGTCAGGCAGCGCTCAAAAAAATCAAAAGCTACCTCCTTAATCCACCTATTTTGGTACCACCTGAGCCAGGGAGACCACTCTTGATGTATCTCTCCACGACGAAAGTTTCGATGGGATGTGTCTTGGGGTAGCACGATGAAACAGGAAGAAGAGAGCAGACCATTTACTATCTGAGCAAGAAGTTTACTGATTATGAAGCGTGCTACTCTCATCTGGAGAAAGCATGCCTGGCTCTTGTATGGGCTACTCAAAGGCTCCGCCACTACTTGCAATCTCAGGCGGTTCTGCTCTTGGCCCGAATGGACCCATTGAAATACCTATTCGAGAAGCTGGCTCTCACTAGACGGACTGTGCGATGGCAGCTTTTATTATCGGAATTAGACATCACATATGTCACTCAAAAGTCGATCAAGGGGCAGGCGCTTGCTGATCATCTTGCTGATAATCCTTTACCTGACTATGAGCCGTTAAGAATCGAATTCCCAGATGAAGATATCTTGTTCATGACGGAAGACGATACTGAAGAAGTAGAGGAATCTTGGGTAATGCACTTTGACGGGGCAGCAAATGCCGAGGGTCTAGGAGTTGGCGCCATTCTGATTTCGTCGAAAGGATCCCATGTACCCATCTCTATCAAGTTAAACTTCCCTTGCACTAACAACATGGCTAAGTATGAAGCATGTGCCGCTGGTCTGCAGGAGGCTCTCGATCTGAATATAACTCACCTTCGAGCATTTGGCGATTCACAGTTAATCATATGTCAGACGAATGGTGACTGGAAGACGAAAGACGAGAAACTGATCCCCTATCATGAACACCTCGAGGATCTGATAACTTGCTTCCAAGATGTGACTTTCTCATACGTCCCCCGGATAAGGAATCGCTTTGCCAACGCATTAATAACTTTGGCGTCAATGATTGAAATCCCCTATGGTTTGAAATGAAGCCGATCAGGATCGAGCAGAGGAATGAGCCAGCCTTCTGTCTCCAGATTGAGGAACCTACAAAGCTTGATGATGAGCCACCTTGGTTCTTAGATATCAAGAATTTCCTCGAGACCCTAACTTTCCCAGAGGGTACATCCAAGACAAACTGATAAACCATTCAACATTTAGCAGCAGGTTATGTCATTTGCGGGGAATGCCTCTACAAGCGATCATATAATAACATCTTACTTAGGTGCCTCACTGAAAGTGACGTGGTCAATATTATGAAAGAAATCCATGAGGGAGTATGCGAAGCCCACGTCAGCGGTCACATGCTCGCTAAGAAAATCCTACGGCAGGGATACTTTTGGACCACCATGGAATCGGATTGATGCAAACATGTTCAAAATTGCTACAAGTATCAAGAACACTCCAGTCTAATACACGCTCCTGCCATTGATCTTCACTACATGACCACTCCTTGGCCATTTGCTACCTGAGGCCTTGACGTTATCAGAATGATTAATCCGAAAGCATCAAACGGACATCGGTTCATGCTCGTCGCCATTGAATACTTCACCAAGTGGGTAGAAGTGGCGTCATATGCCAATCACGGCCAGTCACGTCGAGAAGTTTCTCGCGAATAATATTGTGTGCCGATTTGGAGTACCCAAAGATATCATCATGGACAATAGCACAAACTTTGCAAATAAGCACATCCGAGACTTCTGCGAGTAATACAAGATCAAACACCATCGCTCATCCCCTTATCGGCCTCAAACCAATGGAGCCATGGAAGCCGCGAATAAGACAGTTGTTCGCATCCTTGAGAAAATGGTCGTCACTTATCGAGATTGAAGCGAAATGCTGCCATTTTCTTTGTGGGCCTATCGAACGTCGATCTGTACCGCTATAGGGGCAACACCATTCTCCCTTGTGTATGGAACCGAGGCCGTCCTCCCGGTAGAGGTTGAAGTACCCTCGCTCCGAATCCTCATAGAATCAGGCTTACCCGAAGAAGAAAGAGAGAGATCTCGCTTTGAACAATTAAACTTACTGGATGAGAAAAGACTCCTAGCCTTATACCTTACTCAAGTTTACCAGGGGCAAATCACATGCGCTTACAATAAACGTGTCCGCGGTCAAGATCTAAAGGTAGGAGACATTGTGCTGAAGAAGATCTTCCCATCCCTCCATGCCGATCTGAGAGGAAAGTTCAAGCCAAACTGGGAAGGACCTTACGTCATCCGAGAAGTGCTATCGGGATACGCCATCCGCCTCACCACCATGGACGGAGATCATCTTCCTGAGCCCATCAACTCTAGGTACATCCGACGGTTCTACTCTTAGTCCATCACGACAAGGTAAGTATTGGTGAAACAGATACGTGACTGCTTAAGAACCACCCGAAAGAGGCCATCATTCGAAGCACAGTAGCCCAAAAACATCCCTAAAAATGATGATATCCTTTGCTATCCCATTTGAGCCTGGGCCTTTCTTTCAATAAACCTATTCCCCTCAAAAAATATGCGTGTACATATACCAAAAAAAAGAGAAAAGATGAAGTAGAGTTACTATCAAAATCCAAAAAAAAATCGAAAAAGAAAAACCTCAAAAAGAGATTGCCTGAAAGGAATTAAAAAGAATGAAAAATATAGAAGAATCATGGGGCATGTACAGTAAAACCCCCAAGGAAGAAAGTATGTTGAGAAAACTGAAGTCGTATCAAGGAAACCCTTTTAGCCTAGCATACTTTCAAATCCTAACCTAACCTATGGCCAAGCTAAACCCTGAAGGAAGCCCTCTTTGTAGGTTCGTAAACAGTCATAGTATCTGTTAAGTCAACATGAGCCGAGTCGTGAGACGACACCAGAACCCCATCCAGCCGGCTATGACGGAATCGACGTCTATGTCGCGGCTCTTGAAAAAAAATAAAAAGAATAAAAAATAAAATAATAAGATAAAAATATAAGCTCAAAGCAAGATGGACGTGGTGAAAACCTGAAAGGGCATTACAGGTAAAAACAGCGAGCTTGTGCAAACTAGGTGAAAACCCGAAAGGGCGCTTGGGGTAAGAGAGCTAAACCCATGGACGTGGTAAAAACCCGAAAGGGCGGCACGAGTAAAAAAAGGGAGGTAAATGAAAAGAAAAGAAAAAGAGAGAAGAAGAAAGAAAAGAAAAAAATTGAAGGTTTGGACTGATTGAGAAGATTGATGTTTAAGGAGCCCTCTTGGTTACTCTCCCTGATACCTTTTTAGGGGCTGCTCATGCTAGTTCAAATCGAGTCTCGACCAGAATTGTCTTTGTGAAACTCGCCTCGTCAAACGTATGATCGAGGCAAGGAGAAAGGTTTAAATCAATCCAAAGGGATCAACGTTCCGGCCTTGGTAAAATTCGAAAACTCACTCAGGTCCGACTGCATGAAAGAGTTCGACTATGCTCAAAATGGGACCCGTTACTCCGTCTCACTATCAGGGCATCAAAAACAAAAAAAAAAGAGAAGAAAAGCCAAAAACAAAAAATCAAGAAAAATCCCAACACCAAAAAATGTGTACATATTTCTACTCATTTTCATTTACATATTTCCAGCATCATATTTCAATCTCAAAAATGAAGAAAAATAACAAAAAATCTCTAAAAACAAAAATCTAAAAAATATCTTGAAAATGAAAAAGTATAGGTAGAAATCTACTTTTTCTTTTGTTGTTTAGGATGCATTTTCTTTATACGTATAAGCAAAAAAGGGACTGACGTTTTCTCGAGAATGTATAGGAACATCACAAGGTTCAAAGCCTCGAAGCGGGTAACTTCTCAGCGATGGACAAATCAAATAAAGCATCTCACCACCGACATAAGGTCTAACAAAAAAAAATGATAAAAATCATTTTGAAAAGAAAAAGAAATCTATGTTTTCATGCTACGCACAGCTACGCACTCGTGTATTTTGAATGAGGTAAAATGTTAATATTTTATCGAAAACACAGCTGTGTAAAATTAATGTCCTAGGTCAAAGGTTCGCCTTGGATCCATGGATCCTACTTCAAAGTAGGAGCGATAGTGTCAATTTCGGTCAAACAGTCAATGCTTGGATCGAATTGATTCCACTGCTAAATCTTTTGAGCCAAGCGCTCTGTCTTTGGATTCATATGAACGTGGGTGTCTTAAGCTTCAAATTCTCCGTTGGAAAAGGTCAATCGTTGGTTGAAACCAACCTGTTGAGAATGAGATTATGTGTCAATCAAACTATGTGCAACCATGCATTCAGAAGGGATCATTTTCCTTTTTATTTTCTACAGGCTTAAAACTTGTATCGCCAGCGGTATCCCTATAAAGTGTACGCCATGCGTCTGGGTATCCGTATGATGGTCTTTTGTTCCCGTAAATTATACCCGGGTGGGTCCGAGTCGGGGCTTCCATCGCCTTTGTTGTTGCTTATTGCCCCTGATGGGTGCATGATTATGCATAGTTAATTGATGCTTATGATCATTGCCAGCAAAGACCAGGATTGGATGTCCCTTTTGATAGACACCAAATAACTGGTTGGATCTGTTTAGTGGTATTTATAGCTGGATGCTCTGGGTCATCTGGATCTGGGGCACGTTTCCAAAAATGGCACGCACTCCTAAAAAGCGTTGCGACTTCCATTCGCTCCGCTCATGTAGTCATGCTAAATAAACTTCGAGATCGATGGGTTCACCTAAAGACTTCGAACCCTGCTTTCGGTAGGGGCACCCACGAATAGTCAGATGGGGCAACCAAATGCCTTGTAGGATTGGACGCAAACTGTGGAGCCTTGCATATGTTTACTTCGTGCCTATCTTTCAATATGAGTCAATCACCCATCTTACTTACGAAACTGTTGTATTCAGAATGAATCTCGAATATCAATCACCTTCAAATCATCTCGAGAAGCGGACGTTTTTCTCGACTAACGGGCTTTCACGACTCGAGAGGCAAACATTTTTCCCAGCTATTGGGCTTTCGCAACTCATTCCACCTTTGTTATGCCCAGTAATGTCGCTAAGCGCTTGGGAACCGATTACCTCGAGAAACGAATTATTAGCCTAACACCCCAGGGCTTTTGTTTTCTCATCGTGTTACTCACCCGATATTTGAAGTTCGTTCTGAATACAACGGACCCATCAGTAATGCCTTAGGCCTCTTCGAATGTCTCTTTTCTTTGGCATACGATCACTAGTGATTGGATACTAAAGAGGGGCATCTGTGGACACCCAAATTTGGCTCAAGGCCCGTTCGAAACACCTTTCGAGAGAGGTGTAATTCTGAGCTTCTGATGGCATGTATGGAACCCTTAGGAATCACACCAAACCCTTAGAAATTACCCTAGATCCCTTAGGAAACTACCTCGAATCTTTAGAAATCAATCCCGACCCTTAGAACCCATTTCGAACCCTAAACCTAACCTTCTCGGGCAATGGATGAAGAGTGGTGCACCAAGACTAGCTGAGGTCTTTTACTGATATCAAATCATCTATCATTGGAAAGAGGACTTCTCCAAATTTCCAACGAGCCAAGAATCGCCTTAATCGGAATTGTATATCAAAAGTTATAACTATTTGAAAATCAGGCTTTTTTGGAGGGATTTTTGTCTGGCACAACAAATAGTTGCGCCAGGCCATTTTCCCCCTGGATTTACCTAGCGCAACTAATAGTTGCACCAAGTCTTTTTCCCCCAGAAATGGCCTGGCGCAACCAATAGTTGCGCTAGGTATAAATGGGTCACCCCACCTCTCGCGAAGCCAACTTCCAGACTACTGTTCATCATTGTTTTACTGTACATTTGCCTAGCGTAACTATTAGTTGCGCCAGGCATATGAACAGTAACTATTGGTTTTTACCCCAAATTTTGTGTTTGGGGTTTGACTTGTTGACCGCATTGACCTTTGGAGTGTGTTTTGCTAGTTCTGTTTCACCCTTTTGAAGCCTATTTGCACCCCTCTAAGTGGCTTAAGGCCTCACCCCATCATCCACCATTGAAGGACCTTCCCACATATTTCAAAGCTCTAAAAACCCTAGTAAACCTTAGATTGCCCATTACCTAATTGCTAATCCAATTAAGACTTTAACCCCTCACTAATCCTCCCTTTCTCTATAAATAGAGAGTCACCCCTCTTGCTTAAGGGTTGAGAATTTTGGCCTAAGAGAGAAAGAGCTTAAAGTGAAAAGATCTTTCTCCCTTTGGTGCACACTTCCCATACAAATTCCAGAATTCTAAAACCTCCTTTGAGTGATATTTTTCACCTTAGATCCCTTAGTTTAGGTATATGCTACCCATTCACCTTCCCTCTCTACTTCTTAGTTAGCAAGCCTTAGAGGTTAGAACTCCACTTTCCACCAAACAAAGCCTTTAAGAGTTCATCAAAGCAAGCCATGCAAGGCTATCCTATGGTGCTACAAGGGCCTGAGGGCTCCGCCTCTCCCCTTTCTTCTCTTATCTCTTTCTAGCTCCCTCCATCCTCCCATTTGTGTCGTTACGCCGCCGATTTTTCGGTAGGAACGGAGGGGCACAAATAGGATTCTAAGCTATTTTGGGCAAGAGGAAGCTATTTTCTTTCCTTTCACTTCATTTTATTTTTGGCCATTAGTAGAGACCGCGTTAAACAGGTTGATCGGGGGCCTAACACCTTCCCGATCGATAACCACAGCCCCTACCCAAGAGCCTTTGGTGTGGACCGGATTCAGAGTCATATTTTTAGCACTTCGGTGCTCATAAAAATGAACTAGGTATCCCGAGACACCGAAAGCTCCGGGTGGCGACTCTATATTTTTCTTTAGAGAGCGCTTCGTTGCGATGGGATCGTCCCGACTCCCACGATTGCACATCTGTAACGAGCATTCGCTCATTATAAACAAATTGCTTATAATGAAATGTTACAGACAAATTCTTATTGAGAAATGTAAAAAATATACTTTCATTAATCAACTGGAAGTCTTTCAAAGGTTTTAGCTCCTTATCAAGGACTAGAGTATCGTAATTCACAACCTTGTGCACACCAGTATCAGGCAGATACACGAAGTATCCATAGTCACAAAAGTTGGTTTGCGATTAATCTAAGTGCTACCATTGGCACTCGGGTAGAGTACCTGTAAAGACCCGTATTTTGAACTCGAGTTAGACTGACCCTGTGTGTGTATTCGGCTCGACAACCGACGTCACCATTTATTTTGGATTTTTATCTAGATGTGATTGTGCGGACAGATTTTAATTTAGAGCCCATTTGGACCCTCGTGCGAAAGTTGTGCACTGACCTCGGTGTGGCCACTCAACACCGGACTTGAGTTTTAAAATTAGAAGTGTATAATACATAAGATGTGTGTGTGTGTTTAACTTTGTGAGCAATCCTATTATAAGAAGGAATTGCATTCCCGTATTATACTAGGTTTTGTTAAGAGAGGAAGAGACGTGAGTGCCGTGAAGAACCGTAGTCGTTTGATAGTTACCCAACCGTGTGAAACTCCGTCTTCTCTCTTCTTCAATCATCGTAGGAGGTCGGTTTAGAAAACCTCCTTCTCTAAAACCCTCTTTGTTGAAAACACTTAAACCTTAGAAAGAACTTGAATCAACCTTGGATTCGTAGTTGGCTATTTGGAGAGGTTGAGATCATTGGGGGCGTGTTGGAGTTGTCTCTATGAACTCGTGGGACCGATCGCGGCGCGAATCGTTGAGGAAACCCGTCGGTTTCGTTCCGAAGCTCCATTCGCGTGACTCATTTCTAATCGAGGAATCCTTAGATTAAAGGTATGTTTTAATTAAACTTTTTAATTAAATCATTAGATTAGCCATGGGTTTTGCTTTGGGATGTATGGGTTTGATTCGTGAAAACCGGTAATCGTCGTCATAGCTTTCGCTCGAGCGAGCTATTATCATCGCTCGAGCGAGGTATCACCGAACTCCAATATTGCCTTAGTATTTTAGTCATAACTTTTTATCCGAACTCCGATTGAGACGATTCTTTTTGCGTTAGAAAGCTAATAGAAAAATCTACAACTTTCATGTTTTGACCAACTCATGGATCAATCATCTTGATGGTAAAAAATATATGAGAATGCTACGTCAAATCGCTCGAGCGAGCTATTATCATCGCTCGAGCGAGGTATTGCCGAACTCCAACATTGCCTTAGTATTTTAGTCATAACGTTTTATCTCGAACTCCGATTGAGACGATTCTTTTTGCGTTGGAAAGCTAATAGAAAAATCTACAACTTTCATGTTTTGACCAACTCATGGATCAATCGTCTTGATGGTTAAAAATATATGAGAATGTTACGTCAAATTCTAGGATTGGCGCAACTTGCCTGTTTTGACTTGTTTTTGAGGAAACACTTAAATAGGTCTATATTATTAGTAATTAGAGTTAATCTTAATGCATGAACGTATATTGTAATGTAGATTGAGGGCGAGAGGCCATCAATAGGACTTTGCTTGACTTCGCATAACTCCGAGTTTTGGTAGGAGAATCTCATCTTTACAGTATTCTATTTTAATTCGCATGGATATTTTGAATTAAAATCTTTGAACTTGCATATGCCATTGAAATCACATCTGTAAACTGAAATTGATATGAATGACTGAAAATCTAAATCTACCTGAATCCTGAAACCTGAATCTTCTTAAGCTCTGAAAATCTGAAATCAAGAACCTGAACTATGTATAAGAGACTTGCATCTGATTTATATTAGTATCTGCATTTGTTTTATGATTGACCTGAACGACCCCTCAAAAATTTCTGAACAACTTCCTGGCACAAGTTTCCCTCATTATGCAGGGGCTTGTTGCATCCTGAAAAAGGGTTCATGAACGACGATGGTAGGTAGGGGTTCCCATCGGCTATATTCCTGCTCTCGAGATATAGTTTACTCGGGAGGTATTTTAAGTTGAGGATTAAATCATGAATTACTGAACTTTGCATATAGAAGTTAGAGAAACTAAGACACTGAAACACTGCATCTGTTCTTGAAACTGTTTTCACACATTTAGAAATAAATCCTACATATGATTTATGCACCTAAATTCAGTTTATTATCTGCTTATATGTTTGACAAGCTATATTCCGATATTTGTTTTGAGACCATATTAGTTAAAGTAAAATGTCGTAGATGTCTTTCTTCTACTGAGCTTTGTTGGTTAGCTCACTTCGACTATACGTCACGAGTTAGTCTTGGCGTGGCTATTGAGTATGGTGATCGACTCGTGCTGAGGAAGAGCTTGAGGTTCCTCCTGAGGAGTTTTTCCCAGTATAGAACTTACTGATTTTCTTATTTGTGGTGAGAGTTAGACTTGAATTTGTGGGCCCATTTTAGTTGGATATCATAGTTTATACTTGACGTTGATTTCTATTATGAGCCATGTTTCGATGATGGTCGGCCATCATCGGTGGTTCTTTACTTTTAATTGCTTCCGTATTTATTTTAGCTATGGATATTTATTGCGCTTTACTCTGATATGTGCCCTGTTTGTCCGGCTTATCGTTTATTCGATAGGTTGGCGAATCGGCCTTTCCTATACCTGAGGGATTGGAAAAGTCGGGTCGTCACAGTTGGTATCAGAGCCTAGTTATTAGGTTTTGTTGGGACCCGAGAATATGACAGTAGGTTCTATCAAGACATAAGAGACTCAATTAAGACCTTGTCAAAGTTAGTAGAATTTTTGGCCTTAGGTCTTTTAAGGGACTCACAGCTAGGGTTGTAGGTTATGTTTAGAACCTGAGTTGTGGATCTCACTATCACCTTGAGTGGAGATAATTGATGATCGTGATAGATGTACGGTAATAGTAAGTGAATAAAGTTTTAGATTTTTGTCGGAACCTAGGGCCGTGGTGATCGCGATCTTTTTTAATTGGAACCTTGTGTCATGTTGACAGATCAAAATGGCACCACGCAAGAGATTGAAGACTGTATGCATCGATGAAAATGAGCAGAATAGATAGTTGCTGGAGACGATGATCAACACAATGGCTCAGCAGACAACATTACTCACGACAATATTGAGTAAGACGACTCACACCTCTCCCTCCACACAGGTTGAGTCATGCTCAAGTTGTGGGAAACGGCACAGGAGGAAGAAATGTAGGTGGGCCACAGGTGAGTGTTTCAGATGTGGCAGAGTAGTACATCTGATAAAGGATTGCCCTACGATGGAAACGAAGAAGGCCACACCCGTATCTCAACAACCTACTCAAGGTGCCTATCCGAAACCGACTATATCTACACCTTCAGGGTCATTCTGTATTTCGAACCCTGCTATAACGGGAGCGTTCTGAGTTCCACAAACTTCACACACCTCTTCATTCAATCCGATAGCATTCTGCTCAAGGTGCGAGAAACCACACAAGACCGAGGATTGCAGGAGGAACACTGGAGCGTGTTTTCGGTGTGGCGCAATCGGACACATGGTTAAGGATTGTCCTCAGGAGGACAAGGGAAGAACTAGTTCGGCTTCTACTCAGAGATCGACCCGACCTACTGTTCAAGGTCGAGCTTATGCCGTGATGGCTCAAGAAACCGAAACATCGAACGACGTGATCTAAGGTATTATTAAAAGTTGAGATGTCTTCTTATTTTATGTGTTATATATAATTGCTTGATATTTAATAAATTTTGTTAATAAGTTATGGATGAACACACATGCTAAGAAACTTTTAATTGAAACGCTTGTCTAAACTAAGGTACCCTTTTTATGCATCGGGGGAGCGATGTAAGCAAAACCGAAGCGCGAGTGTTGATAGACCCTGGGTCTACACATTCTTTTGTTACTCCATTGTTCACGAAGTTGGGAATCATTCCCAAGGCCCTTGATTTCATCTTGGCGATGTCAATTCCTCACAACCTCGGTGAGCACCGATACCATGTGTCAATCGGTGATTGTGATGATCGAAGACCACGAAGCGATGCTGATTTGATCATTTTGAGCATGGAAGGGTTCGACGTGATACTAGGGATGGATTGGTTATCTACTTACCATGCGGCGTGGATTGTCTTGAAAGATTGTAACATTCCGCCCTTGAAGAGAAAATCTTTTCGATTTTGCGAGTCAAATCTTGTGTGATACCGTTTATCTACGCCATTTGAAGCGGACCATTATGATGAGAGCAGGTGTTGTGGTTATCGGCCTACTTGCAAGATCATAAGGAGGAGAAGAAAATATTGCGAGATATTACGATTGCTTGCGAGTATTGGATGTTTTTCACGAAGATCTACGGATTACCACGGCGGGGAGATTGAGTTTTGCGATTGAGTTAATGCGCAGTCTTGAACGGTATCAAAAACTCCGTGTCGAATGGCGCGCAAAATTGAAAGAGTTGAAGGCGACTTGAGGCGCTAGATAAAGGGCTTTATTAGACCGAGTGTGTCACCACAGGAAGCACCGATTCTATTTGTAAAGAAGAAAAGGCGGTTCAATGCGACTTTGCATCGATTACCGCTAAATAAGTTGACAATTAAGAACCGTTATCCACTTCCAAGAATTGATGATCTGTTCGATCAGTTACAAGGAGCAAGGTTCTTCTCGAAGATCGACTTGAGGTCAGGCTACCATCAGTTGAAAGTTAAGTCTGAAGACATTGAGGAAGGCGATTCGAACCCGATATGGGCACTCGACTTCTTGGTCATGCCATTTGGGTTGACAAACAGCGTCATTTATGGACTTGATGAAGGATATTCAAGTCACATTTGGACAAGTCTGTAGTAGTTTTATAGATGACATCCTCATCTATTCAAAGGCCTTGAGAAGAACATGAGCAACATCTGCGAGTGGCTCTACAAACCCTTAGAGACCATCGATATATGCAAAACTTAGTAAGTGTGAGTTTTGGCTTGGCGGTCAGTTCTAGGCCATGTTATCTCGAGACCGGTATTATTGACCCGGCCAAGATTGAGTCGGTGATGAATTAGGGCGACCAAAGACCGTTACGGAGGTTCGTAGTTTCCTCGGTTTGGCAGGATACTACAGAAGGTTTGTGGAGGGCTTCTCCAAGATATCAGGTCCTCTTACACAACTTACGAAGAAGAATACTAAATTTGATTGGACAGAGCAGTGTGAGCAAAGTTTTCAGGAACTCAAGAAACTATTGACTACTGCGCCAGTACTTGCTATACCATCAGGCAAGGGAGGCTTTGCAGTATACAATGATGCATCATATGGGGGTTTAGGCTGTGTGCTTAACCAGAATGAAAGAGTCATTGCTTATAGGTCTAGACAGCTAAAAGACCATAAGAAGAATTACCCGACACATGATCTTGAGTTGGCAGCAGTGATTTTTGCTCTGAAGATCTGGAGGCATTACCTTTATGGGGAGACCTTCGATATATTTACCGATCATAAGAGCCTCAAGTATCTCTTCTCACAAAAGGAGTTGAATATGAGACAGCGTCGATGGATAGAGTTCTTGAAAGATTATGATTGTACCATCCAGTACCACCCCGGGAAAGCAAATGTAGTGGCAGATGCGTTAAGTCGGAAGGTCTCTGCTCAGTTATCACATCTCACCGCAAAGTGCGAAGATGGCATCTATTGGAAGATATGGCTCTAAGTAGCATGAGATTTGGCGTAAAAGGTTCGGTCGTTAATTGCTACTGCTGGTGATTCGTTCCACCCTCTATGAGAACATTCGCAGACTTGGATGACGGATGATGAACTTATGGCTATCGGGACGGGATGTGATTGGGGGAAGCAAAATAGATTTTTCTATCAAAGATGATGACACTATTGTTTAGAAACCGGGTATGCGTACCAACTAGTACTGAGCTTCGGGACACTATTTTGGAAGAGGCTCATAAGTCTATGTACGCTATTCACCCTGACAGTACCAAGATATACCAGGACTTAAAGAAAAGCTTCTGGTGGAGAGGTTTAAAGAAAGATGTCGCTGTGTATGTCTCGAGATGTCTTGTGTGTCAGCAAGTAAAGGTGGATCATCGAAATCCGGCAGGACTGTTGCAACCACTACCGATACCTGAGTGGAAATGGGAGGCCATTTCTATGGACTTTATTTTGGGATTGCCAAGAACATTAAGAAAATACAATGCCATCTGGGTCATTGTAGATCGATTGACTAAGTCCGCACACTTCCTTCCTTATAATACGTCGTATACCGCCAACAAGCTCGCAGAATTATACATCAAGGAGATAGTTAGGCTGCATGGTATACCGGTCAGTATCGTATCCGATAGAGACCCGATGTACACATCTCAGTTTTGGCAACGATTTCAAAAAGGAATGGGCTCTAGGCTCGATTATAGTACAGCATTCCATCCTCAGACCGATGGGCAGACTGAGAGGGTGAATCAGATTATAGAAGATATGTTACGTGCTTGCATGTTGGATTTTTAGGGGTCATGGGACCAACATTTACCGCTGATCGAGTTCGCATACAATAACAGTTACCAGGCTAGCATCGACACGGCACCCGTCGGTTTCGTTCCGAAGCTCCATGCGCGTGACTCATTTCTAATCTAGGAATCCTTAGATTAAAGGTATGTTTTAATTAAACTTTTTGATTAAATCATTAGATTAGCCATGGGTTTTGCTTTGGGATGTATGGGTTTCGATTCGGGTGAAAACCAGTGAAATCGCGTCGCTGTAGCTCGCTCGAGCGAGCTATTATCATCGCTCGAGCGATGTATCACCGAACTCCGATATTGCCTTAGTATTGTAGTCATAACTTTTTATCCCGAACTCTGATTGAGACGATTCTTTTTGTGTTGAAAAGCTAATAGAAAAATCTACAACTTTTATGTTTTGACCAACTCATGAATCAATCTTCTTGATGGTCAAAAATATATGAGAATGTTATGTCAAATCGCTCGAGCGAGCTATTATCATCGCTCGAGCGAGGTATTGCCGAACTCCAGTATTGCCTTAGTATTTTAGTCATAACTGTTTATCCCGAACTCTAATTGAGACGATTCTTTTTGCGTTGGAAAGCTAATAGAAACATCTACAACTTTCATATTTTGACCAACTCATGGATCAATCGTCTTGATAGTCAAAAATATATGAGAATGTTACGTCAAATTCTAGGATTGGCGCAACTTGCCTGTTTTGACTTGTTTTTGAGGAAACACTTAAATAGGTCTATATTATTAGTAATTAGAGTTAATCTTAACGCATGAACGTATATTGTGATGTAGATTGAGGGCGAGAGGCCATCAATAGGACTTTGCTTGACTTCGCATAACTCTGAGTTTTGGTAGGAGAATCTCATCTTTCTGATATTCTATTTTAATTCATGGATATTTTGAATTAAAATCTTTAAACTTTCATATGCCATTGAAATCACATCGTAAACCGAAATTGATATGAATGAAAATCTAAATCTACCTGAATCCTGAAACCTGAATCTGCTTAAGCTCTGAAAATCTGAAATCAAGAACCTGAACTATGTATAAGAGACTTGCATCTGATTTATATTAGTATCTGCATTTGTTTTATGATTGACCTGAACGACCCCTCAAAAATTCCTGAACAACTTCCTGGCACAAGTTTCCCTCATTACGCAGGGGCTTGTTGCATCCTGAAAAAGGGTTCATGAATGACGATGGTAGGTAGGGGTTCCCATCGGCTATATTCCTACTCTCGAGATATAGTTTACTCGAGAGGTATTTTAAGTTGAGGATTAAGTCATGAATTACTGAACTTTTCATATAGAAGTTAGAGAAACTAAGACACTCAAACTCTTTGCATACATTCTTGTTGTCACACATTTAGAAATAAATCTTACATATGATTTATGCAACTAAATTCAGTTTATTATCTGCTTATATGTTTGACAAGCTATATTTCGATATTTGTTTTGAGACCATATTAGTTAAAGTAAAATGCCGTAGATGTCTTTCTTCTACTGAGCTTTGTTGGTTAGCTCACTCCGACTATACGTCCGCGAGTTCGTCTTGGCGTGGCTATTATTTGTGAGGCCGATCCTGATTACGTGCCTGAGGAAGAGCTTGAGGTTCCTCCTGAGGAGTTTTTCCCAGTATAGAACTTACTGATTTTCTTATTTGTGGTGAGAGTTAGACTTGAATTTGTGGGCCCATTTTAGTTGGATATCATAGTTTATACTTGACGTTGATTTCTGTTATGAGCCATGTTTCGATGATGGTCGGCCATCATCGGTGGTTCTTTACTTTTAATTGCTTCCGCATTTATTTTAGCTATGGATATTTATTGCGCTTTACTCTGATATGTGCCCTGTTTGTCCGGCTTATCGTTTATTCGATAGATTGGCGAATCGGCCTTTCCTATACCTGAGGGATTGGAAAAGTCGGGTCGTCACAGTACCTCATACTAAGTCTTAGTTTTCATGATATTTACATAAATGAGAGAGAGAGAGAGAGAGAAAGGAAGAGAAGGGTTACCTATAGAGAGGGCGTGCGTTTATTTTAGATGATTTAAGTTGGCATCGTGATAATAAGAACATTTTTACCGTCTTTAAATTTCGTGTCATTCGGTAGCATGTGACCGTCCTATTGTGAAATTTAAGATGGTTACAGACTATCTTATTTAAAGACGAAAAATAACAATCTTATTTTATGTCTTTTTTAGATGTTTTTGACGTAGTGCTTAGTCTATTTTCCCCCCAAATTCACTTGATTCAAATCAAACATCATACATTCAACGATCTAATCTTAGAGACAACAATATCATGCGATAACGCTAAGATGTTCACCTTTCTGGATCGTTCATGCGGCTTGCAATGATCGCTATCAAAAAGGGGGTTTCAGTGTCAAGCTTGCGGCATTTCACGGTGATCGAGATCAAAACAAAGATCAACATCAACAAGCAATGATCTCCATCCTTAAAGTCACTCATGCCTCGCTTATGATAGCCGACTCGAGTTCGTGCGAAGTTACTTCCTCCCTTTCCTTGATCTGAACGATATCGGAGCTCAAGTCTTCTCATGGTTGGAATCGACGAAAAGTGATTAGAATCAATGGCGATCCTTGCGAAGAAGACGACACACTCTTTGCGAAGAAGACGGAGCTCAAGGGCAATCTCACGGTCGAGGCTTCACGAAAGGTTTTGAGGAGAGGAGTAGAAGATCTCCCTCTTCTCTCTTTTCTTACACAACAAACAAAATATCAAAGATATTTTGTTTCAAGAGGTCTTGTCCTCTTTTAACTTTTAGGGGCTTAACTAAGTGTTAAGACGGTAGACCGTGAGTCAGTGCCCAACTCCTTCTCAATGGTCAAAAAGGTCTAGCTTCACTTACAAACCATATCTCTCACCACTGATGTTCTCCCGAAGCTCATTCACATCTACTTTTAACTCATAGGCTAGTGCCCAACTCCTTCTCAATGGCCAAAAATGGTCTAGCTTCACTTACAAACCATATCTCTCACTACTGATGTTCTCACGAAGCTCATTCACATCTACTTTTAACTCATAGGCTTAATTCAGCGTTAAGTCGGCACACCGTGAGTCGTTGTACAGGTTTCTTATCAATCACCAAAACTGAGATCCAACTTCACCTTTCACACCAAACATATGCATTCTTATAAATAAATTATTTCAAAATTTTAAGGCGACATTGTGTACCTTGCCGAACACATACACATAGTCGGGTACGTTCAGGTTCGAAATTTTTGGAATGTTACACTAACTAGCACTGACGTGTTAGCATACGGTAAGAATTTTTAAAAATAAGATTAAAGAGTGAAAAATGAAAATATAAAAAATCACAACTTATTAAAAACATTGAGAATTATCCGTGATATATTCGTGATTTTTAAAAGTATGCAAAATTTTGAAAATATTGCGAATAATTCACAATTAATTAATTTTCAGCACCTGAAATTCACGAATTTTTTAAAAATTCGGCGATTTTTGTGACGGTTGACAGGCCTTTCTAATATTTACAAGGTGTATAGCCGTGCGCTATCTGTAGTGCATAGTTCATTAAATTTTGTACAAGTGGCACCTCTAATTCATCAATTGACATGTATAGGTGGCAGGCATCTAGTGGCACACATCATACTCAAACATGATTTTAGGGTCACTCTTTGAGATCTATGCCACATGGAATTACAAAATGATTGCCAGATGGTACGCCTGGGATTTCAAGATCCATAGTGGAAGATTGGGAAGGAAAAACAATCTCCATCATTTGATTCAAAGCGGTCAATGGTGAGATTATCTATTCAGCCGAAGTGAGATTATAGTTTAAGGGGGTTCAAATACTATTACTTTTTTCTTATCATATGATCAAAAACATTTTGGATAAAATGTTCACTGTTGCTCATATGCTGTTTAGCTATCCATGTGAAGGCTTAAGTTGGTAGAAATTTCTCAATGGCATAACTTTTGGCTGAATTAAATCTATACCTTGACATTAACTACCATGTATTACGAAGTATATGAAAAAGGGTTCTTATTATATATATCTTGTAATGGTTGGGCTTTGCAACAAATACTAACTCTTATCTTTTTCCTCTGTCAATTAAGTAATGGACCATGATATATGGCGGACCACAAACAGCAAACCATTTAATGGACCGCTTACGTGGAGGGTCAATGCAGGTCGGGCCAGCCACTTGCATTGCGCCATGTAAGCAGTCCGTTGTTGGTATGTTGTTTGAGGTTCGCTCATTATAATTTTCGAGAAGTAATTAAGTGAGTGATTTTACTGCAGGTACTACTATATTCACCCGTTTTCGGAGTAAGGACCACACAGTTTTGCATGAACGAAAACTATTGATTAATTTGAATCAAATGATGGAGATTATTTTTGTTTCAATCTTCTGAAAAACAGATCTTAAGATTATGTCGCACCTATCAAACAGTCGGATGTTGATTAATCCACATAGCACACATCCCCAAAATTGACCTAGATCATGGGAAGCGGAGTTGATCGACCTTCACTTTTAGGGACGTGTCATGTGGAATCAACATCTGACCATTTGATAGGCACGCCATGATCTTAAAATCTATCTTGGGGAAGATTGGAACTAACAACGACAATCTCTATCTTCTTATTCAAATCATTCAACGGTTTTCGTCTGTGAAAAACTGTTGTCCTTACTCCGAAAACGGGTGAGAAAAGTTGTACTGCTAGATTTCATTGCTTTCAACAAATTGGATGTTCAGCCATTTTGTACCATGTCATATAGCGGTGTGTGTCACGAGTGTATTTGGTAACCCTCACTACAAAAAACATGATTATTAGCGGCAGCCAAAAACTGCCGGTATTAACAAAAAACTGCAGCTAATAGTCTAGTAGTTTTTGGTTAATAGCGGTAGTTTTTTGCTCCAAAAAACTGCTGCTAATAATCTGTTTTTTTGTAGTGCCTCTCTGGCGCAGGCAAGAAGCCGATAGAGAGCTATGGGAACTAGAAAAGCAGATCGAGGCTTTGTGAGAGCAGATGAAATCGTTCTTGTGCACATATAGGTCTCAATGCCAAACACAGCCGTAACGACCCGTCTCTCTTGACTGTCATTTAAACATCAAAATGGTGTTTAAATGATCTTACACCATCAATGGTTTAATATGTGGGTGATCCATATAGTGAAAGTGGTAGATGATAGATTGAACTACAAGAAGCCCAAAAATGGTGTTTTAGGGAGATTTAAATCATCTTATCTGTGGGGACTACAATATCAACCGTTGTTTTTGCTTTTATGGGCTGACATTAAAATTCATCAATCGGATGGTTCACATCCACTTATAGGCATGTTTCTTTGGTCTGCGACATTTTCCGATGATGGATTGTCACTTGAATAATTTAGATTGATCACAGATATATGTGTGCCACATGGCATAATAATAAATCACATTTCTTTGGTGCTTATTCCAAGGTATCAAGTATCGGCCGATACCGATATGTATCGGTATTTTGGCCAACCAATACAGATACCCCTCGATACTAGTATCGGGGATGGTATTTTGGCCAACCAATACCGATACCACCCTAATACCAATATCGGGATTAGCTGATACTGCACAATATCAGTCGACACATATCGGATCTAGGCCGATACGGCTCGGCCATATAAGTTAATGCCTACCAAGTTTGAATTTTTTTTTTTTAATTTTTTAATTTTTTTTTTTTGTTAAAAAGAAACATCTAATAGTTTATACATAGACCTTTTTCTTATAGTTTTAAGACTGGAAGTCTATAACATTTTTTAGATTTTTTCAAAAAAATTAATTAAAATATAATAATAATAATAATCACCGACAGAGATAGGTATTTATCCTTCCGAATATCATCATATATCTCGAGAAATTGGATGTATGTTCCACTCTGCAATGTGTGCATCGGGGCACCACTACTTTTCAACTATTATTAATTACACAATGGTCGAAGAACGGGTCATAAGTAATCCACTCCTCATATTACCTAAGACTCCGTTTACGTAATAAAGGGGTAACGGTTTGCATTGTAAAACCAGACAGTCCCCTAAGAGCTAGGGTATCCACTAATTAAATGGCCTCTAGATGTATAAATACAGCATTTGAGAGGGACCTTTTACTCTTGATTAGACATCACCAACATATATATCTAAGAAAAATAATGGCTTCCCAAGCCAATATTAAAACTATTCTTTCATTATTTTTCTTTTTCTTTTTTTTCATTGCGAAAGCTACGGCAGACGGAGTTTTCGACATTACAACCTTTGGTGCAAAGGCAGATGGGAGCGATACCAGTGCGGTTAGTTTCTCATAAAACTTGGCCTTTCGTAGTTGGTATTAGGTGCATAGGACCGGCATGCACTGATCAAACATCTAAACTATTTGGAATTTTTGCGGGGTACGCAAGATAGGTACACCAAAATACTATTTTGGAGCTCTCCAACAACTTAAACAAATAATTCTTTTTAAAAAAAATCAAGATTGAATTTAAAATGAAAAGTCACATTGAGAGGCAATGATCGAGGTTTCAAGCCTTAGAAAAACATTTGGTGGAGATGTAGTTGGGAAATTTTTCTCTTTCTATTTCTTTTTTTCTCTTTTAAGTTGAGCTAAACAACAAAACCTTGATATATCTACTTGGCATCCAAGATATCTTTCAAAAGCACGTGGAGATCAATGCCAATCTCATAGGCCAAAGTTTCTAGAAAAAAAATTGAACTTATTTTCCTTAAATCTTAGGCCAAAGTTTATTGTTTGCCACCCAAACATGGTGTATTAAAATTTGACACCCTTGACCCAAAATTCAAGTCGTAAATTATCTTCATTTTATTTTTTTAGATGGTACTTAATCGACCTTGAGAATATTGCAATGGCACACAATAGATTCAATGCAAGGTCCATGCAGTAGAATATCACAAACTCCCTCTCTCTCTCTCTCTCTCTCATATATATATATATATATATATATATATATATATATGAGAGTGGTTACGTACCCCAACGGGGCACGATGAGAGTATCCTAATGGCTAAAGTGGAACTCCATGTGACAGCTAAAATATTATTTTGATGCCACGTGGAGCAAGTTTGTTTTGTTTAGATTAATCTATTAAAAAACAAAATCAAAAGCTCATTTCCACTAAGTTTTTGTTTAGTCCATTGAAATCAGTCAATGCATAACTTTTTGAGTTCCACATGGTGCACCCATTTCATATATATATATATATATATATATATATATATATATATATATATATATATATATATATATATATATATATATATATATATATGTGTGTGTGTGTGTGTGTGTGTGTGTGGGGTTATAAAAATTCTATTTAGGGACAATGATCAATGAAAATTGTTGTAATTGATCGGCCCTTTATTGTTAAATGTAGGATATCTTTAAAATGTCTACTCTCTCTCTCTCTCTCTCTAGGCTTTCTTAGCTGCTTGGAAGGAGGCATGTGCTTTTAAAGGGACAGCAACCTTTATGATTCCCAAAGGTTCATTTGTTGTCGGCCCGATCGAGTTAGATGGTCCACCTACAGCTCAACGAATAAATTTCCAAATCCGAGGACCAAGGCTGTACCAAAACTCAGTGCGTATGCCAAACCTGGTTGGATCACATTTAAAGAAGTGAACAATTTGGTGATAGCAGGAGGTGGTACTGTCGATGGACAGGGTGCAACTTCCTGGCCTCAGAGTAAATGTCCTGGTCATAGAATGTGCAACCCACTCCCTGCCGTAAGTTTAAAGAGAATCACTATAAACTATATTAATCTACATCTCACCTAAGGGTGCAAATAGGCTGCGTGAGCTCGACGGGCTTCAGATGGTCGAATTGCTGGTAGAGAATTCGGTCATAAACGGGCGGGCTTACATTAGATTTAAATGGAAGTCATACAAATGGATGCACAGGCCCGCCCTTGGCACTAAGCCTATTTGCATCCATAGATGTGAGTTAGAGGATTAAACTAATGTAAAGTAATTTGGTGTTTGTGTAGTCTCTTAAGTTTATTTCATGTAATGACGCGTCGATTAGTGGAATCACTTCACTGAATAGTATGGGTGTCCATATGGTCTTCATGCTAAGCAACAACGGGAAAATCCACGATATGACCATCACAGCCCCTGAAGATAGCCCTAACACTGATGGCATCCACATCGAAGATGCTAAAGGATTCGAGATCAGGAAGGTTAACATTAGCCTTTGAGCAGCGTATCTCTCTCTATTGGACAGTACTTGACCTTTCGGTCATTGATGTCAACTGCGGTCCGGGCCATGGTATCAGGTAATCAATCGATATTTTTTATTTTTTTTAACCTTAGAATGAGATTAGGGCTTAGGTTTAAGGTCTCAAAAGTGATTAATGAAACTTCTATTATTATAATCTTGCAGTGTGGGCAGCCTTGGAAAGTATGCCAATGAAAATGATGTATCGAATATTTATGTGAAAGGAGGCACGATATCAAATACAATGAACGGTGTTAGAATCAAGACATGGGCCGGATCACCGCCAAGCAAAGCTTTTAATATGACTTTCGATAATATCTTGATGAAAGGCGTCTCTAACCCCATCATCATAGATCAAGAGTACTGCCCAGCGACCTCCTGCTCAAGCTCGGTAAGTTTTAACAAGCTGAAGTGTGATACTTAGAATTCGACATGCCCACTTATAGAAAGGGGGGGGGGGGGGCGCTTTAATTTCTGGAGTCTCATAGCCCTATCCCATGAACGATTACCATATTCACACCAAAGCTTACTGTACTATTTTTCCTTAATCTTTTCATCTTTTTTATTTCCATGACTTTTGAGTGCAGCCCTCAAAGGTGAAGATCAGCGACGTTCATTTCAAAGGTATTAAGGGCACCTCCGCTACGCCGATTGCAGTCAACATCGCTTGCAGCGCAGCCTTGCCATGTCAAAATGTGCAACTTACGGACGTCAATTTGACGCCATCCGGCAGTTTTTTGACCAATTCCTCTTGCACAAATGTAGCTGGTGGGATAGTAGTTTCTGGGGCACTAAACCCTCCTGGGTGCAAATAAATTGGAAAATTCCACCCCTCAATTCTTATTTCCCCTCTACCTGTGTAACTAGGGAAGGCAGGTGTAATCATGTAGCTTTTTATATGTTGTAATCCATAATTATAAGGACAAGTGATCTAGACTCCTCCTCATTAGATGGAAGAGAGTCTCAACTTTATAAAAAAATCCTTCAAACTTTTTTGCTACTCTTTTCCAATGGGATTGCTTTTACCATATGTTTGTTAAGCATAATATTCTAGTATGAAGATAGTTTATTTTTTCCTCTATTATAATCCAACCCAAGCAATAGAATTATGAGACCGAGTTCACTCGTTGGATGTACAATTTTATGCCACGTTGCGCATATCTTTGATCAATCCAAATCATCCAATCAGTGAACTTTAATATCAATTTTTTGATTCTAACTCCTAGTGCTCTGCTCTGAAAACACTATTTCAAAAGTAGTATGTTGCCTGGTTTGTGAGAAAATGTTTTTCTCAAAGGAATAATTTGGTTGTGTTTGACATCACTCTCTGCTAGCTCCCTGGCAGATTAGAGCATGGTTTTCCTGCTTTAGCAGGTTCCCTTTCTCTTTGCTAAATCTTTGCTACTTGCTTTATCAGGTTCCCCTTCTCCATGATAACTCCCTACAAAGCAGGATCTACCTTCTTCAGCAATTCTCCCTTGCTCTCTGCTCATTCCATGCAAGAGCATATTTTATTTGCTCTGCTAGGGAGTGAGCAAAGAGCAGGGATGTAGCTACTAGAGCAGGTAAATCCTGCTTTGTAGGGAGTTAGCAAGGAGAAGGGGGACTGCTAAAAGGCAAGTATATCCGACTCTAGCAATGAGTTGACAAAGAGTTATACCAAACATAGTCTTAGACTCTCACCTTGTTCTTAAGACAACACTTTCACCCTCGCAATTTTATGGTGCCACATGGAACAATTTTATGGAGTTAGTAGAGAGTAGGGAGGTTGTTATTAGAGCAAGTAAATCCTCCTTTACAAAGAGTTAGGAAAGAGAATAGGAGCCAACTAAAGCAGGTGAACTTTGTTGTGGCAGGGGCTAGCAGAGAGCTATGCCATACGCAGCCCTAGATACTACATTAGCAATTTTATTTCACTAATCATTTCCCACTTTTAGACACAAACACGAGAATCGATATCAAATTACTTTTTTTGATAACTAGCTGTGGTAAGATAGAAAATGGAACAAGGACACTAAACTAGCAACCCGACTTATTTCAGAAAACACGCCTTTCTTCTACCTTGCTATGAGATCTTTGATGGTGCTTGGGATGCACTAATAAAAATAAAAAATTTTCACTACCATGTTCTAAATATATGGCAAAAAGAGTTTTACATTATGAAGAAAGGGCAACTTCGAAAATGCCACGACTCGAAATCCTACCTTAGCACGAGGATATAGCATTTTTTTTATTGTGGCCTGCGCACATCCTAATGTTATGAGAAGATAGTAATGTCTTACCTATATATGATAATAAATAAAAGAAAATTTTCATCTCACAATTTTTAACAATTTCTATAGATTGTAGCCAACGTATCAAAAATCGGCTGATACCGATACATATTTGTATTTCAGCAAACAGATACGTATCGGCTGTCCAACTTGGTTTGCAATTACGTATCGGCCGATACATATCAGGTATCGACCAAGACATATCAGTTTGATCCAAGTTTTGGGAAAAAAAATAAAAATTAAGGCCAATACATATCGGAATCGGCCAATATGTATTGGTTGATTCATATTGGTCCTCCATGGACCGATACCCGATTCCGATTCTGATTTTGACACATTGATTGTAACACTCATTTTATTCAATTAAATGTTCATTCACATGTATATAAGCCCCCAATATTTATGATCAAATGGCTTGTCAATTCTTACTTTAAACATTCGAATAATTGGAGTTATTCTTATATCTAAACAATCTTGTCAGTTACCAATTCAGATGCTTCTATGCATCTATATTTCACATGGTCGCATTTTAGTGTACTGTAAATAGTACATGACCAATGCCAGAGTCGTCGCTGGAGCCCAAACATGATACAAAATGTGTCGGCGAGAAGTGATGCTTGATTTCAGTGACCCATTTCAATATAATAAATTGATCATGTAGCCCAATGGGGAGGGCCCAGTAATAATATCCAGAAACTGGTAGATTAAGAAAAGTGCTTTCTTATCCTTCTTTCGTACCTCTTTCAATGCTTCTTTTTGAGTTACCATAAGTGTCGCTTCCACTTGTGGTGATTCCGGTTCATTGTAGCCATTATCAACGATGCTCCATAAATCTTGCGATCCTAGCAAGACTTTCATTTGGATGCTCCAATTATCATAGATTTCTTTTGTTAAGATTGGAATTTGGGGCTGAATCATATTCACCATCTTCCTTAATCGAACGGGGCTCTAATACCAATTTGATGGAGATAAAATAGACCAGCTTGTGCTGCTGCATTACAAAGGATTTCTTTATATTAAAAGAGCTTGCCAGCTACTAACACTTTAAACTTACTTTTCATTTAAAAATTTCAACTTATATCTTGCTACCCAGTTACACCAATATATATAAGGATAAAAGTATATTGAAAAAGTAAAAGACACTTTGAAATATGAAAAGACACCTAGAACCTTAAAAAGACACCTAGGAAATGATTTCTAGGCAATGACTTCTAGGAAACAAAACAAAATAATTATTTTTCTCTTGACAAATGATAGGTGATGTGATTTTTTAATGTGATGTTTTACTCGCAAGTACACGAATCGGTTTGTATATAGTGGGTGCAGAGTACGAGATCGTTCCCACAAGGACTAATTTTGAAAGATCTAAAAGAGACAAGCAATTCTAGAAATCTATGAAGATCTAACAGTATTCTACCAGTTTTATGATTTAAGCGGTTGATGAGATGGTAATTAATGACTACAAAAATAAAACTTAATTGATGATTCAAAAGTAAAGGTAAAGATGATAAAGATGAAGATACTAAATCCTCCCATCTTTGGTCCATTTTTCCCGTAATATAAATCTAAGGATTAAATTATGAGATATTTCATTGGTAACAATTATCTTTTATGGAAGATCAATGGTCAACACCCTAATAGGTTCCACGTTGCATCCCTGCAATCAGGACTTAGATGATTTTCATATATAGATCTGGGATCAAAGGCATGGCTAGGCACACATGATCTCAGGTTCAAATAAAAATCATCCCCAAAGTGGGTGAAAATTCCAACAAGAATACCACTTATAAATCTGAAATCAAGGGCATGGCTAGGCACACTTTATTCATATTAGGGAGTATTTAAGATAAAATTACCATTACAGATCCAAGATCCAGGGCATGGCTAGGCACACTCGATCCCAGAACATAATCGTAATTATATCCACACAATAAAAGCAAAAAGACCATAACAATGATTGGGTAAAATTACCGTCACAGATTTGAGATCCCGGGCATGGCTAGGCACACGCGATCCCGATTAGTGGCGGGGATTTCATCTGTTCATGATAGCACAACAACCATAAAATAAAATCTCATATTTAAATCCTAAATTTATATTATTAAAAGTACATCCCTCGGATGGGAATCATTAGATCCCCATCCCTATAAATTTAGCCACACATATTATAATTAAATGACATAAATAAATAAATAAGGGAAAATAACATTAATTTAAGAAATTAAAATTACCTCAAACTTCAAAAGAACTTACTTTGATCCAAAGGTACGATGATCTTCAGAAACGAAATTAATGCAGGAATAAACTTTGAACAAAATTTATAAACTGAAGGGATAAGTACTGAAAAATTAAGGGAACAAAGCTCTCAAAAAGGAATAATAAAACTTCCCTATTTCTATGTCTAGCTATGAAAAATAAAGGCTAAAAACTAAGAACTCTAAACCTAAAACTCTTTCCTAAAATTAATTCTATCTAATTAATTCCTCTCTAATCCCCCTTTCCCCGAAGTGTTTGAGTCGCTTTGAATAGACCCTCATCGCGGAAGTCTCCCAAGCCAAAATTTTAGGGTCGATTAATCGACCAGGGAGGGTCGATGCATCGAGCCGCCAAAACGTCCCAAAAATTTACTTTACAGTGTCAGTTTCGTGTCAGACTCTGACTTGTCCTCGATTAATCGACCTATAGGGTCGATGCATCGACCCCCAGAAATCCATGAAATTCAGCACTTTCTTTGTATCAGACACTTCTTCGATATTTTGGCCATACTTTTCTGTCCCGAACTCGGATTGAGGTGATTCTTACGCCGTTGGAAAGCTGACGAAAAGATCTACAACTTTCATGTTTTGACAATCTCATAATTCGGCCGTCTTGAAGGTCCAAATATATCCGCAAGTCGCACCAAGTTCTCGATTACCCAAAGTTGCAGTGTTTTGACATTATATTCAGAATTCTTGGGCGGTTTTCTATACTTGGCTTGTATTTACCTGAAACACTTCAAATCTAGTCATTCTCATCAGATAGCCTTCATCGGACAGTTAAATATGGGTATTTAGGGGTGAAATATCATCATTTTTCAGTACTCATCATACCCCCAAATTATAACTTGAAAAAGTTACTTAAAGCATGTCCCAAAATAATTTTTCAAGGTATGTAACCCAAGACCCACTTTACTTGGGTTTGTATTCCAACAGTGACTGCAAGTGGAGGTGAAGTAGGAAGGCTTAACATATTTGGTGGCACTGAGGTGAGATAAGCATCCAAATTTTCCAGTGTTCATTGCAAGTGTCTTGTACACTATGAGTCCATGACATGGACACATATGTCGGCTTTGGATATGGATTTAGGGTGTGCCATGATGACTTGGGAATATATAACTATAACCTGTAGAAGGTTTAGACTAAGGACACATGTTTTGGTATTGGATATAGATATGGGATGCTCGATACAATAATTTTCATTGTTACATCTGTACTATGATTTCTGTTAAAGCATGGTTATCAAAACCTTAATTTCTTTCCAAATTGGTCCCCTCCGTTGTTGGCCAGGGGGTTTATACCTTTCTAGATCCATCGGAGGGTTTATGCCTTTCTAGATCCATCGGAGACATGGATGTTGGGGAATTCATAATCCGATACCATATGTTAAACAAGTGAAGGTATGTGGTCTTGTTGTGCTGATACCATTTCTTTGATCATTTGGAATTCTATTTGTAGTTCTTTGGCTTCTATTTTCCATTGCTTGCTCAAATTGATGGAAATTTCAATTAACATAATTTTGGACTGGATATGTGTCGCAGTCCTAATATTTTGCCTTCTTTCACCAATTGTCGACTGCTAGGGGAAGGCTTATAATTGCTTTTAATGGCATCTGGGATGCACTATCATCTGAGGAGGCTGCAAAGTCTTGTCGTGGGTTACCTACAGAGCTCGCTGCTAAGCAAGTTGTAAAGATAACTTAAATTCATCATACTACTCTTTACCGTCTCTAGTCATGTTTTTGTTTTAACCTTCATAGATGTGATTCTTATGCCATTTTCTTTGTGGAATTGCATTGATTTGTCTTGGCTTTCACTTTTGTCTGATGGTATTCTTAAGTCATTGACTGGAAACATATCCTCATTACTTTTGATGGTCATCATTTAAGAAGCATTGCGGGCAAGGGGGCTGAAAGATGACACAACCTGCATTGTTGTTGACATAATTCCACCGGATCATTCTGCTCAACCTTCATCCCCACCCAAAAAGTAAAATTTGCTTCGTTCTCTTATCTTCAGAGGAAGTTCTGAGGTTCTACCAATAAACTGCCAAAGAAACTATCTGCTGTAGGGATAGTGAAAGAACTATCTGCTGTGATTATAAAAACTATTGGCTTGCCCTATTTTGACTTAATTCTAGGAGGATTTTATAAATGGATTCTACTTATTAATGCCTATTTTATGTTTAATAAGCCCTTTATCTTTTCATTCAAACTTTACTGTCCCTTTGAACCTTTGTGGAAGTTGTCCATATTGCATTTAGTATAAGAATGAGCTGTGCACTGGAGTAGTTGTTATCTCACCACTTCTGTTGTGCTTATCCATAATTTTATAGTCAGAAGGTTTTGGATAGCAGGTTGACAAGTAATTTCTCTTACTTGTTGTAGTTCTCTGTGACAACCTGACTTTTTCAATCCCTAAGGTATAGGAAAGGCCGGTTCATCAACTTATTGATTTCTCAATAAGTCGTAACAAACAGAAGCCGGCAACATATCAAAGATGTAAAGACTGAGGTAAACATATAGTAATCTAAAAATAAAAGCTTCATATAACAAAATTAAATATATCACTGTGAGGAACCAAGAAGAACCACCGGTGATGGCCAATCCGATCACCTAAAATAGTGGTTCACAATAATGGTTCCTCGAGTGATATCAAAAGAACCAAAATAATAGCCTAGGGCTCAATATTCCAAAATAATATCCAAACAAAAATACCAAAAATACAGGATCTAAGATCACGGAAAGAACTCCTCAGCTGGTATGTCCGATTCCTCCTCAGGAATGTAATCGGAGTCCTCCAGATCCTCTGACCCAAGGTCAGTCTCAGCACCTGTGACGTATAGTCGAGGGTGAGCTAACAGCCAAGCCCAATAGAGAAAACATATCTATTTGCATTTCATTATAAGTAAGGTTTTCAAAGACAGGAATCGGATCAAATATGGTTTTCAAATGATGCTGCTCAACTAAATCTCCAATTCTAATCCTGAGTCAAAATTGATAACATAAATCTGATGGGTTCAAAAATCTTCTGATTTAGCATGCTTCTTGTCTTAAATTTATAACTTAATTTTATCTCTCAAATTTCCTATAGCATGAGAGCAAACTACGTAACCGATGGGAAAACCCTACTGACCATCGTCGTTCATGAACCCATTTCTAAAGTGCAACAAGCCCCTACGCTATGAGGGAAACTTGTGCCAAAGTAATACCGTCAACACGATTGGTAGAATCTAGTGCATCGTACTTATGAACCCTAAATCAAATGCAAATGCTAACACATATCAAGGCTTATTATTCATATCATATACTGATTTTTCAAAGTTCTGATTCGAAGTTCTGATTCAAAAATTAACTGAGGTTCTGAGGTTCAAATTGCAAAGTTCTTAGTCATAACAAAGTTCCAAATTTTCAGTTTTGTGTCATATCTTCTGAGTTTTATTTATACTGTGTATAACAGAATTCCAAAATTAATGCTTCTTAAAAGAAATAGCCGAAACAGTTTATGCTTATAAATTGATGCAAATAACAAATAGGGTTCTCCTACCTCAACAAAGAAGTTTCAAAATCATGCACAAACAGTCCTCACCAAGGACTCCCAACAGTCAAAACCTACATATATTAACACTCTCAGTGTTAATATAGAACAAAAATTCAACCCAAAAGCTTGCTGAGAAAATAATCCGACAAAATTTCGAATGCCAAAAACATGACAGAATTCGATGGTCGAATTCCATTTCGACCCTCGAATTTCAAAACTGCATCAGTCACAAAAATCTGAAAATCGACCCTCGATTTTCAATTCGATGGTCGAATTCCAAATTCAACCATCGAATTGGAAATCAACCCTCAATTTCAAAAAAATTGGCTTTAGGCACAAAAACATATTTCAACTGTTGATTTTCAAATCGAGGGTCGAATTTCGAATTCGACCATAGAATTGCTTTGGTTCTGTAGCTGTTAACTTTTCATGTCCGGATTCTTTTTCTTCAGTTTCAAATACAGCCATCAGATCTTATATTGAACACACATCTACAATTCTAAACAAAACACAAACAAAATTACACAAGGAGGTTTCAAGACCTACCTCTTGTAGCTTAAACCGTTGATCCCGTTGCACCTATATGCGCACCGGAACAACTCTCCAAGCTCAATGGTTCAGATTCTTCAATCAATCCATATTCCAAAAAGAGGTGGACACTGCCTCAGTCACAACAAGATCACAGAGAACTTCTCATTTCCCACATCTCTCTTCTCCTTCAATATTTCAAACAGATCCGAATACAAGCTCAAGGTGAACTAGTGGTTGAGATGGGAAGAGGAGCTCTCAAGCTTTCTAGATCTAAGATCAACAATGAGGCAAGGCCTTAGAGGCTTAATTTCTAACGAGAGAGGGAGAAGTTAACTTCTCTTGCAATTCTCTCTTATAACCAAAAGCCAAAGAGAATAATATCTAGATTTTTATAATTGCAACTTATCCACTTAAGTTGAAAACATATCCGGTGTTAAACACAAACACCAACCCTATTGTGTAAGTCATCGCTTACATGACTTACACACATTTATTGACAATACCATTTTACCATCATATTCATCAAACACAAAGCTAACCAAAAGTCCAACAAAACCTGTAAAAATTTCCAGACACACCGAGGTAAACGAAATTAGGTCAAAATATCCGGGATATTACATTCTCATTATAATTTGTAATTTTATAATGTATATGAGTGTTTGATAAGCAGGTATGCCACGTGTATAAAAATGTGACACCTTCAATAGAGTTGACTTGGGATCATGTGCCTAATGCCAACTTTGCTCCAATAGCCATCAAAGCACCTTTTGTTTCTCTACCCCTTTGCCCTTGTAGTTGTAACTTCTAAGCAGGCTCTTTTGACTGCACATTTATTGAACTAAATTAAAATCAAAATAAAGCATCGATTGAATATTTTATATCTCTGACCAAATCAGGGTGTTTGTATGTTAAACTTTTTTAAATTCAAGGTTTTGGAATTTTTTTTTATTTTTTTTTTAAAAGTCGTCAGCGTAAGTAGGATTTTTTTGTTTTTGAAAAAAAAAAATATATACTTTTTAAAAAAAACTACGCCGACGGCTCCATCAGTGTAGGTAGGGAAATAATTTTTTTTGATAAAAAAAAATTAAAACCTCTGTTGATGTTCGACCGTCTGTTGGACCCTAACTCTATGTCGACGGCACTTATCAGTAAGGATGCACCGACGGAATTATCACCAACGGCTGGGTAGGATCATTTTTTTGTAGTGTGTCAAACCACTCACTAGCGAGGCTATTTGTGGCTAGTGCACCTTCACCCCCTTTTAAACCGAGTCCCAAGTGACCACATTGGGTCATTTTCTCGAATCCGAGAGGATTCCCAAAAACGCGTACCAACAATCGAGGAAAAGGGATCAAGTATAGTTTCAGTTTTGAACTTTTCAAAATGGCATGAATGCCGTATTTGTCTTGTTCTATATGATGCGTATAACCCTTGTATGAGAATAGCTTAATTTTTAATTACGTATAACCCCAGTATGATCAATCGAGAAGCAAGGTTAAACTAAATAGTCACATACAATATGTAGCGTATACATTATAAGATAAAACTATGGAGACTGAAATGGATAGCAAAGGTTAGAAGGTTGTAAGAGAGAATATTAATTTATGAATCAATCATGCATAAAACATTCAGGTTGAAGTTAGAATGTAGATCTTCTCTTCGAAAGGTCGTTTCTTCTTGCTCAACGATCTTCCTAGAAGCTCCATCAAAAGCATCAACGATTGATTACACAATGTACTATGTTTTGAAATACATTTTAATATAACTTATGAGAGAATGAGATAACTCATCCTAACTAGATTTCATCCAATCTATATAGCTTCGATGGATGAGAGATTGAAGTTTTTAAAAACTGCTTAGAAAGGGCTTTCCAACAACATATAGTACGCTAGAAATGAAGCCTTATTGAAAGAGATGCGCCTTTATGAAAATGCATATTCATAAACGTTTCAGTTTTATGCTTAGCAAGTTGAACTCAAACTTTTCTATAATTGAATGTTTGGAGGTACAATTGAAAAGTAATCTCAAAAAAGTACTTTCCAACGACATACTATCGAAGGAGTTACCTATTTTTGAAAATCAAGGCTTTATGCTTTTGTGGGAAAATTGCATCTTATTCTCAACAATGGTCGATTTTTTCAATATATAAAATAATTAGAGTTGGCCTACAATGGGTGTCCACCCATCATGTGTCGTAAAGTAGTTCACACATCTGTGTGACAGCTGGCAACCGTCGGCGTAGGACCCTTTTTTTGTAGTGCCTCTATACATTGGAAGTCCGTACATGTCACACACAGTCACACAGACGTGTGGATTGTCATATCTTCCAAACGAGGCTCAAAGATGCACGGATCCTCATATAAACATGATCATCACCAACGGCACTCAAGGGAAATGTGATCCAGATATCCACACCTCCGATCAATGATCCGTCTTCAGAGATGTATAGAACATTGAAAATAAACCTGGGTTACTTTTCAAAGATATCATTAGACATGCACCATTTTTTGTGTATTTGCATGTAAAACTTGAGGATCGCCTACTATTTAAACTATCACATTTAAACTTGAGGATCACCTAATATTATTAGAGAAGTCTCCTTCCGGGTGGATTCTTAAAAGCTTCCCGATGATGATGATAGTATTGGAATATGCAATAGAGTGATTATGAGGAGTAATAGGGGTGATGGCATTGCCGAAAGCTCCTGTTGTTCCTTAAAGTTTGATTTATTTTGTATTTTTTATATTATGTTACTTTTTTTTCAATAAAATGGGTGAGGACCCTACAACCTCAAGCTTATCCATAAAAAAAAAAAAATTTTAAAAAAATAAACTATTATTTTTATGAAATAGGTGCCTTCCGGAAGATCGGTTGATCGATGGGACAATTTAAAATAAGGGAGGTCTGTGTTACCCATTAGGTCCAGGGGAGCACTGGTGTCCTTGTGCACTCGTATGGGTCCTCGCACGCTTGCACGGGCATCTCGTGGACACTTCCAAGGGCCGCATCCCCACCCAAGGGCATTGTGTCAATGGCGTGTGCACTACCCTACATGGGCAGAAGTCAATTCCCTCTTTGGTCCATGTGCAGGCATATTTTCCCGCACATGTCCCAGGCTGAAATTTTTGTGGGCCCTAACTCGGACGAGGTTCCAAATGATCCGGTTGACCATTTGGTCTACCGTTTGACCATGATGATCAAACCAAGCCTTCAAAACCCTCTAAATTAAAGCTTTATGCAATTTCTTGATTTTTAGATTTCTAATAGTTAAGGTAAGATGCACTCACTCGATTTCGATTATTCGGCATCTAGTTGGGTTTTGTTCATGTGTTAAACCCAATATATTTATATAATGCAAGGCTAAAACCATCTATGCCCATAGGTTTTGAACCTAGGGCCTCAAACTAAACTTCTAATTCGTTTACCATTGGATCAATATATGTTAATATTAAAACACTAGGCATAAAATTTTATTCATAAGAAACATTACATCCAATTCAGTACACCAATTTAGGTATATGTGAATCTCAAAGGACTTCAAAAGGGTCTCTAGAGTTGCAAGTTAATAGCACAACAGCTATATCTATATGCAATCTTATATGAATTCTCATTTACTATAAAAATAAGGTGTTTCAACGATATTTGTTGCTAAGGCAATTTTTGGTAGCGATCAAATTAATAGCGACAGTTTTTGGTAGTGACAAGACTAATAGCAGTAATTTTTTGTTAATAGCGACAATTTTTCACTGCCGCGAATAGTCTTATTTTTTGTAGTGATTATTATATATAGGAAAAGTCCTTTTCAAAATCCGAATCGAACTTTTGACTCCTTTTGTAGGTCATCGTCAAAGAGATGAGGAAGTTTTTGGTAGCGACCAAATTAATAGCGGCAATTTTTGATAGTGACAAAACTAATAGCCGCAATTTTTTGTTAATTGCGACAATTTTTGGTTGTCGCTAATAATCTTATTTTTTATAATGATTATTATATATAGGAAAAGTCATTTTCCGAATCCAAATCGGACTTTTGACTCCCTTTGTAAGCCATCCTCAAAAGAGATTGAGGAAAAGAAGAAATTGACCGTGCATTTTGACATTGGTTGATTCCGAAATTTGCAAGGTTCTTTATTGATGACATGTGTGGCTATGGTGCCATTAGTTACACTACAAAAAAAAAAACTATTAGCCGCACTTTTTGGTTGTAAGAAATTGCTGCAATTAATTAAAAAATTATTAAAGGCTATTAAAATTATTAGCGGCAAGGGTATTAACAACAAATTTTTTGTTAATAGCGACAATTTTTTATTGCCGCTAATACTCTTAGTTTTTGCAGTGTCATAATCAAATGCCAGATGATGTAGAATCAGCCACTGTTATAGGCATAGTAACCAAATTCTCCGCTGATTTGAAAAAGTTATTTTTTGGAAAACTGAATCAAATTATAATTATTTGTAAAATTCCAAATATTTGGACTTTGAATAGTGTACCTTGGGGTGTGTGCCCGTCTGATCACTTGTTTTGATCAATTGGAAGTCAACTTGATGACTTGAGTTGGCTTAGTTTTGGTGTGAAAATGCACACTAGTGTGGTATAAGAACCATTGGATTGGACCATATATACACTATATGTGTATATGTGCTTTGCAGGTGAACCGGGTTCTTTAAATATAAAAGAGGAGAGGCTTCTCTTAGAAGCCATTCGGTTGTGAGGTTGAGTTTTGAGTTTCCTTGTGAGAGAAAGAGGAAGAAGAAGAGAGGGAGTGAAGAAAGGAAGGGAGGTTTGATGCTTATAATAATTACATGATTCTAAAACACAAAAAAACAGAATCCTAATCATGAAAGAATTCTTCAGGAGAAATTTCAGACTCGTCCTCTGGAATGTAGTCAAAGTCCTCAAGCTCCGAATTTTCAAAATCCAAATCAGTACTTGTGCCTGTGACGTATAGTCAAAGTGACCTAACAGTCTAAACTCAGTAGAAGAAACTCATCTCAATCACATCATATGTTAAGTAACATTGTTTTCAAAACATAATTCGTAGCATATTGTTTTCAAAGCAGATATTTAAAATAGACTAGATGAATGACTTTCAAATACAATTATCAGATATTGTTTCATATTCGAAGATTCAAAGCAGATTCTTAAATTAGATTCAAAACAAGTAAGGACTTTCAGATTGTTCAGATGCTCATTGTTTCTTTGTTTATATATGCAAAGCTTGTCTAATTCATAACTTAAATCTCAACTTAAATTTTCTCCCAAGTTACTATATCATGGGAGCAGGAATATACCGATGGGAACCCCTACCTAACCATCGTTGTTCAATGAACAATTTTCAGAAGTGCTACAAGCCCCTACGTTTTGATGGTAACTTGCACTAGGATAATTCACATTGTTCAGGAATTGTGGGGTTTGTTCGAGTGAATCTTAAATCAAATCCAAATTTTAATACATAATTCAAATACAGATTATAACACATAATTCAGAGTTCTGAGTTTAGGATTCAAGTTCAAATTTTCAGATGCAAGGTTTAAATTTCATATGCAAAGTTCGAAGATCATATTTAAAAGCAAAACTGATATTTTTCTATATTCAAATTTATGCATGCGAATTAAAATAGAATGTAACTGATTTTGAGATTCTCCTACCTAAATTATGGATCTGTTCAAAGTGACTCAGATGTCCTCATCCATGGTTTCCCATTCTTTAACCTAAATCGTATTAACACCAAACTACGTGTCAATAGCGTTGAAAACAAATAACTCAATTCCCCAGAGTTTTTTCAAAGAAAAACAAACACATCCAGAAATAGGGGAAATCGATTGATCGATTTTCAAAATCGATCAATCAATTTCCCAATTCGATCGTTTGATTTTCAATTCGAACGTTTGATTTCTTCAGAAATTTTGCTTATTAGCTGTGTCAAAATCAATCGATCGATTCTCAAAATTGATCGTTTGAATTCAAATTCGAACATTCGATTTCTTCAAAAACAAAATTTGAATATCAGGCCTATCAAAATCGATTGATCGATTTTTCAAATCAATCGTTCGATTTTGACAGATACTGCAACCCTTCGGGTTTTTCCTTTCTTGGCTTGTTTTCCCTAAAAAAAATTATCGGATTTTATTCTACTTTTACCCACACAATCATCTATGCCTATAACAATTAATTTAAGAAATAAATCTATAATTTAGATCATTAAAATCAACTCGATCATACCTTTCACCGATCGATTTCACGGTTTATAAGAAGTGTTGCCGAAGAGGGTTCCAGAGCGAATCCCGCGATTTCTACGGCGATCGATCACACTGAACTCAAGATGATGTCGTTTACTATCACGGATCGATATTAACCTCCTCAAACTATGGGAGACGATCCCAAGACGGAACGCTCTTTAAAAACGGGGTTTCTAAAGAAAAAGGATTTGAATGGCTTGAAATTTACAAACGGCAGAACTCTAGCGATGCCGGCGTCACGTGCTTCACGAAGTGTGCGGAGCTTGCGGGCAATCCTACGGTTGAAATTTCACAAGAAGGGGGTTCGAAGGGTGACGGGTGCTCTCTCTCGTTCTCTCTTTCTCAATTGCAAAACTTAACCACTAAGCTTCCCTTCACGCCTCTCTCTTATAACCCACGAAATGACAAAAATATCTTTGATATTTACCCATTAAAATGTATCCACTTATCCTTAAGGTTATGTTTCGGTATTAAGCGGCACACTGCGAGTCGGTGCGCAACTTTTCCACTAAAGGCTCAAAACAGCTCTAAACCTCTCTTTTTCACCCCATATATTCCCTTTATCATTTAATTATTTATTTAAAATTCTATGGCAAAATCGGTCGCCGTGCCGGACACGCACATGGGGTCAGTACAAAATTTCTGGGACGTCACAAAGATCAACACCAACAAGCAATGATCTCCATCTTTAAAGTCACGCATGCCTTGCTTACGATGGCCGATTCAAGTTCCTGGAAAGTTACTTCCTCCCTTTCCTTGATCTAAACAATATCGGAGCTCGGAGTTTTCTCATGGTTGGAATCAACGAAAAGTGATCGGAATCAATGGCGATCCTCACGAAGAAGACGACACACTCTTTGCGTAGAAGATGGAGCTCAAGGGCAAACTCATGGTCGAGGCTTCACGAAAAGTTTTGAGAGGAGTATAAGCTCTCCCTCTCTTCTCTTTTCTTACGCAAAACAAACAAAATATCAAAGATATTTTGTTTCAAGAAGTCTTATACTCTTTTAACTTAAAGGGGCTTAACCAAGTGTTAAGCCAGTAGACCGTGAGTCGGTGCACAACTCCTTATCAATGGCTAAAAATGGTCTAGATTCACTTACAAATCATATCTCTCACCACTGATGTTCTCACGAAGCTCATCCACATCCACGTTTAACTCATAGGTTGAATTTAGTGTTAAGCCAGCACACCGTGAGTCGGTGTACTGGTTTCTTATCAATCACCAAAACTGAGATCCAACTTCACCTTTCACACCAAACATGCATTCTTATAAATAAATTATTTCAAAAATTTAAGGTGACATTCCGTGCCTTGCCGAACAAGTACATGTAGGCGGGCACGTTCAGATTCAAAATTTTCAGGATGTTACACTAACTAGCACTGACATGTTAGCATACGGCAAGAATTTTTAAAAATAAGATTAAAGAGTAAAAAATGAAAATATAAAAAATCACGACTTATTAAAAAAATTGAGAATTATTCGTGATATATTCGTGAATTTTTAAAAGTACGCGAATTTTTTAAAATTTTGCGAATAATTCACAATTAATTAATTTTCAGAACCTGAAATTCATGAATTTTTTAAAAATTCTGCGATTTCTGTGACGACCTTTCAAATTTTTACAAGGTGTATAGTCTCGCTATCTCTAGTGCATAGTTCATTAAATTTTGTACAAGTTGCACCTCCAATTCATCAATTGACATGTATAGGTGGCAGGCATCTAGTGGCACACATCATACTAAAACATAATTTAAGGGTCACTCTTTGAGTTCTATGCGACATAGAATTAAAAAATGACTGCCAGATGATACGTCCGGGATCTTAAGATCTATCGTGAAAGATTGGGAAGAAAAAACAATTTCCATCATTTGATTCAAAACAGTCAATGGCGAGATTATCTATTCAGCCGAAGTGAGATTATAATTTAAGGGGGCTCAAATACTATTACTTTTTCTAATTATATGATCAAAACACATTTTGGATAAAATGTTCACTGTTGCTCATATGTTGTTTAGCTATCCATGTGAAGGCTTCAGTTGGTAGAAATTTCTCAATGGCATAACGTTTGGCTGAATTTAATCTAAACCTTGACATTAATTACCATATATTACAAAGTGTCACTACAAAAAATAAGACTATTAGTGACAGAATTTAGCAAAAAATATTGCTATTAACAAAAATATTATTAAGACTATTAGCGGCAAGAATATTAGTGACAGGTTTTTTGTTAATAGCAGCATTTTATGACTACCGCTAATGATCTTTTTTTTTGTAGTGTATATGAAAATGGGTTCTTAATTATTGTATATATCTTGTAATGGTTGGGCTTTGCAACAAATACTAACTCTTATCTTTTTCCTTTGTCAATGAAATAATGGACCATGATATATGGCAGACCACAAATAGCAGACCATTCGAAGGACCACTTGCGTGGGGCGTCAATGCAGGTCGGGCCAGCCACTTGCATCGTGCCATGTAAGCAGTCCATTGTTGGGATGTTATTTGAGGTTCGCTCATTATAATTTTTGAGAAGTAATTAAGTGAGTGATTTTACTGCAGGTACTGCTATTCTCACTTGTTTTCGGAGTAAGGACCACACAGTTTTTCACGAACGAAAACTATTGACTAATTTGAATCAGATGATGGAGATATATTTTTGTCTCAATCTTCTGAAAAACAGATCTTAAGATTATATCGCACCTATCAGACAGTCGGATGTTGATTAATCCACATAGCACACATCCCCAAAATTGACCTAGATCATGGGAAGCGGAGTTGACCTTCACTTCTAGGGACGTGTGTCATGTGGAATCAACATCTGACCATCTAATAGGCACACCATGATCTTAAGATCTATCTTGGGTAAGATTGGAACTAACAATTAACAATCTCTATCTTTTGATTCATATCATTCAATGGTTTTCCTTTGTGAAAAATTGTGGTCCTTACTCCGAAAACAGGTGAGAAAAGTTGCACTGCCAGATTTCATTGCTTTCAACAAATTGGATGTTCAGCCATTTTGTACCATGTCATATAGCGGTGTGCGTCACGAGTGTATTTGCTAACCCTCTCTGGCGTGGGAAGGGAGCCGATCGATAGAGAGCTATGGGAACTAGAAAAGTGGGTCTAGGCTTTGTGAGAGTAGATGAAACCGTTCTCGTGCACCTATAGGTCTCAATGCCAAACACAACCGTAAGGACCAGTCTCTCTTGACTGTCATTTAAACATGAAAATGGTGTTTAAATGATCTTACACCATCAATGGTTTAATATGTGGGTGATCCGTACAGTCAAACTGGTAGATGATAGAATGAACTACAAGTAGCCCAAAAAGGTGATATTAAAATTCATCAATCGGATGGTTCACATCCATTTATAGGCATGTTTCTTTGGTGTGGGACATTTTCTGATGATGGATTGTCACATATATATGTGTGCCACATGGCACAATAATAAATCACATTTCTTTGATGTAAGATTAAAAGTCTACTTTTAATGGCGTAAGATCATTTACGCACCATTTTGGTGCTTATACCAAGGTATCAAGTATCGGCCGATACCAATACGTATCAGTATTTTGGCCAACCAATACGGATACCACCTCGATACTAGTAACGGGATGGTATATTGGCCAACCGATACCGATACCACCCCGATACCAAATTGGGATGAGCCGATAGTGCACAATATCAGTCGATACGTATCGGGTCTAGGCTGATACGGATCGGCCGTATCGGCTAATGCCTACCAAATTTGAAATTTTTATTTTTTTATTTTTAAATATTTTCTTTTTATTAAAAAAAAAACATCTAATAGTTTATATATAGACCTTTTTCTTATAGTTTTAAGACTAAGTCTATAACATTTTTGAGATTTTATTCAAAAAAATTAATTAAGAAATAATAATAATAATAATAATCACCGATACAGATACATATTTATCCTTACAAATATCATCATATATCTCGAGAAATTGGATGTATGTTCCCCCCTGCAATGTGTATCAGGGCACCACTACTTTTCAACTATTATTAATTGGGAAATTTACCTGATCGGCCCTGTCAAATACACCTTTTACGTCAGAGGCCCTGTATTTTAACCTTTACCCAAACCGACCAGCTGAGAGCTTAGCCGACCCTAAGGATAGCAAAAAGTCCAAATTACCCCCATTTTTTAACTCTCAAAAACATCATCTTCTTCCTCATTTTAATCTGCGACAGTTTCTAAAAGTCAAAGGTGACGAAGGTGACGGCGTCTTCTCCTCAGTCCAATCTATTCCGATCTACTATTTGGATCGACCTAGATACACCTTTTTCATCAGAGACGGTAGCAGATTAAAGTGAGGAAGAAGAGGATACACCTATATAATTTTAAATTTTAAATATTTACATTTTTCTATATTTACACGATGTGAAACGAGATCTATGCCGTCTGATTTGAAGGCCACAATATAAAATCAATATGAAAAAAAGGCGATATCGACTCCGTACACAGTCGGTACCGACCATTTTAAAAATCGTCAACGACAGTTTACAAAGTCGTCATCGACTCTATACAAAGTCGCCATAAAAAAAAATAATAATAAATAAAAATAAAAATAAAAAAAATTTCAGAGTCGCCATAAAAAAAAAATTCACAGTCGACAGCGACTCTATATAGAGTCGATGGCGACTGTGTACAGAGTCGATGACGACTTTGTACACAGTCGATGACAACTCTTAAAATGGTCGGTACCGACTTTGTTAAGAGTCGCCATCAATTGTTAAAATTTTTTATTTTTTTAAGAGGCGATATTGCCTTTTTTCCGTGTATATCTTTGGCGCCATCTATTTTATTATGTGGCCTTCAAATCAGACGGCATAGATCCGATTTCACATCGCGTATATATAAAAAAATATAAATATTTAAAATTTTAAATTATGTAGAACAAAAAAAAAAATGTAAGAAGGGGTATTCCGAACTTGTTGTGCTAGCTGAAAATGGCTTGGCTACCGGCTAGTCGGTTTGGGTAAAAGTGAAAATACAAAGCCTTTGACGTAAAAGATGTATATGATAGGGTCAGATAATTTCCCTTATTAATTACACAATGGTCGAAGAACGGGTCGAAGAACGGGTCATAAGTAATCCAATCATATTACCTAAGACTCCGTTTCCGTAATAAAGGGGTAACGGTTTGCATTGTAAAACCAGACAGTCCCCTAAGAGCTAGGGTATCCACTAATTAAATGGCCTCTAGATGTATAAATACAGCATTTGAGAGGGACCTTTTACTCTTGATTAGACATCACCAACATATATATCTAAGAAAAATAATGGCTTCCCAAGCCAATATTAAAACTATTCTTTCATTATTTTTCTTTTTCTTTTTTTTCATTGCGAAAGCTACGGCAGACGGAGTTTTCGACATTACAACCTTTGGTGCAAAGGCAGATGGGAGCGATACCAGTGCGGTTAGTTTCTCATAAAACTTGGCCTTTCGTAGTTGGTATTAGGTGCATAGGACCGGCATGCACTGATCAAACATCTAAACTATTTGGAATTTTTGCGGGGTACGCAAGATAGGTACACCAAAATACTATTTTGGAGCTCTCCAACAACTTAAACAAATAATTCTTTTTAAAAAAAATCAAGATTGAATTTAAAATGAAAAGTCACATTGAGAGGCAATGATCGAGGTTTCAAGCCTTAGAAAAACATTTGGTGGAGATGTAGTTGGGAAATTTTTCTCTTTCTATTTCTTTTTTTCTCTTTTAAGTTGAGCTAAACAACAAAACCTTGATATATCTACTTGGCATCCAAGATATCTTTCAAAAGCACGTGGAGATCAATGCCAATCTCATAGGCCAAAGTTTCTAGAAAAAAAATTGAACTTATTTTCCTTAAATCTTAGGCCAAAGTTTATTGTTTGCCACCCAAACATGGTGTATTAAAATTTGACACCCTTGACCCAAAATTCAAGTCGTAAATTATCTTCATTTTATTTTTTTAGATGGTACTTAATCGACCTTGAGAATATTGCAATGGCACACAATAGATTCAATGCAAGGTCCATGCAGTAGAATATCACAAACTCCCTCTCTCTCTCTCTCTCTCTCTCATATATATATATATATATATATATATATATATATATATATATGAGAGTGGTTACGTACCCCAACGGGGCACGATGAGAGTATCCTAATGGCTAAAGTGGAACTCCATGTGACAGCTAAAATACTATTTTGATGCCACGTGGAGCAAGTTTGTTTTGTTTAGATTAATCTATTAAAAAACAAAATCAAAAGCTCATTTCCACTAAGTTTTTGTTTAGTCCATTGAAATCAGTCAATGCATAACTTTTTGAGTTCCACATGGTGCACCCATTTCATATATATATATATATATATATATATATATATATATATATATATATATGTGTGTGTGTGTGTGTGTGTGTGTGGTTATAAAAATTCTATTTAGGGACAATGATCAATGAAAATTGTTGTAATTGATCGGCCCTTTATTGTTAAATGTAGGATATCTTTAAAATGTCTACTCTCTCTCTCTCTCTCTCTCTCTCTCTCTAGGCTTTCTTAGCTGCTTGGAAGGAGGCATGTGCTTTTAAAGGGACAGCAACCTTTATGATTCCCAAAGGTTCATTTGTTGTCGGCCCGATCGAGTTAGATGGTCCCTGCCCTGGCTCAACCGGAATAAATTTCCAAATCCAGGGGACACTGAAGGCTGTACCAAAACTCAGTTCGTACGCCAAACCTGGTTGGATCACATTTAAAGAAGTGAACAATTTGGTGATAGCAGGAGGTGGTACTGTCGATGGACAGGGTGCAACTTCCTGGCCTCAGAGTAAATGTCCTGGTCATAGAATGTGCAACCCACTCCCTGCCGTAAGTTTAAAGAGAATCACTATAAACTATATTAATCTACATCTCACCTAAGGGTGCAAATAGGCTGCGTGAGCTCAACGGGCTTCAGATGGTCGAATTGCTGGTAGAGGATTCGGTCATAAACGGGCAGGCTTACATTAGATTTAAATGGAAGTCATACAAATGGATGCCTGGGCCCGGCCCCTTGGCACCCCTAAGCCTATTTGCATCCATAGATGTGAGTTAGAGGATTAAACTAATGCAAAGTAATTTGGTGTTTGTGTAGTCTCTTAAGTTTATTTCATGTAATGACGCGTCGATTAGTGGAATCACTTCACTAAATAGTATGGGTGTCCATATGGTCTTCATGCTAAGCAACAACGGAAAAATCCACGATATGACCATCACAGCCCCTGAAGATAGCCCTAACACTGATGGCATCCACATCGAAGATGCTAAAGGATTCGAGATCAAGAAGGTTAACATTGGCACTGGAGACGACTGTATCTCTATTGGACAGGGTACTTCTGACCTTTCGGTCATTGATGTCAACTGCGGTCCGGGCCATGGTATCAGGTAATCAATCGACATTTTTTATTTTTTTTAACCTTAGAATGAGATTAGGGCTTAGGTTTAAGGTCTCAAAGGTCTCAAAAGTGATTAATGAAACTTCTATTATTATAATCTTGCAGTGTGGGCAGCCTTGGAAAGTATGCCAATGAAAATGATGTATCGAATATTTATGTGAAAGGAGGCACGATATCAAATACAATGAACGGTGTTAGAATCAAGACATGGGCCGGATCACCGCCAAGCAAAGCTTTTAATATGACTTTCGATAATATCTTGATGAAAGGCGTCTCTAACCCCATCATCATAGATCAAGAGTACTGCCCAGCGACCTCCTGCTCAAGCTCGGTAAGTTTTAACAAGCTGAAGTGTGATACTTAGAATTCAACATGCCCACTTATAGAAAGGGAGGGGGGGGGCACTTTAATTTCTGGAGTCTCATAGCCCTATCCCATGAACGATTACCATATTCACACCAAAGCTTACTGTACTATTTTTCCTTAATCTTTTCATCTTTTTTATTTCCATGACTTTTGAGTGCAGCCCTCAAAGGTGAAGATCAGCGACGTTCATTTCAAAGGTATTAAGGGCACCTCCGCTACGCCGATTGCAGTCAACATCGCTTGCAGCGCAGCCTTGCCATGTCAAAATGTGCAACTTACGGACGTCAATTTGACGCCATCCGGCAGTTTTTTGACCAATTCCTCTTGCACAAATGTAGCTGGTGGGATAGTAGTTTCTGGGGCACTAAACCCTCCTGGGTGCAAATAAATTGGAAAATTCCACCCTCAATTCTTATTTCCCCTCTACCTGTGTAACTAGGGAAGGCAGGTGTAATCATGTAGCTTTTTATATGTTGTAATCCATAATTATAAGGACAAGTGATCTAGACTCCTCCTCATTAGATGGAAGAGAGTCTCAACTTTATAAAAAAATCCTTCAAACTTTTTTGCTACTCTTTTCCAATGGGATTGCTTTTACCATATGTTTGTTAAGCATAATATTCTAGTATGAAGATAGTTTATTTTTCCTCTATTATAATCCCAAGCAATAGAATTATGAGACCGAGTTCACTCGTTGGATGTACAATTTTATGCCACGTTGCGCATATCTTTGATCAATCCAAATCATCCAGTCAGTGAACTTTAATATCAATTTTTTGATTCTAACTCCTAGTGCTCTGCTCTGAAAACACTATTTCAAAAGTAGTATGTTGCCTGGTTTGTGAGAAAATGTTTTTCTCAAAGGTATAATTTGGTTGTGTTTGACATCACTCTCTGCTAGCTCCCTGGCAGATTAGAGCATGGTTTTCCTGCTTTAGCAGGTTCCCTTTCTCTTTGCTAAATCTTTGCTACTTGCTTTATCAGGTTCCCCTTCTCCATGATAACTCCCTACAAAGTAGGATCTACCTTCTTCAGCAATTCTCCCTTGCTCTCTGCTCATTCCATGCAAGAGCATATTTTATTTGCTCTGCTAGGGAGTGAGCAAAGAGCAGGGATGTAGCTACTAGAACAGGTAAATCCTGCTTTGTAGGGAGTTAGCAAGGAGAAGGGGGACTGCTAAAAGGCAAGTATATCCGACTCTAGCAATGAGTTGACAAAGAGTTATACCAAACATAGTCTTAGACTCTCACCTTGTTCTCTCTCTCTCTCTCATATATATATATGAGAGTGGTTACGTACCCCAACGGGGCACAATGGGAGTATCTTAATGGCTAAAGTGGAACTCCATGTGACAGCTAAAATACTATTTTGATGCCACGTGGAAGAAGTTTGTTTTGTTTAGATTAATCTATTAAAAAACAAAATCAAAAGCTCATTTCCACTAAGTTTTTGTTTAGTCCATTGAAATCAGTCAATGCATAACTTTTTGAGTTCCACATGGCGCACCCATTTCATAAATATATATATGTGTGTGTGTGTGTGTGTGTGTGTGTGTGGTTATAAAAATTCTATTTAGGGACAATGATCAATGAAAACTATTGTAATTGATCGGCCCTTTATTGTTAAATGTAGGATATCTTTAAAATGTCTACTCTCTCTCTCTCTAGGCTTTCTTAGCTGCTTGGAAGGAGGCATGTGCTTTTAAAGGGACAACAACCTTTATGATTCCCAAAGGTTCATTTGTTGTCGGCCCGATCGAGTTAGATGGTCCCTGCCCTAGCTCAACCGGAATAAATTTCCAAATCCAGGGGACACTGAAGGCTGTACCAAAACTCAGTGCGTACGCCAAACCTGGTTGGATCACATTTAAAGAAGTGAACAATTTGGTGATAGCAGGAGGTGGTACTGTCGATGGACAGGGTGCAACTTCCTGGCCTCAGAGTAAATGTCCTGGTCATAGAATGTGCAACCCACTCCCTGCCGTAAGTTTAAAGAGAATCACTATAAACTATATTAATCTACATCTCACCTAAGGGTGCAAATAGGCTGCGTGAGCTCGACGGGCTTCAGATGGTCGAATTGCTGGTAGAGAATTCGGTCATAAACGGGCAGGCTTACATTAGATTTAAATGGAAGTCATACAAATGGATGCCTGGGCCCGGCCCCTTGGCACCCCTAAGCCTATTTGCATCCATAGATGTGAGTTAGAGGATTAAACTAATGCAAAGTAATTTGGTGTTTGTGTAGTCTCTTAAGTTTATTTCATGTAATGACGCGTCGATTAGTGGAATCACTTCACTGAATAGTATGGGTGTCCATATGGTCTTCATGCTAAGCAACAACGGGAAAATCCATGATATGACCATCACAGCCCCTGAAGATAGCCCTAACACTGATGGCATCCACATCGAAGATGCTAAAGGATTCGAGATCAGGAAGGTTAACATTGGCACCGAGACGCATCAGATCTCTATTGGACAGGGTACTTCTGACCTTTCGGTCATTGATGTCAACTGCGGTCCGGGCCATGGTATCAGGTAATCAATCAATATTTTTTATTTTTTTTAACCTTAGAATGAGATTAGGGCTTAGGTTTAAGGTCTCAAAGGTCTCAAAAGTGATTAATGAAACTTCTATTATTATAATCTTGCAGTGTGGGCAGCCTTGGAAAGTATGCCAATGAAAATGATGTATCGAATATTTATGTGAAAGGAGGCACGATATCAAATACAATGAACGGTGTTAGAATCAAGACATGGGCCGGATCACCGCCAAGCAAAGCTTTTAATATGACTTTCGATAATATCTTGATGAAAGGCGTCTCTAACCCCATCATCATAGATCAAGAGTACTGCCCAGCGACCTCCTGCTCAAGCTCGGTAAGTTTTAACAAGCTGAAGTATGATACTGAGAATTCGACATGCCCACTTATAGAAAGGGGAGTCTCATAGCCCTATCCCATGAACAATTACTATATTCACACCAAAGCTTACTCTACTATTTTTCCTTAATCTTTTCATCTTTTTTTTTTCCATGACTTTTGAGTGCAGCCCTCAAAGGTGAAGATCAGCGACGTCCATTTCAAAGGCATTAAGGGCACCTCCGCTACGCCGATTGCAGTCAACATCGCTTGCAGTGCAGCCTTGCCATGTCAAAATGTGCAACTTACGGACGTCAATTTGACGCCATCCGGTAGTTTTTCGACCAATTCCTCCTGCACAAATGTAGCTGGTGGGATAGTAGTTTCTGGGGCACTAAACCCTCCTGGGTGCAAATAAATTGGCAAATTCCACCCCTCAATTCTTATTTCCCCTCTACCTGTGTAACCAGGGAAGGCAGGTGTAACCATGTAGCTCTATTTGAGAGAAAAAGCTCTCTTTTTATATGTTGTAATCCATAATATTTATAAGTACAAGTGATCTAGACTCCTCCTCATTAGATGGAAGAGAGTCTCAACTTTACAAAAAAATCCTTCAAACTTTTTTGCTACTCTTTTCCAATGAGATTGCTTTTACCATATGTTTGTTAAGCATAATATTCTAGTGTGAAGATAGTTTATTTTTTCCTCTATTATAATCCAACCCAAGCAATAGAATTATGAGACCGAGTTCGCTCGTTGGATGTACAATTTTATGCCACGTTCCACATATCTTTGATCAATCCAAATCATCCAATCAGTGAACTTTAATATAAAAATTTTGATTCTAACTCCTAGTGCTTTGCTCCGAAAACACTATTTCAAAAGTAGTATGTTGCCTGGTTTGTGAGAAAATATTTTTGTCAAAGGTATAATTTGGTTGTGTTTGGCATCACTCTCTGCTAGCTCCCTGGCAGATCAGAGCATGGTTTTCTTGCTTTAGCAGGTTCCCTTTCTCTTTGCTAAATCTTTGCTACCTGCTTTATCAGGTTCCCCTTCTCCTTGATAACTCCCTACAAAGCAGGATCTACCTACAAAGCATTGAGTTGACAAAGAGTTATGCCAAACACAGTCTTAGACTCTTACCTTGTTCTTAAGACAACACTTTCACCCTCGCAATTTTATGGTGCCACATGGCACAATTTTTTTATCAATGCAAGACATTTTATTAAAGAAAAAGAAAACAGAAAGCAGAGGAAGAGAAAAACGGGACCAAGGTCCCAAAATAAGGGTGACCTAGGCTATGTATGGCATAACTCTCTGCTAGCCCCCTGCCATAGCAGAGTTCACCTGCTTTTGCAGGTTCCCATCCACTTTGCTAACATCTTGCTACCTGCTATAGCAATTACCCCTTCTCCTTGATAACTCTTTGCATAGCATGATTTTATGCAGGATTTACCTGTTCAGCAATTCTGCCCTCCTCTCTACTACTCCTTACCAGAGCAGATTTTATTTGCTATGGTAGGGAGTTAGTAGAGAGTAGGGAGGTTTTTGTTAGAGCAAGTAAATCCTCCTTTGCAAGGAGTTAGGAAAGAGAATAGGAGCCAACTAAAGCAGGTGAACTTTATTGTGGCAGGGGCTAGCAGAGAGCTATGCCATACGCAGCCCTAGATATTGCATTAGCAATTTTATTTCACTAATCATTTCCCACTTTTAAACACAAACACGAGAATCGATATCAAATTACTTTTTTTGATAACTAGCTGTTGTAAGATAGAAAATGGAACAAGAAGACTAAACTAGCAACCCGACTTATTTCAGAAAACACACCTTTCTTCTACCTTGCTATGAGATCTTTGATGGTGCTTGGGATGCACTAATAAAAATAAAAAATTTGCACTACCATGTTCCAAATATATGGCAAAAAGAGTTTTACATTATGAAGAAAGGGCAACTTCGAAAATGCCACGACTCGAAATCCTACCTCAGCAAGAGGATATTGCATTTTTTTTATTGTGGCCCGCACACATCCTAATGTGATGAGAAGATAGTAATGTCATACCTATATATGACAATAAATAAAAGAAATTTTCATCTCACAAATTTTAACAATTTCCATAGATTGTAACCAACGTATCAAAAATCGATTGATATCGATACGTATTTGTATTTCGGCAAACCGATACGTATCGGTTGTCCAACTTGGTTTGCAATTACGTATCGGCCGATACATATCAGGTATCGACCGAGACATATCAGTTTGATCTAAGTTTTGGGAAAAAAAATAAATTTAAGGCCAATACGTATCGGTATCGGCCAATTTGTATTGGCTGATTCATATCGGTCCTCCATGGACCGATACCCGATACCAATTCTGATTTTGACACATTGATTGTAACACTCATTTTATTCAATTAAATTTTAATTCACATGTATATAAGCCCCCAATATTTATGATCAAATGGCTTGTCAATTCTTACTTTAAACATTCGAATAATTGGAGTTATTCCTATATCTAAATAGTCTTGTTAGTTACCAATTCAGATGCTTCTATGCATCTATATTTCACATGGTCGCATTTTAGTGTACTATAAATAGTACATGGCCAATGCCAGAGTCGTCGCTGGAGCCCAAACATGATACAAAATGTGTCGGCGAGAAGTGATGCTTGATTTCAATGACCCATTTCAATATGATAAATTGATCATGCAGCCCAATGGGGAGGGCCCAGTAATAATATCCAGAAACTTTTATTGGTCGCTTATCTAGTGACTCAATAATTTATTTAGTAATAAAGCTCAAGTGTCATGAGGAACCGTGAATATCTCAAATGACTTTATGAAAAAGTCACACTCACCTCACTCGTCATAGCTTCGTAGACTATCATGAGTCATGAGACATGTGAATAAGTCATTGGAGTCATTTTAATGCTATTACAGTGAAGTAAGACATCGATGTAGACACTCCTTTTTTTTATCTCTTGGGAACATGCAACAGTGTTCACATCCTACGCAGCCATGCCTGCCCGATATTCTAAAAAAGTCAAAACCATATGCCATGACCTTTTCATGTTGATTAAGTACACAACTCAACCCACCGTGCGATGCATCACTGAACACTACAAAACCCCCACTACCTGAGAGTATGGGTAGAACTGGTGTAGAGGTCAATATCTTCTTAAGCTCTTAGAAGCTCTTTTCACAAGCATTATCCCATTCAAACTTTGCATTCTTCCTTGTAAGTTGAGTGAGTGGTCCTGCAAGCTTAGAAAAACCCTTAGCAAATCTCCTATAATAGCAGGACAGGCCCAAAAAATTGTAAACCTTTGTTACTATCTTTGGTTGTTCCCATTTTACTACGACTTCAATAATTGTAGGATCAACGGCTACACTCGCTTCAGAGATGACATGTCCTAAGAAACTGACCTATTCGAGCCAAAAATCGCAGTTACTTAGCTTTGCATAAAGGTGATGGTTACGAAGAGTTTGAAGCACGATGCATAGATGTTGCTCATGGCTTTCCCTCATCTTTGAATAGATGAGGATTTCATCTACGAAGACAACTACAAATTCGTCAAGGCATGGTTTGAACACTCGGTTCATTAAGTCAATGAATGATGATGGTGCATTTGTTAGATTGAAAACCATCACCAAGAATTATTAGTGACCATACCTAGTGCGAAAAGCAGTTTTCAAAATTTCTTCGGCTTTAACTTTCAATTGATGGTATCCTGATTTCAAATCTATCTTCGAGACGGAGAAAAGGACCTGTAGAAGTATGCCCACACGCTCCTGTTCATGTCTTATAGGATACAAGTTTTTCTTGAAGATGATGCCCAATAGCCACATATGGGCTGGCAATTGGGCTCTCCTTACTAATTGCCTTTAGCCCTGCTCCCCACGGCCCATTTCGGCAACAATATTTGGGAATGGTGTTCGTTCGAGGGCCGGTGCTTGTAGACCCGAATCCTCCCTGAAAATCGTAGGGCAGCCCATGGTTGTCGCTATATGGTTAACATCGAAACGGAACACCCTACCATCAATCATTGTGGTAGTGGTAGTGTCGTGCTCCTCAAGGTTTTGGTAGAATAGTCTAACCAAATGTGGATAATAGTGTTTGTGGAATGGTGAGAGCAGGGGCATCAATTGGACTTGAACAAGATAGTTCAACACTCACTGGGTAGATGCTACATCAATGAAGTAGTCTCGATAGAATAACCACTCGGGTTTGAACGTTTTCCCGCTTCACCACGGATTGGGTTTCTCCTTTGTAGATAGAGGATCAGTCTAGGTGCGTTTTGAAGTCGTTGCCTTCTTAGGTGCCATTGAAATGAAATCAAGGTATTTAAATGTAAAGATGAAAATGTTACCTTTTGCGCCAAGGAAAAACATGTAGAGAGATGTGCGAGAGGAAGAGGAAAACGTCGAAAACTGACTATTATGTGCAATTTACAAGTTCTTGCGGAAGTGAAAAGTAGCTGAAACATTTCGATCCAGAGAATTCGCGCGAGAAAATGAGTTGGGAGGGTCCAAGGTATATAAATCGCCATGATTGTTAGAGCGGCAACCAGTTGTCGCTCGAGTGAGTGAATAAAATACAAAGAGCCAATTTGAAATTGCTCGACCGACAACCAAATGTCGCTTGAGCGAAAAGTCACAGAAAGTTTTAACTAGGAAAAATAGGAATCTCGCTCGAGCGGTAACCAATATCACGTGAGTGAAAAATCACAAAAAATTTTAATAGAAAATCTGAAGGAGTTGCTCATGCGGGAACCAAAGGTCGCTCGAGCGAGAATGTTCAGAAAGTTTTCTAAATAAATTTTTTTTTTTGGGCTATTGATCATTCTATAATCTGATGCCAATTTCCACCACAAACTTTTTCCTGTTAATGAGATCACCTTTGGTAAAGTTATTACGTGAAAGTGCTAGTGTGGGTCAATCCACTTTAACCTGCATTTATAATTTATACATTTCTGTATTATTTATTCTTACAGAAGTATTTATGTTAATGCACGTCCCAATGATACGTAAGAAAGCATGTCGGGTCCTTTGTGGTGAATATGGCAAAGACAGATTTTAGATATTTGTAATTGATCATATATCATTTTGGGGAAAACAATAATATTTCATGGCTACAAATGTGGATTATTGAAAAGAACAATACATTTTATTTTGGTGTTTCCCTTTAACTCTGAAGAATTGTATTATTTATTTGACACAAATAGTTGAAACTTTTGTCGAATTTTCATTCCCTAAAATTTGCGTCCCTTATTCAAAGATATGGGGATATTTGTCACACACTTCAGCCTCGCGCTCCCAGGTAGCCTCCTTGGATGAATGATTTTTCCACCTCACGAGTACGAGCGGAATCTGTTTGGTATGTAAGACTTGTTCTTTATGATCAAGGATTTGCACTGGCTCTTCAATAACAGTCATATCTTCATGGATCTCAACGTTGAAACCTTAGCATATAATTGATTATACGCTGAAATCTCAATCGTATTCTTCAACCAGACCCAGTCCCGATTGAGTTACGCTAGACGCCAAGCGTATAATTAGTTCATTTTGGATTAGGACTCATAGACTCCGTCAACCATCTCCCTTCTCAATTATATGCTGGATCCACAGCGTATAATTTATTGTACATTGGACTCCCAGTGTATAATCGATCCATCTTGGACTAGGAATCAAAAATTTTGTAAACTGAATTCTCACCTAAATTATACGTTGTAATTCCAGCATATAATTGATTATACGCTAGATTTCCAATGTATAATTAGTCCACTTTGGACTAAGATTGTCTCACTCAGGCAAGTCGAGCAGAGTTCCCAATCGCCGCCTGAATTATATGCTGTACCTCCAGCATATAATTCAATTAATGGCATCCTCTTGGACGTGCAATTAACCAATTATACACTGACCTCCCTACGCATAATTGGGCTGATACTATAAATAGGCCCCTACCCCCTTCATTCACTTATTCTCTTTAAAAATTTTGAGGTTGGCTCTGAGATTCGGAATTAGAAAAAGTTGAACTCTAAACGTTTGAGTTTAAAACTTCAACTTCCTTTTAGAAATCTCATTGAGTATTCGTTCTAGTTGGGGTTGGCCCTTCTATTTTGATTCTCATACTTTCTAAAGAGAGATAAGATCAGCCATAGAATCTTCCCTTAGGATATCCTCTCCTAAATTTTAATTTTAGTTCCAATTAGGTTTGTACCTTCTTGCATATTTTAAAAACAATCATAGCCTTTAAACCGCTTTGCCCAGGAGAGCCAACGGCGGGCACTCGGGAACAGGTTCCATCCTCCTGCGCATAACGGGTCACCACACCACTTTTAATTTAGTATTTTTAGTTTAGAATTCCAATTAGTTAAGCTTTAGGTAACCCTAGCTGCTAAAACCAATAGGCCGGTATTTAGTATAGGAGTCTGATTCTCAAATATCCCTATCCTCGCGATTAGTGATGTTTTATAGTGTTCATAAAATTCAGTAAGTGGCAATTGCGTAATCTTATATTTGTTAGTAGGTTTGTTTACTACTAACCCTCCCTGCAGGACATTAGTGAGTTTGTGTGTCACTAATACACCATCAATTTTAAGTTCATTAGCAAGTTCGTGCGTTGTTAATTTACGCCCAATTATTATTGTGTTAAGTGAGTCTGTTTGTCACTAACACCGATTTTGTAGGTTTGTTTGCTGTATTACCCTTTTAGTGCTAATAAATTTGTGTGTTATCAACACTCAGGTTTCGGCAAGTCTGTTTGTTGGCACTAAAAAAAAAAAAATTGAGTCCTACACCGACGGCTGTTGTGGGAAGCCGTTGGCGTATATAACCTTACGACGATGCCCTCCGCAATGTGGAACCCTCGACAAAGAAGTAGATTGAAGAGTAGAAGGAAGAACTCCGCCAACTTGTCGGAAAAGGCTACCGCGATCTCATCGATTCTGCCGATTCCCTCCTCCTCATGAAATCCTCTTGCGACTCCACTTCCACCAACATCTCCAGAATCAAATATGGGATCAACTTCCTCTCCTCCTCTTTCGCCGCTCCCATCTAATCCTACCAGGATCAGAGTTTTTGGAATCGCCAGCCAAGTCAAGTATGTTAGGCCTTTCTTCTGGTTCTCGCGTGTTTTGTTTTTTATCAAGAGTTGGCCGGTGGAAATCGGTGCAGATTCAGCTCCCTAGGGTTCCTTGGACTGTTGGCGCTCGTCAATTACAGCGGTAAGGTTTCAGGTTTTGTGTTTATTTTTCAGTTTTTTATCTTAATGATCTTTGTTTTGGGGTTTTATTTGTTAGAAGTTTCTATTTTGGTGGCCGTTGCTATGGTCAACCCGTTGACCGGTGAATGGTGTAAGATCAATCTTGAGATGTGTAGTTGCTAATTTGGTGAGTTTGAAGAGATTAAGAAACTAATAGGTAAGTCTTTTAGTTATGGTATGATTGTGATTTCTAATCACAATATAATTAGTAGTTTAAGTCCATAATGGGAAAGGACTCTTTGGTTATAAATATAAGGAGTGCTTGGTCCCAACGATTGCTCGACACAATTCAATCCTCCCTATTAGTAAAAGCATCCCCATTGTGCTAGGAGATATTGAAAGCGAGAAGATCGTTGAAGATCGGCAACCCACCATTAATGACTCACACTCAAGGTGCGCAAATATATTTAATTTATGGATTATTGGTTTATTGTTTTTTATTGATCATACGCCTAGATTCTAGTGCTTATTTTGGATGGTCGGATCGATAGATCCATTTAAATTCGATCAACTGGTATCAGAGCCAAGTTCGACATATGATTGATCATAACATATGTGTTTATGCTAATATTTCATATGTTACTTAAATACTCAAGGATGAGCGCACCCTCCACAAAATAATCTCTTTGAACTTTGAAGTGGGTAGTCCTATAGTGCATAAGAGATTTTGGTTTCCGATTATCTGTGCATAACGTCCACTTGGTGCGAGAGGTTATTTTTTTGTGGAAGACACTTAACCTTGCTCCTCGCTGGATATTTTGGAAGGATGAGAAATATATAACAGAGGGATTTGAAGACGCTTAACCAGATAAAAGTATGGTGCTATTTATACTTTTTGTTATACTCAAGGTCAAGTTCAAATCTGAAGTCCTAAATCTGTGGGAATAGCAAAGGGACTTGAATGCTTTTGTGGTTTTGATCCTTCTGATAAAACGACAAGTCGTTTCAATGTACGTTTTTATCTGGTTAGGGGTTCCCTTGAAGAAGATGACTAGGAGATCTCACGGGTATATGCGCCTATGGACTCATATTGCTAACAGCCCGGCCCGTGAACCGACCCGTCCACATGCCTGACCCGACCCGATTTGTGACCTGGCCCCATTGATAACGGGCTCGGGTCATGACCCAGTTCAGCCCATGGTCCGATCCAGCCCATATCCGGCCCATGACTTATGACTCGATTTGGCCTGTTTGATGCGGTCCGTTTGTCCTTAAGGCCCATTGTGATCCATATTATTCCTTATTCTTTTCGGGCTATTTCTGCGCTACTTATAGGTCCGATTTTCGAACATTATATATGAATTTTGATTTTCTCGGGCATTCCGGATCTAATTTTGAAGTCTATTTTTTAAAATGAGCTCTCTGTTAAGATGTTAGACATGACCTGAAGTCTTTTTTTATTATTTTTCATCAAATAATTATTGTATATTTGAGTGCATTTAATTAAAGTTGGGTATTGGAGGTTGTGCACTAGCACCAAGGCTAGTACTTCCATATTATTATCCCTGATTATTATTAATTTTTGACACTTACCTTCAACATGAGCTAGATTTGACTACTTGCACCTCTTAAATGACTAAATTTTTTTTTAAATCATTTTTTGTGACCATCTTAAATATTATAATTAAAACCCAAATTGAAAGCATGGCTTGAAAAAATTCTTCTGCCCAACGGTGATGATCTTTCCTAGTGTCGTAGTTTTCATAGTGAGATTTAATTTTGTCCAAGATCGTGTTACAAATTCAGTGAAAGTGTGTAGTGAACGTTGCTGTCACAACATAAGGGATTCTTCTGCCCAACGGTAATGAATCATTTAATGTTGTATGATAGTTGTGTTTTATTATTCATTATTTGGTGTGTGGGTACTGCTAGCGTGTTGTGACTCGACCCAACGGAGGGTCATAATGATGCAATTAGTACCACAATCATTAATATAGATTGAGGAAGCGGCTAGTGTATTATGACTCGACCCAAGAGAGGGTTATAATGATACAAATTATTTCTCAATAAAACCACATTGATTTTAATTTCTATTATATTCCTGGACATATTTTAACTCTTGCATCACATACTATAATTATAACCTCATGGACTTGATAGCTACTTAAATTGTATGTGGACATAAGAAAACCCTTAATTATTATGCAGCATTAAACCCGTCTTCTATAACTAATATGATTGGTGAAATTGAACTTTTGAGTGGCTCAAATTATGGTAAATGGAAGGAACAAGTTGCAATTGTTATAGGCTGTATGGATTTTGACTATGCTATACGATCTGATAACCCAAAGTGCTCACCGCTGATGCCTCAGTTGAGGATCTGACAGTGAACAATACGGATTTAGAAAAATGGGATAGATCAAATCGTATAAGCCTCATGATCATAAAGAGCTCAATTACTGATGCGATCCAGGGAGGTATTCCTGACTCGCACAGTGCAAAGGAATACATTCAAGCCATTCAGGAATAATTTTAGGAGACTTCTAAAGCACTTGCCAGTAATCTTATTGTTAAAATGGGAACCATGAAATATGAGTCATTGTGGCGTACGGGAGCACATTATGAGAATGAGTGGCATGGAAACTCAATTGAAAGAAATGGACATGGGTTTTTCTGAGGGTTAACTTGTTCATTTCATTATGACTTCTCTTCCTGCACAATTTGGCTTGTTCAAGATTAATTACAATACGCAAAACGAGATATGAAAGATGAACGAGCTAATTGCTCATTGTGTCCAAGAAGAAGAAAGACTTCGGGCTGAAAAACTTGAAAGTGCTCATTACGCCGCTCCTGGACCATCGAAAGGGAATTTCAAGCGAAAGAAGAGATCATATAAAGGAAAGAACGTGAAAGCTTCTCTACCAGAAACCAAACAAGGAGAAGCTAGCGAATCTACTTCTGACATCAAGTGTCTCTTCTGTAAGAAGAAGGGACACATTAAGAAGAATTGTCAGAAATACAGAGATTGGCTAGTTAAGAAAGGTAATGACCTAGTCTTTGTGTATTTTGAATTATTTTATGTTGATGCTCCACGCAATACGTGGTGGATAGATTCTGGTGCAACTATTCACATAAGTAATTCAATGCAGGGATTTTGATCCAGCAGGAAGCTAAATAAAGGCGAACGTATCATCAAACTCGAAAATGGAGTAGAAGCAGATGTGGAGGCCATTGGGACTCTCCGTCTTATTTTAGATAGTAGTTTCATTTTAGATTTAGTTGATACTATTTATGTTCCAAGTATCACTAGAAATCTTATCTCAATTTCTAAATTGGATTCATTAGGTTTTGAATTTAAATTTGGATGTAATATTTTTACTCTATTATTTGATTCTGATATTGTCGGTGGTGGCTCATTACTGGGCAATCTTTATCAGTTGAACTTAGATTCATCTTACGCCCAATCTTTAGTTTCTATGCATGTGGATGATAAAATTAGTAAGAAACGAAAACGAGTAATTGACAACTCCTCCATTTTATTGCCTAAACGTTTAGGCCATATATCTAAGGATAGAATGGAGAGGTTAAGTAAAGATAATATAATCGATGCGCTCGATTTCTGTGTTTTCAATACTTGTGTTGATTGTGTTAAAGGGAAACTCATAAAAATTAATAATAAAGAAGCTATCAGGAGCACGAGTTTGTTAGAAATAGTCCACACTGATATTTGTGGACCGTTTCCAACTCCTGCTATTGATAGTTAAAAGTATTTTATTACCTTCACTGATGATTATTCTCGTTTTGGTTATATATTTCTCATCCATGAGATATCTGAGGCCTTGGATTTGTTTAAAATCTATAAAGCCGAAGTTGAGCTACAACTCAATTCAAAGATTAAAATTGTGAGATCTGATAGAGGCAGAGAGTATTATGGTAGATACTCTGAAACATGTCGCAATATACGACCATTCGCTCTGTATCTACAAGAGCATGACATTGTTGCTCAATACACCATGTCGAAAATACCTAAACAGAACAGTATAGCTGAGTAACGAAATCGTATTCTTATGGATATGGTAAGAAGCATGTTGTGCAACTCTAAGTTACTTATATTCTTATGGAGAGAAGCCTTGAAAATAGCGGTGCATATCCTGAATCGGGTTCCTAGTAAGGCGGTTCCCAAAACTCCTTATGAGCTATAGGTAGGAAGAAAACTGACTTTAGGATATTTATACATTTGGGGCTGTTTGGCTAAAGCAAAGGTGTACAACCCACAATTAAAAAAATTGGATCCTAAAACTATAAGTTGTCATTTCATTGGTTACCCTGATAGGTCAAAAGGCTACTGATTTTATTGTCCCACTCATAGTACCCGAATTGTTGAGGCTAGATATGCAAAATTCTTTGAGGATCGTGAGAACAGTGGGAGTGTTGAGCCTAGGAAAATCAATTTTGAGAAAAATCAGGTTATAATTCATATCCTTTTTATCCAAGAAAAAGTGGCACCAACTTGAGTTATTCAAGCAAATGTTGATGCACCTATGGCTATGCCTAATAAAACACCCCACATTGAGGAGGTTCTTACTCCTATGGCGACTGCCAATGATTAACCATTGCGTAGATCAGAGAGAGCAAAGAAGCCAGTCATTTCTAATGACTATATAGTTTACCTCAATGAGTGAGTATGATTTTGGAAAGGAATCAGATCCTGTTTCCTTTAGCCAAGTCATGAAAAGCGACAAATCCACTCAATGGCTCGAAGCCATAAAAGATGAGTTAGAATCAATGAAACATAATTCGGTCTGGGATCTTTGTGAGTTACCTGAATGAGTTAAGCCTATAGGCTGTTAAATAGGTATATAAAACTAAGCAAGACTCCAAAGATAATATAGAAAGATATAAGGCCAGGTTAGTCGCTAAAGGTTTCACTCAAAAGGAGGGCATAGACTATAAAGAGACATTTTCTCCTGTCTCTAGAAAGGAATCCTTTCGGATAGTCATGGCATTAGTAGTTCATTTTGACTTAGAATTGTATCAAATGGATGCTCAAACTGCTTTTCTGAATGGTGACTTACATGAAGATGTCTTTATGACACAACCTGAAGGTTTTTAGGTTGAGGGGGAGAGTCATTTAGTTTGTAGACTCAAAAGGTCTATATATGGTTTAAAGCAGGCATCTCGACAATGGTACTTAAAATTTCACGAAATCATTTCAAATTTTAGTTTTAAAGAAAATATTGTGAATCAATGCATATATCTTAAAATCAGTGGGAGCAAGTTTATCATCCTTGTTTTGTATGTTGATGATACATTACTTGCGAGTAGTAATTTGAGCATGTTACATGAGACAAAGACCTTTTTATCAAAGAGTTTTGATATGAAAGATCTTGGTGAAGCTTCCTACGTGATAGGTATTGAGATTCATCGAGATAGAGCCCGTGGCATATTGGGATTGTCTCAAAGAGCTTATATTGATAAAGTTCTTAAAATGTTTAACATGCACAATTGTTTCGCTACTGTTGCCCCTGTCATTAAGGGTGATAAATTTAACTTATGCATATAACCCCTGTATGACAATAGCTTAATTTTTAATTACGTATAACCCCAGTATGATCAATCGAGAAGCAAGGTTAAACTAAATAGTCACATACAATATGTAGCGTATGGATTATAAGATAAAACTATGGAGACTGAAAGGAATAGCAAAGGTTAGAAGGTTGTAAGAGAGAATATTTATGAATCAATCATGCCGAAAACATTCAGGTTGAAGGTAGAATGTAGATCTTTTCTCTTCGAAAGGTTGTTTCTTCTTGCTCAACGATCTTCCTAGAAGCTCCATCAAAAGCATCGACCATCGATTACACAATGTACTAATGTTTTGAAGTACATTTTAATATAACTTATGAGAGAATGAGATAACTCATCCTAACTAGATTTCATCCAATCTATATAGCTTCGATGGATGAGAGATTGAAGTTTTTAAAAACTGCTTAGAAAGGGCTTTCCAACAACATATAGTACGCCAGAAATGAAGCCTTATTGAAAGAGATGCGCCTTTATGAAAATGCATATTCATAAACGTTTCAGTTTTATGCTTAGCAAGTTGAACTCAAACTTTTCTATAATTGAATGTTTGGAGGTACAATTGAAAAGTAATCTCAAAAAAGTACTTTCCAACGACATACTATCGAAGGAGTTACCTATTTTTTGAAAATCAAGGCTTTATGCTTTTGTGGGAAAATTACATCTTATTCTCAACAATGGTCGATTTTTTCAATATATAAAATAATTAGAGTTGGCCTACAATGGGTGTCCACCCATGTGCCATTTGGCCGTACCCGTCGGCGTAGGTCCCTTTTTTTGTAGTGCCTCTATACATTGGAAGTCCGTACATGTCACACACAGTCACACAGACGTGTGGATTGCCATATCTTCCAAACGAGGCTCAAAGATGCACGGATCCCCATATAAACATGATCATCACCAACGACACTCAAGGGAAATGTGATCCAAATATCCACACCTCCAATCAATGATCTGTCTTCAGAGATGTATAGAACATTGAAAATAAACCTGGGTTACTTTTCAAAGATATCATTAGACATGCACCATTTTTTGTGTATTTGTATGTAAAACTTGAGGATCGCCTACAATTTAAACTATCACATTTAAACTTGAGGATCACCTAATATTATTAGAGAAGTCTCCTTCCGAGTGGATTCTTAAAAGCTTCCCGATGATGATGATAGTATTAGAATATGCAATAGAGTGATTATGAGGAGTAATAGGGGTGATGGCATTGCCGAAGCTCCGGAAGATCGGTTGATCGATGGGACAATTTAAAATAAGGGAGGTCTGTGTTACCCATTAAGTCCAGGGGAGCACAGGTGTCCTTGTGCACTCGTACGGGTCCTCGCACGCTTGCACGAGCATCTCCTAGGCTGAAATTTTTGTGGGCCTTAGCGCGGATGAGGTTCCAAATGATCCGGTTGACAATTTGGTTTACCATTTGACCATGATGATCATCAAACCAAGCCTTCAAAACCCTCTAAATTAAAGCTTTATGCAATTTTTTTATTTTTCTTCATCTTAAACAGATTTCTAATAGTTAAGGTAAGATGCACTCACTCAATTTCTACTATTCTGCCTCTAATTGGGTTTTGTTCATGTGTTAAACCCAATATATTTATATAATGCAAGACTAGAACCATCTATGCCCATAGGTTTTGAACCTAGGGCCTCAAACTAAACTTCTAATTCGTTTACCATTAGATCAATATATGTTAATATTAAAAAACTAGGCATAAAATTTTATTCATAAGAAACATTACATCCAATTCAGTACACCAATTTAGGTATATGTTGTGACGACCCGACTTTTCCAATCCTTAAGGTATAGGAAAAGTCAGTTCATCAACTTATTGATTTCTTAATAAGCCTTAAAAAACGGAAACCGACAGCATAAGCATAAGTCAAAACAGAGGCATAGCAAAACAAAAAGCAAGAAAAGCTCAATCAAAATAATATATCACCCTGAGGAACCAGGAAGAACCACCGGTGATGGCCAATCTAACACCTAAAATAGTGGTTCTTAATAATGGTTCCTCAAGTGATATCCAAAAAGACAAAACAATGGCCTAGGGCCCAATATTCAAATAATTCTAAACCAAAAGTACCAAAAGTATAAATCCAAATCAAGGAAAGAATTCCTCCACTCGGGTCTCCAATTCCTCCTCAGGAATATAGTCAGAGTCCTCCAGATCCAAACCTTCCGTTCCCAAGTCAGTCTCAGCACCTGTGACGTATAGTCGGGGTGAGCTAACATCGAAGCTCAATAGAGGAAACTTATCCATTTGCATTTTATAATAAGTAAAGGTTTTTCAAAGACAAAATCAGATCAAACATGGTTTTCAAAAGATGCATAGATGTCCAAATTTCAGCTCTAAATTAGAAAGCCAAAAGATGATTCAATAATTCTGATGTTCTGATGTTTCCAAATTCATAATTTAGCATGCTTCTTATCTTAAAATTATAACTTAAATATAATCTCTCAAATTACATACTAGCATGAGAGCACGAGTATCACCGATGGAAAACCCTACTGACCATCGTCATTCATGAACCCTTTTTCGGAAGTATTACAAGCCCCTACATAATTAGGGCAACTTGCGCCAAACTGAAATTACTATCAACACAGTTGGTAGGATCTAGGATTTCGTTCGTATGTGCCTCAAATCAAATGCAATGCTAAACATACCGTATTTATGTAATTAATACATTTTTTGGATTTTCGGAGTTCTGATTCAAAGTTCACATTCGAAAATGAAGTTCGGAAGTTCAAATTTCTAAGTTCTTATATCAATGTTTCGGAGTTCTTAATTATGTCAGGTTTATCAAAATTCAGATTTTAATGCTTGCAACAAGTAATCAAAACTTATAATATAATGCAAATTAGGTTTAGGGTTCCCCTACCGCGACTTAATTCGATTCAAACATATGCAAAGCAGTCCTCACTATGGACTCCTATCACAAAACCTACAATAATTAACACCAAAGGTGTTAATTAAGTCTAAAAAGTCAACCAAAAGACTCTCCAAAATAATTTCCAAAAATTTTCAAAAACCAAAAAAAATAGGGCAAAATTCGACCCTCGAATTTATTTTCGATGGTCGAATTTCTCCAGGACTTTGGTGTTCGAATTTTGTTCTTCAGATTTGTTTGTTCATTCCAAACCACAATTTGTTCATCTTCTCCACATTCACCACATTTCTACACTAAGCAAGACATAATTTATTTAACTCAAACGGGTTTAAAAGCCTACCTCTTGAAGTTAGATCCCTTGGCTCTCGTTGAACCAATTTCAAGCACCGGAACCAACCACAAAGTTCAATTGGACCCCAAAGATCAGTCCATCCCTAACCTTGCTGTTAGAGCAAAGGCTAGCCCAGATCAATCACCAAAATTTGACCCCACTCTCCTAGCCTCGATTCTAATTATATCGAACCAAACAGAATAAGAGCACACAGGTTTTCAATGGCTAAGATGGGGATAGGAAGTTTCAATCTCAAGGGATGAAAGATCAAAGCAAGGAGCAAAATTTCAAAGGTCTCAATTCAGATTCATACGAGAGAGAGAATAGTGAAACTTCTCGTCTACACTTCTCTCTTTATAAACTAATAAGCAAACCAAATATCTAGATTTTTATTTTTACAATTTTATCCACTTAACTTGCAACTATTTCCGGCATTAAGCGCATACACAAGACTTAGCGTATATGTTACCAAACATATAGCTTCCACAAGTTTAAACTCGAAATCCTTTGACCACGAACCATCTTGTATTCTAACTTACCTAATTAAACCGGATTTGTCCCGTAAATTCTCCGGGCATGCTTACCGAGGTAACCGAAATCAAGTCCAAAATATCAGAGATATTACATTCTCCCCTCCTTAGGAATTTTCGTCCTCGAAAATATAAAAGACACACCACAGGTCGATAAAAGAAAACCCACCCGTAGTACAAAACCAGAACACAAACACAACCTACAAAACTAAAACAAACAAAAAGACATGGGTCACAGTGCGATGGCCTCACAGGGCATGCAAGTCAAGGGATGGGATCCGTAATAACCTGGATATACTGCATGTGGACCCGAAGGGCCATAGTGGATTACATCCGTACATGGATGCCTACGCCCCGAGTGTCACGTGCCGGGAAACAACCTCACCGTGACTCACATGAAAAGAACAAAACCAAATGCCAAGACAAAGATCCAGAACCCACATGAAAAGAACCCAGATACAAAACCCAAGGGTAACACAGTCATAGGCATAATCACATAAACCAAAAACCATGATAGATTGGAGGCAACCACATATCCACATAGCAAGCATACATAAAACGGATAATCCAGAGCCAAAATAACAGAGCTATCCATCAAAAGATAACAAACAAAAAGTTATAAAAAGGAGCAAAAGTAGAACCACCAGGTTCTAGATAATCCATGGAATAAGTACAATCCATAAGAAATAACAAAAAGTAACCATAACAGCACACTGGCTGATCTAATCCTCCCCCTCAGTAGCCTGACCAGCCGAAGCCTGGTCATCGTCACCACCATCAGCATCATCGTCATCTGTGTCGTCGTCACCCGCACCGGTAGGGACACTGGGACCTGCTTTTGATGTAGAAGGGTGGTGAACCGACACTCGGATATCTGCCATATAGGTCGCATAGTCATCGGGAAAAGTGTGCTGCATCAGGTATGTGAGCGCCCCCCCGTGTATCTGCAACTCGCAGCTCATAGAGGTAGTATGTTGAGTCAGCTCCTGTATCTGCTGACTCATGGAAGTCATCTGGCGAGTAAACTCTGGCAGGGTGAGGACATCAGCCTGTGGGGCCTGATCTGGCACAGGAGCGACAGGCTCTACTGCTGCGTGCTCTGCATCCTCCTCTTCATCCTCATCAGGAACCACCGCACCTTTGGGAGCCTTGATCAATCGATTGTAGGTCCAACCCCAATTGACTAAGTTATAAGGTTTGAGACTGGCCGTGGACTGTCGCTCAGTAGGGGGAATCTCATAAGCTGGTCTCGCTCTATAATTCTCAATCATAACCGAAATCAAGCGAGCATATGGAATGCCCTTCGCCGGTGTCTTCACTTTCTTTCCCATTTTCTCACGAGCCTTAATGATACCCTTAAAGACAATTTTCAGGGCATTGAACCAACGTTCTTTAAATGCTGCTAACAAAATATGTTGAATGAGGCCCCGACGTTCTGATTTATGCCCAAAAGGGTAAAGGGTGGCCTTAAAAATGACGTCCAACATCCACATGGTCTGGGCATTTGAGAGCGTGTGATTGCCTTGCCTGACCCATGTTTACCTTGGGTCATTTGTGTGATGACGTCATAAAACGGGATAGATTTAGGGTGGGGAGGAGCCAGACCCGTAGTTGGTGAGTGTTTGTTCGGGCACCACATTGCCATGGAAATGTCATCAAGGTCAAAGGCGTAGTCCCTACCGTCAAGGGTTGTGTAGATTTTCTTGCCGTCCTCCCTTCGCATATGCTGATAGAATAAGCGTACCAAGCGAGTATAGAAGTGTGTGTGTAAAGGTTGCAACAGAGAGGTTAATTGGGCTTTTTCAAGGTAATCAGAAGTCGATTGGGTAGTTGGCTACTGATCGAAGAGCTCAGGATCGAAGCTCCACTCATCAGCAAAGCCTTTAATACTCCAAACCTCACTAGGCTGTTCATGGATTCGTGGGGGCATGGGTGGCACAGGGATTGGAATTGGCTGTGGTGAGGGTTGTGGAGGTCGGCTTGAAGACGCAGCCTTAAAAGCTGGTCTCTTTGATGTAAGGACCCTAACTAGGGTTTGTTTCTTTGGTCCCATGATTAAAATGCAAGAAAAAAAATAAAATAATAAAATAAAATTGAAATCCACAAGAAGAAGCAACAAACAACCCAAATCAAGAGGGTTTACCTTAGTAGAAAGCCCACAAGTGAAGTCTTGGTCAAGCAATCCAAGTGCCAAGCTAAACCAAGCAGAAACCCCCTTAAATGTAGCCAAAAATTGCAAGAGGAGTCCCGAAATCCCAAAACCCTCAAAAACCCCAATCCCTAAACTCTGTTTGCAAAAGTTCGAAAGCCAAAACCCCAAAACAGAACCCCCTCTTAACCCGACAAATTTCGACCTCGATTTCAAATTCGATGGTCGAATTTCAATTCGACCCTCGAATTCCCTAAAATTTTGTCAAGCCTAAAATTTGGCCCCAAACTAGCAGTGACTGTTCACTGAAATTCGACCCTCTATTTCCACTTTCGACCCTCGAATTTCTCGATTTGAAATTTCTTCCCAAATTTCAAAATTTTTGAAGTTTGGCTATAGTTTTGTGTCCAAATTGACTCCCCTTGAGCATTTTTATGTTAAACCTTGATCTTGACGATTACCTAAGTGCAAAACTATATTTTGGCTTAAGAATTTTACCCGAGGCAATTACTATTTATCCTAAGGATTCATACGTCAAGTAGTTAGGGTAAACATCCACCCGTTTGGTATAATTTCAAAAAAAAAAAAAAAAATCGTATATTTGTATGAAGTAGGAAAATATAAAAGTTGTCACACCGAATTTATACAGATACAGAAAATTACATTGCACCTCCAAATTTGTATATATAAAAGACAAGTACATCAAAATCCCAAATTTCTCAGACATCCAATATATAATCTCCCAAAAAGTCAATTAAACAGGCTTGTAAATTGCTCTCGGAGCTCAGCTTCTCGCTCCCAAGTGGCTTCCTCTGGTGTATGATTCCGCCATCGTACGAGGACCAAAGGAATCCTCTTAGTGCGTAGGATCTGCTCCTTCCGATCCAAAATCTGAACCGGGTCCTCGATCACCGTCAAACCATCCTGAAGCTCGATGGGTTGGTAATCAAGCACGTGAGTCGGGTCACGTATGTATCTGCACAGCATGGACATATGGAAGACGTTGTGCATGTTGGATAATTGTAGCAGTAGTGCCACTCGGTATGCAACCTCTCTGACTCGGCCTAATATCTTGAAGGGTCCAACGTATCGAGGACTCAGCTTCCCTTGTTTCCTGAATCACATAACGCCTTTCGTAGGTGAGATTCGAACAAACCCATTATCGCCAACTTGAAAATCCACATGTCTCCGCTTGAGATCGGCGTAGCTTTTCTGACGACTCTGAGCTACACGGAGTCTCTCGCGAATCAACCAAACTGTCTCGATCGTACACTCTACAATCTCTGGTCTGATAATGAGCTTCTCACCCACTTCTTCCCAATTTAGCAGAGACCTGCATCACCGCCCATACAAAGCCTCGAACGGTGCCATATCGATGCTAGCTTGAAATCTATTGTTGTAAGCGAACTCGATCAGAGGTAAGTGTTGGTCCCATGACCCATGAAAATCTAACATGCAAGCTCCCAGCATGTCCTCAATGATCTAATTCACTCACTCAGTCTGGCCATTGGTCTGTGGGTGAAATGTTGAGCTGAAGTCAAAAGGAGAACCCATTCCTTCTTGAAACTGCTACCAAAACTGTAAAGTAAATAGCAGATCCCTGTCAGACACAATACTAGCTAGTATACCGTGCAGTCGAACGATCTCCTTGAGGTATAACTATGCAAGTCTGCTGGCTGTATATGTAGTATTGTACGGTAGGAAATGAGCAGACTTGGTTAATTGATCGACAATGACCCAGATAGCATTATTTTTCCTTAGTGTTTTTGGCAAACCCAAGATAAAGTCCATTGAAATGGCTTCCCATTTCCACTCGGGTACAGGTAAAGGTTGCAATAACCCTATTGGATTCTGATGATCGACCTTAACCTACTGACAAACCAAGCATCACGATACGTACTCAGCGACGTCGCATTTCAAACCTCGCCACCAGAAGCTCTTCATCAAATCCTTATACATCTTGGTACTACCAGGATGTATGGCATACATTGATTTGTGAGCCTCTTCCAAAATGGTGTCCCGAAGCTCAATACTCGTCGGTACACATACTCGGTCTCGAAACAACAAGGTTCCATCTACCCAAATGGAGAAGTCCTTCTTGCTTCCACTAACCACATCTCGCCTAATAGCCATCAACTCATCGTCTGTCATCTAAAGCTTCCTAATATTCTCGAAGAGCGTAGGACGCAGTACAAGTGTAGCCATCAATGCTCCCGAGCCTTTCACATCAAACCGTAAGCTGCCCAAAGCCATATCTTCCAATAGCTTCGATCTCTGTATCCTACTGACAAGATGTGATAACTGTGCTGAAGACCTTCTAGAGCATCAGCAACGGCATTCGCCTTTCCCAGATGGTACTGAATCGAGCAATCATAATCCTTCAAAAACTTCATCCATCATCGCTGCCTTATATTCAAGTCCTTCTGAGTGAATAGGTACTTGAGACTCTTATGATCGGTGAAGATATCAAATATCTCACCGTAGAGGTAATGTCTCCAGATCTTCAGGGCGAAGATAACTGCTGCTAACTCAAGACCATGCGTCGGATAATTTCTCTCATGGTCCTTCAACTGCCAGAACCATATGTAATAACCCGCTCGTGTTGATTAAGTACACAGCCTAATCCGCCATCTGAAGCATCATTGCACACTGCGAAGCCTCCACTGCCTGAAGGTATAGCAAGTATCGTTACTGTAGTCAATCTCCACTTCAACTCCTGAAAGCTCTGCTCACACTGCTCTGTCCAATCGAACTTTGCATTTTTTTTCGTAAGCTATGTAAGCAGACTAGATATCTTCAAGAAGCCCTTAACAAATCTCCGATAGTACCCTACCAGACCAAGGAAACTACAGACTTCTGCAACTGTCGTCGGCTGTTCCCAATTCACCACGGAGTCAATCTTTGTAGGATCAATAGATATACCTAACTCTGAGACGATGTGGCCCAAGAAACTGACCTGATCAAGCCAAAACTCACACTTGCTGAGTTTGGCATACAACTGATGGTCCCTTAGTGTTTGAAGAGCCACTCGTAGATGTTGCACATGCTCCTCTCTGATTTTTGAATAAATGAGGATTTCATCTACGAAAACTACCACAGATTTGTCTAGATGTGGCTTGAACACGCAGTTCATCAGATCCATGAACGATGTAAACACATTCGTCAACCCAAATGGCATCACTAAGAAGTCATAGTGGCCATATCGCATACGAAACGCGGTCTTGGATATATCTTCTGCCTTGATCTTCAGCTGGTGATAGCCTGACCTCAGATAAATCTTCGAGAAGAACTTTGCACCTTGCAATTGATCAAACAAGTCATCTATCCACGAAAGGGGATAACGATTCTTAATCTTCATCTTGTTGAACTAGCGATAATCAATGCACAGACGCATTGATCCGTCTTTCTTCTTCACAAAGAGTACCGGTGCTCCCCAAGGTGAAACACTTGGTCGAATAAAGCCTTTATCCAACAGCTCCTGTAGCTGTTCCTTGAGATCTTTTAACTCTATAGGCGCCATCCGATATGGTGCCTTAGACAAAGGTTCGATACCCGGTGCTAAGTCGATCACGAACTCGATCTCTCGATCAAGTGGCAACCCAGGTAAGTCCTCAGGGAAGACATCAAGAAACTCACATGCAACCGTGATAAGAGCAATGTCCAACTTCTCTTCTTTATGATCTTTCAAGTAAGCAAGGTAGCCACTGCAACCATTCCTCATCATGTGCTCAGCCCGAATAGCAGAAACAAGCGGGGCAACCTTCGAATTCACTCCACATAATCAAAGGATTTCCACTTTGGTGGGCGAAAAGTCACGATCTTTCGTAGACAGTCCACACTCACGCGGTATGCTGACAACCAATTCATCCCAAGAATCACGTCAAACCCTTCCATGCCAAACGTAATCATGTCGGTCATGGTCTCGTGGTCATCAACTATCACGATCACTGACTGGCACACTGTATCCGCGCTCACCGAGCTTCCCATAGGAATCTTCACATCCAAGATGAAAGCAAGTGGTTTGGGAACGATCCCCAACTTCTCAGAGAAAAGAGGAGTGATAAACGAGTGTGTAGACTCGGGGTCTATCAAAGCTCGTGCTTCAATTTTACTCAAGTCGCCTTCACGACTCATCACAAGGGTACCTTTTATCAAGAATTTTATCATTAATTAAATGCAATGATTTTAGTTTTCAAAAGGTTCTTTAATGAATTCACAATTGCCATTAGTATTAACTAATGCAAGAATTGACAATCTAAACTTTAATGATACCTTGGATCACGTCATTCGACGTTTGGTCATTCTGTGCAGTCACCGCGTAGGCTTGACCCTGAATTGTAGGTCACGATGATTTCTGCGTAGAGACTGACGTAGTCTTTCCCTTGTCTACCTCAGGACAATCCCTAATCATATGACCAACCTGTCCACATTTAAAGCATCCTCCAGTGTTCCTTTGACAATCCTCCGTCTTATGTGGTTTCCCACATCGTGTACATGCTGAAGTAGGAACAGGAGTAACAGCTGGTCCCCGTGATGATCCTTGAGCCACAGAGGCTCCACTCACTGTAGTGCTCCCAGCTTTGAAAGGTCACACTGGTGACGAACTCTACGGTCGCTGATATGAAGAAGATACAGGTCCCGATGTAACAGCCGGCTTGGAATACGATGGCTGAATAGGATAGTGAGGAGGTTTTGAGAACCTCGGCTTTTTGTTTGCTTGCTCAGACGCACTTGACTGTCCCTACCCAAACCGGTGTCTATTTCCCTATTCTCGCCTCAGATACTGTTTCTGGATGTCTTCCTCTCCAATGAGAGTCTTTGACATGACACCCACATAAGTCTCCATCTCCCACATTAACACCCTCTCTTGAATATTCGGCCTAAAGCCCCTCTAAAATTTCTGAGCCCTCATCAACTCAGTGGCCACATACAAGGGTGCGAATCATGCAAGCCTATCAAATTCTGGGCCATACTCGCGCACCAACATCTCATTTTGCTCCAGCTTAATGAACTGGACCTCCCATTGATTTCGCACGATCTTTGGAAAATACTGATCGTTAAATGTCTCCACAAACTCTGCCCAAGTCCATGGAGTGTTGGGGTAGTCCTGCTCTCGAGTCCTGGATACAGATTTCCACCAAGGACTGGCCTCGCCCAATAGCTTGAAGGTAGCTCAGCGCACCTTCTCAACATCGGTGCACTACAACACCTCAAAGATTTTCTCCATTTCGTCGATCCATCCCTCAACTTCTATTAGATCTGACTGCCCCGAGAAAGTAGGAGGTCTCATCCTCCTGAACTCTGCAAATCCCCCAGGCTGATTCCTGGCTGCCAGCAACTCTATCTGCCGATCCATTGCCATAGTCTGCTGAGCCATATTGTTGGCCAAGGCTGCCAAGACCTGGACAACATTTCCTCCTCCAGCTCTACCAGTTCCCAACGGATCAGCATTAGGACCAGTAGCCACTCTATCTCTCCCTCGCGAGGTACTTATGCCCTCATCAATTTCCTCGATACGAGCCATTCTAGGCCCCTCTCTACCTCTACCCCTGCCTCTGAATCGTGGAGCCATGCTAATCTATCATTGTTGAATAACAATAACAATGGATCAGTATTGATTGTAAAGACAATCATGCCCTTAGTCCTAAGACTCTAAACCTAGAGCCTTGCTCTGATACCAACTGTGGCAACCCGACTTATCCAATCCTTAAGGTATAGGAAAGGCCGGTTCATCAACTTATTGATTTCTCAATAAGCCTTAACAAACGAAAGCCGACAACATAAGCATAATTCAAAATAGAGGCATAGTAAAAAAAAAAGCAAGAACAAGAGCTCAATCAAAATTATATATCACCTTGAGGAACTAGGAAGAACCACCGGTGATGGCCAATCCAACACCTAAAATAGTGGTTCCTAATGATGGTTCCTCAAGTGATATCCAAAAAGACAAAACAATGGCCTAGGGCCTAATATTCAAATAATTCTAATCCAAAAGTACCAAAAGTATAAATTCAGATCAAGGAAAGAATTCCACCGCTGGGGTCTCCAATTCCTCCTCAGGAATATAGTCGGAGTCCTCCAGATCCAGATCTTCCGTTCCCAAGTCAGTCTCAGCACCTATGACATATAGTTGGGGTGAGCTAACATCGAAGCTCAATAGAGAAAACTTGTCCATTTGCATTTTATCATAAGTAAAGGTTTTTCAAAGACAAAATCGGATCAGACATGGTTTTCAAAAGATGCATAGATGTCCAAATTCCAGTTCTAAATTAGAAAGCCAAAAGATGATTCAATAATTTTGATATTCTTATGTTTCCAAATTCATAATTTAGCATGCTTCTTATCTTAAAATTATAATTTAAAAATAATCTCTCAAATTGCATACTAGCATGAGAGCACGAGTATCACCGATGGGAAACTCTACTGACCATCGTCGTTCATGAACCCTTTTTCGGAAGTGCTACAAGCCCCTATGTAATGAGGGCAACTTGCGCCAAACTGAAATTACCATCAACACGATTGGCAGGATTTAGGGTTTCATTCGTATGTGCCTCAAATCAAATGCAATGCTAAACATATCGTATGTTATGTAATTAATACATTTTTCGGATTTTCGGAGTTCTTATTCAAAGTTCACATTCGAAAATGAAGTTCGGAAGTTTAAATTTCTGAGTTCTTATAACAAAGTTTCGGAGTTCTTAATCATGCCAGGTTTATCAAAATTTAGATTTTAATGCTTACAACAAATAACCAAAACTTATAATATAATGCAAATTAGGTTTAGGGTTCCCCTACCTCGACTTAGTTCGATCCAAACATATGCAAAGCAGTCCTCACTGTGGACTCCTATCACAAAACCTACAATAATTAACACCAAAGGTGTTAATTAAGTCCAAAAAGTCAACCAAAAGACTCCCCAAAAAAATTTCCAAAAGTTTTCAAAAACCAAAAAAAATAGGGCAAAATTCGACCCTCGAATTTATTTTCAATGGTCGAAAATAAATTCGACCCTCGAATTCCTAAAATCTCATCAAGTCCTAAAAATCTCAATTCAGCCTTCGAATTTAAATTCAATGGTCGAATTTCAAATTCGACCCTCGAATTTCAAATTCGACCCTCGAATTTCTCCAGGTCTATGGTGTTCGAATTTTGTTCTTCAGATTTGTTTGTTCATTCCAAACCACAGTTTGTTCATCTTCTCCACATTCACAATATTTCTACACTAAGCAAGACATAATTTATTTAACTCAAAGGGGTTTAAAAGCCTACCTCTTGAAGTTAGATCCCTTGGCTCTTGTTGCACCAATTTCAAGCACCGGAACCAACCACAAAGTTCAATTGGACCCCAAAGATCAGTCCATCCCTAACCTTGTTGTTAGAGCAAAGGCTAGCCCAGATCAATCACCAAAATTTGACCACACTCTCCTAGCCTCGCTTCTAATTATATCGAACCAAACAGAAGAAGAGCACACAGGTTTTCAACGGCTAAGATGGGGAGAGGAAGTTTCAATCTCAAGGGATCTAAGATCAAAGCAAGGAGCAAAGTTTCAAAGGCCTCAATTCAGATTCATACGAGAGAGAGAGAAGAGTGAAACTTCTCCTCTGCACTTCTCTCTTTATAAACTAATAAGCAAACTAAATATCTCGATTTTTATTTTTACAATTTTATCCACTTAACTTGCAACTATTTCCGGCATTAAGCGCATACACAAGACTTAGCGTATATGTTACCAAACATATAGCTTCCACAAGTCTAAAACTTGAAATCCTTTGACCACGAACCATCTTGTATTCTAACTTACCTAATTAAACCGGATTCGTCCCATAAATTCTCCGGGCATGCTTACCAAGGAAACCAAAATCGGGTCCAAAATATCAGGGGTATTACACATGTGAATCTTAAAAGACATCAAAAGGGTCTCTAGGGTTGCAAGTCAATAGCACAACAGCTATTTCTATATGCAATCTTATATGAATTCTCATTCACTACAAAAATAAGGTGTTTCAACGGCACTTGCTGCTAAGGCAGTTTTTGGTAGCGATCAAATTAATAGCGGCAGTTTTTGGTAGTGACAGGACTAATAGCAGTAATTTTTTGTTAATAGCGACAATTTTTGGCTGCCACTAATAGTCTTATTTTTTGTAGTGATTATTATATATAGGAAAAGTCCTTTTCAAAATTCCAATCGAACTTTTGACTCCTTTTGTAGGTCATCGTCAAAAGAGATTGAGGAAGTTTTTGGTAGCGACCAAATTAATAGCGGCAATTTTTGATAGTGACAAAACTAATAGCCGCAGTTTTTGTTAATAGCGACAATTTTTGGTTGTCGCTAATAGTCTTATTTTTTGTAGTGATTATTATATATAGGAAAAGTCCTTTTCCGAATCCAAATCGAACTTTTGACTCCCTTTATAGGTCATCTTCAATAGAGATTGAGGAAAAGAAGAAATTGGTTGTGCCTTTTGATATTGGTTGACTCCTAAATTTGCAAGGTTCTTTATTGATGACATGTGTGGCTATGGTGCCATTAGTTACACTACAAAAAAAAAGACTATTAGCCGCACTTTTTGGTTGTAAGAAATTGCTGCAATTAATTAAAAAACTATTAAAGGCTATTAAAACTATTAGCGGCAAGGGTATTAGCAACAGTTTTTTTGTTAATAGCGACAATTTTTGGTTGCCGCTAATAGTCTTAGTTTTTGCAGTGTCATGATCAAATGCAAATGACGTAGAATCAGCCACTGTTATAGGCATAGTAACCAAATTCTCCGCCTTTTTGAAAAAGTTATTTTTTGGAAAATCGAATCAAATTATAATTATTTGCAATTTTTTTTTAAATCTCAATGTAACATCTTGAAAATTTGGACTTTGAATAGTGTACCTCGGGGTGCGTGCTCGTCTGGTCACTTGTTTTGATCAATTGGAAGTCAACTTGATGGCTTGAGTTGGCTTAGTTTTGGTATGAAAATGCACACTAGTGTGGCATAAGAACCATTGGATTGGACCATATATACACTATATGCGTATATGTGTTTTGCAGGTGAATCGGGTTCTTTAAATAGAAAAGAGGAGAGGCTTCTCTTAGAAGTCATTCGGTTGTGAGGTTGAGGTTTGGGTTTCCTTGTGAGAGAAAGAGGAAGAAGAAGAGAGGGAGTGAAGAAAGGAAGGGAGGTTTGATGCTTAGGATTTGATGCGTGGATCGTGCGTGGAAGCCGTGCCAATGAGTTAAACTCCGTGGACATCGCTTGTGATTTGGAGATTTCGAAGCTTGGAACCCTAGGTCTTGATTCGAGCCGTGGAATCGATCACTTAGACCGGTTTGAGGTAAGGGTTTGTAGATCGGTGATGTGTGTATGGTTTTAGTTTCGATTTAATGTTTAAATGATGGATTAAAGGAAGAAAATTTGAGAAAAATAAGATTGGGCGATATTTGTGGATTTCAATAGATCAAAATAGGGATTCGATCGATCGAAATTGACTTTAGATGGTGGATTTCGATTTCTGAGGGATTTCGATCGATCAAAATTAAATCTGATCGATTGAAATATGTTTCGATCGATCGAGCTTAAACACTTGATTGATCGAAAGGTATATATCATGGATTTTGGATTTTGTGTTGTCTTGATTCGACCGATCGAAATTCATTTTGATCGATCGAATATGAGATTCATTTTGTGTTGTCTGGCTTCTGAGGGATGCATTTTGTGTTGTCTGGCTTCTAAGCGATTCAGGACAATCGAATTTGGAGTTTGATCGATCGAAATGAAATCATTCGATCGAACTGTTGATTTGATGTATTAGTTCTGTTGATTTCGACCAATTGATATGGGTTCGATCGATCGAAATTGGGTTCAATCGATCAAAATAGGGATTCGATCGATCAAATTTGCCTAATTTGGGTTTTTGTTGTGTTTTGTCTGGGGGATTGTGAGAGGATCTTGTATCTTTCCGTTTTGCGTCTTTCCTGATGTGTGAGTTGTGGATTTGATGTGTTTAGGTTATACATGTGGGATCTTGGCTTGGCGAGCTACTTTGGACCTTGATGCTTTATGTATGAACCATGTGAGGTAGGGAATATTCTAAACATGTACACTTGATTATAAAAGCATGTGTGCAGTGATATGTAGGCGTGTTTTTAAGCATGTAAATGTGATATTGTATTTTCGGATTTGAGCTAAGCATGTTGTCACTGAGTTACTCTTTGCGACGTAATCTCTTGTGCGGTAACTAGCTTTCTCAAAACTAATTCAGCCTATTCACGTTTCAAACCTACACGGTAGCACATTAGGTTAGAAATTATGCAAATTCCCGAATGCAATTCATATAGCTATACGCAGCAATCATCCTAGGGGCAGCCCCACTTAGGGTCTAGGTCTGCACCGTGGATGGTGGTCGTGGACCACCAACAGGATGGCTCCAGTGCACGACGCGGCAGGAGTAACCCAACACCTATGCGAGGCCCGGTTGCACAAACTCAAGCCCACAAGTCTATTATACGAGTTTCGTAGGGGATCACTTAGGCTAGCGACACGTCACGTGACTGTTAGATCACTTCCCCATATATATGGTTTAAACATCAAAAGTGGCCAAATGGCGGGAGGACCTCAAACCCCTTGGTTTGACATACTGCAACGCTCCGCACCGCTAACCCACCTTGGCCATGTCGCGACCGCATCGCATGCCCTGTCGGCACTGTGTCACGACTCCAACTGCCACCATGTCGCATGCCCTCTTGGCCCATGACCGAAGCTCTAGGAGTACCAATGGCAAAGCCCTCATGGCTTGGTGACGCGCCGACGATGCCCCAGCTTCAATCCACCAGTGCCTGGTGCACTAGTGGCCCTGCGGCTGACCCGGATGGCCACTCCGCGAGCCCACGTCACATCCTCCCCTACTTAGTTGCGTTGACATCCCCGTCGACGCGGTTCAAGTACTTCTTTAGAGCGGCTTGGAAGGATGGTTGGGTACTCTCAAGTTCCCAGGTAATTTTGGCCTCTGATAGGCCCTTCCACTTCAAAAGATACTTCACAGGAAATTCATTCTGACTGCCTTCTTCCCTGTTACTACACCTATGTGCAAGGATTTCTTTAACCTATCTCCTCAACTGTAAATCGGCATCTGGGGTGACACGAGTTGATAAACTTCTCCCTAGATTATTCGGGTCTCTTTTATATGGCTTCAAGCGACTGACGTGGAATACCGAATGTATTCGTAGTCGGGAAGGAAGTTACACTCGAAATAAGACATCGTTGATCCTCTTTGTGATTGGGAATGGCTCATCGTACTTGCAAACTAACCCTATGTGTTTTCTTCTAAAAAATTTAAGCTGCTTCGAATTAAACTTTACCAAAACTTAATCCCCTATGTGCAACTCGTTCGACCGTCGACCCTGATCGGCCCACTTCTTCATTCTCTTAGCGGCTTTTTCCAGATAAGCCCTAGCGATCTCTGCATTTCTCTGCCACTCTTTGGCAAGATGGTAGGCTACCGGACTTGATCCAGTATATCCCATAGTAATTGTATGTGGCATTAAGGGTTGCTGGCCAGTTGCCAATTCAAATGGGCTCTTACTTGAGGCTGAACTCTTCTGTAGAATATAACGAAATTATGCCATGTCTAACAACTGAACCTGGTTCTTTTGGTTGGCACTGGAAAAATGTCTCAAATATTGTTCCAAAATAGCATTCACCCTTTCTGTCTGTCCGTCTGTTTGTGGATGCATGCTGGATGAGAAGTTCAGTTTTGTCCCCAGGAGCTGAAAAACTTTCGACCAAAACTTTCTAGCAAACCGTGGATCCTTATCGCTGACAATCACTTACAGCACTCCCCAATATTTTATAATATTACTGATAAATAATCATGCAGCTTACTCTGTATTACAGTTTAATGGCGTCGAAATGAATGTAACATATTTCAAAAACCGATCTACAACTACCAGGATGAACCCAAGTGTCCCTACCTTAGACAACGCCGATATGAAGTCAAGAGAGACGCTCTCCCATGGTCTGGATGGCACTGACAATGGCTGCAGGAGTCCAAATGGTTTAGCTCTTTCCACTTTGTCCTGCTGGCAGATCAGGCAAGTCCTGACATACTCCTCTACATCCTCTTCCATCTTAGGCCAATAGAAACGCCTTTCCAACAGGGCAAGCGTGCGATGAATTCCTGGATGACCAGCCCACAATGTGTCATGACACTCTTTTAGGAGTTCCTTTCTAAGTTCTCTCACTTTCAGCACATAGAAACGACCCCCTTTGGTCACCAACAATCCTTCCTTAGTCCAGAACCGCCGTGTTTTTCCCCTCTTATATTTGCTGTAGTAGGGTCCTCGCGAGTGGATCTAATTTCAACCCATAGCGCAATCGATTGAGGATAGTCAAACTAATGCGGCTAGCTGCAGTTTGTTCTTCAATTTTTAATGCTGCTAACTCTGCTTTACGGCTTAAAGCGTCTACAACTTGGTTGGTCCTGTCAGGCTTGTACACCAAGTCCATATCGAACTCGGCTATGAAATCCTGCCAACGAGCCTGTTTCGGCGATAATTTCTTTTGTGTCTGAAAGTAGCTGGTCGCCACATTATCGGTCATCACTAGGAACTTCAACCCAAGTAGGTAATACCTCCACGTCCTCAGACAATGTACTACTGCTGTCATCTCCTTTTCTTGAATCGTATATCGCTGCTCGGTATCGTTCAGCTTTCTGCTCTCAAAGGCTACTGGATGTTCTTCTTGCATTAATACTCCTCCTATCGCATAGTCGGAGGCATACGTGTGTATCTCAAATGGCTTAGAGTGATCAGGTAGCTTCAGCACGGGGTCACTCATGACCATCGCTTTTAGATCCTCAAATGCCCTCTGGCACTTCTCCCACCACTGCCACGGTCGATCCTTCTTCAAAAGGTCAGCTAGTGGTGATGTGGGGTGTAAATAACTAGGGATGAACCTTCTGTAATAGTTGACAAGACCCAAAAATGACCGCAACTTGGTCAAGCCTTCTGGCACTCTCCAGTCTTGGATTGCACGAACTTTCTCAAGGTCGATGCTGATGTTTCCTCCCCCAATATGGTGTCCTAAAAACATAATCTGCACTTGTCAAAATGAGCACTTCTCCTTCTTGACGTAGAGCTGATTTTCTCAATGTATCTTGAAGATGATTTGGAGGTGGCTGAGATGTTCTTCCAATGTGTTGCTATATACAAAGATATCGTCTAAGTACACCACCACGAACTTGTCGAGGTAGGCATGGAACAACTCATTCATCAGGGTACAGAAGGTGGCTAGGGCATTAGTCAGCCCAAAGGGCATCACTAGAAACTCAAAGGCTCCGTACCTGGTCACACAGGTAGTCTTGCTTTCGTCCCACTCGGCGACTCGCACCTTATAATAGCTAGATCTCAAGTCCAGCTTGATAAAGTACCTCGCACTACCCAACTGATCAAACAAATATGTAATCAATGGCACTAGATACTTATTCTTGATGGTGACCTTATTCAACACTCTGTAGTCGATGCATAATCGAAGGCTATCGTCATATTTTTCTGAAATAGAACTGGGGCGCCAAATGGAGCTTTAGACAATCGAACAAATCCTGCCCCCAATAACTCATTTAACTGTCAACGTAACTCGCCTAGCTCTGGAGGAGCCATTCTGTAGGGAGCTTTAGTCGACGGCTTCGCACCTGGTTCTAATTTGATTCAGTGATCCACTGATCTCCTTGGTGGCAACACCTTAGGAAATTCTGGCGGCATGTCATCTTAGAATTCTTTGAGTATTCCTGACACACATTTTGGCACAATCTCGATCGGCCTTAGTGCTTTCTCTTCTATCAGTGTAGCAAGAAATATAGGTTCCCCTCTCCTTAGTCCCTTCTTTAACTGAAGTGCTGAGATAAACCCATCACTCTTCCCTTCTATGTCTTTCTGAATAACGGGGATCATACAAGGGGTCTCTTCACTGAATATGCACACTGATCCGAGGTACGGCATGGGCACCGCTTTAGCCTGGTGTAGGAGTTTTAACCCAAGGACCACCTTGAAATCATCCATCTATACTGCCATAAAGTTTGTTGTTCCACTCCACGGCCCTATCTGCACGGGTACCCTCTTTGCTATTCTGGCTATGGGGCGCGCTTTCGAGTTCACAGCCTTAATACGGTTGGAGTCCTGCTCCAGTTTCAACCCTAGGTGACGTGCTTCTTTATCAGCAATGAAGTTATGCGTCGCCCCATGTCCACCATGGCACAAGTACTTTTTCCATTGATGCACACCTCTATGTACATCAGCCCCTTGGGCGCGACTGTCTTTCCCTTCTCTACCTGTCCTTTTATGGCATTCAGCAACCTGAGTGCCTCTATTCTTGGTTCATCGACGGCAGGAGGTGGAGCACTGGCAGATCCCTGTAGGGCATTCAAAGATTATTTCTACGGGCAGTCTTTCACTCAATGAGGCCCTCCGCATAGAAAGCAACCCGACTTAGGCACAAAATTAGCTGATTCGACTGACTTGACACGAGACTCTTTCCCTTGTGACTTCTTTTCATGCATGCCATTCTTGCTTTTCTTATTGGCTTTCATCGGATTCTTCGAACCACTTTTGTTCTCGTGCGACCTCTTCTTATTTTGATTTGATGGCCCGCAGTCTATTAATCGTTCTGCAGTAGCCTGTGCAGCTGCTAGATCTGGTAGTGCTCTTTTATTCAATTCGGTTTATGCCTAGGGCTTTAGGCCTTCAATGACGTAGAATAATTTATCCTTCTCGGACATTTCCCTGATGTTCAACATCAAAGCAGAGAACTGCCTCACATATTCTCTCACTGTACTCGTATGTTGCAACTTTCATAGTTTACGTCGTGCGATAAAGTCAACATTTTCGGGCAAGAACTGAGCTTTTAATTCTTTCTTGAAGTCCTCCTACGTATCTACCACACAACGTCCATCTTGAATCTTTGTTTAGCATGTACACCACCACATTTTAGCATCTCCCTCAAGATACATGGTCGTTGTGACCACTTTCATAGCTTCGTTGGATCTCTGCTTAGCGTGTACACCACCATAGTTTAGCATCTCCCTCAAGATGCATGATCGTTGTGACTGCTTTCATAGCTTCGGTGGCAGGTGGGACGACACGAAAGTACTGTTCGATGTCTCATAAGAAATTCTCCAATTCTTTGGCATCGCGAGCTCTCCATAGCACTGCTGCTCGGGTATCTTACCTTTCGTTGGAGAGTTTCCGGCTGCGGAGCAGTCCCAGAACCAATCGCCCTCATCAGGACGTTCATCTTTGTAGTTAGGTCATCGATCTATAAACGAAGGGCTTCGACGGTGCCCCTGGTGTCCTCGGTGAGGATCTCCACATTCTCCGCTAATGTGGCATGGTTCACTTCCTGCTTATTTACAAGTGCCACCATAGATTCTATCTATTCTGTTCAAACTTCTAGATCATCCAACCATTCCCTTGTACGCCTTCGCGTAGCACCACTGCTTATCCCAGTGTCAGCCATCTTTAGGCTCTGATACCAAACGTCATGGAGTTACTCTTTACGACATAATCTCTCGTGCGGTAACTAGCTTTCTCAAAACTAATTTAGCCTATTCATGTTTCAAACCTGCATAGTAGCACATTAGGTTAGAAACTATGCGGATTCCCTAATGCAATTCATATAGCTATATGCAGCGATCATCCTAGGGGCAGCCCCACTTAGGATCTAGGTCCGCACCGTGGATGGTGGTCGTGGACCACCAACACGATGGCTCTAGCGCATGATGCGACAAGAGCGACTCAACACCTATGCGAGGCCCGGATTCACGAACTCAAGCCTATAAGGCTATCGTACGCGTTCCGTAGGGGATCACTTAGGCCAGCGACACGTCACATGACTGCTAGATCACTTCCCCATATATATGGTTTAAACATCAATAGTGGCCAAATGGCAAGAGGACCTCAAACCCCTTGGTTTGACGTACCGCAATGCTCCGCACCGTTAACCCAGCTTGGCCATGTTGCGACCGCATCGCGTGCCCTGTCGGCACTGTGTCACGACTCCAACTGCCACCATGTCGCATGTCCTCTTGGCCCACGACCGAAGCTCTAGGAGTACTAATGGCAAAGCCCTCATGGCTTGGTGACATGCCAACGATGCCCCAACTTCAATCCACCAGTGTCTGGCGCACTAGTGGCCCAAGTGGCCCTGCGGCCGACCCAGATGGACAAGCTGCGAGCCCACATCACAATGTGCATTAAGTGGGTGTGTGTGTGACACTATGCAAGAAACAAGCATGTGAGTGTGAATGTGAGTGATGTCCTAGGGACGTATATGTGATGCAAACCTCCAAGTGATGAGATCAATATGGGTATGAAACTTTGAAGAAAGCTTTGTGATATAATATTTAGCACAATTACATGGTGATAAACTATATGTATTTTATACCTACGATTTAAGGTTTAATACCTTATCGACGCGGTGGTATACTCGTGACTGACGTAGTAGGATATCCGTCACCAGTACGGCGGGATACCCGTACACTCTGTGGCATCCCAGGGATGCATGTGATTTTAAGTGCCCAGTCACCGTTGGGAAAGGGACTTGGGTCTGTGTTACATAAAAAGTGTTCAATTGAATGACGATGGTGGGTATTCCATCAGGGCTCGATGCTATATTGCTCGGGGATTACTTAAGTTATTTGATTTAAGTTTTTGAGATAAGCTTTCATGTGATAAGAGAACAGGATAAGTAAAAGATAAGATGTGAAATGTGTCGTGTACTATGAATTCATGCTTTCAGTAATGTAAATGTTTTAATCAGTTTTCAGCTTATGAGTTCATGCTTTGCCTATGTCATGAAATATTTGTGAGTAAGATAGCTTTACATGTTCAGTTATTTCCCTATTGAGCTATGATGTATCTCACCCTTTGACTATACGTCATAGGTTCAGAGTTTGCTGCAGCTGCTTCTGGTGGTGAGGATTCAGGTTACTATCCTCCACCTGAGTTCTTGTTGTAGACGGAGATGCGTTACTCAGATAGTGTTGTGAGAGTTTTGTGCAGCTTGGTATGTCCGGCCTTTTGTTTAGAGTTGATGTTTAGATGTTGTACAGATATTTTTCTTTTAGTATTTTAGAATTGGAGATTTTAGTTCTACCATCTATTTTTCTGCTTTGATTTCCGCATATGTGTGTTTGGATGTACCAAGTTTCTGTATTCCGATCGTGATCTACGATCTGGCGGTCCGGTGTTCCCGTTGCTTTTAGTTTAATTTTTGAAGACAAAAATATTTGTGGTGGTTTTTGTAGTAATGGGGAAATTGGGCTGTCACACTCAAACTTAAAGAATTATTCACAAATTTCTAAAAAATTTCCAAATTTTTTTTATTTTTCCATTTTTTTTACTTTTATAGCTTTCAATTAATGGACTTTTATAAAAAAAAATTATTTTTATTAAATTTTAACCATTGTGATGCCTGATTTTTTCAAATTGCTACCAACCCGATATATTCCCAAACACCGACTTGATCACTATGGTTGTAGAGAGAGTCATGGACCATTCAATTACCTTACGAAAGAGGGTATTCATCAAAGTCGAGATACGTGATGCACCAGTCAATTTCCTGAATTTTTTACGAGGATTGCAGCTGACTATGTGAAGTAATTAGTTCGTTCTATTTTTTTACTCTCTACGAAGATCTGGTCAATTGGGGACTTTTGGCAATTGAGTAGTTCAGTTTCCTGAACTACTAAAGAGGATTGTTTAAGAAAAAGTCCAAGAAGCCCCTTTTTCGCAAACACTATAAAAAACAAGACTATTAGCTGCAATAAAAAATTGCCGCTATTAACAAAAATCAGCCGCTAATACCCTTGCCGCTAATAGTCTTTAATAGTTTTTTGTTAATAGCGGCAATTTTTTGCTCCAAAAATTTGCCACTAATAATCTATTTTTTTGTAGTGAAATGAACAAAAAAGTGATGTAAGGCTCGGGTCGAGGAACCAAAGCTAGTTGTGGTTATATTGACAGCTCATTGTGAATATCACAACAGCTCATTGTGGTCACTGATACAGTGTACAACTACAGCTAGCTGTGAGCAAACCAATAGCTCGTTGTAGTCATCACTGCTAGTTGTGTAGAAATCACAGCTCGCTATGGACATCACTTCAAGGCATCAAAAAGACATTTTGAGAAAAAGCTTTTATGTGTGTAGACACCCAAAGTTGGCCCAAGGCCCGATCAAGAAATACTTTGAGAGAGGTGAACTCTCGAGCTTCCGATAGCACCTCCCGTATCCTTAGGAGTCTTCCCAAACCCTTAGGAATTTTCCCAACCCTTAGAAACCTCTCTGAACCCTTAGTTAACCCTCCTCCCGGGCCATGGTTAGAGTGAGATGTACCAGGGTTGGCAGAGACCTCTAGTGAGACCAAATCTTATACTATTGAAAAGTAGAGGTTCCCAGCTTTCCAACAGGCCAAGAATCACCCCGATCCGAGCTCTACATCAAAAGATATGGCAATCCAAAGGTTCAAGTTGCATCACTCGACAGGTTCGGAACCTCTCAAGAACCCCTCGAGGAGTTGGGTATGTTTGGCGTGTGTAATACACACGCCAGGCCATTTCTGGAAGAAATGCTGCCTAGCATGTATATTATACACGCCAGGCCACTTCCTCCCCATAAATGGCTTGGCATGTATAATATACACGCCAAACATGGTGGGTCCCCCCTCGGGCTCTGGACTTTCAGGACACTGTAGCTATGCTTGGCATGTCTGTTACACACGCCGAGCTTAGCTACAATAACCTTGGGTTTTTTCTTGAATTTCACTTTTGGGGTTTGACTTATTGACCATCCCAATGTTTAGGGTGGGTTTCATTAGGATTGTTGCACTCTTGTTTACCCTATTTGCAACCCTCTAGTCATTTGAAACCTCACCCTATCATCTACCATTGATCCTCACACATATCCATAACCCTAAAATCCTAAGAATCCTTAGATGTTCGGATTACCTAATTGCTAATCCTAATTAGCCTTTAAGCACCCCCCCTAACCCTCTCTTTTTCTATAAATAGAGAGGCACCCTCCCTTGCAAATTGCTTGAAATTTTTCCAAGAGAGAGAAAGAGATTAAGCAATCCCCTCCTCCCCTTTGGTACACAAAATATCCATACAAATTATAGAATTCTAAACCACCCTAGAAACCTAATCCTTCATAAAAAAAACCCTTGAATTTAGGAGAGAACTACCCCCTAGCCTTCTTCCTCTACCCCTTAGCCATCAAGCCTTAGAGGTTAGAACCCGTTCTTCCGCTACTCAAGCTACCGGAAGCTCGTCAAGTGCTCCTACGTGAAGGTCCACAGCTGTGCTACAAGGGCCTGAGAGCTCTGGCTCTCCCCTCTACTCCTCTACCTTCTTGGCTTTTCCTTTACCCTTGAATTTGTGTCATTACGTCGCCGAAATCTTGGTAATCACGGAAGGGTACAAATAGGATCCAAGTGCCTTCGGGCAAGAGGAACTACTCTTTTCTTTTGTTTTTCTTTTTATTTTGGCCATAAGTAGAGACCGCTTTTGAGCAGGTTGATCGGGTGCCTAACACCTTCCCGATTGATAACCGAAGCCCCTACCCAAAAGCCTTTGGCATAGACCGGTAAATCAGAGTCATATTTTCGACACTTCGATGCTCATAAAATTAATTTAGGTTTCCCGGGACACCAAAAGTTCTAGGTGGCAACTCTAAATTTTTTGCGAATGCACATCGTCACGACGGGACCCTCAAAAATTCGCGATTGCACAGATGGCGACTCTGCTGGGGAATAGCTAGTAGAGCTTCCCCTTGAAAGTGAGCCTGTTTCTTTATTTTTACTAACTCTTGGCTGTTTTTCCCTTGGTTTTACTCACCCCTACGATTCTGTTTACTTTTACTCACCCCTACTTTTCCATCATTTATATGCCTTAGCCGATTGGTGGACTTACTTGTGCATCGTCTTTACTTTCCTTTACCTTTCCGTCATTTACATGCCTTAGCAGATTGGTGGGCTTACTTGCGCATTTACACACCTTAGCAATTTGGCGGCCCTACGTGAGCTTTTACTTTCCCCAATCATATCCTAACAGTGGACGTCGGGCCATAGAGGCGGCACAGGACCATCATCCCCGATCTTTGAACATTAAGCAAACTCCCTTAAAATTAAAATTAAAATTGAACCAAGAGGGGGACTTAATTGAATTTTCATGTTGGGTAGATTTTACAAAATGGTGGGAATTTAGGCAAAGATACAAACATCCTAGTTCTTAGTACGACGGCAGCCCCTAGTGGTGATGATCCCTAAAAGAACCACCCCATCCAGTATCTTAGAAGGCGCTTGCACTGGAGGTATATCGGGTGGGTGACCGAGTCAGTTACAAAGCTTAAAACCTTGGGGGAGTGCGTTTAGTTGCCCCGAATCAAACTTTGTATCCCTAGGATCAGAGAGGAGGGACCCGTTATAACGAGAAAGTCAGTCCCCGAAAGCATAGCTTCCAGAAAATCATAAAAAAGGATCAATTACGGGCTTGTTGTTCTGCTATCACTATAGTATATATTCTATTTTTGCCTAGCATGTGTAAAATCCACGCCAAGCTATTTCTACCCAAAATTGCTCCGGCGTGTATATTACACACGCCAAGCTAAAACTGAACATAATTAGCCTGGCGTGTATAATACACACGCAAAGTAAAATTCTCCAAAATTTGGCCTGGCGCATATAATACACACGCCAAGTTTATCCCTAGGTAGGCAGCCCGAATCTGAGGCCAATCTTCACCTCCTCGAGTTCCCCGCTTAGTGGTTTAGCACCTCGGATAAATCCTGCACTCTTTAACACCCAATATCCCCCCACAGGTCAAAAGAGGGTAACTTCTTTTTTACTCGCTCCGGGAGATCAGGTTGTTTGTGTTGATTCCTGTGCCTTCAATAGATCAAAGAGTTTCCCTTTAATTCTTCCGAAGTGCGTCGGGATTCCATCGCGGGGGATATTTAGGGTATAAATACCACCCGAAATGGGAATTCCAAGACCCCAATATTTTTTATTATAAAGTATTTACTTGCTATTTTAAATAATAATAATAAATCAAAGAAGAGTCATCACCAAAAAATCGAAAAAAGAAAATATCTTGTGGTGTCGGCACAATGGCATCGCCTTGCCCCCCGTCATCCCGCAGAGGCAGAAGGAGGAAACTTTACGGACCCCATCTGAGGCTTCCGTACTCAACCTGTCAATAAGCCATGTCGTGGGCAGTGGATCTGGTGTACACCGATCCTGACTCATCCTCACCACATTCCCCAACTCATTCCCATTTTGATGAGACTTTTACTTTCATCCCACTCACCTAACCACCATTTATCGTCATCGGACCCTTCGGTGCGCCCATCTTCCCATTCGCACCCATCCAAAATTTATCCCTCTCCCCACCCACATCCACTCAAAACCCATCCGCCTCCCTCCCCCACCACATACGCTCCATTTTTTACCCCATTTCCCCTCAAATCCAAACAACCCTAATTTTCCCCCCTCCACCATCACCCAAAATCCACACTCTTTCCCCACCTCAAACCCAAGTTCATCGCATCTTCCTACCACATCCAACACACCCCCATCATCCCTATCTAATCTAAACATACCACATTCCTTCACATACACCCAAGCCATGAATAATCCCCCCATATCCATTCCACATTCTTCCCCCAATCCCAATCCATCATACATCCCCCCATCAATCCAGGTCATGCCCAATTTTACTCGGGTCATGCCCAACTTTTCCCATATACCCACCCCATCCATGCCACATGCTCCCCCTCCATCGGATTTACCCTTTGCATCCATCGCACGACCCAATCCATTGGCCATGATGGCGGAGATGGTTAGGGCCTACACCAACTGGAAGGCATCCTAAGATAGCCTCCCTCATCCATCCCTCATAAACTCATCCCATACAGTAACAAGTCTCCATGCCTCTTTCCCCCATGACCCCCATCAACCCCCCATCATCCATACCCTTCAAGGCCCCCATATACTGGGAGACCCATAGAATGATCATCATGGCCCAACAGGCCAGACCCATCAAGGCCTAACGGGCCAGACCCACCAAGGCCCAATGGGCCAGACCCCCGAGGCCCAACGAGCTAGACCCATCAAAGCACCATGATCCTAACACATCCGGATCCTATGGTCCAAACCCATCCAAGCTCCTCACCCTATACCCAAGCCCAGCAAGGTCCAACCATTGGATCCTCATACCCATACCCTCCACAGTTCCCACAATATCTCACTCACCCACAAACCTCATACCCGGCCCCAAGCGGGAACCTATCACCTACCCTTCACCAGCCCCAATTCACCCATCCTCATGCACCTCAAGGCCATCCTCAAGTATCCCCCCAAACCCAATGGCCTCATCAGGTCTTTACTCAAAATCTAACTTCCACTCATCCCATCACCCCATAGAACTTCCCTCACATACAATGGTCCCACCAAGCACCCATTCAGTCCGTTCCATGCCAACAGAAAAATCTCTCCCCCACTCCACCATATGTAGACCCACAATATGAGGAGGATGAGATCAGGAATAGCGGAGCATACGCAAGGGCATTCTCCAACATCAATCCCCCACCCACAAACGTCAACCCCTCGACAGCACAAAGTGAATGGAGACCGACCGTTGAAAAGGTGGCCTCCTCGTCCAAAGAATCCGAGCAGTTGAAAGAACAACTGGACAAGATCCAAAAGTAGTTGATGAAAATGGGTGGAACTAACATCCACGCCATGGACTTTTTCGATCTATGCTTGTTCTCTGAAGTCCCCTTACCCCCAAAATTCATAGTGCCGACCTTCGATAAATATAATGGCACGGGTAACCCCATTGTACATCTCAAGTCCTACTGTGGGGACATGTGCCAGTACGGGTGAGATGAGCGTCTGCTCATAAAGGTCTTCCAGAAGAGCCTTACGAGTCCAGCTTTAAGGTGGTTCACGTCACTTGAACCTTCCATGATCAAAATGTGGAAAGACTTGACCAATCTATTTCAAGAATAATATGTCTATAACATCAAGATAGAACCGCACAAGTCTGATCTAGCCCGATTAAAGCAGAAGTCCGACGAAGCATTTAGTGATTACCTTGGGTGATGGAGGGCACTGGCCTCTCAAGTCAGAAATAGAATGCCTGACGATGAGCAGATTGAAATGATATCGAAGAACACCTTGTCGGTCATCTTGAACTTTTTGGTATACCAACAGCAATCTAGTTTTGCTGATTTGGTTAGGAACGCCAATCGCTGTGAGGATGTGATAAGAGAAGGACGTTTGAATAAAACTGCAAACACCGAGGTCCAAAGGTTCGTCGATCAGAGAAATGAAAGAAGAACCGGGGCAGATGTGTAGACAGTTAGCAACATATGACATGTTATCAACACACCCCCGTTCCAATTTAGGGTTGCTCAGCCAACCCCACCCAGAAGTGAGCCGATGCATAGAATTGGAAATGGCCAGGGAGCACAGATGACCCCAGAACAAAGAAAAGCCCATTTTGGCAGAGTCTTCACACCTTTGGGGCAGTCATTGAACATTCTTTTGCCATTATTAATTGAAAAGGGTCCGGTCACAGTACTCCAGCCACGACCACCGCCGAATCCGATCCTAAGAAATTATGACCCTAACACCCATTGTAACTTTCATCAGGGATCAGGCCACCCAACTAATCATTGTTTCCCTTTGAAATACGTAATACAAGACTTGATAGAAGCCGGAAAAATCATCCCTCTTGCACTTCCCCAAGCCAACCAACATGCCAACATTCACCAGGTGCTGCTACCCCCGCACCCACCAGGAGAGGCAGGTCCAAGACCAACTGTCAGAATGGTAGAGGAAGATGATGAGGAGTTTGATCCGTCGGATTAGATCCGTGCCCAAGAAGATTTCATAGCACCGCTGCAGGGAGACCGAGAGGATAGAAGTATTGGGGTGATTAAACCCTTAAACCTGGCTGATTACTTTCCAAACCACACACCGCAAGCGGAACCCTTAGATCTTAGGGTATATTTCCCATCGCCAGCTCCTATCAACTATATCCAAATAAATTCCTACCAACCATACACCACTACCCCCGCTAACTACCCACTGACCGATTGTGTCCCCCATCACCCATCAATTACCAATGGCCCACCCCCATCACATCACCCCCAATCCAGTCATCTGCAATCCTTGCCAACCCTATTTGGCCCACCTTCTCCACCCTTCCAGAAGTTAACCACGTGATCCCCGCCCATCCTAATCCATTGGCACAGGCATCTCCGATACCCCCTTCCACCCCATTCCAGATCCCGAGACTGACTTACGACCCCCATCAAGTCCCACTCAGTTATAATCAAATAGATATTCATGCCGGCAGCAGCAAGGAGGGGGCAGTGGATTTCATCACCAGGTCTGAAAAAATCTGCAAGAAACCGGATGCACCAATGCCAGCGCCAGCCCAACCAGAGAGGAAGAAGGATACTACTACAGTAATCCCATTTGAGAAAATGAGTCGAGAGCACATACTTGAAACCCAACTCAGGAGAATGCCAGCCCACATCACAGTCTAGGATCTATTAATGATATCCCTGCTTCATTTTCAAGCTTTGATGGGGGCGTTAAAGAATGCACGTGTATCTCTCCAAGTGAGCCCAGACGAGGTCGGGCAGATAATCGACGGGTGATGGCTCCCAATGTCATCTCTTTTTCGGATGCCGATTTATCGGAGGAGGGAAATAATCATTTTAAATCTCTCAATATTACTGTAGAGACTGGAAATTTAATAATCCCATTAGTGTTGATCGACAATGGGTCTGCTTTAAATGTGTGCCCTTCGAGAATGGCTACTAAAATAGGGGTAGATCCGTGCATATTGAGACAGACAAATATCAGCGCCAGAGGTTTTGATAATACAAGGAGAGAGATAATGGGCGAAGTTGACCTTGAGCTCGTAATTAGGTCAATGACCTTTTCTATACCATTCCAAGTAATGGACATCAAATCCTCCTTCAACCTGTTATTAGGGTGCCCTTGGTTACACGAGGTTGGGGCAAATTCATCAACATTGCATCAAAAGCTCAAATTTATGTTGGGCAGAAGATCATCACCATCATAGGTGAAGGGCATAACGAAAGAGAAAAAGCCACCCACAGTATTGAGACCCCAAAGTACTAGATGTGCCGCACACGATCGAAGATACAGACCTCCACAGTTTTGAATATGAGGTATCAACGGTAGTCTAGGAACCCCAAGAAAGCATCACCTTAAAAATCGAAGGCGGGATGGTGGCAGCTGTAGCCATGCTCCAGAAATGAGGCTATAAAAAAGGAAAGGGATTAGGACCCCGATTACAAAGAAGAAGAGAGCCAGTCAAGGCTAAGGGTGGGCAGCAGATCAGATTTGGGTTAGGCTATAAGCCCACAGAAGAAAATGTGCGAGAGGCTAAGAAAAAGGCCAGAACCATTGCCGCAGCAAGAGCCAAGGGAATAAACCTGAAAGAGAAACTCCGTCCTAGACCTCACATCCGGAATACCTTCGTGAGCGTCGAAATAGTGAAGATCGTTCAGAATGGGGCAGCACAGTTAACCCCACACAAACTAGCAGCCCCTGTCTATCCCACCAATCCCCAAATTATCCCTCCCAACCTGGAAATAGACCTTGCCACTCTGTCCCTTTTTGAGGAAGAGTTTTCCATACCTACACAATCTCCTCCTATGGTAAACCACCACAGAACCTTACTAACGTTTGAGGATAGAATCTCAGACGAATCCGAGATCAACATGATAGAACTTGATTCCGAGGAATCATATCAACCAACCTCCTCCATCCAAATAGGTAAAGAGCTAGTACCACAGGTAAGGAATTGGGCGTCTGTGCCCCAAACTCTGAAAGCGATGAGTGGCCTGAAATTTGGCACCCACTTCCTAAAAAAAATAACCTATAAAAAGTAAGGTTAGCCCTTGGCAGGCAACACCATGTATGTACAGAGACCCGCCCTGCCAAGGGCCAATCCCCAAGAAAAAGAAAATTTAAAAAACATAAAAAAAGCATAAAATAATCTAAAAATATTATCTTTTAAAATTCCCAAGAAAATCAAAGGAAAGGATGCCTTAACTGAAAAACTCATCCCACATGAAATCGACCCCTTTCGTATAGAAATACAAGAAGAGGTAGGAGTCACGAGTCTGGATGAGAAAATCTCTTCTGAGGAGCTTCCCAATGAACTCCTTGAGCGATTTGCTGACTTTGTGCATGGTCCTACGACAATCGTTGAAGAAATAGAGGATGTCAACCTGGGTACAAAAGAGGTTCCTAGAATCACCAAGATTGGAACATCACTATCTCCCTAGGAAAGAAAAGGCATGATTGATTTCCTTCGGTCATACCAAGACATTTTCGCATGATTGTATGAGGATATGCCTGGTTTGGATACCTATTTGGTCGAGTATGAGTTGTCGTTATATCTAGATGTTAAGCCAGTCAAGCAGAAGTTGAGACGCCTCAGGCCAAAAATGGATGTTGAAAGTAAAGGATGAGGTCATCAAGTAGTACGATGCGGGATTTCTCATGGTCTCCAAATACCCGCAATGGCTAGCCAACATCGTCCCTATACCAAAGAAAGATGAAAAGGTTTACATGTGTATCGACTTCATGAACCTGAATAAAGCAAGCCCGAAAGACTATTTTTCATTACCACACATTGATATCTTGGTGGATAACACTGCCAGGCATGGAATGCTCTCATTTATGGATGAATTTTTTGGATACAATCAGATCCAAATGACCGAAGCAAACCGAGAGAAGACAGCGTTCATCACTCCATAGGGAACTTTCTGCTATCGAATCATGCCATTCAGGTTGAAAAATGTTGGGACAACATATCAGAGAGCAATGACAGCACTATTCCACAATATGATGCACTGAGAAATTGAGGTGTATGTCGACGACATGATCGCTAAGTCAGCAGAACGACGTGACCATTTGGTAAATCTCCAAAAGCTGTTTGAGAGACTGAGAAAATACAAGCTGCGACTGGACCCTCAGAAGTGCGCATTCGGTGTCATGTTAGGAAAACTACTGGGCTTCATTGTTAGTAGACGAGGCATCAAGGATGACTCGATCAAGGTAAAAGCCATCATCGAAATGCCACCACCATCTATAGAGAAAGAAGTCAGAGGCTTCTTGGGGAGAATACAGTACATCGGTCGGTTCATTGCACAACTCACTCCTATCTGCACACCGATCTTCAAACTACTAAGGAAAGATTCGCCTGTCAAATGGAATGACGACTGTCAAGCAACATCTGATAAGATTAAGGGTTACCTCCTCAACCCATCAGTTTTGGTGCCGCCCGAGCCCGAGAGACCACTCTTAATGTATCTCTCCACAATGAAAGTTTCGATGAGATGTGTCCTAGGGCAACATGATGAAACGGGAAGAAGAGAGCAGGTCATATACTACCTCAGTAAGAAATTTATTGATTATGAGATGCGCTATTCTCATCTGAAGAAAGCATCCCTAGCTCTCGTATGGGCTACCCAGAGGCTCTGCCATTACTTACTATAGCAAGCTGTTCTACTCCTAGTGTGAATGGATCCATTGAAATACCTATTCGAGAAGTCAGCTCTCACTGGCTGAACTGCACGCTGGAAAATTCTCTTATCTGAGTTTGACATTACATATGTCACACAAAAGTCAATCAAGGGGCAGGCACTCGCCGATCATCTTGCCGATAACCCTTTACCTAATTTTGAGCCTTTGAGAACCGAATTCCCAGATGAGGACAGCTTGTTTATGCAGAGGATGATACGATGGAGACAAAGGAATCCTGGGTAATACACTTTGACAGGGCAACGAATGCCAAGGGTCAAGAGTCGGCATTATTCTAATTTCACCGAAAGGATCTCATATACCGGCATCCATCAAGCTCAACTTTCCATGCACGAACAACATGGCCGAATATGAGGCGTGCACAACAGGCCTACAGGCAGCACTTGACTTGAAGGTAACCCATCTCAGGGTGTTTGGCAACTCACAAATGATCATATGTTAGACAAATGGAAATTATAAGACGAAGGATGAGAAGTTGATCCCATACCATGAGCACCTCGAAGATCTGATAGCATGTTTTGATGATATTACTTTCTCTTATGTCCCACGTGTAAAAAATCGCTTTGCCAATGCACTAGCAACGTTGGCATCGATAGTTGAAATTCCATATGGTGTCGAGATGAAGCCAATCATGATCGAGCAGAGGAATGAGTCGGCCTTCTGGCTCCAAATTGAGGAACCCACAAGGTTAGATGATGAGCTTCCATGGTTATCAGATATCAAGAATTTCTTTGGAACTCGAACTTTCCCTGAAGGTACGTCCAAGACAGACAGGCGGACCATCCAACGTTTAGCAGCCAATTACGTCATCTGCGGTGAGTGCCTCTACAAGCGGTCATATAATAACATCCTTCTCCGATGTCTAACTGAGGGCGAGGTAGCCAACGTTATGAAAGTGATCCATGAGGGAGTATACGGCAAGGATATTTCTAGACTACCTTGGAATCTAATTGTTGCAAGAACATTCAAAAGTGCAGGTAATCTAAAGGTCCCCGTTGAATCAGTGACCCAATTCTGTCCTAAGCGGACTCTGGCAATGCGGTATTTTGAAAGGTTATAAAATAAAGAGGGGATTTCTAGGAAGGTTCCTAATTTGTTACAATCGCCAGCTGCAGATAGTTAACGACGTTGTAATACGTCAGTGATCACGCTTTGGAGCGGGTGTGGGCTGCTTCTTTACTGAATCGTCCGCTAGCGAACGTCAACAGCACTGGCTCTTCTTATGATTTAGATAGTTTAGTTTTTTTTTTCTTTCCTTTCCTTATTGTTGTAATTCTAATTGGCTAAGGTTTTCTAATCTTACTGAAAGTCTAATTAATTAAGTCTCCTAATGCTACTAGAGGTCTAATTAATATTAGTCTCCTAATTGTACTAGGAATGCAAATATACTAATTCTGGTGAAATTTTAATTAAAGCAAGCATGCTAATTGTACTGAAATTCTAATTTAAACAAGTATATTACTTTTATTGAAATTCTAATTAAAGCAATTATACTAATTGTATTAAAAATTATGATTGGAGTAAATAGACTAATTTTACTGAAATTCTGATTCAAGCAATTATTCTAATTTTTACTGAAGTTCTAATTAAAGCAAATAGACTAATTGTATTAAAATTCTAATGATAGCAATGATTTTTATTAAAATTCTAATTAAAACAAAGGAACTAATTTTACTAATTCTAATTAAAGCAATAAGTTAATTCCGCTAAAATCTAATCGAAGTAAAGGAACTAATTTTATTGATTCTAATTTAAGCAATAAATTAATGTCAGTAAAATCTAGTCAAAATAAAGGAACTAATTTTGATCAATCCTGATTAAAGCAATAAATTAATTATACTAAAAATCTAAGAAAAGGGTTTTGGGCCCGCTATGCTAAGGAGGATTGGCCTCATTCTCGAGTACCTTCCGTAAGCTCCCTTGAGCAAATCAGGTGGCTGAGATTTAAAGCAAATTGGATTTATGAATTATAAGATGATATTTTTGGATTTTTAAAGTTGATTTTGGATTATAATTATAGATTAAATTATGAAACTAGAAATTAAGAAAACTGAATTATAAATTGGGATTTTGAAAATCTTAAATTAAGGAATTAAAACTAAAATTTAAATTCTAAGGAATGAATTCGGGACCGAAATCAGAAAATCAGGCGGATGATTAAGAGTTGGTTCTAGAATATTTTATTTGCTCTGCTCAATCCTTGCAAGAGCATATTTTATTTGCTCTGCTAGGGAGTGAGCAGAGAGCAGGGATGTAGCTGCTAGAACATGTAAATCCTGCTTTGTAGGGAGTTAGCAAGGAGAAGGGGGACTACTAAATAGCAAGTATATCTGGCTCTGGCAGTGAGCTGACAAAGAGTTATGCCAAACACAATCTTAGACTCTCACCTTGTTCTTAGGGCAACACTTCCACCCTCGCAATTTTATGGTGCCACATGACACACTTTTTTTATTAATGCATGATGACATTTTATTAAAATAAAAGAAAACAAAAAGTAGAGGAAGAAAAAACAGGGACCAAGGTCCCAAATAAAGGTGGCCTAGGCTACGTACGGCATAACTCTCTGCTAGACCCCTACCATAGTAGAGTTCACCTGGTTTTGCAGGTTCCCATCCTCTTTGCTAATATCCTGCTACATGCTTTAGCAGTTACCCCTTCTCCTTCATAACTCTTTGCATAGCATGATTTTATGCAGGATTTACTTGTACAACAATTCTACCCTCCTCTCTACTACTCCTTGCCAAAGTAGATTTTATTTCCTCTGGTAGGGAGTTAGTAGAGAGTATGGAGGTTGCTACTAGAGCAGGTAAATCCTCCTTTGCAGGGAGTTAGAAAAGAGAATGGGAACCAACTAAAGCAGGTGAACTTTGTTGTGGTAGGGGCTACCAGAGAGCTACGCCATACTCAACCCTAGATTCTACAATAGTAGTTTTATTTCACTAATCATTTCCCACTTTCAGACACAAACACAAGAATCAATATCAATTTTTTTTCTTTGATAACTAGCTGTTGTAAGATAGAAAATGGAACAAGGAGACTAAACTAGCAACCCCACTTATTTTAGAAAACACACCTTTCTTCTACCTTGCTATGAGATCTTTGATGGTGCTTGCGATGCACCAATAAAAATTGAAAATTTGCACTACCATTTTCCAGATATATGGCAAAAAGAGTTTGACATTACGGAGAAAGGGCAACTTCGAAAATGCCACGACTCGAAATCTTACCTCTGCACGAGGATATAGCAATTTTTTATTGTGGCCCGCACACATCCTAATGCAATGAGAAGATGTCTTACCTATATATGATAATAAATAAAAGAAAATTTTCATCTCACAATTTTTATCAATTTCCATAGATTGTAACCAAGGTATCAAAAATTGGCCGATACCGATACGTATTTGTATTTTGGCAAACCGATACGTATCGGTTCTCCAACTTGGTTTGCAATTACGTATCAGGTATCGGCCAATACGTATCGAGTATCGGCCAACACATATCAGTTTGAGCCAAGTTTTAGAGTTTTTTTTTTTTTAAAACAAGGCCAATACATATTAGTATCGACCAACACATATCGGTTGATTCGTATCGGTCTTCCATGGACCGATATCCGATACCGATTCTGAGTTTGACACATTGATTGTAACACTCATTTTATTCAATTAAATTTCATTCACATGTATATAAGACATCAATATTTATGATCAAATGGCTTGTCCATTCTTACTTTAAACATTCGAATAATTGGACTTATTCTTATATCTAAATAGTCTTGTCAGTTACTAATCAGATGCTTCTATGCATCTATATTTCACATGGTCGCATTTTAGTGTACTGTAAATAGTACACGGCCAATGCCAGAGTTGTCGTTGGAGCCCAAACATGATACAAAATGTGTCAACGAGAAGTGATGCTTGATTTCAGTGACCCATTTCAATATGATAAATTGATCATGCAGCCCAATGGGGAGGGCCCAGTAATAATATTCAAAAAAATTTATTGGTCGCTTATCTAGTGACTCAATAATTTAGTTAGTAATAAAGCTCCAGTGTCATGAGGAACAGTGAATATCTCAAATGACTTTATGAAAAATTCACACTCACCCAACTCGTCATACCTTCGCAAGCTATCATGAGTCATGAGACATGTTAATAAGTCATTGGAGTCATTTTAATGCTATTACAGTGAAGTAAGACACCCCATTTTTTAATCTCTTGGGAGCATGCAACAATGTTCACATCGCTATGCAGCCAAGCCTGCCCGAAACTCTAAAAAAGTCAAACTTTGACAAATTCTCCAAAATCTAACTGGGTAATCTGTTGAAACCTTAGCTTATAATTGATTAAACGCTAAAATCTCAATCGTATGCTTCAACCAGACCCGAACCCGATTGAGTTATCAATTATACGGTGGATCCCCAGTCAAACGTCTCCCTTCTCAATTATACGTTGGACTAGGACTTAGACTCAGTCCTAGTCCTAGTCCGTTTTGGACTAGGACTCAGACTTAGTCAAATGTCTCCCTTCTCAATTGTACGTTGGATCCACAACGTATAATTTATTGGACACTGGACTCCCAGCATAAAATTGATCCGTCTTGGACCAAGATTCAAAGACTTCGCAAATCGAATTCTCTCCTGAATTATACATTGTAATTCCAACATATAATGGATTATACGCTGGATTTCCAGTGTATAATTAGTTCACTTTGAACTAATACTATCGCACTCAAGCAAGCTGTAATAGCCTAAAATTTTCGAGAACGTTGAATTGTTGACCTTTGACTAGAAGGCGGCTTGTTGACTTATTTGACCCAAGTCAAACATTTGACCTCTGTAACGTGTTCTCAAAACCCCATGGGTTGTGATTGGAGTACACACCGAACACACTGGATCCCAACTCATACCCTATATGAAGTGTATATGTGTTTGTACATGTTGCACACAAACCCGAACCCAATGCTTGAACTTGGGCCCTACCCCAAATTTTAAGTCGAATCAAGAGTGGACCCGAGCACAATAACCTAACCTGTCACAAGGCACCCAAACTAAGATAGATTATACGTATAGATGTAACATCGTGGAACGTTTGGGTTTACAGGTAGATAGAATATTAATCGACCTTAGATGAGGAACCGTGCACCAACCCGCACTGTGTATACTCAACACCAACGAGAAGACTTAAGTTGAGTGGATGAGGTTTGAGAACTAAATTTCAAAAGGTTTGATATTTATTTTGCCCTGTTTTGCTTATAGGAAGGGTGTTACCGCTTAACACCGTGACCATGACCAAATATAAATGGTGCATAGCTTCTAACATAAGCTGTGATGGGCTCTGTACCATGTGATCGAAAATCCAAAACTAACCGTCTGATGGTAAGGCGATTGTCTTGAGATCCGACGTACAAAAAATGGGAATGAAACTAAATCACCATCATGTGATTCGAGGCGGTGTGTGGAACTGGGATTTTTCACCGGTAATTTGGTTGGTGCAACTAATGGGACCCAATCTCTTTGTAACACCCCGAATATTTTCAAATCCTGAACGTGCCCGACCAAGTGTACGTGTTCGGTATAGCAACAGTGCCGCCTTAAACTTGAAGAATATAATACGTGTGGAGAAGTGAGTTAGGCTCTTGATCTTATTTCGGCCTTAAATGAAGATCTGTGCACCGACTTGCAGTGTACCGGCTTAACACCAAATAGGACCCCAAAAAAATCCGTGTTTAGAATTTGTTTCATTTCACACAGGCCAAGTGCACAAGCCTGGTGTGACACACCGTGCACGTGTGCAACCTAAAGACAAAATTTTAAATGGAACATTTATAATGTATTATAAGGATTAAGGCTAGTTGGACCGATTGATTAGGGTCAACTAATTAGGCTGATGAGGTGGCAAATACCCAAATTGTGTGTACTAGAGTCACACCGGATCCAAAACTCTTTTACGTAGATAAGACTAACACTCTTGTGGAGTTGCCGCTTAACACCGGAAACGAGCCCTAATATAAGGGTAAAAGCTTCTCACGCAAGCTTATTGCTTGCAAAGTTTTGAGAGAGAAAGTGAGAGAGAGAGCTTTCTTCTTCTTCAAAGCCATCGTGGGATTCCTCTGCAAGCCTCTTCGACTTCCTCGCAAGGATCATAGTGATTTCCAACAGCTCTTGCAATTTGGATCACGGAGACTCTTGAAGCTTTTATCTCATTTGGATTGAGGAAAGAACGGGGCTCAAATCGACCATCGTAAGCATGGCATGCATGATTTAGAAGGGAAGAGCAATACGTGTTAGTGTGGAACTTCGTTTAGAACTTCATCTTGGTACGATTGCCACGATAACTCACAAATTCACCCTGAAACCCCTTTTTGATTGGAATCATTGCGGGCCATGAAAATGACCTCGAAAGGTGAGCTCATTAATGATTTAAGGTTGTATAAATTATCTCTAAATATAGATTGGTTGAACGTTCTATTTTAGAAGTCGATCGTTCGATTTTCTGATTCCTGAGATTGTAAAAATTTACTGTAGAAACTGAACGTTCGAACTGAAGAAATCGAACGTTCAATTTGGAAATCGACCGTTCGATTTTGGACTGAAGTGTCAACATAGTTTCAGTATTTTGGCCATAACTTTTTACTCCGAACTCCGATTGGCGCGATTCTTATGGAATTGGAAAGAGGACAACGAGACCTATATCTTCTATGAATTAATAAATTTATGAATCAAATTTTTTTAAGGTGAAATTTGGGCAGGAAGTTGGGCCAAGTTTGAAGTTCACACTAATTTGCCTATTTCTGCCTTGATTTTGAGAAAACACTTAAATACATCAAAGTTATTAGTATTTAGAATCTTTCCTTAATGCATCAACATATGTGTGATATAGTTTGGAAACGGAAGGCCATCGATAAAGACCTAGGTATTGCTTTGAGCGGCTATAAAATTAAGGTAGGAGAAATTCAACATCCATTTGCACTATGATTTTGATTCATAGATGCCTTTAATATTCGTTTTGTTTCACTTCTTGACTCATATTTCACATGAAACTCATTTGGTTTGCCTTTGACTCGTAACTCTTAAGACATTGTTTATTGTTAGAATTTTAGAACTCGTAATAAATTGCATTCTCATCTTGAAAGCATTGAAAAGCATAAGTCCTGAACTTTGCATATGAATTTGCTAATTCCCGAAATAGGAAAAGAAATTGAGGTTTTTCATGAATTATGAAAAGATTATTATGTGATAGCATTGCATGTTGATTTAAGGTTCCCGTGAATGAATCCCCACCGACACCCAGGATACTCGTGACCGATACGGCGGGATATCCATGAGTTTGTCTTAAATCTATTTGATTGTATATCAATATGATACAAGTTACTCTTATAACGCAGAGGCTTGTTGCATCTCCTGAAAAAGGGTTCATTGAATGACGATGGTTAGTTAGGTGTTCCCATCGATTTTATTCCTGCTCTCATGATATAGTAACTTGAGAAGAACTTTAAGTTATGATTTAAGTTAACTATTTAGATTACAAACTACATGTTTTGATATGAAAAAATGTTTTGTGGAGCTCTGCCACTAGAATTTTGCCTTAGTACAAAATTGCCATTTCATCTATGCTCCATTTTCATCAATAGACCAGTTATGGAATCATGTCTTGTTCTATTCTTAATTCTGTCTTCAAATTTGTCTTATTTCCGCTTTTATTCTATCATTGAATTGATATGATAAATTGTAAATAATTTGGAATTTCTCTCTGCCGAGCTTAGACTGTTAGCGGATCTTCTGCAGTGGGATTTTTATCCTTAGTTCATTGGTAATGGGACTGGGTGTATAGTAATTTTTTTTACACTTTAAACTTGGCATATTTTTGGATAGTTCTTTTGTGTATGCTTATTACCACCACTGTTTAGGTGACAATCGGTTGTCGCCGGTGGTTGGTCTATTTTAATGTTTTCTTTTTCTCCTCTGTATAAATAGGAACTATGTTTTGTTGAATATTATTTTCGCTTAATTTCTGCAAATTGTGGAGGTACCAAGTAAGTATTCTATATATATATATATCTCGAAAAATTGTGTTGGAAAAATCCGAGATATCACACAAGCCGAGCCGAGTTCCCAGCCGCCGCTTGAATTATACGCTGAACCTCCAGCGTATAATTCAATTAATGGCATCCTCCAAAATGTGGAACTCACCAATTATACGATGGCCTCCCTGCGTATAATTGGACCAATACTATAAATAGGACCCTACCCCCTTCATTTGACACACATTCATTCACTTATTCTCTTTAGAATTTTTGAGGTTGGCTCTGAGATTCCGAATTAGAAAAAGTTGAACTCTAAACACTTGAGTTTAGAACTTCAACTTCCTTCTAGAAATCTCACGGAGTATTCGTTCTTGTTGGGGTTGGCCCTTCTATTTCGATTCTCGCACTTTTTAAAGAGAGATAAGATCAGCCATAGAACCTTCCCTTAGGATTTCCTCTCCTAAATTTTAATCTTAGTTCCAATTAGGTTTGTACCTTCTTGCATATTTTCAAAGCAATTATAGGCTTTAAACCGCTTTGCCCAGGGGAGCCAACGGAGGGATCTTGGGAACGGGTTCGATCCTCTCGTGCATAACGGGTCACCACACCCCCTTTAGTTTAGAATTTTCAGGTTAGAATTCCGAATTAGTTAACTTTAGGCAACCCTAGTTGCTAAAATCGATAGGCCGGTATTTAAAGGGCTCAGTGCCACATTTTAAAGGGGCGTCTCCCACAAGTTTCTAACTGATGGGGCATCTCCCACAAGTTTTAAAGGGCTTAGCACCACGTTGGCAGGCCACGTAGGTAGATAATGCCCCTTAACTACTTCGTCAGCAGTTTCATCGAGCAAGGGGATGGTGGTTGGCAGTAAGGGTCTAATTTGGGGGGGTTTTATTCGTCAGGGGGTTATATTGTATTAAGTAAATTTCAGGTGCCTCTCGGACATTGAGTTGAAATTTTAGGGATTTATATGGGATTATCCCAATGTTTAATGATTCGAAATTTAATTTCAAAGGATTACCTATTTCAAAAGTTCCAAATGCAAACAGATAATTTAAAGATTCGATTACAATTCAATAATCCAATTATTTTGAGTATTCAATGTAGTCAAAATAAAAGAAACTAAAAGAATTCTATTTCAGTTCTCATGATCACAATTCAGTTCAATTATACCTTAGTTCGTGTTCAAGTTCACATTTGAGGTTCAAATTCACAGTTCATATTCAGATTCAATGCTTGTATTATGTAATATCCCTGATATTTTGGACCTATTTTCATTTACCTTGGTAAGCATGCCTGAAAAAGTTTCGGGATATTTCTCGATTTTTGGATAGCTTAGTGAATGACGAGATTGATGACCAAAGGATTTTGGCTTTGGACTTGTGAAAGTCATATACTCGATGACTTATACTTTAGGTTCGGTGTTTGTGTTTAACACCAAAAATTAATGCAATTTAAGTAGATAGGTTTGTAACTTTAAAAATCTAGATATTTTGTTGCTTTATTAGTATTATAAAGAGGAAGCTTTGAGGAGAAGTTTCACTTCTCTCTCTCTCGTTTGAATCTTGAAATTGCAACCCTTGCCTTTTGTTCTTTGATCTTAGATCATTGGTGATTGTGAATCCCTCTCCCCATCCCAACCATTAATAAACCTTATATTTTATTTCTGATCGGTTTAAGCCATTGAAAGATAAGGATAGGGGTGAGGATAGCTCTGTGTGGGTCAGACCTGTTGCTCTGGAAGCAGGGGTTAGAATGAACTCATTGGAGGCCCAGATCTAGTAAACCTCAAAGATTAGTTTCGGTGCTTGAATTTGGTGCAACGGGATCGAAGGACTAAACTTCAAGAGGTAGGCTTTTAAACCTCTTTGAGTTAAATATTTTTAGCTTTGCTTAGAGTAGATTCTTAGTGATTTTTGTAGAGATAAACAACTATGGCTGACTGAGCAAACGGGTCCGAAGATCCAATTTTTAATAAACACAGATCTGGTAAATTCGAGGGTCGAATTTGAAATTCGACCATCGAATTGAAAATCGAGGGTCGAATTTGGGTTTTTCGACCTGATGCATGTTTTGGAAATTCAAGGGTCGAATTTTGCCCTGTTTTTGGCCTTTGAATTTTTGTCTGAATTTTTATCGGCGAGCTTTCGAGTTTGACTTTTGGACCACTATTAACACTTGTTGTGTTAATCCTTGTAGGATTTGAAATAGAGAGTCCATTGTGAGGACTGCCTTGCTTGTTTTTAGATCGCTTTATGTTGAGGTAGGGGAACCTAAAACCTGATTTGCATTCTATTATAATTATAGGTTGTTTTGTATTAAGCATAAATTCAGAAATTTTGAATGACACAGCATGCATAAGAACTTTGAATTATGACACAAATAAGAACTCTGAAATTTGAACTTTCGAACCTTGAACTTCAAATCAAAACTCTAAAAATCCGAAAAGGTATTATATATACAAACTTTGATATATTTAGCGTTTGCATTTGATTTAAGGCACAAACGAACAAAACCCTAGATCCTACCAACCGTGTTGACGGTAATTTTATTTGGCGCAAATTTCTCTCATAACGTAGGGGCTTGTTGCACTTCAGAAAAAGGGTTCGTGAACGACAATGGTCAGTAGGGTTTCCCATTGGTGACTTTTCCGCTCTCATGCTAGTATGTAATTTGAGATTATTTTAAGCTATAAATTTAACACAAAAAGCATGCCTAATTCAGAAATTTTGAAAACATCAGATACATTGTTTCAGCTTTTAGCTTTCTATTTAGAATTGGAGATTCACCTTGCAATGCATCTTTTGAAAACCATAATTGATCTGATTTCTGTCTTTGAAAACCCTTACTTATGATAAAATTCAAATAGACATGTTTCCTCTATTGGGCTTCGATGTTAGCTCACCCCGACCATACGTCACTGGTGTTGAGACTAACCTAGGACCAGACGATCTTGATACGGAGGACTCCGACTATATTCCTGAGGAGGAATTGGAGACACCTGCTGAGGAGTTCTTCCCCTGATTTTAGATTGTCTTCTGGTACCTTTGTTTAGAATTTATTAATTGAATATTGGGCCCTAGGCCAATTGTTTTGTCTTTTTAGATATCACTTGAGGAACCATCATTAGGAACCACTATTTTGGGTGTTGGATTGGCCATCACCGGTGGTTTTTCCTAGTTCCTCAGGGTGATATATTGTTTTGATTGAGCTTTTGTTCTTGCTTAGTTTTCTTTGCCTCTGTTTAGACCTATGTTATGATGCCGACTTCTATTTGAATTATGGCTTATTGAGAAATTAATAAGTTGATGAACCGGCCTTTCCTATACCTTAAGGATTGGAAAAGTCGGGTCGTCACATATTCACAGCTCAAAGACTCAATGTTTAGATTCAACATTCAAAGGGTTTGATCTTTCAAAGGCTCAAAAGCGAATTCATATTTAAGGATCAATTTTCAAAAGTTTGACTTTTCGAGGGTTCGAATGCAATTAATATTTCGAGAAAGTCAAATATTCAAAGGCAAGCAAAATTCACGATTTCTAACTCTAGTTCTAAGAATCAATAATCAATATGATCGAATCATAAAGATCTATGGATCAAATTAAGTCAGAATGTAACTAAGCATTGAAATTTCCCTACCTTAGGTTCAGAATTTTGTTGAAAGGCAATACGAAGGTCCCTATCGATGGTGATTGATTCCTTCATCTACATCACATATACGATGATACATTAAGGATCGATTTTAATTACTAATAACTTCAACGTACTTAAACATTTTTCTCAAAATTGGGGCGAAATAGATAAGTTCGTGCTAACTTTGGATCATGTAGAACTTGTCCAATCTTTTTGCTCAATTTTGACCTTTAAATATTTGATTCATAAAATTTGTATTTATACAAAGTTATAAAACTCGTTGTCTTCTTTCCAACGTCGTGAGAATCGCATCAATCTGAGTTCAGAATAAAAAGTTATGGCCGAAATATCGAAACTGTGTCAGTACCTCGCTCAAATCTACTTGAACGGTTTCCTTTCGATCGAGTGGTTTCCTCAGATTCCCCGTGGCACCCCAAATCTCTCTAGCGGTTTCTCAAGGCAGAGAAAATCACTTGAGCGATTTCTCCATAATTTTAACACTTCCCTGTTCTGTCAAATCCGCTCGAGCGGTTTCATTTCGCTCGAGCAGTTCTGACAGACTCAATAGCACATTCGGGCTTCTTCTTCCTTGGTCTATTTTCCCCGAAAATTCACATGATTCAAATCAAACATCATACATTCAACGATCTAATCTTAGAGACAACAATATCATGCTATAATGCTAAGATGCTCACCTTTCTCGATCGTTCACACGGCTTGCGTTGATGGCTATCGAAAAGGGGGTTTCGGTTTCAAGCTTATGGCATTTCACGGTGATCGAGATCAGAACAAAGATTGTGACGACCCGACTTTCACATATCCAAAATATCGGGAAGGTTTGCTCGCCAACCTATTGATAAATCGATAAGCCGAAAAGAACTCAAGAAAATATCAGAGTATAACAAAAGGAAGCTCTATTCTACACAAAATGCAAGACAAAAAAAATGGTTCTAATTACATGTGAAAATACGTGAACAAAAGAATCGAAACGAACCACCGGTGATGGCCGACCATCACCGAAACATAGTTCATAAAATAAGGTATAATAATTATATGATTCTAAAACATAAAAAAACAGAATCCTAATCAGGAAAGAATTCTTCAGGAGAAATCTCAGACTCGTCCTCCAGAATGTTGTCAGAGTCCTCCAACTCCGAATTTTCAGAAGCCAAATCAGTACTTGTGCCTGTGACGTATAGTCAAAGTGACCTAACAGTCTAAGCTCAGTAGAAGAAACTCATCTCAATCACATCATATGTTAAGTAACATTGTTTTCAAAACATAATTCGTAGCATATTATTTTCAAAGCAGATAATCAAGACAAACTAGATGAATGAATTTCAAATACAATTATCAGATGTTTCATATTCGAAGTTTCAAAGCAGATTCTTAAATCAGATTCAAAACAAGTAAGGACTTTCAAATTGTTCAGATGCTCATTGTTTCTTAGTTTATATATGCAAAGCTTGTCTAATTCATGACTTAAATCTCAACTTAAATTTTCTCCTAAGTTACTATATCATGGGAGTAGGAATATACCGATGGGAACCCCTACTTAACCATCATTGTTCAATGAACAGTTTTCGGAAGTGCTACTAGCCCCTGTGTTATGAGGGAAACTTGCACTAGGATAATTCACATTGTTCAGGAATTGAGAGGTTCGTTCGAGTGAATCTTAAATCAAATGCAAATTTTAATACATAATTCAAATACAAATTACAACACATAATTCAGAGTTCCGAGTTCAGGATTCAGGCATCGGGATTCAGGTTCAAATTTTCAGATGCAAGGTTCAAATTTCATATGGAATGTTCGAAAATCATATTTAAAAGCAAAACTGATATTTTTCTGTATTCAAATCTATTGACAATATGCATGTGAATTAAAATTGAATGTAATAGATTTTGAGATTCTCCTACCTAAATTATGGATATGTTCAAAGTGACTCAGATGTCCTCATCCATGGTCTCCCATTCTTTAACCTAGATCGCATTAACACTGAACTACGTGTCAATAGCGTTGAAAACAAATAGCTCAATTCCCCATAGTTTTTTCAAAGAAAATAAACACAGCCAGAAATAAGGGAAATCGATCGATCGATTTTGGAAATTGATCAATTGATTTCCAAATTCGATCGTTTGATTTCCAATTAGAACGTTCAATTTCTTCAGAAATTTGCTTATCAGCTGTGTCAAAATCAATCGATCGATTCTCAAAATTGGTCGTCTGAATTCAAATTCGAACATTCGATTTCTTCAAAAACAAAATTTGAATATCAATCCTATCAAAATCGATTGATCGATTTTTCAAATCGATCGTTCGATTTCGACAAATACTATAGCCCTTCGGGCTTTTCCTTCCTTGGCTTTGTTTTCCCTAAAAAAATTTATCGGATTTGATTCTACTTTTACCCACACCATCACCTATGCCTATAACAATTAATTTAGAAATAAATCTATAATTTAGATCATTAAAATCAACTCGATCGTACCTTTCACCGATCGATTTCACGGTTTATGAGAAGTGTTGCCGAAGAGGGTTCCAGAGCGAATCCCGCGATTCCTACGGCAATCGATCACAATGAACTCAAGATGAAGTCGTTTACTATCACGGATCGATATCAACCTCCTCAAACTGCGGGAGACGATCCCGAGACAGAACGCTCTTTGAAAACGGGGTTTCTAAAGAAAAAGGATTTGAATGGCTTGAAATTTACAAATGGCGGAACTCTAGCGATGCCGGCGTCACGTGCTTCACGAAGTGTGCGGAGCTTGCGGGTGATCCTACGGTTGAAATCTCACAAGAAGGGGATTCGAAGGGTGACGGATGCTCTCTCTCGTTCTCTCTTTTCTCAATTGCAAAACTTAGCCACTAAGCTTCCCCTCACGCCTCTCTTATAACCCACCAAATGACAAAAATATCTTTGATATTTACCCATTAAAATGTATCCACTTATCCTTAAGGTTCTGTTTTGGTATTAAGCGGCACACCATGAGTCGGTGCACAACTTTTCCACTAAAGGTCCAAAACAGCTCTAAATCTATCTCTTTTTCACCCCATATATTCCCTTTATCATTTAATTATTTATTTAAAATTCTATGGCAAAATCGGTCGCCGTGCCGGACACGCACATGGGGTCAGTTCAAAATTTTCGGGATGTCACAAAGATCAACACCAACAAGCAATGATCTCCATCTTCAAAGTCACGCACGCCTCACTTATGATGGCCGATTCACGTTTCCTAGAAAGTTACTTCCTCCCTTTCCTTGATCTGAACAATATCAGAGCTCGGAGTTTTCTCGTGGTTGGAATCAACGAAAAGTGATCGGAATCAATGGCGATCCTCGCGAAGAAGACGACACACTCTTTGCGTAGAAGACGGAGCTCAAGGGCAAACTCATGGTCGAGGCTTCACGAAAAGTTTTGAGGAGAGGAGTGTAAGCTCTCCCTCTCTTCTCTTTTCTCACACAATAAACAAAATATCAAAGATATTTTGTTTCAAGAAGTCGTATCCTCTTTTAACTTAAAGGGGCTTAACCAAGTGTTAAGCCAGTAGACTGTGACTCAGTGCACAACTCCTTATTAATGGCTAAAAATGGTCTAGATTCACTTACAAATCATATCTCTCACCACTGATGTTCTCACAAAGCTCATTCACATCCACTTTTAACTCATAGGCTGAATTTAGTGTTAAGCCGGCACACTATGAGTCGGTGTACGGGTTTCTTATCAATCACCAAAACTGATATCCAACTTCACCTTTCACACCAAACATGCATTCTTATAAATAAATTATTTCAAAATTTTAAGGCGACACTGCGTGCCTTACCGAACACGTACATGTAGGCGGGCACGTTCGGATTCAAAATTTTCGGGATGCTACACTAACTAGCACTGACATGTTAGCATACGGCAAGAATTTTTAAAAATAAGATTAAAGGGTAAAAAATGAAAATATAAAAAATCACGACTTATTAAAAAAATTGAGAATTATTCGTGATACATTCGTGAATTTTTAAAAGTATGCGAATTTTTGAAAATTTTGCGAATAATTCACAATTAATTAATTTTCAAAACCTGAAATTCACGAATTTTTTAAAATTTCAGCGATTTTTGTGACAATTGACAGGCCTTTCGAATTTTTACAAGGTGGATAGTCGTGCGCTATCTATAGTGCATAGTTCATTAAATTTTGTACAAGTTGCACCTCCAATTCATCAATTGAAATGTATGGGTGGCAGGCATCTAGTGACACACATTATACTAAAACATGATTTTAGGGTCACTCTTTGAGATCTATGCCACATGGAATTAAAAAATGACTGCCAGATGGTACGTTCGGGATCTCAAGATCCATCGTGGAAGATTGGGAAGAAAAAACAATCTCCATCATTTGATTCAAAGTAATCAATAGTGAGATTATCTATTTAGCCGAAGTGAGATTATAATTTAAGGGGGTTCAAATACTATTACTTTTTTCTAATCATATGATCAAAACACATTTTGGATAAAATGTTCACTGTTGCTCAGATGTTGCTTAGCTATCCATGTGAAGGCTTCAGTTTGTAGAAATTTTTCAATGGCATAACTTTTGGCTGAATTTAATCTAAACATTGACATTAATTACCATGTATTACAAAGTATCACTACAAAAAATAAGACTTAGTGGCAGAATTTAGCAAAAAGTACCGCTATTAACAAAAAAATTATTAAGACTATTAGCGGCAAGAGTATTAGTGACAGGCTTTTTATTAATATCAGCAATTTATGACTGGTGCTAATGGTTCTTTTTTTTTTGTAGTGTATATGAAAAAGGGTACTTAATTATTGTATATATCTTGTAATGGTTGGGCTTTGCAACAAATACTAACTCTTATCTTTTTCCTCTGTCAATGAAGTAATGGACCATGATATATGGCGGACCACAAACAACAGACCATTCAATGGACCACTTACGTGGGGCGTCAATGCAAGTCGGGCGAGCCACTTGCATCGTGCCATGTAAGCAGTCCATTGTTGGTATGTTGTTTGAGGTCCGCTCAATATAATTTTTGAGAAGTAATTAAGTGAGTGATTTTACTGCAGGTACTGCTATTATCACTTGTTTTCGGAGTAAGGAGCACACAATTTTTCACGAATGAAAACTATTGACTAATTTGAATCAGTAGATTAATTTTTGTCTCAATCTTCTCAAAAATAGATCTTAAGATTATATCGCACCTATTAGACAATCGGATGTTGATTAATCCACATAGCACACATCCCCAAAATTGACCTAGATCATGGGAAGCGGAGTTGACCTTCACTTCTAGGGACGTGTGTCATGTGGAATCAACATCTGACCATCTAATAGGCACGCCATGATCTTAAGATCTATCTTGGGTAAGATTAGAACTAACAATTAACAATCTCTATCTTTTAATTCAAATCATTCAATGGTTTTCATTTGTGAAAAGTTGTGGTCCTTACTCCGAAAACAGGTGAGAAAAGTTGTACTGCTAGATTTCATTGCTTTCAACAAATTGGATGTTCAGCCATTTTGTACCGTGTCATATAGCAGCGTGCATCACAAGTGTATTTGCTAACCCTCTTTGGCGCAGGCAGGGAGCCGATAGAGAGCTATGGGAACTAGAAAAGTGGGTCTAGGCTTTGTGAGAGCAGATGAAACCGTTCTCGTGCACCTATAGGTCTCAATGCCAAACACAACCGTAATGACCAGTCTCTCTTGACTGTCATTTAAGCATGAAAATGGTGTTTAAATGATCTTACACCATCAATGGTTTAATATGTGGGTGATCCGTACAGTCAAAGTGGTAGATGATAGATTGAACTACAAGAAGCCCAAAAATGGTGTTTTTGGGAGATTTAAACCATCTGATCTGTGGACTACAATATCAACCGTTGTTTTTTGCTTTATGGGCTGACATTGAAATTCATCAATCGGATGGTTCACATCCACTTATAGGCATGTTTCTTTGGTCTGCGACATTTTCCGATGATGGATTGTCACTTGGATAATTTAGATTGATCACAGATATATGTGTGTCACATGGCATAATAATAAATCACATTTCTTTGGTGCTTATTCCAAGGTATCAAGTATCGGCCGATACCGATATGTATCGGTATTTTGGCCAAACAATACGGATACCCCTCAATACTAGTATCGGGAATGGTATTTTGGCCAACCGATACCGAGACCACCCTAATACCAATATCGGGATGAGCCGATACTGCACAATATCAGTCGATACGTATCGGGTCTAGGCCAATACGGCTCGGCCGTATAAGCTAATGCCTACCAAATTTTAATTTTTTATTTTTTATTTTTAAATATTTTCTTTTTGTTAAAAAAAAAACATCTAATAGTTTATACATAGACCTTTTCCTTATTGTTTTAAGACTATAAGTCTATAACATTTTTGAGATTTTTTCAAAAAAATTAATTAAGAAATAATAATAATATAATCACCGCCAGAGATAGGTATTTATCCTTACAAATATCATCATATATCTCGAGAAATTGGATGTATGTTCCACTCTGCAATGTGTGCATCGGGGCACCACTACTTTTCAACTATTATTAATTACACAAAAATGGTCGAAGAACGGGTCATAAGTAATCAAATCATATTACCTAAGACTCCGTTTCCGTAATAAAGGGGTAACGGTTTGCATTGTAAAACTAGACAGTCCCCTAAGAGCTAGGGTATCCAATAATTCAATGGCCTCTAGATTTATAAATACAGCATTTGAGAGGGACCTTTTACTCTTGATTAGACATCACCAACATATATATCTAAGAAAAATAATGGCTTCCCAAGCCAATATTAAAACTATTCTTTCATTATTTTTCTTTTTCTTCATTGTGAAAGCTACGGCAGACGGAGTTTTCGACATTACAACCTTTGGTGCAAAGGCAGATGGGAGCGATACCAGTGCGGTTAGTTTCTCATAAAACTTGACCTTTCGTAGTTGGTATTAGGTGCATAGGACCGGCATGCACTGATCAAACATCTAACCTATTTGGTATTTTTGCGGGGTACGCAAGATAGGAACACCAAATAACTATTTTGGAGCTCTCCAACAACTTAAACAAATAATTCTTTTTAAAAAAAATCAAGATTGAATTTAAAATGAAAAGTCACATTGAGAGGCAATGATCGAGGTTTCAAGCCTTAGAAAAACATTTGGTGGAGATGTAGTTGGGAAATTTTTCTCTTTCTATTTCTTTTTTTCTCTTTTAAGTTGATCTAAACAACAAAACCTTGATATATCTACTTGGCATCCAAGATATCTTTCAAAAGCACGTGGAGATCAATGCCAATCTCATAGGCCAAAGTTTCTAGAAAAAAAAATTGAACTTATTTTCCTTAAATCTTAGGCCAAAGTTTATTGTTTGCCACCCAAACATGGTGTATTAAAATTTGACACCCTTGACCCAAAATTCAAGTCGTAAATTATCTTCATTTTATTTTTTTAGATGGTACTTAATCGACCTTGGGAATATTGCAGTGGCACACAATAGATTCAATGCAAGGTCCATGCAGTAGAATATCCCAAACTCTCTCTCTCTCTCTCTCTCTCTCTCTCTCTCTCTCTCTCTCTCTCTCTCATATATATATATGAGAGTGGTTACGTACCCCAACGGGGCACGATGAGAGTATCCTAATGGCTAAAGTGGAACTCCATGTGACAGCTAAAACACTATTTTGATGCCACGTGGAGCAAGTTTGTTTTGTTTAGATTAATCTATTAAAAAACAAAATCAGAAGCTCATTTCCACTAAGTTTTTGTTTAGTCCATTGAAATCAGTCAATGCATAACTTTTTGAGTTCCACACGGTGCACCCATTTCTTATATATATATATATATATATATATATATATATATATATATATATATATATATATATATATATTTATATATGTGTGTGTGTGTGTGTGTGTGTGTGTGTGGTTATAAAAATTCTATTTAGGGACAATGATGAATGAAAACTATTGTAATTGATAGGCCCTTTATTGTTAAATGTAGGATATCTTTAAAATGTCTACTCTCTCTCTCTCTCTCTAGGCTTTCTTAGCTGCTTGGAAGGAGGCATGTGCTTTTAAAGGGACAGCAACCTTTATGATTCCCAAAGGTTCATTTGTTGTCGGCCCGATCGAGTTAGATGGTCCCCTCAGCTCAACCGGAATAAATTTCCAAATCCAGGGGACACTGAAGGCTGTACCAAAACTCAGTGCATACGCCAAACCTGGTTGGATCACATTTAAAGAAGTGAACAATTTGGTGATAGCAGGAGGTGGTACTGTCGATGGACAGGGTGCAACTTCCTGGCCTCAGAGTAAATGTCCTGGTCATAGAATGTGCAACCCACTCCCTGCCGTAAGTTTAAAGAGAATCACTATAAACTATATTAATCTACATCTCACCTAAGGGTGCAAATAGGCTGCGTGAGCTCGACGGGCTTCAGATGGTCGAATTGCTGGTAGAGAATTCGGTCATAAACGGGCGGGCTTACATTAGATTTAAATGGAAGTCATACAAATGGATGCCTGGGCCCGGCCCCTTGGCACCCCTAAGCCTATTTGCATCCATAGATGTGAGTTAGAGGATTAAACTAATGCAAAGTAATTTGGTGTTTGTGTAGTCTCTTAAGTTTATTTCATGTAATGACGCGTCGATTAGTGGAATCACTTCACTGAATAGTATGGGTGTCCATATGGTCTTCATGCTAAGCAACAACGGGAAAATCCACGATATGACCATCACAGCCCCTGAAGATAGCCCTAACACTGATGGCATCCACATCGAAGATGCTAAAGGATTCGAGATCAGGAAGGTTAACATTGGCACTGGAGACGACTGTATCTCTATTGGACAGGGTACTTCTGACCTTTCGGTCATTGATGTCAACTGCGGTCCGGGCCATGGTATCAGGTAATCAATCGATATTTTTTATTTTTTTTAACCTTAGAATGAGATTAGGGCTCAGGTTTAAGGTCTCAAAAGTGATTAATGAAACTTCTATTATTATAATCTTGCAGTGTGGGCAGCCTTGGAAAGTATGCCAATGAAAATGATGTATCGAATATTTATGTGAAAGGAGGCACGATATCAAATACAATGAACGGTGTTAGAATCAAGACATGGGCCGGATCACCGCCAAGCAAAGCTTTTAATATGACTTTCGATAATATCTTGATGAAAGGCGTCTCTAACCCCATCATCATAGATCAAGAGTACTGCCCAGCGACCTCCTGCTCAAGCTCGGTAAGTTTTAACAAGCTGAAGTGTGATACTTAGAATTCGACATGCCCACTTATAGAAAGGGAAGGGGGGGGGGGGGGCGCTTTAATTTCTGGAGTCTCGAACGATTACCATATTCACACCAAAGCTTACTGTATTATTTTTCCTTAATCTTTTCATCTTTTTTTTTTCCATGACTTTTGAGTGCAGCCCTCAAAGGTGAAGATCAGCGACGTCCATTTCAAAGGCATTAAGGGCACCTCCGCTACGCCGATTGCAGTCAACATCGCTTGCAGTGCAGCCTTGCCATGTCAAAATGTGCAACTTACAGACGTCAATTTGACGCCATCCGGTAGTTTTTCGACCAATTCCTCCTGCACAAATGTAGCTGGTGGGATAGTAGTTTCTGGGGCACTAAACCCTCCTGGGTGCAAATAAATTGGCAAATTCCACCCCTCAATTCTTATTTCCCCTCTACCTGTGTAACCAGGGAAGGCAGGTGTAACCATGTAGCTCTATTTGAGAGAAAAAGCTCTCTTTTTATATGTTGTAATCCATAATATTTATAAGTACAAGTGATCTAGACTCCTCCTCATTAGATGGAAGAGAGTCTCAACTTTACAAAAAAATCCTTCAAACTTTTTTACTACTCTTTTCCAATGGGATTGCTTTTACCATATGTTTGTTAAGCGTAATATTCTAGTGTAAAGATAGTTTATTTTTTCCTCTATTATAATTCAACCCAAGCAATAGAATTATGAGACCGAGTTAGCTCGTTGGATGTACAATTTTATGCCACGTTGCACATATCTTTGATCAATCCAAATCATCCAATCAGTGAACTTTAATATCAAAATTTTGATTCTAACTCCTAGTGCTCTGCTCCGAAAACACTATTTCAAAAGTAGTATGTTGCCTGGTTTGTGAGAAAATATTTTTGTCAAAGGTATAATTTGGTTGTGTTTGGCATCACTCTCTGCTAGCTCCCTGGCAGATCAGAGCATGGTTTTCCTGCTTTAGCAGGTTCCCTTTCTCTTTGCTAAATCTTTGCTACCTGCTTTATCAGGTTCCCCTTCTCCTTGATAACTCCCTACAAAGCAGGATCTACCTACAAAGCAGTGAGTTGACAAAGAGTTATGCCAAACACAGTCTTAGACTCTCACCTTGTTCTTAAGACAACACTTTCACCCTCGCAATTTTATGGTGCCACATGGCACAATTTTTTTATCAATGCAAGACATTTTATTAAAGAAAAAGAAAACAGAAAGCAGAGGAAGAGAAAAACGGGACCAAGGTCCCAAAATAAGGGTGACCTAGGCTATGTATGGCATAACTCTCTGCTAGCCCCCTGCCATAGCAGAGTTCACCTGCTTTTGCAGGTTCCCATCCACTTTGCTAACATCTTGCTACCTGCTGTAGCAATTACCCCTTCTCCTTGATAACTCTTTGCATAGCATGATTTTATGCAGCATTTACCTGTTCAGCAATTCTGCCCTCCTCTCTACTACTCCTTACCAGAGCAGATTTTATTTGCTATGGTAGGGAGTTAGTAGAGAGTAGGGAGGTTGTTGTTAGAGCAAGTAAATCCTCCTTTGCAAGGAGTTAGGAAAGAGAATAGGAGCCAACTAAAGCAGGTGAACTTTGTTGTGGCAGGGCCTAGCAGAGAGCTATGCCATACGTAGCCCTAGATACTACATTAGCAATTTTATTTCACTAATCATTTCCCACTTTTAGACACAAACACGAGAATTGATATCAAATTACTTTTTTTGATAACTAGCTGTTGTAAGATAGAAAATGGAACAAGGAGACTAAACTAGCAACCCGACTTATTTCAGAAAACACGCCTTTCTTCTACCTTGCTATGAGATCTTTGATGGTGCTTGGGATGCACTAATAAAAATAAAAAATTTGCACTACCATATTCCAAATATATGGCAAAAAGAGTTTGACATTATGAAGAAAGGGCAACTTCGAAAATGCCACGACTCGAAATCCTACCTCAGCACGAGGATATTGCATTTTTTTTATTGTGGCCCGCACACATCCTAATGTGATGAGAAGATAGTAATGTCTTACCTATATATGATAATAAATAAAAGAAATTTTTCATCTCACAAATTTTAACAATTTCCATAGATTGTAACCAACGTATCAAAAATCGGCTGATACCGATACGTATTTGTATTTCGGCAAACCGATACGTATCAGTTGTCCAACTTGGTTTGCAATTACGTATCGGCCGATACATATCAGGTATCGACCGAGACATATCAGTTTGATCCAAGTTTTGGGAAAAAATAAAAAATTTAAGGCCAATACGTATCGGTATCGGCCAATATGTATTGGCTGATTCATATCGGTCCTCCATGGACCGATACCCGATACCAATTCTGATTTTGACACATTGATTGTAACCTCATTTTATTCAATTAAATTTTAATTCACATGTATATAAGCCCCCAATATTTATGATCAAATGGCTTGTCAATTCTTACTTTAAACATTCGAATAATTGGAGTTATTCCTATATCTAAACAGTCTTGTCAGTTACCAATTCAGATGCTTCTATGCATCTATATTTCACATGGTCGCATTTTAGTGTACTGTAAATAGTACATGGCCAATGCCAGAGTCGTCGCTGGAGCCCAAACATGATACAAAATGTGTCGACGAGAAGTGATGCTTGATTTCAGTGACCCATTTCAATATGATAAATTGATCATGCAGCCCAATGGGGAGGGCCCAGTAATAATATCTAGAAACTTTTATTGGTCGCTTATCTAGTGACTCAATAATTTATTTAGTAATAAAGCTCAAGTGTCATGAGGAACCGTGAATATCTCAAATGACTTTATGAAAAAGTCACACTCACCTCACTCGTCATAGCCTCATAGACTACCATGAGTCATGAGACATGTGAATAAGTCATTGAAGTCATTTTAACGCTATTACAGTGAAGTAAGACATCGATGTAGACACTCCTTTTTTTAATCTCTTGGGAACATGCAACAGTGTTCACATCCTACGCAGTCATGCCTGCCCGATATTCTAAAAAAGTCAAAACCATATGCCATGACCTTGTCGTGTTGATTAAGTACACAACCCAACCCTCTATGCGATGCATCACTGAACACTACAAAACCCCCACTACCTGAGAGTATGGCTAGAACTGGTGTAGAGGTCAATTTCTTCTTAAGCGCTTAGAAGCTCTTTTCACAAGCATTATCCCATTCAAACTTTGCATTCTTCCTTGTAAGTTGAGTGAGTGCTCCTGCAAGCTTAGAAAAACTCTTAGCGAATCTCCTATAATAGCAGGTCAGGCCCAGAAAATTGTAAACCTTTGTTACTATCTTTGGTTGCTCCCATTTTACTACGACTTCAGTAATTGTAGGATCAACGGCTACACTCGCTTCAGAGATGACATGTCCTAAGAAACCGACCTATTCGAGCCAAAAATCACAGTTACTTAGCTTTGCATAAAGCTGATGGTTACGAAGAGTTTGAAGCGCGATGCATAGATGTTGCTCATGGTTTTCCCTCGTCTTTGTATAGATGAGGATTTCATCTACGAAGACAACTGCAAATTCATCAAGGCATGGTTTGAACACTCAGTTCATTAAGTCAATGAATGATGATGGTGCATTTGTTAGATTGAAATCCATCACCAAGAATTATTTGTGACCATACCTAGTGCGAAAAGCAGTTTTCAAAATTTCTTCGGCTTTAACTTTCAATTGATGGTATCCTGATTTCAAATCTATCTTCGAGACAGAGAAAAGAACCTGTAGAAGTATGCCCACACGCTCCTATTCATGTCTTATAGGATACAAGTTTTTCTTGAAGATGATGCCCAATAGCCACATATGGGCTGGCAATTGGGCTCTCCTTACTGATTGCCTTGAGCCCTGCTCCCCACGACCCATTTCGGCAACATTATTTGGGAATGGTGTTCGTTCGAGGGCCGGTGCTTGTAGATCCGAATCCTCCCTGAAAATCGTAGGGCAACCCATGGTTGTCGCTATATGGTTAACATCGAAACGGAACACCCGACCATCAATCTTTGTGGTGGTGGTAGTGTCGTGCTCCTCAAGGTTTTGGTAGAATAGTCTAACCAAATGTGGATAATAGTGTTTGTGGAATGGTGAGAGCAGGGGCATCAATTGGACTTGAACAAGATAGTTTAGCACTCACTGGGTAGATGCTACATCAATGAAGTAGTCTCGATAGAATAACCACTCGGGTTCGAATATTTTCCCGCTTCACCACGGATTGGGTTTCTCCTTTGTAGATAGAGGATCAGTCTAGCTGCGTTTTGAAGTCGTTGTCTTCTTAGGTGCCATTGGAATGAAATCAAGGTATTTAAATGTAAAGATGAAAATGTTACCTTTGGCGCCAAGGAAAAACATGTAGAGAGACGTGCGAGAGGAAGAGGAAAACGTCGAAAACCGACTATTCTGTGCAATTTACAAGTTCTCGTAGAAGCGAAAAGTAGCTGAAACATTTCAATCCAGAGAATTCACACGAGAAAATGAGTTGGGAGGGTTCGAGGTATATAAATCGCCATGATTGTTAGAGCGGCAACCGGTTGTCGCTCGAGTGAGTGAATAAAATACAAAGAGCCAATTTGAAATTGCTCGATCGACAACCAAATGTCGCTTGAGCGAAAAGTCACAGAAAGTTTTAACTAGGAAAAATAGGAATCTCGCTCGAGCGGTAACCAATATCACGCGAGTGAAAAATCACAAAAAAATTTAATAGAAAATCTGAAGGAGTTGCTCATGCGGGAACCAAAGGTCGCTCGAGCGAGAATGGTCAGAAAGTTTTCTGAATAAATTTTTTTTTTGGGGCTGTTGATCATTCTATAATCTGATGCCAATTTCCACCACAAACTTTTTCCTGTTAATGAGATCACCTTTGGTAAAGTTATTACGTGGAAGTGCTAGTGTGGGTCAATCCACTTTAACCTGCATTTATAATTTATACATTTCTGTATTATTTATTCTTACAGAAGTATTTATGTTAATGCACGTCCCAATGATACGTAAGCAAGCATGTCGGGTCCTTTATGGTGAATATGGCAAAGACAGATTTTAGATATTTGTAATTGATCATATATCATTTTGGGGAAAACAATAATATTTCATGGCTACAAATGTGGATTATTGAAAAGAACAATACATTTTATTTTAGTGTTTCCCTTTAACTCTGAAGAATTGTATTATTTATTTGACACAAATAGTTGAAACTTTTGTCGAATTTTCATTCCCTAAAATTTGCGTACCTTATTCAAAGATATGGGGATATTTGTCACACACTTCAGCCTCGCGCTCCCAGGTAGACTCCTTGGATGAATGATTTTTCCACCTCACGAGTACAAGCGGAATCTGTTTGGTACGTAAGACTTGTTCTTTATGATCAAGGATTTGCACAAGCTCTTCGATAACAGTCATATCTTCATGGATCTCAACGTTTAAACCTTAGCATATAATTGATTATACGCTGAAATCTCAATCGTATACTTCAACTAGACCCAGACTCGATTAAGTTACGCTAGACTCCAAGCGTATAATTAGTTCATTTTGGATTAGATCTCATAGACTCCGTCAACCATCTCCCTTCTCAATTATACGCTGGATCCACAGCGTATAATTTATTGTACATTGGACTCCCAGCGTATAATCGATCCGTCTTGGACTGGGAATCAAAAACTTTGTAAACTAAATTCTCACCTAAATTATACGTTGTAATTCCAGCATATAATTGATTATACGCTAGATTTCCAATGTATAATTAGTCCACTTTGGACTAAGATTGTCTCACTCAGGCAAGTCGAGCCGAGTTCCCAATCGCCGCCTGAATTTTACGCTGTACCTCCAGTGTATAATTCAATTAATGGCATCCTCTTGGACGTGCAATTAACCAATTATACACTTACCTCCCTACGCATAATTGGGCTGATACTATAAATAGGCCCCTACCCCCTTCATTCACTTATTCTCTTTAAAAATTTTGAGGTTGGCTTTGAGATTCGGAATTAGAAAAAGTTGAACTCTTGAGTTTAAAACTTCAACTTCTTTCTAGAAATCTCGTTGAGTATTCGTTCTAGTTGGGGTTGGCCCTTCTATTTCGATTCTCATACTTTCTAAAGAGAGATAAGATCAGCCATAGAATCTTCCCATAGGATATCCTCTCCTAAATTTTAATTTTAGTTCCAATTAGGTTTGTACCTTCTTGCATATTTTAAAAATAGTCATAGCCTTTAAACCGCTTTGCCCAAGAGAGCCAACGGCGGGCACTCGGGAACAGGTTCCATCCTCCCGCGCATAACGGGTCACCACACCACTTTTAATTTAGTATTTTTAGTTTAGAATTCCAATTAGTTAAGCTTTAGGTAACCCTAGCTGCTAAAACCAATAGGCCGGTATTTAGTATAGGAGTCTGATTCACAAATGTCCCTATCCTCGCGATTAGTGATGTTCTATAGCGTTCATAAAAATCTGAAAGTGGCAATCGCGTAATCTTATATTTGTTAGTTGGTTTGTTTACTACTAACCCTCCCTGCAGGACATTAGTGAGTTTGTGTGTCACTAATACACCATCAATTTTAAGTTCATTAGCAAGTTCGTGTATTGTTAATTTACGCCCAATTATTATTGTGTTAAGTGAGTCTGTCTGTCACTAACACCAATTTTGTAGGTTTATTTGTTGTATTACCCTTTTAGTGCTAATAAATTTGTGTGTTATCAACACTCAGGTTTCGGCAAGTCTGTCTGTTGGCACGAAAAAAAAAAAAATTTGAGTCCTACACCGACGGTTGTTGTGGGAAGTCGTTGGCGTATATAACCTTACGACGATGCCCTCTGCAATGTGGAAGCCTCGACAAAGAAGTAGATTGAAGAGAAGAAGGAAGAACTCCGCCAACTTGTCGGAAAAGGCTACCGCGATCTCATCGATTCTACCGATTCCATCCTCCTCATGAAATCCTCTTGCGACTCCACTTCCACCAACATCTCCAGAATCAAATATGGGATCAACTTCCTCTCCTCCTCTTCTGCCGCACCCATCAAATCCTGCCAGGATCAGAGTTTATGGAATCGCCAGCCAAGTCAAGTACGTTAGGACTTTCTTCTGGTTCTCGCATGTTTTGTTTTTGATCAACAGTTGGTCGGTGGAAATCGGTGCAGATTCAGCTCCCTAGGGTTCCTTGGACTGTTGGCGCTCGTCAATTACAGCGGTAAGGTTTCAGTTTTTGTGTTTATTTTTCAGTTTTTTATCTGAATGATCTTTGTTTTGGGGTTTTATTTGTTAGAATTTTCTATTTTGGTGGTCGTCGCTATGGTCAACCCGTTGACCGGTGAATGGTGTAAGATCAATCTTAAGATGTGTAGTTGCTAATTTGGTGAGTTTGAAGAGAATAAGCAACTAATAGGTAAGTCTTTTAGTTATAGTATGATTGTGATTTCTAATCACAATATAATTAGTAGTTTAAGTCCTTAATGGGAAAGGACTCTTTGCTTATAAATATAAGGGGTGCTTGGTCCCAACGATTGCTCGACACAATTCAATCCTCCCTATTAGCAAAAGCATCCCCATTGTGCTAGAAGATATTGAAAGCGAGAAGATCGTTGAAGATCGGCAACCCACCATTAATGCCTCACACTCAAGGTGCGCAAATATATTTAATTTATGGATTATTGGTTTATTGTTTTTGATTGATCATGCGCCTAGATTCTAGTGCTTATTTTGGATGGTCGGATTGATAGATCCATTTAAATTCCATCAACTGGTATCAGAGCCAAGTTCGGCATATGATTGATCATAACATATGTGTTTATGCTAATATTTATATGTTACTTAAATGCTCAAGGATGAGCGCACCCTCCACAAAATAACCTCTTTGAACTTTGAAGTGGGTAGTCCTATAGTGCATAAGAGATTTTGGTTTCCGATTATCTGTGCATAACGTCCACTTGGTGCGAGAGGTTGTTTTGGTGGAAGACGCTTAACCTTGCTCCTCGCTGGATATTTTGGAAGGATGAGAAATATATAATAGAGGGATTTGAAGACGCTTAACCAGATAAAAGTATGATGCTATTTATACTTTTTGTTATACTCAAGGTCAAGTTCAAATGTGAAGTCCTAAATCTGTGGGAATAGCAAAGGGACTTGCATGCGATTGATAACGGGCTCGGGTCATGACCCAGTCCAGCCCATGGTCCGATCCAGCCCATACCCGGCCCATGACTTATGACCCGATTTGGCCTGTTTGATGCTGCCCGTTTGTCCTTAAGGCCCATTGTGATTCATATTATTCCTTATTCTTTTCGGGCTATTTCTGGGCTACTTATAGGTCCGATTTTCGGACATTATATATGAATTTTAATTTTCTCGGGCATTTCGGATCTAATTTTGAGGTCTATTTTTTAAAATGAGCTCTTTGTTAAGATGTTATACATGACCTGATGTCTTTTTTTATTATTTTTCATCAAATAATTATTATATATTTGAGTGCATTTAATTAAAGTTGGGTATTGGAGGTTGTGCACTAGCACCAAGGCTAGTACTTTAATATTATTATCCCTGATTATTATTAATTTTTGACACTTACCTTCAACATGAGCTAGATTTGACTACTTGCATCTCTTAAATGACTAAATTTTTTTTTAAATCATTTTTTGTGACCATCTTAAATATTTTAATTAAATCCCAAATTGAAAGCATGGCTTGAAAAAATTCTTCTGCCCAACGGTGATAATCTTTCCTAGTGTCGTGGTTTTCATAGTGAGATTTAATTTTGTCCAAGACCGTGTTACAAATTAAGTGAAAGTGTGTAGTGAACGTTGGCGTCACAATATAAGGGATTCTTCTGCCCAACGGTAATGAATCACTTAATGTTGTATGATAGTTGTATTTTATTATTCATTATTTGGTGTGTGGGTACTGCTAGCGTGTTGTGACTCGACCCAACGGAGGGTCATAACGATGCAATTAGTACCACAATCATTAATATAGATTGAGGAAGCGGCTAGTGTGTTATGACTCGACCCAACGGAGGGTTATAATGACACAAGTTGTTTCTTAATAAAACCACATTGGTTTTAATTTCTATTATATTCCTTGACATATTTTAACTCTTGCGTCACATACTATAATTATAACCTCGTGGACTTGATAGCTACTTAAATTGTATGTGGACATAATAAAACCCTTAATTATTATACAACATTGAACCCGTCTTCTATAACTAATATGATTGGTGGAATTAAACTTTTGAGTGGCTCAAATTATGGTAAATGGAAGGAACAAGTTGCAATTGCTCTAAGCTGTATGGATCTTGACTATGCTATACGATCTGATAACCCAAGATGCTCACCGTTGATGCCTCAGCTAAGGATCTAACAGTGAACAATGCGGATTTGGAAAAATGGGATAGATCAAATCGTATGAGCCTCATGATCATAAAGAGCTCCATTACTGATGCGATCCGAGGAGGTATTCCTGACTCGCACTGTGCAAAGGAATACATGCAAGCCATTCAGGAATAATTTTAGGAGACTTCTAAAGCACTTGTCAGTAGTCTTATTGTTAAAATTGGAACCATGAAATATAATAGTCATAGTGGTGTACGGGAGCGCATTATGAGAATGAGTGGTATGACAACTCAATTGAAAGAAATGGACATGGGTTTTTCTGAGGGTTGACTTGTTCATTTCATTATAACTTCTCTTCTTACACAATTTGGCCCGTTCAAGATTAATTACAACACGCAAAAGAGAAATGAAAGATGAACAAGCTAATTGCTCACTGTGTCCAAGAAGAAGAAAGACTTCGGACTGAAAAACTTAAAAGTGCTCATTACGCCGCTCCTGGACCATTGAAAGGGAATTTCAAGCGAAAGAAGAGATCATATAAAGGAAAGAACGTGAAAGCTTCTCTACCAGAAACCAAATAAGGAGAAGCTAGCGGATCTACTTCTGACATCAAGTGTCTCTTCTGTAAAAAGAAGGGACACATTAAGAAGAATTATCAGAAATACAGAGATTGGCTAGTTAAGAAAGGTAATGACCTAGTCTTTGTGTATTTTGAATTATTTTATATTGATGCTTCACGCAATACTTGGTGGATAGATTCTGGTGCAACTATTCACATAAGTAATTCAATACAGGGATTTTGATCCAGCAAGAAGCTAAGTAAAGGCGAACGTACCATCAAACTCGAAAATAGAGTAGAAGTAGACGTGGAGGCCATTGGGACTCTCCGTCTTATTTTAGATAGTGGTTTCATTTTAGATTTAGTTGATACTATTTATGTTTCAAGTATCACTAGAAATTTTATCTCAATTTCTAAATTGGATTCATTAGGTTTTGAATTTAAATTTGGACATAATATTTTTACTCTATTATTTGATTCTGATATTGTCGGTGGTGGCTCATTAGTGGGCAATCTTTATCAGTTGAACTTGGATTCATCTTACGCCTAATCTTTAGTTTCTATGCATGTGGATGATAAAATTAGTAAGAAACTAAAACGAGCAATTGACAACTCCTCCACTTTATGGCATAAACGTTTAGGCCATATATCTAAGGATAGAATGGAGAGGTTAAGTAAAGATAATATAATCGATGCGCTCGATTTATGTGTTTTCAATACTTGTGTTGGTTGTGTTAAAGGGAAACTCACAAAAATTAATAATCAAAAAGCTATCAGGAGCACGAGTTTGCTAGAAATAGTCCACACTGATATTTGTGGACCGTTTCCAACTCCTGCTATTGGTGGTCAAAAGTATTTTATTACCTTCACTGATGATTATTCTCATTTTGGTTATGTATTTCTCATCCATGAGAAATATGAGGCCTTGGATATGTTTAAAATCTATAAAGCCGAAGTTGAGTTACAACTCAATTCAAAGATTAAAATTGTGAGATCTGATAGAGGCAGAGAGTATTATGGTAGATACTCTGAAACATGTCGCAATCTACGACCATTCGCCATGTATCTACAAGAGCATGACATTGTTGCTCAATACACCATGTCGGAAATACCTGAACAGAACGGTATAGCTGAGTAACGAAATCGTACTCTTATGGATATGGTAAGAAGCATGTTGTGCAAGTCTAAGTTGCCTATATTTTTGTAGAGAGAAGCCTTCAAAACAGCGGTGCATATCCTGAATCGGGTTCCTAGTAAGGCGGTGCATATACATTTAGGGCTATTTGGCTGAAGCAATGGTGTACAACCCACAATTAAAAAAATTAGATCCTAAAACTATAAGTTGTCATTTCATTGGTTACCCTGATAGGTCAAAAGGCTACTAATTTTATTGTCCCACTCATAGCACCCGAATTGTTGAGACTAGATATACAAAATTCTTTGAGGATCGTGAGAACAATGGGAGTGTTGAGCCTAGAAAAATCAATTGATCGGCCCTTTATTGTTAAATGTAGGATATCTTTAAAATGTCTACTCTCTATCTCTCTAGGCTTTCTTAGCTGCTTGGAAGGAGGCATGTGCTTTTAAAGGGACAGCAACCTTTATGATTCCCAAAGGTTCATTTGTTGTCGGCCCGATCGAGTTAGATGGCCCCTGCCCTAGCTCAACTGGAATAAATTTCCAAATCCAAGGGACACTGAAGGCTGTACCAAAACTCAGTGCGTACGCCAAACCTGGTTGGATCACATTTAAAGAAGTGAACAATTTGGTGATAGCAGGAGGTGGTACTGTCGATGGACAGGGTGCAACTTCCTGGCCTCAGAGTAAATGTCCTGGTCATAGAATGTGCAACCCACTCCCTGCCGTAAGTTTAAAGAGAATCACTATAAACTATATTAATCTACATCTTACCTAGGGGTGCAAATAGGTTGCGTGAACTCGACGGGCTTCAGATGGTCGAATTGCTGGTAGAGAATTCAGTCATAAACGGGCAGGCTTACATTAGATTTAAATGGAAGTCATACAAATGGATGCCTAGGCCCGGCCCCTTGGCACCCTTAAGCCTATTTGCATCCTCTAGATGTGAGTTTAGTCTCCTTGTCACCAATAAAAATCAAAAATTTGCACTACCATGTTCCAGATATATAGCAAAAAGAGTTTGACATTATGAAGAAAGGGCAACTTCGAAAATGCCACAACTCGAAATCCTACCTCTGCACGAGGATATAGCATTTTTTTATTGTGATCCGCACACATCCTAATGCGATGAGAAGATAGTATTATCCTAATGCGATGAGAAGATAGTAATATCTTACCTATATATTTTTTTATTGTGATCCGCACACATCCTAATGCGATAATAAATCAAAGAAAATTTTCATCTCACAATTTTTAATAATTTCCATAGATTGTAACCAAGGTATCAAAAATCGGCCGACACTGATACGTATTTGTATTTCGGCAAACCAATACATATCGGTTCTCCAACTTGGTTTGCAATTATGTATCGGCCGATACGTATTGGGTATCGGTCGATACGTATCTGGTATCGGCCGAGACGTATTAGTTTGAGCCAAATTTTGGAAAAAAAAAAAATTTTAAGGCCAATACGTATCGGTATCGGCCAATATGTATTGGCTGATTCATATCGGTCCTACATGGACCGATACCCGATACCGATTCTGATTTTAACACATTGATTGTAACACTCATTTTATTCAATTAAATTTTCATTCACATGTATATAAGCCCTCAATATTTATGATCAAATGGCTTGTCAATTCTTACTTTAAACATTCGAATAATTGGAGTTATTCTTATATCTAAACAGTCTTGTCGATTACCAATTCAGATGCTTCTATGCATCTATATTTCACATGGTCGCATTTTAGTGTACTGTAAGTAGTACACTGCCAATGCCAGAGTCGTCGCTGGAGCCCAAACATGATACAAAATGTGTAGGCGAGAAGTGATGCTTGATTTTAGTGACCCATTCAATATGATAAATTGATCATGCAGCCCAATGGGGAGGGCCCAATAATAATATCCAGAAACTTTTATTGGGCGCTTATCTTGTGACTCAATAATTTATTTAGTGATAAAGCTCAAGTGCCATGAGAAACCGTGAATATCTAAAATGACTTTATGAAAAATTCACACTCACCTCACTCGTCCTAGCTTCGCAGATTATCATGAGTCATGAGACATGTGAATAAGTCATTGGAGTCATTTTAATGCTATTACAGTGAAGTAAGAAATTGATGTAGGCACCCTATTTTTTTATCTCTTGGGAACATGCAACAGTGTTCACATCACTACACAGCCATGCCTGCCCGAAATTTTGAAAAAGTCAAACTTTGAGAAAATTCTCCAAAATCTTACTTGGTAATTATACGTTGAAACATTAGCGTATAATTGATTATACGCTGAAATCTCAATCGTATACTTCAACTATACTCGGACCCGGTTGTGTTACCAATTATACGTTGGATCACCAACATATAAATTGTAAGCTAGACTCCCAGTGTATAATTAGTTCGTTTTGGACTAGGACTCATAGACTCCGTCAACCGTCTCCCTTTTCAATTATATGTTGGATCCACAGCGTATAATTTATTGTACACTGGACTCTAGCGTATAATTGATCCGCCTTGCACAAGAATTCAAAGACTTCGTAAACCAAATTCTCTCTTGAACTATAAGTTATAATTCCAGCGTATAATTGATTATACACTAGATTTCCAACATATAATTAGTCCACTTTGGACTAAGACTGTCTCACTCAGGCAAGCCGAGCCGACTTCGAGCCGAGTTCCCAGCCGACGCCCGAATTATACGTTGAACCTCCAGCGTATAATTCAATTAATGTCATCCTTTCGGACATGTAATGCACCAATTATATGCTAGCCTCCCTACGTATAATTGGGCCGATACTATAAATAGGCCCCTACCCCCTTCATTCGACACACATTCATTCACTTATTCTCTTAAAAATTTGAGGTTGGCTCTGAGATTCAGAATTAGAAAAAGTTGAACTCTCAATGTTTGAGTTTAGAACTTCAACTTCCTTCTAGAAATCTCGCTGAGTATTCGCTCTAGTTGGGGTTGGCCCTTCTATTTTGATTCTCGCACTTTCTAAAGAGAGATCAGATCAGCCATAGAACCTTCCCTTAGGATATCATCTCCTAAATTTTAATCTTAGTTCCAATTAGGTTTGTACATTCTTGCATATTTTCAAAATAGTCATAGCCTTTAAACCGCTTTGCCCAGGGGAGCCAACGGAGGGCACTCGAGAACGGGTTCAATCCTCCCGTGCATAACAGGTCACCACACCCCTTTTAGTTTAGTATTTTCTTGTTAGAACTCAAAATTAGTTAAACTTTAGGCAGCCCTAGATGCTAAAACTGATAGACCGATATTTAGTATAGGAGTCTGATCCACAAATGTCCCTATCCTCGAGATTAGTGATGTTCTATAGCATTGATAAAAATTTGTAGGTGGCGATCGCGTAATCTTATATTTGTCAATAGGTTTGTTTGCTACTAACCCTCCTTGCAGGACATTAGTGAGTTTGTGTGTCACTAATACTCCATCAATTTTAAGTTCATTAGCAAGTTCATGTGTTGTTAATTTATGCCCAATTATTATTGTGTTAAGTGAGTCTGTTTGTCACTAACACCGATTTTGCAGGTTTGTTTGATGCATTACCCCCTTCAGTGCTAATAAGTTTGTGTGTTATCAACACTCGGTTTCGGCAGGTTTGTTTGTTGTCAAACCACCCACTAGCGTCTATTTGTCCCTAGTGCACCTTCACCCCCTTTTAATCCGAGTCCCAAGTGACCACTTTGGGTCATTTTCCTGAATCCGAGAGGATTTCCGAAAACACATACCAACAATCGACGAAAGGGATCAAGTATAGTTTCAATTTTGAACTTTTCAAAATGGCATGAATGTCGTATTTGACTTGTTCGCGTTTGTCTTGTTCTATATGATGCGCATAACCGCTGTATGACAATAGCTTAATTTTTAATTATGTATAACCCCAGTATGATCAATCGAGAAGCAAGGTTATACAATATAGTCACATACAATATGTAGCGTATGCATTGTAAGATAAAACTATGGGGACTGAAAGGGATAGCGAAGGTAAGAAGGTTGTAAGAGAGAATATTTATGAATCAATCATGCATAAAACATTCAGGTTGAAGGTAGAATGTAGATCTTTTCTCTTCGAAAGGTCGTTTCTTCTTGCTCAACGATCTTCCTAGAAGCTCCATCAAAAGCATCGACGATCGATTACACAATGTATTAATGTTTTGAAATACATTTTAATATAACTTAAGAGAGAATTGATGGAATCTAAATGGATCTAACGATCCGACCATCCAAAATTAAGCCTAAAGATCTAGGCGCACGATCAATCAAAAACAATAAATTTACAACCTATAAATATGCGCACCTTGAGCGTTAGCCATCGGTGATTGGTTGCCGATATTCAACGATGTTCTCGTGTTCAATGTCTCCTAGCACAATGGGATGCTCTTGCCAATAGGGAGGATTGAATTCTGTCGAGCTATCGTTGGGACCAGGCACCCCTTATATTTATAGCCAAAGAGTCCTATCCCATTAAGGACTGAAATTGCTAATTGTAGTGTGATTAGAAATCGCAATCATACCTTAACTGAAAGACTCAATAAGCAGTTGCCTATTCTCTTCAAACTCACCAGAATAGCAATTGTACTTCTTAAGGTTGATCTTATACCATTCACCGGTCAACGGGTTTGACCATAGTGATGGCCACCAAAATAGGAACTTCTAACAGTCTCCCACTTGGCCAAACTATGTCAATAAACTCCGATTACCCAATGTTAGCTAACTTTCTTTGAATGGTAAGTCACAATCAATCTCAATCAAAGTCTTTATTATCAGTCCGGTACAGTGAGAATTGCAACACAGAATCAATGTAGTCAATATATCATATCATCGATATATGACCGCTCATTAGTCACTGTATTGGAAGTCATCACCGACATGGATTCCAACTAGTATGATTTCACATAGATTGTAAGTTTACAAACTGAATGGTGATTACATGTAAACTCAATCTAATATTGGTCCTACTTCATTGCCATCTACTGGCACCATATGTTCCAAGGAATTATTTGCATAAAAATGGAAAAGCAAATAAATAAGTTTTATTTCTGAATCAATTTAAACAAATGTATTCACTCGCATATATCCACTCTCAAAGGCTATCAAAATTATCCGTTAACCCCATGCGCGCAACATGCTTCAAAAAGAGCGTGGGAGATAAACCTTTAGTGAGAGGGTCAGCCAACATGAGTGTCGTACTTATCTTTTCAACAGATACAATTTGATTCTGAACTTTCTCCCTGACAACAAGATATTTTATATCAATATATTTGGAACCCCCACTAATCTTGTTGTTATTGGAGATAGCAATCGCAGCGGAATTGTCACAAAAGATTCTCAGTGGCTTTGAAATAGTATCAACAACTCGAAGCCCTGAGATAAAATTCCTCAACCATATCGCCTCACATGTTGCCTCAAAACATGCAACGAATTCTACTTCCATAGTGGACGAAGTAGTCAGCGCTTGTTTAACGCTCTTCCAAGATATAGGTCCACCTGCAAGCATAAAAATATAACCCGATGTGGACCTACGAGTGTCTTGACACCCAGCATAGTCAGCATCTGAATAACCAATAACTTCAAGGTTATTCGACCTTTTGTATGTGAGCATGTGTCCTTCAGTCCCTTGTAAATAGTGAAAAACCTTCTTAGCTGCTTTCCAATGATCCAAACCAGGATTACATTGGTACCTGCCAAGCATGCCAACTATATACGCTATATCTGGACGAGTACAGACTTGTGCATACATGAGACTCAAGCCGATGCATAGGAATTGTCTCCATCTGCTTTCTCTCAGATCAATCTTGGGACTCAAGTAGACTAAATTTATCACCCTTAATGACAAAGGGCAGATGGCGAACAATTGTGCATGTTAAACCTTTTAAGAACTTTATCAATATAAGCTTTTTGAAATAATCCCAATATGCCACGGGCTCTATCTCGATGAATCTCAATTCCTATCACGTAGGAAGCTTCACCAAGATCTTTTATATCAAAACTCTTTGATAAAAAGTTCTTTGTCTCATATAACATGCCCAAATTGCTACTCGCAAGTAAGATATCATCAACGTATAAGACAAGGATGATAAACTTACTCCCACTGATTTTAAGATATATGCATTGATCCACAGTATTTTCTTTAAAACCAAAATTTGAAATGACTTCGTGAAATTTTAAGTACCATTGTCGAGATGCCTGCTTTAAACCATATAGAGACCTTTTGAGTCTACAAACTAAATGACTCTCCCCCTCAACCTGAAAACCTTCAGGTTGTGTCATAAAGACATCTTCATGCAAGTCGCCATTCAGAAAAGCAGTTTTAACATCCATTTGATGTAATTCTAAGTCAAAATGAGCTACTAATGCCATGACTATCCGAAAGGATTCCTTTCTAGAGACAGGAGAGAATGTCTCTTTATAGTCTATTCCCTCTTTTTGAGTGAAACCTTTAGCGACTAACCTGGCCTTGTATCTTTCTATATTACCTTTGGAGTCTTGCTTGGTTTTAAATACCCATTTACAGCCTACAGGCTTGACTCCATTAGGTAACTCACAAAGATCCCAGACCGAGTTATGTTTCATTGATTCCAACTCATCTTTCATGGCGAGCCATTGAGTGGATTTGTCGCTCTTCATGGCTTGGCTAAAGGAAATAGGATCTGATTCCTTTCCAAAATCAAACTCACTCTCATTGAGGTAAACTATATAGTCATCAGAAATGACATGCTTCTTTGCTTCTCTGATCTACGCAATGGTAGATCGCTGGCCGCCATGGGAGCAAGAGCCTCCTCAATGTGGGTGTGTCAATAGGTATAGCCAGTGCATCAACACTGGCTTGAATAACTGGTGTTGGTGCCACTTTTTCTTGGATAAAAGGGATAGGAATTATAACTCGATTCTCCTCAAAAGTGATTTTCCTAAGCTCTATACTCCCACTGATCTCACGATCCTCAAAGAATTTTGCATGTCTAGTCTCAACAATCCGGGTACTATGAGTGGGGCAATAAAATCTGTAGCCTTTTGATCTATCAGGGTAACCAATGAAATGACAACTTATAGTTTTAGGGTCCAATTTTCCTAATTGTGGGTTGTACACCTTTGCTTCAGCGAAACAGCCCCAAATGTGTAAATATCCTAAAGTCGGTTTTCTTCCTACCCATAGCCCATAAGGAGTTTTGGGAACTTCCTTACTAGGAACTCGATTTAGGATATGCACCGCTGTTTTCAAGGCTTCTCCCCACAAGAACGTAGGCAACATAGAGTTGCATAACATGCTTCTCACCATATCCATAAGAGTACGATTTATGCTCACTCACCGTTCGTTGTGTGTTCCCGGCATGGTGTATTGAGCGACAATGCCATGCTCTTGTAGATACAGGGCGAAGGGTCCTGGATTGCGACCTGTTTCAGAGTATCTACCATAGTACTCGCCGCCTCTATCAGATCTCACAATTTTAATCTTCGAATTGAGTTGTAACTCAACTTCGGCTTTATAGATTTTAAACATATCCAGGGCCTCAGATTTCTCGTGAATGAGAAATATATAACCAAAACGAGAATAATCATCAGTGAAGGTAATAAAATACTTTTGACCACCAATAGCGGGAGTTGGAAACGGTCCACAAATATCAGTGTGGACTATTTCCAGCAAACTCGTGCTTCTGAGAGCCCCTTTCTTATTAGTCTTTGTGAGTTTTCCTTTAACGCAATCAACACAAGTATTGAAATCAGAGAAATCGAGCACATCGATTATATCATCTTTAATTAACCTCTTCATTCTATCCTTAGATATATGGCCTAAACGTTTATGCCATAAAATGGAGGAGTTATCGAGTGCTCGTTTTTGTTTCTTACTTATTTTATCATTCACATGCATAGAAACTAAAGATTGAGCGTAAGATGAATCCAAGGTCAACTGATAAAGATTGCCCACTAATGAGCCACCACCCACAATATCGAAATTAAATAATAGAGTAAACATATTATTTCCAAATTTAAATTCAAAACCTAATGAATCCAATTTAGAAATTGAGATAAGGTTTCTAGTGATACTGGGAACATAAATAGTATCAACTAAATCCAAAATGAAACCACTATCTAAAATGAGACGGAGAGTCCCAATGGCCTCCACGTCTGCCTCTACTCCATTCCCAAGTTTGATGGTACGTTCGCCTTTACTTAGCTTCCTGATAGATCGAAATCCCTGCATTGAATTACTTATGTGAATAGTTGCACCAGAATCTATCCACCAAGTATTGCGTGGAGCATCAACATAAAGTGATTCAAAACACACAAAAGCAAGGTCATTACCTTTCTTAACTAGCCAATCTCTGTATTTCTGACAATTTTTCTTAATGTGTCCCTTCTTCTTCTGAGTGACACTTGATGCCGTAGATGTAGCTAGCCTCTCCTTATTTGGTTTCCGTGGAGGAGCTTTCACGTTCTTTCCTTTATATTGTCCGGTTTTCGCTTGAAATTTCGTTTGATGGGCCAAAGCGTAATGGGCACTTTCGTGTTTTTACCAAGTCGTTCTTCTTCTTGGACACAGTGAGCGATTAGCTCGTTCATCTTCCACTTCTCTTTCTGCGTGTTATAATTGATCTTGAACGGGCCAAATTGCGCAGGAAGAGAAGTCATAATGAAGTGAACAAGATAACCCTCAGAAAAACCCATCTCCAGTTCTTTCAATTGAGTTGCCATGCCACTCATTTTCATAATGTGCTCCCAGACGCCGCTATGACCATCATATTTCATGGTTCCCATTTTAACAATTAGACTACTGGCAAGGGCTTTAGAAGTCCCTTGAAATTATTCCTTAATGGCTTGCATGTATTCTTTTGCAGTGTGCGAGTCAGGAATACCTCCCCGAATCGCATCAGCAATGGAACTCTTTATGATCATGAGGCTCATACGATTTGATCTATCCCATTTTTCTAAATCCGTATGGTTCACTGCCAGATCCTCAGCCGAGGCATCAGCGGTGAGCACCTTGGGTTTATCAGATCGTATAGCATAGTCAAGATCCATGCAGCCTAGAACAATTGCAACTTGTTCCTTTCATTTCTTATAATTTGATCCACTCAAAAGTTCAATTCCACCAATCATCCTGGTTATGATAGACGGGTTCAATGCTGCACAATAATTAAGGGCTTTATTATGTCCACATACAATGGAAGTAACTATCAATTCCACAAGGTTATAATTATAGTATGTGACGCGAAAATTAAAATATGTCAAGGAATATAAAAATTAAAACCAATATGGTTTTATTGAAAAATGATTTGTGTCATTATAACCCTCCGTTGGGTCGAGCCATAACACACTAGTCGCTTCCTCAATCTTTATTAATGATTGTGGTACTAATTGCATCGTTATGACCCTCCGTTGGGTCGAGCCATAACACGCGAGCAGTACCCACACACACAAAATAATGAATAGTGAAACACAGCCATCATATAACATTAAGTGATTCATCACCGTTGGGCAAAAGAATCCCTTATGTTATAACGCCAACGTTCACTACACACTTTCACTGGATTTGTAACACGGTCTTGGACAAAATTAAACCTCACTATGAAAACCACGGCACTAGGAAGGATCATCACCGTTGGGTAGAAGAATCTTTCCAAGCCATATTTTCAAATTAGGCTTGATAATAATTTAGATGATCACAAAACGTGTTATGAGGAGGTGTCAAAATAGACAACAAACGAGCATTATAATGTGTAAGTACCAGCCATGGTGGTAGAGCACAACCTCCACTACCCAATTCTAATGAATGATACTTGAACAAAAATTGATTACACAATTAAAAAATGGAAAAAATAACATCAGGTCATGAAAATATCATAATAGAGAGCTCATTATCAAAAATAGACCTCAAAAATGGATCCGAAATGTCCGAGATAGTCAAAATTCATATATAATGTCTGAAAATCGGACCTATAAATAGCCCAAAAATGGCCCGAGAAGATTAGGAAATAGTGTCGGAATAATTGGGCCGGGTATCGGGCCATACCATGGGCCTTTGTGGTCGAATGGGCTATGGGCCCCGTGGATGGGCCCTGCAGGTCAGGGCCATGAGCCAAAAGGGATTAGTGGGCCTCAGCCAGTGGGCCGGGTGGGCCAAATAGGCCCAGGCAGGTCGGGTGGGCCGAAGAGGCCCAGCAAGGTTGGGTCGGTCGGTCGGGCCAAGTAGGCCCAGACGGGTCGTGCCGGTCAGGCGGGTCGGGCCAAGTAGGTCGGGCCAAGTAGGCCCAGCAGGTCAAGGCGGGTCGGGTGGGCCGAGTAGGCCCAGCAGTCAAGTGGTCAAAGTGGTCAGGCGAGATTCAAAAGGAACAAACGGGTTGGGCAGGCGGTCAGCCAACTAGTAGCGGATCGGGACGGACCCAATCCGGTCGAGACAACACCCCATCCATGTTCATCTTCCCGGAAAATTTTTTTTTTTTTGAAGTTACAACAGCCGCCAGACCGATCTCACCACTTCAGCTCACGGAGCCAGCAACGGTCCGGCACCGTCGGTTAGCCCGGCGCGCTACGGCCCGGTGCCATTCCGGTCGCCGGAAAGAACCTACCGGCGCCAGACCGGCGGCCCAAAGAACCAAAATTTTTTTTTTTTTTTTGATTTGCGATTTGCGCCACCCGCTCCTCTCATCGGTGACTGCACCGAGGGTGCAGTGAGCCATCCGATGCCACGGCAGCGACGGCCATGTCAATCCGATGGCCGGAAAAAAAAAAGGGCCACCGGCAATCCCCCCTTTTTTTTTTTTTTTTTTTGAAACAGTCAAAAAAAAATCTTTGCGATCGGTGCCGGATCAAAAGTTTTTTTTTTTTTTTTATAAAACAGCCATATAAAAAAATAATAATAATAATAATAATAAAAGCTCATTTTAAAGTTTTGACCGATCATAACGCCAATCATGGCTCTGATACCAATTGATGGAATCTAAATGGATCTGACGATCCAACCATCCAAAATTAAGCCTAAAGATCTAGGCGCACGATCAATCAAAAACAATAAATTTACAACCTATAAATATGCGCACCTTGAGCGTTAGCCATCGATGATTGGTTGCCGATCTTCAACGATGTTCTCGCGTTCAATGTCTCCTAGCACAATGGGGATGCTCTCGCCAATAGGGAGAATTGAATTCTGTCGAGCTATCGTTGGGACCAGGCACCCCTTATATTTATAGCCAAAGAGTCCTATCCCATTAAGGACTGAAATTGCTAATTGTAGTGTGATTAGAAATCACAATCATACCTTAACTGAAAGACTCAATAAGCAGTTGCCTATTCTCTTCAAACTCACCAGAATAGCAATTGTACATCTTAAGGTTGATCTTATACCATTCACCGGTCAACGGGTTTGACCATAGTGATGGCCACCAAAATAGGAACTTCTAACAAGAATGAGATAACTCATCCTAATAGAGATTTTATCCAATCAATATAGGCTCGATCGATGAGATTGACATCTTTAAAAACTGCTTAGAAAGGGCTTTCCAACGACATATAGTATGCTAGAAATGAAGCCTTATTGAAAGAGATGCACCCTTATGAAAATGCATATTCATAAACGTTTCAGTTTTATGCTTAACAAGTTTAACTCAAACTTTTCTAGAATTGAATGTTTGGAGGTACAATTGAAAAGTAATCTCAAAAAAGTGCTTTCCAATGACATACTATCGAAGGAGTCACCTATTTTTTAAAATCAAGGCTTTATGCTTTTCTGCGAAAATTGCATCACATTCTTGACAATGGTCAATTTTTTCAATATATATAATAATTAGAGTTGGTCTACAATGGGTGTCCACCCATCATGTGCCGTAAAGGAGTTCACACATCTGTGTGGCACGCACACGCGAACCTCGATGCATTGGAAGTCCGTACACGTCACAAACGTGTAGATTGCCATGTCTTCTAAACAAGGCCCAAAGATGCACGGATCCCCATAAAAACAATGATCATCACCAACGGCACATCAAGGAAAACAGGTTACTTTGAAATGTGTGACAGCCCGGATTTCGGCACCCCGAAACTCGTGCCATCAGCATGATCATCTTGACCGTGCCCCTTAGCTAAGCACGGAACATTGGCATATCAAGCATAAAATGAAATAATAAAGGAGCTGCGGAATTTAAATCTATATTAAGTAATTCTCCAAAAGACAGTTCTACCCTCATGCCTCTGCATGAATGGAGAACCGATCCAAACCATCGATGATAGCAATCATCACGGATGGTTCGTCCTAAAAGAATAATCCCAACTCAATATATACATGGTTTAAACAACAACAAGGCTTGACATACCAAGCCGTACCAATCTCTCTCAAAAAGCCCTCAAAGTGACACAACGGAGTCCTCTAGAAGAAGTCCTCAGGAGGTGGCTCCAACTCGTCTCCGGCCGCAAGGTCCGACTCACCGGGGTCAGCGTCTCCTGAAGCCGCGGCAGCTGCTAGTAGTGGACCTGCGACGTATAGTATATAGGGTGAGCTACATCCTAGCTCAATAGGGAACAAAACACAGTTGAACATATAAATTATCACTCACATATATTCCATGATATGCCATGCATGATGTGTCTATGCAATTACTGATGAAACAGTTAAAAAGTATTACATTTTACTGGTAGTTCACTCGTGTCTTTTATTTACTCATGAATAATGCTGAAAAGGCCTAAAGCAAAACTTAAACTTTCAACTTAAGTAATCCCCGAGCAATATAGCATCGAGCCCCGATGAGATACCCTTCATCGTCATCTATATAGACACTTTTAACGTATTCCCTGGGAATACCATGTAGTACCCAAGCCCCTTTCCCCTGGGGATTGGTGGCGGAGTTTCACTTGTCTCAAATCAACACCCCTGGGGTGTGCTTATTGTGTACGGATAAGCCTCCGCACTGGCCTACGGTTTCGCCGCCGTATCGGTCACGGATATCCTGCCGTGTCAGTCGTGGATATCCCGCCACGTCGGTGGGGTACCCTATCAAACCTCAAATAACAAAAATATCGGTGCCTTACATATAGTTATTCACCGTGTAAGTGTGCTATCTTATATCAGTTAGGCCCTATCAAACATGATTCAATCTCGGATACATCCCTGGGATGTATCCATTCACTTGCATCACACCTGATGCCCTTATCTCTCCACTTTATCATCCCCTGGGGATGGCTCATTATAATTACTCTTATGGATGTCACACACACACACTCTTTTCAAAATTCTTAAGCAATAAAACATTTGAATTGAATTCTATATCACTACATACATGCTCTTATAAAATAAAGTACATGTTCAAGGTGTTCCCTACCTCAAGTCTTTGTTTGCGCAACGCATCAAGGTCCCACGTGGCCCTTGTGCACTAGCTCACACGTACCACCTATGGTACCACATAACAGGTGAAACACATCACTAAGGATGCAATAAAGGAGGTCCAAGACCCTCCATGAAGCTTAAAGTCAAACTCAAAAGTCAACAAAATTTAGCACAGTCGATTAATCGAACTCCAAAATCGATTAATCGAATCTGATTCGATTAATCGATTTCCAAAATCGATTAATCGAAAGTCAATATCGATTAATCGATTCTCAAATCGATTAATCAAGATTCCCATTCGATTAATCGAAACCTAATTCGATTAATCGAAATTCTCCACTCTATTTGTCGATTCTCAATTCGAGTAATCGAGTTCTTAAAATCAATTAATCGATCCCAAATCGATTAATCGAAAATTGAAATCGATTAATCGAAATCCCATTTCGATTAGTCGATTTTCCCCAAGTCATTTCCTCCAGCCCCTGGGGTCCACTGGAGGTTCCCAGTCGATTAATCGATACCTAAATCGATTAATCGAAATCCAAAGTCGATTAATCGAACTCCAATTCGATTAATCGAAATCGGGTCCACTGACTTTTCAACTTCCTAGCCAATTTCGATTAATCGAAACCCAATTTCGATTAATCAAAATTGTCAGATTCAGCCCCCTTTTGGCTGTTCTTCTCAATCTTTTTCCACACTTTTTCCTCTATTTTTCTAAACCATTTACCTATAATTTACACCATTTTCAACTACAATCTAACCTCTACAATCTATGCATTTCATTCACAAAAGTTTACCTTGAATCAATCTCAAATTGATTTCAAATCAAGTGGTTGGAAGGCTAGGGTTCCAGCTTTGCTTCTAGCGGATCCCTCGCGTCGAATCCGACGTTTATCCCTCGAATCTCCCTTCCTCAACTAGCATTTACTCCTTGTATTAATCACCCTCTTTACTCCTCTCTCTCTCTTCTTTACTTCTCTCTCAACAACCAAACTATTGATTTTAGGGTTATTAAACCCTTTTTATCCCCCCCCCTAGCTTGTGTGTTGAGCACATGCACCCCAATAGGGTATGTGACTTCAGATTCACAACACACACCACATGGTTTCACAAACCATCTCATCTCATTCACTCATCACACTCTATGCTAATTATCGAACTCCTAATTGGTCAAACCTGTGACCGATCGGGCACGAATCCTGAGGTCATAGTTTAGCGTGATTTTTCGGGCTATTATATCCTCCCCACCTTGGGAATTTTCGTCCTCGAAAATAACCCAAGGTTCGTCTGTCTGGGTCTCTCTCCCCCCCCCCCCACACGCTTAGGTGAGGTGGTCCAGGTGACTCAGACGTATTTAGGTATTCACACATACCAGCATGGAAGTAAATTTAACAAAATTGAACAATTGACACAAAAAGTTTGATTTGTATTAAAAATTGAAATTTACAAGGCCAGATAAGTTGGCGTACAAAAATAATTTACAGGTATACCATCATAACTCAAAATACATAGAAGAGTCAGGCAGTCCCCTCGCCAGGCTGGTCGGGTGCTACAGGGGCTGGTGGGTCTGCTGGAGCTGGCTGTGGCTGCGGTGGTGGCGACTATGCTGGCTGGGTAGTCGGTTGTGGTTGCGGCGTCTCGGTCGGCGGGGCGGAGGTAGATGTGGAAGGAACCGCGTCTGCAGTGGTGGGATGGAAGACGGGTCCTCTGTGGAAGGCTGTGCATCCGGCTGTCCACTCCTCCTCCTGGGCGAGGTAGCGGCGGTAGTCGGTCGGGTAGATGTGGCGGAGGGTGTGAAAGAGGAGGAAGTCCATCCTCCGGTTCATGCGTTCATTGTTGGCCTCCATACGGGCCAACACCTCCTCTATGGTCGGCCCAGATGATGCGGCGCGCCGGCGGTAGGACGAGGTGGGTGTCGCGGGCGCGGAGTGGGCAGGTGGCGTCGGTGAGGCTGCGGTATGAGAAGGAACCCTCTCCACGGATAGCTCAGCGGGGACAGGGTGTGCCCCACCCACGGGTGGGTCCTGCTGTGGTGGTGGGGGTGGTGGCGGTGCTACTGCTGCTGGGGCTACCGGAGCAGGACCCGGAGCCGGTAGGGTCCACTTTAGTAAATTGTAGCTACGGGTCCATGAAGACTTCGAAAACGTCTTCACGCGGTCCGTAGCCCTCACCTCGTGAGGCAAGATGATGTAGGAGGGATCGTCAAAGTAACACTCCAACATGCTCGAGATGAGCCGAGCATATGGCATCTTCTCCTTGGGCCTCATGTTGCCCTTCATCAACTTTCCCTTGATGTACCTCATCCCTTCTAGGATGACCATGGTAGCATCAAACCATCGGCCATAGAAGGCCGCATAAAGTGCCTGTTGCACTTTGTCTACGCGCTCTGTATCATGGCGCATCGGGTATAAGTTACACTTGATTATCGAATCAAGCATCCACATGTAGTGGGGAAGGTCAACCCTCTTGATGGAGGATCCCAACCCCTTCTTGCCATTGGTCATGCGGGTCATGACCTCCTCAAAGCGGGGTTCCTCCTCAAAGGGTGGGAATAGGGTGGTCTCTGGGGTAAAATCGAGGTAGCATTCAAGCACCTCGTGTATGTGACGACGAGTGATCGTGTAGTCGCGACCCTCAATAGTGGTCTTGATCACATCGTCGGTCGGGCCGTCCACAAGCCCTTGATAGAATAATCTCACCAATCTAGGGTAGTAAGAACCTCGGATTGGTTTGAGAAGGTTGTCGAGACCGGCGTTGTTGAGGTAATTTCGAGCCCATTGGGTCTCGCCCGGTAAATCGGGATTTGTGAATAGGGTAGGGTCGATAATGTATTCGACCTCAAAGGTCTTTGCGGCCCACCATTCATTTGGTTGTATCACATTAGTGGGTGGTGGGGGCATCGGCGTGGACTCGCGGGAAGACTCGCGCATAGATGCGCTCGTCGAACCGGAGGTGGTCTCCGATGTCGACGGTGACGGAGTCCTCACCGGCGATGGGGTAGGTGGTGGTGGTGCGGCATTCTTACGCCTAACCGGCAACTTAGAGGTTGCCTTCTTCGAAGACAACCGGGTTTTGGGCGGCATGGTGGTGAAATAAGCTTAAACTAGGGTTTCTCTAACTCAAATTGAAGGGAAAAACACAAATTTAGGGTTTACCGTGGTTTTGGATGAGATTGCGGAAGCGAATCGACGGCAAAACCCAACCCCAGAGCGCCGAATGGTCGGAGAAGAAGAAGAAGATGAAGCGCCCAAAATCCCAAGAAAAAAATGATTTCGAATGGGAAATGAATCCCCAAATTTTTATATATAGGCCTCGGCTCGATTAATCGAAATTCAGAATCGATTAGTCGAGATTCAAAACTAGGTTAAGCCGCGCAAAATCGATTAATCGATTTCCCAAATCGATCAATCGAAAGTTAAATTCGATTAATCGAAATCGTATCCGTTTAAAAATTTAAGTTTTTGAGCTCACTGGCGCGAGCCAGTCGATTAATCGAAATCCATTTCGATTAATCGAAATTCCAAAATCGATTAATCGAATTTCACTTCGATTAATCGAAATCGTGCAGTAACTTCTAAATTTCCAGAATTCATTAAGTATTCGATTAATCGAAATCCATTTCGATTAATCGAAATTTCAAAATCGATTAATCGAAATTCACTTCGATTAATCGAAATCGTCTATCTGACTTCAATTTCTTCCAAGTCCCTTTAGTAAATCGATTAATCGAGGTTCCAGTTCGATTAATCAAAATCTCAAATCGATTAATCGAAACTGCTTCGATTAATCGAAATTTCATCAATTTATTCCCAATTTCTTCTAACATTCCCAATTTGTTCGATTAATCAAACTTGCAGTTCGATTACTCGAATTCCCAATTCGATTAATCGAATTCCCAAAATCGATTAATCGATCCCAAATCGATTAATCGAAATTATAACTCGATCAATCGAAATGTCATTCTATGTATATTCTAACTCTCAATTCCATTTCCAGTCACTGGCACATGCCAGTCGACTAATCGAACAAAATCGATTAATCGAAATTTCAAATCGATTAATCGATTTGAAATTCGATTAATCGGTTTTGCCCAATTTCTTCAGACTTTCAGGTTCTTTTTGGTTCTTTGATTATTTTTGACAATTTATGACATCAAGTGGTTCATAGATCTAAAAAAAACACATTCACTTGGTCATGTACTTACAAGAAAAAAAATCTATTCCTTTAATCATACTTTTGAGCAAAATTTCCATCAAATTACAAGGATCGTGGAGATTCCACGAACACGTTTGTGGTTTACATTGAATTCTCACGTCGTTGGAAACAAGGCTCGATATTGTTCTTTCACATCGGCCTCTCGTTCCCAAGTAGCTTCTTCTTTTGGATGATTGTTCCATCGAACAAGCACTAAGGGAATCACTTTAGTGCGTAGTACTTGCTCCTTTCGATCCAAGATTTCCACAAGTTCCTCTATCATGCTCATGTCCTCACACATCTCTATAGGTTGCTTTCCTAATACATGAGACGGATCATTCACATACTTCCTGAGCATCGATATGTGGAACACGTTATGTACTCGATCAAACAGCGGTGGTAAACCAACGCGATACGCAACTTCACCTACGCGTCCCAAAATTTCAAATGGTCCAACATAACGTGGACTTAACTTCCCTCTCTTACCAAATCTTATTACACCTTTCATAGGTGACACTTTCACAAACACGTGCTCGCCCACTTTATAGTCGACACTAGTCCGCTTCATGTCGGCGTAACTTTTCTGTCTACTCTGTGCTGACTTCAGCCTTTCTCTGATAAGTCGAACAACAGTGGCGTTATCTTCAAGTAGTTTTGGCCCTAACACAAATTTCTCACCTGTTTCCTCCCAATTGAGGGGTGATTTACATCGTCGTCCATACAAAGCTTCATACGGTGCCATGCCAATGCTCGTTTGGAAACTGTTGTTGTATGCAAACTCGAGCATCGGTAGATACTCATCCCAGTATCCTTGCATATCAAGAATGCATGCTCTGAGCATGTCTTCTATTACTTGGTTCACTCGCTCTGTCTGCCCATCAGTTTGAGGATGGAAAGCTGAACTAAAGTCTAGTCGTGTTCCCATTCCTTCTTGAAATTTCTTCCAAAACTTGGACGTATATAGTGGGTCACGATCTGAAACTATGCTGCTTGGAATCCCATTTAATCTTACAATCTCCTTCATGTATGAGTCTGCCGATCTTCCCTCTTTGTATCGTAGTATTATGCGGTAAAAGTCGATTTGGTCAATCGGTCTCTGACGACCCAAATGGCATTGTGTCTCTTAGCGATTAATCCAACAATGAAGTCCATTGAGATCGATTCCCACTTCCATTCTGGGATTGGTAAAGGTTGCAATAGTCCAGCAGGATGTCTATGATCAACCTTCACTTGCTGACAAGTCAAATACCGTGATACGTATTCGGCCACGTCTTGCTTCAGTCCTCTCCACCAGTATTTCTTTTTCAAATCTTGGTACATTTTGGTGCTACCAGGGTGGATAGCATAATTTGACTTATGGGCTTCATCAAGAATCGTTCGTCTTAGATCGGCATTGTCCGGAATGCATAGACGGCCTTTAAACAATAAGGAACCATCTTCTTTAACCGAGAAGTCCGACCTAATGCCTTCCTTCACGTCTTGATGAATCTTTGTCAATGCCGGATCATTCATCTGTAGATCGTGGATATGCTCAAATATCACTGGCTTTATTGATATGTTAGCCAAAAAGGATCCAGTGGCTTTTGACTCAATGTTCGCACCATAGAATGCCAGGTCTTCCAATAACTTCCATCGGTGCATACCCAAAACCAAACAAGCTAACTGAGCTGAACCTTTCCGACTCAATGCATCAGCTACAACATTCGCCTTGCCTGGATGGTATTGTATGGAGCAATCGTAATCCTTGAGGAATTCCATCCACCTGCGTTGTCTCATGTTGAGCTCTTTACGTAAATGTGTATCGGAGGCTCTTATGATCGGTGAAAATTTCAAAGTCTCACCATACAAGTAATGTCTCCAAATCTTGACACAAAAATGACTTTGCTAGTTCCAAGTCATGAGTCGGGTAATTTTTCGTGTTCTTTCAATTTGTCTTGATCCGTAGCTATCACCTTCTTGTGTTGGTTGAGCACACAACCAAGGCCATTGTATGTGCGTCATTTGTACAGCGTATCCTCCTTTTGAAGGAATGCTAATTGGGCGAAGTGAGTCTCGTTTGAGTTCTTGAAAACTCTTCTACATGCCTCCTCCTCAAACCTTGAATCTTTTCGTGTCGACTTTGTGAGAGGTCCGATATCTTTGAAAACCCCTCGGCAAGCGTCGATAATAGCCTAAGCCAAAACTTGGACATCGTCCTTGTCTTTGGTTGCTCCCATTTAACCCTGCTTTATCTTTCTTTGGGTCACAATGACACCATGCTTTGAGACGACATGTCCCAAAAAGCTAACCTCTTCCAACCAAAACTCACACTTGCTGAGTTTGGCGTACAATTGGTGTTCACGTAGCGTCTGCAGAGCAATCCTCAAATGTTCTTCGTGTTCCGTCTTAGATTTGGAGTATATCAAAATATCATCGACAAACACTACGACGCAGGAGTCCAAGTGTGGTTTAAACACTTGGTTCATCAGATCCATACGAGCATTCAGCCAATCCAAACGCATCACAAGGAATTCATAGTGTCATCTTACGAATGTCCTCGACTTGACTCAAGAATCGATGATACCCGGATCTCGTGTCGATCTTGGAAAAATACCTTGCTCCTTGCAGTTGGTCGAATAGATCGTCAATTCTAGGCAAAGGGTAGCGGTTCTTCACAGTGAGTTTGTTCAATTGTCGATAGTCAATGCATAGCCGCATTGACCCATCCTTCTTCTTGACAAACAAGACCGGTGCTCCCCATGGAGACACACTCGGTCTAACAAACCCCTTGTCCATAAGTTCTTGTAGTTGTTCCTTCAACTCCTTTAACTCAGCAGGAGCCATTCTATAAGGCGCTTTCGAAATAGGCTCCGTTCCTGGTGCTAAGTCAATGGCGAATTCTACTTCTCTTTCTGGAGGTAATCCAAGCAATTCCTCTGGAAACACGTCGGCGAAGTCTCGCACAACTGCTATCTCAGAAATGACGTTCTTTTTTTCCTTGTCCTTCTTTAAGAAAGCTAAGTATCCATCAGAACCCTTCTCGATCATTTTCTCGGCCCTCATCTTGAGATCGTGCAGATGACGACCTCACTCCTTGAAACCGAAATGATCTTCTTGTGTTGGGTCTGAAAATGACTACCTTGTTCTTGCAATCGACGGTTGCACAATGCTGCGCCAACCAGTCCATGCCAGGGATCACATCAAACCCTGCATGTCTAACAGTATCAACTTTGCTTCCAATTCATGCACCTCTAAGTCTCGAACTGCTACAATGATGGATTTGCAAGCTAACTCCGTGTCTACTAACTCTCCAAATTGAACTGCACGAATAGGACGAAATCCAACGTCTCTGGAACAATCTTCATCTTCTTGGCGAAACGTGGAGTGAAGAATGAGTGGGTAGACCCTGGGTCTATCAACACTCGAGCGTCATATCCACCGAAGCATCCTTTTTCATATATATTTAAAGTACCTATAGTATACATACATACATACAATAATTTACACATCAATTTACACCCTTAATTCACATACAGCTTTTGTATTGAGAAAGAATCTATACAATTCCTAATGCATGCTCCTTCTCTATCTAAAATATTAATGAAATGAAAATTTTCTTTAATTTTTAACGAGTCTCACCTTGGATGACGTCATGCACGTTCCCTGCTTCCTGAGCAGTGACTGCATAGGCTCTCCCCTGAACGATCGGCTTCCTTGCTTGAATGGGTCGTGGTGCTGCAACTGAAACCGTCTTTCTTTTATCCGTCTCGGGGCAATCCTTGATCAAGTGGCCCACCTTGCCACATCGGAAACAACCCCTAGTTCCCAATCTACAATCCACCGTCCTATGAAGCTTTCCACACTTTGCGCAAGTCTCCCGAGGTGCGGAAGAAACAGTACGAGAACCCTGTGTGATAGTGGCGCCAGTAGACATGGCAGGGCTCTCATAGCGAAAAGGTCTCCCCGACGTAAGTAATGGAAACCTCTGTTGGTGTTGTTGTTGCGCCGGTCTTCCGAAACCCCCTTGAAACTGTGGTCTCTGATTTTGGGCTACGAACCTCGGCTTTTTGTTCACCGGTTCGTAGGCCCCCGTCCTTCCTTGTTCATTCTCCTCTCTCACGCTCTCTCTGTCGATATCTATTTGTATTCTCCTCTTCAACCACTAGTGCTTTACTCATGACCTCTTCATAGGTCCTCAGCTGGAATGGAGCGACGCCTCCCCTAACCTCAGGCTTCAAACCTTGCTGAAACCTCTTGGACTTCATCACTTCAGTAACGACGTAATCCGGAGCAAAACGGGCAAGTCGTAGAAACTCTACCCCATATTCTCTCACTGTCATTCTCCCTTGCACTAACTGTAAAAATTATATCTCAAGCTGGTTCCTCACCACTTCCAGAAAATATTGTTTGTTGAACTCCTCAACAAACTCCTCCCAAGTCCAAGGCAACTCTAGGGTCTCCTGAGCCCGAGTCCGTATCACGGACTTCCACCAAGGCCCAGCCTCCCCATCCAACATATAAGCTGCCCATCTCAGACTCTCATCTTCCGTGCATGTTAGCACGCTAAAGACTTTCTCCATTGTGTCGCCGAAAAATGAAGGAGGTCTCATCCTCCTAAACTCAGAAGGATGAGGCAGTCCCAGTGGTGTAGGTGGCTGCTGTTCTCTTGATGCATGAGCTGCAAAGGATGCGGCTTGTTGTGCCATGGCAGCTGCCATAGTCTCCATAGTGTGCATCATCCTTTGTCGCTCTTCTCTGTCTTCTTATCTTTCTCTCACTCTCTCTTGTTCTCTTAGATCTTGATCCTGCCGATCTCCATCTTCTTCATTATGTCGTTTACTACTCGCCTCTGCCTCAGACCTCCTAAAGGCACTCTATTAGTAGGAGAGATGTAATCATCTCCACTACGTAGACTCCTTTGTTGGCCTCCCCTAGGTCGGCCTCTTCCTCTAGATGACATTTGCGGCTGCATTTGAAACTAAAGTTTCGTTAGCAGAAGCCCCTATGTTCTGACCAAAAGGACGATTGTCGAAATTTCTAAAAGAAATAGCTTTGATACCATGCATTTCAAGACTCGAAACCCGTGCCATCAAAGACGATCATCTTGGACTGCCCTTAGCTAAGCACGGAACATTGGCATATCAAGCATAAAATGAAATAATAAAGGAGCTGCGGAATTTAAATCTATATTAAGTAATTCTCCAAAAGACAGTTCTACCCTCATGCCTCTGCATGAATGGAGAACCGATCCAAACCATCGATGATAGCAATCATCACGGATGGTTCGTCCTAAAAGAATAATCCCAACTCAATATATACATGGTTTAAACAACAACAAGGCTTGGCATACCAAGCCGTACCAATCTCTCTCAAAAAGCCCTCAAAGTGACACAACGGAGTCCTCTAGAAGAAGTCCTCAGGAGGTGGCTCCAACTCGTCTCCGGCCGCAAGGTCCAACTCACTGGGGTCAGCGTCTCCTGAAGCCGCGGCAGCTGCTAGTAGTGGACCTGCGACGTATAGTCTATAGGGTGAGCTACATCCTAGCTCAATAGGGAACAAAACACAGTTGAACATATAAATTATCACTCACATATATTCCATGATATGCCATGCATGATGTGTCTATGCAATTACTGATGAAACAGTTAAAAAGTATTACATTTTACTGGTAGTTCACTCGTGTCTTTTATTTACTCATGAATAATGCTGAAAAGGCCTAAAGCAAAACTTAAACTTTCAACTTAAGTAATCCCCGAGCAATATAGCATCGAGCCCCGATGAGATACCCTTCATCGTCATCTATATAGACACTTTTAACGTATTCCCTGGGAATACCATGTAGTACCCAAGCCCCTTTCCCCTGGGGATTGGTGGCAGGGTTTCACTTGTCTCAAATCAACACCCCTGGGGTGTGCTTACTGTGTACGGATAAGCCTCCACACTTGCCTACGGTTTCGTCGTCGTATCGGTCACGGATATCCTGCCGTGTCAGTCGTGGATATCCCGCCACGTCGGTGGGGTACCCTATCAAACCTCAAATAACAAAAATATCGGTGCCTTACATATAGTTATTCACCGTGTAAGTGTGCTATCTTATATCAGTTAGGCCCTATCAAACATGATTCAATCTCGGATACATCCCTGGGATGTATCCATTCACTTGCATCACACCTGATGCCCTTATCTCTCCACTTTATCATCCCCTGGGGATGGCTCATTATAATTACTCTTATGGATGTCACACACACACACTCTTTTCAAAATTCTTAAGCAATAAAACATTTGAATTGAATTCTATATCACTACATACATGCTCTTGTAAAATAAAGTACATGTTCAAGGTGTTCCCTACCTCAAGTCTTTGTTTGCGCAACGCATCAAGGTCCCACGTGGCCCTTGTGCACTAGCTCACACGTACCACCTATGGTACCACATAACAGGTGAAACACATCACTAAGGATGCAATAAAGGAGGTCCAAGACCCTCCATGAAGCTTAAAGTCAAACTCAAAAGTCAACAAAATTTAGCACAGTCGATTAATCGAACTCCAAAATCGATTAATCGAATCTGATTCGATTAATCGATTTCCAAAATCGATTAATCGAAAGTCAATATCGATTAATCGATTCTCAAATCAATTAATCAAGATTCCCATTCGATTAATCGAAACCTAATTCGATTAATCAAAATTCTCTACTCTATTTGTCGATTCTCAATTCGAGTAATCGAGTTCCTAAAATCAATTAATCGATCCCAAATCGATTAATCGAAAATTGAAATCGATTAATCGAAATCCCATTTCGATTAGTCGATTTTCTCCAAGTCATTTCCTCCAGCCCCTGGGGTCCACTGGAGGTTCCCAGTCGATTAATCGATACCTAAATCGATTAATCGAAATCCAAAGTCGATTAATCGAACTCCAATTCGATTAATCAAAATTGGGTCCACTGACTTTTCAACTTCCTAGCCAATTTCGATTAATCGAAACCCAATTTCGATTAATCAAAATTGTCAGATTCAGCCCCCTTTTGGCTGTTCTTCTCAATCTTTTTCCACACTTTTTCCTCTATTTTTCTAAACCATTTACCTATGATTTACACCATTTTCAACTACAATCTAACCTCTACAATCTATGCATTTCATTCACAAAAGTTTACCTTGAATCAATCTCAAATTGATTTCAAATCAAGTGGTTGGAAGGCTAGGGTTCCAGCTTTGCTTCTAGCGGATCCCTCGCGTCGAATCCGACGTTTATCCCTCGAATCTCCCTTCCTCAACTAGCATTTACTCCTTGTATTAATCACCCTCTTTACTCCTCTCTCTCTCTTCTTTACTTCTCTCTCAACAACCAAACTATTGATTTTAGGGTTATTAAACCCTTTTTATCCCCCCCCTAGCTTGTGTGTTGAGCACATGCACCCCAATAGGTGTATGTGACTTCAGATTCACAACACACACCACATGGTTTCACAAACCATCTCATCTCATTCACTCATCACACTCTACGCTAATTATCGAACTCCTAATTGGTCAAACCTGTGACCGATCGGGCACGGATCCTGAGGTCATAGTTTAGCGTGATTTTTCGGGCTATTACAAAATGTGATCCAAATTTCCACACCTCCTGTAATATCTCGAAAAAAAATCTGAAACCATAGGTCCTGAATAGGTGCGGGTCCATTGAGAAACGCATCACTGTTTTGGATTTTTCAGATAAAATCATCTTGGATCTATTTGGATTTCGTCTGTGGTTTTTGGACCAAGGCTCATACACCGTGGTGGTGTATTGGCTTAACGCTGAATTCCGTGTAATCTATGATTTGGGTAGTGCAAGCTCTGCACCGAACCAGATGTAGACACCCCCATTTTGCCCTCTCGGAATATAAAAATCTATTCGGTCAACCTTTAACCTTTCCCATGACTTTTCAGAAAGGACTTACCTTCTCTGAAAGTTTCACAACCCTAATGTGGGGACCATGCACTAAAACAATAGTACATGACTGGACACAGGCTGAAATAATAACTCTATGGCTCAGGCCCCCATGACCCTAGTGTGGGAACTATATACTGAAATAATACTATATGGTTGAACACAGGCTGAAACAATAGCTCTATGGCTCAGGCCCCCATAACCCTAACGTGGGAATCATGCACGAAAATAATAGTACATGGCTGAACACAAGCTGAAACAATAGCTCTGTGGCTCAGATCCCAACGTAGGGAAACTATATGCTGAAATAATAGTATATAGTCGAAATGCAGACTGAAACAATAGTCTGGCATTTCAGACCCCTTAACCCTAAATTGGAAACCATGCACTGAAATAATAGTACATGGCTGAACACAGGCTGAAACAATAGCTTTATGGCTCAGGTCCCAACGTAGGGAGACTATATACTAAAATAATAGTATATAGTTAAAATGCAGGCTGAAACAATAGTCTGGCATTTCAGACCCGACCCAGACCCGGACAATCCCGAATTACTCACCTAAAACCACGCGCGTAATTCGATTACACGTAAAACCACAAATGTGGTGTGACGACCCGACTTTTCCAATCCTTAAGGTATAGGAAAGGCCGATTCATCAACTTATTGATTTCTCAATAGGTCGTAATTCAAATAAAAGCCGGCAGCGTAATCATAGGTCAAATCAGAGGCATAGCTAATAAAGTAAGATCAAAAGCTCAAACTAAATAATATATCATCATGAGGAACCAGGAAGAACCACCGGTGATGGCCAATCCCAACACCTAAAATAATGGTTCCTCAAATGATATCAAAAAAGACAAAACAATGGCCTTGGGCCCATAATTAAAAATAATTCAAAATCCAAAAGTACCAAAAGAACGAATCCAGATCAAGGAAATAATTCCTCTGTTGGGGTCTCTAATTCCTCCTCAAGAATGTAGTCGGAGTCCTCCAGATCAAGATCGTCCAATCCTAAGTTAGTCTCAGCACCTGTGACGTATAGTCGGATGGAGCTAACATCGAAGCTCAATAGAGGAAACTTATCCATTTGCATTTTCATCATAAGTAAAGGTTTTTCAAAGACAAAATCAAATCAGATATGGTTTTCAAAAGATGCATTAATGTCTAAATTCCAGTTCTACAATAGAAAGCCAAAAGATGATTCAATAAATCTGATGTTCTGATGTTTCCAAATTTTGAATTAAGCTTACTTTTTATCTTAAATTTAGAACTTAAGCATAATCTCTCAAATTACATACTAGCATCAGAGCACGAGTATCATCGATGGGAAACCCTACTGACCATCGTCATTCATAAACCCTTTTTCAGAAAGAGCAACAAACTCCTACGTAATGAGGAAAACTTGCGCAAAGCTGAATTACCATCAACACGGTTGGTAGGATCTAGGTTTCGTTCGTATGTGCCTCAAATCAAATGCAAATGCTAAACATATCATATTTTATGTAATTAATATAATTTTCGGATTTTCAGAGTTCTAATTCAAAGTTCACATTCAAAGATGAGGTTCGGAAGTTCAAATTTCTGAGTTCTTATATCAAAGTTTCAGAATTCTTAATCATGCAATGTTTGTCAAAATTCAGATTTCATGCTTGCTAACAAAGTAACCTAAACTTATAATAGAATGCAAATTAGGTTTAGGGTTCCCCTATCTCGACTCAATTCGGTCCAAAACCATGCAAAGAAGTCCCCACAATAAACTCTTTAACACCAAACCTACAAGGATTAACACCAAAGGTGTTACTGAAGCCCAAAAGGTCAACCCAAGGACTCCCCAAAACATTAGCCAAGAATTTTTTCTAAGTCCAGAAACAGAGCAAAATTCGACCCTCGAATTTATATTCGATGGTCAAATTTTTAATTCGATGGTAGAATTAAAATTTGACCCTCGAATTCCCCAAAATTGCATCAAGCTTTAAAAGTCCAAATTCGACCCTCGAATTTCTCCAGGTCTGTGCTTGTCCGAATTTTTGTTCTTCTGACTTGTTTTCATTCCAAAACACACATTCAACCTATCTTTTCTAGATGCACTTTACTAACCTAGGCATATATAACACTAATCAAAGGTGTTTATAGAGCCTACCTTTCATGGTCGAAATTAGCCTTCGTTGATCTAATTCCATGCACTGGACCAATCCACAAGTTTAGTTAGTTGGACTCCAATTCAGTTCATCTATAGCCTTGCTGTTGGAGCAGAGGCTTAGCCCAGACAACACACAGAACTTTCCACTCTCCCCTAGCCTTCCTTCTGATTACATAAAACTAATCTAAATCCATTTACAAGGCTTTTCAATGACCAAGATGGGGAGAGGGATTATGATCACAAGGCTTTAAGCAAAATAAGCAAAGGGTTGCAAGGTTCCAAAATCAGGTTCTCACGAGAGGGAGGAAGGATGCAACTTCTCCTCCACTCTTCCCTCTTATAATACTAATTAGCTACCAAATATCTAGATTTTTAAATTTCACAATTCTATCCACTTAACTTGTATTAGTTTTCGGTGTTAAACACAAACACTCGCCTTAGTGTATATGTTACCAAAAACAAAACTTCCACAAGTCTAAACCCAAAATCCTTTTACCAAGAACCATCTCGTATTCTAACCTACCCAAATAAATTGGACTCGTCGCGTAAATTTCTAGGGCACGCTTATCGAGGTAAACGAAAACAAGTCCAAAATATCTGGGATATTACATGTGGAATCAGTCCCCTCTCATACCAAACTTTCTTTTCCCAAATCACCTCGAGACTCGATTACGCGCCCCACATGGCACGGGCGATCGGATTGAGCGCCCCACCACAGGCGCGCAATTGGCCTATGTCCGCCCTAGTCTCACAGTCCTTAACCCCTAAGATTCCACGATTAAGCGCTTCAAATGAAATGCTTAATCAGATTGCGTTCTCCAAATCAGACGCGCAATTAGTCCTAATGTGATTAGAACTAGGAAACTCGACTGAGTCAGTCAGCTGGTCGCTCATTGAGTCGGTGACCGACTCAAAGCGATTAAGCATCGAAAAATCGGTGCGCAATTCAGTTAAACGCCTGAAACAGAACGTTTAATTAGGAAAAAACCTATAAAAGACCTTTTTTAGTTCGCCCCAAAGGGGACTGAAAATTTCGAAGAGATTGGGGATTTCGAGGGTGGAGAATTTCGAGAACGAACACAGAGAAACAGAGCCATGACTTCGAGATTCAAGCTTCGAATTTTGAGATTCCTCTTCGCAGCCCCGGCCTTAGGTAAGAATTTAGTCTTTAGTTTTCGACCTTAGTTTTAGTTCTAAGATTTAATTTTTTTTCTACTTTTAATTATTAGTATTAAAATTTCAGTCTTAGACCGTAGCACTCCTTTTTAGACCGTAATTTTTAATATCCGGTTCTAATTCTCAGTTTCTAGAACCAGTCCTTAATCTGACAGCCTAATCACCGACCTTAGACTTTAATTTTGTTCTGAAATATTATTCTCCAATCCTATCATTAATCTCTGGTTCTAGTTCTTAGTTTCTAGAACCAATCCTTAATTATACGACCTGATTTTCTAATTTCGGTCCCGAATTCAGTCCTTAGATTTTAAATTTTAGTTTTAATTCCTTAATTTAAGATTTTCAAAATCTCAATTTATAATTCAGTTTTCTTAATTTCTAGTTTCATAATTTAATCTATAATGATAATCCAAAATCAACTTTAAAAATATGAAAATATCATCTTTTAATCGAAAATCCAATTTGCTTTAAATCTCAGCCACCCAATTTGCCCTAGGGAGCTTACGAAGGGTACTCGGGAACGAGGCCAATCCTCCTTAGCATAGCGGGCCCAAAACCCTTTTCTTAGATTTTAGTGAAATTAATTTATTGCTTTAATCAGAATTAATAAAAATTAGTTCCTTTATTTCGACTAGATTTTAGTGAAATTAATTTATTGCTTATATTAGAATCAATAAAATTAGTTCCTTTACTTCGATTAGATTTTAGCGGAATTAACTTATTGCTTTAATTAGAATTAGTAAAATTAGTTCCTTCGTTTTAATCAGAATTCTAATCAAATTCATTGCCTTAATTAGAATTTCAGTACAATTAGTCTATTTGCTTTAATTAGAATTTTCAGTAAAAATTAGTATAATTGCTTGAATCAGAATTTCAGTAAAATTAGTCCATTAACTCCAATCAGAATTTTTAATATAATTAGTATAATTGCTTTAATTAGAATTTCAGTACAATTAGCATGCTTGATTTAATTAGTGTTTCACCAGGATTAGTATATTTGCATTCCTAGTACAATTAGGAGACTAATATTAATTAGACTTCTAGTAGCATTATGAAACTAAATTAAGTAGATTTCTAATAAGATCACAACACTCGAATTCATTAGACTCCTAGTAGGATCAGGAGACTTAATTAATTAAACTTTCAGCAAGATTAGAATACTAAACTAATTAGACTCCTAATAAGATTAAAATATTCAAACCAAGCGGACTTAAATTAAGATTAGGATACTAGAATAATAAATTAATTCGCCACAACAAGTTCACATAATTAGACTCATAGTAGAACTAGGAAACTTAAGCCAATTAGAATTACAGCACTAATAAGGAAAGAAAGAAAAAACTAAACTATCTAAATTAAAAGAAGAGTCAGTGCTGCTGACGTTAGCAGGCCGACGATTCAGTAAAGAAGTAACTCTGTAATATCCCTGATATTTTTGGCCTGTTTTCGTTTACCTCGGTAAGCGTGTCCGAAAATTATTATGAAATTTTTCTGGATTTTTGTTTAGTTTTGGATATGATAAGAATAATGGCCAAAGGATTTTGTTTCGTGACGTGTGGAAGTCATGTAAACGATGACTTACACAATAAGTTGAATGTTTGTGTTTCACGTCGGATTTAAGTTCAAGTTAAGTAGATAGGATTGCAAATAGAAAAATCTAGATATTTTAGCTTTGTTTTTGTGTTATAAGGGAGAGTTTGAAAGAGAAGTGTAACTTCTCTCTCTCTCGTTGGATTTAAGAACTTGCAAGCTCTGCCTCACCTTTGATTTTAGATCTAGTGAGTTTGTAAACCCCTCTCCCCATCTCAATCGTTGAAAAGACTTGCCATGTGGTGATGATCGGTTAGATGTATTGAAAAGTAAGACTAGGGGAGAGTGGACGGTTTGGTAAAGGATCTGAGCTAACCTTTGCCCTGGTAGCAAGGTGAAGATGGACTGATTTTGGGGTCCAAATTGGAACTTGCGGCTTAATTCGGTGCTTGAGATTAGATCCACGGAAGCTAGGTGTAAACCTTGAAAGGTAGGCTCTTTAAACACCTTTGATTAAAATTATTTATGCTTAGAATAGTTTAGATAAAGGGTACGTCTGAAAAAGATAGATGGATTGGTGTTTTGGAATGAAAAATCAAGTCAGAAGAACAAATTTGGAGCACACAGATCTGGAGAAATTCGAGGGTCGAATTTGAATTCGAGGGTCGAATTTGGTCCGACACTGCTTTGGTATTTCTGTCATAACTTTTTATCCCAAACTCGAATTGATGCGATTTTTGAGGCGTTGGAAAGAAGACAACGAGCCCTATAACGTTTATGAATTGACAAATTTGTGAATCGAATATTATAAAGGTCAAAAATTAGGGTGAAGTAGGGATAAGTTTTTACATGAGTCAATGTTACCTTAAACTTGCCTGTTTCGCCAAATTGTGAGAAAATTTTAGGAACTTTGGCTTATATGATAATTAGTCGGTAACATGTGTATACATCAATGTTTGTAATGTAGATTAAAAATTAGAGATCGTTGAGTGAGCTTTTACTTTGGCTCTGATATGCTCGACTCTAAACTAAGGTAGGGGAACCTAAAACCTTATTTGCATTCTATTATAAGTTTAGGTTATCTTGTATAAAGCATAATTTCCTAAATTTTGTTTGACACAGCATGATTAAGAACTGAGAAATATGATACAAATCAGAACTTTGAAACTTTGATATGAATAAAAAACTCAGTATTTGAATTTTCACACTTTGAACTTTGAATCAGAACTCCAAAAATCTGTGAATGTATTATGTATACAAACTTTGATATATTTAGCATTTGCATTTGATTTGAGGCACATACAAGATCCTACCAACCGTGTTGACGGTAATTCTATTTGACGCAAGTTTTCCTCATAGCGTAGGGGCTTGTTGCTTTTCAGAAAATGGGTTCATGAACGACGATGGTCAGTAGGGCTTCCCATCGATAACGTAGTCCGCTCTCATGCTATAGGAAATTTGGGAGATAAAATTAAGTTATAATTTTAAGACAAAAAGCATGCTAATTCAGAAGTTTTTGAACACATCAGATTTATGTTACCAGTTTTGACTCAGGATTAGAACTGGAGATTTAGTTTGAAAAGCATCATTTGAAAACTATATTTGACCCGATTTCTGTCTTTTGAAAACCTTTACTTATAATGAAATGCAAATAGATATGTTTCCTCTATTGAGCTTCGATGTTAGCTCACCTCGACTATACGTCACAGGTGCTGACACTGCCGTAGGATCTGACGATCTTGATTTGGAGAACTCTGACTACATTGCTAAGGAGGAGTTGGAGACCCCAGCATAGGAGTTCCTTCCTTGATCGAGATTAGTCATTTTGGTACTTTTGGATTAGAATCTTTTTGAATATTGGGCCCTAGGCCATTTTTTTGTCTTTTTGGATATCACTTGAGGAACCATCAATAGGAACCATTGTTTAGGTGTTTGGATTGGCCAACACTGGTGGTTCCTTCTGGCTCCTCTTGGTGATATTTTTTGTTAAAGCTTTTAAGCTTTTGTTCTTATTTTATTAGCTTTGCTTCTATTTAGATCTATGCTTATGCTGCCAGCTTTGTTTGAAATACGGCTTATTGAGAAATCAATAAGATGATGAACCGGCCTTTCCTATACCTTAAGGATTGGAAAAGTCGTCACGATTGGTATGTCGAGCTTAGGCTTTAGGTCTTATGGGAGACTGTGAGCCATAGCTCTAAGTAGGAAATGACATTAGGTATGTCTAAACATAGGCTATGAGTGTTAGAGTTCTGTTAGGACATCGAGATTATCTGTTAATTGAAACCTTTGTTTCTTTTTGACAGATCGATATGGCGCCTCGAAAAAGAGCCAAAACTGTACGCACTGACGATAATGATCGCGAGCAAACTAAGCAACTGCTGGCGACAATGGTCAAAACAATGGCCCGACAGACTGCTCTGCTCACGACATTATTGCAAGACACTGCGCACACCTCTCCATCATCACAGGTTGAGTTATGCTCACGGTGTGGTAAGCAGCACAAGACAGAGATGTGTAGAAGGATCACAGGTGCATGTTTTAGGTGTGGACGCATTGGACATCTGATAAGAGACTGTCTTGAATTGGAGAGAGAGAGACGACAACATCAGCAACAACTAGAGCATCCGTAGTACGACAAGCCTTACGTATCTCTTCATTTGTACCGATTGATATGTGCACAAGATGCGGAAAGAAGCATAGGATGGAGAAATACAGGCTCGCCTTGGGCGCATGCTTTAGATGTGGTCAGAAGGGACATCTGGTGAAGGATTGCCCAGAGCCGGATCAAAGGAATATGGCTTCAACATCTTTTCTGGGACCATCAACATCACACGATGCTCAACCAAAGAATGAAGTCATCCAAGGTATAATCCATTATTGATTGTCGAGAGTTTACCTTATTCTCATGTGATGAATGTTCTTAGAAGTTATATGCTATTGTGACATTTTGGGTAATATCATAATCCTATCTTATATACACTTAAATGAAAACATAGGCATAAAACCTGAATATTTTGCACTTGTATTAGAGTGTTGGCATATGTGAAACTGAGGCATGAGTCTTAAATGACCCTGGGTCTACTCACTCCTTTATTAACCCGATGTTCTCAACACGTTTGGGCATTACGCCTGAGACGTTAGACTTTATATTAGTGGTGACAATTCCTACGGGTAGTTTAGTGAAGACCGACACCGTGAACAAATCAGTCATCATTCACGTGGAGGATCTTGAGACTAGGGCAGATGTGATATTATTGAATACGGTGGGTTTTGATGTGACGTGATACTGGGAATGGATTGGCTATCCGCTTACCATGCAAGCGTTGATTGCCTGAGGAAAGTGGTAACTTTTCGTCCTCCTATGGGAAAGTCATTTCGATTTTACGGAGTGAAGACTAGGGTAGCACCTTTTATATCAGCTATCCGAGCTGAATGTCTGATAAATATTTTGGGCTTCCAATATATATTTATAGTTCATACAGGTATACAAATTTTGGAAAATTGTACCTACATGTTTGTGTTTACTTTAGCTAAATGACATGAGATCAATCGGGCCATGTCTAGCTTGGTTCATGACTTATAATAGCAGATTATAGGTGTTACCCCTACGGCTAAGCCTGGGATTAGAATTAAATATGTTCGAGCTTTGAAAAGGTCAATATAGAATAAAGACCAACTTTCAAAAAAAATTTAAATTTTGGAAAATTTTTGAAGTCCACAGTTACTGCAAAATTTGAACCTCGAATTTAACATTCGAAGGTCAAATTTTGTATGGTCACTGATAGGGTTTTTAAGGTTTCTTGGGATTTTCTTCCTTCTTGGGCAAAATCAAGGGGATTAGGCTGTGTGCTTAATCAAAATGAGTGAGTCATTGCTTATGGTTCTAGGCAGTTGAAAGACCATGAGAGAAATTATCTGAAAACGCATGATCTCGAGTTAGCAGCAGTTATATTCGCCTTAAAGATCTGGAGACATTACCTCTACGGTGAGATATTTGATATATTCACCGATCACAAAAGTTTCAAGTACCTATTCACTCAAAAGGATTTGAATATGAGGCAACGACGATAGATGGAGTTCTTGAAAGACTATGATTGCTCGATTCAGTACCATCCAGGAAAGGTGAAGGTCATTGTTGATGCTCTTAGTAGGAAGTCTTCAGCACAGTTATCACATCTTGTCAGCCGAATACAGAGATGGAAGCTTTTGGAAGATATGGCCTTGGGCAGCTCACAGTTTGATGTGAAAGGCTCGGGAGCATTGATGGCTACACTTGTGCTGCGCCCTACGCTCTTCAAGAATATCAGGAAGCTTCAGATGACAGACGATGAGCTGATGGCGATTAGGGGAGATGTGCTTAATGAAAGCAAGAAGGATTTCTCCATTCGAGCAGATGGGACCAACACTCACCTCTGATCGAGTTCGCTTACAACAATAGTTTCCAAGCTACGGGATGGTTTGACGGTGATTGAGGACCCGGTTTAGATCTTGGATCGCAAGGAACAGATCCTACGCACTAAGAGGATTCCTTTGGTTCTCGTCAGATGGAGGAATCATACACCAGAGGAAGCCACCTGGGAGCGCGAAGCTGAGCTCCGAGAACAATTTTCGCACCTTTTTGATTGATTTTATTTAAACAATGCATAAGGGATGTCTTGTATTTAGACTTTTGTAATGTACTTACTTGCTTTATATATATATAAAATTTTGGCGAGTAATTTTGGCGGTCCAATGTATATTAAATTTGTGCCTGTTTAAACGTACCTACTTTATGGAAAATCGGAAAATTTTGGGCCTTTGACCAAAACCAGGGATGTTACTCCCTAAATTGCTGGTGGAATTAATAGGGCCTTTTATAGCTAATTCATTTAATTGTTTTTCTAAGTTAAAATCGGCTCTATTTGATGCCAGAAATGTCGCATTCCATAATTGCACTGAACTGGGCTCTAAGGAGGTCGATTTGGACCCAAGGAATGGACCCTCATTTTATATTTTTGAATTTTGGAGGAAAATAGAACTCGAGAAAATCGACGGTCGAAAATGCAATTCGAGGGTCGATTTTACATGAACAGTGCACACTCTGTTTAAGGCCAAAATATAGCCTGAGAAATTTTTGAGGAAATCGAGGGTTGAATTTGAATTCGACCATCGAATTTGAAATCGAGGGTCGAATTTTTTTTTCGACTTAAGTGGGGTCTGTTTTGGGGTTTGGCATTTCGGGGGTTTGCAAACAGAGTAAAGGCTTGGGGTTTTCGAGTTTTGGGGCTTTTCTTGATGTTCTTGGCTAGATTCAAGGGGATTTCACTCTGATTGCACAAGGGGTTTGGATTTCTTGCATTGGAGACCACATTGGAGGCATTTCAAGAGGTAAACCCTCATTATTTTGTGTTTTGGTGCCTCGTTTTCTTACATAGTTTGGGTTTTTGTCTTCTTTGATTTGTGGGACCTAAGAAACAAACGACCACACGGGTTCTTACATCCAAAAGACCGGCTTCTAGAGTTGGCTCTTCACGCCAACCTTCACAGTCCGCTCAACCACCACCACAGCCAACTCCAACCCCTATTCAACCTGCACAACCTATACCCCCTCAAATTCGGGAGCAACCGAATGAGTTTTGGAGCATTAAAGGCTTTGCTACTTAGTGGGTTTTTCTCCCTGAACTATTTGATCAACAGCCGACCACTCAGTCGGCATCGGAGTATTTAGAGAAAGCCCAAATTAACCTCGTTATGTACCGCCTTTAGTGACCACTTCTACCCCCGTCTTGTGTGTTTGTTTTATCAACGCATGCATAAGGAAGATGGACAAAAAAAAAAAATTATACCTCGATTGATGGGAGTGACTACGCCTTCGACCTAGAGGACATTGCCATCGCAATGCATTGCCCACTTGCACATTCACCAAATATGGGTTTGGGTCCTCCTTTCCCTAAATCTGTTCCTGTTAAAGAGGTTATCAAGCAAATGACCCAAGGTCGTCATGGGTCTGGTCATTCTATCGCCCTTTCACACATGCCCAACTCCATGTGGATCTTCGACATGATTTTCAAAGCAACCCTTTACCCATTCGGACACCGATCTGAGCGCCGAGGTCCCATCCAACAAATTTTATTCGCCGCTTTTAAAGAACGGTGGTTCAATGCCCCCAGAATTGTATTTAAGGGTATCATCAAGACCCATGAGAAGATGGGCAAGCAGGTTAAGACACCGGCCAAGGGCATTCCCTATGCTCGTTTGCTTTCTGCGATGATTGAGAATTTTGGGGGTGAGACCAGCTTATGAGATTCCTCCTACTGAGCCTCGATCCACAACTAGCCTCCGGCTATATGGTTTGGTCGATTACGATCGAACCTACAATAGATTGCTAAAGGCTCCTAAAGGTACAGTCGTTCCTGATGAGGATGAAGAGGTGGATGCAAAGCACGTAGCAGCAGAGCCTGACGCTCCTACACCCGACCAACCCCCACAGACCAACGTACTCACCCTGTTAAAGTTTACTCACCAGATGACTTCTGTGAGCCAGCTGATTCAGGAGCTCACACATCATACCAGCTCCATGCGTCGGGAGTTGGAGGTTCATGGCTGGGCTTTGACATAGTTGATGCAGCACACGTTTCCAGCAGACTATGCGACTTACATGGCAAACATCCGAGCGTCGGTGCACCACCCTTCTACATCGGGAGCAGGTCCCAGCGTACCTACAGATGTGGGTGATGACGGCATGGATGATGATGATACTGATGGTGGGGACAATGACTAGGCTTCAGCTGGTCAGGCTGCTAAGGGGGAGGACTAGACCAGCCTGTGTGTTGTTATGTTGTTTTTGTTGTCTTGTTCATAGATTGCATTTATTTTTATGGATGCTCTAGAACCTTATGATTCTATCTTTTGCTATTTCTTATACACTTTTGTTTTGTGGTATGGAGCGCTAAGCTCCATTTTGTTTCATTATGTACTATTCGATCTATGGATGCTCATGTAATTTATAGCCATCTTTGTTTGGTTGTGGACTTCTGGACTTTGATATCTGAGCATGTACTTTCATCCATGGTTGTTCTTTTTCTTCACTTATGGTTGTGCCTTTGGTTCTTTTGATTTGTACACCATGAGTCACGGTGAGGTTGTTTCCCGGCACGTGACACTCGGGGTGTAGGCATCCATGTACGGATGCAATCCACTATGGCCCTTTGGGTGCCACATGCAGTACATCCAGGTTACTACGGATCCCATCCCTTGACTTGCGTGCTCTGTGAGGCTATCGCACTGTGGCCCAGGTATTTTTTGTTTTAGTTTTGTATTTTCGGTTCCGTTTCGCCTGAAAGGTTTGGATGAGTTTCTTTCGCGCTTTGTTTCGTTTGTCTTCTCCATTTTTGATGACGAAAATTCCTAAGGAGGGGAGAATGTAATATCCCTGATATTTTTGGCCTGTTTTCGTTTACCTCGATAAGCATGTCCGAAAATTATTACGAAATTTTTTTAGATTTTTGTTTAGTTTTGGATATGATAAGAATAATGGCCAAAGGATTTTGTTTCGTGACGTGTGGAAGTCATATAAACGATGACTTACACAATAAGTTGAATGTTTGTGTTTCACGTCGGATTTTAGTTCAAGTTAGTAGATAGGATTGCAAATAGAAAAATCTAGATATTTTAGCTTTGTTTTTGTGTTATAAGAGAGAGTTTGAAAGAGAAGTGTAACGTCTCTCTCTCTCGTTGGATTTAAGAACTTGCAAGCTCTGACTCACCTTTGATTTTAGATCTAGTGAGTTTGTAAACCCCTCTCCCCATCTCAATCGTTGAAAAGACTTGCCATGTGGTGACGATCGGTTAGATGTATTGAAAAGGAAGACTAGGGGAGAGTGGACGGTTTGGTGAAGGATCTGGGCTAACCTTTGCCCTGGTAGCAAGGTGAAGATGGACTGATTTTGGGGTCCAAATTGGAACTTGCGGCTTAATTCGGTGCTTGAGATTAGATCCACGGAAGCTAGGTGTAGACCTTGAAAGGTAGGCTCTTTAAACACCTTTGATTAAAATTATTTATGCTTAGAATAGTTTAGATAAAGGGTACGTCTGAAAAAGATAGATGGATTGGTGTTTTGGAATGAAAAATCAAGTCAGAAGAACAAATCTGGAGCACACAGATCTGGAGAAATTCGAGGGTCGAATTTGAATTCGAGGGTCGAATTTGGTCCGACACTGCTTTGGTATTTCGGTCATAACTTTTTATCCCAAACTCGAATTGATGCGATTTTTGAGGCGTTGAAAAGAAGACAACGAGCCCTATAATGTTTATGAATTGACAAATTTGTGAATTGAATATTATAAAGGTCAAAAATTAGGGTGAAGTAGGGATAAGTTTTTACATAAGAGTCAATGTTACCTTAAACTTGCCTGTTTCGCCTAATTGTGAGAAAATTTTAGGAACTTTGGCTTATATGATAATTAGTCGGTAACATGTATATACATCAATATTTGTAATGTAGATTAAAAATTAGAGATCGTTGAGTGAGCTTTTACTTTGGATCTGATATGCTCGACTCTAAACTAAGGTAGGGGAACCTAAAACCTTATTTGCATTCTATTATAAGTTTAGGTTATCTTGTATAAAGCATAATTTCCTAAATTTTGTTTGACACAGCATGATTAAGAACTGAGAAATATGATACAAATCAGAACTTTGAAACTTTGGTATGAATAAAAAACTCAGTATTTGAATTTTCACACTTTGAACTTTGAATCAGAACTCCAAAAATCCGTGAATGTATTATGTATACAAACATTGATATATTTAGCATTTGCATTTAATTTGAGGCACATACGAATGATACCCTAGATCCTACCAACCGTGTTGACGGTAATTCTATTTGGCGCAAGTTTCCCTCATAGCGTAGGGGCCTGTTGCTTTTCAGAAAATGGGTTCATGAACGACGATAGTCAGTAGGGCTTCCCATCGGCAACATAGTCCGCTCTCATGCTATAGGAAATTTGGGAGATAAAATTAAGTTATAATTTTAAGACAAGAAGCATGCTAATTCAGAAGTTTTTGAACACATCAGATTTATGTTATCAGTTTTGACTCAGGACTAGAACTGGAGATTTAGTTTGCAAAGCATCATTTGAAAACCATATTTGATCCGATTTCTGTTTTTTGAAAACCTTTACTTATAATGAAATGTAAATAGACATGTTTCCTCTATTGAGTTTTGATGTTAGCTCACCCCGACTATACGTCACAGGTGCTGACACTGCCGTAGGATCTGACGATCGTGATTTGGAGAACTCTGACTACATTGCTGAGGAGGAGTTGGAGACCCCAGCAGAGGAGTTCCTTCCTTGATCGAGATTAGTCATTTTGGTACTTTTGGATTAGAATCTTTTTGAATATTGGGCCCTAGGTCATTGTTTTGTCTTTTTGGATATCACTTGAGGAACCCTTAATAGGAACCATTGTTTAGGTGTTTGGATTGGCCAACACTGGTGGTTCTTTCTGGTTCCTCTTGGTGATAGTTTTTGTTAAAGCTTTTAAGCTTTTGTTCTTGTTTTATTAGCTTTGCTTCTATTTAGATCTATACTTATGCTGCCGGCTTTGTTTGAAATACGGCTTATTGAGAAATCAATAAGATGATGAACCGGCCTTTCATATACCTTAAGGATTGGAAAAGTCGGGTCGTCACAAACTCACACCCGCTCTAAAGCCTGATTACTAACATTTTACAGCGTCGTTAAATATCTGTAGCTGGCGATCGTAACAAACTAGGAACCTTCCTAGAAATCCCCTCTTTATTTTGTAACCTTCCAAAACATCACATTGCCAAAGTCCACTCAGGAGAGAATTAGGCCACTGATTCAACGGGAACTAAAAGGAACCCAGAAAAAGCGCGCACCAATACCAGAGATTGTTTGGTGAAATATGAAATGCCTTGCTTTGGTGTATATGTTCCACACCGGAACAAATCTGTGGATAAGGCTAACACCCAAAAGGGTGTTTGTGTTTCACAAGGGAACCAGCCCCTTTAACTTATAAGAGGCTAAGCTTCTCAAAGAAGCTTCTCCGGTCTACAAATTTGCTTGGGGTTTTGGGTTTTCTAGAGAAAGAAGGAGAAAGAGAAGAGCTAAGAGAGAAGAACCTTCGTTCCCCTTTTGCCTTCTTCATTGTTGTCGATCTCCCGCTCAAATTTCTTCCTCTTCGATGGGTTGTCACAAGGAGGCATCACTTGTAACGCGGCTACAGTCGATGGGAGTGTGAAAGAAACCCACCGTTCCAAACACTATTCTTGGATTTTCTTGAAACCCTCTACCTTAATTTCTTGGAGAATCTGATCCTAGCGTTAGTAGATGGTGTTTGAATGCTCTACGAGGGGTTACGGGGGATTGGAAGATTAGTCGAAGAGAACGTCCCCGCTGTGGTTGCAGGTGAGTGGGTTTTCGAACCGATTGTGCGTAGGAAGTGAAGACTTCGATCCTCGCTCAAATCATACCTAGATTTTGTAAGATTTAATGGTAAGAAATTGCAACCCAAGGTGTGTAAATTGTAGATCTAGATGTCTTAAAATTCGCGTAAAGTGTAGGAGGAAATGACAAAAATATCGCGAGAAGAATGAGTTCAGAAATGCTGAATTCTAAGTGTTTCTGAATTTCGCTCGTGCCAGCTTCGATTCTCACACACGCGAGCAACCTTCAAAACGGCTCCAGACATGCCTCGCGCGCACGAGAACTTGGACTCCAATCAGATATTGTGGCTCACTCGTGCGAACTATGTGTGCCATGTGACTTGCGCGCCCAACCTTATTTCTCGCGTGCGTGAGAAACAGAGTTAGGGTGATTTTGGTTATTTTCTCTTGAGATTTTCATAAACTTAGACCGTTAAGCTTCCTTAGATATTTCTAAAGGGTCTTTGGATGATTTGGGATGTAGGTTAAAGTAAGGGACATTTGCAAGGAATCTCGAAGGGCTTCGTGTGATTTTGGCTTGTGAGTTTGCTTAAGTCGTAACTAAGGTGGGGAAAATTCAATGTAAAACTATATTTTATGAATTTGGTTTATAGTTTCTTTGATGTATGCTTTGATCTGATGGTTTTGATTTGATGTTCAACTGAATGCTTTGTTTTCGTTTCGATATGTTCTGTTTACGTCCTGTTTCCGCATATGATCTAATTATTTTCTTTTTTCGCTTCTGATCCGATTCGTTCCATTTAGTTATGCATTGATCTGATTCGTTCTGATGATCTGTTCATTCTGTTTAATCTGATTAGTTCTGCTTTTATTTGTGATTTGATTTGCTCGATTTCTGTACATGACATGATTAGTTGAAATTGCATACAAACTTTGATTTCGAAATAGAAACTATGGGAAGTGAAACTCTAATTATGGGTGATGTAAATCTTTGAAGATTTTGACCAGGAGTTTTGGAATTTGATTAAAAATTGAAAGGTAAATCATTAGTCGTAGTGAAATTTTAGAGTATGATGATTGGACTCTGAACTTCAGAAACGAGATAGAATTAATTTGAGTCATTATGTTAAGTATGAACCTTGAACCCCGTATCTGAAAGTGGATGTGAACACTGAGAGTGTATCCGAACTTTGAAAGTGAGTGAACATTGAGTGTGCATTGTAAGTAGATCGGTACGGCGGTTATCCATACACAATATACAGTGTGTAACATACATAGTGGACCGGTACAACAATTATCCATACGCATTACATGGCATGCGTATTGGACCGATACGGCGATTATCCATACGCATTGCATAGCATACATAAGTGTACATAGTGACTGAGTGAATACATAGTGAGTGAAGTGAATACAATGTGTGTGAAGTAAATACGTAGTGAATAAGGACATTGAATCATCGAATAGTGAATGTTGAAATCAAAGGATTAAGTTTGTGAATAGTGTATGGTGAACAAGAAAATCCGAGCTTTTGTTCGGTTATCAATCCGTTGCTCTGTTGTTTGCTTTTGTTTCAATCTTTGAATACATGTCTTACTTATGCTTCTATTTTTATCATTGAATACACGTTTTGCTTCAGTTTTTAAATTCATTGATGAATCTCTTACCTGTTTCAATTTTTGCATCTGGCATTGAATTCATTTCTTATTTCTATTTTGAACTTTGTCTTTGATTCTATGCACTCACATGATGAGATGTAACTGTAATTGATATTTCTTTTACTAAGCTTAGACTGTTAGTTCACCCCGACTATACGTCACAGGTGTAGGCATTTATTAGATCTTGGCTTTGAGGAAGGCCCAGAATATGTACCGGAAGATGAAGATCTTCCGCCTGAGGATTTGTACCCCTAGTTCAGAGATCGTAGATTTAGTAAATTGTGAACTTTGGTAAGTTTTGGTTTGGTACATTCATGTTGTGGATACCATTGTTAGGTGATGGTCAGCCATCACTAGTGATTTGTTTTAGTTACTGTGTATGTTGGATAATAGAACTAGAGAGTTTAATTATGCCATATGTATTATCTGCTTTGATTTCTGCCTGTGTATGTACCAAGTATTCTATATTAAATCATGATCTACGATCAGGCAATCCGAATTTTCCCATTTTGTTTGTTTGGTTTAAGAAAAAAAATATATATTGCTCAAAAAATCGTGTTGGAAAAATTCGGGCTGTCACACCTCTGATTAATGATCCGTTTTCAGAGATGTATAGAACATTGAAAATAAACCTTGGGTTACTTTTCAAAGTTATCATTAGACATGCACCATTTTTTGTGTATTTTTACGTAAAACTTGAGGATCGCCTACTAACAATCACATTTAAACTATTATTTTGATGAAATAGGTGCCTTCCTGTTGATCGATGGGGCAATTTCAAATAAGGGGGGTCTGTGTTTACCATTAAGTCCAGGGGAGCACAGGTGTCCTTGTGCCCTCGTACGGGGGTCCTCGCACGCTTGCATGGGCATCTCGTGGGCACTTCCACGGGCCGCATCCCCACCCAAGGGCATTGTGCCAGCGGCGTGTGCACTACCCTACATGGGCAGAAATCAAGTCCAGGGAAGGTCCATGTCCAGGCATATTTTCCAAGCCTTCAAAACCCTCTAAATTAAAGCTTTATGCAATTTCTTGATCTTTCTTCATCTTAAACAGATTTATAATAGTTAAGGTAAGATGCACGCACTCGATTTCGACTATCTATGCCCATAGGCTTTGAACCTAGCTAGGACCTCAAACTAAACTTCTAATTCGTTTACCATTGGATCAATATATGTTAATATTAAAACATTAGGCATAAAATTTTATTCATAAGAAACATTACATCCAACTCATTACACCAATTTAGGTAAATGTGAATCTTAAAGGACTTCAAAAGGGTCTCTAGGGTTGCAAGTCAATAGCACAACAGCTATATCTATATGTCATCTTATATGAATTCTCATTCACTACAAAAATAAGGTGTTTCAATAGCATTTACTGCTAAGGTAGTTTTTGGCAGCGACTGAATTAATAACGACAGTTTTTGGTAGCGACGGGACTAATAGCGGCAGTTTTTTGTTAACAGCGATAATTTTTTGCTGTCGCTAATAGTCTTATTTTTTGTAGTGATTATTATATACAAGAAAAGTCCTTTTCCGAACCCGAATCGGACTTTTGACTCCTTTTGTAGGTCATCTTCAAAAGAGATTGACGAAAAGAAGAAATTGACCGTGCATTTTGATATTGGTTGATTCCTAAATTTGCAAGGTTCTTTATTGATGACACATGTGGCTATGGTGCCGTTAGTCATAATCAAATGCAAGATGACGTAGAATCAGCCAATGTTATAGACATAGTAACCAAATTCTCCGTCTTTTTGAAAAAGTCACGAATAATATGTTATTTTTTGAAAAAACGAATCAAATTATAATTATTTGCAATTTTTTATAAAATCTCAAACTTAAAGAATTATTTGCAAATTTCTAAAAAATTTCTAAATTTTTTTATTGTGACGACCCGACTTTTCCGATCTTAGAGTGTCGGAAAGGTTGGCTCGCCATGTCACCGATACATCCATATAAATACAGAAATCATAGCAAATCTACTTAAATAAACTAGCATCTAAAATGGCAAAAGAACGATCTCCAATTCTATACATAACCCAAGACAAAAAGGAATCAAAAAGAACCCTCGGCGATGGCCTACCATCACCTAAAAAATGGTTCCCAAACATGGTTCCCCAAAATACATGAGCAATATTCAATGTACTGGGCCTAGGGCCCACCATTCAAAATGGTACTAACTCAAAATTCACAAAAAGAACTATTCTAAGTTCACAATCCTACTTCAAAGGAAAGAACTCATCAGGAAGAATCTCTGACTCTTCCTCTATGATGTAGTCTGGATCACTCTCGTAACCCTGGTCCTGAGTATCTACACCTATGATGTATAGTCGGGATGAGCTAACAGTCTAAGCTCAGTAGAAGAAGCTGAATTTCTATTACATTTTATCAGAACAAATATGTTTTCAAAGACTGAAATTTAAGTATATATATTTTAAAAACAGATATTCCAAAACAGGTACATTTACTAAATTTCAAAGACTAATATCAAATGCAATTTCCTTAACAAATATCAAATAGTGTTATGACGGAAATCAAACGAATCAAGATTTCAAATATTTTCAGATTCTTATTCATGCATTGCTTTTCAGATTAATGACTTAAATCATAACTTGAATCAATCTCCCAAGCATTCATAGCTTGGAAGCCGAAAATTTTTCGATGGGAACCCCTCCTTACCATTGTCGTTTAATGAATAATTTTTAAAATGTCCTATTGTGACGACCCGACTTTTTCAATTCTCTAAGTATAAAAAAGGCCAGCTCGCCAACCTATCGATTTAACGATAAGCCAGACGAAACACATGCAAAGATAAGAGTGCAAGTAGGCTAACAATATAATCATAATCCTTACGTCAAAAGTAAACAAGAAAGATCTCTCATATAAAAAGTATATCTCAAAAAGGAACCAAGAAGAACCACCGGTGATGGCCAATCCAATACCTAAACAATAATTTCTATGGATGGTTCCTCAAAATGATATCAGTAATAATCAAAGCAAGGCCTTAGGCCCATAATTCAAAATGATCCTAAACAAAACAGACAAAATATACCGAGCTCACAATCCTAGGTCAAGGAAAGAACTCGTCGGGTGGGATCTCTAGCTCCTCCTCAGGGATGTAGTCAAAGTCCTCAAGATCAAGGTCCTCGAAGTCTAAAACAGTATTTGCACCTGTGACGTATAGTCGGGGTAAGCTAACATCAAAGCTCAGTAGGAGAAACTCATTTATTCACATTTTGTCATAACAAGGGTTTTCAAAGACAAAATTAAATCAAATATGATTTTCAAAACATGTCTTAATGTACTATGTTCCAATTCTAAATGATCAAACACTGTGATGAACGGAAAGTTATACAGATCTAAATGATTTCAAATTCTAATTCAATGCATGCATCTTCTGTTAATTGTCTTAAAGCTTAACTTAAAATTTCATCTCACATTATTATATCATGAGAGCAGGAATAAAATCGATGGAAATCCCTAACTAACCATCGTCGTTCAATGAACCCATTTTCAAAGAAAATGCAATAAGCTCCTTCATCCTGAGGGTAACTTGTGCCACATCGATACTCAATCAAATAGGTTTCAGATCAAACTCACGGATATCCCGTCGTGTCGGTTGGGATTCGTTCACGAGAACCATAAAACAAATGCAGATGCTAATCATATAATCACATGTATGCTTATTTCATTTTCAGATTCGAAATTTAAGTGTCTAATTCAGATTCAGAATTCACATTGTATGCTAAACCAAGTCATGGCAGATTCCAATCATAATCGGAATTTTGTTCGATAACCAGATTTACATTATAAAACAAAATGCAATAATGTTAAGGTTCCCCTACCTTTGTCTTGGATTTGGTCTCAGTTCAATCAAAGGTCCTCACAGTAGACTTTTTCTACATATAACCTATAAAGGATTAATACCACAATCTTAATGGTGCATTAAAGTGGCAAATAAAAGCCTTACTCCTAGGTTTTTCCAAAAAATATAAACAGCCAGAAACAGGACAAAATCGAACATCGATTCCAATTTTCAATGTTCGAATTTGAATTTGAACTTCAAACTTTAAATCGAAGTTTGATTTCCTGAGGAATTGAACCTGACAGAATAGTCAAATTTGAACTTCAATTTCCATTTTCGAATGTTCGAATTTTAATTCGAACTTTGAATTTGAATTCGAACTTCGAATGCCTTCAGATTCCTGTTGTTCTTAGTTTCAAACAAACTAATTTTTCTCTCAACTTTAAATCGTTTCTATCCTACTGTGTATAAATATATAAACAAGTCTAATTCAAGGTTACTATTTTCATAAATGAAAAGTTAAGTCACTTACCGTTTCATGGTTGATTCTAAGGTGTCCGATGATTAGATTCCAATGCACTGGATCAAAACTACAAGCCTCAAACAGTTGAACTCCATATTCAGCTCATCTCTAGATTCACACACAATATGTATCACTCTCCCCTAATACCTTCAATCCAATCAGTGATTGATTATAAGGCTTTTCTACGATTTAAGATCGCAAAAGTGATCGTAAGTTTAAAGGATCGAAGCAAAGGAAGGAAGGAAGTTTTGTAACTCACCAATTTGGTTCTCACGAGAGAAGGAGAAGTGAAACTTACCCTTCACTCTTCTCTTTTTATAACTAAAATAAGCAAACAAAATATCTTGATATTTTCTCAAAATATCATAATATTTGTTTACAAATTCTATCGACTTAAGTCAAGCATAGGTTCGGTGTTAGGCACGCATACACGTGTCGGTGTATTACTTAATGGTTAAAGGTCTTCCCAAGGTCCAATTAAATTTTCCTTGTACCAATAACCTTCTCTTAGTTTTATCTCACCATAACTCACAAAGTTATCGCATAACTTTTTTGGGCACTGTTATCGAGGTAATCAGATTTGGGCTCAAAATATCTGGGATATTACACCTATGCGGACCGAAATCGAATAGAACGGTGTCGGTTCACAGACAAATACACAGATATCCCGTCATGCCAGTCGCGGATAACCCGCCAACTAGTCTAAGTTTAAGACTAATAAATACACATTTAAAACACTAATTCACTTACTTTTCAAGGTTGATTACGCAGCTTCCGATGACTTTATCGCAAAGGATGTCGGATTGAGTCTTACGGAATTATACATCAGTAGATCTCAGAACGAGCTCCACGTTAACACATAAAGAGTCTCACATTTTCAGCACGCGGATTACACGGATCACACGTCCACCATGAATGGTTCACACACGATCGGAACTACTCTCCCTCACTACCCTCAAAATCAATCAATAGCAGACTTCAAAGCTTCTCCGTGGTCAAGATTGCGTGAGCAATCGAAAACTTAGGCAATCTTTGCGAGGAAGACAATGGAACATACAAAAATCTCAAAGCTTTGAGTTTCACGAGAGAAATAAAGTAGTGAGAGTTTGTTCTTTTCTCCTCTCTCTTATAAAGCAAAACAAGGAATTAAATATCTTGATATTTATTCAAAATATCCAGATATTTATTCAAGGGTCTTATCCACTTGAATTATGTCCAAATTGGGTATTGTGCACGCATAACATGAGTCGGCGTATGTGTTTCTAATCGACGGCCATAAATACATCTAATTCAACTTTTCACCAAAAATATTCTTTCAATTTAATTATTCCAAATTTCAAGATGTCATCTCGCGACTTATCGGGCATGCAAATCTAGGTGACCGTGTTCGGTTTCAAAAATTTTCGGGACATTACATTTATTTTTCCATTTTTTTTACTTTTATAGCTTTCAATTAATAGACTTTTATAATATAAAAAAAAAATTATTGAATTTTAACCATTGTGATGCCTAATTTTTTCAAATTGCTGCCAAACCGATTTATTCCCAAACACCGACTTGATCACTATGGTTGTAGAGAGAGTCATGGAGCATTCGATTACCTTACGAAAGAGGGTTTTCGTCAAAGTCAAGATACGTGATACACCGGTCAGTTTCCTGAACTTTTTACGAGGATTGCAGCTGACTATGTGAAGTAATTAATTTGTTCTCTTTCTTTACTCTCTATGAAGATCTGGTCAATTGGGGACTTTTGGGGTGACGGCAATGCTGAATCCCCTAAAGTTCTTGATTGAACCAGAACTTTTGGTTTTCTTTGTATAGTTTTATTTGTTCCTCCTTTTTGTGCTTAATGGGAGGGTGACGCAGGGACGGAGCCAAGGGGGGGTAACAGGGGGCCACGGCCACCCCCGCTTATTTAGTTTTTTTTCTTTCTCTTTAATCTATCTTACATATCTGTTAAGCGCTAAAATGATTGGCCTCGTCTAAATAAATGCACATCTGAGCTCTCTCTCTCTCCTATCTTTTAGGCATCTCCTCTCTCCTATCTTTTAGCCGTCTCCTCTCTCTCCTATCTTTAGCAGCAATAGTTCAACCACCCTCCTAAAACTTCTCTTCTTAAATCATATCCTAAGACATATCTCTCTCTCTCTGACACATGATTAGGCCATCAAAATCATAAAAAATAAAAGATCATGTGGATTCCTATAATCCAAAAAATCATGTGAATTTATTAGATTTATAAATCCAAATTCGCTATTTTCCTACTATTTTATCTAAATAGACCTTAAAAGTTAAAAATGAGGCTTAACCCAATTAATATGGCTCCCAACTATGGCAGATTGGCCCTAATGCCTATTGATAGGCGCACGAATATATATAAACAAAAGATTTATTTTTATTTTAAAATTTATTAACAATAAATGAATGCTATTTTTATTTTTTATAATATTATACATTTCTTGTTCATACTTCGGCCCCCTCCCATGCAAGTTTCTAGCTCCGTCCCTAGGGTGACGACCCAAGAACATCAATGCTTACTTATGAAAATTAAAAAAGGGGCTCCATAACTTTAATAGTTGTTAGGTTTTGGCTCGATTTACGGTTGCAACTAGAGTTACCTATTGGAACTTGGTTTGGTCGATTGTCAAAGGATCCCATATTAGTTTATTTTTGTTTAAGGAAAGTCACTTATTTTGAAAACTTGTATTATTCTCTAATATAGGATCCTATTAAATCTGTAAAGACCCGTATTTTGAACCCGAGTTAGACTGACCCTGTGTGTGTATTCGGCTCGGCAACCGACGTCACCATTTGTTTTGAATTTTTATCTAGATGTGATTGTGCGGACATATTTTAATTTAGAGCCCATTTGGACCCTCGTGCGAAAATTGTGCACCGACCTCGGTGTAGCCGCTCAACACCGGACTTGAGTTTTAAAATTAGAAGTGTATAATACATAAGACGTGTGTGTGTGTTTTACTTTGTGAGCAATCCTATTATAAGAAGGAATTGCATTCCCGTATTATACTAGGTTTTGTTAAGAGAGGATAGTTACCCAACCGTGTGAAACTCTGTCTTCTCTCTTCTTCAATCATCGTAGGAGATCGGTTTAGAAAACCTCCTTCTCTAGAACCCTCTTTGTTGAAAACACTTAAACCTTAGAAATAACTTGAATCAACCTTGGATTTGTAGTTGGCTATTGGGAGAGGTTGAGATCATTGGGGGCCTGTTGGAGTTGTCTCTGTGAACTCGTGGGATCGACCGCAGCACGAATCGTTGAGGAAAACCGTCGGTTTCGTTCCGAAGCTCCATTCGCGTGACTCATTTCTAATCTAGGAATCCTTAGATTAAAGGTACGTTTTAATTAAACTTTTTTATTAAATCATTAGATTAGCCATGGGTTTTGCTTTGGGATGTATGGGTTTTGATTCGGGTGAAAACCAGTGAAATCGCGTCGTTGTAGCTCGCTCGAGCGAGCTATTATCATCGCTCGAGTGAGGTATCATCGAACTCCAACATTTCCTTAGTATTTTAGTCATAATGTTTTATCCCGAACTCCGATTGAGACGATTCTTTTTGCGTTGGAAAGCTAATAGAAAACTCTACAACTTTCATGTTTTGACCAACTCATGGATCAATCGTCTTGATGCTCAAAAATATATGAAAATATTACGTCAAATCGCTCGAGCGAGCTATTATCATCGCTCGAGCGAGGTATTGTCGAACTCCGATATTGCCTTAGTATTTTAGTCATAACTTTTTATCCCAAACTCCGATTGAGACGATTAATTTTGCGTTGGAAAGCTAATAGAAAAATCTACAACTTTTATGTTTTGACCAACTCATGGATCAATCGTCTTGATAGTCAAACATATATGAGAATGCTACGTCAAATTCTAGGATTGGCGCAACTTGCCTGTTTTGACTTGTTTTTGAGGAAACGCTTAAATAGGTCTATATTATTAGTAATTAGAGTTTATCTTAATGCCTGAATGTATATTGTGATGTAGATTGAGGGCGAGAGGCAATCAATAGGACTTTGCTTGACTTTGCATAACTCCAAGTTTTGGTAGGAGAATCTCTTCTTTACAGTATTTTATTTTAATTCGCATGGATATTTTGAATTAAAATCTTTGAACTTGCATATGCCATTGAAATCACATCTGTAAACTGAAATTGATATGAATGACTGAAAATCTAAATCTACCTGAATCTTGAAACCTGAATCTGCTTAAGCTCTGAAAATCTGAAATCAAGAACCTGAACTACGTATAAGAGACTTGCATCTGATTTATATTAGTATCTGCATTTGTTTTATGATTGACCTGAACGACCCCTCAAAAATTCCTGAACAATTTCCTGGCACAAGTTTCCCTCATTACGTAGGGGCTTGTTGCATCCTGAAAAAGGGTTCATGAACGACGATGGTAGGTAGGGGTTCCCATCGGTTATATTCCTGCTCTCGAGATATAATTTACTCGGGAGGTATTTTAAGTTGAGGATTAAGTCATGAATTATTGAACTTTGCATATAGAAGTTAGAGAAACTAAGATACTGAAACACTGCATCTGTTCTTGAAACTGTTTTCACACATTTAAAAATAAATCTTACATATGATTTTCGCACCTAAATTCAGTTTATTATCTGCTTATATGTTTGACAAGCTATATTCCGATATTTGTTTTGAAACCATGTTAATTAAAGTAAAATGCTGTAGATGTCTTTCTTCTACTGAGCTTTGTTGGTTAGCTCACGTGGCTATTCAGGGCTGTGAGACTGATCCTGACTACGTGCCTGAGGAAGAGCTTGAGGTTCCTCCTGAGGAGTTTTTCCCAGTATAGAACTTACTGATTTTCTTATTTGTGGTGAGAGTTAGACTTGAATTTGTGGGCCCATTTTAGTTGGATATCATAGTTTTATATTTGACATTGATTTCTGTTATGAACCATGTTTCGATGATGGTCGGCCATCATCGATGGTTCTTTACTTTTAATTGCTTCCGCATTTATTTTAGCTATGAATATATATTGCGCTTTACTCTGATATGTGCTCTGTTTGTCCGGCTTATCGTTTATTCGATAGGTTGGCGAACCGGCCTTTCTTATGCCTGAGGGATTGGAAAAATCGGGTCGTCACAGTTGGTATCAGAGCTATGGTTTTTAGATTCTCTAAGGACCCATGAGAACTAACCGTGACCCGGTACAGTTCGCATCAGAGTCATGTAGTTAGGTCCAGAATCACTAGTACTGTTTGTGATTGTCTTTACAATCAATGTTGGCTGATGTTGTGGTGTTCACAATGACAGATCAGTATGGCCCCAAGATTTAGAGGCAGAGGCAGAGGCAGAGGTAGGACGGTGCCTTTAGAGGACATTCCTGAAGGTGTCGGTACATCAAGGGGAGTTGCCTTCACATCCGGTTCTAATGCAGTCCCTATAGGAGCCGGAGTTGATAGAGGTCAGGGTGAAAGAATGGAACAAGTGTTGGAAAGTCTGGCCACCAACATTGCTCAGCAGACCGCATCTATGTCTCAGCAGACTGCTGCAATCGCCCAGCAAGAAGCAGCTGATTTACTGTTGGACAACAACAACAATCATCGATTTGTCAATTCAGGAGGATGAGACCTCCAAATTTTTCCGACGAGGCCGATGGAAGTCAAGGTTGGTTGGATGAGATGGAAAAGATCTTGAGGTGCTTGGCACCAATGTCGAGAAGGTTAGATGGGCAACCTTCAAACTGGATGGACAGGCTGGACCATGGTGGAAGTCCGTGGCTAGACACCGGGAGCAGGAGTTTCCCAATACTCCTTGGACATGGGCTGAGTTTATCGAAGCGTTCAACGATTTGTACTTTCCCAAGATCGTTAGGCATCAGATGGAAGTTCAGTTCATCGAGCTAAAGCAGGGGACAATGTCAGTGCGTGAGTATGGAGATGAGTTCACGCGACTTTCAAGGTTTGCACCTCAACATGTGGCCACCGATATGATGAAGGCCAGAAATTTTCAGCTGGGTCTTAGGCCGAGTATACAGGAGAGCGTGGCTATGTGGGAAATGGAAACATATGGAGGAGTACTGTCAAAGGCCCTCATAGCAGAGGAAGAAATTCAAAAGCAGTTTTTGAGAAGTCACACGAACAAGGACAGGGTTGTACAAGGCGCCAGTACTTATGAAAATAAGAGGGCCAAGTTTACAAAGCCGCCAAAGTGAACCTTATTCAACCCGCATTTTCTAGACCAACATTTTCTTACGGACCGACCCCTTATCGAGATTGGCGGCATCATCACATGCAACCAGACGACCGGAGTTCTAATGCTAGTGGAGCTTGAAGGCAGGGATCCTCTCGTGCACCATCTTTTGTTTCGGTCACTATGTGCCTAAGGTGCGGGAAACCACACAAGACCGAGGATTGTAGGAGGAACACTGGAGCGTGTTTTCGGTGTGGCACAATCGGACACATGGTTAAGGATTGTCCTCAGGAGGACAAGGGAAGAACTAGTTCGACTTCTACTCAGAGATCGACCCGACCTACTGTTCAAGGTCGAGCTTATGCCGTGATGGCTCAAGAAGCCGAAACATCGAACGACGTGATCTAAGGTATTATTAAAAGTTGAGATGTCTTCTTATTTTATGTGTTATATATAATTGCTTAATATTTAATAAATTTTGTTAATAAGTTATGGATGAACACACATGCTTAGAAACTTTTAATTGAAACGCTTGTCTAAACTAAGGTACCTTTTTTATGCATCGGGGGAGCGATGTAAGCAAAACTGAAGCGCGAGTATTGATAGACCCCGGGTCTACACATTCTTTTGTTACTCCATTGTTCGCTGAGAAGTTGGGCATCATTCCCAAGGCCCTTGATTTCATCTTGGCAGTGTCAGTTCCTACTGGTAACTCAGTGGCCACCGATACCATGTGTCAATCAGTGATTGTGATGATCGAAGACGACGAGACAATGGCTGATTTGATTATTTTGAGCATGGAAGGGTTCGACGTGATACTAGGGATGGATTGGTTATCTACTTACCATGCGAGCGTGGATTGTCTTCGAAAGATTGTAACATTGTAGAAGAGAAAATCTTTTCGATTTTGCGAGTCAAATCTTGTGTGATACTGCTTTATCTCCGCCATTCGAAAGGCATCGTATGATGAGGAACGGGTGTTGTGGTTATCTGGCCTACTTGCAAGATCATAAGGAGGAGAAGAAAAATATTACAGATATTACGATTGCTTGCGAGTATTCAGATGTTTTTCCTGAAGATCTATCGGGATTACCACCTGACAAGGAGATTGAGTTTGCAATTGAGTTAGCACCGGGTACCGGGTACTGAACCAGTATCAAAAGCCCCGTATCGAATGGCGCCTGCAGAATTGAAAGAGTTGAAGGAGCAGCTTCAGGAACTGCTAGATAAGGGCTTTATTAGACCAAGTGTGTCCCCCTGGGGAGCACCGATTCTATTTGTAAAGAAGAAAGACGGTTCAATGCGGCTTTGCATCGATTACCACCAGCTAAATAAGTTGACAATTAAGAACCGTTATCCACTTCCAAGAATTGATGATCTGTTCGATCGCCATAAGGAGCAAGGTTCTTCTCAAGATCGACTTGAGGTCGCTACCATCATTGAAAGTTAAGTAAGACATTCAAGACAAATGCTCGTAGAACCCGATATGGGCACTACGAGTTCTTGGTCATGCCATTTGGGTTGACAAACGCACCCGTGTCATTTATGGACTTGATGAACCGGATATTCAAGTCACATTTGGACAAGTCTGTAGTAGTTTTTGTAGATGACATCCTCATCTATTCAAAGACGCGAGAAGAACATGAGCAACATCTGCGAGTGGCTCTACAAACCCTTAGAGACCATCGCTTATATGCAAAGCTTAGTAAGGAGTTTTGGCTTGAGTGTCCTTTCTAGGCCATGTTATCTCCGAGACCGGTATTACAGCTTGACCCAAAGAAAGATTGAGTCGTTGATGAATTGGGAGCCAAAGACCGTTCATGAGGTTCGTAGTTTTCTCGATTTGGCGGATACTACGAGAAGGTTTGTGGAGGGCTTCTCCAAGATATCGTGTCCCTCTTACACAACTTACGAAGAAGAATACTAAATTTGATTCGACAAAGCAGTGTGAGCAACGTTTTCAGGAACTCAAGAACGATTGACTCATCGCGCCAAGATTTTGCTATACCATCGTGCAAGGGAGGCTTTGATACAAAGATGATGCATCATATGGGGGTTTAGGTGTGCTTAACCGTAATGAGAGAGTCATTGCTTATGGGTCTACTAAAAGACCATGAGAAGAATTACCCGACGCATGATCTTGAGTTGGCAGCAGTGATTTTTGCTCTGAAGATCTGGAGGCATTACCTTTATGGGGAGACCTTCGATATATTTACCGATCATAAGAGCCTCAAGTATCTCTTCTCACAAAAGGAGTTGAATATGAGACAGCGTCGATAGATGGAGTTCTTGAAAGATTATGATTGTACCATCCAGTACCACCCCGAGAAAGCAAACGTAGTGGCAGATGCGTTAAGTCGGAAGTTCTCTGCTCAGTTATCACATCTCACCGCAAGGGTGCGACGATGGCATCTATTGGAAGATATGGCTCTAAGTAGCATGAGATTTGACGTAAAAGGTTCAGGTGCGTTAATGGCTACGCTGGTAATTCGTTCCACTCTCTATGAGAACATTCGCAGACTTCAGATGATGGATGATGAACTTATGGCTATCAGACGGGATGTGATTGGGGGAAGTAAATTAGATTTTTCTATCAAAGATGATGGCACTTTGTTGTTTAGAAACCGAGTATGCGTACCAACTAGTACTGAGCTTCGGGACACTATTTTGGAAGAGGCTCATAAGTCTATGTACGCTATTCACCCTGGCAGTACCAAGATGTACCAGGACTTAAAGAAAAGCTTCTGATGGAGAGGTTTAAAGAAAGATGTCGCTGTGTATGTCTCGAGATGCCTTGTGTGTCAGCAAGTAAAGGTGGATCATCGAACCGCAGGATCTTAACGACTACCGATACTTGAGTGGAAATGGGAGGCCATTTCTATGGACTTTATTTTGGGATTGCCAAGAACATTAAGAAAATACAATGCCATCTGGGTCATTGTGGATCGATTGACTAAGTCCGCACACTTCCTTCCTTATAATATGTCGTATACCGCAAACAAGCTCGCAGAATTATACATCAAGGAGATAGTTAGGCTGCATGGTATACCGGTCAGTATCGTATCCGATAGAGACCCGATGTACACATCTCAGTTTTGGCAACGATTTCAAGAAGGAATGGGCTCTAGGCTCGATTATAGTACAGCATTCCATCCTCAGACCGATGGGCAGACTGAGTGGGTGAATCAGATTATAGAAGATATGTTACGTGCTTGCATGTTAGATTTTCAGGGGTCACGGGACCAACATTTACCGCTGATCGAGTTCGCCTACAATAACAGTTACCAGGCTAGCATCGGCATGGCACCCTACGAAGCTTTGTATGGACGACGGTGCAGGTCTCCGCTTAATTGGGAAGAAGTGGGTGAGAAACTCATTTTAGGTCCCGAGATCGTGTAGAATACAACCGAGACAGTTCGGTTAATCCGTGAGAGACTACGCATTGCTCAAAGTCGTCAGAAGAGCTACGCTGATCTGAAAAGAAACCATGTTGAGTTTAAGGTGGGAGATAACGTATTTGTCAAAATCTCTCCTACAAAAGGCGTGATGCATTTTGGGAAGCGTGGGAAGCTGAGTCCGCGCTATGTTGGACCTTTCGAGGTATTGGGCCGAGTCGGCGAGGTTGCCTATCGAGTAGCCTTGCCACCGCAACTATCGAAAATGCACAACGTGTTTCATGTGTCCATGTTACGAAGATATGTTAAGGACCCGACACATGTATTGGACTACCAGCCCATTGAGCTCCAAGAAGACCTATCCTTGGTTGAGGAACCGATACGAATCTTGGATCGTAAAGAACAAATCTTATGGACAAAGAGCATTCCCTTGGTACTCGTGAAGTGGCGGAACCATTCTTCAGAGGAAGCCACATGGGAGCGTGAAGCGGAGATTCGCGAGCAATTTCCACAACTTTTCGAGTGAAGGTATATTGTAAACTATAGTTATGTAAGAAAACCATACGTACCTTTAAATTCTTGAATTTGCTTCTTTAAAAAAAAAAAAAAAAGGGAGAATGTCTTCAAAATCTTCAATGTTAAATTGGTTCATAACATCGATGCTTTACATATATATCTATAACGATCACACAATAAAATCTTAAATGTCATATTTATTCATTCTCGGTTAGAACCGTATGTCTGTTGGAACCCGTGTCATCAGTTAGAACATGTTACCAAGCATGTGATCATGCTTTTGAATAAGTGTTCGATTCTGACATCTGAAATTTATGCTCAAATAATTACCAAAAGGGTGAGGTAGGTGTGTGTGCTAGGTTTGTGTCATGGTGAAGTATATTTCCAAGCACGTGACACTTGGGAAGGTATGCATCCATGTACGGATGCAATCCTCTATGGCAGTATGGGATGCCACACGCAGTACATCTAGGTTACTACGGATCCCGACCCTTGAAAGCGTGCTTAGTGAAGCCTACCGCATCGCGACCAAAGTTCTTTGACCTTAGACTGTTTCGATTTTACTTTATACTGATGTTAGGATAAGGACTTACCGCAGTTCGGTTTAGCTATCCGTACATTTTCGAGGACGAAAATTCCTAAGGAGGGTAGAATGTAAAGACCCGTATTTTGAACCCGAGTTAGACTGGCCCTGTGTGTGTATTCGGCAACCCACGTCACCATTTGTTTTGGATTTTTATCTAGATGTAATTGTGCGGACAGATTTTAATTTATAGCCCATTTGGACCCTCGTGCGAAAGTTGTGCACCGACCTCGATGTAGCCGCTCAACACCGGACTTGAGTTTTAAAATTAGAAGTGTATAATACATAAGATGTGTGTGTGTGTTTTACTTTGTGAGCAAACCTATTATAAGAAGGAATTGCATTCCCGTATTATACTAGGTTTTGTTAAGAGAGGATAGTTACCCAACCGTGTGAAACTTTGTCTTCTCTCTTCTTCAATCATCGTAGGAGATCGGTTTAGAAAACCTCCTTCTCTAGAACCCTCTTTGTTGAAAACACTTAAACCTTAGAAATAACTTGAATCAACCTTGGATTTGTAGTTGGCTATTGGGAGAGGTTGAGATCATTGGGGGCCTGTTGGAGTTGTCTCTGTGAACTCGTGGGATCGATCGCGGCGCGAATCGTTGAGGAAAACCGCAAATCGGTTCGTCTCAAGCTCCATTCGCGTGACTCATTTCTAATCTAGGAATCCTTAGATTAAAGGTACGTTTTAATTAAACTTTTTGATTAAATCATTAGATTAGCCATGGGTTTTGCTTTGGGATGTATGGGTTTCGATTCGGGTGAAAACCAGCGAAATCGCATCGCTGTAGCTCGCTCGAGCGAGCTATTATCATCGCTCGAGCGAGGTATCACCGAACTCCGATATTGCCTTAGTATTTTAGTTATAACGTTTTATCCCGAACTCCAATTGAGATGATTCTTTTTGCGTTGGAAAGCTAATAGAAAAATCTAAAACTTTTATGTTTTGACTAACTCATAGATCAATCGTCTTGATGGTCAAAAATATATGAGAATGTTACATCAAATTGCTCGAGCGAGCTATTATCATCGCTCGAGCGAGCTATTGTCGAACTCCGACATTGCCTTAGTATTTTAGTCATAACGTTTTATCCCGAACTTCGATTGGGACGATTCTTTTTGCGTTGGAAATCTAATAGAAAAATATACAACTTTTATGTTTTGACCAACTCATGGATCAATCGTCTTGATAGTCAAAAATATATGAGAATGTTACATCAAATTCTAGGATTGGCGCAACTTGCCTGTTTTGACTTGTTTTTGAAGAAATGCTTAAATAAGTCTATATTATTAGTAATTAGAGTTTATCTTAATGCATGAACGTATATTGTGATGTAGATTGAGGGCAAGAGGCTATCAATAGGACTTTGCTTGACTTCGCATAACTCCGAGTTTTGGTAGGAGAATCTCTTCTTTACAGTATTTTATTTTAATTCGCATGGATATTTTGAATTAAAATCTTTGAACTTGCATATGCCATTGAAATCGCATCTGTAAACTGAAATTGATATGAATGACTGAAAATCTAAATCTACCTGAATCCTGAAACCTGAATCTGCTTAAGCTCTGAAAATCTGAAATCAAGAACCTGAACTATGTATAAGAGACTTGCATCTGATTTATATTAGTATCTGCATTTGTTTTATGATTGACCTGAACGACCCCTCAAAAATTCTTGAACAATTTCCTGGCACAAGTTTCCCTCATTACGTAGGGGCTTGTTGCATCCTGAAAAAGGGTTCATGAACGACGATGGTAGGTAGGGGTTCCCATCGGTTATATTCCTGCTCTCGAGATATAATTTACTCGGGAGGTATTTTAAGTTGAGGATTAAGTCATGAATTATTAAACTTTGCATATAGAAGTTAGAGAAACTAAGATACTGAAACACTGCATCTGTTCTTAAAACTGTTTTCACACATTTAAAAATAAATCTTACATATGATTTTCGCACCTAAATTCAGTTTATTATCTGCTTATATGTTTGACAAGCTATATTCCGATATTTGTTTTGAAACCATGTTAGTTAAAGTAAAATGTCGTAGATGTCTTTCTTCTACTGAACTTTGTTGGTTAGCTCACTCCGACTACACGTCACAGGTTCATCTTGGCGTGGCTATTCGTGTGTGAGATCGATCGACTACGCTCGAGGAAGAGCTTGAGGTTCCTCCTGAGGAGTTTTTCCCAGTATAGAACTTACTGATTTTCTTATTTGTGGTGAGAGTTAGACTTGAATTTGTGGGCCAATTTTAGTTGGATATCATAGTTTTATATTTGACATTGATTTCTGTTATGAGCCATGTTTTGATGATGGTCGGTCATCATCGGTGGTTCTTTACTTTTAATTGCTTCCGCATTTATTTTAGCTATGAATATATATTGCGCTTTACTCTGATATGTGCCCTGTTTGTCCGGCTTATTGTTTATTCGATAGGTTGGCGAACCGGCCTTTCCTATGCCTGAGGGATTGGAAAAGTCAGGTCGTCACAAAATCGGATCTGGAAGATAGGGAATAAGGGTCCAAACCAAAGTGGAAAGTGTGAGTATTTTTTGGAAACGTGGGTTCTCTTTGGGCTATTTTAGTGTGAGAGAAAAAAGTGTTCAGATTTAGAGAGCTTGAATCTTGGATTTGAAAATGTGGGTTTTATAGAAAGGGATTTGGTATTGGTTTTGTAAACTCTTTGGAAAACTCGTCTAGGGTTTTTTGAGTCTCTCTTATGGAGAAAACTTGAGATTTGTTTTGGTTGTGTGTCTCTCTTATTGGGTTTTGGAAAGGGTGCACTGGGGTATTTTTTTTGGAGAACCTTGGTGTTTGTTTTGAACTTTGGGGTTTTGTATTTGTGTTTGAATCTTTGTGATTCTCTTGTATTGGGTAAGATTGGAGAATACGATCTCCATTGTTTGTAGCATGTGTATCTTCTTCTTGATAGTGGAAACACTTTGTTTGACCGCCCCGTGGACATTGGCTTACGCCAAACCACTTGTTCTTGCTTGTCGTGTGATCTCTCTCTTTCTACCTTCTTGTGATATTTATCATTTGGTTTATTGATTGTCTTCTTCGCACGTGAAAGTCCTTAACGAGCTTGGAAGTGCAAAGACTTCGCAAGGGTTTTTTGCACAACAATAGCCTTATAATATCTCTAAAGAGAATAATTAAATAATATTCAATAGAACATTAAAACTATTAAACATATATATGAAGAGCCTTTAACCCTATTGATCATGTCAAAAGTTGACATTTACGTACATCGAAGCACCCCAATTTGGGTGAAAGCCAATCTCATTGGAAAAAAGTAGCAAAATTACTTTGGAAGTGCAAATAGTTAGTGGATAATGATTAAAAGATTTCTTATGACAGTTGAGACTCACTTCCTTCATATGAGGAGTCTATATATACTTGTATTTATAATATATGGATTACATCATAGGAAAACAAAAAGATTGCTCATATTAGAACTACATGGTTACACATGCCTACACCAACATGGGGTGTAGATAAAACTAAGAATTGAGAGGTGGAAGTTGTCATTTTATTTGCAACTAGGAGGGTTTTGTGCCCCTGCAAGTATTACTCCTGTGACGACCCGACTTTCCCGTACCCAAAATATCTGGAAAGCCGGCTCGCTATTGGCTCGGTACATCCACAACATAAGTGGAATTTAACACAGACATCAATATCTATATAACAAAAGAGACCTTCTATCTCTATACACACACATAACCAAAAATAAATCAAAAAGAACTACCAATGATGGCTGACCATCACCTAAACAATGGTTCCCAATAGTGGTTCCCCAAAATGTATATACAAGCATGCAAACTCTTATTACTTACAAAATACTCAATGTACCGGGTCCAGAGCCCATAAATCCAAACTGTATCCAATTCAAAATAAACCAAAAACTATATCGAGTTCAAGATCCCACGTCTATGGGTAGAACTCGTCAGGTGGAATGTCCGTCTCTTCCTCCGGATTGTAATTCGGATCACTCTCATAACCCTGTTTCTAAGTGGTATCAACACCTATGACATATAGTCAGGGTGAGGTAATAGTCTAAGCTCAGCAGATGAACCTCAATCTCAATTATATTTTATCATAACAAACATGATTTCAAAAGACAGAATTCAAGCAGATGTTTAAAACAGATTAAATAATAAAATTTTCAAATACTTAGATCAAATGCAGTTTCTTTGACAGAATATCATTTCAAAATTCATATTCGAATTCAACAATCAGGATTTCAAATAGTTTCAAGTTCGCATTTGTTCTTAATTTGTACCTGTAATGCTTATCTTATCAGTAACTTAAATCATAGCTTAACTAATCTCCCAAGCAATTATAGCTTGAGAGCCAAAGATTTACGAACGGAACCCCTACCTAGCCATCATCGTTCAATGAACACTTTTCGGAAATGCCACAAGCCCCTGTGTTATGAGGGAAACTTGCGCTATTCAAATTCATCGTCAGCACGGTTAAAAGAGTGGAGAGGTTCGTTCGTATGAACCTTAAATCAAATGTGGATTCTAATACATAATTCAGTGTGTTTAAATATATAGCTAGATTCGGAGTTCAGAGTTCATGTGCAATTCAAATTCAAAGCGGATTCAAAAGAAATTTCAGAGTTCATGATCAAGTTCAAAAGCAAATTCAGATTTATCATATTTCACATCGATCAGCTCATGCTATTGATGTAAATTAAGATAAAAATGCAATTGGTATTAATGTTCCCCTACTTTAAATTCGGAGCCGTTCAAAGCGATCCAACGGTCCATATTTACTGTCTCCCATCCTTAACCTAGATCACATTGAGATCGTACTACATGCCAATGGTGGCGAAAAATGAATTGGCTCAAAGTTTCCCAAAGTTTTTCTAAGAAAAATTGAACCAGCTAAAACAGAGCAAATCGATCAATCGATTTCTAAAAGCAAGGAAATTTGATCGATCAATTCCCCTAAAAATTTCTACACATCCCTGTTCTATACAATCCGATCGATCGATTTCCAAATCGATTGATCGGTTTCTTCATAATTTCAAATTTGATCGATTGGTTTCCAAAATCGATCAATCAGTTTCTCTAAAAAAATTGCACACATGGATCAAAATCTCGGTTTCGGTCATGACCCGAACCGTAAATTGGTCAAATTTTTGGTAAATTTTGGGTTTTTTTTTAAATATGCTCCAAATTTTACCGAACTTTATTTTTGTAGTTTTTTTAAGCTCTTTAACATTATTAGAATACATATATACAGTAGTCAGGCCAATTTTCATCTGTTTAAAGTACTTATATGTCTATTATCATAAAATATGGAATATAAAGTATACAAAAAAGGATTTCATTACCTAAACTCGAGCAACCACCTACTCAAAGCCACATAGAGTTCTTGGGTAGTTCTTCCTCATCAGCATCATTTTGTTGTCATGGCCTCTAATATTGTCCATATTGATAGCCATATGTCCCGTGCTGAGATGCCTCTAGTGGTTGACCATGTTGGGGGTAGTAGTATGAAGCATACGATCCACCAAATATTTGATAAATGAAGCTCTCATGTCCCGGGTTTGCTTGGCTGAGGATATTGTAGGTTGTAAGGTTTGTCGGTAGGTTGAAACCCAAACCCACTAAAGCTATTAATTGTAGAGTTAATGACGTCAGGAGAATCTTGTGGAGTTTGGTAAGACTCTTATGGCCCTCTTCCTTCGAACCCTCTGTATCTAAATGTGAGAGTATCGTACATAGTTATGTCATCGTCAGTCCACTGTCGAACTCTATTTGAAGACTGCCCATGTAAAGTACCATAATCACCACTGTAAGTTTCACCCCCCCCCACTGTGCGCCCTCTCTACCACTCCCAGTACCATCATCACCATTACCACCACCACCATGACCATGACCACTACCACCTTCCTTGGCGACGAAGCCTTCGCTTTCTACGAGATTGTGAGGGTTGGTCTTCGACAGCTCTTTCAGCTTCATCTAACCATTTTGTGCCCTCACTATCTAAAATTGGAGCTTCTCTCTCCTCAATCCACTCTCTCAAAGGATCATCTTTCGAGAAAATGTAATCAAATTTGATCAGATTAAAATATTCTTCATCTATATAAGAAGAATATAAAATTAATTAATACGTTTTATTAAATATTATAATTGAAATTTATGGAGCACTTTGAAAGTACACTTGATTTTATTAGATATTCTTACTTTGGCTCGCTCTTTTAATGTTTTTGATCCTCAACCTCATATTGTAATGGACATACACCAAATGTTCCAATCTCTCCATGGTTACTCTATTCCTTGTTTTGGTATGGATAAGAGAGAAGGTGCTCCAATTTCGCTTGTAATTTGAGGAGGATGTAGTTTGACTTAGCACTCGAATTGCTATTCTCCTTAAATTAGGGGCCTTCTTCACATCACCGAAGTTTATCCACCATTCGATTGTATTGAATAATGAAGATACATCAAATTTAATAGATTATAAACTTTCATAAGTATAATAAAATCTAATTTACCTGGCTTCTGATTATGGTTCTCAGATAATGCTAGGGGCATTCCAAAAGAGCCAATTTTATTTCGAAAGAATTCAATCTGTATAACATTGTCAAACAAGGAAGAACAATGTTACAGATAGCAATAATAGTAATCTTAATAGTTATATGAGAAAATTAATTATTTGTTACCTCTCTCATTGCCTTCTGATCGATTTTAAATAAACCCTTGCAAGTGTACAAGATCTGTTCTAGTAAGGCAAGAACAAGGGTGTCGAACCCACAGGGAAATCTGAAATTTTAATCAATTCTTCCTAGAGATTTAGAAAATATCCCCGAGGAAGTACCAAGGGGCAGATTTAATTTTTACCAAAAATTAACACTTTTTCTAATTGCAAGAAAGAAAATAAATTAATCTAAAAATTATGTAATGAGAAATTTAAGAACAAATTTTAAAACGAGATCAAGGAATATGCTACCCCAGATTTGCATCCCTTTCTATTATTAAACCCACAGTTTTATTAATCATCAAACACACCATCATTCTAAAAGATCAAATGACTAGTAATTAAGCATGATCATTAACCCGGCATACCCTATCTAAAAACGATGACTCAGCCTAACATTGCGGTATGAATCATGCTAAAAGCATAGCGTATCTCATGATGTTTAGATCAAAATAACATAAACATAATCACAAACTTTGAGAAAAACGATTTGATGATGACAATATTATACTATGGCATTAAACATAAAATATGGGTACTTATCTGGGGATCGATCTTCCCGATCTACGCCTTTTAGCCACTCATCCTTGGTGCAAGATCTTCAATTTCATTCAAGTCCATTCCCAAGAGAAAAGAAAACTAAAAATAAAAATATGTTCTAAGCAAGTCTCTTTACAAAAAAATCTAAACTAAAAACTAAACTAAAATTAAAAACTAAAAGCTCTCGGAAGATAACCCTACACTAAAAACTCTCCTATATTCCAAAAAAAACCTCTTTTACAATGCCGCAGCCTCTTATTTATAATAGCCGAATCAACCTAACCCTAATTGCCTCAATCGATTGAGGCTTAAATCTCAATCGATTGAACTTTTAATTTAATCACCTTTAGGACACTTTTGCCTTTTTGTCTCAATCGATTGAATTTCATGTCTCAATCGATTGACACTAGTTGGAAGTAGATGCCCTAATTGGTGGAAATCTCCAATATGCCCTCAGCAGAAACAGTCGCCAGGTTGAAATGCACAGACTTTCGCTAGGTTAGATTTCTCCTCGCTGGGTTGGATAGTGCTCTTCGCGTGGTTGAATTGGAGAAGGATACTTTCACTGTCGCGTGGTTGCTTTTATTCATCAGTCATCGCTAGGTTGGCTGCATGACCGCCTTCGCTAGGTTGAAATGTCAGAGTCGCTAGGTTGAATTGAATGGCGCTAGGTTGTAGTCGCTAGGTTGAAGTGTGTGGGAACGCTGGGACGGCCATTTCTTCCAATCGCTGACGGCTTTGTCTATCGTAACCTCATGAAGTTATTTGCCTCTTAGAATCCAGCGAAGAAGCTTTCACTTGGACTGCGCGAAGGCTATTTCTTCAACTGCGCGAAGGCTTATTTACACTTTGTTCCTCGCGGCAACTTCAATATCTTCCCCTTCTTGATGGAGTTTGATTCCCTTCACGGATTTCAGCGCTTCTTTGGACCCTTTTTGTCCATAGCTCTTTTGTAGCCTTTAATTTCTTTCTTTTATACACTTGGAAGATCCAAAGGTCAGAAACACCTGTTATCATCAAAACCTCACAACAACCATCAAATACTTTCATCGAACGGCTAAGTGTAGGATTTAAGGTATGAAATATAGTCATATTTCAGCACCGATCACCTTCTCTTGAACGTTGATGTCTGGCTCTATCTTTTGGATCACGCTTAGTAAGCCACTATAGACCTTATCATCTATACTGATATTTTGACCGTATTGGTAGACGGGGTTCAAAAAATGCCCTATTAAAATGTCTCAATTAATTAGAATCATAAAGATAAATGTAACGAAAATATGATTCTCAATTAATTAAAGTAATGAATTACCTATTGCATGTAGATTTTGGTAGAACTGCTCCTTCCACCTTTTATCGATCACCTTCCAAAATCTCTTGTGACTTTTGGGGTACTTATCTCTAATGGCCAACTTTACTTTGCTCACGGCCTCATAGATATACCCCATTGTGGGTTTGTCATCCCCATCTACCAATCTGAGTATGTGCACTAGCGGCTCAATGACATTCACAACGTACTCGACACTGTCCCTAAAGATAGTATCAACCACTTTGTTGGCCAGTGGTCATTTCGCCTTTAAAATGGTGGTTTCATAACTTACCCATTCTAGAGATTGAGCCAGAATCTTCAAGGTTGCCCTATATTTATATAAGCTTTAAAGGGCAACGAAGTGGGTGAAAAACTAAGTTATTACAGGCCTCATAATGTCCCTTTCGTTTATAAGTGTTCTTGTCAAATTGACTAAGCTTGCACTTTGGTAGATGAAGCCGATTATCATCTTATAGTTCTCTATGATAGTATGCACAGTTTCCATCTTTCTGAGGTCAATGAGAATCAGATCAATACAATGGGCTACGTAAGGGGTCCAGTAGATGTAGTTGTATGTGGCCGAAAGTTTGTTGTCAGTTGCCTTGTAGTTTGCTGTGTTATCAGTGATGATCTATACAACTCATTTCGGCCCAACCGATCTTACAATCTCATCCATCAATCCAAACAGATAGTTGGCATCCTTTTTCATTTTTAAAGTATCAGCAGACTTCATGAAGATTGTCCTCTGATCACTGTATATTAAGAAGTTGATTAAAGTCTTCTTAGTAACACCCGTCCAGCTGTCGCACATAATTGTGCAACCTCTCTCGTCTCAAATTTTCTCGAAGCTCTGTACATAGTCACCTATCTTGGCCACTTCATCATCTAAATATGGGCCAGCTATCTCTTAAGCAATTAGGATTTTTACCTCAGGTCTTGCCTCGGTACTAGTCTCCAACATGGTCTTAAAGTAGAGCGATTCGACCACTTGAGTTGGAATATGATTGTACAAAACGAATTTAGCTATTGATTTACCTAATTTTTTACCCCAAGTCTATAAGAACGTTGTGCTCAGCTTGGACTGTTTGGAGCTCTCTGTTTTATATAAGAAGGGATCCATAGGTCCCATTGGACGTCTAACACTACCAAAACCAGAAGGTCTAGAACCACCCTCCCGTTCAGTGGATGACATGCTTAAACATGTGTCTCCATGGCCTTGGCTATGACCTGACCCTCCCCCAGCTATTGTTGTAGATGGTCCATACAAACTAGACCAAAATCTAAGAGAAGCGTATTATTCATCCTCTCGTCTTCTCCTTTTATTCACATTGTCCCTCATTACCCTCCTAAGTTGACAATCTTCACCATCTTCATCATCATCATCCAAATCCACTAGAATTGAAGCATGGTGAGGTTGCAATATGGTTTTCATAAACTCTTGATTACTTTTCTCGGTCTCTGCTCTCTTTCCTTTGGCGATCTGCATTTGTTGTTTTATTTTCTGCCTAATTTCTTTGGGCAAGCTAGTGCACGGCTGCACGTCACCCTGCTTACCAGGTAAGTGTTCATTAAGTCTGCTGACACCGCCACCTTTTAACTCTTTATGACATAAGTGACATTTTGAATTGAGTCTTTTAGGCCCCAAAGGAGTGTCATGCTCCCATATAGGATCGAGATCGCGAACTATTTCTATATCTCAATAATATAATCTGTAGAAGAAAGCATCATTCCAATTAGAAAATCATAAATTTAAATTGAGCTCAAAGATAAGTTAGGGATCATTTAGCTATTTAAAAAATAATATACCAATATTTTTATTATGAAAGTTAGCTATAAGGATATTCAAGCAATTATCCCTAAACATAATAACATAATTAAAACTTTAAAAGTAGCAACCCAGTGAAATATAACCAGAACCAAATTGTTCATATATATATCTATGTGTGTGTGTGTGATATTTTAGATATGTGATAATTTTCACCATTAAAAATAATGCAATCATGCAATCACGCAGAGGGCATTATTGGCATTATTTGTATGCAATCATTCTAATTTTCACCATGTATTGTATTACCCAACAACTTTGAATCTTAATCAGTTTCTATCAGCATCCCCAAACTAGCACCTAAAATTAAACCTTGTTGAAAAGCACTAAATTTATCAATTTAATCATGCATTGGATTGCCATTATCTCTAAATATAAAATGATAGTAAACAATTTTTACATATTGTGGAAACAAGTTTAAGTTAACAATTTAGAACTTTAAAAAATATTCAAGCAATTATCTCAAAACTTAAAAAGATAATAATAGAATTAAAATAAAATAACTCAAAAGTGGCTATCATACAAATTTCGACGAGTTCCAGCAAATTCCGGTGAGTTTCGGCAAGATTTGGTCGATTTTCAGCGAGAATTTCTAAGACCTGAATAGACACTGCAAACTGGGTTGAGATTCGGCAACTACCATAATTTTTTGGAAGGATTCCGGCGATATTTTTCAAGACCCGAATAGACACAATGAACCAGGCCGAGATTCGGCAACTCCCATAATTTTTGGGAGCGATTCCAACAAATTCTGGCGAGATTTTTTGAGACCCAAGTAGAGGCAGTGAACCGAGCCGACATTCGGCGACTCCCGTAATTTTTGGGAGCAAAATCCGGTGAGTTTTGGGGGAAATCCGGCAAGGTTTGGGCAAAATCTGGCGAGGTTTGAGCGAAATCTGATGAGAAACCGGCTATATCTAGCGAAATCAAAGGAGATTTTGGCAAAATCCGAGTCCACACGACGAATCAGGCATAGATTCTACAACTTATGGTATTTTTTTGCATGAAATCCGGCGAAACCCGACGAAATCCAGAGAGCAAAAAAGCTAGGTCTAGATAACTCCGACGAGATTTAGCGAAAATCGACTTCACATGGCGAATCACGCAAAGATTTGGCACCTAAATTAATTTCTTGAAAAAATCCAGCGAGGTGTGGGCGAAATTCGGTGAAAATATAGCTCGTTTCCGGAAGAGGAAGAGAAGATTGTGCAATTTGCAAAAAATTACTTTATATACCCCTTAAAATTGGGTTGCCCTTAAATAAGCCTAAAATGGGTTGCTCCTAAAAATTTGGGTTTTATACCCTTTCAAAAACGCTTAAAAGAAATAGAAAATAGGCTGCCAGTAAAAATTTGGGTTTTATACCCCTTCAAACTGTCTAAAAGAAACGAGAAGCATAATTCGGCCGATAATTTCAAATTTCGGCTGATAATTTGGAATTTCTAGGGGGAGGGCGGTTTTTTACATTTTTTTGTTTCAGTCACGACAGAAACCATGCTTGCACATCCCTGCCCTATCAAAATGGATCAATCAATTCAGAAATTGATCGATTGGTTTTGACACACTCTGTAGCCCTTCGCACTTCTTCTTCCTTGGTTTATTTTTTCCAAAACTCAACCGACACAACTCAAATTTTATCCATTCATCTATCCAAGCTTAGAATAATTATTTACTACATAATAGTACAACATTGCTCACCTTTCCTTGGCAGATTACGTGGCTTTCGATGATTCCTATCGAAAGAGGGTTTCAGCGTGGAATCTCACGATGAAACGGTGAAATCTCACGATGATCTGGATCAACGAAGCTCAAGGTACATCTCCACCCTAACACACACTAACATTCACTTCCTCAATTCGCATATGACGCATCCACAATGATCCATTCACAACTGTTGAAGCCCACACTATCTCGCTCTCTTAGATCTAATCAATACCGGAGTTCAACAGTTCCTCACAGTTGGAGCTAACAAGACCGGACTCTCGTAATGCAAGTGTCAATGATGCATTCATTTGAAAACACCAATACATTCACAAGGCATAAAAACACTCCCACAACCGTTAGAGTGCATTCACATCTAGATTTAAAACAGGACATGCATTCCCAAAACAATCCTAGAATATCCACAACTAAGGTATTCCCAGCACCAAATTTCCTGTTATCCATCATACACCACACACACCTGCAGCAATCCTAGATATCCACAACTAAGTATGAAGTATCCACAACTAATTTAGCCACATCGAAACATGAAACATCCAACACTAAATTATCCACAACTAAGCATCTAATATTCACCACTAACAATGAATTGCGCACCATAACATTGTCACACAATACACCATCAATAATCCAGAACTAAACATCTAAACATAAAGCATCTAACCAATGAAGTTATCCACAACTAAAACTAAAACATTCACAATTTAAACCATGTCCATCAAGTACTCATAACCAATTACGACACTATAAACCCAAAACAGAGGTAGGCCTCCAAGACCCAATAGTTCTCAAAATTACATGGAAATATTAAATTCTTAAAAGTTATGTAAGAATTTTTCAACAATCCTCCTCACTGACCTGTCCGCTGGTCAGATGGTCCAGCTCCTCGGTCTGCGGTGCCCCTAGCTCTGGAAGTAGATGCGTCAGTAGCATAGTCATGTGGGTCAACAATGTAGGTGTGTGCGTCGGCGACGTATGGCGTATAGCTGGTAGGGTAGTCATGTCACATCATGTGCATCAGCAAACCCTCGTGAAAATCCAATCGTCGGTTCAGCTGGCGATTTTTTTCTGCTATCAGGGCGAGTACATCGTCTATTTTCGCGGCTGGTGCCCTCTGAGGTGGAGGCATTTGAGCTGGGGCGGCCTACTGAGGCTGAGCGGCCTATTCTGGTTGTTCTTGTTCTTGCTCGGCGTGCTCAGGCTCCTCTTGATCACTCTTCTCTAATTGTTTGAAACTTTTCTTCTAGTCCTTCATCCTATACCTTTTGATGTTATCGATGTACTGCAGCTCATTCTCTGCTATCTCGTAATCATCTCCGCCATCATAATCCTCTATCATGCGGGAGAAGACTAGCATAGGGCATTGTCTTCAAAGGCACCTTTCTCCAGTCTGACATATTCTCGCTGGCATAATCTATGCCCTCTTTTACCACTGCTGGGGCACTGAACCATTGTCCTCTAAAGGCCGATAAAAGGGCTTGTTGAATGATTCTCACTCTTTCCGATTTATGTCTCAGTGGGTATAAATTACACTTGAAAATAACATCCAGCATCCACATTTTGTCTGGTAATTGGACCCTCGTCACTGACTGCCCGGATCCGTGTGTACCATGAGTCATCTTCTCAATAACAATATGGAATGGTACTGGTATGGGGTTCGGTGCCGTTAAGCCCATGTCTTGTGCGAATTGCACGGGGCACTCCATCGCATCGGGGATGTAGTCAATGGTGAACTCGTAGACGTTGTTGTCTATTTTGGTGTATATGATTTCCCTATTCTAACCCCAATACAAGTTTTGGTAAAAGTGTGTTACCATCTGCGAGTAATAGTAATCATGGAAGGGTTAAAGCAAAGGTTCCAACCCAGCCTTTTCTAGGTACTCGAATGCCCACTCAGTAATTTCTTGTTCTTCAAAGAGCCTATGGTCAAAGGACCACTCGACTTCGAACCCTTTCGCTCCCCACCACTCATTCGGTTGTTCCGGTGGTGGCAGTGGTGGGGGTCGCCTCAAAGAATCGGCCTTAGATGTGGGATTCTTAACGGTAGGTTTTGCCTTGGGTGCCATGATATTTCAAGGGAGATTCACAAAATCAAGGGCTTCAAACATGAAAATAAACAAAATTAATCCAAAGGAAAGGTAGGGTTTACCTTTCTAAGGAGTTTGAATCTGATCCCCATGGAAGAAATGGAAGCTTTTGCGAGTCAGGAATGAAGCGCGGCAAGTTTACACGAGAAAAGGGAGAAAAAGCCATAAAAATGTCTAATTGAGTCGTGCAAATGAGAAAAAGAAACCCACAACCCATTCTTATACTGTCAGAATTGATCGATCGATTTTGGAAATCGATCAATCAGTTTTACTTTACACGCAGCAGCCCGAGAAAATCGATTGATCGATTTTCTCAAAGGAAAATTTTTGATCGATCGATTTCTTCAGAAAATTTCAGGTCTGAAATTTTTGAAGAAACCTCTTTTCATCTATTTTAAGAACCCTGGGGCTTCAAACTCACTCTGTACCTGCATCATACACATGGTACACACACATACTTCGTTCCATAACATATTAATTTAAATTTTTGGCCTTTAATTTCCCATTCCGATTATATTATCAAAATTAAAAATTCAGTTGGCCATGCATTCACTTGGATGGGGAGTGAATCTCAAAACACTACCCGTAATCATTGAAAATGAAACTAAAATGATACACCACATTCATTTAAGAAAATTGCATGCAAGCTAGGACACATAGAATGTAAACTTGTTGTTGAAGTATCTCTGTACTCATTAACCTATAATTATTTTCAAAATTTTTTAATCTCATTCAAACAGACGTGGGTGTTGATCATGAATCTCTGCTTTGCGCTCCCAAGTGGCTTCCTCGGATGAGTGGTTCCACCACTTCATAAGCACTAACGGAATCTACTTGGTCCATAAGGTTTGTTCTTTACGGTCCAAAATTTACATCGATTCTTCAGCCAATATTAAATCTTCTTGAATCTCAACGGGTTGATAGCCTTAAACGTGAGTCGGGTCTTTAACATACTTCTGCAACATAGACACGTGAAATACATTATGCATGCTAGATAGCTGCGGCGGCAAGGCTACTCTATATGCGACTTCACCGACTCGGCCGAGTAATTCGAAAGGTCAAACATAACGCAGACTTAGTTTCCCATATTTTCTAAAACACATCACGCCTTTTGTAGGTGAGATTTTAATAAACACCTTTTCTCCAATCCGACATAACTCTTTTGGCAACTTTGTGCAACTCGCAAACTCTCATGGATTAATTGAACTGTTTCTATCGTGCTTTCCACGATCTCTAAATCCAAATTGAGTTTCTCGCCAACTTCTTCCCAATTAAGTAGAGACTTGCATCTCTGACCATACAAAGCTTCGAATGGAGCCATTCCAATGCTCGCCTAATAACTATTATTGTAGGAGAATTCGATCAGGGATAGATGCTTATCCCACGATCCTTGAAAATCCAACATATAAGCCCGTAGCATGTCCATGATTATCTGGTTGCTCATTAGTCTGAGGGTGAAATGCTGCACTGAAATCAAGTCTTGAACTCATCCCTTCCTAAAAATATTGTTAGAACTGAGACGTATACAGCGGGTCTCTGTCTGATACGATACTAATAGGTATACCATGCAGCCTGACAATCTCCTTGAGATATAGCTCTACGAGCTTGCTAGCTATATACCTCGTGCTATATGATAGGAAATGAGCAGACTTGGTTAATCGATCAGCAACTACCCAAATAGCATTGTGCCCCTTTGCTGTTCTCGGTAAACCAAGGATGAAGTTCATAGATATGGCTTCCCATTTCCATTCTTGTATCGGCAATGGTTGTAGTAGACCAGATGGGTTCCGATGATCAACCTTCACCTGTTGACATACCAAATATTTTGACACATATTTAGCTACATCCTTCTTCAAATATTTCCACCAAAAACTCTTCTTCAGATCCTGATACATCTTAGTATCTCGAGGTGGATGGCATACATCAACTTGTGAGCTTCCTCTAGAATGGTGTCTCAAAGCTCGGTGTTGGTTGGTATGCACATTCGACATCGGAATAGTAAAGACCCGTCCTCCTTGATGGAAAAATCTGGCTTACTCCTGCTAACCACATCTTGTCTGATGGCCATGAGGTCATCATCGGTCATCTATAGATTCTAAAATTTCTCAAGGAGCGTTGATCGAATCACAATAGTAGCCATCAAGGCTCCTAAACCTTTAACATCAAACCTTGTGTTTCATAGATCCATATCTTCAAGTAAATGCTATCTATGCACTCTCGCGGTGAGATGTGACAACTGAGCAGAAGACTTTCAGCTCAGTGCATCTACCACAATATTAGCCTTTCCAGGGTGATACTGGATGGAACAATCATAGTCTTTGAGGAACTCCATCCATCTTCGTTGCCTCATGTTCAAGTCTTTCTGGGTGAAAAGTTATTTGAGGCTTTTGTGGTCTGTGAATATACCAAATATTTTCACGTAAAATAATGCCTCCAGATCTTCAGGGCAAAGATGACAACCGCTAACTCGATGTCATGAGTCGGACAATTCTTCTCGTGATCCTTAAGTTTCCTATATTTGTATGTAATGACTCTCTCATTCTGATTAAGCACACATCCTAATCCACTGTATGAAGTATATCGTAAAACCTCCACTGCCTGACGGTATGGCAAGCATTAACTGTAGACACCCCATTTCCTCTTTATCGAAGTATACAAACCTATTCAATCAACCTTTAACCTTACCCACGATCTTCGAAAAAGGACTGACCTTCTTTGAAGACTTTAAAACCCTGACACGGGGACCGTATACTGAAATAATAGTATATGGTGGAGAAACAAGTTGAAATATCAACCCATAAGCTCAAACCTGTCAAGGCCCGAAAGTCCCCAAATTTCGCTCATGCCACGATGCATTGAATTCAATTGTGTGCAAATCCCTCCACACGTAATTAGTCCCACTTAGACTGGGCACAGACTTTCATGCACCGCCTGAAGCTCCTGATTATGTGCATATACACCTGTGCGGGATTGAATTAAGTGCATCCTTTCATGCGTGGAATTGGTCCAGACATGAACTGTGACTCTACTTCCCAAGACCGCCCGAACTCCCTGATCTTGTGCAGACACACTTGCGCAGAATTGGATTCCACGCATAGCCCTAGGCGTGGAATTAGTTCCAAGCACACTGGAACTAGGATACCCACTCATTCGGTCACTCCCCAGTCAGTGATCGACTGGAAGTGAATTACGCGCATAAGCCCTTGCGAGGAATTCAATTAAGTTCAGTCTGTCATGCACGGAATCAGCCAATCCCGCACGTGGCCCCATGCGCGAAATTAGCCCGTTACGTATAAAAAGATCCCCATACCTCGACCAAACTCACTAATTCACTAAATTTTTCTCTCCTTTCTTAAGTTTCCTCTTCTTAGCGATTTCGAGGTTCTCTCTGCGGCTTCAAGGAGAGGAGTCGCGCAGCTCTCTAGGGTCTTCAAGCTAGTGGCACCGGCCCACTAGTCCCAATGCTCAGGGGAGCACAGAGAAGGAAGTGCTCCACTTCTAGGTAATCCCTCCCTTAGTCTTTAGTTTAAATTTTATTTTCAATATTGTCCTTAGTCTAATTTTATACCTAGCCCTTAGGAAATCTCTGCCCAAATCCTTAGTCTAGAGCCAATTAGGTCTCCCCAACCTTTCCTAATTATCAATTCTATCATTTTTATGTTTGGCCTATGTTAAAATATTAAACAAAATTGGATTGATGCGAAATTTGTTACATTTGAAAGCTTATCGAAGTAGCTTTCCAACAAGTCAAAAAACATGCAATTCTAACAAATATTGAAGTTATGATCAGTTTTTAGAAGCTACACAAAAAGTGACGAATTTCAATACTCCTAATTGAATTAGGATTAGTCTCTTTATTATCTTATTTTAGAAAATAGGATTCACTTCTTTAAAAATAGGATCAGTTTCCTTATCGTTCTAGGACTTTATTTTATTATTTTAGAATAATTAGGAATTAAAGTTATGTCAGGATTAAGAATTGGGATATTTTTTTTGTTTGAATTAGGAATTAGAGTTACTCTAGGATTTCTAGTAAAAGCCTATAAATAGACCCCTACCCCCAGCCATTCAACACACAATTCTCTCTTCTGAGCTTCTTTCTTTTAGAAAATTCTAGTTCTTAATTCTAATTCTTAGTTCTAGTTCTTAATTCTTGGTTCTAATTTCTAGTTCTAGTTCTTAATTCTTGGTTTTAATTTCTAGTTCTAGTTCTTAGGTTTTAGTTCTAGTTTTTAATTCTTAATTCTAGTTCTTGTTTTTTAATTCTTAATCCTAGTTCTTAGTTCTAGTTCTAGTTTTTAATTCTTAATTCTAGTTCTTAGTTATAGTTCTAGTTCACAATTCTAAATTTTAGTTCTTAATTCTAGTTCTAGTTTTAGTTCTAGTTTTTCATTCTAGTTCTAATTCTTAATTCTAGTTATCTTTCTAGTTTCAGTTTCTAATCCTAGTTCTTAATTCTAATTTTTAGCTGTTAGCTCTTAATTCTTAATTCTTAATTCCTAGTTCTTAATTTCCAATCCATAGTTCTTAATTCTTAAATTCTCATTTCTCAGTTTAAATTCAATCTTTTAATAAAATAGCCCTTAGCTATCCGATTTGCCCAAAGGAGCTTACGGAGGGTACCCGGGAACAGGGCCGATCCTCCTTAACATAACGGGCCACAACCCCTTTTCTAATTAGGGTAGCAATAGGAGGCAGAGTAATACTAGGAGACCCACAACTAATTAGAATTAGAGTAGGATTAGAAGACGAAACTAGTTAGATCTTAGGCAACCCACAGTTGTTGAAGTTGGCAGGCCAACGTTCAGTAAAGGAGTTTTACTCATGCCCCGCAACATATTCGAGGGTGATCAGTGACGAGCTACAGTGTCGATAAATATCTGTAAATGGCGATCGCAACAACCCACGTGCATATAAAATAATCTTCCTTATTATCTTATCGCTTTCAGGCAGAGTCCACGTAGACCAAATTGGGCCACTTATTTCGGGACCCGAAAGTGACCCAAAAAAAGCGTGTACCGAACACTGGCATGGTGGTCAATCTATTCTTGAGCTCATGAAACCTATACTCCCACTGTTTAGTCCACTCAAACTTAGTATTTTTCCTTGTGAGTTGCATGAGGGGACCTGAAATTTTAGAGAAACCTTCGACGAATCTCCTGTAGTACCTAGCCAATCCTAGGAATCTTCGAACTTTCGTCACTGTCTTTGGCTGTTCCCACTTTACAACGGCTTCAATCTTTGCTGGATCAACGATTATGCCAGTCTCAGAGACAACATGTCCCAAGAAACTGACCTACTCAAGTCAGAACTCACACTTGCTTAGTTTTGCATATAATTGATGGTCTCTGAGTGTCTGAAGAGTCACTCGTAAATGTTGTTGATGCTCCTGTTTCATTTTCGAATAGATGGAGATATCATCTACGAAAACAACTACGGATTTTTCAAGGTGTGGTTTGAATACCCGCTTCATCAAATCCATAAATGACGTTGGTGCATTCATCACCCCAAAAGGCTTCACCAGAAACTCGTAGTGTCCGTATCTAGTACGGAAAGCGGTCTTCAAAACATCCTCGACTTTGATCTTCAACTGATGGTAACTTGACCTCAAGTCGATCTTTGAAAGGAATTTTGTGTCTTTTAGTTGGTCAAACAAGTCATCAATCCGTGGGAGTGGATAACGATTCTTAGTCATCAACTTATTTAACTGGCGATAATCAATGAAGAGCTGCATTGAACCGTCCTTAACAAATAGTATCGGTGCTCCCCAGGGAGACACACTAGGTTTGATAAATCCTTTATTTAAAAGCTCTTGAAGTTGCTCCTTTAGTTCTTTCAACTCTGTTGGTTCCATGTGATACGGAGCTTTTGATAATGGCTCGATACCTGGAGCCAATTCAATCGTGAACTCGATCTCCCTATCAAGTGGTAATCCGGGGAGATCCTTGGGAAATATATCTGGGAACTCAGATACGACGGCAACATCGTTCACGTTGATTTCCTCTTCCCATTGGCTCTTCATGAACGCGAGGTACCCTTGGAATCCATTGCTTATCATACTCTATGCTCGGATGGTGGAGATGAATGGTGCGATGTTGGACTTGACTCCACAAAATCGAAAGGATTTTTCCTTCAGAGGGCGAAAAGTTATCACTTTCAAAGGCAATCCACGCTAGCATGGTATGCAGATAATCAATCCATCCCAAGGATTACATCAAATCCTTGCATAGCTAATAGGATCAAATCAGTTATCGTCTCATGGTCTTCAACCACAACGATCACTGATCGACATACTGTATCTGTGCTCACTGAGCTTCCCGTAGGAACTGGCACTGCCAAATTGAAGTCTAGGGGCTCATGAGTGATGCTCAATTCTACCACAAATTGAAGTGTGACAAAGGACTACATAGACCCAGGGTCTATCAATATACGTGTTTTGTGATGGCAGATGTCGCTACGCTGGTATAGAGGTAATGTGCCTAAGTTTCAACAAACGTGGTGCATTTAAGTACACTCAAGGCAGTGTCATAACATGAATGGCATATCCTAATTGAAAACACATCTCAAGAACATTGTACAACTGAAGATAAGGTAATAATTTAACCATTAGTGGCGAAGTCATACCTTGGATGGCATCATTTGAAGTCAGTGCATCCTGTGTGGTGACGGCGTAGGCTCGACCCTGAACGGTAGGTCGAGAAGATCTCTGAGTAGACGCCAAAGCGGTCCTTTCCTTGCTTTCTTCAGGACAATCCTTGATCAAGTGTCCTATCTTGCCACATTTGAATCAAGCCCCAGAGTTCCTCCTGCAGTCTTGTGTGGTTTCTTACACCTTGTATATAATGGAGCCGGAGAGGAAGACGCGGCATGCGAAGATCCTTGTGCCAATGATGCGCCATTTTCAGCAGTGCCTGAAGGACCAAAGGGTCATGTAGGCAAGGGCACAGGTGGCCTTTGATAGGAGATCGATCCTAAATAGGTAGCCAGTCTCGAGTAAGCCAGCTGAGTAGGATATCGAGGTGGTCTCGAAAACCTCAGCGTCTTATTTGTCTGCTCATAGGCACTTGACTGCCCTTAACCAGATCTATCCCTATTCTACTGGTCTCTCCTCTTGAACATCTTCTTGATGTCCTCCTTGGCGATAAGGGCCTTAGCCATTACCCCTACGTACGTCTCTAGCTCAAGGATTGAGACTCTTTCTTAACTGTTTAACCTTAGGCCACGTTGGAACTTTCTGGCCTTCATCAATTCCGTGGTCACGTGTTGAGATGCAAACCTCAATAGTCTCGTGAACTCGGCCTCGTACTGGCACACTGTCATTCTGTCTTACTTCAATTCCATGAACTATACTTCCCATTGATTCCTCACTACATTGGGAAAGTACTCGTCATTAAACGTTTCAACAAACTCGGCCCAAGTCTATGGAGTGTTTAGAATCTCCTGCTCTCTAGTTTTGGATACCGATTTCCACCATGGGTCAACTTCTCCATCCAACTTGAAATTTGCCCAACGAACCTTTTCATCTTCGGTGCAAGGAAGCACACTGAAGATTTTCTCTATCTCGTTTAGCTATCTCTCGGCTTCAAGAGGATCAATCTGACCCGAAAAGTTTAGAGGACACATCTTCCTAAACTCAACAAACTCGGAAGGTTGGTTTCTAGCCACGAGTAACTCTACTTGCTGAGTCATTGACGCTGTCTATTGTGCCATATTGTTTGCCAAGGCTTCCAACACTTGCTCGACACATCCTTCATTACCTCCTCCACCGATAGGAGCATGGATCAAAATATCGTCCGATACCGATACGTATCGAACGATACGTATCGGTATTGGACTAGGACGATACGGTACATTGATGTACCGTATCGTCCAATTTGTATGGGAAGGCCCGGACGATACATTCAATGTATCGTCCGATAACTTACTATTCCGATACGTATCGGTTTGGAGCTCAGACGATACGTATCAGAAATGCAATATTTTGACCCTTGGATAGGAGTGGTGTTAGGACCAACAGCGATCCTAGCACCCCTAGATGTACCTATGCCCTCTGGAATATCTTCAATGCGAATTGTTCTCGGTCCGTCTCTACCTCTGCCTCTGCCGCTGAATCGTGGGTCCATACTGATCTATCATTGTTCAACAATAACTTTGATCAGTATTAATTGTGTAAACAATCAAGCCCATCATCTTATGAAAATGAATATAGAGCCATAGCTCTGATACCAACTGTGACGACCCGACTTTCCCGTACAGAAAATATCAGGAAAACAGGCTCGCCATCGGCTCAATACATCCACAACATAAGCGGAATTTAACACAGACATCAATATCTATATAGCAAAAGAAACCTTTTATCTCTATACACACACACATAACCAAAAAGGAATCAAAAAGAACCATCGGTGATGGCCGACCATCACCTAAATAATAGTTCCCAATTGTGGTTCCCCAAAATGTGTATACAAGCATGCAAACTCTCATTACTTACAAAATACTCAATGTACCGGGCCCATAACCCATAAATCCAAACTGTATCTAATTCAAAATAAACTAAAATTTATACCAAGTTCAAGATCTCACGTCTATGGGTAGAACTCGTCAGGTGGAATGTCCGTCTCTTCCTCCGAATTGTAATCTGGATCACTCTTATAGCCCTGTTCCTGAGTGGTATTGATGAGTAGTGAAATATGATGATATTTCACCCCTAAATACCTATATTTAGCCGTCCGATGAAGGCTATCTGATGAGATTTGCTAGATTTGAAGTGTTTCAGGTAAATACAGTCCAAGTTTCTAAAACAGCCCAAGAATCCCGAAAATAATGTCAAAACACTGCTATTTTGGGTCATTGAGAACTTAGTGCGACTTGCAGCTCAATTTGGACCTTCAAGACGTCAGATTCAGGAAATTGCTAAAACATAAAAGTTGTAGAGCTCGTCGTCAGCTTTCCAACGCCTCAAGAATCACCTCAATCCGAGTTCGATACAGAAAGTTATGAGCAAAATACCGAGGCAGTATCTGATGCAAAGCTAGGCGGGAATTCACGAAAATTACTCTTAGATGTCAATCGAGAGAGGTATTAGGATTAGGCTATTATAAAAGAAGCCACGAGTTTCTTAGGATCATTATTATTTTTTGGCAATTAGAATATTATTCATTCTTTATTTTTAGTTTTTAGGGCTCTTCACTTTGGGGGAATATTTTCTTCATCTTTTCAAGTCTTCTTCTCTCCTTCTTCTAGGGTTTATTCAGGGTAGATTGTAGATTTGCATTATTTTCTCTCGAGAAATTCATGATTCAGATTTAGGAAAAACAATTGCAAATATCTTTTGGAAGAAATAAAGAGGAATGACTTTGAAAGAAAAGGAGATCAAACACCAAAGACGAGCCATTAAATCAAGAGATCGGGAAGATGCGATCCCCAGATAAGTACCCATGTTTATGATTAATACCGCAGTCTATTATTGTTATCATGGAATCGTTTTGCTCAAAGTTTGTGTGATTGAAAATATTTTGAATGCTTTGTTATGACCGTTGATTGCGCGTATCAACGGCCGTAATCGTTAGATCTGGACCTGCAGGCTGATCTAGGCTGTAGAGCGATTATGTGCTGATTATTCTAAATATCATGAGATCGCTATACTTTTTACATGACTCATACCGCAATGTTAAATGAGTCATTGTTTTTAGATAGGGTATCTTGGGATTGATGATCATATTTTATTTCAAGTCATTTTTCTAGATGAATGATGGTGTGAATGATGATTTAATGAAACTGTGGGTTTTAATGATAGAAAAGGGGTACGAATCTGGGGTAGCATATTCCTTGATCTCATTTTAATATTGTTCGTAGATTTATCAGTAATTAATTGTTTAGATTAATTTATTTTTCTGCATTTAGGAAAAGTGCGTTAAGTTTTTGGTAAAATTGAATCTGCCCTTTGGTACTTCCTTAGGGACGTTTTTAAAATCTAAAGAATTAATTAAAAATTCACGTTTCTCGTGGGTTCGACACCTCGTTCTTGCCATAACTTAATAGATCTTGTGCACTTGAGGGTTACATTCTAAATCGATCAAGTTTTTGCGCCGGAAATCGGTGAAATTTTGATTAATTAGGATAGGATTTTTCTTTGAGTGTTTAAAAAAATAAAATAAAAAAATAATAATAATTATTAAAATTTATTTCCTTATTTTTCTCTCTTTGATAAGATTTTGTGGAGTCTTTTTGGAAGTTTAGATTTTTAGATACCTTCCTTAGGAAATTTAGGAAGTAGAGATTTTTAGACTTCTTATTTTAGATTTGGTAGGACTCTTTTCCTTATTTTCCACTTTTAGATATTTTAGGATTTTCTAAATTTAGTCATTAACTTTTGTGGGACTTTTGTTTTAGGATTTTAGGAATCTTTCATTCTTCTCCTTATTTTTCTTTTAGGAAAGATTTTATAGGATTTTCAATTTTAATTTTAATTTTCGAATTTAATAAAAAAAAAAAATTAAAATTAAAAAAATTTAAAAATTTAATTCAATTTAAAAAAAAAAAAAAAAAAAAAAAAAAAAAAAAAAAAAAAATTTAATTAATTTAAATTTTAATTTTAATTTGAATTTAAAAAAAAAAAAAAAAATTTTTAATTTAAATTAATTTTAATTTTAATTTGAATTTAAAAAAAAAAAAAAAATTTAATTAATTAATTAATTAATTTAAATTTTAATTTTAATTTTAATTTGAATAAAAAAAATTAATTTAAATTTGAATTTTAATTAAAAAAAAAAAAAAAAAAAAGAAGAAATCTTTCCTCACGATATTGGCTACATCGCTTATCATCTTTGTTTAAATCGTTTGAAGCGAAATTTTGTGGGTTTGTTGTGGATTCTTCAACCCTGCTTTGTGAGTGTTGGTGTATGAGCTTTACTGCTCTCATCACCCACATCTCTACCGCTTAATCTTGAGATCGAAAGAGCTTGTAGAGAATCGAAGAGTCGAGGAATCAATATCAACAAAACCGAGACCAGCAAAGGCAAGAGATGAGAATAACAACAATGGAATGTCAATAATGGAAATAATAGGAACAATAATTTTGATGAGGGCCTAGAACACTGAGTATTATAACGATCCCGGTTTTTACGAGGATCGTGAATGTATTATGCATGCTCCCATTCCAGGAACCACTATGAATTCAAATCAAGAATGATTCAAATGCTACCAATTTTCCATGGGTTAGCAAATGAAAATCCGTGACGCTCACTTAAATGAATTCACTCTATGCAAAATGTTCTGAGTCCACAATGTCACCGATGAGATAGATAAAGTTCACTCTTTCCGTCTCTTTAAGAGATAAGGCAAAAACATGGTTCTATTCCTTAGAACCACAATCTATTCGAGTTGGGCGAACAATCGCCGCCTTAAAAATATTTTCCCATGACTAAGGCCATTGAATTGCGTCAAGATCCAGGTTCTTTTCCCAACAACTCGTAAACATTCCATGAATGTTGGGGAACGCTTTTAAGGAATTGATCGAAGTTGCCCAAATCATCAAGTTCCAAGGTGGCAACAAGTCCAAAGTTTTACAATGGGATCGATTCACGAAGAGAGACGCATGGTTGATGCATCTTGTGGTGGATCTTGTGCCACGAAAGAAGTCGATTTATGTGGGCATTGTTTGAAAAGTTATATCAAACTTCGATACAAAGTGAGACACTGAACCAACTTGAACTCGCACCTAAATCTCATGTGTTGACAAAAGACGGATTGTACGATGTCAACAATAATGCCTCAGATCTCTCAACAAAGTTTGACATCTTGTCCAAACAGATGAACATGTTGTTAGTCGCTACCAAGCAAGCTAAAGCTCCTCACACCCCCACAGGTTCAATTTGTGACCACCCAGTCATATGGCTAATGAGTGCCCTACTACCTTGTCATTCTTCCCCATGAACCTAATCCTCAAGAGCGGTAAATGTGACTCAATCTTATCAACGTGGTAGAAACATGTACTCAATACCTACAATCCGAATGGAAAAATCACCCCAACTTAGGATGGGGTGAATCGAACCAAACCGCCGTAAACCAAAGAACATAGAGCCAACACAATGGGTGGACAACAACCTTTTCAACCAAATTTTCAACACAATTTTTCATTCACATGCAATTTCCAGCAGAATTCTAATTTCCAATGTAATTCCAATTTCCAACAGAATGCTCAGATTATCATCCAAATTCGACTCACCGAAAAATCGTAATTTCAATCAATCTTAATCAATCTCATGCCAAGATTAAAGATTCTGATCTGAAGAAAAGCTTATGCGAAGCATGCAATCTTTTCGCAGATGATAATGGACCAAGTCACCAATTGGCCAATCAACTGAGTCACGAGAGGAAGGTAGGCTCCCAACCCATCAATAATCCTCGAGGCCAAGCACCATCCAAGCAGACCATCGAATAGTCACAGCTTGAAAGTCAAGCATTACGGCCGAGAAGTGGGAGAGGTTCATAATCAAGTGGAAATGCCAGAAGGAAGAAAGAGAAGAAGCAATAGAGGAAAAGAATCAGAGAAAAGAAAGGAGAAAGGAAAAGGAAAGAGAAAGAAAGAGACAAAGAGCCGGAGATAAGAAAAGTGCAAGAGCAAGGAGAAAGGAAAAGAAAAGTAATAGAGGAAGAGTTTCCTTCAACCGCCCAACAAGGACGTGAAAAGAATCGGAAATGGAATCGCACCTTATGTCCCAAAGGCACCATTCCTCAATGCCTAACTCCTCCATCTAGAATGGGAAAGGGACCACAAAATGGAAGAAATTTTCGAAACATTCAAGCCAGTAAAGCTAAATCTTCCATTACTTGAAACAATCAAACAAGTCCCTGAGTACGCCAAGCTTTTCAAAGATTTGTGCACTCGGAAGAGAAAGGCACGTACTCACGTTTCAAAGAAAGTGTTCCTAACAAATCAAGTCAGTTCGATATTGCGATTGGAAACCCCACAGAAACTGAAAGACCCTGGAGTCCCAACTGTTCCATGTGTCATTGGTGGGCAACCAATTGGAAAGGCGTTATTGGATTTGGGAGCAAGTGTTAATCTGATCCCATACTCAATGTACGAGAAACTCGGATTGGGTGAATTGAAACCCACGACGGTCACACTCCAACTGGCAGATAGATCAGAAAGAAGACCGAGGGGTGTTATCGAGGATGTTTTGGTTGGAATAGACAAGTTTGTCTTTCCAGTGGACTTCGTTGTCTTAGACATGGAACCACCTGCGAAATCAATCAATCAAGTCCCAATTATTCTTGGACGTCCGTTTCTCGCCACTGCCAACGCTTGCATTAATTGTCGCACAGGAGTCATGGACGTTTCTTTTGGAAACATGAAAGTCAGGCTTAACATATTCCATGCGATGAACCATTTCCCTAATGAGGATGAGGTCGAATGTTTTTACATCGATCGATGGACGGTATGGTGGATGAAGCATTACCATCAATGCTCACCAAAGAGGAATTTGAAACTGCTTTGTTAGCCATCTTTGAGGACAAAGGGCTTGAAAGGAAGCAGTCAGAAGAGAAAAAGTCAAATTCATCATGTCAAGATGATAACTTATGTGAAGTTGTGACTAAGGTAGAACCACTACCTACTGAGGTAAAGGATGTGCTGACTCCATCAATTGAGCAGCCACCAACTGTGGAATTGAAACAATTGCCTAAGTCCCTCAAATATGCTTTTCTGGGACCTCGAGAAACACTTCCAGTGATAATTCCATCCACATTATCGGAAGAACAAGAGAATGATTTGTTGAAGGTGCTGAAAGAGCACAAGGAGGCCATCGGATGGACCTTAGCGATCTCAAGGGATTGACCCATCGGTGTATGCATAAAATACATCCGGAGGATGAGAGTAAACCATCGAGGGAACCACAGAGGCGACTTAATCCGAACATGCAAGAAGTCGTTTTAAAGGAAATCATTAAACTCCTCGATCGAATCATCTATCCGATCTCCGATAGTGAATGGGTTAGTCCAAAGACAAATCGTCAAAAAGTCCGGAATTACAAAGGAAAGAAACTACGGAGGAGAATTGGTGCCCACTCGTGAAACTCGATGGCGTGTGTGCATTGATTATCGAAAATTGAACACACCACCGTGAAAAGATCATTTTCCTTCCGCTCATTGATCAAATTCTTGAGAAGTTAATGGGCAAGAGTTTTATTGCTTTCTTGATGGTTATTCGGGATACAATCAAGTGCCCGTTTTCGGTGATCAAGAGAAGACAACATTCACGTGTCCATATGGTACGTTTGCATATCGAAGGATGCCATTGGCTTATGTAATGCTCGCCACGCTTCAACGATGTATGTTGGCCATATTCTCGGACATGATCGACAAATTCATCAAGTCTTCATGGGCGACTTCTTTTTGGAAAAACATTTAATTCTTGTTTGAATCATCTTTCACAGGTGTTGTGTAGATTCCAAACTTGTTCTCGGTGGGAAAAGAGCCATTTTATGGTTCAACAAGGAATTGTGTTGGGGCATATTGTTTCAACGAAAGGAATTGAAGTTGATAAGGCTAAGGTCGACTTAATTGCAAATTTACCACCTCCTAAAAGTGTTACAAATTCGATCATTTTGGGGCATCTTTGGATTTTATAGAAGATTCATTAAGGATTTTAGCAAGGTGGCTAAACCATTGTGCACTTTGCTTGGCAAAGATGTTCCTTTTGATTTTGATGAGGATTGCATAAAGGCATTCCTAAAATTGCGTGAACTCTTATCAAATGCACCAATAATCCAACCACCGGATTATTCTTTACCATTCGAACTCATGTGTGATGCATCTGATTATGCGATCGGAGCTGTCTTAGGGCAAAGGGAATAAATTACCTCACGTAATTTATTATGCTAGCAAGACATTAATTGATGCCCAACTGAATTACACCACCACCGAGAAGGAATTATTAGGCATGGTGTATGCTCGGACAAATTCCGTTCCTATTTGCTTGATCGAAAATAGTGGTCTTTTCAGACCACTCTGCTTTGAAATATCTTTTAGCAAAGAAGGATGCGAAACCAAGGCTGATCCGTTGGATCCTGCTTCTCCAGGAATTCAACTTTGAGATTAAAGATAAAAAGGGGGTTGAGAACGTTGTGGCTGATCATCTGTCTAGAATTCTGCCTGAAGAATCATCTATACCTGAGACCATCCGTGACACATTTCCGGATGAACATTTGATGGCAATTGATGTAGTGCAAAGTTCCGTGGTTTGCTAACATCGTGAATTATCCGGATCGCGCAATTCCCGAGTGGGGTAAGAATGATAAGAATCTCTTTTCTCCCAAATAAAATACTATTTCGATGAACCATATTTGTTTAAATTCTATCGGATCGGATCATTAGGAGATGCGTGCGGAAGACGAGCAACTAAGCGTCCTAAATTTTTGCCATCTTTGGGCCTGTGGAGGCCATTTGAGACGAAGACCGCATGTAAAATCCTTCAAAGCGGATTCTCGCCCTCAATCTTCGTGAGCTCAATCTGCAAGGAATGCCAACGGTGTCAATTTGGCAATATTTCACTGGAAATATGATGCCCTTAATCCAATTCGATTGTTGAAATTTTCGATGTTTGGGGATTGACTTTATGGGTCCTTTTCCACCATCCTTTGGGTATTCATATATTCGTGGTCATGACTATGTCTCCAAATGGATTGAAGTCGTGGCAACCCGATCAAATGATCACAAGGTTGTGGTCAAATTTCGAGAGAACATGTGTTTAACCGATTCGGGATCCCAAGAGCAATCATCGGTGATGGCGGTTCGCATTTTGCAATAGCCATTTTGCCACTTTAATGAAGAAATGCAGCGTCACTCACAAAGTCGCTACTGCTACCATCCACAGACTAGTGGTCGTGGAAGTGTCTAACCGGAAATCAAGCGAATTCTAGAAAAGAGCAGTGCGACGGATAGAAGAGATTGGTCAAACCGCTATCGATGCTTTTGTGGGCCTATCGTCTGCATTCAAGACACCGATCGGAATGTCTCCCTTGAAATTGTCTACGGAAGGCATGTCATCTTCTGTCAATTGGAGCATAAGGCATTCAGGCGATCAAACGATTTAAATTCGATATGCAGGCAGCAGGGTCGAATCGAAGGTTACAGTTGAGTGAATTAGAAGAGTTACGCTACGATGCGTATGAAAATTCAAAGATGTACAAGGAAAGGTACAAAAAGTTACACGATCAATTAATTTCTAAGGAGTTTCATGTTGGCCAAAAGTTTGGTTATTCAATTCCCGACTTAAGCTTCATCCGGAAATTGAAATCTAGATGGGAAGGCCGTTTGTTGTTTCCATTAGTGAGCACGGTGCAATTGAAATTCAAAGCCTTCAGACAATCGAAGTTTTCAAAGTGAATGGGCAAAGACTCAAACCAATGTTTGAGCCGATGACCCATTTAAGATTGAGGCGATGCACCTTAGTGATCCAGATTCTTGATCAATGAAGAGGTCGACATTTAAACTCTCGAGGCAACCCTGTGTTTTATTTAGGAGTTGGACACAGGTTTAGTTTAGGATTTAGGATTTATTTCTCTTTTCGTATGTTTAGTTCTAGAATATTAGTTTTAGTTTAGTTTAGGTTATTTTTAATTTCCAAATTAGTGTAGCCACATTACCTTCAATCTATTTTTGGTCATGTTCTAATTTGATGCCCATATTCTCGATCTTTGTGTTGAGGTACTTTTCAACGAGTTTGGGGGTACCTACTTATTTCAAACAATGAGGACATTGTCATTTTTAGGTTTGGGGTATGTATGATTATCTATCTTTCATCACTTATTTTGATTTTCTTTGAAAAAAAAAAAAAAATTTTTGGAACCATCATACATGACTTACTTTGCAATAGTTTTCAATCTTTAGTTGATGATGCATGTGAATTGATTTTTGAGAATACTGATGTCATATTTTGAATACTTGTATCTAGGATGATGTAGCTTAATGTGATAATTTGTGGAAGACTCAAATTCATGCTTAGAATTTTTGCACTTATACCAAGCTAAGACTTAGAAATCGATGAACTATTTTGAAGCGTTGAATCTTAGGTTCTTAGTGGAGACTAAACCAGTAGCTTTTGAGCTAATTTCCGTCATTGATGAGTGAATATATAAACTCGGAGTTTTCTTTGAATCTAATTATTTTGCATAATCTCATACATTTTATTTTGGCTTGTGACTTTGCATGATATCAAATTCATATTATTGTGTTAGAACGTACTGTATATCTACTCAAGACAAATAGGCAAGGTTACCATCTTTTAAGGAAATGATTGAAGGCCATCTTTGGCTCGTTTGTGCTTAAAATGCCCCACCTCATATAAATTTATCCTTCTAGTACCCCTTTGAGCCTATAGAAAAATTTACCCTTATACATTCTTTGATAAGCCACGTTAACTTTAACCCTTCACAATTTCAAAATTTAGCTTTACCCTTCTTATTTTCGAGAAATTAGGAACGAGGATGAAAATGAGCGAAAAGAGAGTAAGTGGAGAGATAATGAGTTATGGTGTTCTTGAGAGTGTATGGCAAATATAAAAAGAAAAAGGAGAGAAAAAAAAAAAAAAAAAAAAAAAAGGAATGAAAATGAGGTGCTTCAAGAAAAGGAAATTCAAAAGAGAAGAAAGAATGAGAAAAGAAAATATTGAAAAAAAAAAAATGGTGAGAAATTAGAAAAGAAAAAAAAAAGAAGAAGAGAAATAAAAAAATAAAATAAAAAAAATCGGTTAGTTCCTTTTCCAATTTCTCGTAAATTTTGAATCACAATTCCTTTCTTTCTTACCCTTACGAGCCCCATTACAACCCTACAAAAGACCTTCATGATCCGATCTTGCATTGGTAAGCTGTCTTGTGGAGAGTCAATATATAATACTTATGACACTTGATATGACATGCTTAGGATATACAAGTATTCTTATGAGATTTATTTTGTTCATTGATTGCATCGTGTTTCATTTATCATGTGAGACCTTTTTATTTGCTTTGTATTGATCTCTCACATGCGAAAACTTACCAATCATCGGAGTGATTTTATTTTGAGAGTATACCTAAAGTGAGGATTGAGTCAAGACAACAGATCCGATGATTTCCGCTTGGACTAGTTAGATGGATGAATCTTGGTTTTGGTATGCACACACTACTACGTTAAGCATGAATGGATGAGTTATCTAACGATTTGGAGCATTAGACTAATTTGAATGGATATTGGTATGATTAGTGTAACATTGTTATTTAAAATTGAGAATTTGCATGTTGAATTGATTATTGATTTTGAGCTTTGAAGTTAAATATATGTTATAAAAATCAGATTTTGAAAACTCAATTTTACTGATGGTTTGAAATTTTTGGAAGTTTGTGGGTAACTTCACTGCAAACCCTCAGGAGACACAACTCCTCCACTAGGGATCACCTAGGGGTTTAAAGGCTTGTTGCACATGCTAAGTGCAATCGTGTTCCCTACGAAAGTGGCATTTAAATTTTAGGATGTTAGTTTGGTTTGCTTTATATTTCTATCATTCTCTTTGCTCGAGGACTAGCAAAGTGTAGGTTTGGGGGTGTGATGAGTAGTGAAATATGATGATATTTCACCCCTAAATACCTATATTTAGCCGTCCGATGAAGGCTATCTGATGAGATTTGCTAGATTTGAAGTGTTTCAGGTAAATACAGTCCAAGTTTCTAAAACAGCCCAAGAAACCCGAAAATAATGTCAAAACACTGCTATTTTGGGTCATTGAGAACTTAGTGCGACTTGCAGCTCAATTTGGACCTTCAAGACGTCAGATTCAGGAAATTGCTAAAACATAAAAGTTGTAGAGCTCGTCGTCAGCTTTCCAACGCCTCAAGAATCACCTCAATCCGAGTTCGGTACAGAAAGTTATGAGCAAAATACCGAGGCAGTATCTGATGCAAAGCTAGGCGGGAATTCACGAAAATTACTCTTAGATGTCAATCGAGAGAGGTATTAGGGTTAGGCTATTATAAAAAGGGAAGCCTCGAGTATCTTAGGATCATTATTATTTTTTGGCAATAGAATATTATTCATTCTTTATTTTTAGTTTTAGGGCTCTTCACTTTGGGGGAATATTTTCTTCATCTTTTCAAGTCTTCTCCTTCTTCTAGGGTTTATTCAGTGGTAGATTGTACCAGGATTTGCATTATTTTTCTCCGAGAAATTCATAGATTGTATTTAGGAAAACAATTGCAAATATCTTTTGGAAGAAATAAAAGAGGAATGACTTTGAAAGAAAAAGGAGATCAAACACCAAAGATGAGCCTAAATCAAGAGATCGGGAAGATGCGATCCCAGGATAAGTACCCATGTTTATGATTAATACCATGATCTATTATTGTTATCATGGAATCGTTTTGCTCAAAGTTTGTGTGATTGAAAATATTTTGAATGCTTTGTTATGACCGTTGATTGCGCGAACCAACGGCCGTAACCGCTAGATCGGGACCTGCAGGCTGATCTAGGCTGTAGAGCGATTATGTGCTGATTGTCGTGACCTAAATATCATGAGATACCCTATGATTTTTACATGACTCATACCGCAATGTTAGCCTGACTCATTGTTTTTAGATAGGGTATGCCGGATTGATGATCATATTTTATTTCAAGTCATTTTTCTAGATGAATGATGGTGTGAATGATGATTTAATGAAACTGTGGGTTTTAATGATAGAAAAGGGGTACGAATCTGGGGTAGCATATTCCTTGATCTCATTTTAATATTGTTCGTAGATTTATCAGTAATTAATTATTTAGATTAATTTATTTTTCTGCATTTAGGAAAAGTGCGTTAAGTTTTTGGTAAAATTGAATCTGCCCTTTGGTACTTCCTTAGGGATGTTTTTAAAATCTCTAAAAGAATTAATTAAAAATTCACGTTTCCCTGTGGGTTCGACACCCCTGTTCTTGCCATACTGCAATAGATCTTGTGCACTTGCAAGGGTTACATTCTAAATCGATCAGGTATCTACACCTGTGAGATATAGTCGGGGTGAGCTAACAGTCTAAGCTCAACTGAAGAAACACAATCTCAATTATATCTTATCAGAACAAACATGATTTCAAAAGACAGAATTCAAGCAAATGTTTAAAATAGATTAAATAACTGAATTTTCAAATACTAAGATCAAATGCAATTTTTTTGATAGAATATCATTTCAAGATTCATATTCGAATTCAACAATTAGGATTTCAAATAGTTTCAAGTTCTCATTTGCTCTTAATTTGTACATGCAATGCTTAACTTATCAGTGACTTAAATCATAACTTAAATAATCTCCCAAGCAATTATAGCTTGAGAGCCGGAGATTTCTTATGGGAACCCCTACATAACCATCGTCGTTCAATGAACACTTTTCAAAAGTGCTACAAATCCCTGTGTTATGAGGGAAACTTGCGCTATTCAAATTCACCGTCAGCACGATTCAAAGAGTGGAGGGGTTCGTTTGTATGAACCTTAAATCAAATGTGGATTCTAATACATAATTCAGTGTATTTAAATATATATAGCTAGATTCGGAGTTTTGAGTTCAAAGTTCATGTGCAATTCAAATTTAAAGCGGATTCAAAAGAAATTTCAAAGTTCATGATCAAGTTCAAAAGCAAATTCAGATTTATCATATTTCACATCAATCATATCATATTATTCATGCAAATTAAGATAAAAAATGTAATTGGTATTAAGATTCCCCTACCTTAAATTTGGAGTCGTTCGAAGCGATCTAAAGGTCCTCATTTACGATCTCCCACTCTTAACCTAGATCACATTGAGATCGTACTACGTGTCAATAGTGGTGAAAAACGAATTCGCTCGAAGTTTCCCAAAGTTTTTCCAAGAAAAACTGAACCAGCCAAAACAAAGCAAATCGATCGATCGATTTCAATAGGCAGGGAAATTCGATCGATCGATTCCCCCATAAATTTCTACACCTCCCTGTTCTATACAATCTAATCGATCGATCGGTTTCTTCAGAATTTCAAATTCAATCGATCGGTTTCCAAAACCGATCGATCGGTTTCTCCAGAAAATTTGCACATCCCTGCCTTATCAAAATCAATCGATCCAAGAACCGAACGAACTATTTTGAAAAATTCTGTAGCCCTTCGGGCTTCTTCTTCCTTGGTTTATTTTACCTCAAAATTCATCCAACACAACTCAAATTTTATCCATTCATCTATCTAAGCTTAGAATAGCTATTTACTACATAATAATACGACATTGCTCACCTTTCCTTGGCCGATTACACGGCTTTCGATGATTCCTATCGAAAGAGAGTTTGAGCTTGACACCGTGGAATCTCACGACAATCCGGATCAACGAAGCTCAAGGTACATCTCCACTCCAACACACACTAACCTTCACTTCCTCAACTCGCGTATGACGCATCCACAATGATCGGTCCATAACCGTTTAAACCCACACTATCTCGTTCTCTTATATCTAATCAATACCGGAGTTCAAGGGTCCCTCACGGTCGGAGCTAACAAGACCGGAATCTCGTAATGTAGGTGTCAAGTTCCTCGTGAAGAATGCAGAGCTTACAGCGCGATCTCACGGTTGAATTTCACGAGGGGGTTTCACAAGTGTTTTGAGGGGAGGGAGCTTGCGCTTCTCTCTTCTATTAATCTTATCCACTTGACTTAAGGCTCTAACTTGGTGTTAAACAACCACACCGCGGTTCTGTGTATGGGTTTCAAATCAATGGCCACACTGACACCTAATTTCACTTTTCACAAAAATATCTTCTTATAAATTAATTATTCCCAAAATTTAAGATGTCATCGTGTGACTTGTCGGACGCGTACACAGAGTCGGGCGCATTCGGGTTTGAAAATTCTCGGGACGTTACAACTCCACCTACTACGTTTGTGCAAGTGAAATTGAGGGTAAAATTGCATGCTGGCAACAAATTGATGTCAGTAAGTTTCACATTTGAACATGGCGATGTTGCGCTGCACACGATATTGACTGCAGCCGGTGAAGCGGAGGTGCCCTTATTGTATATTTTAAAGAGTTTTAAACAACTTCCTTTCTCGATTTATTTCAAGAATCATTTTTCTCTGTAAAAAAGTGTCTTTCAGATTTTGATTTATCTTTTTACCGTTAGTTGAAAAGATATAAGTCTAGCATCTCTTCACAATAAATCTAAAAAGACACAAGTGAAATCGATTTATCTTTTTACTGTTATCTGAAAAGACACAAGTGAAATCGATTTATCTTTTTACTATTATCTGAAAAGACAACAGATCTAAAATCTCTTCACCGTAATTTGATCGAAAAGACACAATGGTTCGAAAATTTCTCTATAAATAGATAAGATCTCTGTCAGAAAAACAAGAAAAGATGCAAGCAACAAAGACACAAGATAAAAATTCTTTTAACTCTATTTCATTATTATTTTTGAGCATATTATGTAGTGTTCAAAATTTTCTTTTGTGAGTGCAAACACAAAAGGAATTACAGAGGGTTGGTCTTGGTTGTATCTCGGGAATGTGTTTGCTATTCTCCTCTTTTGTTATAACGATTCTAACCGAAAAGAGGTAAATAACGTTTAGAGAAAGCATTTATCTTCAAGTGCCTCTAAATTCTATTCTTCATTTCATCTCCTCTAATCTTTTCATTCATCCTTTTAATAATTTTTCCAATAGTCTTTGATGCCTTTTAATAATTCACAACTCACAAAACAAAAATACCAAAAGAATTAAGCGAAAATAGTACATTAAGGTTTGGTGTGAATAGGCTAATTGTTCATAGGTTAGGGTGCCTAAAGGGGTCACTTAGGAATCTCAGGAGCATACTTAATTAGCCTGTTAAAACTTACAGCAGTTGAGCAAGAGGACAAAGGGCAGTATTGTTGATCAATGAGGATGGAGTTGGAGACAGCCTTCATCATGATAGCGTGGAAAGTCATAGCTTGCTGGTCCTCCGGTTCATGTCTTGATTCGAACACCATTCATCGTATTCGTGTTTGTGATCGTGCCACTATTAATATAAATATTAGACACATCGTGTTCATAGTAAGGATTAAAATTTCAGGTAAATTTTTTATTTTAGGCTTAACCGAAACGAAAATTTTGAACCAAAATTTTGACCGAAATTTGAAAATTTGGCCGAAATTTTGGGCCCCATACAAATTTGGACCGAAATTTCGATTTATACGATCAAGTAGCCCTTTATGAGAAAAAAAAAATGGAATAAGTTGGGAACCAACAAGATTTCGGGCAAGCCATTAAACAAGATGATTTCAAAAAATTATGGCGTTAGCGTCCTAAGCCGAAAACGTAGCTCAAACCATGAACTTACCTAAGCCATCAAGATTGAATGGGGTGGGCTTAAAGGGAACCATATATAAGAATATTATATGTTTTTTGAAAAAAGATTGATCGATTATCTGGTACCATTGCCCGGACCGCCGTGACGGAAGTACCATGTCCAATAGAGATACAATCGGCGCCAGTGCCAATGTTAACCTTAGTGATCTCGAATCCTTTAGCATCATTGATGTGGATGCCATCAGTGTTAGGGCTATTTTCAGGGGCCTTTGTTAGGAATTCTATCCACTCTACCAAACTCCCAATCGCGATGAATATGAAAAAATAAGAAGATGCAAGAAACAATCATGCACACACAACACAAAAGATTTACGTAGTTCACCCAATCTAGGGCTACGTCCACGGGAGTATATGCACTATTTATGAACGTTTACAACGCACACACTCTCTTCGCTCTAGTGCAAACTCAATCAAAATCAAACAAGATCTTTCACAGCTAACATGCTATATAAAATAAGGATGTAATCCTTCAAAGAACATGAAAGAGATATGTCAAAATATAGTAACGATTCCGGCACAAGAATGGCTTCAATTGGATCTTCAATCTTGGCTCCTGCTTCTCCATAGGGGCCCCTTCCGCCAAGTTTGTTGCTACCCATACCAAATCCATATTGATAGCTCGCTCTGAAACCACATATTAGAGTCTTGACAAGGATGCAAATCAATAATCAATAGAAGTCAAGCAATTCTTCAATACCTTGCCTCTGAAAGTATTCACTACAGTTTTCTTTCTTGAAAACGCTTACAAAACAATGCAGGGACCCCTAGAGAAAACTTTTTGCTAACACTGAGATGCAAAAAACAAGACTATTAGTGGCAACCAAAAACTGCCGCTATTAACCAAAAACTGCCGCTAATAGTCTTTAATAATCTATTTTTTTGCTCCAAAAAAATTGTCGTTAATAATCTATTTTTTTGTAGTGTCATAGGCTCCAAAACACATAAGAAAACTTTATCCAGAAAATATTCTAAAATAGTCAAGTATTCAAAATCGCAGAACTGAAACTGCCCAGAATCGATCGATCAATACCACATGCTTGATCGATCGATTTCAGTCCGTAAGAAACTCAACAATATGTTCTCAGATCGATCGATCAACTTTCCAATCTCGATCAATCGATTTCCACCAGTGAGTAAACTGATTAATTATCTTTCAAAATCGATCAATCGCTCCCAAAGCTCGATCAATTGACTAAGACCCCAGACCACTCCTTCGAGTGTCTCCAAATATGTGTTGGGGTCAAACCTAAACCAGCAGCCTTAATAGTCATATCGTGGATTTTAAAGTTGTTGCATAGAAGGAAGACCATGTGGGCACCCATACTATTCATTGCATTTATCCCACTAATCAACGGGTCATTAATGCTAACAAACTTAACAAACATGACAAACAACAAAATTCATCTCATTAATTTAGTCCTCTAGCTAGCTCTCTTTCTAAGGGATGCAAACGGGCCGGTCCTACTTGCCTAGGCTTCTAATCATATGATCAAAACATTTTTTTTATATGATATTGAACTGTTTCCCATACGATGTTTAGCCGTTCATGTGAACTTTTGATCATATGATAGAATTTTATCAATGGCACAATTGTTGGTTGAATGTAATCTAAACTATGATTATATGTATCATCTAGTATACAGGGGCTGATCTAAATATAGTGGTGGGGGTCACCGGCCCCCAAAGTTTTAAAGAAACCTTAAAAGGCTTAAAGGGCCACAAAATAGGGCTGTGCATATATCTATTTGAAGGCCCCCCTAAGATTTTAACCATCTGATAGATTGGCCATGATCTCTAGATCTATTGTGTTGAAGCTTGGAATGAAAAATAATCTCTATCGTCTGATTTAAGACAGTCAATATGCTAAGATTGGAACCATCAGATGTTGATACCGAATTTTGGATGCAAATACCTATTCATTAATTTAATATGATAAAGTAAGAAGAGAGAAATTGGGCCTACCAAAGAGGCATTAGCCAGATGGTAACCTCCCTCTATTGTGATGGAGGAGGTCGTGGTTTCTATACTCGTCCTCTACGTTGTTTCCCACCCTTGTCTTTATAAGGTATGGGTTGGGTTAGTTAACCCTCACCAACTACATACATGTCAGCTCCTCAGTTCTCAAGGCTGGTATTGAAAAAAAAAAAAAAATTAGGCCTAATAAAATCACAAGGGGAACCCTTATTTGTAGCTATAGTTTTAAATACACATTATACCGTTGCCAATAGTGATAGGTACCCATTTAAAATGTGATGCTTCTTTTCTCGCTCCCTCATCTCATACACGTACAAAAAATCTCTTTCCCTCATAACCCACCAATTATAAAGAGGTTATTTTTATTTTTATTTTTTGGGGGGAGAAACCTATTATAAAGAGTTTGGTACCTCTTTTCGCGCCCACCCAATCTCTTAGGGTGCCTATGTGCCTATATTTGAAACCCTTGAATTTGTTGACTGCTTAAAATTAGACGTTCTAAATTGTTTTTCATCTCAATCTTCCACACGATGGATCTTGAGACCATGAACGTACCATCAGACAGCCTATTTTTTATTCCACATGGTACAAATCCCCAAAAGTAGAGAGCAGTTGCTTGCACACGAGACAAAATTTTACATGGCATACACCACGTTTAAGCGGTATTTTTTTACATCACATTTAAGCGGTATTTTTTGGGGATTTGTACCACGTGAAATGAAAAATAAATTGTCTGATGGTACGTTCATGGTCTCAAGATCCATCGTGTGAAAGATTGGGGTGAAAAACAATCTCCATCGTCTGATTTGAAGTAGTTATCGAGTTTTAGGGGGTTTCGAACGTATACACTCTTAGAGAGTGCGTGGGAGCGAACAGAGATACCTAAAGAGTTTTACCATTGAGTACATACCTTTATTTACACACATTGTGAAATTTAACCTCGTCTCATCTCCTCTATTCATGCATAATGCATTGACTATTTTGAATTAGACGCTGGAGAATATTTTTCATCCCAATTTTCAACACAATGGATCTTGAGATCATAAGCGGACCATCAGACAGTCAGTTTTTTCTATCACGTGGCACACATCACAAAAAGTGACTTCAAATCATGTTTGAGCAAGATATGTTACATGAGATTTTAGATGTGTGCCACATGAAATCAAAATTGACTGTATGATCATATGCCCCTAATTTGGAGAAAAAAATTTGTGCCGAAACTATCAACTATCGAGTGACCCCCTTTTAGAAAAATCCTACGTCCGCCACGGATAGTATATGTAAAAGTCTCACATTGTACATATTGGGTTAAGTACATTGAAACTGTAAAAATCGATATTTATTTTAAAATACGAGTATTTTTTGCCCTCGAAGATTTCATGGGTGCAAATAAAGATACTCTATTAGTAACTATATAGACGGGACAATCTACTATTCATATTACATGTACTCCAACCATAGAATCCCCTAAAATATGGGGTATCCACTAATTCAATGGGGTCTAGGCTTACCCTAAAATATGGGGTATCCACTAATTCAATGGGGTCTAGACTTGAGGTAAAAAGTCATGAGGGGACACAAGTGTATAAGTAGCGCAGATGAGAGACCGTATTTAAGTTTTTCAAAGTAGTATTTTGATTTCTGTCACCAACATAAAGAAGAAAACAATGGATTCCCAAGCTAATATTAAAGCTATTCTTTCATTATTGTTTCTTTTCTTCGTCGCCAAAACTACAGCACAGGTTTTCGACGTAACAACCTACGGTGCAAAGGCCGATGGAAGTAATAATACCGCAGTGAGCTTTTGAAAAATTAAGTTTGGCATTACCCAAAAGCATGTTGTAATAAAGTTTAATTGATTAACCCTAGCTCTTTTTTTTTTTTTTTTTTTTTTTAAATATCTATATCATATGTTAATTTGCCAGTTATGTATCCTGTAGGCTTTCTTAGCTACGTGGAAGGATGCATGTGCTTTCAAAGGGAATTCAACCTTTATGATCCCCCAAGGTTCATTTGTCGTTGGACCGATCCTCCTAAAAGGTCCCTGCCCTAACTCAACCGCAATAAATTTCCAAATCAAGGGGACACTCAAGGCTGTACCAAAACTCAGCGAATACCCCCAACCGGGTTGGATCACATTTGAATATGTGAACAATTTGGCGATAGCAGGAGGTGGCACCATCGATGGACAGGGTGCGTCTTCGTGGCCTCTCAGTAAATGTCCCGGCCATAGAATGTGCAACTCACTCCCTGCTGTAAGTTTAATGAGAGGACCACTCCTCATTACAATATTCTACATCTCACCTAGGGGGCGCTGGCTGGATGAGCTTTGGATATACGGTCAAAATGCTGGGCTCGGCCTAGAGAATCTTCTCAGAAAGGGGCTGGCCTCTGGTTGGCCTTAAAGAAGTCATATATATATATATATATATATATATATATATATATATATATATATATATATATATATATATATATGAGGCCTAGGCTACTAGGCCCGGCCTTTTGACACCAAAAATAAGGTGTTTCAGCTGGCAGCCAAAAACTGCCGCAAATAATCTAATTTTTTGTAGTGTCTCTTAGACAAAGGACTAAATTAAAGAGATGAATTTTGTTGCTTGTCATGTTTGTGTAGTCCCTGAAGTTTTGTAAGGTTAATGACACGTCGATTAGTGGGATAACTTCACTGAATAGTATGGGTGTCCACATGGTCTTCCTTCTATGCAACAACTTTAAAATCCACAATATGACTATCACGGCCCCCGAAGATAGCCCAAACACTGATGGCATCCACATCGAAAATGCTAAAGGATTCGAGATCTCTAAGGTTAACATTGGCACCGGCGACGACTGTATCTCCATTGGACAGGGTACTTCTGACCTTTCAATCACTGATGTTAATTGCGGTCCAGGCCATGGTATCAGGTAATCGATTGATCTTTTTCTTTTTTCTTTCTCGTAAAGGATTAATCGATCAAATAAAATATAAAAAATTGAGAAATATGCCTTGTTAATGAAACTTATATAATTGCCATCCTGCAGTGTGGGCAGCCTTGGAAAGAGTTCAGTCGAACACGATGTGTCTAACATCTATATCAAAGGTGGCACGATCACAAACACAATGAACGGTGTTAGAATCAAGACATGGGCAGGAGGACCAGCAACCAAAGCCTTTAACATGACTTTCGATGGTATCACGATGAAGGGTGCCTCCAACCCCATCCTCATTGATCAACAGTACTGCCCTCTGTCCTCTTGCTCAACCGAGGTAAGTTTTTAGGTTCTGAAAACCCCCCTTTAGGCACCCATGAACTTACTGTACTATTTTACCTTAATTTTTTGGTAATTTTTTATTTTATGACCTGTAATTGCAGCCCTCACATGTGAAGCTCAGCGACGTCCATTTCAAAGACATCAAGGGCACCTCCGCTTCACCGATTGCAGTCAATATCGTGTGCAGCGCAGCCTCACCATGTTCAAATGTGAAACTTACTGACATCAACTTGTCGCCGGGAGGCAGTTTTGCGCTCAGTTCCACTTGCACTAATGTAGCAGGTGGAGTAATACTTGCAGGGGCACAAAACCCTCAGGGTTGCAAATAAAATGATAACTTCGACCCCTCAATTCTTAGTTTTATCCACACCCCATGTTAGTGCAGGCAGGTGTAAGCGTGTAGTTCTTATATGAGCAATCTTTCTGGTTTCCTATGATGTTATCCATATATTATAAATACGCACTACAAAGAATAAGACTATTAAAAGTAGCCAAAAACGGCCCCTATTAACAAAAAAAATTACTGCTAATAGTCTTAATATTATTTTTTTGTTAATAATAACATCTTTTAACAGCAAAAAATTGTCGCCAATAGTCTATTTTTTTATTAGTGGTACAAGTATATATAGACTCCTCATTAGAGGGAATTGAGTCTCAACTGTTATAAGAACTCTTTCAATCGGTATCCACTAACTATTTGCACTTCCAAAGTAATTTTGTTGCTCTTTTTCCAATGAGATTGGCTTTCACCCAATTTGGGATGCTCCAATGTACGTAAATGCCAACTTTTGACATGATCAATAGGCTAAAAGGCTCTTCATATATATGTTTAATAGACTTAATGTTCTATTGAAGATTATTTAATTATTCTAATAAGAGACATTATAAGGCTATTAATTATGGAGCCCACAGTGACGAATTTTGCCCAATTTCGGCGAAATTTCACGAAATGGGGTCAAACGAAAATTTCGGGAAAATTTTGGTTTTCAATATTTTTGGGTAAATTTTTTTAAAATTTTTAAAAAATATTTTATATATCCTTACTACTATATAAAAGTACAAATAATTTCTGTCAATTTTAGTGTTTTCATATTTTTAGTAACAAAATATCCCTAAGCCAAAATACCCCTAAGCTACTCTATCTACCCTCATCTTCTTCCTTATGCATCCCTATCCTTATTACTATATGAAAGCTAAAATAGTTTCTCTCAATCTTTGTTTCCACACTTGCCCCTATATACACTCTAAGCCGTGACAATAAAATTAAAATGGGTATCATTATTTACCATCCAAAAAATTGTAACTTCATCTCACCTCTTTCAGCCTAAATATATTGATCGCTTTGAATTATACGATGGAGATTATTTTTCGTCTCAATCTTCTATATAGTTGATCTTGATATCCTTTTTGTATCATCAGGCGGTAAAATTTTTATTTCACTTGAAACACAACCAAAAAAGTGACTTTAAAATCAAATGGCATACATCACTCTCAAACATGATTTTAATATCATTTTTTTAAAAACCGACTATCTAATAATACTCTCATGATACCAAGATCATTTAGGTAGAAGATGGGGATCAAAAATGATCTCCATCTTCTAATTCAAAGTAGTCATTTCATACTTACTAGATGATATTGATAAGGTCACAATTTTAAGGGTTGCAAATAATGATACCCAAATAGAATCTCTTTTCCAATGGGAATACATAAATAATGGTATTCAAATAAGTTCCCTTTCTTTCCTTATTTTTAACACCTTCAAAGAAACCCATAAAGTTAAGAGAATTAACAATTTTGCTATAAAAGTTATCTTTTCTTCCTTATTTTTAGCACCTTCAAAGAAATTCACAAAGTTAAGAGAATTAACAATTTTACCATAAAACATTTTACTTGCTTTGAATTATGTGGCATAAATCACATAAAAATAGCCCAAAAATTAAATTTGAGCATGATGTATGCCATGTAAATTTATGGCCATATTTTGGTATCTGCACCTTTTGAAATAAAAAAATGATCGTCTAATGATAAGCGAATAATATCAAGATCCCTTATGTGGAAGATTGGGCCGAAAAATGATCTCCATCAACTAATACAAAGAGTCAATGGTTTTTGGCATAAGTGCCCTCTAAGATTCCACGAGTGTTAATAAAGCTACCAAAATAATAATTTACTGGAAAGTTGAAATCCTCTGAGTCACGATTAATGTATCCCTGATCAAATCTTGTCATTTTACCTAATCGGATTCGAATTTTGGCCCAAAACTTGCACTCATATGTATGTTGGTAGTAAGACTTAGGGGAGCACTTAACTTTATATGACTTAGACAAACATATGATACTTCTACGTAGGGCTCTCAACAGATCGATTTTTTTATTGGGCTAGATACTAAACTTGGGTTATTTGGCTAAGTCAGGCATGAAGTGTCAGACACAATCTATAGGTATGGTTGGGTAGGGATAAGGAAAAATTTGATCGACTAAGCTCGAGTTATAAGATTTTATATAATTAATAATAATAATAAAATAGAGTGTTTTCAACCAGGTCAAGTCAGGTATCAGGCCGGGTTGGGCATATACACTCGACCCTTCAGGTTAATGTCGGGATAGGTGTCAGGTCGAATTTGATCAACTAAGCTCGAGTTGCACGATTTTATATAATAATTAATAGTAGTAGTAGTAGTAGTAGTAATAATAATAATAATAATAATAATAGAGTATTTTCAATTATGTCAAATCAGGTGTCAGGTCGGGTTGGGCATATACACTCGACTCTTCAAGTTAAGGGCGGGATAGGTGTCAGGTCTGGTTGGGCATATACCCTTAACCCTTCGAGTATTAAGTCGAATCATGGTGCACCATCAGGCCAGGTCAGGTCAGCATATGTCATTTACCAATCGGACAGTCAAACATTTAATACGACCGATTGACAATCTCACTTTTAAGTTCTATATTATATGTTTATTTTTATTTTTTAATATTATTTTAACATAAATATAATTTATATGATGATCATGTGAATCATGTGGCTTTAAAATGATGGCATGCATATAAAATTAAGGTTAGAGATTTTATATATGGGACACAATTTTGATACCATGTACTGATACATTTTTCAGTTAATAATAGTAGTAATAATAATAATAATAATAAAATAGAGTGTTTTCAATCAGGTCAAATCAGGTGTCAGGTCAGGTTGGGCATATACACTCGACTCTTCAGGTTAAGGTCGGATTGGACATATATCTTTGACCCTATAAAATAAAATCTCTATTATATAATTTAAAGCAGTCAAATATTGATGAGATGATGACCATTTATTGTGTTAAGTCATATAACATTTAAATAAGAGGAATTCGATGGTGTCTTCACATTTATATTAGCACGTGTACTTTTACTAGTATATATATATATATATATATATATATATATATATATATATATATATATATATATATATATATATATATTAATCTCCAAAAAATTTTGAAAAGGTATTAAAATTAATCCGAAATGTACCGAAAGTACCCCCACTCAGAAATTATCTAAAATGAAAAGCCCCCTTTAGTTTTGTTACGTAAGCATTGAGGTTCATGGGTCCTCACCCTTTGATTAAGCGCGCAAAAAAGGAGGTACAAGTATAACTATACAAAGAAAATCAAAAGATGTGTGGCTCAGTCAAGAACATTAGGGGCTTCAGCATTGCCGTCACCTCAAATCTCTCCAATTTACCAAATCTTCGTAGAGTGAGAAAAAAAATAGCGATCAATAAACACCATGGGCACACGTGTCATCAATTAATAGCCTTGCAAATTTAGGAATCAATCAGTATCAAGAAGCACAGTCGAATATATGAAATCTCTTTGGAAAATTTACCTGCCGGACCCTGTCAGATGTACCTTTTAGTGTAGAGACCCTATAATTTCACCTTTACCCAAATCGACCAGCTGGAAGCCTAGCCGACCCTAAGAACAGCAAAAAGTCCAAATTACCCCCTTTCTTTAACGAGTAAAAACATCATCTTTTTCTTCATTTTAGTCTGCTACAGTTTCTAAAAATCAGAGGTGACAAAGGTGACGACGCCTTATCCTCAATCCAATCTATTCCAATCTGCTATTTGGATCGACCCAGTACACTTTTATAAGGCAATATCGCCTCTTAAAAAAAAAAAAAAAAAAAAAAATTAAACAGTCGATGCCGACTCTTAACACGGTCGATGCCGACTCTAAAAATAGTCGATAACGACTCTTAACACAGTTCTGTAAAAAAAAAAAAAAAAAAATTTATACAATCGATGGCATCAGACACAAATGCCATCGATTGTGTAAATAAATGATGACGATTGTAAAAATAAATAAATAAATAAAAATAAAATAATTTTATACAATGATGCCAACCGTAAAAAAAATTATACAATGATGGCTATATACATAGAGTCGCCATCGACAGGTATATAATCGATGCCGAATCAGAAAAAATAATAATAAATAAATAAATAAATAAATTTTATACAGTCGGCATCAACTGTATAATTTTTTTTATTTTTTTTATTTTTTTACGATCGAGTACACAATCGATGTGTCGATATATCGATCATCATAATATAATTATTTTTTACAAATCAACATCGATCGTTAATACTGATGACCATCGTATTAAGAGTCGTCATCGACTATTTAAGAGTCGGCATCGACTGTGTTAAGAGTCGGTATCGACTATTTAAATTTTTTTTTTTTTTTTTTTTTTTTTAAAGGCGATATCGCCTTACAAAGGTGTATTTGGGTCGATCCAAATAACAGATCGGAATAGATTGAATTGAGGAGAAGGCGTCGTCACCTTCGTCACCTCTGATTTTTATAAACTGTAGCAGATTAAAATGAGGAAGATGTTTTTGTGCGTTAAAGAAAGGGGGTAATTTGGACTTTTTGCTATTCTTAGGGTCAGCTAGGCTTCCAGCTAGTCGATTTGGGTAAAGGTGAAATTATAGGGTCTCTGCAGTAAAAGGTACATCTGACAGGATCGATAAGGTAAATTTCCCAATTTCTTAATGCAACAGCAATATTGTGTCACCGTCATATAGTGATCAAAAAGGTATATTTTTCAAAAAAATCTTGTTTTTCGTGTTTTATCCTTCTTAAAAAAACCATGTTTTTGTCAACAATTCATATTTTTGTCAAAAAAAAAAAACAAAGAAAATCCTGTTTAAAACTCATGTTTGGTCACAACATATATATTTTTATTATTTTTATAATTATTAATTTTTTTAAAAAAATTTTAATTTTCCATTTTTTTGTTAAAATTATCAAAATTTACTATTTTTTCTGTATATTTTTCCAAAGTTGTTTTATTAGGTGGTCACTATGGTGTGCTCAAGGTATCAAAATCAGTATCAGTTTGCCCAAGGCCAATACCCATACGTATCGGCCTATTTAAACAAAAAAAGTGACCGTCTCAATCGAAACTGACACGTATCGGGTATCAGATATGAGATACCAATACGTATCAAACCGATACATATCAGTTTGGCCAAAAACCGATACGTATCAGACCGATATATATCGGTTTGGCCGAAAATCGATATGTATCGGAATCGGCCGATTTTTTATACCTTGGGTGCACCTTCCAAGTGATTTTTGGATTCAATCTGAGGGCAAAATCCCATATAGTATAGGCCCATGCACCACATATATAGCACCACATGTAGGGCTGTCAAAGGGTCGGGTCAGGTTTACCCCATATCTGACTAGACTCACTTTTATATCGGGTTGGGTTCATAAAATTGATTTGTCGAGCCAGGTCAAGCATGAGACATACAACCCGACCTTCAGGTCGGGCCAGTTTGGATTGACTAAGATGTTTTTCCGGGTTGGGTCGGGTCAAGTTTTCAGTACGGGTCGGGTTGGCTTGGTTGCACCGTCCGACATTTACATATTTCCTATGGAGCAGCCAAAATTTTGATCCAACCTGTTGACAGACCTAGCCGCATGGAGCCAAAATGTTGGCTTTAGTGGAAAATTGATGACCATCTAATAGCACCTCCTTAAAAGATAAAAAAAATTAGGGTACCTTTATTTTCAACGTAAGATTCTTCCTTTGCGGTTTCACATGTTTAAACCGTTGACTGCTTTAAGTCAGACGATTGAGATCATTTTTGAACCTAGTCTTCGACAAAATAGATCTTGGAATCATTGTCTTACTATCAAACTGTTAGATTTTGATTTGTGGCAAACATCCCAAAAACTGATATGAGAACGCGTTTGATGTATTCCTATGATCAAATTCAGTTTTGGGGATCTATACCACGTGAAATCACAATCTGACCATTTGTTAGTAAGTCTATGATCTGAAGATATATTGTGTCAAAGATTGGGACGAAAAAATATCCTTTATTGTCTGGTTCAAAGCAATTAATTGTTTAAACACAGGAAACCTGATTTGAAAAGAAAGAATTTTGGGTTGTAAATAAAGGTACCAACAAATTTGACCTTGTTTTCATTGGTCCACAAGAATTTGGATCTATAACCATCACATTCAAAAGCATATTTAATATTCTTTTTAATAAATGACATCTATCCTTAACCTCAAATTAAAATAAGCATCTCTCGTTAGTCTCAAGAGGCTCATTCGTTACATAAGCATCTCTTGTTAGAGTCATTGGATACCATTGACAAAGCAAAGATTAATTTAAGCTAATATCATCATAAATTGGCCTTTGAAGTGGCCAAAAGTTCCATAAAAAAAAAAAAGTAGCCAAAAGTTATGAATCGGCCGACGAGAATGCTAAATGACTAAATCGACGATTAAATCGATATCGAACATTGAATATGGAAGTTGTCTCATAGAGACACGTACTCTTTTTAAAGTAAGCTAAAGTATTGAAACTACGAAGAGGAGGAGGAAGAAGAAGAAGAAAAACCGCGACAATGATACGACAAAAAGAGAAAAGAGAGAGTGTTATCGTAGCGTTAGACGGCATGAAGGTGTCGGAAGACGATAAGGGTGTGGCTCCACTTTCATGGGCTCTCCGGGAAGTTGTTCGCGAAAACAAAAATTATGATCTTTTGGTGATCAATATCATCAATCCTAAGGTATCAAATGCAAGTTACTGTTGTGTGGGGAGTCCATACCTCCAAGAGATGATTAGTGAGCAACGAGAGGCTTTGAGAAAGAACTTGAGGCCTTCCTACGACAATTGCAAGAGCATTGGAGTAAGTTTCAGTTTGCCTACGCTTTTTCCCACGCCGATATATATCGCATTGGATACGTATAGGCCAAATCTGCCGATATTAAATATATAAATAATGATTAAAAAAGTTGCCCAAATTGCATTTTTGGGTAGTACATCCGATTCATATCTAATATTTATCTGATTTATATCAGATATGGACCCGATATTTGACCTTGTTGACTAAATTTTTCCAACTTCATAAAATTGGGGGTCTATATCGTAACGGATGGGGTCTAAGCCGATACTTCTAAACCTTTTTTTGTAACTGCCACACCACTTAAGCAAAGCGAAACAGTTGGCTCCTTTGAATCGGATGATGGAGATCTTTTTTCTTCGGATTCCTCTACACGATAGATCTTGAGATCATGGCGTAGCATGAAACGTTTGGGTGTTGATTTTGTGTAGCACACATCTCGAAAAGTTGACTTGAACCTTGTTTGATGGTACATCATGATCACATTCCCTTGTTGGAATGTGTGCTACATGGAAACAGCGCTTGACCATCTGATGACAGGCCCGTGACCTCAAGATCTCGTGTGGAAGATTGGAACGACAATTGTAAAGTCGTAAAAAAACATTTCTTTTTTTTTTCTGTGTAATTTTCAAATTTTGTAAAGTTGAGGCAAACAGTTTAATTTCAACCACCAGCTCCCTCATCAGCATCTAAGAAGGTGTAATTTTTTTTCAAGTTTTGGTATTTATAGCTGAAAATTCTATATTCGCAGCGACCACGGGTTTCCACCCTTAAAACTGTTGACTACTTTGAATCGTTTTTCATCCCAATTTTCCATATTTACCATAGATTTAAGATGTTAATTCTTTGTGGAAGTAAACATATCCCGGATAGCTTATATAAGTTTTAGAACATTATACTAGTTCAAAAAGTTTAAAAGAACTTTTCAAACAGAGCGTAACCTTCGGATTAAGTCGATCAAGAAAAAAAAAAAATGTTGCATTGAATTTTGTATATTTTAATGGCAGGTGAAGTTTCAAGCAAAGGTGGCAGCCGGATTCCAACCGAGGAGCATTGTGATGGAGGAGGCGATCAAGGCCAATGCTACTTGGATCATCATGGCCAGGTCCTACTAACCCCCACCAAATATTGAATATCCCCCATTAAGTACAGATGAAAACCATTGACCAAATACTGAATATCCCCCATTAAGTACAGATGAAAACTATCGATTGTTCAGACGATTAGAGATTGTCTTTTGTTCCAATCCTCTACTCAACTGATCTTGAGATCACGGGCATTCATACAGTTATTTTTTTTAATTAAACAAGGAACCCATCCGAAAAAGATACCATTATGTGTGTCACATGAACTATGAGTCACTTTTTAGATTGTGTGTCACGTCAAATCAAAAAATGACCGCATGATGATGTGCCCATGATCTCAAGATCAGTTAAGATTGGAATGAAAAATGATTTCGTCGTTCGATTCAAAACAATGAACGCTTTTCATCTATACTTAAAAGATGAAAACGAAGATATTTTTGTATTCTTGAATTTGGTACGTGATTTCATTATGTCATGCTCTGTTACAAATAGGTGGTCTACCAAACTTTTTGTAAAATATTCAGCTGATTTATAATTTTTTTTCTGATTTTGTTTTCAAATTTGTACGATAATGATTTTTTTTTTCTTTTTTTTGATAATGATAGATGCCTAAATCACACACCTTACATTATTTTATTTTTAATTTTTTTATGACAGTGAATTGTTGATGCATGTAACTTATGTTTATTGCTTAAAAGCATATTTTTTTTACTTTACATAGGTTCAGATATGTTTTTATATATTTTAATAATTTATTATTTTTTATAATCATCAATCTTGTTTTCAAAATTTTTCTTGAATCTTTCCCCAATTTATTAGAGTAATTCAAATTGACCCCATTGACTGATTGCCAATATTTTTCTTCGGGGAATTTTAGCTATTTACCTTATGTTATGCCGACAATGATTATAGAGCCTTGGCCGTACACAGACCTTGAGATCTTCACGGATATCCATGCACAATGAAGTCTCTGCATGTCTCATGGCCTATTGAGCTCACAACCCAACGTCTATGGACCTCATTGCAATGAGATGTCTGCTCACTATAAGCAAAATGAAAGAGTAATGTAGAATTAATCAGACCTTGAGATCTTATTTTTTTATATTTGGTGGGGGTTTAGCAGCAGTCCCTTCCTTTTGTGTTTGTACTGCATGCATGCCTATTTGACACAGGATTGTAAGCAAGGACTTTCACAATTCTCAAGGCTGAGAACAATCCATTTATTTATTTTTGACTTTGTGACAGAATTTTTGAATTTCATAAAGAGAGCTAAAACTTACATATGAGATTTGTATCGTGGCACATAATTAAAAAGAAAGACTTCTGTATCTTTTATATGTGTCATGTGAAACACCATCTAACTTGCTTGATTTGAAGACCATCGGTAAATATCTTTTAGGCCATAAATTTGCACGAAACATGATCTATATCATATGATTGATCTCTATCATATGATTTGTTAGAATGAACCTTTGAATCAGATGATGACCTTTTGGGTGATTGACGATAAAGATCACATTTTCTGCTAATTTTTCGCCTAAAAAATCTTTACATCATGATATTCAAATCAGACAGCTTAAATGGTGTTTCATGTGACACAGCTTTCAAAAAAAATAAAGTCTTAGACTTGTTAACCAATTTCCTTGATGTGAACCTGACATAGACTTGACATAATTGCATTTTCAAGGTCGGACCCGACCTATTAACCACTTTTGGCCCTAATATGGACCTGCTTAAAAAACACAATGTATATATAAATATATATATATAGGCAACGCTAAACTCGCCTACTTTATTATGAGGTTAGCATTGTCTTTAAACAATTATGTCCTTTAAAGGATATTTTTGTAAAATTATAAGGGACAATTTAGTAAAGTTGAATTAGATAATAAATGAGGTGTATGGAATAAATGAGGACACTTCATTCATTGCAACTATATACAACTCACTTATTATCCAGTTTAACTTTATTAAACTTCCCCTAGTAATTTTACAAAACCCCTTCTTGGGGTGCTGGGCACCCTTCAAGTGGGGTTCACGTGGCATCCATCCAACTGATGGATCGGGTTCTACGAAAACCTGCCCAAGGAAGATCAAAGGCCACCGAAAAATTTGGGCATGATCAAATGCATACCTATCATCCAAAATGTGGTCAAAGGGAGAAATTCAATGCACCGGGAAGTATAGGCAGTACCCAAACTTTGGCCATGATTTTGACCACCCAAAAAACTTTATTTTTGAATTTTTTTTATAAATCACATTCCACGTGACACATGATCCCAAAACAGGTATTGTTTTGGAATCACGTGTCATGTGGCATGTGATCTGGAGTTCGAACCCAACACCCCCACTATGGGTTCAACCCATTGTGACACTTTGCCATATATATATATATATATATATATATATATATATATGTCTGTGTGTGTGTGTGTGTGTGTGTGTGTGTGTGTGTCTTTTAGCAAAACATGTATCAACTCTGGTTCAGGTCGGGTTTGCAGCTAAATTGAGCATTTCCTATTTATACAACAGGTTAAGATTTTCGACCCGACATTACCCGAGAAGTCAAGCTTTGTAAACCCAAACCTGACTTGTAGCAAGTTGCCAGGTCAACCCGACTCATTTGTAACCCTATTAAATTCACTTTTACATTGCTTTACATTATCATGAACCTATTTATTTCTTAGACAGTGTTATATGGGGGACAAATTTTATGCAGACAAAGTGCAGGCGGCTGAAGTGGGGCGATGCAATTGGTTGTAAGTGTGGTGGAACTCAATTAATGTAGGTCGGTGCAGCCAGTCACGCCAGGAGGCTCCTGCACTTTTTCCTCAACAAATCTGTCCTACGCCTATAATTTCTTTATCTATTGTTATTTGCCGCTCTAAACTTCTAATGTAGCAAATGTTGATGTCATCCCCTCATCATCATCGCCTTGTCACATCTATTAGGGTCAGCTTGTAACAAATACTAATTTGTCGCTTAAAATTTGCAGGTGTTTGGTAAATGATGGCAACCCAATCTGGAGCGATTACCACAATGTAGCCTTCGTAAACGATGACGAAGAAGCTGAGGTCCATGGTATCACTCTAAATGTTCTCTCAAAAACTTGTTGTGTTCCAGAGGAGATTCTTGCTCCGAAATCTTCCAATTTGCTAGAGAAGCAACATATTATTGAATCGTTCGTGCTCTCAGAATACCAATCCCCCTCATTTCCTTTTATCTCATCAAATTCGCACGAGAAAAATCCAACAGTGGTTGAATCAAGTTCAAATAGTTCCTCCAAAAAAAAAGTTGTTCAACCACTTTTTGTGCTCAAAAAGCCTTTAGAATTCGATTGGAAACTAATCTTAGAGATTACAGGAGGATTTGGCTTACGAAGTTGCATCGGGAAACAACTAGACTTCGATTTGTACAAAGGATTTCATAATAATCTTCGAGAATTTCCCATTTTCGTCAAGCGATTCTTCAGCAGTTGCAATGGTGTCATCGAAGCTGAAAAGAAAGCAGCAGCTGCTATGTACCATCAGAACATTCTAACACCAATTGGCTACCACAAAAGTTCAAGTACTACTGCTTTAGTCTACCCTTATTCTGAGCAAGGGACAATTGACCAACATCTCTCTCGTACGAAATTTTTCTTCATCTTCTTCTTGTTCTCCTTCTTCTTCTTCTTCTTCTTCTTCTCTTAATCTCAATTAGATTCTATAGAAATGGTGTATTTTTTTTTTCTTTTAAGCAGGTCAGAAGGGGTATTCTACAGGATTGACATGCTCAGAGAGGATAATGTTAGCGATTAAAATTGGTAAAGGTGTTAGATATTTGCACGAGGAATGCCCAGGAGGACCCGTTGTTCATGGAGATTTACGGCCATGCCATATCTTTTTTAAACGAGGAAGCCAACCTCAGGTAAAGAACCTGAAATCTCATAAATCTTATGGAATTCAAATTCATCATAAATTTACTAATAATAATATTTTGGGAAATGATCATTTCGTTCATGTGATAGGAGATAAAGTCTCTTCTCGAATGAGGATTAGTCCACATCCCTACTCGAATAAGGATCTTGTCTCCATCACTCGAACGAAAGATTGATACCCTTATTACTACTATTTAGTGATGATGATGATGAGTACGATTTTGGTTCCAGTAGATCTCTGGCTTCGGGCGAGCAAGATGGTTGCGAAAAGAACGAATGTTAAAAGAGAACTGCCAGAACAGGTTTGCATGATTACGTTACAAATGTTTTAGGCCGTGTTTGGTAACCCTTTTCCAAAAAATACTTTTTAGATGTTGTAAAGAGGTTTGTCACATGTTGCTTCTCAAAAAGCTCTATGATATGCTGAAAATGGTGTTGTATGATAAGCAACATGAGGATAGCTTCTTAACGCAACACCATTTTCAGCTTGGAGGTGGTGAGGTGAAATGTGCTTTTCACCCAACATTTTTCCTCTGAAAAGTGTTTTTTGGAAAGCAATTTCCAAATAGGGCCTTATTAACCTAGGGAGAGGCAATTTGAAAAAAAAAATCTTGAACGACTCTCCTCAGGCCTTGGCTAGTATGCCTTTTGAGCTATTGAATCTCATGAAAAACGATAGAATTTATGCAAATTTTCTACCTCACAGGAAAATCTTTGATAGTCAATGTTTCATGGGGTTCAGGGGCTGAAGATTTTTTTTTTTTTGGGAATAAAGCAGTACAGCTCCTATTTGTCCAATTCATATTGTTTGGAGAATTGAAAAGTTGATCAAACATAGCATTATGGTTTACTTAATATAAGTTCATAGCATTATTGAAAAGTTAATCAAACATAGCATTATTGAAATGATATAATACTCTAAAGAGTTTCGTTTTGAATCCTCTTCTTTTAAAGCCGAACTATAGCATTATTGTTTACTTAATATAAGTTCATAGTCCTCTAATTTTATTATTAAAGACCATTTCAGTTCACGAAGCGCGGCTCATGGCTTCGATGTACAATGAGCTCCCCTTTAGTCAAACTGATGACTGTAATGATAGAGAATTGATTTAATCGAAAGGAACTTTGCTGTTTTGTTAAAAGGTGTTGGCACGAGGAGATCAAAGACGCTGAATCAACGATTCAAATTAAATCAGACATTTATTCCTTCGGAGTGTTGCTTTTGAGACTATTTTGCCGAATTCCCATCTCGAAAGATGATCGAGCAGTAGTCGAGTGGGTACGTATCAATTTCTCATATAATATATTTTAAGATTCATTGTAATGGTAATCAGTTCGGCCCACCATTCTCTCACTTTGTAATGGTAATTAATTTTGTACGATTTTTATCCAACAATGCCTAATTATAAGGTCGATTCCTATGACCGCCTTTAAACAAATTATCCCATGACTGTCCAATTTGCGCCACATAGTGCACATGTTTGATCAACCCAAGTAGTACAACTAGCAGCCCATTATTTATGTCTCAGCCAAAAAATACGCATGTTAGCATATTTTAACTATCTTATTGATGCACTATAGTTTTAACTATTTTAAAATATATATATTTGTTCACTTTAGAGTGCATAGATTGGATGGTTTACATCCTCCAATGAATGTAAAATTTTAGCCCACTTTAGTTCAATATATAAACCTCCATTTTGATGACTTGGATTACTTATAGTCATATCCCACATGGTTCAATAATTGAACAACCATTGGATAATATGTGTAATGGCAGTCAAGGAGCAAAAAATGGGATTTCGTTTCGTTTTCGGTGGGAACCGAAACCAAAATTTTGAACCGAAATTTCGGCCGAAATTTTGAATTTCAGCCGAAATCTTCCCCGCCGTACATTACAATCCGAAATATTGAGTTTTCTTCAGTTTTGGTGGGAACCGAAACTGAAACATTTCGGCCGAAATTTTGAACCATGATAGCAGTCATATGCCATTATTTGTTTGTTTAAAGGGTTATTTTTACCAAACAATGCCTAATTACGAAATATATTAGTACTCACAATGCTTGCACATATTTAAGGGCATCTCTATTTTTTTAAATAATGAATTTGCCCAATTAAACAAAATCCGTAAATAATTATATATTTTTAAGAAGTTGCACACGACCACACATGTGAATGGTAATTAGGATAGGAAGTTTTATATTTCATAACAAACATTATTGGGTAGTAATTTTTTTTATTAACCTCTAAACCCTAAATTTAAATTATAGAGAAGTTTACCAAACACGAAACCATTTTAAAAATAAGAACTATATAAGTTATATATGGTTCCTTTTGTGGTGAATATTTTTAGAAAACTTAAGAGGTTATTTGCTCTATATGGTCATTTCTAAAATGGTACATATGGGTACTTATTTCATATGAATACTCTATATAGTGAATCCATGGTATGGTAGGACATGACATTCTTGAACCAGCTTTTCGAAAGCAATGTAATAAGCCTCTTCTACAATGGTACAGGCTACTAGGTTAACCGCAAGTGCCTCCTTTTTAATTTTAGCTTTCCTACTGTAATTGCACCTTTTAATTTTGAGTTACTTGATCCAAGTTTGACACTCTTGGTACTAAGGTCACCTTTTGGGATGTGTGTTGCGTGAAGCTAGCATGTGTCCTATGTGATTTGACACCTATGATCCCAAGATATATTTTGTTAAAATTAAAAATAATCTCCATTGTCTGATTTAATGCAGTAGTTATTAATTATAGATCATGTGTGCCTGACTGTTGAAATCAAACGATGGAGATCATTTTCTGCCCCAATTTTGTACACCAATGATCTTTAGGTCATGGAACATATCCAATTGTACACTTAATTTCACATGGCACATCTCAAAAAGTGACCAGGTACCAAGTCACCTAGCGTTTGTGTCAATTACTTAACACTAACTCATACCTTACCAACTTATTTATCTGGATCACATACATCTTGCCCTCCAGGGGCCACTGAACCAAGTAGCACATGAAATATTGTGGACAATTTCTTTCCTACAAAAATAACTAATCAAAGAATCCTAGCAATCTAATAAAATTGCATCTTCGATGATTAAAAAACAAGGAAACCCTAGTGATATCATACCGCATTTTTCAGGCACGACCAGTATTGCTAAACCTAGCCTTCCATGAACTGTTGGATCATGATATGGAGGAGATGGACACATACGAGATTTATAAGGTGATGTCTGCTGCCACTCTATGCACAAACACTAGACCACTCTCTCGACCCACCATGACCGAAGTAAGCTTCTTTGCCCTACCACTTTTATTTTTAATTTTAACTTACAAAAACATCACAATCAAATTTATACACATGGCACCATTTTAGTGTCATGTGGTGCTATGCAGTGCATAGGGTCATCATCTAGATTGGAGTCATCACTAAAATTGCATAAAAAGTATCTCTACCTTGTGATTTAGAAGTTAAAAGGATCATAAAATGAATAGATAAAGCAGCTTTGGACAATTGCCATCGTTTTTTTTTTTTTTTTTTGGTATGGGGGGGGGGGGGCTTTAGGCGGCCTCGTGCAATACATGACGCCAAAATTTTTGCGCCATGTCTACAACATTGGTCACCCTATCGACAACAATGGTGATCATGTGGGTCGGTCTCTACCAGCTCAAAGATAGAAAATCATTATTTAGAACATCTTCACTATTATAAAGCCAAAAGGGGGAATTCGGATAAAAGTGACGAAAATATTAATTTTTTTCATGTAAAATAATTGTCACGACCCAGAATCCTTACCCGATTTCGAGGGCCCAGAATTCCGTGTTATGACACCGCATGCTGGTTAAGGCAATAAGCGGACATACACATAATCTATAAATTGACTTAGCATATGGATTGAGGCATTTAAGATAGCCTTAAAAATAATTTACTCATAAATTAATAACGAAAAACGTAGACAATAATAATGAAGTACTTAATCCTAACCATGAATCTAGGATATCAAATCAAAATCAGTTTCAGATAGGGTAAAACGGTCTCAAATGTAAACTCACACAATATATCAAGGCTAAAACAAGTCTCTCAAGAAATAATGAAAACTAGAGTAAGAGGGTTCTCAATGCTGGTAAAAATCTGCTGGATCTACGCTCTCATCAAGGTGGTAGCCGACATCCTTGTTTATATGAGCCATCTCATCGCCAGCCTTTCAAATCATCAAGGACGGGATAAGCGTAATCTTCACCAAATCGTTAGATTTTGGGAGGGGGTGAGTTTACTCAATCAGATAAACTTCTGGTTGCACAATCGATCCACCATAACTTACTCAGGTGGGCGTGTGTGCAATCGCTTGAATTGCGGTGCATTTTTAAAATATAACCAACATCTTAAATAAATGAAATAAACTTATCCATAATTCATAGACTATCATAATCAAGATTGAAAAATATACTAACATAATATGAAGAGTGCATGATGCTTCTATTTTCTTATCTCTTTTCCTATTTGTCTCATCAACTTAGCATACATAACATATCGTAAGTCTTACTAATTATTCCATACGCCTACACAACGATTTCGATCTTATCTTATTTAAACGATCGCGGGATCGCCGAGCCTACCACGCGAGGACCCGGTGTAGATAACCACCTAACCTCTCTATCATAACATAAACCACCAGCCAGCCAGATGAGGTTGTTGGCATAGTAACCACGATGTCCCCTTAGTGCGAGACAAGGCTATAATGTCCTTAAGACCCGTCTTGGTCTAGACGTTAAGCCCTTACTACGGTGGCTCGTAAGGTATGGCACGTGTAGAAACTTAATTTATATTTAGGCCTTCACAACGATCTTAACATATCATAACATTATTCTGGGCTTAGGGTCCTCTGCTTTTTATATTTCGTGGGCTTAAGTCCCCACTTTCTTAATATATATGTGTCTTAACATATTCTTTTCTCATTTTTTCTTAAAACTTAGCGATGAAGGCTTCACTAAACCACATTTTCCAAGGGACGGGTTCCAGTAGTAACCTAGATGTACTGTGTGGTATCCCATACTATTGCATCCTGCATATGGATGCCTACATTCCAAGTTCCACGTGACCGTGAAAGAAACCCCACCGTGCGAAGGCTTAAGTCATGTGTCATATTTTATTCTTAACTTATGCGTATGCCTTATCGTGATTTTTATATGATGAATGTCATATGATAATGGTGAACATATATAAGAATGAATTATAACATAAACCTTAAACATTTCATATTTTGAAGAAAATAAATAAAGAGCATAACATATGAAATATTAAAGTAAAACAGAAAATAAGAAATATTTAACTATATTTATTTTACAATAGTGTTGAAACTATACTTCATTAAAGTTAATTATATTCATGAAATTTGGTGATTGACTGGTATAGCGATCCAACATATTTTAAAATTCTAAAGGAGCGCATGTGTCAATTCAAGAATTGTATGAGGCTTAGAGGAGGTAATAGAATGGTAAGTATTGAAAAGCATCCATATTTGACCCCTTAAACTTATAGATTGTTATTCGATGCAAACTATTTAATGTATTTTATTTAATCTTAGGGATTTATAAGTCTAGAGATAAGTTTAGCATAAAGTAGTCAAAGAGTTAAAAAAATAATGTCAAACCCGTGTAACCTTGGATCATCTAAAATGTATCCCGACTTGCAGCTCAATTTTGACCTTAAAAATATTAAATTCGTGAAATTACTATTTCATACAAAGTTATAGATCTCGTTGTCTTCTTTCCAATGCCGCAAGAATCACGTCAATCCGAGTTCGGGATAAAAAGTTATGGCCAAAATACCGAGGCTGTGTCTGTTGAAGAGTTTGGCCGAATTTCACGAAAATCTGGGAAAAACGATCCTATCGAATTTGGGCCTAATTTCTATATTTTTAAGACCCGAAATTTATCAAAATTTAAGGAAAATTAGGGTTTTCTTTAAGAAATAACTAAATAATTTAAGATGGATTTAGAGGCACCCACCGTTGAAGCGTGTTTGAATCCTACGATGATTTGGGTTGATGGAGATCGAATTCGAGAGACGATATGCCCGAAGTCTTTCGTGAGAATTCCTTCTTCACGATAAATCGTCATGATCGAGAAACTTTGATGGTATAAGATTCTCCGATAAGATCGAAAATCGATGGAGATCCGAGGAATTATGAAAGATACGTAGCTTTTGCAGAAGAGGGAATAAAGAAAGACAATGAGAAGAAGTAAATATATCTAATTACTTGTATGAGTTAACTCTAATTAAGACTTTCGTATAAGATTTAATAAAATAGTAGTTTTACACGCAAGTAGAATTCATACGTGACTTGAAAAGCTTGAGAAGAGGTTTTTCTCGCTTATGTAAGCAAGGTAAATGGTAATTCTCCCGAATTTACAATTGTGCCCTTTAACCCGCTTCACTCTTCAAACGAAAGCATAACTTTTTATATTCTTATCGAAAATCGATAAATTATATATCGTTGAATCAGACGACAAGTACTCATAATGAGTCTAATATTGATATATATAAAAAAATTAGACTATTTCTAAAGTGGGTATATTCGGTGTGGAGCGTTAAGACGCATTGTGTATATCATCTAATACCATTAAATAAAATTCAAAATTTGGGTTATTACATTCTTCCCCTTATAATATTTTCGTCCCCGAAAATTACGTCTGATTATTCAAAAGCTCGGATGGTTTTCTTTGATGTCGTCTTCATTTTCCAGTCGCTTCTTTTGGCGTGTGATGATGTTGCCATTGGACCAACACTAATCTCATAGTTTTGTTTTTGAAGACTTGAACTTTGTGGTCAAGGATCTTGATCGGTCTTGCTATGGTAGTGAGATCCTCCTTTATATCGACGGGTTCGATCTCCACTATGTGTGATGGGTCATAGATGTATCTCCTCAGCATTGAGACATGAAAAACGTCATGAATTCCTGTATATTGTGGTGGTAGAACGACTTTATACGCAACCTCGCCCACACATTTTGTGACCTCGAAAGGCCCTACATATCTGGGGCTTAGCTTCCCGCGCTTTCCAAAGCGCATGACTCCCTTAGTCGGAGAGACGCGAATGAATACTCGTTCGCCAACCTGTTAAACAAATTTTTGTGTTTAATCACGAATACAATTGCAATGAAAATTAAAGTTTAAAATTTTCAATGTGTTACCTCGAATTCTAAATTACGACGGTGAGGGTTGGCGTACTTTCTCTGACGATCCTGGGCTATCTTAAGTCGTTCGCGTATCAGTTTGACTTTCTTAGTCGTAGTTTGGACTAATTCGGGTCCAAGCATCTTCCTAACTCCAACTTCGTCCCAACACAATGGCGTTCTTTAACTTCTGCCATATAAAGCTTCGAAAGGGGACATTCCTATACTTGCCTGGTAGCTATTATTGTAAGAGAACTCGATCAGCGGGAGGTGATCGTCCCAGTTCCCTCGAAAGTCGAGCATACACGCTCGTAACATATCTTCAACTACTTGATTCACTCTTTCAGTCTGGCCGTCCGTCTGTGGGTGAAAAGCAGTACTAAAATCTAATCGAGTACCCAGAGCTTTTTGGAAGGCTGTCCAGTATTTTGAAGTAAATTTGGAGTCTCGATCAGAGACAATACTGACTGGGACCCCATGTAGTTTGACAATCTCTTTCAAATATGTTTCGGCAAGTTTGTTCCCATCTGTGGTAGTCTTGAATGGTAAGAAATGAGCTGACTTGGTCAATCACAACGCGATAAGCCAGATTGCATCATTCTTCTTCATCGTCTTTGGTAGACCTACGATGAAGTCCATAGATATGTTTTCCCACTTCCATTCCGGGATGGGTAGGGGTTGTATAAGTCCGGCCAATTTTTGATGTTCTGCCTTGACTTGTTGACACACTAAACATCTCGACACGTATTCGGCTATTTCCCGTTTCATATTCGGCCACCAATACCAATTTCTCAGATTTCGATACATCTTCGTACTGCCTGGATGTACGGAGTATCCTGATTTGTGACCTTCATCAAGTATCTCCTTTTCACTTGAGGGTCATTAGGTACGCACGCCTTTGTCTCAAGAGTAACATCCCATCCGGCCCTTAGTCGAAATCGGGTTTCGATCCTATGGTTTCAATGATTTTGAGGATCTCCGGTCAGACGTTGTATTTCCTCGATTTTGTCTAACATGAACGGACTCATCACAATTCGTGCAAATATACACCATCGTCAATCTCTTGGAGGTAAATGTCTTCTTCTACGAAGTTCATTGAAGGGCTTCCAAATTTTAATGCTAATAGTGCAAGATTTTCTACTAAGTGCATCAACGACATTTGCTTTTCCGGTGGTAATTTATGGAGCGGTCGTAATCTTTCATGTATTCCATCCATCTACGTTGTCTCAAATTCGTGTCCTTTTGTGAGAAAAGGTACTTGAGACTTTTGTGATCCAGATAAATCTTGAACGTCTCTAGAGAGATAGTGTCGCCATAGTTTAAGGGCGAAGATGATGCGGCGATTCCAAGTCATGAACGGATAGTTCTTTTCATGAGGTTTGAGTCTTGACCCATAAGACAACTTTCTTACTTTGTTCAAGCACACAACCAAGTCCTGGCGAGATGCATCTGTGAATATTTCAAATTCACTAGTGTTGGAAGTGGAAGGTAGGGTGAGGATTGGTGCGAGAGTAAGCCTCTTCTTGATTCTAGAAAATTTGATTCACATTCATCGGTCCACACAAATTTGACATTCTTCTGTGTGAGGCGGGTGAGTGGTAGAGCAATGCGTGAAAATCCTTCAATAAAGCGACGATAGTAACCCGCCAATCCGAGGAAACTCCTAACTTCGGTAACACTCGTCGGTGCTTTCCACTCTGTAATTGCTTTGATCTTAGGAGGATCGACGGTCACTCCTTCTGCTGATACCACGTGTCCCAGAAAGGTTACTTGTTTAAGCCAAAACTCACACTTACTTAGTTTGGCATACAACCGTGATCTTGAGTGTCAAGTGCTGACGCAGTGTTTCTCATGCTCTTCCTCGATCGTGAGTAGATGAGGATGTCATCTATGAATACAATGATAAATTTATCAAGATATACCAACACCCGATTCATTAGGTCCATGAATACACTGGGGCATTTGTTAGTCCGAAAAGGCATGACTAAGAATTCAGACAACCCATTCTTGCAAGCGAAAAGCCGCTTTTGGAACATCTTCTTCTCACTTTCAGGTGATAACCCGATCTAAGATCAATCTTAGAAAAACACTTGGCACCTTGGAGATGATCGAATAAATCATCGATACGTGGGAGAGGGTATCGATTTCTGATGGTTACACTATTCAACTGACGATAATCGATGCATAGCCTCATCGAACCATCTTTTTTCTTTACGAAGAGGACTGGGGCTCTCCATGGTGACTGACTTCGTCTGATGAATTTCTTATCTGACAGTTCCTTGAGTTGTATTTCCAATTCCTTTAATTCTGCAGGGGCCATTCGGTATGGTGCCTTGGCAATTGCTGTGGTCCCTGGGATCAGATCGATTTCTCTGTCACGACCCAGAATCCTTACCCGATATCGAGGGCCCAGAATTCCGTGTTATGACACCGCATGCTGGTTAAGGCAATAAGCGGACATACACATAATCTATAAATTGACTTAGCATATGGATTGAGGCATTTAAGATAGCCTTAAAAATAATTTACTCATAAATTAATAACGAAAAACGTAGACAATAATAATGAAGTACTTAATCCTAACCATGAATCTAGGATATCAAATCAAAATCAGTTTCAGATAGGGTAAAACGGTCTCAAATGTAAACTCACACAATATATCAAGGCTAAAACAAGTCTCTCAGGAAATAATGAAAACTAGAGTAAGAGGGTTCTCAATGCTGGTAAAAATCTGCTGGATCTACGCTCTCATCAAGGTGGTAGCCGACATCCTTGTTTATATGAGCCATCTCCGGATCAGCAGCTTTCAAATCATCAAGGACGGGATAAGCAGAATCTTCACCTGAAACTGTTAGATTTTGGGAGGGGGGTGAGTTTACTCAATCGCATAAACTCAGCGGGTTGCACAATCGATCCACCATAACTTACTCAGGTGGGCGTGTGTGCAATCGCTTGAATTGCGGTGCATTTTTAAAATATAACCAACATCTTAAATAAATGAAATAAACTTATCCATAATTCATAGACTATCATAATCAAGATTGAAAAATATACTAACATAATATGAAGAGTGCATGATGCTTCTATTTTCTTATCTCTTTTCCTATTTGTCTCATCAACTTAGCATACATAACATATCGTAAGTCTTACTAATTATTCCATACGCCTACACAACGTACTTCGCATCTTATCTTATTTAAACGATCTGCGGGATCGCCGCCGCCTACCCCGCGAGGTCCACGTGTAGATAACCAACTAACCTCCATATCATAACATAAACCACCATCTAGCCAGATGAGGTTGCGGCATAGTAACCACGATGTCCCTTAGTTCGAGACAAGGCTATAATGTCCTTAAGACCCGCTTGGTCATAGACGTTAAGCCCTTACGGTGGCTCGTAAGGTATGGCACGTGTAGAAACTTAATTTATATTTAGCTGGCCTTCACAACGTATCTTAACATATCATAACATTATTCAGTTCTGGGCTTAGGTCCCGCCTGCTTTATATTTTAGTGGGCTTAAGTCCCCACTTTCTTAATATATATGTGTCTTAACATATTCTTTTCTCATTTTTTCTTAAAACTTAGTTAGAATAGGCCATAGGCTTCACTAAACCACATTTTCCAAGGACGGGTTCAGTAGTAACCTAGATGTACTTCGTGTGGTATCCCATACTACCATAGAGGGTTGCATCCGACATGGATGCCTACATTCCAAGTTCCACGTGATGAAAGAAACCCCACCGTGAGAAGGCTTAAGTCATGTAATATATTTTATTCTTAACTTATATGCGTATGCCTCTATCGTGATTTTTATATGATGAATGTCATATGATAATGGTGAACATATATAAGAATGAATTATAACATAAACCTTAAACATTTCATATTTTTGAAGAAAATTAATAAAGAGCATAACATATGAAATATTAAAGTAAAATGTAAAAATAAGAAATATTTAACTATATTTATTTTACAATAGTGTTGAAACTATACTTCATTAAAGTTAATTATATTCATGAAATTTGGTGATTGGTATAGCGATCCAACATATTTTAAAATTCTAAAGATGTGTCAATTCAAGAATTGTATGTATGAGGCTTAGAAGGTAATAGAATGGTAAGTATTGAAAAGCATCCATATTTGACCCTTAAACTTATAGATTGTTATTCGATGCAAGCTATTTAATGTATTTTATTTAATCTTAGGGATTTATAAGTCTAGAGATAAGTTTAGCATAAAGTAGTCAAAGAGTTAAAAAAATAATGTCAAACCCGTGTAACCTTGGATCATCTAAAATGTATCCCGACTTGCAGCTCAATGTTGACCTTAAAGATATTAAATTCGTGAAATTGCTATTTCATACAAAGTTATAGATCTCGTTGTCTTCTTTCCAATGCCGCAAGAATCACGTCAATCCGAGTTCGGGATAAAAGTTATGGCCAAAATACCGAGGCTGTATGCATTGAAGAGTTTGGCCGAATTTCACGAAAATCTGGGAAAAACGATCCTATCGAATTTGGGCCTAATTTCTATATTTTTAAGACCCGAAATTTATCAAAATTTAAGGAAAATTAGGGTTTTCTTTTTAAGAAATAACTAAATAATTTAAGATGGATTTAGAGGCACCCACCTGTTGAAACGTGTTTCGAATCCTACGATGATTTGGGTTGATGGAGATCGAATTCGAGAGACGATATGCCCGAGTCTTTTCGTGAGAATTCCTTTCTTACGATAAATAGGTCGGGACGATGAGAAACTTTGATGGTATAAGATTCTCCGATAAGATCGAAAATCGATGGAGATCCGACGAGAATTATGAAGATGGCACCGTCGAGCTTTGCGAGAGAAGAGGAATAAAGAAAAACGAGAGAAGAAGTAAATATATATCTAATTCTCAGATAAAGTTAACTCTAATCAAGACTTTCCGTATAAGATTTAATAAAATAGTAGTTTTTACACGCAAGTAGAATTCATACGTGACTTGAAAAGCTTGAGAAGAGGTTTTTCTCCAGCGCTTTGTGTAAGCACCAAGGTAAATGGTAATTCTCTCCCGAATTTACAATTGTGCCCTTTAACCCGCTTCACTCTTCAAACGAGCATAACTTTTTATATTCTTATCGAAAATCGACAAATTATATATCGTTGGAATCGTATCGACAAGTACTCCGCAATGAGTCTAATATTGATATATATATAAAAAATTAGACTATTTCTAAAATGGGTATATTCCGGTGTGGAGCGTTAGCACCACGCATTGTGTGGTATATCATCTAATACCATTAAATAAAATTCAAAAATCTGGGTTATTACAATAATCTACCTATTTTCACTGACACAACTCTTATCTACCACCAACTAGTATAGATAAAGAATGTTTTGGTTGTTTAATTTCAGCTATGAAATGAGCATTAATGCTTTTTAATCCAAATCTTATATTCTCAACTGCCCCATTGAAGTAGCTAGTTGATAGACCATAGGTATATCCATTAAGAATAGGCTTGAATTTCATACTTCCATCATCATCACAGACTTATCCCACCTCTATTTGGGGTTAGCTTGTGAATCTTATTTTCTCAACTCATTTTTATTTAGCGTTAAGCTCTCTTTAATTTTGCAATCCATCATATCTCTTCTCACGGCTTCCCTTTAGATCTTTATCGGTATGTCTTCCTCGTCTCCTACTTCCTTATGCTTGTAACATCTCATCCCTTCATATAGGGTTTGCTTCGTGCATCCGATGTTACTCTCAAATTTTATATTATGTACTCATTCTGAATTTTATCTTTTCTTGTCACTCCCACATATATCTCAATAAACGCATCTCGGCCACATGTACTCTATCTTCTTTATATTTTTTATAACCCAGCATTCCTCATCATATAATATGGCAGGTCTAATAATCATCTTATAAACACGTCCCTTCAGTTTAAGTGAAACTCTTGGTTTGCACAATACTTCATTTGTTTGCCTCTATTTCATCCAACCTACATTAATACTATTTGAGATGACCTCTTCAAATCCATCATTTGATTGTAAAATAGAGCCTAAATAGTGAAATCTATGGCAATCTAACACTAAATGATTTTTTGTTTTATCTTATTCCTGCTTTTGTCATCTTTAAGTTCTCTTATCCAATTCCTACTTTTATCTCTTTTGCATCTCCCCAATAGTTAGTAATTCTCCTAATCACGGATATGTAAAATTGAGTACATGTACTACCTTCAACATGCGTGGTTAACAAAAGGTGTAGTTTTTGTTGCCACCATTTCAAATTGGTGCCCACAAAGTTATCCTATTTCATGAGTTGATTGGATACAAAATAGGATGCAAAGAATGCCATAAATATTAGTTTAAAATATATATAAATAAGATGAGACTAGAAAACCAATATAAGGAAACAATGCAAGACACGACAAATATTGATGTCTTTAAGTCGATATTCTCCCCTACCACTCTATAAAATTGATCACTCACAGGTTAACAGTAAACTGATTTCAGCATACAACGAATTGACTCTGTATTCTTCTAAAGGACTTCGTGAACCTAATCATGCTTTCAGAACACCAAAATATCGGCAATAGAGAGCTGAATAAAACCTTTAATATGAAAATACTAGCACAAGAGAAAGCAATTTTCAAAGTGAATAAAACCATATGAAATGGGCTCTTTAAATCGATATCGATATGGTGTCAAGACACCTTTTTAACAATCTATGATAATAAATTTACAACGATTCACATAACGGTGGAAGATCTGAGGGCATAAATGTAAAGGTGCTTTAGGCTTGGATAGATTAATTAATCCCTTAGAGAATTGTTTTAAGTAGCCTTTAAAAACAAGATACAATTTTCAAATTTGAATTGTTTTCAAACAGCCAAAAATAACGATTAAATGTGAAATTTAAACTTTCATAGAAATCATTATTCGGTCAATGAGTCAACATAAGTATGTCGCAGGTTTGAACATCTCTCGTCGTCAAACAGTCAACTCTTGCATCCCTTTCTTTAACACATGTCACAGTCGACGTTTCCATGATAAGATTTGAAACATGTTGTGAACCAGGCATCTCAAAATCATCAGTTTCATCTCTCAGTCAAATGTTGGTTGAACCATGTCGAGGTCCAAGCACCTTACGGTCAACGTGGTCAACCAATTCTATCCCACTGTCTAGATAGATCGTACAATCAAAATGGTTCATGTTCCATCCCACGGTACTGCTCCTAGCTTCTCGGGGTGAACATGTCAACCCACGGTCAGCAATTCATCCCGCATTAACATTTCAACCCGTCTCCTCCCAACCGTGTTCAGTTCGGCGTGCGTACATGCAAGAGTGCCAAAAGGGCATAGCCGTGAAAACTCCAAACCTTAGATCCAACTTCCAAGTCATAAGGCATTAGTCATAAATTTCCAACCGATGTGTGATTATTCGAAACAAATGCAAACCTAAAACTAATAAAATTTATAATAATAAGTTTGTGTATACAATTGGTTGATGGTCTAATTAAAATATTTTATGATTAACTATTTTCTAAATTAGCAATAAAAAGTATTTTAATACATTTTTTCTTATTTTGCAGGTGGTTTCTATACTTATGGGGGAAAATTCATGCATAATGCAATTGTCCCCCTCGTCTGATGGAAGTTTGGACAAAGAAAACAGTCATATATTAGAGCAAAATACTCATAATGCCCTATAGTTGCCTTATTCATCATTAGGTTCTTTTTCATTGTTGGTAGTGAGATATTTTATACAAAAATTATCAAAAAAATGTTATTCTTTTAGTTAGGTAGATTGATCTTACCAATAGAAATCTAAAAGTAGTTAAAGATCTACAAGTTGTTCTTGCAAACGTCAATTACTATGAGCAATTTTTTGTATTACTCATTAGTACTGAATGGTGCCAATGAGAAATAGCAAACTGATGTGATCTTTGAACATTATTCCAAAGATTTTATCAAATATATGAAGAGAATAGTTATTAGAGTTGACTTTCCTCTTAAAAATGTGAATTTTGCATACTTATGTAAATTATAAGTTCAAAACTTAGATTGATGTAAAATTGTTGTTGCAAACTTGATCTATGTTAACTTTTATAATTTGGATATCAAACTTTAATGGAAAGAAAGGAAAAATATGACGTAGGACCGTTGTAGGGATCATTTATCTGTGGTGGCTACAGCAACATATGTGCTTCATGGATCATCCCCTTATATCAACATTACAATTGAAGCTCTTTTTTCTTCATAACTTCATATTTAATGCAATAGTTAGTACTAGGTACACGTCTATGAGGGCCAAGTGACTTGGTGAGCAAGTCACTTTTTTGAACACATGCCATGTTTCATCATGGCACACCGTCTATTTTGAAAACTGTGAGAGATCTTTGGCATAGAAGATTGGGACAAAAAAAGATCTCTATTATGTGATTCAAATCAATCAATACTTTCTAAAATTATCAATGTCAAAGATTTGTATGGTTTCCCTTAATTTTAAAAGTTGTTCTACTTTCATTACCCAGTGCGTGCTGCACTCGCGCGTATAGGGTGTTGGGATTGATTTTAAAATTCATTGACTACTTTAAATCATATGATAAAGATGTTGTTTGAAGATATGCTTCAATGCTTTCCTTGGTTTAAACCTTCCCAAGTTGACTTCAAAACTCATCATTCGACCATGTTACAAAAGTATATACTATTTGTGAGATTTTCTTGCATTTTGACTAAACACGTTACTCACTTTCTATAGCCGGCCACATTTTGCACATCTAATTTTAATAAGGTTTAGAAGATCAAATAAGGTTGTGCTTGGGATTGCTCTTTGGAGGTACAAAGCAGCTAAGCAACTATCTGTTTTGGCATAGAGCACTTAGTATGTGACTGTGTCCGGTAGTAAGTGCTCTTAGCTCTTTCGAAGAGTGAAAGAGCTGGATTTTGGTCTCTTTAGAAGAACAATTTAAGCATGCACTTTTATGTGGGCTACTCTTTGAGAGAGTAGAAATAAGCAGCAACTTGTGACGGGCACGCGACGTGATCATCCGGGTCAGCCGTAGGGCCATTTTTCCTCTCCACGTTTTGAGCATCACTGGTGGGTCGAGGCCATAAGGGCGGCACCGAGTGTACTCGGCATGAGCCACAATGGCATTGCGACAAGTTGAGATTTGGGTTTTGATTGCGCCGAAGAGTTGTTAGCCTGTGACTTGTTACCCCAGGGTTAACCCCATTCATCTTTGATCATAGCTGAACAGACAGAGAAGGCATTCTTGAAGCAGTCGAAGTTGTTTTTAAGTTCGAAGAAATCTGGGAAGCGGAAGAGGCCGAGGAAGGGAGGAAATCGGTTTTGGAAAAGCGTTGGATTGGGATTTAAGACCCCTCGAGATGCAATCGAAGGGCGAAGTCCGAACGTAGAGGTTGAGGTGAAGCTTGAGTAGGAAAAGCATTCCACCCTTTGTAGCATCTGGGAATCCGCATCACGTGCCTCAATTGGGAAAAGTAGGCTGATTTAGCGCAGTGAGCGTTAAGTGCCGCACGGGCTGACATTGCTGGATGAGTGACCCCGTGACAAACTGCTCTTTATTATTACAAAGAAATGTGGGGAGAGAGAAGGATTGGAAAAATATAATAGGGAGGCTGCTCTTTGAAATAGGAAAGACAACCCTCTTTAAAAGAGCATGATTTTTCATATTTCAAAAAGCACCCTCTCCCTTTTTTTTCCCTCCAATCCTTCTCTTTTCCCATATTCATTTGTAACAATAAAGATCAGCAGTTGCTCTTCTCTACTCTTCCAAAGAGCAATGCCAAAAGCTCCTAATAAGAGAGCACGCACAAGTGCACCACCTTTTTAGCACCCCAATTGACAACATTTCTATTTGCACAACAACTTTTGTTATCTGCACATGATGAAAAAAATTAAATTTTATTTTCTATGTCTCATCAAGATCCAAAATGTAAATTAAGTTGGTAATCGAAGTTGTAGAACATGTTAGTTTCGAGATGTGTGTCATGTGGAGTTATCACCATGTCTATTGCACTACCAAAAACAAGACTATTAACGGCAGCCAAAAATTGTTGCTATTAATAAAAAAATTGTTGTTAATACCCTTACCTCTAATAGTCTTATTTTTTATAATGTTGTTTGATGGTATGCCATAATATGCTATTTTAAAGATCTATATTGTTGAAGTTTGGGATGAAAAAACATTTCCTTCATGTGATTCAATTCAAAGGAGTCAAAGCCCTCTAAAATATATGGCAACCATATAAACCTATAAAACTGATTCAATCCTCCACTTAAAGGGCATGGACTGATTTGAATCATATGATGGAAATGTCTTTTTTGTCCATTCCAAAGGCAGACATGGTAATTACACATAAAGCGCATGCCAAAAGGTGACTTGTTCAAATCATGGTTTAGAGCAGGTTAGTTTCTCTATATCCACTCATAAGTATTAATTAGCAAATAGTGAAAGTGTGTTGGCAGTATCTTTCCATTGATTGTTGTGAATTTGATGGTGGAGATCGTTTTTCACCCCAATCTTTCACATAATGGATCTTGAGATAATTGACGTACCATCAAGCGGTCACTTTTTGATACCATAGGGCCCAATTAACAAAAAGTGGCCTAAAATCACGTGACACACATTACACTCACCCATAACTTTAGATTCACTTTTTTGAGATCTATGCCATGTGGTACCAAAAAGTGATCATAGCCATCATTTGATAGTACTTCCATAGTCTCAAGATCCATCGATGTGAAAGATTAAGATAAAAAATTATGTACACCACTCAAAGCAGTGGGTTTCGAGTGTTAGGGCCCACAATAATGTGGTTGGGGCGAATAGAGGTACCCAGAAAATTATTGAGTTTTAGTTTGACACTGCTTTTATATTTCATACAGCCGTTTATTTACTTCTGATGAGAAGAAAAAGGTGTGCGCTGGTAGCAACTCCCTTTATTAAGGAAATTAAAAAGGCGGGGAGAATGCTTCCGGGCACATTCGATGACCTTAATGCCCAGTCACCGCATCACATGCCACGTGGCATGATCAACTCAAAACAATCAGCCATGAGACATGTTATTTGAAAATAATATATATCTTTTATATTTTTTGTCCTCTTTTGACGTCAAAGATAAGTAATGCCCCTAAAATTTGGTGCATTTATTTTTTCAACCTTAGACCACATTTTTAACTCTAAAAAAGTCATAAATATATCTTTTTTAATGGGGGCTGAGCAAGGTATCAAAATTGGTATAAGCTCGGGTATCAATTTACCCAAGGCTGATATGACTCTGCAGTTACTTATAGGCCAATACCAAAATGTATCGGCCTATTTAAAAATATAAATAAATAAATATCTCGATGAAACCGAGATGTATCGGCTGATACGGTATCAAATACCCGATACGAGATATCAATACACATCGGTTTGGCCAAAAACCGATACGTATCACTAATATATATCGGTGTCAACCGACTTTTGATACTTTGGATTTGAGAGCATCTCCAATGGAAGCGTCGAAATCAGCTGAGCACCCTTCAAAGGATGTGTTTGAAGTCTGATTTCTCTCCAATTGAGTAGTCTATTTCATATATAATAGGGTACCAATGTTTTGGTAGTCAATATTAGCTACGGACTTGAGGCTTCAAATCTAATTATATTTTATTAGATTTACATATGTTAAAAATATATTATTAAATATATTTACAGCCCTTCAATCAATAAAACAATCTGTGGCACCTGATCCTCGTCTATATATTTGTGATGGTGCAACATAATGGCCACCTGACAATGGATGGACAGAAATTTCTACACCCGGGTGCATTTTTCCGGACCTTATAAATGGATTGGACTTGAGGATTTCAGGCCCGCTGCTAAAATCCAAGCCCAAAATTTCAAACCGTTTGCCACCAACAACCCAATCCAGCAAGTGCTTCAGTATATCCTACGACCCTAACCGTCTGATCAAACAAAGATTTATATACACTTTACACGATACATTGTCCCCTAAACCCTACATACCACTGCTTCTCTGGTGAACTAGCGATCGTCTCTCGCTCCTCTCTCTCTCTCTCTCTCTCTCTCTCATGGCGCTGTTAACTCGACGACCTCTCACTAGACTTCTCTCAAGAACTCTTTGTTTTCCCAAACTACCCCTTCTCCAACCTCCTCAAACTCGTTCCCGATTTACCCTCGGCATTCTCTCGAGTCACCAACTCGGTCCCGACTCACTAAAAATCCCGAGTCGGTCGAAAACCACCTCCGGGTCAGGGTACTCGCCGCTAAACGATCCCTCTCCGAACTGGAGCAACAGACCACCAAAAGAGACGATTCTATTGGACGGCTGTGATTACGAGCATTGGCTCATCGTCATGGAGTTCCCTGATAACGCTAAACCATCTGAAGACGAAATGATCGCTGCGTATGTTAAAACCCTAGCCGCCGTACTCGGAAGGTTCGATTTTTAATTTTTAATTTTTTTTTTTTTTTGAATTTTTGCTTGTTTATTTATTTTTATTTTTTTGTGGTTTTTTTTGTTGGGGTTTTTATTTATGAATCAGTGAAGAGGAAGCAAAGAAGAAGATTTATTCGGTGTGTACGACGACGTATACGGGATTTGGTGCTTTGATATCTGAAGAGCTTTCTTATAAAGTTAAAGGCATGTGATTCTAGGGTTTGTGTTTCATTTTTTGGGATTTTGATTGAATAAAAATTGATTTTTTAGTTAATTTGTTTTTTCGGATGAGTAATTGGTCTCGGGTTGGTTCCAACCTTCGAAAACTAATGCCTTTGGCTGAAATCGTACCGATTGGATGATCTGAACCGTACAAATCAGTATGGTTTTGCTTGTTAAATGAATCTTAATTGTTCATTTGATTGGATTTCATCTGTCGATTTTGAAAATCAATGCCGTTGGCTGGATATCATATCTATCTATCGGAGGATGACCCTAACCATCGAAATCAGTATGATTTTGTTTGTTATATGACTGTCCATTTCGGTCGATTTCAATCGTCAATTTTGGAAAACCTATGTCGGTGCATGCTTATCGGATGATCTTAAGGTCCAAATCGGTATGCTTTTGCTTGTCAAATGAATCTCCCCTGTACATTTCAAAAAAATTCGGACAATTTTGTAAACCGTTGCTGTTGGTTGGAAGTTGTGCCAATGGGATGATCTTAACCATCCAAATCAGTATGCTTTTGTTTGTTAAATGAATCTTAACCATCTGTTTCTGTCAATTTCGACCGTCAATTTTGAAAACCAAAATTTTAATCTGTTTCTGTCAATTTCGAAAACCAATGCTGTTAAATGAACCTTAAGCGAAAAATCTTCAGAGTCCAGTAAGCTTTTGCTTGTTAAATGAATCTTACCAGTCCATTTGCTGTCTCTTGATTGGACGATCAGGATCATCACATTGACGATTGTCTGGATCGACTGACTGATTATTCGTTAATGTTTCAGACTATTATTTGTTTACACATATTTGATTATTTATTTATTTTTGTGATTAACAGGACAACCTGGGGTTCTTTGGGTATTGCCTGATTCATATCTTGATGTGCCTAACAAGGATTATGGAGGTTTGCAGCGCCATAAAAAGATATTATTTCGTTACATATAATTTGTATCATAAACTTACTGATTTCTCATATATATTTTTTTGGTCATTTAATAGGGGATCTGTTTGTTGATGGTAAAGTGATCCATAGACCACAGTATAGATTCGACGAGAGGCAGCAAACTAGGAGCAGGCCTCGCCCTCGATACGATAGGCGTCGCGAAACAGTGCAGGCCGACAGAGGGGGACCAATGCAAAGACAGGGTGGTTGGTCCCAAGAACAGAGAGCGCCTGTACCCCAATCAGCACCGAGGGATGGACACAATTCGTTTCAAAATGAACCAAGAGATTTTTCCCCAAACCAGGGAATTGGTGTACCTAGAGAGAGGAATTGAGGTTGGTTGGAAATGTAATTTTAAAATTTGTTGCATTATGACTTGCCGCCCAACTTACTTTTAGAAACTATAGTGTGCGAACGAACATGTATAGCTGACATGTGAATATTGTGGACCCTCTTTATCCACCTAAGTTCAGAAAGTTAAAATATGATCATTTGGGCTTTTTAAAGTTATTTTTAGGAAGAGATATCTAAATGTGTCTTCATCTTTAGGTTTGCCATATTCATCACTAGGAGTTAGTTAAGTCTAATTTAAATTGGTCATTAGTGGAATGTGGCTGTGTTAATATGTGTTCGCCTTTAGCCTAAATGTTTTATAGTAATTCTTCGTCATTATCTCTTAGGCTGCATTTGGGAACTCTCATTTGAAGGTTTGGATTTGGATTAGTAAAATCCAAATCCCCCATTAGGATAGCTACTTTGGAGTACCGGATTTGGATTCGTCAAATCTTAATCATTTCTGAAAAAATTTCACGAGAGAAAAAACAGGGATTTGAAATAACGTCTCTCCGTTATTTCAAATCCAAATGTTTGAACATGTTAAGGTCATATAATGGGGGAACTATTCATCTCATCATCCTCAATCTCATCTTCATAGCATGGTATTAAGTAGCAGACTACTTATTAGGTAAGCTAGACTACTTGCTCAACACCCCTCAACAAAATGGAGTGAAGGAGAGAAAAATCTTCTCTCCTTATTAGGTAAGCTAGACTACTTCACCTAGTTGAGGTAGTTCGTGCTTTGTTAATTGAGATAAATGTGAGAAAAAAGTTATGGAATGAAGTTGTTTTCATGACGTTTTTTCTAGTCAATAGAATTCCAACTCCTGTCCTTCAAGGCCAATCCCCATTTTGTATGTTATCTCCCTCATCACCTCTCCTCCCCACCTCTGCTAAGGTATTTGGATGTTTGTGTTTTGCTCGGGTGTCTAATTCTCATCATGATAAATTGGATATCAAAGCTTTTCAGCCTTTATCATAAAAAGGGTCCAAGTGTTATGACCCTATTTCTGGTTGACGTTTTTTGTCTATCGACGTTAAGTTCTTTGAGTCCAGTCATTCTTCTTCTAGCAATACTTGGTGCCATCTTCATGGGAAGAGTAGAAAGGAAGAGAGCATTGTGCCATTGTCGTATCCCACACAAGACATTGTCTGAAATTGAAAATCAGTGTTTGTGAGGCCAAGATGAGGGTACGGAATTAAATTTTCCCAATGATGGGCAAAGAAATAAAGAAGATGATGTTGAAGCGAATGTTTTAAGGGTTTAAGAGAGGAAATTGTGGAAAAGTTCTTACTCAAGAGGCTTGGAGTAAAAACAAGCTCACTCACTTTCAAATTATGGACTAAACTTCAACCCTTGAGGCTAGTCCACAAGGAGTTTATATGGCCTCCCTTGGTTTTACTTGTAGGGGGGAGAAGGGTCGAGTGTGTCGATTAGGAAAGCAATTATGGGTTGAAGCAGTCAACAAGAGCACCGTTCAAGAAGTTTAGTGATGTTATTGTTCGATTTGGGTATAATAAAAGCCATTATGACCACGTCTTATTTCTAAAATGGGGTGTACAGACCACTACATTGATTGTCTATGTGGACGAACTTATTGTTACGGGTGATGATGAAGAAGAGATCACAAGACTCAAACAGTACATGAGTAGGATGTTCGGCATTAAAGATTTGGGTCGCGTAAAGTATTTTCGTGGAATTGAGGTGGCAAGGTCAAGGAAGGGTATCTGTATTTCACAGAGGAAATATGCCTTAGATTTACTCCACCAGGCGTGTGTGCTAAGGTGTAAGCCTTCAAATATCCCTACAGATCTTAATCACAAAATAAATTCTGAAGATGGAGAGCCATTGCAGGATTTTCGCCATCGATAAAAAAAAATGGCAGGATATTCAGATGTACTAGAGGTTAGTTATGAAGTTGATATACTCGTCAATCTATGCTTTGAGTGGTGTGAGTGAGCATATGCATGCACCTCAAACTATACACTTGTATGCAATATGCATGATTCTTAGATCCCTGAAGTCTAGTTCTGGGTAGGGACTATTATATAGCAATCATGGCCACTTTAATGTGGAAGTTTACACAATGCTGATTGGGCTGGCTCTCTCACTGATAGAAGATCTATCACAGGATATTGTGCTTTTGTTGGGGGCAATTTGGTTGCTTGGAGGAATAAAAAACAGCATGTTGTGTCCAACTCAAGTGCAAAGGCCGAGTATAAGGCTATGTTTCAAGGAGCCCGTGAAGGAATGTTGTGTTCTCGCCGATCTAGGGATTGATGTAAAACTTGCTACGAAGCTTTTTGGAGACAACAAAGTGGGAACTAAGAACATTAAATTGGACTGCCAATGAGTTTTATATTCCTCAAGTCGGTTCGTAGGAACAAATAAGTGATGTTCTCACTAAGGCTCTTGGAAGATCCAGGCTACACAAACTTATATGCAAGTTGGGTATGATTGATAGCTATTCATCAGCGTGAGAAGGGGGGGGGGGCGTATAGGACCTATACGGTGTGCATGTATTGCTTCTAGTGATGAAATATAAATAATAACTATTAGTGTAAGGACAACTTACAACCCTAATTTCCTATATCTCTTCCTCCTCTGCTTCTTCTTCGCAGCTCCCACCCTACTTACTCAATTACTTCAACTAGGACCACATGTCTTTGCCATTCAGATATCTACAATCTTCTCATCAAATGAGAAGATGAAAGAAAAACGAATAAGAGGAAAATAACAAGCACGAAAGGGGAAAACCTCTTAAAATCCAAAGCACCCAAAGTCAACAGAATCTAAAATCCGGGAGCTTTGGCATCACCATCACCCTCTGATTCAGACCCATAAGCTGGAAGAACTAAATATTCATAAACTCAGAAAAACTCCAAATGGGCAATCCAGGATCAACACATCCTCACAACACGAGCAGCAGCGTCGCCAAAAAGCAGCAAAGTCTCCATGGAAAAAAAACAGCATAGAGCCGGCAGCATGGATCAAAATCTCGGCCGAGATGACTCGTTGTCGGCCCCTACCGAAACGATAATTTGAAAGTTTCGGGTAGGGGCCGAAAATTTGAAATTATCAGCCGATAATTTCATGGTTCCCATTCAAATATTATTTTACCCCCTTTAAAGCCGAGATTTGGGTTTTTTTTTAACCTTCACTCCTCTTCTCTCTCCCTCTTCCGGATCTAGACAGCTTCTCGCCTAATTTTAGTCAGATCTCACCGGATTATAACGAAATCTCGCCCAAATTTATCGTAAATTATCGAATTTTGTCAGGTTTCGCTATATCCACTCGGTTCTTGTTGAATCTTGCCGGAGTTCGCCGGATTGAGCCGATTTCTCGTTGGATTTTGACAAAATCTCGCCCAAATTTACCGTAAGTTACCGAATCTTGTCGAGTTTCGCCATATCCACTCGGTTGTCACTGAATCTTGTCGGAGGTCGTCGGATCTAGCTTATTTTGTATGGGATATGTTATATATATATATATATATATATATATATATATATATATATATATATATATATATATATACAATTAATCATAATTTTTAATGGGAGATATTTAAATGATTTTGTACGGGGTATATTTGTTATAGGATATAATTTTTATGAGATGTATTTTTAATGGTATATATTTTTTATGAGAAATATTGAAATTAAGATCCCTTGACTCCCTACTTCCTAATTATAAAAGATTGCCTACTCCTTAATTATAAATTAAGGTCTCTATATCTGAGTTATTTTTTCTTATATAGATTCAAGAATTTGAGATATAGAGATGGTCGTCGATCTCGATCCTGCATGAGAGTATGACACTCCTTTGGGGCCTAAGAGGTTAAATTCAAAATATCACTTCTGTCAGAAAGAGTTAAAGGGCTGTGGTGTCAACAGACTTGAGGAACACTTAGTTGGCATACAGGATGTCATGCAGTCATGCACTAGCGTGCCTAAGAAAATTAGGGAGAAAGTAAAAAAATAAATTAATAGCTCAAAGGGGAAGAGAGTAGAGACCGAGAGAAGGAATAACAAATTTATGGAAACCATATCACGCCTCATCGTGGTTCAATTTCATTTGACTTGGATGATGATGATGAAGGTGATGAAGAGAGTCAGCTTAAGAGGGTAATGAGACAAAGTTTGAATGAAAGGAGGCGACAGGAGGATGCATTTCGAAGATTCCAGTCTAGTTTGCATGGACAATCTATGGTAGCAACTGGGGGAGGGTTATCCACTTTACGGGAGGGTGGTTCTAGTTCTAGTAGTGGTAGACGTCTAGTGGGACCTATAGATCCTTTTTTATACAGATTAGAAAGCTCTAAACAGTCTAAGCTAAGTACAACGTTGTTGAAGACCTAGGTAAAAAATTAGGTAAAGTAATAACGAAATTATTATGTAAAATTATATTCCAACTCAAGTGGTCGAATTACCATACTTTAAGACCATGTTGGACACTAGTGCTGAGGCAGGGCTTGGTGTAAAAATCTCAATCGCTTATAAGATAGTTGGCCCGTATTTAGACGAAGAAGTGGTCGAGGTAAGGGAATCGTAAAGAGCTTCGAGAAAGTGTGGGATGAGAAAGGTTGCACAATTATGTACAATGGTTGGACGGGTGTTACTAAGAAGACCTTAATCAACTTAGTGTACAGTGACCAGAGGACAATTTTCATGAAGTCTGTTGATGCATCAAATGTGGCAAAGGATGCCAACTATCTGTTTGGATTGATGGATGAGGTTGTTCGGTCAGTTGGGCAGCAACGAGTCGTACAAATCGTCACAAATAACACAGCAAACTATAAAGCAGTTGGCTACAAACTGATGATAAAATACAGACACATCTACTGGACCCCGTGTGCATATCATTGTATTGACTTGATTCTCACCGATCTAGGGAAGATGGAAAATATGCATGCAATTATATAGAACTGTAAGATGATTATGAGTTTCATCTATCAAAATATAAGCCTAGTTAATTTGACGAGAACATTCACGGACTAAAGGCATATTATGAGGCCTGCAATCACTCGGTTTGTCACTCACTACGTTGCTCTTCAAAGCTTATTTAAGTATAGGGCAAACTTGAAGAGTTTGGTTGTATCTCAACAATGGGCAAGTTACAAAATCAGTCTTCCAAAGGTAAAACGATCATTGGCCAACAAAGTGGCTGATATTTTTTAACTCCGCATTTTTTGACAATGTCGAGTATATTGTGAATGTTGTTTAGTGCATGTATTGAGATGGGTAGATGGGAATGGCAAACCCACTATGGGGTACGTCTATAAGGCGATAGACTACGCAAAGTTGGCCATTAGAGATAAGTACCTCAAGAGTTATAAGAAATTCTGGAAGGTGATCGATAAAGGTGGAACGAGCAGTTCCACCAAAATCTACATGCAGCTGGTAATTCATTATTTTAATTAATTGAGAATCATAGTTTGGTTAAATTTACCTTTATTATTCTAATTAATTGAGACATTTCAACAAGGCATTTCTTGAACCCGAACTACCAATATAGTCAAAATCTTAGTATAGATGATGACGTCTATACCGGCTTGCAAAGTGTTATTCAAAAGATGGAGTCAAACATCACCATTTAAAGGAAGGCAATAAGAGAGGTAACAAACAATTAATTTTCTCGTAAAATTATTAAGATTACTGTTACTTCTATCTGTGAACATCGGTCTTCCTTGTTTGGTAATGTTGTGCAGATTGAAATCTTTCGAAATGAAATTGGCTCTTTTGGAACTCCCTTACCGTTATCCGAGATCTATAACGAGAAGTCGGGTAAATTAGGTTTTATTTTACTTTAAGAGTTTATAGTACATTAAATATGATGTATCTACATTATTCAATGCAGTTGAATGGTGGATTAACTTCGGTGATGTGAAGAAAGCCTCCAATTTAAGGAGGATATCAATTCGAGTGCTAGGTCAAATTACATCATCCTCTAATTGCGTGAGAAATTGGAGCACATTCTCTTTTATCCATACAAAGATGAGGAATAGACTAATCATGGAGAGATTGGAACATTTAGTTTACGTCCACTATAATATGAGGTTGAGGGTCAGGTATGGAGCTGACCTGTTAACCACTTTTTAAAAAATGTATGTATATGTCTCATAGCAAACAGGTACCAGGTTGGGTTCGAGTCAGTTTGGGGCTAACCTTTCTGTAACAGGCCGAGATTTTCAACCCAACCTGGCCTGAAAGGTCGAGGTTTTTAACCCAAAGCTGACTTTTAGCAGTTCCTACTTCGTACTAGTTTCTCCATTAAACAATCACTCTTGTATTTTCAAGTCTGTTCAATATTTGACTCTGTAAGAGTTCAGATGAGACCTGCCCTGAGGAGATTTGTTCCCTCATGCAACCTCAACTCTGTCCTATCAATTGTAAAAGGCAATTCTATAGACATTATCGTGAGAGAAAAGTAGTGGGATTCCTTAGTGCTTTACCTTCATAATACTCCTGAGTAGCAATCTTCACTTTACCTTCTCTCATGTTCAATTAACTTGGGTCTTTTTGTGTTGTGTTCTGCAATTCCTCTTTCAGCTTCATGTAAACTTTGTTGTTGGGCTTTAAACTTGGTCTTTTTTTGTTGGGTTCTACAATTCCTCCCACAGTTTCATGTAACATAGTAGTTGGGCTTTAGCTTGGTCTTTTTGTGCTGGGTTCTGCAACTCTTCTCACAGTTCCATGTAACTTAGTTGTTGCTCTCTCTCTCTCTCTCTCTCTCTCTCTCTCTCTCTATATATATATATATATATATATATATATATATATATATATATATATATTTGAAAAATAATTTTTATGCCACCAACGAAAAAGGAAAAGATTTAACCTGGCCCCACTAAATCTTGCCTTATTGTTGAGAATGGTTGACTTTCTGACTCACTGAAACATTGACAAAGTGATCGAGAATGTGGTTACCAGGAAACCAGTTTCCCCTCACAAAGACTTATGTCTCCCTTCTTGTTCCACACATTTGCTTCATTCTAGGTGAATGCTATACTAAATGTTATAAAATGACAGTAGCAGATGACAATCCCAGATTACATTCCAGAAAAAGGAGGCATTTCTCCCACCAAAGTTTTTTCATCCTTATTCCATTTCTTTCAGTCTGAGCTCAACACTTCCACTATCTGATGTGACACAATGCTAATGCCCGTACCCGATGCTTCTAGGACGCTTGATGTAATTTAATTAAATTGTATCGTATTACTTTATACATAAATTTTTTTAAAATGAAGTATTTTGTTGTCATGAAAATATATAAAGGGCAATGTAATTTAACTACATTGTAAGTCTACAATTATGATGTGATGTAGTAGTACATGTTCTCCCAAGTTGGCAAGGCGTCCGTTTGGTATGATTATGAAATCTGTTATAGACTTATACTGGATTGGGTGATTTTCGACAAATAGGGTAGGGTTGGGCCGGAGTTTGTTTGGCTGTACTCATATGATTACGGCTAGGCCCCTCTTGGTTCTTCTCGCGAGTTTGTTTTGGCTTTGCGAGTTTTTTTTTTTTTTGAGCACCTCACACCGCCGTTTTTGTAACCCTTTTTTATCGATATAATTTCTATTTACCAATCAAAAATAAATAATAATAATAATAATTCTAAATCTAAATTATATTATATGACAGTGAAAATATGAAACAAGGAAATGAGTATGCAAGAGGAAGTTTAGGTGTGGATCTAATAAAAGAGAAATCAAGGAATATCATTTGATATGGATTAAGCATTTCCGCTGCAGACCTGAAAAGTCGTGGTACGAAAGATTGCCATGATACAAGCATAAGGAACTGGGACTCGGAGAAATGTTGATAAAGACTTGGTGTGAAGTAGTGAGAAGTGACATGAAGAATTACTTAGTAACTGAGTTTACCCCTAAATAGAAATGAGTGGATAAATAGGACTCGACCAACCCACAGTAGATGGGACAAGGTGGTTGTGATGATTGTGAATATATATATATATATATATATATATATATATATATATTTTTTTTTTTTTTTTTTTTTTTTGAGCCCGGATAAAATACCGATAAGAAAGGGACCATTGGGGAGATTGCTTAGGGCCAATTAGCAATGAGGAAATATTTTGTGAGAATGCCAAATTTTATATGATATTAATCTCACTTATGACACTTGTCTTATATAATATCTGTTATATAATATTTTGTAATCATGACTGGCCGGGCTCAGCCTGATTGTGCAAGAGGTTTGTGGGCTCAACGACCCAATGAATTTAGGCCCGATTATTCAATTAGGTCTGAAACTCTGGCATGGGCTAATCCTGGTTCGACATGTGTAACGATCTGGCCCAACCGCAGGGTACCAATTAAACCTTTACCTCTCCTGTGTAATCTTAGATTAGCAATCAAAGGCTGCAGCAGGTGCTTCAGATGCTTAACAATGGGGGATGAAGTTGAAGAACTGATTATTGGAAGGGGAGCTATTGAAAGCCAGGTCCAACCAGGTTGAAGCAGATTTCGAGTTCAACCACATCTGCTGCCCTTGGCTATAGGAGAATCTTGACTTTCATAGTATTCATTTTTTATAGGATGACGTGCCAAGTCAAAATTCTCCTATTTCTGCACAATTGTATATCCAAACACAGCCTTTTATGAGAAATCTGATGTTTCCATAGCTTCAATAGGCCCAGATTTCTGATATAACCACTGATACACTAAGAAAAGCAGAGGTCCATACTCCATAGGGTCTCTGATCAGTGCAATTTTATTTATTTTTTTAACTATAATTATTATAGGTAAGCGTGGGGTCATAAGATATCCATTTATTGTGCGGGTTAAGATCATCGGAATGGCTTGGAAGCACCGTAAAACTAATTTCTTAGGAAGTTTAGTCGAATTTGAGTGATAAGATAATTATCTATTTTACTATTATAATGCGAGAAGAGGGAGTTGCTTCTTGCGCCGAGTGAGACAAAAGGATTAATTTTTTTTAAAAATGATAGGAATACCCTTATATTTATAAGTACCTTAAAGTAACTTCAAGGGGTTAGGTGAGCTGGCCAGATACCTTCTTCTAAAAGCAGGAGACCTGAGTTTGAATCCCCTCCCTCCCTTGAGGCCATCGTAGGGATTTATATCTCGTGCTGACCCGACATGTGCTGAATTTGGAGTGCACATGTGCCCTTGGGATTAGGCGGGTGTTTTAAGAGGTCCGGATATTGCAATTCGGGTTTTCACACGTGAAAACTGTTGATTGCTTGAAACCTAAGATGGAGATCTTTTTTCAGCCCAATCTTCGACCCAACGGATCCTTAGATCATAGCTCACCTATTAGAGGGTTTGATGTTGATTCCATGTGACACACATCTCAAAAACAATTGATCGTGGACGTACCAGGAGAGGTAACTTTTAGGGATGTAGGGATGTGTCACGTATAATCAAACATATGATCATCTGATAGATTTTTCCTCTAGCTGGGCGTAAGTTTAACTGTCTAAGACAAGGTAGAATCTTAGAGAACCCTTCTACATAGCAGACAACATAGCAAGGGAGAGAGTCACCACCGAAATAACGTGAGGGCTCTGCCACTCCGGGGCATGATCTATTATTTTTAACATTAATGTATAAAGAATATGAAAATTTTAGAGGATACCAACTTAGGCCTCAACTTTCAAATCTACATATTAGAAAATATTTATTTATTACAAAAATTAATATTATTATAAATATTTGTTAAAAATAGTCTCACATCGGTTGTGGGCTTGGAGGTTTTGGCTATATATAATTTGGGCAAATCTCATCTTATAAGCCGATTTTGAAAGATTGAGTTAAGCCCGTTTGAATTTTATCAAGGTATCAAAGTTAGATTTTTCTTTACTCCACGCCACCCAATTCAACTGTCCACGTGATTTGGCCAGTCATGCCAACACGTGTGAGAGCGTGTTAAAAATATGGCCACATCGGTTGTGGGCTTGGAAGTCTTGGGCTATATATAATTTGGGCAAATATCACCTTACAAGTCAGTTTTGTAAGGTTGAGTTAGGCTCGTTAAAATTTTATTAATATTTAATTTTCATTTTAAATTCGTCCTCCTACATCCCACTAGCGAACAGGATTAGCGAGGTAGTGGCGAAGTGTGAACCTAAATTTGAACCATACAAACATTGTAACGTTATTCCGGTACACGACCGCCTTCTGCAATATCATAGATTTCGGTTTCATTGGAGCATAGGATCCAATTTTTATTGGCACCATAAGCTTATCAACCTACCTTACAATGTGGATGGTGACCCCAATTAAGCCATCATTGTATTCTTTTTCCGAGACACCCTTGTTACCACCATCTGATCTAGATCTTGATCGCTGTGATGCTGTACGATCAACCAATCAAATCTGCATTGCGACAGTGATAAAGGTTTCATTGCACTAACCTTCATAGGAACCAAGTTCAGATTCGGCAACCATTTGGTGGAATATTAATTCGGAAGAATTCCTGAAAGATTTGGGGAAAAAATTTGGAGGATGAAAATAATAAAATAATAATAATAATAATAAATTTTTAAAATATATAAATTATATCTTGACCTATTTAAAGTTTGGGATTTTTGCATATACCCCTCCTTAGATATGCTGATTTTGCATCAAACCCCCTGAGTTACGGGTATTTAATCTGCAGCCCTTACTTGTGAGTTTATGGATGGAATGACCATTTTGCCCTTAATGAAATCAATAATTTAAAGATACCGCCATTCTAAAAGGCCCTTCATTCATCTATATTTACAAGTTATGCCATTAAAGTTTACACTATTCTAAAAGGCCCTTCATTCACTTTTATTTACAAATTATGTCATTATAGTTTACCACCATTCTAAAAGGAGTACCTTTAAATCCACCCACAAAACTTTTGAGTTCACCCACGTTGAAACACATCGACTGCATTGAATCAGACGATGGAGATTGTTTATCATCCCAATCGTTCATGAGATCGATCTTTAGATCATAGGTGTACCATCAGATGGTCGATTTTTTATTTCATGTGGTACACATCCATAAAAGTGACCTTTAAATCAATTTTAAGCATGCACGTGATCTTAAGATCACTTTTCTAAGATGTGTGTCACGCGAAATAAAACATTGATCGTCTGATGGTATGCCGATAATCTCATGATCCATCGTGTGAAATATCAAAAAAACATCTGATGAATCTTGAATCATTTATCCTCCCAATATTTCACAGGATGGATCTTGAGATTATCGGCGTACCATCAGATGGTCACTTTAAAAAATAGTCATAATAAACCTAGCCCATATCGCAATCAGGTCCATACATACTTCTCCGAAGAGAAATTGAGAAACTTTGTAAATATATAATCCCAATAAAAGTAACAAGTCGAAATCTGTCATAATGATTTAAAAAATATGATGAATCAAGCCTTTCAATTCAAATGTGCAATCAAGGTTGCGTCATATGACACCAAAACCCCGCATAATAAATAAGTTGAAATTATGTAGCATTAAAAACATAAGAGCAATAAACTTGATAGAAATGGCAATACTGGTTTTGCATATCCCATATGATTGCTGAAAATGATTTTAAGTTATATTGCACAGGCCCTGATTAACATTTGGTACTTATCCTTTGTTAAGGGTAACTGGTCAAGACGTGCCCAGTCCAGCCATTTGAGGGTCAAACGTCAAAAGAAGTAAATGATTCAAGACCCATCATGTGTTTTTCTGATATTTCACAGGATGGATCTTGAGATTATCGGCGTACCATCAAATGATCAGTGTTTTATTTCACGTGGCACACATCTTAGAAAAGTAACTTTAACATCCCGTGCACTCTTAAAATTGATTTTAAGGTCACTTTTATAGGTGTGTACCACATGAAATAAAAAGACGACCGTCTGATGGTACACCCATGATCTAAAGATTGATCTCATAAAAGATTGGGAAGATAAACAATCTCCATTGTTTGATTCAATGTAATCGATGTGTTTCAGTGTGGGTGGGTGGATTTAAAGGTACTCCTTTTAGAATGGTGGTAAATTATAATGGCATGACTTGTAAATAAAGGTGAATGAATAGCCTTTTAGAATGATGATAGACTTTAATGGCATGACTTGCAAATATAGATGAATGAAGGGCCTTTTAGAATGGTGGTATTTTTCGAATATTGGTTTCACTAAGGTTAAAATAGTCCTTCCTTTCATAAACTCACGGCTAGTTAATGGCAAGGGGGTATATGAAACAGAAACACAAAAGTAAGGGCTGCAAAATAAATACTCATAACTCAGGGGGTTTGATGCAATATCGGCATATCTCAAGGGGTATATGCAAAAAATCCTTAAAGTTTAAAATGATGTATCTAAATAATAAAATAAGTAAATAATAAATTTTTTTTTTTTTTTTTAAAGTCATGAAAAACCTATAGAAAACATGGTTAAAGCATGTATCACAGAGGGAAAAAATCTAAAGAAATCAGAAATTCATCAAATTCGAAGAAGTTTGAGAAAACTTTGAAGAATTAACGAATCAAACACATATTCCGCAAAAAGTTTGCGAGATCACTTATTCAGAGAATTTTTCCAAAATTTTGATTAATTTGGAGAATTTTGTAACTGAATTACCATTCAATTTCCTTGCAAAGGAGTAATAGCAACATGCACCATAGAATCAAATCACCAACAAAATTGATTTGAGGCCATCAAAAGAGCAACAAAAGAAAACCAGATCAACATAAAATACTAATTTGTATTGCTTTTCTAAAAGCCATTTATGACATTAAGCTTGAGATTTTGGAGTTGAGGACAAAACTTTCTAAATGGCATGAGAAGAAGATTCATCATAAATTTCATAATGAAGCTTAACTACAAGATGGCTGAGCAAAAGGAGCATTAGCCCCACCACTGTTGACATCAACCAAAACCTTGAAACTAAAGATGAATGCATCTGGTGCACTTGCACAATCCGAAAACCCTTCTTATTCTCATTAGTCTTATTCATCATCATCATCATCATCATCATCTCCTCTGCTTCGATTTCAGATCCACCCTTTTCTCCTTCTCCTTCTTTGATGACAGCCATTTCATCTCCTTCATCATTTTCTTTGGAAATCTCAATATGGGCAGTTTTCGTCGCCTTATTCCTCATCATCATCTCCTCCTCTGCAATTTCAGACCTACCCTTTTGATCCTCCTCTTTTATCTCTTCTTTTTCTTCTTTCATGATGGCCTTTTCCGCTTCTTCTTTGTCATTTTCATCGGAAATTTTGATATGGGCGGCTTTCTTCTCGTTATATATCATCATGATCTCCCCCCCTGCAATTTCAGACCTACCCTTTTGATACTCTTCATTTTCTTCTTCTTTGATCACGGCCTTTTGAGCTTCTTCTTCATCAATTTCTGCTGAAATCTTTATATGAGTGGTTTCCGGCTCGTTATTTGTCATCATCATCTCCTCCCCATTAATTTCAGACCTACCCTTTTGATACTCTTCTTTTCTGGCTTCTATTACTTCTTTGATGACAGCCTTCTCAATTTCTTTTTCATCATTTTCGTTCGAAATTTCAACATGGGCAGTTTTTGTCCCCAATGACTTTTCAATTGACTCAGCTGGCCAAATTGCCTCAGGATTCGATTCCGTAGACGAAACTTCTGTGCCTTCCGAGCCCTCTTCTCCTTTTTCCTCAACAGATTCTTCTTCTTCTTCTTCTTTTTCTTCTTCCTCGTCTTCCTCTTCAACGTATTCTTCATCTTCTTCTTCCTCCCCCTCTTCTTCTTCTTCTTCAAGTATTTGAATTGATGGGTCGTCTTCTACCGTGCCTTCTCCGACATGGGTAACATCCATTTCTTCTGGACTTTCCGTAACGTCTTCGATCACAGGTATCGTTTTCACTGATGTTGAGTCCATATGAGCCTCGACGTCGTCATCAACAACTTTGATGCAATCTTGTTGTGGTGAATTGAATGAGAAACCTGCAAGATCGACGAGTACTACATCCTCATTTATCTCACAATCATCACCTGCCGAAACAGTCGTTCTCGAGCTAGCTGAATCCCTCTCCAGGCTTACGCATGTGAATTGCTCTTCTTTGCCATCGATTTTCGAAACGAATCCCTCACGCTGAAGAGCATCAGAAAATTAATATTAGAACTCAAAACAAATTAACTCACCTCTGGTATCTTAATGAGCTAGAATCAATGATCAAAAACTCCGATTCTGTCATGACCGAAACCGAGATCAACCTGGACTTCGGTCAAACTTTTGGTAAATTTTCCATAACTTTTAAGACTTTCAGTCAAATTTCCAATGGCCGGAGTTGGCGAAACCAATATCTTACTTGCGATAAATTGAGATTTCGGGCAATATTTTGATCCATAGCTAGAATGTATATGGAGAGCTAGGCATCACCGGCCTATGAGCTGAAGGCTGCGTTTGGGTTAGCTCTTATAAGAGCAGAAGCAACTCTTTGCTTGCTTTCTGTTAGAGCAAATAAAATCTGCTATGAGATAAAACAGGCATAGAGCAGTTTTATTACTTAAAATAGTTTCCCGTCAGAGCAAATGAGGCAAGAAGTTGTATTACCAAATATAAAAGTAATTTTCTGTCGAAGCCAAAAAGTGAAAGAGCTGCTCTTTGCCCCAAAAGAGCTAACCCAAACGCAGCCCAAGATCTATTGTGTGGAAAAGTAGGATAAAAAATGATCTCCATAATTTAATTTAAAGCAGCCAACATATTTTTCCTTTGTGAGGTGGCTGTAAAATAAATTGGTGTGGTGGTAACACCAGCCAAAAATATGTTAAAGATATTGTTTTATCTTTAAAATTTGCACAAAAATCAGGTATGTGCTCGAACTTTTAGGGGAGGCATTGTTTGATAAGTTGCAGGCACTGTAAGGTGGTAATTTCTTTTGGGACATGGATATATCGTAGGGTACCTCTGTTCTCGCCCACACGTTTACTGAACGCACTCACGGCGGAAACCCCTTAAAACCCATTGATTGGGTCGGATCAGATGAGGGAGATTGTATTTTACTCTAACCTTCCACACAAAGGATCTTGAGATCATGTCGCACCTATCAAACAGTCAAATTTTCATTTCACACATCACTGTTCCCCAAAATATGTCCCTAAAGTCATAATTGAGCATGATGTGTACCATATGATTCAAGGGCAATTTTTTGGGGATTTGTGACACATGAAATCAAAAACTGATAGTTTTATAGGTGAGAAATGACTTCAAGATCCTTTGCAATCGGGGTAAAACACGATTTCCATCATCTGATCTGACCAAATCAATAGATTTTAAGTGGTTTCCGATGTAGGCGCTTTCAGTAAAATCTTAGGCGCAAACAGAGGTATCCTATGAGATAATATCGGGGTTGTAAATGTGAAAAGCCCCTATTTGTAACCACCTACAATGAAGGAACATTTATTGCTACAATTAAGCACAAAATCTTTCCCTCCTTGGAAAAAGAAACTGCCTTCGGGTCTCCACATGGGTCCTACATTTATAGTCACAATCATGGATCAAAATATCGTCCGATACCGATACGTATCGATATTAGACTCGAATGATACATTGAATGTATTATTCCGGTACCGATACATATCGTCCGATACGTATCGTTTTGGAGCTCGGACGATACGTATCGGTAACCCGATATTTTAACCCATCGTGTGCATTCCAAACAATATTCCTTTCTTTTTATAGTCATCATAGGCGGACGGAGCAGTCCAGAGTGTGGGACTGTGTGACATGCACGAACTTTTAATGCATGAAAATCCGTGAATGTCATGTAAGCGCACAGTTGTGTGGCCTGATGTATCCACACATTATAGATTAACTTTTCTTTTTGTGTAGAGGGAAAGGAAAAGAAATCATTGGAAAAGAAAGGAAATGTAATACTTTCCTATGTTTGACAACAAAGTTGTGTCACTGAAAATCATAAGAAAATTCAAATTTTTATTTTCCAGTGGAAACCGACAAATCCCTCTAAAATAGGAGGATTTCATCGAAAAACTTTTACCGATTTCTCTCTTTATTTGTCCTTTATCTCTCTCTTTTTTTTAATTAATAAATTGAAACAAAATCAATTATTGAAAAAATTACAAAAATTAAACTAAAATAATAAAAATTTAAATTTTTTCAAAAAAGATAAAATAAAAAAAATAAGAATAAAAATAACAAATAAAATATGACTTTAAAAAAAAAAAAAATAATTTTTAAAATAAAATAAAAAAAATTAAACAAAAAAAAATGTTTAAAAATAAATAAATAAATATTAAAAAATAAAAAATATAATAATAATAATAAAATAAAAAAAAATATTTTTTTTAATAAAATAAATAAATAATATAAAAATAAAAATAAAAATAATTTAAATTTAAATTTAAAATATTAAAAATACAAAAATAAAAAATAAATAAAATAAGATTTAAAAATAAATAAAATAAAATTACAAAAATAAAACATAAAAAAAGTTTAATTTAAATTTTAAATTTTAAATTTTAAAAATAATTTAAAAATAAAAAATAATTTTTTTAAATAAAATAAATAAATAGCAAATTAAAATAAGAAATAATAATACAAATACAAATTTTTAAAAAACTATAAAATTTTAAAAAATAAAATAAAAATACAAAAATAAAAAATAAAATAAATAAATAAATATTTATAAAAAAAAATAAAAAATAAAAAATAAAATTGTAAAAATAAATTAAAATTAAAATTAAATAATTTTTTTTTAATAAAATAAATAAAAATAAAATTACAAAATTTTAAAATTACAAAATTTTAAATTTTAAAAAAATTTTAAAAATAAAATAAAAATTCAAAAATAAAAAATAAAATAAAATAATTTAATAAAATAAATAAATTATAAAAATAAAATTATAAAAATAAAATAAAATTTTTTAAAAAAATATAAATAGTTAAATAATAAAATAAAATAAAATAAATAATAATAATATATAAATAAATAATAATAATAAATCAAATAATAAAATAAAATAATATAAATAAAAGAATATTTTATTTATTTATTTTAATTTAATTAATTTATTTATTTATTTTATCAAAAGAAAGAGAGAGAGAGAGAGAGACAGAGTGATTTTATTTTTTATTTTTTATTTATTTATTTTAAAAATAAAGTAAAAAAATAATAATAATTAAATTAAATATAAAAATTTTTAAATTTTTAAAAATTTATAAAAAGAAAAAAATTAAAAATAATAATAAATAAATAAAAATTAAATCTCTCTCTCTCTCTCTCTTTCTTAGCTCTCTATTATTATTCTTCTTTTTAGATGTATCTTTCTCCGAGTCTCTCTTTCCTAACTTTTCTTTCTCTCACAAAATTTTCTTTATAATAGAAAATTAAATTTATTGGGTGTTAAGATATACTATCGATAATGGTCATTTTCTATTTTCTATGTGCCAATTACACAATTCAAACATCGAAAAATAATGAATTCGTATGAATTCTCAAAGAGCTGGAATCCATTAGATTTACAAAATCTTTTCCTATATTTTCCGAAAAATTGTCAAACAGACCCTTAAGTTAATACGAAAGTAAAGGTAAACGTGGTTAAGCACACCCAACTCATGGGTTAATAGTCACTTGCCCTCAAGTCTCCGGGTCAGTCAAAGTCAAAACTCAACCACGAAAGTAACATTGCGAGTTAACTCAGTGAGTCGACCAGGTCAGACTCAGCGAGTTAAATCAACAATTCAACCATCAACGAAACCAAAACAAGAGAAATGTTAAAGTAAATCGAAATACCAAGATCAGATTCTCAACGTTCATAAAATTGATCTTCGATTCTTCTTCTTCACCGCTGCAAATTCAAATTCACTCATTAGTAGTATCAGAATAAATAAATAAACAATAAATAAAAAAAGGAAAGAGAAAACTCATCAAACACCTGTTCTTAATTGCTATTATAAAACACACATATCAAAAATCGACAACCGAAAACTGAAATCATCTTCGAAAATCGTGACCACCCATTAAAATCATATATGCCTACTTGCCAAAAATCTAATTTTCCAAGTAATCTCTACCATATTTGTTATGGAGATGGATCAAAGACCTGTTCTTAGTGGGTAACCAAAGCCCAATTTATTTATTTTCGCTCGGTAACCAAACTCAAATTTCAAAACACACATATCAAAAATCGAAAATCATGAAGACCCATTAAAATTATATATGTCTACTTTCTATATAAGCGATTACCAAGTAAATCTATACCAGATTTTCGATGGGGATGGAGGTTGAAGAAGAGAACGAAGCCCCTGCATATCTTCTTCTTTCTTACAATTAATCTTCGCTGATATGTTTTTTGATAAATCTTCGAACCCTTCATTATTTGGTCGTCTTCTCTCTTTACTTCTTCGATTCATGAAACCCATCAATATAGCTCCAAAAACTAAAGCACCACCCACCACCACCAAACCACCACCACCATTAGAATGAGAAATCTTCTGGTTTATCTTCTTCGATTTCTTATCTTCTACCTGTAAATCTGCCATTTTGGGTTTTTAATTTTAGACTTGAGAAGGGTTCTTTTAAGAAAAACCTTTGGAGAAGCCGCTCCAGTCGTTTAGAACTAGTTCACATGAATCACATCTAAGCACTGGTCTCAGGTTTTGTTTTACTCTAAAGGAGACAAATATATCTTGTTAAGCAAATACATATGTGATGTACTTTTAATCTAGTTGAGGTGAATTGGCTTGATGTGTGGTTGTGATCATTTCACATAACAAACAAACTATAGTGGTTTGGTAAGTGATAATTGTTGACTTTTTTACTCAGTCCATCCGGTTTTTCCAAACGCCCAATTTGTTTCCCCGAGTTCTTCGTGTAAGTAGTTAGAGGAAGTGAAGTCTTTTAGGGGTACCAGTATTTGCTACCCAATATTAGATAAGGGCAACTATCATTTTCCAAGTATGAGAGCCGTTATCTGTCTTGAATTAGACTGTGGTTGGTTTTCGTCCCAATCTTCTATACAATCATGGCCCACCATTCAGACAGTGAGATGTTGATTACATGTGACACATATCTTGAAAAGTGATTTTATATTGATCAAGGTCATTGTTGATGGTGTGTCCCATATAGAATCAACAGGGTCTGATAGGTGGAACATGATTTCAAAATCTACCATGTGGAAGAAGGGTTGGAAAGCGATCTCAATCATCTACTTCAAAGCAGTAAACCGCGTTAATGATGTAAAACTCTAGTTGCCCTTATCAAATATTTGGTTGCAACTACTGCTCCTATACGGATTTGGTGGCCAAAAGATGCTCCTTAATCCCCATATAAATGATGTGAGCAACTCATGTGTAACTGATAAATAAAAGGGGAAGGGCTAACGTAACTTTTGGAACGCCTCCACTTATCAGAACAATTTGACTGGCAGGAATCTCTCGAATCCAGATGAACCAGAAAAAAAATTTGGAATTCTAGTCGAAATTTTTGAAATTTTCTTAATTTCATCAAAATTAATTTCTGAAATTTCGTTAATTTTGGATGGTTTGAGATTGACCCAACTACTGTGGGCGTCACTCAGGTCAACTACCTTATAAGAATCTAAATTTTCAACAAAGGTGCAGGCCGAGCCCTAAAATTTGTTGAGGCCTAGGTCAGTTGGCAAGTCCGGTCCACACATATCTCAAAATAGTGGCCACAAAATCACATGGCACACATTACGCTCAAACGCAACTTTAGGGTCACGTTTTTTGGATCTATGTCATGTGGAATAAAAAATTAATCATATAATGGTATGTTTATAACCTCATGATCCCATATGTTGAAGATTAGAGCAAAATATGATCTCCATCGTCAAATTTAAACTTATCAATGATTTTTGTGGCATATGCTCAACAAGATTCCGTCAGCACTAATAAAGGAGGTACCCATAAAACTATGGATGCGTTTCGGTATCCATTATGGACTTTTCTATTTGTTGGATGCAATTAAAAATGGGCTGCTAGTTGGACCACTTGTACTAATTAAAGATTTAGGGTAATGGTCAGGTGGTCCAACTAAGTTGAAATTGATTTTGAGTTCAACTTCATCTGCAGCCCTTGGAAATAATAGAATCTTGACTTTTATTGTTTTAACTTTTTATAGAATGATGTGGAGTTATGATTCTCCTATTTCCAAGGGCCGCAGATGGGGTTAAACAGAGCTCATAATTTGGTTAAACCTGCTAGAACATGACTAGTGCCTTAAATATTTATTTATGTCACTTACCTCAAAACTTGGCTGTCATAGCCGTACTTGTGTACACATAGTTGTCGTAGTAGAAAGTACAGAAAATGAATTAATATATATTTTATTTTGTTGTTAGGTAAATGGAAATGGAAAGAGGTAAGTGACTAAGTATGTTAGGTAAATGGAAACACTCACTGATTAGTTACTAGGTACTACATTTTATTACGTGTCACGTGAAATTAAAATATGTAGTCATGAGTTTTATCATCTAAAAATAAGTTTTATCATTTAATTCAAAGCGGCAAATGTCATTTAAAATTAATTACGGCTATATATATCAAACATATAGTGAATTTTTTATTGTGCTCAATAGCAATGAATCAGTTTATGATCGCTTTCGTACAATCTTTTACAAAGTAAATCTTGAGATCATGAGTGTCAAATCACATGGATCACATGAAAAAAAAAAATCCCAAAAAATGATAGCGTATAAAGAACTTCAGAGATTGGTTCAGATACCTAAATTAGGGGCAATTGTTTGTAGAAAGGGAGGGGACTTCCTTTTGACTAAGTAGTCTGCGCCATGGTTCAAAATTTCGGCCAAAATCTAAAGATTTCGGTCGAAATGCATCGATTTCGATCTTATCCGAAGTGAAACCAAAACTGAAATTATCGGTCTTAATTTGTATGGAGACCAAAATTTCAGCCAAATTTCTTTTTGTTGGCCGAATTCGATCCAGCCCAAATCAAAATAAAATCCGAAATTTTGATTCTTGGTGCGCGCTATTGCTTCACTCGGCCTAACAGGCTTAGTACTTATGCTTCCAAGTCTTAGGGACCTCAATTGCCCTCCGATAATGAGCAGTAGTCGGTGGAGTCTTGTCTCTTAGTTTAGTCATGCGGATTTTGAAAAAAAACTCATCATTGTGTAATTTTACGATTTCATATTAATTAAAAGGAAATATCTCCCTCCTAAGTTACTTTTCTAAATCTTTCTCATATTTTTATAAATATCTAATAAATTTATATACTTAAAACTTAATTATCCGAATGCCCCCTCACCAATAAATATCCACCTTAATACCAAAACTATCTTTAATAGAAAATTATTTTTAATGTAAAAAATATATTAAAAAAAAAAAAAATCATATTTTTTCATACCAAAAAAAGAAAATTTTCTTTAAAATTTAATAAAAATCCAAAAAATGAAAAATCTTTGAAAAAAAATAACAAAAATATGTAAAAAAATAAATATTTTTAATCTTAAAAAAAAGTAAAATCTGCATTTAAAATATAAATGTTAAGGTGAATATTTATAATTGAGGGGACATTTAGATAATTAAGTTTTACGTATAAGGATTTATTAGATATTTAGAATTTATTAGATATTTAAATAAATATGGAAAGAATTTAGAAAAGAAACTTTAAGAAAGGGTAATTATAGAAATTTTCCCAATTTTCCCTATTTAAAATAGTCGGTGGACATGCTTATCATGCGTGCAAGAAGGTGCAATATCTCACTCTCTTATAATTATAAGGGAAATCTAGAGGATCAACCGAGTCAGATACATCTTTTTCACCATAAACCTTATAATTTTACCTTTCCGAAAATCGACCATCTTTAAGCCGAGCCAGTTCCAACTAGCACAAAAAGTCTCAAATACCCTTCTTACACTTTTTATCGTTCTATATAGTATAAAATTTTAAAAATTTACACTTTTTTATATTCACGCGATGTGAAGCAGCATCTATGTCGTCTGATTTGAAGGCCACAATATAAAAATCGATGGTGCCAAAAATTGATATAAAAGAAGGCGATGTCGCCTCTTTAAAAAAAAATTACATCTTTAAACAGTCTACATCGCCTCTTTAAACAATCGCTATCACGTATTTAAACAATCAGTATCGTCTCTTTAAACAGTCGTTATCAAGGATCAAAATTTTGGCCGAAATGACTGAAATTTCGGTCCAAATTATCGGTTTCAGTCCTCACCGAAACGATAATTTGGATCGAAATTTCGGTTCAAATTTTCGATTTCGGTCCCCTCTGAAACAGAAATGAAACCCGAAATTTTGATCCTTGGTCGTTATCGCGTCTTTAAACAATCGATATCGGCTCTTAATATGTCAAAATATGACTATATTTTACACCATAATATCAATATTTGGCCATCCAATGAAGGCATTCTGATAGCTGTTGTGTAGTTTTAGTGATTTTAAGTATTTTCATATGTTGGATCTTGCAGAAACATAAAAGAGTATGATTAAGGACAACATGAGAGCATTGAATCATAAAGTTAACAAAGCACTGAAATCCATAAAGAATCGATTGATCCCATCATTATTGAAGAGAACTACAATATGTCAGGAGTCTAAATCAATCGATTGAGTTTATGGCGCCCATTTTTGTCACTCAAGTTTGAATTTAAATTCAATCGATTGATTTCCAAAAATCAATCGATTAAGTTTATGATAGCTAAATTGCTGTTCAAATTCGAATTTAAATTCAATCGATTGATTTTCCAAAATTAATCGATTGAAATTTGAGCCAGCCAATTTTAAATTTTAAATTCAATCGATTGACATGTAAAAGAAAATTTTCTCAATCGCGCCTTATAAAAAGATAACATGGTTTAAGGCCGGCTATCCTTCACTTTGGTGGATCATCTGTCTTTTATATTTTTTCATTAGTTAGGTTTAGTTTCTTTTTAGTTTTAGCTTTGATAATTAGTTTGTAATTAGAAATCAAAACTTTGTAAGGTTTAGAATCTTTTCCTAAAAGATCTAAACACTTGATAATTAAAAAACTTTGTTGATGGTTGGAAATTTGTGTATTGCGTGTGGATTGGAGATCAGCGGCTAAAATCGCTAATTCAAGGAGGAAGCGAACCTTAGATGAGTAGTTAATTTATTTTCATTTTAATTATTTCTTTTTACAAATATTGAATCGTACGAATTTAAGTTTGTGATTATTGCGTTATCATTGAATACTCATTTATAGTGGCTGATCTTGATTATCGGCTACGATTGATAATCATTGTTGTGGTTATATGTTTGTGATACGTTATACCTTTCGCATGATTCATATCGTGATTGAATGTGTCATAGTGTTAGAATAGAGCATGTCGAATCTAATAATCACATTATTTTCAAATCGTTTTGCTTATAATAAAATGGGGGTTAATATTTATTACAATTATTGAATCGTATAACTTTAAGTTAGTGCATATTGTGTTATCATCGAATGCTCCTTTATAGTGATCGATATTGATTATCGGCTACAATAAAAGAGTTATTCCGCCTAGATCGATCTTATATACCAATATGAGATATCGTACGATTGATTTTTTTGTTATGGTTATGTGCTTATGATACATATGTCTTTCGCATGATTAATGTCGTGATTGAATACGTCATAGTGTTATGATACTGTATGTCGATTATCATAATCATATTCTTATCGAATCATTTTACCTGTAGTAAAATGAGGGCAAATAATTTATCATTAAAATATTTGGGTTATTGATAGAAAAATTGTAAATCTAGGGTTAGCGGACTCTTTGATCATCTGTTTATCTTTGTTTAGTTATTCACTGTTTTTCTTGCATAAACTTTGTTTATATCTTTTTATTTGTGTTTGTGCAGTTGTTAGTCTTCATCGTAGCAAACATCTCGCCTTTGGTACTTCCTTAAGTTTGTAGTTCACTCCTAGAATTAATTAAATTTCTCGCTTCCCTATAAGTTCGACACCCTTAAATTCGTCCATCTAGGATAGATCTTGTATGCTTGTAAAGGAACACTTTAAAATCGAACAACTCTTTAAACAGTCGTTATTGCCTCTTTAAACAGTTGGTATCAGCTCTTTAAATAATCATTATCGCTTACTGATTGTTTAAAGAAGTGATAACGACTATTTAAAAAGGCGATTTTTTTTTTTTTGATTTTTTTTAAAGAGGGTATATAACCTTTTTTTCATGTCAATCTCTGGCACTATCGATTTTTATATTGTGGCCTTCAAATTAGATGGCATAGATGATGCTTCACATCGCGTAAATATAAAAAAGTACAAATTTTTAAAATTTTAAACTACATAGAACCATAAAAAGTGTAAGAAGGGGTATTTGAGACTTTTTGCGATAGGTGGAACTGGTTCAGCTTGGAGCTGGTCAGTTTGGTTAAAGTTGAAAGCATAGGGTCTCTGACGGAAAAGGTGTATCTGACTGGGTCGATCGGATAAATTTCTCTAATTATAATAACAATGGAAACAAAGTTTATTTTGAGATACCACCACCCTCTAGTCAATTTTGAATTACTATGCTTGATGTAACTTATGAATTTCAATTTTTTCAAACATAAAATCATTTTTTCGTTATCACGTTTTAAGCGGTCGGTATCGCCTCTTTAAACAATCGGTATCGCTTATTAGAGCGTTTACAATTGGTTTAAATAACTTAGGATGAGTGATGGGTGGTAGTTATCAAATAAGCTACACTCTAATAGATAATACCGATTGTTTAAAGAGACGATACTGATTGTTTGAAGAAGCGATAATGACTGTTTAAAAAAGCGACTTTTTTTTTTTTTTTTTTTTTTGAAGAGGCGATATCACCTTTTTCATGCCAATCTCTGGCGCCATCGATTTTTATACTCTGGCCTTCAAATTAGATGGCATAGATGATGCCATCTAATTTTTAAAATTTTAAACTATATAAACCCATAAAAAGTGTAATGAAGGGTATTTGAGACTTTTTATAATAGCTGGAATTGATTCGACTTAGAGTTGGTCGGTTTGTTTAAAGGTATATAGGGTCTCTCACAGAGAAGCTGTATCTGCCCGGATTGATCCAATAAATTTTAATATTAATGGAAAAAAGTTTATTTACAGATACCACCTCCATCTAATCAATTTAAATTACTATGCTTGACGTTAACTTTTGAATTTCAATTTTTTAAATCATAAAATCATTTTGTTTTATCTTAAATAAGTATTTGTGATATCAACCCCCCTTCCTCTCTTTCAATAAAATATATATATATAATATAATAGTGGATATATAATATAATAGTGGGTGGCACATCTTATACCCCTCTCCTCTCTCTTTCTCTCTCTACATATATAATATAATATAATATAATATAATATAATGGTAGCACATCTTATACATGTGTCGAAGGTAGCAGGCAGGATATTTCACCTTTTCTTATGATTATAAAATATTAAAGTAGATAAATTTTATTTTAAAATATCATACTTACCCCCGAGTAAGTATATATGTGATTAATTCATACACCACAAAATTTTAAAACATAAGGGCATTTTGGTCACATAAAAATAGAATTGACTCTTCCCTCATATTACCTCCTGTACGTACAGAATTTCAAGTGGATAACACTTTTAAAGTTCCCAGGCAGCACTGCTTGACCCAATACATTGACACAAGGTGCATTGGGTTCGGTGGGCTTCGATACGTATCGGGTGGGATGTAACCCGATACATACCACCCCACCACCCCTCTCTCCTCTCGTGACTTGGGTTGTGCACATAAACTTAACTCGTCGAGTCGGATCAGGTTGGGCGTCAGTCAAGTCTGATTAACTCAAAGGTCGGATTAGGTCGACTTCACCTCACCCGGTAAAAATCAAGGAGGCATGGGATTTAAGTGGATTTTGAACTAGGTTAGGCCTCGTTCAGGGTGGCATCTGTGCTTGACCCATCGGATTGGGTCAGGTCAAGCAGGTATCAAGTAGGGCCAGGTCAGGCAGGGCATATACCCTTGACCAGTCGGGCTGCCAAAATTTTGGAATATGCAACCCGACCCACCATATGGAGATTCTGGGCTTTTAGGTTAGGCCCAATGGGACAGGTGACCAAGTCGAAGCCCACCGATACCATAGTGACCAAGTTGGGGTTTGGGAATAAATTGGCTTCAAAAAATCCGCCAAAATTTGTGACCAAAATCGGAAATAATTCAGAAAAAAAAGTCATTTAATTGCATTTAATTTGTAAAATTCAAAAATTCGGGAGTTATTCGCAACTTGTTCATAATTTTTTCAAAAAGTCAGAGAATTTGTTCACTATGATTATTTGAAGATCTCCATTTTCAATGAAAGGAGATTATAAGTTTAGAAACATTGGAAGTCATGTGAGAGGAGACTCTTGTGTGTTGATACCATGAAAATTTAGCCTCGTATTGGATAAATTATAGTATTGTCTCTCCCTTGATAATATAATATCTTGAACCCCCTCCACTCGTAGCCAATTAATTTTGAGATTGATGACCAAGGTTGATCGACACTGGCGTTAAGTTGCACAACAACAAATGATCAATTTTGGCATATCAATAGAGATGAAAGAATGATTCATGTTATCTGTTGGGATCCCTTATCGTTAAATAAAAATCTTTAAAGGCTGAACAATTAAACCTAATCAATCTTCATGAGGGATCTCATGAGAAAAATCTTGGCTCCGTGAACACATGGTTGTACTTGTTGCAGATTTGGCATTGAATGCCAATTTTATCAAAGTATGAGGAGTTAGCAGAAGAGGATACAAATTTATGTGGTTCAACAACGTGCTATATTTTAATGGACAGTGTTATATGGATGACAGATTTTATGTAGACAGAGTGCAACCGATCAGTGGCGGACTTAGGATTTACCTCTAAGGGGCATAACATTAATTAATATTTAAAAGTAAAAAATATAAATATATAAAATATATTTCGAATTCGCTTATAAAATGACTTGTCTCATTAAAATCATTGGCAGCTAAAAATCATTACGTGCTTATTTGAATATTAAAAGCAAAAAAACAAGTGTCTAGCCCTGGTCCTAAGGTTTTGGTGGCCTATGTCAAGATTCCAAATTAGGGCTTCTATTAACAAAAAAAATTCCATAATAGCTCCCAGGGGCTAGTCCCAAGGATGTGCGTCACGTGGAATCAAGATTTGACCGTCTGATAGTTGCACCATGATCTCAAGATCTATTGTGTGGAAGATTGGGACAAAAAATTATCTGCATCATCCAATTAAAGGTAGTCAACGATTTTTTTTACGGTGTTAATGCGTGTGTCCTATACATAGCTAATCCACTTTAGTGGTTGAATCAGCCGTTTGTGACCCATAGCTTCTAGGTTCAAACCTTCTTTTGTATATGATTCTAGTTCTTCCCCACCCAAAATTTCTGTGAATAAAGCACGTTTAAATATGTTGATTGTCATGAATTGGACGATGAGGATCATTTTTCATCTTAATCTTCCAGAAAATAGATCTTCCGATCATGGTACCCCTATCAGATGGTCAGATCTTCAAATCATTTTATCAGTAATTTTATTTTATTTTATTTTTCTTTTAAATATACTATTTTTTTTTCTTTGTTTTAAGTCACCGTGGGCATCTGCCCATGGTATGCCTTAACTATGTTCAGTGCAGTCAGTCATGTTGTGCCACGTTGATGCCCATGCTATGCCTTAACTATGTTCAGTGCAGTCAGTCATGTTGTGCCACGACAGTCACTTGCACTTTGTCCTCAACAAATCTGTCCTTCATTTATAATTTTTCATTTTTTATAGACAATTTTGCAGACAACTTATGGCGATGTGGTATGTATGTGCGATCAGATTGCGTCGCCTCAGCAGTAGTCAAGTTGCGCCATATAAGCTGCCTCCAAAATTGAATTTGTATCACAACCATCCATCTGATGGAGTGAAAAATGAGTAGTTAAACATTTCACCTCTTAGTTTTTATCGGATTACCAGTAATCCTATGGTTATCGCCAATTGCACACAACCTTGTTGGGTGCGTAGCAGTTACTTGGCTCGGAACTAGCATTTGAGGGTTGGACCCAAGATCGTCCCCGGGTTCATAATAATAATAATAATAATAAGGACCCGACTCTCCTTACCGTCATTCAAACACCAAAATCGTGCTTAAATGATCTTATACCATCAATGATTTAAGACATGAGTATCCGTGCCAGTAAAGTGAACAAAGATTGAAATGCCACTGACCCAAATATGGTGTTTAAAAATATTTAAACCGTCCAACTTATTGGCTCTAATATCAATCATTGCTTTTAGTTTTAATAATTAATATTAAAACTCATCTATCGAATGGTTCACATCCACTTATAGGCATGTTTCGTAGAGCTGAGATATATTCTTCTAATGATGTATTGCCACTTGGATAATTTAGATTAGTCTCAAATGTACAACAAATGACATGCTGATAAGTCACACTTTAATGGTCTTATAATTTTAATGGTGTCAGAACACTTAAACAGTCTTTCGGTATTTAAATGTCGGTCAAGATCCATAATCCCTAACAATAATTGGATAACAACTTGAATAGAGAATACAAACATTCTTTCAAATTCATTTTCCCCATTATCCCTAATAATAAGTAGATAGCAACTTGAATAGAGAATACAAACATTCTTTCAAATTCCTTTAATTATTTGTACAGTAGAATCATTTCCTGTATTATCAACATTATAGGAATTTTATAATGTCTTTTGTTTGCTTGTATTTTAGAGTGGTAAAGTACATAATACAAGAGTCTTGTCAACAACTCCATAGGGTTCGTTTGGTAACATGGATTCTCCCCCAAAATAAAGATTCAAGATTACGAAGAATTTTCTTATAACGTAACAACAATCCAGCATTTGGTAACGGGGAAGGGGCCCACAAAAATTTTAACAAATACAGGATTAAAAATATCCTTGATTTCACCCATAATACGGGATTATTGTCAATATACTATTTCTTGAACACTCTTTTCATTTTTTAAATGTAAGTAGAAATCTAATATTGTATACTTTCCAGCTCAAAAATACCATTAAACAAAAGACATCCTCTAAAGTATATAATACAAGATTCTAGTTTGCAAGCAAATACATGAATAGTACTTTTAAATCCACCCATCGAATCTTTGAATTCACACACGCTGAAACCCATTGACTGCTTTGATTCGGACAATGCAAATTGTTTTTCATCACAATCTTTCCCATGATGGATCTTGAGATCATAGGTGTACCATCAAACCGAAAGTTTTTTATTTCATGCGGTACACATCTCAAAAAAAGTGAACTTATTTGAGTTTGATGAGTTCCAATGATGTTAAGGCCACTTTTTGGGACTAGTTACCATGTGAAATAAAAAATTGAAGGTCGATGGTAAGCACTGATCTAAAGATCCATCGTAGGAATAATTGTGATGAAAATCTCAAAAATTCAGTGGGTGGATTTAAAGGTACTCATGCATGAATTTGGTAGAATGCTTGTATTTTACATTCAAGTTGCGAAACGGGCCGTATTCTTTGCAAAATCAGTAATTTCTTTTCAGCATTTTATAAAAGGTCATAATCCCGCATTCCTCATTTTTGTAGGGCCCACCACGTTGCCGAACAAAGGATTCTAGCTACTTTACGGTAAAATCTCTCATAATCCTGTATTATAGGCATTATACAAGTTACCATACGGCCTTCGGCTCCTAATCTTTTCACCAACCTTGATCAGCCCCATCAGTGAACTGAAACAATTCATTTCCATCAAACATAAAAATCCAAGAAACCAATGTCAAAATCATAGTTGCAAAGAAACCTCTTTCCCTCTTTTAACATAAAGGTACATAAGTACCTATGATTCCAGCTTCCCAATGGTCCCTATAATTACTATTGTAAATGTTGTAAAAATAAGACTTTTCTTGAATCATAAGCTACCGCAATTCCATATTCATTTTCCGGACTCTCAAGCTACATGCTCAAACTCGTAAGTTGGCCATATCTTCTCCGAAATGATCACCCAAACCTCATTGTTCCATTTTCTTTACTTTGAAAGGAATCTACATAAACCAAAAGCAACGCCATTCTTCTACTTCAGTCCCAAACGCCCAACCCCTTCATCAGGATCATCCCAGATTCAGAGGCTTATCAACCCATCTAACCCGACAACCGCGGGCGGGCAGAGTCTGAAGAAGCTCTATAGAAAGTAAATTCCTCAAACTTGCAAGCAACTTCACCTTCTTGAGTTTACCACATGAAGCTCTCAAAGCAAGTTCGAAACCCTCCAAGGATACCTGGGTCAGATGCACCAGCTTTGCATCTTGTAAGCTCTTCAAGTTTCCGAGCAAAATACAGAGACCCAGGTCGGAAATTGGGCAATAGGATATGTTCACCTGCATAAGATAAAGGAAAAATTGTAGTTAGATCTTTGAATTGAAAACCCATCTTCTGCTTGTTTTCACATTCCCTGATCATAGCGAAAATGTAAAAGATGTCATTGAAATGAAAACCTGTCTGAGATTTCTCGTGTACTGAGCCAGAGCCCATAATCCAGCATCATTGACGGAGTAACACTTCTTCATGTCCAATTCCACCAGGCTCGTACATCCCATGGCGATTGCAGCCACTCCCGAGCTCGAAACCTTCACCAATTTCCTAATCTCGAGGTCCGCAAGCTCTTGCAAACTGCTAAGACACTTCATCCCTTTGTCAGTGATCTCTGCACAGTAGCATAAGTTGAGCTTCTTCAGCTTCCGACAGCCACTTGCAATGGCAGCTATCCCATCATCGCCAATTCCTGTGCAGCTGCAATATAACACATTCCACTCTGTTACAATTCCGGCCGAGTACACACAACTGGGTAGGATCAGAAGAGTCCCACACCTCACTCGTTACGTAAACGGGCCTGGGTGTTAGACTCAGACCTGACACATCAATGTCTGAGTCTTTAGGTGGCCCGTGCCCAGGTTGGTCAAGGTCCTTGTCGGGTCCTAGATAGCCTGTGCCCAGTGGTCGACATAGAAAATGACTTGGTATTAGGTAAGCCAACCAGGTGGCTTGGTACTCGGGTTACTTTTTGGGATGGGCATGTGAAACTAACATGTACAACTTCTGATAGGTGCATTGTCATCAAAAGATCTTTGGTGTCAAAGATTGGGACGAAAAATTCCTTCCGTCATTCAGGGGCATAGCCAGGAATTTTGGTTGGTGAGTGCTACAAATGATAAATATAATGTTAGTAGTTATTTGACCATCGATTTGGGGGCCTTCTACGTCATAGATTTGGGGGATTATATACAAACAAAGGTTGTATAAGAACCATACTTAATAGAAACTCTAGAGTTAAATGGGGGCTTGAGCCTATTTGGGAGCTTCTACATCACAAATTTAGGGACTTATAAACAAAAAAAGGTTGTATAAGAATCATACTTAATAGAAACTCTAGAGTTAAATGGAGGCTTGAACCCCCACACCCTTCTATGTGGCTACGCCAGTGCCGTCATTTGATCCAAAGTTTTCAAATGCCATCTAAAATTAATGACTACCATGTAAATCTAACACACTACTAATTTGAGATCGCATTTAATTGCATCGAATCAACACGTAATGTTTCCACATGGCACATACCTCAAAGAGTGATCCAAGTTCCAAGTGCATCCGCGCTCGGGCCAAGTACCTAATATTAACTCAAATTTAAAAGGGGGCAACCATAGGTGCAAAGGGGAGGCAACTAGGCAGTCGGAATTATAGCTTGACTAAACCCTAGAGGCCTATTGCTTTTGGTTTCAAAAGTTTACGGGGGCAACTGCCCCCAAGCCTCTACCTGGCTCGCCCCACCTTGTACCCGACCTATTTCGAATCAAGTCCAGTCAGGTTCACAACGAGACGACCCAGAAGTTGGACCTGTTTCCCAATCAGGTCCGACTTTAGACCTGGACCTAGCCTGTCAGGGATGGCTCAAAATATCGTCTGAATTCTCAATTTATCGCCGGTAAGATTTCGGTTTCGGCCCACTCCGGCTACTGGAAATTTGACCAAAAATCGAAGTCTTCAAAATGACCATAATCCAGGTTGATCTCGGTTTTGGTGATCACCGAATCCCATTTTTTTTATCCTTGCTGTCTGGTCAAACATTTGTACCGCTAATATTACAAATCGAGGTAAACAGGAGATATTGAAAAGGCACTTACCGGTATAGATCAAGTACTTGAAGCTTCTTGAAGTTCGAACCAATATAAAATAGTCCCTTGTCCGTTATGTTGGGGCAAAGGCCTAATTTTAAGTCTATTAGTTCTGCACACCTTGACAAACACTTCAGTCCTGTATACAGAAGTTGAGTTCAGATGTTAATCGATCAAAAAAGAATTCATTCTGAAAATTAAATGAAACTAGAAAGAGCTTACCTGTGTCAGTTACACCGCAATCCGTGAGATCGAGCTCTCGAAGAAAGGAGCAACCATTTCCGATTTGATCAAAACCCTTCTCGGTGATTGAACCACAAGACTCTAACTTGAGACAATTGAGCTTGCTACAATAGTTTGCGATAGCAGCAGTAGCCTTATCAGTGAGCAACGTGCAGCAAGTAAGATCAAGGGTCTCAAGATCAGTGCATTGAGATACGAGCTCGGAGATGCCTTCATCAGTCACGCCCGAGCACTTGCTTAACCCGATTTCAACCAATTTCTTGCAGTTGAGCCCAATTTCACAGAGAATAGAATTCGAAACACGAACCCCATCTAATTTTAAAGAATGCAGGCTCCTCAAATCCTTCAATTTCGAAAAGAGAAGCTCTTCAGCCTCCTGAAACAAGAAATTTGCCCATGATTTTTTAAATTAGTAATTGACTTCAGGCTATAAGAAATACTACGAAGCAAATAATGCCACGAACATTCAAAAAATCTGCACACTTACATGAAAGCATTGCCCAAAGTTAAGTTGGCGGAGACCCTTTTGTCCTTTGATAACCGAGACTACGGCATGTGAGCTCACATTGCTGCACCTCGATAAGTCCACATTCTGCAATCAATGAGAAAAATACCATTTACATTCAACATCATATTACAAAACAGAAGAATGTTACGGAAAACTAGCTATAATTAAGGAATTTTAGAAAAAAATAATTACATATTAAAGAACAATTGTTAATTACATCAAATTTACTGTTTATTTATAATCTCAAATCACCAATGCTTTTAAACAAGTACGACTTGCCATAAGATATTTGCAGCTGGGATATATATAGACAGTGTCATAATGGAAAATAAAATTTGATTAGTTCAATACTTCAATTAACAATAATTTTCTGGCTAATTAAATTAGTAAAAATTCACAAAAAACACACCAAATTATTGAAAGGAATTGAAATTTGTACCTTATCTGTAATAATTTGCTAAAATTCTTTGTTAATTAGCTCAATCTAATGGATATAATACATCAAATGCTGATTCAGAATAAAGAGTTTACCTAATGTATAATACATCAAATGCTGATTCAGGATAAAAAGTTTACCTAATGTACTCATATTCACTTATTTGTAATTACTTTCTAAACAATTTTTTTAGTCTAAACAGTCGGGTATTAGGTAGTTGCACCGGAGCACCGAGATGGTTTGGGTCATCTATACCATACAAATGAGCCACATGAAAGGTTCTTATGTGGATTGGACACCGCCCAAAAATTGCATCCCTCAAACGATCATAGCCATTCGAACCAATATCTTCATAAAAGCAGTCCCTGCAGTCACTGAACCATTCATTTACAGTGCTATATCCAACCCACATACCATCCAAAAATAAGCATAAAAACCGTTACAACAAGAGCGAAACATGCTATCATTCCTATTAATGAGGCATCAACATCAATCCTGGTAAAAGCGCTTCCACAAATGTCGGAGCCCAAAAACTCGTAGATGTCAGATTTGGACGGAAATTGAAGGGCTTAAAGGATATTCATAATCTTGGCAACCACATTATGTAAGGGAAAAACTAATATATTCTTTCACTTTTTTACTTTTCATAAAGTAAAGAAACCAGTATGCAAGCTAGCTTCTACAAATGCAAGCCCCAAAACCACAAGTCAGCTTTAGACAGAATTTTGAGGGCTAAAAGGCTATTCATAAGCTACATAATCTCATGATTAGGCCTATAAACGAGCCGACCCAGCTCGCCAGCTTGCTTAGCTCGACTTGAAAGAAAAGAGCCACGAGCTCTTAGAGTAAGCTCGTTTTCAATTGAGCAGAGCTGGTAACTCTAAAGATCGGATCGGCTCAATTAAACTACATATATATATATATATATATATATATATATATATATATATATATATATATATATATATATATACACAATAACTTACACAATAACTTAACTGTATATATCTAATTACTAAAATAATCTTAAAAGTAATCGTTAAAATGATTCGAATGATTACAGTTAGGGCTATATTTGTAAAATATAATGGAGACAGCTTTATTTATATTTGACTTTTACAGCAGGATTACTGTTTCTACGGCAAAAAAGAAGAAACCCCATCTCTCTCTTCTCTATGAAATACTTTGATAAGAAGATCAAATTTAGAATTTATTAGTTATTTAGATAAAAAAAAAATTAAAATGTAATAAAAATAAGGAAAGAAAATAAGATAATACTTAAGTTACTATTATATATATATATATATATATATATATATATATATATATATATATATATATATATATATATATATATATATTGAAAAAGTATTATCAAGCTCAAACTCGGCTCGAGAGAGCCAAGCTTGAGCTTCGACTTTTGAGGCTCGATTAGTTTAAAGCCTAGCTCGAGCTCCAGCTTGGTAAGGTAGGGCCGAGCTAGAGCTGACCCTAGCTCGGCTTGTTGACAGCCCCACTCATGTTGCAGTTGAGAGAAAAAACTCTTTCTTTCTTTTTTACTTTTCGCGAAGTAAAGAAACCACATTATACAAGCCATCTTCCACAAATTAAAGTCATCTTTTGACCAAATTTGAGGGATAAAAAGCTATTCATAAGCTTCATAAATCGTGTTGCCAAAAAACTATGGGTGAAGGCAGCCTTACTATGGACCGGTAACTTACTTGGTTCCACACTAATTTGCTGTCCCGTGGCACCCAATCTCATGATCGGGTGTTATGTATGGGTAAAGGTAGCCTTACTATAGACCAGGTAACTTACTTGGTCCCACTAATTTGCTGTCACGTGACACCCAATCTCATGATCGGGTGTTATGTAAATAAATAGAATAAAAAATATAAAACTGCATAGTCAATCACATCAACCTTTTTGAGAAATGAACCAAAAACCAAATCTGATTTTACCGTTCATTTTACATGCCTTTGACTCTTTTGCCCGCATGGTTTTATACTTTCTTGTTATCGTCAAGCCGCTCCTACCATGCATCCAACCATGTGATCGCGTGTTAGAGAATCTCCAACAGGGCCGCTATCATACTCGCCAAACCAATTATAGCGCTCCTACTTGAAGAAATTGAGCTCCAGCAGACTCGCCAACCCACCCGCCAAAATAGCGACCTGCTACAGTGCTCGCTGTAGATAGCGATTACTGTAACAGCAGCTATTTATTTTTTTAATCATTTATCAAGTTTTTGCTTTCCCTCTCCCACCAATCCTCTCGGTTTCGCTTGCCCTCTCCCGCCAATCCTCTCTGCTACACATCCCTTCTTCCTCCTGGAGAGTAAATTTTTTCTGCCTATATTTTTTAGGGTTTAGGGTATTTTTCTTGTAGGTTTGTTGTTGTATAAAATCCAGCTTCTTCTCTTTTCACTTTTATATAATTTTTTTGTTTTTAAAGGCAATGTAATTTTTGGGTTTTTTTTATTTTATTTTTCTCAGGTGATATATCTTCTTGTGAGTTTGTTGTTGTATAAATCCATCTTTTATATTTTTTTTTTGTGATTAATTTAGGGTATCTAAGTTGCCTACCTTATGTTTGATAAAATGCCTCATAGAACACAATAAAATGTTTAATCTCTTCTATATGGTAGACAAGTAGAGTTATGGTTTTTTATATATTTTAGAATGATTTTTGCCCTAGTTTGAGCTATGATTTTGGTAAGCTCATTGAAAGTGATGGTATATTGTTATTGGATTTGGCCAAAAACTTTTGGCTATTTGAAATATATTGCACCTACATCCAATAATTTTATAAGTCAAAGCCATAAACAGGCCACCCTCACACCATACCCAGGTTATTATAATTTAAACATATCCTAGGAAACTCAACAGCATTCTAATAAAAAAACCCCAAATAATAATTTACAGTTAAAATGAAGCAGTGATTAGTTTGGTAGCTACTGGGAATCTAGGATATCTGAAATGTAGTTGACCTGAGTCAATTAAGCCAAGTAGCTGCAGCCTTAGTTTCTTTTTATCAGCTCATGTTAGGCTTGACTCAACTTGGCCACCTCTATAACCAAGACAACTTGCCTGAATTTGAAGACTCAGCTAGGTCTCCAAATTTGATTCTAATTACTTATAAATGCATAACACTGTATATATGGGCTATGCCAATATCAAGTCCAACCAGTTGAACCTTATTTGGTATTCAATTGGTTTTAGAACCCTTTAGCTAGAAAAAAATTTTATATAAAAAGCATTTTCTGGTCGACCTATAAGAGTAGCAGTGAAAGTCAAGATTCCCGTGTATTCTAGGGCTTTAAAATCCATTGGTATCTACATGGATTTCAACCAATTGGACTGGAACGTTGCCCATGTGGGTTATACCCATGAATTCTGAAGAATTACAGGCACTGAGGATGTCTGTTGCAGAAAACCCGAAGGATTTATCCTAGGTGTTCCTAACCAGCCAGAAGTTGTCTATAATTACCACATGCGTCTATATTAAATATATACGCATCATATACAACAATCTGAGTTTTATTTTGGCGACCCACTGAAACATGCACCACCCTCAATCGTCGAATAGGAAAAAATAAAGTTTGACCAAAATGGGCAGCCTTCCAAGGTCCCTTAACCTTCAATCTCAATAATTTAAGTTCCAATCAGCAGTGCAATCATATAGTGGCAAACGACGACCTTACGGTGATACCTGAAAAGAATGTAGTGAAGAGGTAGCACAACATCTTCAAGCATAATCAGAGACATTGGAGAATTTTATACATTTGAAATCTCCTAAACCATTATACCCAATACACCCCCCCTATTGGATGATGAAGCCATTTTTATTCAACTTAAAGAGTAAGAATGAATCATGACTTATCTGCCTACTTGTCCATTTGAAATAGAGGTTGAATTTAGTCCAGATTTTGTGATTTAAAGAACCGATATATAACTTTCAAAAAGGACCCAAGAATCACATTAAAGCAGCTACAATATTATGAACTCAAAATATAGAAGAAAATGAAAGAAAGAGAAAGGCTTGCTTCAAATTTAAAAAACAGGTCACTTTATCAAGGGCCAAAAATAAACAAATGGTGCCCACTCATAAACAATATGTAATTCAAGAACATTGGTAAGAAAAAACACTCAGTAAAAACTATTTGTTAGCACTCAAAGAAGAGGCAAACAAAAACCATCTTCCACCACACACCTTATTCATTCTTCCAAGCATACAAAATCAGAGAGAAATCAGGCCCATTAAATAGCCAATCATGGACATCCCAAAACACCTCCACAGGTAGTGCATTGCCCAAAATCGTCTGATTGCCCCTAAATTTCCATGCGAGGCACTTCACTAGCAACACGATCTTCTTATCGACCCGAATCAAGAGACACGGATCGTTTCTTCGATCCACATTGCACTCGATTGCAGCATTGTGGGCACGCCCATTGTCACAAAATTGAGCCTTGGTACAATAGACTTTCTTTCCAAAAATGTGCTCCCTTTTCAATATGAACACTGAATTCGACCAAGGGGGTATTGTATTTGTCTTCTTATAAGCCTCCCTACTCAAATCTCCAAGCAAAAGAACCATTTTTCGGTCTGAAACGAAAAATTCTCCAATGGTTCAGGGCTTGATCCAAATTTAGCAGATGAGAGGCCCCAAAAAATATCAATTTTTGTATTGTTTGCCTCTATTGCCTTGGACCCTTTTCTCTTAGAGAACAGCCATGGCTTTATATCAACTTTACAAAGAGATTGGTTGGCTGAATCCTCTATTCCAACACTAAGACCTTGACCCATCAGATTTTTACTCCATGTTACAGTAATCAAACAACAACCAGCACATAATCTACTCTGGTAAACACATGTAGCCAAATTCGGAGCAGCTTTGGAAGTGCTAGATAAAGAATCAGACACTTGGACTCCACTTTCCCCAGAACAAGAAGGGAAATCTCTCATTTTTTCAATGTCCCAATTAAAAAAATTCAATCGTTATCTACTTTTTCTATATAAAAATCCAATTTTTTTGTTCTATTACCTCATTGGATCAAGAACTCAAATACCCATCTTCCAATGCGAGAAACTTCTTCTGGTATAAGAAATGAGTAAAGAAATTTTTTTATAAAAAATGAAAAAACTTATTTTTTTACCTCATTGAATCGAGAACTAAAGTACCCATCTTCCCAAATGATGAAAACTTCTAGAGAAATAAATCAGTTGGGTTTTGATTATTTGGGCTCTTCTGGTATCCATCAAGTAGGCCATGTTGGACAAAATAAAACCTCTGAATTTAGAGACAAATGGGTAAAAAAATGTATACAGCGAACAGTAGTTCTTTCACAATCAGTAGTAAACTAGATACCCCTGTTGGAGATGCTCCAAGAGCTTAAAACACCAAATATATTCATATATCAAAGAGTATTCTTCCATTGGATTCATTTTGTGGGGGGATTTTCCATCTAGATATTTCTATATATTCAGTAATTGGATGGTTGTGATGTGATCGCAGTAACTTTCTATTGATCTAAGGTAGTTCTTTAATTGTGGGTTTTTTTTTTTTTTTTTTGAGGTTTCCATTGACTTCTTTATGTATGCAGATGGATTTTTGTGCTGGAAGCATGATTTGGAATAATGATGTCGTTAATTCTTGTTGGTTCACCTGCGGAAAAAATAAAATAAAATCTATTGTTGATCTTATGCTAGTTTTTCTGTAATAATGATCTTCTTTTGTTCTTTTGTTCCCCTTTTTGGCAATTGCTCCTTGGCAAAATAGATTGATACTCATTGGTTCCTTAGTAAATAGATATGTTATCTAGTTCAAATCCTTGATGGATTACTTTAATTTACCTGTTTTCTTGTCTCCTTGTTTAGATCCTTGGTAAATTAATTTTTATTTTATTTTTTACACTAGATCACTCGTTCAATGGAATCACAAATGGAAGAGAACATGTCTTTCACCAATCTCTTAAACGAGGGGTCCTATGCTGCCGATGAATCAATGAGATTTTCATACCGAAACGATGGTCCGTCTGACCCTCGAGTTGAACAACAAGCTAGCACAAAGAAAACACGGACTGAAAATTTCAGTGTGGAAGAAGACATACTCTTAATAGATGCGTGGGTAAATATTTCTACAAGCATTATACGAGAAACTGAGCAATCAAAAAGTGCATATTGGTCTAGTATTTATTCTAACTACCACGCTAATAAAACCTTTGATACTTCACGCAATCAAGTATCACTAAGTAATCGTTGGTCTACAATTCAGAAGGCGGTCAATAAGTTTTGTGGATGTTTGGCTCAAATTGAATCAGTGCGTCAAAGTACTCAAGCAGACAAAGTAAAATCTCTATTGACTCTTGGGTTGGATTTCATATTTTGTGTATCTAAATTTGCATCACTTGTTATTTTGTATATTTAATCCATACCTTTTAATTACATAGATTGCTCAAACAAAAGAGTTGTATAAAGCGAAGAATAAAGCCTCTTTTCAATTCAAACATTGTTGGACGATTTTGAAGAATGTCTAAAAAAATCAGTTCAAACATTGTTGGACAATTTTGAAGAATGTCTAAAGTAGGTGGAAGAGAGGGAAAATTCGGGTAGGAAACTAGTTCCAACACCGTCTTCGGAGTTTACTGATCCTGCAGTCAATCTAGGGGGAGGACAATATCTCTACTAGCAACTGTGTAGAATTGGAGAGACCTATGGGAGGAAGGCTGCAAAAGCACAAATGACTAAACGAAATAGCACAGATGGGCTTGATAAAAAAAATTTAATGCGGTTACTAACAGAGACAAAAGAAAGCGTGGATGCTGCAAAGAAGAAAAAACTAGAACTTTTGCGAAAAGCGGATGCTGGAGAGGAAACAAGACTTGAAATTCAACAAAATAAACTATGTATCGAGGAAGATAAAATTATGATAATGGATACAAGTGGATTGTCGGATCTCCAAAAATAATACTTTCGTTCCCAACAAATGAAAATCATTGAAAAGTTTCAAAGATGAATAGTTTGGCTTAACTGGTTTTGTCTAGATTTAATAGTTTGCCCTAGGGCCTTTTTGTTTATTTAAGATAATCACCAAGTTAATATTCTACGTTGTGTTTGATTTTTTTATATAAGATGGAGAGTTTCATCTCCTAATTTATGTTTTGGTAGTTATTTCATGCTATAATTTGGTAGTTATTTTATGAGGTGGTAAGCGTATGAGGTAGTCGTCATCTTTTGAAGAGATGAGACATTTGAAAAAAAAACTAATACATAAATGAACATTAAAGGACAAATATTGTTATAGAAAAATTAAACGTCAAATATTAAACATTAAACTTCCAAGGTAGAAAAGAAAGAATATTATTTCTTCAATTTTGGCCATGTAGTTACCATAAGTGCTCGATGAGATCTAGTTGCAGCTGAGAATGAGTTTCACTATCTTGAATGCTCAAATGTCTTTGAATGAATTTCGTTAATTCAACAGTGCGCATACGTGAAACTTTTACAATGGGAGTGTCATCGACTTGTTCATAGTCAAAGTCAACAGCATCATCATTATTTCGCTCATCTTCGATAATCATGTTATATAATATTATGCACGTTTTCATAATTAATTTCAGTGTTTGACGGTTCCATCCACGTGCAGGTCCACGAACTATTGCGAAACGTGCTTGAAGCACACTAAATGCACGTTCAACATCCTTTCTTGTTGACTCTTATGCTGCAACAAAATGTTTTGCCTTCATTCCCTGTGGACGAGAAATTGTATTTACAAAGATCAACCACCGTGGGTATATACCGTTAGCGAGATAGTATCCTATAATGTAGTCATGACTATTTATTGAGTAATTGACAGGAGGAGCACGCCCTTCAGTAAGCGCAGAAAACACAAAAGATCGCTCTAATACATTGATGTCATTATGTGAACCGGGTAGCCCAAAAATGGCATGTCATATCCATAAATCATATAAAGCCACTACTTCCAAAATAATCGTTGGTTCACGGGAATGACCAGAAAATTGCCCCTTCCACCCAGCTGGGCAATTCTTCCACTTCCAAAGCCACGTTATTCGTCAACTTCTAGCAATTTAGCGACGTCATTGCTGTTTGATGACCTTAAATACGTGTCTGAAAAAATTATAATCACCGCTATAACAAAATGTTCCAGGGACTCAATTGTGGTAGATTCTCCATTCCTCACATACTCATCCACGTAATCAGCCGCTACTCCATAAGCTAGCATTCTAAGTACGGTTGTCATCTTTTGAAGGGAAAATAAGCCGATAGTTCCGACACAATTTTTTTTTTGACAAAGTATGGATCATAAACTTCTACCGCAGATAGAATACGAAGGAAAAAAGAGTGGCTCATCCGAAACCCCCTTCGAAATAATTTCGGAGGATATACTGATAAATCAGCAAAATAATCCTGAAAAAGCCTATAGTGGCCTTACATAATATCACGATCGAAGAACGCACGCCTTAAAATAAAATCATGACATGCTCTGCTCCCTCCCTCTCCATGAAAAAGTTCATGTACCGTAACAATTGCGGTAGTTAATACCAACTCATCATCGGAGTCGGAATCTTCAAGCAACATTTGATATACAGAATCTTTAGACATTTGAGCGAAAGAAAAAAATAAATGATGTAGAGAATTAGTATATAAATTTGTGAAAAATAGATAATATTTTATTGTATGGAACATTAGAATAGATTGACATATTATAGACTAATCTGATTTCTATTAAGAGAATATGACCATTTGAAAATATGACCGTTGAAAAATTTAGCCGTTATAAGAGAATATGACCGTTGAAAAAACATAGTCATTATAAGAAAATATGACCGTTGAAAAAATATAACCGTCATTACAAGAAAATATGACCGTTTGAAAATATGATCATTGGGAAAATATAGCCGTTACATTAAAAATATGACCGTTGGGAAAATATAGCCGTTACAGAAAAATATGACCGTTTGAATTTTTTTTATTTTTATTTTTAAATAATTGGTTGATACGTATCGGTCGGCCGATTCGTATCAGCCCCGGCATACCGATACTTGAGACCGATATTGATTTGATACCTTGCGTTCAAAAATATGACCGTTATAAAAATATAGCCGTTAGAGAATTTGAATTTTAAAAAATTAAGTGTTAGTAGTAAAATATATTAAAACAAGAATGAAAAATAATATTTTAAAGAATAGAACAGCTAAAATAGAGTGTCTGCTGGAGTATTTTTACTGTAGCAGTAACTAAAATACCATAGCAGTAGCTAAATTAGTATTTAGCTAATCAAATTTAGCTCTCCTTGCTGGAGATGCTCTTAGGCAAGGATCAAAATTTCGGCCAAAATGACCGGAATTTCGGCCGAAATTATCGGTTTCGGTCCCACCGAAACGATAATTTGGAACTGAAATTTCGGTCATAGAATATATGAGAGTGAAATTATTGGTCAAATTATCGGCCGAAATTTCGGTCCAAATCTTCGTTTTCGGTTCCCTCCGAAACCGAAAGGAAACCCGAAATTTTGAACCTTGCTCTTAGCTGAGTGTAAATTAGTGTGGGACGACCTCGACCATTTTCCCAGGCAACCTTTACCCAAAAACTATTTGTTCATTTCATTTTTCTTCTTTTATGGGCTATTATAAATAAATAATAAATAAACCTGGCAACCTTTCACAAAGATAAGAGCCCCAAATACGACAAAAGTCAGCTTTTCATAGAATTTAAATGGCTAAAAGCCTATTCATAAGCTTACTAAACTCATGATGCCGGTGAGAAAAAAAAAATAGTTTTTCTTTGTCTTTTTTTTTTTTTTTTTTTCACTTTTCAAGTAAAAAAGCAGTATGCAAGCTAGCTTCCACAAATGTCAGAGCTCCCAAACCCCGTAAAAGACAGCTGTTGACAAGATGTGTGGACAAGTAGGCTATTCATAAGCTGCCTAATCTGATCACACCGGACACGAAAAAAAATATATTATTTTTTAAAATTTTCCTTTTCTAGATTACACAAAGTAAGAACCCAGAAGTCTGTGCACTAAATATAACTGAAGTCTGGAACAACTATCACCTCATTCCTCTGTATAACTTCTGACAAAATCAAATAATCAACAAATCAATCTAAATTTTTTTTAAAAATGATTTTGAGATTATTTCTATTTAAAAAAATAATTAAATAAATCATGATCACCTGGAGAGAAGAAAGCTCCCCATTACCCAGAAACCAGAAGCCATCATCGTTCACCAGAGAGCACCCCACCGTTGTTAAATCCTCCAATTTCCTCAGAGATGAAATAGACCGAAGAGATTTGTTTGTGATCTTTAACAAATCAAAACCCACAAATTAATTTTCATTTTTGAATAAAAAAAAATAGTAAAAATTTTGAAATTTACCTTGAGATATGAAATATCGAGAGCTTTCAAATCGGCAGATTTCTTACAGAGGAGATCGATACCGAGATCCGTGATCTCCAAACACCATTTGAGATTCAACCTCTGTAAACCGACGCATCCAACGGCTATTTTCGCCAAACCGAAGTCGCTAACCCCCAAGCACTTGGCCATATTGAGTTCCCTCAATCCCGTGGCGCGCGATAGCGCCGAGGCCTCGCGGTCGCCGAACCAAATGCAGTACGAGACGTCGATTTTCTGCAACAACGGACAGGATCTAACGACCGCCTCCAACCCGGTGTACCTCAACCCGGTTGCTCGACTCAGCACCACCGATTTCAACCGCCGAGTCCACCCCGAGTCGCCGGCGAACGCAGTGGCGACCGTGGCGTCGTTGAGTCTCGAGCAGACGGAGAGATCGAGAAGCTCCAACGACTCGTACCTGTGAAGCAGATTCGGGAGCGAGTCATGGCGGAAAACTCGGATGGCTTTGCGGTGGAGCGATTCGATTCGGAGGAAGTCTTTGGAGATTAAGCGCCATGTTTTGTGGTCGGAGATGGAGGTGAGCTTTTCGAGGATTTTGAGGAGGAGGTCTTCTGTGAAGGTGGTGAGCATCGAAGGTGGTGAGCAGGAGAATTGGGTCTTTTGTTGCTTCATGGGTTTGATTATGTGGGTAAGAAGAGGAAGAGGAGGAGAAGGTGGAGAAGAGATGGAGAGGTTTTGGAGATCAATGGTTGGGACGTCAGGCAATGGGTCTTTTTACTACTGGATTGCATGGTTTTCTGAATTCTTTGCTTTTCGGTTTCTTCTTCTCTCTGGGTCTCTTCTGTATCTGGGTAGAGAGAGAGAGAGAGAGAGCGAGAATTATGGTTGAGTTGAGACCTTGACGAGGTTGGCGCCTGCTCGGAGAACCGCCTACACCAAGTCTTTCGATCTGCGAAATCGAGAGAGAGAGAGAGAGAGAGAGAGGGAGAGGGGACCACTTGTTTGTGAGATGACTTTAGTGGTGCTTACAGTTAGCTGAAATTACGAAAACACCACAATGAGAAGCTGGTACAAAGGACAGCACGTGAACTTTTTAAATTCTTCGTACCTTTCGAGTGTTTTTATAACGTGGTTGAGCGCTAGCACTAAGGAGTAAGGATGATGTTGTCGTCATCTACACCGTTCCCATGGTAGGGTCAGGTTGGGCAACCAAATTTTTGGCCCAACCCAAACACAAAATCGGAGCCAGGGGGTCTGTGGGTGCCATGGCCCCCTCATAATTTTTCATTTTTCGTAAAATAAAAAGCAAACGAAGGACCCAAACCTAGTTAACATGGCTAGGGCTCTCAATGGGTCAGGTCGGCCCAGATTTGACCCGCTCCCAGCCCGAAAAAAGTGGTAATTTCTCTAAAGCAAACCTAGCCCGATATCCGGAGCAGGCTAAGCAATCTATATATCCTTTTAAATAAATATAATTTACTTAAATGCTCTGATATTAATCATTATCCGTTATAATTATTGTGCAACAAATTAAAATGAGATATTTGCATAAAAGCATGTACCTTAGCGTCTATAATTAATGTTAATATAATTAGTTAATTAAATTTTTAATCTTGTTCAAACTTTTATTAGAAAAAAAAATTAGCCCAAGCCCAACCAAAATTTATTAGAAAAAATGGTCCAAAAAAACATCTCAACCAAATTTTATTAAAAAAAAGTTCAGAAAGAAGCCTAAGCCCGGCTTGGCTCGAACGGCTTGGCTCGATAGTGACCGGACTAAGTACATCACAGCTCAGGTTAGAGCCGGCCTGAACAATTTGGGAATTCGGCTCAAGTAGGTTAGGGTCATGTTGAACCCCAGCCCGACCCATCAAGAGCCCCTAAACATAACCCTCCCCAACAGTGGCATAGGACCCCTGTTGACTTTCCCCTTCCCCCCTCCCAACCGAAGTTTCTAGCTCTGTCCTTGATAATTGTGAAACACTCTTTATTGATAATTTACAGGGGTGCAAAAAAATTGAAAGCTGGGCCTTCCGAAATAGATTGTAATCAACTAAAAATTGACATCAAACTGAACCAATTCAGCCCGCTTCGATTTTGATGACTAAAAATCGAAAATGGGTTGGGGAGGGTAAAAAAAAAGGACTAAAAACCAAAGAAGAAAAACAAAAACAAGAAAAAAAATGAACAAAAATTGAAAACTGAACCGATCAAAATCGAAATCGCATCGATTTGGGTGGGTGAAAAGTTCGGCTACTTAAAACAATTCGGGTTAGGATTTGGTTTTGCATAAACCTACCTGAAAACCCAAATTTCAGTTTCGATTCGATTTAGTTAACTGAATTTGCACCCCTAGTAGGGTAAGATCAACCATCTATTTTAATTTAATTTTGTTAGATCATTTACAAGGCTATTTTCGTTTCACGTTGTATCACCGAGATGTCTCACTCTTTGAGACGTGAGACGTCTCGGTCTCGAGGCTATACGAGACAATTCAGAAATCCGAGAGTTAAAACAATGATCATATAAGGTCATATCGGCCGATATATATTGAATATAACTTGAAAATAATATCAAAAATGCCGTTCTTTTTATAAATTTGTTTATATTTGTTATTATTTTAGAAATAAGTAAAAGTTTTTGAATATCAGACACCGATTTGTCGATAATTAAATGATATATCGGATACATATCAATCTAGGACTTAGCGATATATCGTACTTTTGCTTGAGACACATACATGCTTTCATCATCAAACCTTTATCTATTTCTCTACTCATTTCTAATCATAGGTATACTTTCTATAACTTTTCAATCCTTCGTCACTTCTCATAGCTTCTTTCCAAAACTTAGGGTCTTCATATTTTCCTACTTTTGCTTATAACTTATGATGAATGTTCCAAATTATTTCCAATGACAATCCATAATATTTTCTTTTAAAAGTATGGCTCTTAAGTTTTCTCTTGTACACTTGTTTTGAATATACACACTTGGGCGGTAGCTAGTTGGTTTTACACTTTAGTTTGCTTCTTCCGTTATTAATAAGGTGAGTGTTGTTTTATGAGATTTATTCCCTTATGTGTCACTTAATATAAGTGTTTTGTCGTGTTGAATTTACTCTCCCTAATATATATAAGCCACATCTAAATTGTCTATGTCGAATGACATTATATATATATATATAAAAGAATGATCATATGATTCGAGTCATGAAACATAAGCCCATTACTCAAACTCTTATTGGTTGCATGTCACACTAAGTGACTTAAAAAGTCAACCTGTTAAAAATTCGAGTCTTAGAATATAAATTCATGACTTGAGTTCCTATTAATTATATATCACATCATGTAACTTAAAAGGCCAATCTGATGTAATATATAGCCAATGATTATTAGAGTATGAAATTATGTTTCATTACTCACACATATATATATATATATATATATATATATATATGCTTTAAAAAGTGCAAAAATTTGCACATATCTTAGGGGTCATCCTAGGACATGCAAGGAATCCAATGATGGGAAAGAAAAGTCATCCTTTGGGTTAATCAGATGGAGACGACTAGGGATGCAAACCCTGAACTGAAACTTGAAATTAAACCAAAAATCGAGGACACCGAACCAAAATTCGAAACAAATCGAACCCCAATTTAGTTCGATTTCATTTTAGGGTAGCAAAAATTGAAAATCGTGGGGGTAGGATGAGTAAACCAAAAAAAATCAAAAAATTATATTAAAATTTTAGCAAAAGTAGGTAAAATACCTACATCGAATCGAATTGAACCAAATCGATTTCGGTTTCGAAGTCGGTTTCAAGAAAAAAATAATTAAAAAAAAATGTACCTAATCGAATGAGTTTCAGTTCGGTTTCAGTGTGGTTGGTACTTAACCAAAAACCAAAAAAATCGATTTTAATTCGATTCGATACACCAAATTTGCATCCCTAGCCACAACAAAGTCGTGAGGCCCTTGTTTAGTATTAATAGAATAATGTGGAGCATGTGAGCTAAAAGACTTTTATTTGAAGGGTTCACCTCCAGGTTTCATCGTATGCTACAATTATTTTATTTTTTTTGCATTTTTAATGTAGCCTAGAAAGGAGGGGTTCTAGATTAGGATTGAGCTCATCCTTAGATCAAATTCTCTGATACGCTAACTAGGGCACCCTTATTTGTAAGTGGCATAACTCTCCCAACCCTCAGTTAAATATAATATCAACAATTGTTTTTAGTTTTAATGATTGATGTTAAAGTTCATCAATATGAAAGTTTACATCTACTTATCTATATATTTCATTGGAATGAGACATATTTCAACGATAAATTTCCACTTAGGCAATTTAGATTGATCACAAATGTATGTTAGATGGCTTTATGACAAATCACACTTTAATGGTGTAAGATAAAAAGTCTAATTTTAATGGTGTAAGATCATTTAAAAATCGTTTGTGGTCTAAATGTCGGTCAGGAGCCATTATTCCTATTTGTAATCATAGATTTTTTATCCCTATTTCTAATCATAGATATCTTTGCAACAATATAATGCACGTATGATAACTAGCAATTGCTTTGAGTAAAAGAATGGAGATCGCTTTTTGTCCCAATCTTTTAATGTCTATCGTTAGATGGTAAGCATAGTCACCAAATTAAGGATCGGCAATAGTTAGGCAAGGTGAAAATTTGAAAAAATCTGACAAATTCGGGAAGTTTGAGAAAATATTTGGACGAAAAATTGGCGAGAATTTTTTTTAAATAAAAATAAAAAGATTTGAAATTATTAAAAAAAATTAAAATTTTAATAAGTCACAAATTTTTTGAAAAAGTACGGGAATTATTTAAAAATAATTTGCAAATTTTTGGGATAAGATGAATTCTTTTAAAAATCGCAAATAACTCAAGGGATCCTTAAATTCACAATTTTTTTAAAAATTCGATAGCTTACCGCACATGTCAAAGTCAAAATTCATACATTGTCAAAATAATCCAACAGAGATGGAACCAATAACATCTTGTAAGATATCATATCACCGCATAAAGGGTATAATGGACTTTCTATGTATTCTTGCTGTCACTGACTCATTAGCAAAAAGTAAATAAAAAAAAAACACGCTCCGTACGCGGAGTCGAAAGAATATATTTTTAATAATAAATCCACCGAGACGAAATGATAAATCCGCCCTTTTAGGCTTTTTTGGGGTCATGGACAAAACTACCCCCCACACATTTAAAGTGCTAAAGTTTACGTCCCTGTTTGGTGCACGGGCTGTACACGACTTGTAAAAATGCGTAATCAAATTTAGGACAACGTGGCAATAAATAAGAGGGCCTTTTCTGGCAGACCCATAAAAATAGGCCCCCACCCTAGGTGCAACCTTTTTTCTTTTTTTTTATAAAGGAAATACATATGTTATTAATTACTGAAAAAATCAATAACAATTAGGTCATGGAACAAGGGAGGGACATCTTCAATCCAAACCTCATTACATTCGTAATAATAATCACACTTTGTTAATTTATCCGCTACATTATTTGCGGATCTACGAACAAGCGATCAAAAAAGTGAAAGATAGCTGCAATCTTGATATCTTCAAATATGATAGAAAGTTTCGAGTCTTCAGATTCCATATAAGATACAACATTGCTCATTCGCTTTGAATCACCTTCAAAAATAACCTTCGTGAAGCCCATTTTAGAGGTAAATTGAACAACTTCAAAACAAACTAAAGCTTTATAATGATCCGTGAAGGAGACATTTGAGTAGTTTTTAATTATAGTACTCATAACCAAGCTCGAGCTATTACGAATGATAACACCAATACCCGCAACACCATCAACAGCACTCCACGACTAATCAAAGTTTACTTTAAAAATATAAGATGATGGAAGGGCCCAAACACTATCAGATCGGGTTAGACTTTTAAATATTATTTTGACAATTTCAAAAATATGATCTTTCTTTTAAACTACGAGTACCTCTGTTCACTCTTACCCATTTAGTGAGGGTGCCTACACCGAAAACTCATTATGTCGAGTCAGACAATAGAGATGGATTTTCAACATAATCTTTCACAAAGTAGATCTTGATACCATGGGCACACTATCAGACAGTTAAATCTATATTCTTAGGTATAGGCCTAAGAGGCAGTCGCTTAGAGCCCCCAAATTTTATGCAAAAAATAGAGGCCTTGCCCCTCAAAGGTATAACTCCGTCCAGTAGTCCAAGTCAATGATCAAAATTTTGGATTTCGTTTTGATTTCAATGGGGACCAAAATCAAAATTTTGGACCAAATTTCAATCGAAAATTTGCTATAGTGCTGAAAACAATCGGGTTTTTGAGTTATTATTTCGGTTTTGGAGGGGACCGAAACCGAAACATTTCAACCGAAATTTTGACATTTCGGCTGAAATTTTAAACCACGGTCTAAGTCCCCATTTTACGAACTCGTTTAGAACCCCTAAATCTTAGGGTCGATCGTGCATGATACAAATCCCAAAATAAGCTCACAAGATCATGTTTGAGCGTGATGTGTCTCCTGATTTTTAGAATATTTGTACATTTTTAGGATTTGTGTCCCGTGGAATATAAAATAGATGGTCTACTGGTAATCAGGATCACTCGCTTAAAAGATTGGGTTGATAATTGATCTCCATAGTCTGCTTCAACGCAGTCAAAGGATTTCTAATGTAGGTGCCCTCTAAGTTAGTAAGCGTGAAGAGAGGAATCCATAAACTATTGGGTATATAGCCCTGTTCACACTCACGCGTTCTCTGAAAGTACCTACATGTGTAACCCCTTAAAACTCATTGATTGGATCGGATCAGACAATGGAGATCATGTTTCACCCCGATTTTTCACACAATAGATCTTGAGATCAAGTCGCACCTATCATAAGGTCATTTTTTTTATTTCACATCTCACAAATCCCCAAAATATGCACCTTGTGTGCAATGGCACACATCACACTCAAATGTGATTTTAAGGCCATATTTTGGGGATTTGTGACATGTGGAACATAAAACTAACCATCCAATAGATTCGATATGGTCTTAAGATTCATTGTGTGAAAGATTTGAGTGAAATACAAACTCCATCGTCTGATCCGACCCAATCAATGTAAGGGGTCTTAGATGTAGGTGGTTTAAAAAAAAATGCGTGGATGCCAACTAAGCTGCCCTAAACTATTTGCAAAGGCCAACCTATCGTGGGTAAGTAACAGCTCCCCGCCAAGTATTTCACAGATTTAGCGGCCACCGAAACCCGTGCAAGCCATATGTTTTCAAAGTCCGCATCTTTCGGATGCCGTGTACCGTATACCGTATATGAAATAACAAATTCCCACCCAAAAGGGCATTTTCGTCTACAAAATTGACTAAAAAACAAAAAGATACAACAGATAAAACTAAAAATAATAATTAAAAGAATAAAAGAAAAATATATAATAGCGGACCCCACGCCCCTGTTAAAATCAACTTTATTTGATGTCCTCAGCGCCGCTCCAAAAGTTCTCTCTCTCTCTTACTTTCTTTCTCATCGCTTTTATTAAAAAAAAATTGGGGTTTTGTTGCGTACCCTTTCAAGTACAAACCGTTCGGGCAAGCTGTACCGCACCAAATCCCTCCTCCCCCCGTACGGTCCAAATCACTGGGGACCACTAACGTGCACCGCCCGTACCTAATTTTAACCTTAGCGGTGGGCCCCACTTCCGCGACTTTTAGAACTAAAATTTTTCAATATTCGCTTCCCCCAAATAACGAAAAGCCATGTAAACCTAACTAACCATGATTACTTTTTTTGTTAACCCTAGTTACTGTATTAACCACCTACCTTTTGGAATTTGTAAGATGTCTTACCTAACTTTCGGAATTGACGAGATCCCTTACCTTATTTAATCACCTCAAATTATCTGTCAAAAGCTTTAATCGCACTACTCTTGCACCTGATCGGTTTCCGATTTTCACACTATTACATATATATATATATATATATATATATATATATATATATATATATATATATATATATATATATATCGTTTGATTACTTTAACTTTATAAGTTTCAAATGGAAAAAAAAAATTATTACTTATAATCTTGACCGATTTTTTGATCGAGCAATTAGATTTTGTCGTTGACAAAAGTAAATTTTTTTCGCTTTCATATGGTAGTAAGTTATATTTTGCTAATTTTCAAAATAGGTAAGGAATCTTACTAATTTCAGAACTTAGGTCAACAAAAATCTCTAACCAAAAGCGATAAACCTAAGTAACCATGATTACTTTTTTCATTAACCCTAGTTACTGTATTAACCTACTCTGTCGGGTCAGATTAGGATGCTGTTGTGGCATCCGTACAGTACTTTTTTTTATTCTGACGGCTGTAATGGCTGCCCAATTAGGTGAGGTCAAATGGTCAATACTCTGAAATCAGGATTCGGTATTTGTTGTTATTTCATAACAACTAACTTGGTGGTATTTGGATAATCTGTGTGGTACACGTGGAATTGGTAGATGGATCGTGCACTGCAATCTACCTCTAGATCGAATGCGTGGCACGTGGCAAGCAGTCAGTGAGCACATATGGATCTTAGGAGTTGCTTGTATCGATGGAACAGAGTTCTCATGAATATTTAGATCCCTAAAACCCATTGCTCACGTTAAATCAGACGATTGTATAATAGTCTCACATCGGATAGGTAAAAGTCTTGACCCTAGACATAATGTTATTGCGGACATTATATATCATGGTGCGTTTTGGGTGGGGATGGCGAAACGTAGTGTCCATACCGGAAATAATATCGGGGCGGGGACCTAAGCCTAGAATCGAATAATATTGTGATATGTGGGTCTCGGTCGTCACAAATTGTGATCATTTTTCATTTCGACCTTCGATAGAACGGATCTTGAGATTATGAGCATGCCATCAGACGGTCGGCGTTTTGATTTCATGTGGCACGGATCCTAAATCATGGCCCTAAAATCATGTTTGAGTGTGATGTATGTCATGTGATTTTAAGACTACTTTTGGAGATTTACTGTAGACACCTCATTTTCGCCCTTTCGGAGTATATGAACACGTTCAGTCAATCTTAAACCTGACCCACGACTCTCGAAAAGGGATTGACCTTCTCTGGGAACCTTAAAACCCTAAAACACGATAATTATATATTGAAATAATAATATATGGTTGAGACTTAGATTGAAATTTCAGCTCACAAGCTCGGACTCAACCAAACCCGGGAAAATCCCGAATTACGCGACTGCACATAGGAGTGCAATTCGAATGTACCCATGGATACATGCGGGTAATTGGTCCTAAGGCGTTCCTCAAGGACTGCCTTAGGAACTGATTACGCGCCTGTTCCAAGGCTCGCAATTGGTCCCTAGTTAGACCAGGTCTTTGAATCCCCAAACCGCCCTAACTCCTCAATTATGTGCACTGATCCACATGCATAATTGGATTACGCGCTCCCCATAGGGCGCGTAATTGGTTCCATGACATATTGAAACTAAGATACTCGGCTTAGTCAGTTACCTGGTCATTCACCAATCGATGACCAATTTCCAACGAATTACGTGCCCGGAACAGGGCGCACAATTCAATTCCGCGCTATTGGTCATGCACGTAATTCACCGATTGCGCACTTGCCTCTAAGCGCGTAATTAATCCGTTGCCTATAAAAATACCCTCTTACCCATGGGTTAAAATATCGGGTTACCGATACGTATCGTCCGAGCTCCAAAACGATACGTATCGGACGATACGTATCGGTATCGGTCTGTATCGGACGATACATTGAATGTATCGTTCAAGTCCAATACCGATACGTATCGTCCGATACGTATCGGTATCGGACGATATTTTGATCCATGCTCTTACCTCACCAATTTCACTCAATTTTTATAGCAATCTCTCTTCTTTTAAGCTTAGCTCTTCTTATAAATTTCGAGGTTCTTAAAGAAAGGGATTGAGTTTCTTTTCTAGGTTTCTAAAACTGCAGACTCTTCTCTACGAACCCCAGATAGTCAGACTAGCAACACTAGCTAACTAGCCCTGACTCTCGAAAAAGTATAAGAGGGATAAACACCCCTAGCCTTAGATCTTTAAGAAACTCCTACCCAAATTCTTAGCTTAGAGTCCATTAGGTCTTAAACATTTTTTAATTTTTAAGCCTTAGTCACCCGATTTATTTAAGGGAGCTTATGAAGGGTATCCAGGAAAAGGGCAAATCCTCATTAGCATAGCATAGAGGGCCACCCCCTCCCCCCTATTTTTAGATAGATTAGGAAAACTAAATTACATAGATCATAGGCAATCTATAATTGTTGAAGTCGGTCAGTCGGCGCTCAGTAAAGGAGTCAACCCGTATCTTCGCTTGTGATCAGTGGCGTATTGCAACGTTGATAAATATCTGTTTCTGCTCGTGATCATCAACCCAGATATTCTCTATTTAAAATTCGTCTTTTTCTTTTCAGTATTTAATATTTCATAATTTATTATTTTATCGCTTTCCGTGAGAGTCCACGTGGACCGAATTGAACAACTTATTCAGGAGATCAAAAGGGATCTAAAAAAAGTACGTACAAACAGACTGGCGATCGTGATGAGACACTTTTTGTTAGGATTGCCCCAATTTAGTTAGTTTGGTTATTTTCTTCTTTTTTTCTGTTTTTACACACATTTACACGCATATTAGGCATTTAGCAATCATTATTTCCTATTGGCTTTTAAAAAAAATATTAGGTATTAAAAAATTGAACTTTAATGATATCGACCCACCCTCGCAGGACTCCCATAGCGATCCCGAGTATAACATTAGACCGTCTCTATGGACAGTCTAGCGTTATGCTCGAATAAATATAATTAATGAAGACAAAAAATACCTCTTTGCTCCACAAAATACAAATTACTATGATAAGAAAAGAGGACAAGGAAAGAAGCACTTCTGACTCAAGTTTCAACTTCCAAACATTATCATAATCTTTGTCAACTCCTTGAATAAGAGCTCAAATATACTTAGTTTGACCAAAGCAACAGATCATTACCAAATCTGATATTGAAGGAAGTTTAACCAACATAGTATTAAAAAATTACAATGTGAGAAATCAAATTCTACACAGAATTAAAAATTAAAATATATATGTTTAGACCAAACCCGTTTTTTAGATAGGGAAAAATCCTTTGCTTTTAGATCAAAAACGGGCCTAAAACACATTTTGGGGGGGAAAAAGGACATGTTTCGGAAAAGACATTTTTTTGCCTTTTTCATTTTTTTTCAACAAGAAAAAACCGATTTTTCAACGAGAATTAAGGGAATTATTTCCTTGTAAAGGTAAGTTCATACTCCACAATTTTGAAGGAAGGGAGAAAAAAATGGAAGATATAAGCAAAACAAATTAAAATTCCCATTTTATGGTCATATATATCAAAATAAAATAGAGTAGGGATCCACATGTTAGTCCCCTTCACCTAATTGCCACTCCCGGCCACGACCAATTAATTATGGAAATGCACCAAGACATGTTATCGTAACGTGCCCTATCATGTTGCACTCTAATTATAAGGTCCAAATATTTTGAACCCGACTTCAAATATTTTTGAAAAACGGAGCTTACACAGATTTTGGAATTTCAGAAAATTATAAAAGCACGTTTTAAGTATTATTTTTTTAATTTTTTTAAAAAAATGTGCTTTCACGATTTTCTGAAATTCTAAACTCCATAAAAGCACCGTTTTTCTAAAATGTTTGAGATCGAGGCTTTTTTGCTAAAAAGTTTATTTTTGAGGCATTGTTTTTTAAAGTGCCCTCCTTTTAATCTACAATAGAGAAAACTAATAAGTCTACTACTTTTACCTATATAACTATACAAAGGAATCATAAACAAGAAAGAATTTAGTTACACCAATAGAGATTTTATCTATATAACTTGACCAAACGAACCGAAAAATTCATAGCTTTGGAACCCATTTAAAAAAATTGATTATGTTGGATTAAACCCATTAAATAAGGCAAACAAGGAATCTAAAATGGGATTTACCCAATCTATGTAGCACAGAACTAATAGTTTTTTGTATTGGTAACGGAGTTTATCCATAATAATTAACTAATTTTTTTAGTATTAATTAGAATTACGTACGAACTTACCCCAGTAAGCTCCTTCCTTGCACATATTCTTCAGCTAAAATAATACCAAGCATCAACAGTAGATTAAGATTGTTATTTTTATCTGTGTTGCTTCTCCATTTGGTTTTGTAATTCGTGATTTCAACATAAATTTCATAATTTCATAATCTGGATTCCCATTAATGCACTTGAGAATATAAAATAATATTAAGCCAAACAAATTAATCTCATACAAGTAACAGAACACGGAAAATACAGAAAATCTGAGGGATGGAATACATTTTGATACTTCCTTTTTTAGCATTGCATACATCTCAAAATTGCTAGAATCAATTTAGTTCGAATAAAAAAAATATGAATTTATCTAATTGTATGTATACATGTGCTTTCCATCTTAATTTATGCGTATTTTAGATTCGTCTGTTTCAATTGTTGTTGGATAAAAAGGAGACTTCAAAAGGGAAAGTGGACTCACGAATGGATTTAAAAAAAAAAATGCCTGTTAAAGACCCATTTGATTAGAAAGAAGAAAATATAAAATTTATTAGGGTCTTCAACTTTCAATCCCGTCACTTTTATGTTTGGCCTATTTTAAAGTGTCAAACGAAATCGGATTGATGCGAAATTGATCATATTTGAAAGCTTATCGAAGTAGCTTTCCAACGAGCCAAAATTTGAATAATTCTGACAAGCATTGAAGAAATTATGGTCAATTTTCGAAGGCTACACATAAAGTGACGAATTTCAAGAATCCTAATTGAATTAGGATTAGTCTCTTTTATTATTTTATTTTAGAAAGTAAGAGTTGTTTCTTTTATTAGAAATATGATTAGTTTCCTTATTATTTAGGACTTTATTGTTTTAGAAAAATTAAAATATTTCTTTTATTTAAATTAGGAATTAGAGTTATACTAGGATTTCTAATTTTATGCATTGGTTAGCCTATTTAAAGGCTTGTAAACACTTTTATTATAAGTATTTAGTTAATAAAAATTGCTTATATAAAACTGAGAGTTTTAAACTTTCATAAGAGTGTAATTCTCTCAAAATAAAGAGCGATTTTTCGATTCCCGCTTATTATATGGTACGAGGCAAACTCTTCTTTCATCTCTATCTTCTTTAGATCTACGGTTTGCGTAAATAGCGTAATCCTAATTATTTTATCGTTCTCATAAAAGCCCTAAATCAATATTTTATTCATTGTTAATTTTATTAGCCTTTTATTTTTGTTTGATATCCAGAGGATCCGCTTACAAGTTCGTTTGACACCCTAAGACAATCGGAAATTTAGCCGTTCATAAGAACCCTAGTCTTCTAGATCCGTGATAGGGAACGTACATGAAAGTAACACTATTTTGGACCGAAATTAAATCACCTAATTGAATTTCTAGAATTTTTCGTGGTAATTTATTATGAAGAATTATTATTTTTAATTGATTAAATTAATTTTAATCTTAATCTCAGCCCTAACATTGCATTTAGTAAGTTTTCGCATCAAATTGGTATCAGAGCATCAGCTTAGTTTTAAGATTTTAGTGCTCATATAGGTTTTAGGATTTTTTTTTTTTTGTTTTTTTATTTTTTTAGATTTTTTTTAAAAAATAAAAAATAAAATCATTATTTTTGATCCGTCTGACTTTTGTCTACAACTTTTGTCTGTCTTTTTTCTAAATTTTTTTGTCTAGCTTTTGTCTGAAATTGTTCGTCTAGCTTTTTTCCTACATTTAAAATATATTTTTTAAAGCTTTCGTCTAAGGTTTTTTTTATTTACTTTTCGTCTAGCTTTTGTCTAACTTTTGTCTTACATCACTTAGTTTCATAATTGCTTGTCATTTCAATCTTATTGCATTTTATTTCATTAGTGTACACTCTAGTGTCTGACAAAAGTCCTCATCCATTGTTGGTTCATAGTATGTCTTTTTTAGTATTGTGTCTGAGTTGTGTTTGTGTCAAACATCATGTATAAGTCACTTACAAGTCAACGTGACTTTCTTACCCGTCATAAAGTACTAGCCAAACAAAAAAACTGTTACACTCCAAATTCTTGGTAAAGTCTCAAAAATCGTTATGAGACTAGAGTTAGGGGATACCTTATCATCGTGAACCTGAGTATGACCTTGTAGAGAAGTTTCTCAAATTCATTCGGAATGAGGTTTTAAGTTTTGAGGGATGGTTAAACCCCAAAACCTTCGTGCAATGATTGTCTAGTATAGAGAAATATTTTGATTGGTATGGCGTGCCAAATGAGTACAAAATTAGGCTAGTAAAAATAAAGTTGGAGGATAATGCCAAATTTTTTTTAACTCGCGTAGAACATCGTATTGAATCTCTTCGAAATAAACACATCTCCACATAGGAGGACATGAAGGTGAGACTTACTGAAAAATATGTTTCTTTAACACACCGTCACTTTCTTCGGAGTTTGAAAATCAAGACAAATAAGTGTCCTGATTGCCGTCAAGGGTTTAAACACTTTGCATACCAATGCCCCACAAAATTTCCCACTCTAAATTTATTGACTAAAAGAGTGAGTCTTAAGGAGTTGAAGAATAGGGAAGTGAAAGAAGTGTACGACCCTAGTACCGTGCTGAGTGAAGAGGAGATAGAAGAAGCTAATGAAAGTCTAGTTTGTGTTAAAGAGACTTCTATTTTCCTTGTGAATAGTGATGTTGAGTCACTCACACTTGAATCAATCGAGCCACTTACCTATAAGTCATTGGTACCAGTAGAGTTGGGCGCACACAACTTGTTGGTGCCCATTGAGTCGAATACATGTGAATTCATCGAACTGGATACACAAGAACTATTAGTGTCAATTGAATCGAATCCCCGAGAGTCTTTAATTTTGGTTGAAGCGAGTACACACGAGTTAATTGAGTCGAGTGTACATGAGCCATTAGTGCCCTTTGCATTATTCACTCAAGAGTCGTTAGTGTCAGTAGTGTCACTTACACATGAGCCTATAGAGTCTGTAGATGCATGTACACCTTTTTTAGTGCCCATCCACCTGACCTCAATCCTATCAACTCTTTGATTTCCAAATACCCGCCTGAACAATATATGAAGAGGTTAGATGAAAAAAAATTTGGAAGATCTATATTTTGTTACTAAGGTAAAGACACACAAAACATATCGAGAGTATCTTCTTAAGTAGAAAGGTAAACTGAAAATTGATAACACTTGGACTGCAAGGAGAACACGATTTAAGAAATATCAGGTATACCTTATCAAGTGGAAGGGTAAGCCGAATATTAGAACACATATAGATTTTTTTCCAATGTCCATTCATCAAAGGTCATCAAAGTCTGCATCCATTTTTACATATTACATTCATGAGCTGCATGCTAAGATTAAGAAAATAATTAATTTAAAGAATAAGAAATATAAGTTCTCTGCAGATTTTCACAGACGGTTCAAAGAATTTCAAGAGGGTGATTTTTTTATGGTTCGAAATAGATCCGAGCGATTCTCACAAGGAGTTACAAAAAAGTTACAAGCTTGCGGTACTGGACCTTATCAGATCTTGAAGTGTGTTGGTTCTAATGCTTATATCTTAGATTTTTCTCCGAATTTGGGGACTAACACGACTTTCAACATGGAGGACCTTATTCCATTCCATGGCCCTTCAATCATCCCCTTTGAGCCTTCTACATTTGATGAAGTAATAATTCTCTTACCCACACCCCTATCATCACCTACTTAGCAAATTTGTGAGATCATCGAAGATGTACTAGAAGATCAGATTGTGTCCACCAACTAAGGGAGACTTCAGAAGTATTTGGTTAAGTGAATGAACAAGAGTGATTCGGAGAACACGTGAATTATACAGGAGTTTCAGTAAATTGACCCGGATCTCTTAGAGCTCTATCACAATCAATATTCATCAGGAATGCATCCTTCTAACCCGGGGAGAGTTGATGGGGACGTCCGATTTAAGCCGCTTCCGATCGAGGTTCCGTATATATTATCTGTGATTGTGACTGTGAAAATTCATGTTAACCAAAGTTCGAGGTCGAACTTTTTCAAAGTAGAAGGGATTGATGCGTATTTTAGACCTGTCTGTTTGAATCATGGTCGGATAAAGAGGAGACATCAAAAGAAAAAGTGGACCCACGAATGAGTTTTTTAAAATAAAGGCCCATTAAAGACCCGTTTGATCAGAAAGAAGAAAATCCAAAATTTATTAGGGTCTTCAACTTTCAATCTCGTTACTTTTATATTTGGACAATTTTGAAGTATCAAACGAAGTTGGATTGATGCGAAATTGGCCATATTTAAAAGCTTATCGAAGTAGCTTTCCAACAAGTCAAAATTTGAATAATTTCAACAAGTATTGATGAAGTTATGATCAGTTTTCGGAGGTTGCACATAAAGTGACGAATTTCAAGAATCCTAATTGAATTAGGATTAGTCTCTTTTATTATTTTATTTTAGAAAGTAAGAGTTGTTTCTTTTATTAGAAATAGGATTAGTTTCCTTATTGTTTAGGACTTTATTATTTTAGAAGAATTAAAATATTTCTTTTATTTGAATTAGAAATTAGAGTTATACTAGGATTTCTAATTTTTTGCATTGGTTAGCCTATTTAAAGGCTTGTAAACACTTTTATTATAAGTTTTCGGTTAATGAAAATTGCTTATGTAAAATTGAGAGTTTTAAACTTTCGTGAGGGTGTGATTCTCTCAAAACGGAGAGCGAATTTTTGATTCCCGCTTGCGGTTTGGTGCGAGACTAACTCTTCTTCCCTCTCTATCTTCTTTAGATCTACGATTTGCGTTAGTAGCGTAATCCTAATTATTTTATTGATCTCATAAAAGCCCTAAATCAATATTTTGCTCATCGTTAATTTTATTAGCCTTTTATTTTCGTTTGGTATCGAGAGAACCCGCTTACGAGTTCATTCGACGCCCTAAAATTATCGGAGATCTAGCTGTTCATAAGAACCCTACTCTTCTAAAATTTTTTGTGGTAATTTGTTATGAGAAATTATTATTTTTAATTGATTAAATTAATTTTAATCATAATCTCAGCCCTAGCATTGCATTTAGTAAGTTCCCGCATCACTGATCCAACATAGACTATTACAGATGGTGCAGATCACGTGCCATCTGACCTTCGAGCAACTACTAAATTTGTTCTAAGTTTGTAAGTTAGAAGCATCCCTGCCTTAGCAACTGTCAAAACTGTTATCCTTTAGCATCTTTTAAGATAGACACTGGCATGGATTTCTAAAGGTTTAACCTAGCAACCTGCATGTTTCAAGAATCAAATAATAAAAAGTCTAAAACCACATGTGAACTATGTTAAAATATATTGGAAAAGGAATATAGATATGAAAGTGCCTTTTGACTCTAAGTAGGTGGGGCGCTTGCTCGGAATAAGAAAGGTGTTGGTCTACATAATCTTATGAAACATATCTTCAATATTTAAGACAAGGACTTTCATAAGCTTTGCATATTTAAAACATGGACTTCCAAAGAATCATACCAAATCCATTAAAAATTGATAAAAAAAAATTAGGACTAATATACAATATAATAAACCAAACCATCAAACAAAATCCATTAAAATTTAATAATTTAAAAAAAAAAAAAAAAAAAAAGTAAAAAATTGACTCACTTACAGCTTCACGCTTCTTCTTCCTCTTCCCTCCTTCCTCTTTCCATTTCTTAACATCCCCCAAATCCTCCCTTCCAAACTTGAAGGAAAGGAAATCAGATTTAGGGTTTAAAAATAACAAAATAAAAAATAAAATCATACAAAAAAAATTCTACCTTCCCGAGCTTTGTGCAGAAGATGGAGAGAATACTGAGATTTAGGGTTTATGACTCAAGTGTGCGCGTTAGAATGTTGAGATTTAAGGACAGATCTACAACATAACAAACTAAATCATCATACATAATCCATTAAAAATTGATCAAAAAAAATTATGACAGATCTATAGCATAACAAATCAACCCATCAAACAAAATCCATTAAAAATTAATAATTTTAAAAAAAAGTCAACAATCGACTCACTTGCAGCACCACGTTTCTTCTTCCTCTTCCCTCCTTCCACTTTCCCTTCTTACCTGAAGGAAAGGAAATCAGATTTAGGGTTTAAAAATAATAAAAAAAATGAAAAATAAAATCATACAAAAAAATTCTATCTGCCTGATCATTGTACAGAAGGTGGAGAGAATACTGAGATTTAGGGTTTAGGACTGAAGTGTGCGCGTTAGAATATTGAGATTTAGGGTTTAGGGCTGAAGTGTGTGAGTTAGAATGTTGAGATAAGGTTTAGGGCTGAAGTGTGTTGTGAAACGAATATGAGGAACTGTTTTTGTTTTTATAATGTTAAGGGTATAAAGGGAAAGTGTTAGAATACTGAGGCTATAATGGGAAAGTAAAATCGGACCGCAGCGAAAACAAACCCGCAGGGAGTTATATCTTCTTTTAATATATATAACATAAGAACAACCAAAAATATAAAAATGATGATGTATTAAAGCTCAAAGCCTGGCCCTAATCCGAAGTAGGGATTCCGCTGCTTTAAAAGTGGAGAACTTTAAATGGAGATAGTATAGAAAAGATGTAAATATATATATTGTGGGAAATTCTATTGTGGAAGTACAACTCCATATCCTCGACTCTATCACCTGGCAAGTAAGTTAGATTGTTTTTCCATATTTGTAGATCGGATAAGGAAAATTATCATGAATGAATGAGAAACAACATACCATTTAACGGATGCTTATGTGACGTATAAGTGGTTGCCCTGACGTACATTTTTGGCCCCATTGCACTTGCATCATGGTACATGTCACGACCTGAAATTCTACCTCATCCCGAGGGCCTAGAATTTTGAGTTATGACCCGCACACATCCTAGATACGCTAAGCAGATATATACATAATCAAACTTCTAGTGCAAATCTAGTTTCACGAAATCCATGAAAGCCAACAAATAAGGGTGAAATAAATGGGCAACCACAAATATGAATAAAAGCGATAAATCTAAGAAATCTATAAATAAAATAATAATGAAAGTCAGAGACAAATCGATACAAGAAAGTATAGAGTCAATAATAATAATATCAAACGAACTTAGTACCGAGTCCACAAATGTCAATAGCCGACACTCAGGTCAAAGTCAGCACCGAAGTCCTCTTAGTACACAGTGGCATCACTCTCCCAAGGCTCCTGATACTCAGCGTCCACGTGGTCAACGAAATCAACGTTCGTATGGTTTGGATAGTTGGCGTCTACTCCACCAATGTAATCACTTGCAACTATTAGATTTTCGTAGGATGAGTTTACTTAATCACGTAAACTCTGTGGATACACTACCAATCTATCCCATACTGGTCAGGTGCATTGTGGGTGCATCACGTGAGTGATAAATATAGTATAACAATAAAATCTGAAAGAAGAATGACAAAATCATGTGTATAACGAAAAGTGCATATTCTCTAAATGCAAGACCATGATCTAGATACTTATAATTTAACGTATATATCATATCTCATAACATATCATATCTTATTATTCTCGCATATATCTCTGTATATCGAATGAACGTAACTAAGATACTCATAAATCATAAACGACTTGTGCCAGAGTCGTTGCTCGAGCTACCATGTGAGAGTTACCATAATATCATATTACCATATTATAATACCGTTTATATCATACTCATCATACACCTTGTTGAATATTTTGTCATAATCACGATTAAATCTAGAAGTGCTCCATAGTGCCAAGTAGTTTCAGTGCATCGGATGGACGGACATTCGTGACTGAACTCACGGACATCCGTGAGTGATTCACCGACATCCATGTCTTGATGGTTCCGACGATTATATTATTTACAGACATCCGTAAGTGATTCACAAGCGTCCGTGCCCCAATAGTTTAAAAATAAAATTTGTGATTCATGAAGTAAAACTTTTGGGGGAAAGATTTTCACGTTAAAAATTCTCGTCAGAGTTTTCTATTTGTCTCAGTGATCTTGATTATTACAAATTTGTTATTGGCTCATATGAAATGAGTGAACAATCGTAAGAGACGACGGTTGAAGGCGATAACATTAAATTCACACTCACCCTACTCGTCATGATGTCTCATTTCACCAGGAGTTTTAAGGCACGTGAATACGATATATTCCTTACTTCGATACCATCTCAACGAATCACCACGTCCAAGCGTAGACATGATCTCGTACACTCGCGTACATATGACCTAGCCTATCCATAACTTATATAATATGATCAAGATGAAAATATAGAACTATCGTACTTACAGAAAGATTTACACTTAAATTTTATATATGTTTATACATATATAAATATTTACGTAACACCAATATAAATATAGAATATGGTGGTTAATAGTGTGATTTCAATAACGTGAAGGACACAGTTCGATTTTTACGAGACATCAAATTACTAACACTTCATATTATCGAAGTGACCGCGTTAAAGCGATAACAATGATATATATATATATATATATAGACTACTATAATTAAATACTCAAATTAAAAATATGCAGCAATTCTAAATTAAGTGGATCATGACCATCGATCAAAATATTTAAGTGATTAATGTGTATTAAGGTTTGATCGTTCAAAAGTAAAATTATAATGTAAATAAGGTCATCTGTTCGGACGAGAATCGATCGATCGATTTTAGAATCGATCAATCAGAATATAATAGAAATTACACAGTTCTGATCAAAATCGATCGATCGGGCATAAGATTCGATCGATCGAATCTGAAATTGGTTCAAAATAGTAATGCTAGACCTGCGTATTATAAAATAATTTATATTAATAAAATAACTCAATACTTGAGTATAGTAACAATAATTATATAATAAAAGTTACTTAATACATTATTAAATTCATAACATAGGCTAAAAGAGTTGAGAATCTCATACTTTAATATAATATTATATTCACACTTTAATATATAATATTATATAATCATTAGCCTTCAAGTGCACACACAGATCAATTGATTGAACGAGAAATATGTCGATTGAAAAGAAAGGAAAAGTCCAACCTCATTTAGTTAACTCGCAATCGATCGAACGATCTTATGATTGATCGATCAAAATAATGAAGTAAAATACAAATAAAATCAAAACAATGCGAAATCGATCGATCAAAAAGTTAGGTCGATCGATCAATATAAGAGGTTAACAGAGTTGAGACAAGTTTTGTGTCTTATATTATTATATTAATAAAACACTTGAGTATCCATAACTTATGTGAGAATGTAATATTATATAATATAAACTATATAGTATTTATTTAATATTATAAGTTCAAATGAGTTTAAGACTCCACACACATTAATACAATATAATAGAATAACAAATGATACGAGTTATTATAATAAAATATAATTATTGAAACAAGTACTTAGCATTTAATATTATATACTCGCAATTGACTAGAAGTCTTTCAAGAAAAAGATATTGGTCAATCAATTGATTGCTATAAAAGAGTATGACCTTAGTCATTTAATTTGATCGATCGAACATGTGAATCAATCGATCAAACAATATAAAACAGAAAGAGATCATTCAGATTCTGCATCGAATCAATCGATCATAGAATGAGTCGATCAACTGGCTTTAATAGTAAACAAAATAGGTTATTCAAACAGTCTAGATCGATCGATCGTACTTTAAGGTCGATTGATCGGTCTCGGGATTTAAGAATCAATTAGGGTTCCAAAATAAACCCAAAATATAACAGAAAATGATTAAAATAATATTAAAACTAAGATTAACCATCCTTTCTTTTCTAAATAAATTTTATATAGAAATTAAATATAGGGTTCATTTTATTAGCCCGTCCATATGGGATCGAACGTATCCTACGCGACGAGATCTGAAAAGGACAAGATGGATTGATAGACACTCACCTCTTGAAGTGTGATCGGTAGAACAATAAAAATTTCGGTGAAAAGATCGATATTCGACGTTCTACGCGATGGCCCATCAACGATTACTCTGTCTTCTTCCTCCTCGATCTTGACGACAGAAATAAATCACGGTGTTTTTTATGAAAGAACACACTAAAGGTTTTTGGGAGAGATTAGGGAGTTTTTAGAAAATAGTGGGCGGAGAAAAAGAAGTTGTAAAGGCTAGGATTTCTTAAGAAAAAGGAAAGTGAAAAGAGATTTGTATAACTTAAACTTAAATAGGGTTTTTTCAAATAGGTTAAGTTTCGATATGGAGCACTAATACCGTACACGATGTAAAACACATCTAATATCATTAAAATGAAATAAGAAAATCCGGGCCGTTGCAGCACATCAACAGATTGTTGAATGGTCTGCGCTTCCCATCTGCCATATAACCTTGTCCATCGGATAATAATATAGTTGATAAACTTGCCAAATCTTGGGTCAATATGGGTCTCTCAGAAATTGGATAATTAGTTTGGTTTTCGAAATCTCATACATATTTGTTGAAATGCATTGGGTTTGGCCCCTCTGAGACAATACACACCCTTGAGATAATATAGGGTTAAATGTCGAATCAAAGTGATCAAATATCAGTTCATATAAGGTCATTTGGCCGGTATATATCTGATATGAACCTGATAAAATATTAAAAATATCTTTTTATAAAATTTATTATTATTTTAAAATCAATATATATATATATATCTATATATATACTTTTTACTATTTAAAAAAACACACACTTGAATATCAGTTGGTTTAGTTGATATGTATCTGACACGTATCGGCCTAGAACCCGGCTGATATATCGATATGAATCGGTTATTAAATTTTTGGTCACGGTTGACTGTCCCCTTATTTTTTCAATAAACTCTCTTATTCAATTTTAAAAAAGGATGTATTTTCTGGCTAAATGAAATTCACATTACATATGTATCTTTGACAAATTGGATTGGTGAAACACATATAACTCATGAAAATAAAATAAAAAACAAAGGCGGTGACTAAAGTCTAATTTTTGGGTACCTCTATTCATGCCCACCATATTATGGTGACCGCCTTAAATTAAATAATCGGCATCACACAAAAGTTTCAGATTCCATGAGGTATTCATTCCAAAACGTGGCCCTAAAATTTTGTTTGCAAGTGATGTGTGTTATATAATTTTAGGGCCACGTTTTGGGATTAAGATCATCTAATTTAAGGTGGTCAACTATCATTTGTAGGTGGCCACCCCTAATCAAATAGGGCGAATAAATGTACCCTTTTTTTTGTGTGTGTTTAAAGATCAATTCTAAGTTGAAAGGGTAGCTTTAATAGCATCTATGGAATCTTTAAAGGCAAGTGTCTCCAAAATCATTGATTGCTTCATGTGAAATGAAGGAGACCGCCTTTCACCCTATATTTCATATAAGGGATCTTGAGATTTCAGATGACACATATTCCCAAGAAGTAATTAAAAAATTGAATGACACACATCATGCACAAACGAGACTTTACGACTATATTATTTTGGATATGTGCGTATAGATTCAAAAATTTAGAGTCTAATAAGTGTCACATGATCTTAAGATCCATTGTGTGAAAGATTGGAGCGAAATGCTATCTCCATCATCTGATTTGAAATAATAAATGATTTTGGGGTAAGTGCCGTGAGAGATTCCATGGGTGCTATTAAAACTACCCAAGTTGAAAATGTGCTCTACTAGATGCCACATGGCTTAAAATGGGGGTTGAGGGCCTTATCTCGACAAGATGTGACCTAGTGAATCCCATTAAAAAAACGAAAGGACAACGTATCCCGTACCCTTCCATAATGTGGTGGGCTACAGGAAGCCTTTTTATCCTGAGTGACCATAAAACGTGGCTATAATCATTACATATGTAGATAAGAGCTCTCATTAAAGATTTATGGTGTCCATTTGTTTTAACTTTGAACTTTGAATAGGGCAATGATAACTTAGAAGATTTGTTAGAATAAGTGTTATAAAATAACTCCCAATAACATTAAAAAAGGTTATTTGACCATATTAAAATCATTGAAGTACAACAGGCTTTAAGTCATCCGAGATCGGTTGACTACATAATATAATTTTGTAGATCATATATTAAAGTGGAACGGGCTCAAAAATGTAGTTTTAGGGAGAGTTACATCATCTGATTAGCTGATTACAATATCAATCATTTTTGTAGTTTTGATGGCTGTTATTAAAAGTCGCCAATCAGATAGTTCAGATCCACTTATCAGCATGTTTCATAAGGCTAAGATCATAGATCAAAATTTCATCTGATACCAATACGTATCGGACGATACGTATCGGTTTTGGACCCAAACGATATGGTATCTTGAAAAGGGGGTATCGTTCATATATATGTATTTACTCGGACGATACATTGAATGTATCGTCCGGTATGGTCCGATACCGATATGTGTCGTCCGATATGCACCGATTTTGGGCTCGGACGATACGTATTGATTTTTCGGCATTTTGATCCATGGCTGAGACATATTCCAATGACAAATTGCCGCTTCGGAAATTTAGATTGATAATAGATGCGTGCCATATAATATAATGATAAATTACACTTTAATGGTGTGAGATAAAATGTGACATTTTAATGGTATAAGATCATTTAAACACCATTTGGTGTTTAAATATCCCTGAGAGCCATAATCCCTTCAATCATTTGCAAGCTATACCTTGAAATTTTGTTTATTTTATTATATATAAAAAAATTTAAAATTTAAAATTTAAAATTTAAAATTTAAAAAAAAAAATTGTTGAAAAATAATAAAGAAAAGTAGCCGATGTGGATATTTTTAGGTATCCATCATTGAATATTTAGGATAAGATTATTAGGTCTCGTTCATGTGTTTTTTGGCTTTTCCTATAAAAGCTTTTAATTTTGGCAACTCCGAATCCTGGTGATTCTTAGTAGACTTTGATTCCTGTCTTTTCTCATATGTATTCTTGAGTTGCTTTAATTCATAATTTTTCTTAGAAAAACTAATTTCTCAATCGTTTTTAAGTTTATTTTTTTTTTTAAAGTTTAGAATCGATTGAATCGGTGGTTGCGCTACCGATGTACGAATGCTAATCATTAGACTACTCGTTATACTCGAATTTGATCAAAATTTTACTGATTACCCATCCATTCAAGGATAAACTTATTTGACGGATTTATTTTCAAATATAATTTCTCGAAACCTACTTACTAAATTATATGTACGACTTCAATATAGTAGTGGAATGTCATGAATATTATGAACATTCGGGCCCAATTAAAACAAGAGTCATTACTTGCATTCGAAAATTTGGCCCTTGTACCAAATTTAAAATAGGGACTTGCAAGTTTGGTGACCTTTATTTGGAAACACCATCTAAATCGTTTGATTTATCGGCAATGATTTAAAGTTATTAAGTGCAAACACTTAGCACGAAACATATTCTTCGTCATTTGATTAACTATAGTCAAAGGATCTAATTCAACAGTTGACTACGGTAATAAATCATATGATAAAGATTATGTTTTGATCCAATCTTATGTACTAAATATCTCTAGATCATGAACTTCAACTCAAACGACCGAGATTGCATTTTCATCATCACATGTATCTCAATTACTAAGTCTTTCTTTGACTTTGGTGCAAGGGCCAAGCTTCCGAGTGCAAGTAATGACTCCATTAAAACAAACTTCATTCTTATAAATGTGTACATAAGGAAAAAGAAGTGTATATATATATATATATATATATATATATATATATATATATATATATATATATATATATATATAGGAGTCGATTAGGTCCTCCAATGGAGGACGGTGACTGTCCTCCAAGATCCACGTGGAGCATAAGTGGACAGTTTAGATTAATATTATAAAAAAAAAATGATTTTTTTTTTTTTTTAACTCACAAGTCAAAGTTTGAAGGTTGTCATTGATCCACATTTCATGATTCAAAATATATACAATGGAGATGATTTTTAAATTATTTTTTTTCAAAAATGATCTAAGCAATGCACCCAAGGTTCACGTGGCTCCCAAAAAGTGTTTTGGGTGTCACATGGAGCTCCATGTAGAAGATTGGAGGATGGTGACCGTCCTCCTATAGAGGATAGAGGCTTTTTTCTATATATATATACACATTGGAGCTCCAAGTGTAGTAACTTCATGGCTACAAAGGGAGAAGACAAGAAGTATATATATGTACATTGGGGTTCCAAGTGTAGTCACTTCATGGCTGCAAAGGAGAAGACAAGGAAGCCTTACGAATCAATTTTAAATTGGGGTAGCTTTGAGCGCACCCACTAAACTGGATAGCTTTAACTGCACCCATCGAATCTTGCTTGGCACCTATTCTACCAATCAGGGATTGCTTTAAATTAGATGATGGGGATTGTTTTTCACTTCAATCTTCCACACAAGGGATCTTGAGATCATGGCACACCTATCAGAGGGTTAGTTTTCACTTTCACATGGCACAGTTCCTAAAAACGTAGCCCTAAAGTCACGTTTGAGCGTGAGGTGTGCCATGTAATTTTAGGGCCACTTTTTTTTAATTTGTGCCATGTGGAATTGAAATTTACCATCTGATAGGTGCATCATGATCTCAAGATCCCTCATGTTGAAGATTGGAGTGAAAAATTATCTCCATCATTTGGTTTAAAGAATTCAATGATTTTTAGCATAGGCGCCCTGTAAGATTCGGTGGGTGCGTTTAAAGCTACCCTTTTAAATTCCGCACCGATGGGACTAACAAATGATGGAGTTGCAATCAGGTGTAATGCTTTGGGAGGTGTATACAATGTTGGGGTAAGAATCCTGACTTTTTTGGGACTTTTGGACAGAAATAGAAACGTTGCTTTTCGAGAGGAAAGTGGCTTTTTCGTGCGAGCCCACTAAACTTGGGAATAGAAGCAGCCCTCGGAAAGGTGGCTTCTTACCCTACTTTCTGAGTTAAAACAAAGAATCTTGCTAATTCGGTTCTCTCGATCGAACCCTAAGAATAGACCTTGTCAAACTATAACCTCACACGTGTGGTGATATTTTTCCTTATTTTTATATGAAAATTTTAGAGTTTCATAAAGTTCTAACAAAAGGCATTTGACACAATTATCAAGGTCTCCAAGCAAATACTCCGTTAATGTTTGAAGGAAAGATGATTTAAAGTTACGAAAATGCCCTTCCACATTTGCACCTTTTCTTTACACCCAAAAACTTAGCGTTTAAATCTCCTCTTGTAGAAAAATCAAGATCTCCGATTCCCATGCATGTGACCTCGTTTTTCTTCGCTCAAACATGTTGAAACGATCTCTACCCTCTGTTGAACAGAGCATGCCGAAAACCGCCAAATCATCAATCCGAAAACATTTAGGTCTGTCTGTCTCTGATTGTGCTTCTTTCTCTGGTTTGATGGGTTTCAATGAGAAATCTAGACTAGATTGTTCTTCTTCCTTTGTATTGAAGAGAGAGAGGGCTCCAATTAGAAATTTGTAAAAATTCCCTCTATTGATACCAACAAGTGTTTGCATTCTTCTTCCTCTATTCTGCAATGGGTGATACCGGTGATTCTTCATTAATTTGAGAAAATCTTTATATTTTGTAACAGTTCAAAATGCATAATGCATCCTAAACTCTATCATTGGAGCAAAAAGCCTAAGTTACCATTATTTGGGGTCGACATAATGTTGGTGGGTTGCACAATAAGTGATAGAAAACAGATAAAAAAAAATGACTTCAAGACACGATTAGATCTTTGTCTTTAAGACAATATTTGCCCCTATATGCAACGAGATAGCAGCAAATTTACCTCCAGGATACAATGAAGTTTCGATTAATCACTGATCCTTCACACACTACGTTGCATTATAGTGTGCAACCAAATAAAATTAAAACACAGAATGTTCTGGTTGGCACACGAATTTTAAGGACTCAGATGTAGGATTCAGAATTGCAAGTGAAGTAGAATCTTTCCTCTAGCCTCTATTTATAACTTTCGAAGAACCTTTTCAAGAGCGATTGTGTCTTTCGGTTGCTTGCAATCGAGGGCCCTGATCGATTCGATCAACTATTGGAATGATCCAATGGTCACACTCGAACAGTTACAACTTTTGATATTCAACAGTCATTAACTGACTTATCCAAATCTACAACGATGCGGTCGTACAAAGTACAAAGTGCACCGTAAAAGCGCTAATTGCGCAATTCGCACACACGCGTGTGACGACGAACCACCGCTATGAGCTATGTTCCTCTTCTCAAGCCAAACAATATAAAAAGTAAGTTTCTATATATATGATATAGATCTTTCTTGTAAAATAGTGAGGTGGGACAAAACTTTTACAACACTTTTAAACTTGTAGTGGGAAATATTTATCTCAAATATTAATTCAAAATTCAAATCACTTTGACTTGAATGTTAGAGGTAAGTGTTAGCGAAATCATCCTTTTCAACATGTAATCAAAAATTTAAAGGACCATTTAAGTATAAGTAAATTAATAAATAAATATTATTAAATTAATAATAAATATTTATTTTATTAAATATTCAACACATAATTGATGTAAAAAGTTTAAGATCATAAAATGACATACCATTAATGGAGATCGTCACTCACAATTGAAGCTTTACAAATTTAGTCGAAAAGACGATTATTATTTCCGAAGCTTCATAGATTCAGTGGAAAAGAAGATTATTAATTTCCTTAGCTCTCAGATTTAGTCCAAAAGAAGAATATTAGTTTGGATTTTGTTGAAGAAGAAGGGCATAACTGTCCCTTCACATAACCTATAATGCACATGTACGATAAAAAATAGTTTTGGGACCTCGGAAACCGTGTCAATCCTTTTTTTGCTAAAACGTTTTGAATGAGTATAATATTATGAAACTTTTCAAAACAAAGTCCTGATTTTCTAAAGTGCACCATTTTTATTATGAGTTGCACACGCCCACTGAGGTTTTAGAAACTGTAATCGCACCCGACTTCTTATTCTTCATTTCAGGGTTTATTCGGCGAACTTGGGAACAATTACATCTTTCTCTCCAATCTGCTACTTGGCTTTACGCTTATTAAATGTATTTTAAAACGATAGTTACCAAAATCTTTTTTTGAGAATGAAAAAATACTCGTATTTTTTTAAAAATCATGAATGTTACGTTTTAAAATGTGTACCAATTTTTTTTTATCATTTTTATCAAAAAAATATTTACTTTTTAGTACTTTTAAATATTTTCATTACTGTTTCTTAAATGCTTCTCCATTTTTTTTCAAAATTTTTTCATTTTTTCACTTTTTTCAGAAATTTTTCATTTTTTCACTTTTTATTTTTTCGTTTTCTCGTCTCATGGATTTTTTCCCAAATTTCAACTTGGTATCCATACATAAAACAACCATTTCTATTATGAAAGTATGAAACACACCAAAAGATTGTAAAGAAAAGAAAATTAATATTCTTAACAGTGTCTAAAGAATAGAATTTTCTTTAACTAATGTGAGATTAGAAAAAGTTTGTGTGGAAGAAGCGGCACTCATATTTCATCATCGGGTACTACCTCTATTCGCGCCGATGAGCAAGCCTACACTTAATTAATTGCTTAGAATTGGATGATGGAGATCAGTTTTCATCCCAATGTTTTTCACAGTGGATCTTGAGACCTATGGGTGCACAATTAAACGGTATTTTTTTTATTCCATGCGACACATATATCCTAAAAAAGTGACTCAAAACACTTGGCACACATCACATTTAAACATGATTTTAGAGTCTCTTTTTGAGATCTTTGCAACTCGAAAGCAAAAGTTGATCGTCTGATGGTTCGCCCCTGGTCTAGAGATCCATAGTATGAAAACGGATCTCCATCATCTGATTCAAAACAGTCAATAGATTTTCAACACTAGATAAGTGGGTACCTTTATTTGCACCCACGGAATCTATCATGCACCCACCAAATCTATCAGGGCACTCATACTGAAAACCATTAACTGCTTTGAATAAGAAGATAGAGAACTTTGGCATCGGTGCTCTCAAAGATTTGATGGGTGCGAATTAAAGGAACCCGTAAGCTTGGTTAGTCCATTTTAAAATTAGATCCAAATTGGATCCGCTCAAGGCTTGACCTGATCATTGACCTACGAACTTAAAAACGTATATAATATATAAAACTCATTGTCTTGACTCTCCACTACCTTTCGATTAGGTCAAAGACTATTGATGGAAGGTGGGGATTAGGGATGCAAATTTGGTGTATCGAACCAAATCGAAAGCAGTTTTTTCGGTTTTTGTGTTGGCACTCCATAAACCGATTCTTTTGGATTCGGTGCACTGATACGAAACTTCCACAATCGAAACCGAAATATTTTGGTTTTGTCAGCTCCCTTTTGGTTTTTTTATAATTTTTTAAGTACTTTTTTGATTTTGTCATCGTACCCTTTTTTTTTAAATGATTTTTTTTACTCCAAACTGAAACAGAACTGGAATTGGTTCGGTTCGGATTGGTACGAATAGGTCTTCGGGCCAGTTCTGACCGGTTCAGTTCACTCAATTTTCTATTCGGTTCGGAGTTTTGGGTCAAAGCTTGGACCAAGGCTTGATGACTACCTGCCAATAATTCAAATACCAGCTTTGACCCAAGGCTTGATGACTACCTGCTAATAATTCAAATACCTTGCTTTAATGACGTGCAACAGTGCAACTTGTATTCTTACGAAGAGAATGATTCTTGACTTGCAAGCACACATTTATTTTATTAGGAAAAGCTAAACACTTTATACCCCTTCAAAAACAAGCAAACATCAATATAACCGTAAGGCCCATAACAGCTATAGTAGGAGACCCTCAATGCCCATATCCCCTGTCAACGCCATGGAAGCCTCCCTGTGCTTGCACCCAAATCCTACCACAGGGCCACCCCTTGCTTTCGGCGCCGCCTCGCCGAACAAACTGCTGCGACCGATCAACCACACCGTCGCCCTTCACCGCCCTGTCGCCTCGTTTTCTCGCGGCCACATGCAGAGATCGGTGCTGCCCCACATGGTTCAGCCTACCAGTTGTTTTCTCCAAAAATTCCCGATGCCTCGGAAAAACTACGCGAAGGGCATCTCTCCATACCCTACCTCTCATGGCTCACATCGTCAGCTTACCATTCATGCACAAATGAATGATGATTCCGAGGAGCCAAACTCACCCGACATGAATTTCTCGGCCACGGCATTACAGAACTTTTTCAATGTCGGGATCGGGTACACCCCGATGGAGGGAGAAGGCCACCCCGCTGACTGTGTGGACAGCAAAGAGATACAGGTCCTCTCTCTGTAGATCACAAGTTTTTCCCTTACATTTTTCTTCGTGTCCGGGAGCATATATGAGGCTCGGGGAAGCGTTCGAAGTAAATGGGCTTCACCTGGCACCCACCCAGGGGATTGGGTGCCATAGAAACTTGCCCAAGGACAATTAGGTCCAGCTAAAAAAAATAAAAAAAGAATATATATCCACCGTCCAAACCTGATGAAAAAAGGTGTAAAATTTCAATGCAACAGATTTAGGAGTGCAAAAAATGAAAACTTTAACATCGCTCTTGAATGGCAAAGAGTCGTAAAAATGTGATTTTTTTTTAAATCACTTGCGACATGGCTGCTGACTCCAAAAATGGGTGTTATTTTGGATATCGGCACGTGATCTAACATTCAAACACATGAATCGCACAATATGTTTGAATGCATAGTCCATTTTTCCTATATATGTAATATAAAGGGATGATACCTTTGAAGGTAGTGATTTCGTGCTACCTTCGAGTGAAACCGGTTGGGACTCAAGTATCTAGCAGCTCCATGCTAGCGATGGGGACACCTTACATTATATGGAAAAAGAGTTTCAGAGTGTTGGGTCCCTGTCAAGGATCCAAATATCGGATTTCGTTTCGGTCATGATTGAAACTTAAATCCCCCCCAGTACACATTTGAAATCCAAAATTTATGATTTCAGTTTTTGTAGGAACTAAAACCGAAATGTTTCAGCCAAAATCTTCAGATTTCGGCTGAAATTATGATCCATGGTCCTTGTACAACCCTCGTGGGCCCTGAGGGGGGAGGGGGGGTTGCTCGAAACGCTCTCCCAACACCTTAAAAGCATTAAAAACGTTGGTGTTTGTTAGAATGATAGCTCAAAGGGATATAAGATCCTACAAGTGATATCAAAGTTAGGTCAGGGATTTTAGTCCCCCTCAAGTGGTACTAGTGAGGGGGAGATTGTTGGGTCCTTGTACAACTCTCATGAGCCCGAGCGGGGCCTTGCTTGAAATTCTAACACCTTAAAAACATTAAGTTGTACCTCTTCCATCACCAATTGATTTTAGTTGGAATGATAACTTAATAAGGTATAAGATCTTAAACATAGAACCACTACAAAAAAATTGCCGCTAATAGTCTTAATAGTCTTTGATAGGTTTTTTGTTAATAGTAGCAACTTTTTGTCACGAAAAATTGCCGCTAACAGTCTTATTTTTTGTAGTGAACTATCACCTTATATAGTGGTCTCTCCATTTTATGTGTCATCCAAATATAATTTTGGATACACTACAAAAAATAAGACTATTAGCGCCAGCCAAAAATTGTCGCTACTAGTCTTAATAGTATTTTTGTTAATAGTGCTGTCGGTATTAGTCTTCTTTTTTTTTTAGTGATAATAGGTGTATGAAGAGGTGGCATTGTATATAGATCAGTTTCTTAAGTGAAAAAAACCAAAAAAAAAATAATTCAAATCTAGTCTCACCTCATGTATTAGACTGATTAAAATTTGAACCATTCAATTTAGTCAAATTTTGAATTTTCGTTATCAAATTTTTTTTTGAATTTCTTGTAATACCCTTTTACTCTATGTGGTGCCCAAAACCATATTTGGATGCCACATCGACCATAAAATGGAGTTGGAACCATGATGTATGACCATGTCTCGGAGATCAGGAAATAAGAACATAAATTTTACATATTGGACAAGGAACATGTTTTTTTTTATAGCTTAGGCAATCCCAAGCTTAGGCTTGAACTAATCCGTAAGGGATGCCCTCGCCTCCATCGTGTAACGAGTATTTCACGATTTATACACCTTACGAGACATCCTACTATCGCAGAAGGAAGACACCACTGCTCGATCCCATGACCTATTGGTAACAAACCAATGTCCCCTACCCGTGCCAAAATTTGAGTTTTTTGCTAGAAAAATGAAAGAGAGTATTTATGAGAAAATATCAAAGAGAGGTTTTTGGCTAGAAAAATGATAAGAGTGTTTTTTCGATGTAGAAACACTACGAAAATATAATATTTCAGCGGCACTTGTTGTTAAGACAGTTTTTGGTAGCGACAAGACTAACAGCGGCAGTTTTTGATAGCGACAAGACTAATAGTAGTAGTTTTTTGTTAATAGTGGTAGGTTTTGGTTGCCGCTAATAGTCTTTTTTTTTAACTAAAAATAAGAGGGAAAGAAGGGTTTTGCTGGAAAATGAAAGAGACACTGCAAAAACTATTAAAGACTATTAGCTGCAAGGGTATTAGCGGCAGTTTTTTGTTAATAGCGGCAGTTTTTTCTGTCGCTAAAAGTCTTGTTTTTTGTAGTGAGGGAAAAATAGAAACAGAGTTCACGATTTCCCTGCTGCACAAGGTTAAGAGCAAGAGAAAAGGTTCGGTTTTGGTAGTTGGGAATTTATTCGATGGTAGACAACACCATGGTTTTAAATATCGGCCATATCTAATACATATCGGCCGATATGTTCAAATCCCACCCCTGTTGGCCACCCGGGGGGATTATCCCTACTTACCTAGTACGTGTCATGTGCGGGTGTTGCATGTGCCCGAGGACTTAGTCAGGTGCTCGATCTAAGAGGCCTAGAAAACCCATCATCGAAAAGATGTATAGGGTAAGATCCCTCCGATACGATATACAACCCCTATATGATAAACAGTCAAATATGAGTCCATATTGGGTCATATCGGATCATTTCGGTCGATAAGTATCCGATATGAACCAGATATAATACCAAAAATGCACTTTGGCCAAAAAAAATTTATTATTTTGAAATTTACATATATACATTTTTTTTTTGAAAAAGCACTTGAATATCGGCTAGTTTATGCAGCCAAATCTTGTTAGAATAGTCTCACATTTCTTGTGGGCTTGGAGGTCTTGGGCTATATGTAATTTGGGCACTCTTCCCTTACAAGCCGATTTTATGAGGTTGAGTTAGGCCTATGAAATTTTACATGGTATCGGTGCAAAAGTATTTCTCCACTCCACGAGCAAGTATTTCTCACATTGTCCATGTGATTTCGGTTGGCTCAATTCTGTCAACACATGCGAGGGCGTATTAGAATAGTCCCACATTGCCTGTGGGCTTGGAGGTCTTGAACTATTATATTTTTGGCACTCTTCACCCTACAAGCCGATTTTGTGAAATTGAGTTAGGCCCATGAAATTCTACAAATCTCCATACAAAGAAGATTGATGACAAACCGATCCACTTGGCCCAAATTTTACAACTATTGTTATGTTTTTGCAGAGACAAGCTTGGAAGAGGGCAACGTCGGATGATAGAAGTTCTGCAGTAAAATATTTGAAAGAAGAGTTAAGAAAACTTGAAGAAGAGAAGCGTCAACCTGATGTTGCAGCCATGCTTGAGATTGAGAATCTAATAGTTGCAATTTCATTATATACAGTAAGTAGGGATCCAAGTTCGGTGTATCGATACCGATACCCACTTTTTCAGTTTTCGGATCGGTTCAGCTTAAACCGATACCGAAATAAATCAGTTTCAGTTCCGTTTGGTTTTTTTTTTTTTTCCAGCTGAAACTGAAATATTTCTGTTTTTTAGTTCTGTTTCAGTATTTTGACTATTTTTTAAATATATTTTCTCGGTTTTTTTTACTTTTTCTTCATTTTTTTTCGATTTTCTCATCCTACCCTCTCAGTTTTCGTTTTTTGCCACCCTAACCGGAAACCCAAATGGAATTGATTCAGTTAGGATCGGTCTAAGTAAGTTTTCGGGTTGGTTCAAACTGCTTCAGTTTGCTCCGTTTTAGGTTATGTTTCGAGATTTGGGTCAAAGCTTGCATATATCCCTAATGGTAAGTGAAATTCTCCCCTTTCACTCTCTTTGATGGACATGGTCCCACAGGTAGGGCCCTCAATGGATCTGACTGACCCATATTTCTCCCTGGACCCGGCCGGGAAATAACAAGCATTTTGGGTGTAAAAGCTCAGTTCGGGACTTAACCCGGGCTAAGCATGTTCTGGGCCGAGTTAAATGGGTCGGGCTTTAACTAGCTACCCAAACACTCAGCCTGGACCTTCCCGGTGTTTATGAATATATAATATATAATATGAAATTATATATTTAGAATAGATTTTAGTAAAAGAGAATTTTACTAATATGATCTGAAGATTAAATCGTTGAACGGTTTAATCTTTGGGACAGGAACATTTTCGTAGATGTTGATTTCATGTTACATACATCTCAAAAAGTGAACATGAACCACATTTGATGCTACGCCATGATTACGTTTACTCTTTGAGATGTATGCCGTTTGTGATCAACATTTATCCATCTGATGGTTGACTCGTGATCTCGGGATCTATTGTGTAAAAGATATGGGCGAAAAATGATCTCCATCGTCTGACTGAAAGTAGTCTAACATTTTGTACTTTGACTTTGCTTGTTTCAGGGGGAGTGCCTTAGTGCCAATTGCGAGCAGAATCCTCACCCTAATTCTTATAACGTAAGTCACTTTCTTTAACTACACTGAGTAGGTTTTTGGTTGAGTTTTTTTTTTTGTTTGATAAGAATTTTTTTTTTTTTTCGGTGGAGTTAGAAATTTACTTAGCTTATATTGTATAGAAGAGTTAATGGGCCGGTACAATTAGGCCTGTCAGCGGGATGGTTTGGGCCAATTCTGTTTTACCCTAAAAACTAGGTCCATACTCAGCCCGAATTGAAAATTTGGCTGGGCTTGGGCCTTTTATTTAAGGCCAAACCCGACCTGCATCAGGTTCAGGCGAGGCTAGATTCTGACCAGTTCAATGTTTTCCCTTAATTTAATTGGACTTGGCCGGGCTGGGATATGGATATGGACTAACCTATTAGGAAAAATTCATAAACAGGCTGGCCAACACCCGCCGGATTATAATTTTAGGTAGATTTAGGCTTGCTCATTAAGCCCGCTCAAAAATCCACCCATTCAAGGCCCGACCCGGCCCATTAAAACCCTTACGGATAGTTATAAATGTAAAAAATATTTGGTTTAACGTATTTGGTATATCTATAAGCACTTACGGATTCAAGTTCGGTTTACCGAATTTAACCAATACCGATTTTTTCGGTTTTTGGGCCGGTTCAGCCAGATCCGAAACCGAAATGAATCAGTTTCAATTCGGGTTTTTATTTTTTTTGAATTTTTGAAACCGAAACCAAATATTTCGGTTTTTCGGTTCAGTTTCAGTACTTTTACTATTTTTTTAACTTTTGTAATGAATTTTCTCGATTTTTCTTTTGTTTTTTACGAATTTCTCATCCTACACCATCGGTTTTCAGTTTTTGCCACCCTAGACTGAAATAGAATCGGCATCAGTTCGGTTCAATCTGAGTTGGTTTTCAAGCCAGTTCAGTTCGCTTGGTATCGGGATTCGGGTCAAAGCTTGCATCCCTATAAGCACCTCAAAGAGAGTAAATTGCTCAAATCCAAAATAGGGCACTTTTGGCTAAAGTTGTTATTAGCTACTTAGAGAAACAACTCTAGTGTTGTTTACTGGATCATTTAGATTGCATTTTGCCCAAAATAAATTCTCTCAACAGTTTCTACTTACCAGCATAAAATTGGCTTTAATCGGATGGTTATATATATAATTTGGGTATGCAGGCCCCCAAATTCAGCACAGGATATAAATCCTTATGATGGCCTCAAGAGGGGGAGGGAATTCGAACTCAAGTCTCCTACTTTTGGAAGTAGATACCTGGCCAGCTCACCTAACCCCTTGAGGTTTATGAATAGAAATATATGATGACTATATATTTTGGTTTCTAACCCACATTTCAATTTTTCATTCGATCTATGCTTGTTTCAGAGGGAGTGCATCGAAAAACTTATGGATATCAAATTTCTGAAAGAGCTGAGAGAGGAAAAGAAGTGCCAGTTTAAGATGTCAGATGCTCGGCCTCATCTTTATTTGGTAAGCTCAGTTTTGCTACTACCACACCACTTGATGTTATACCCACATCACTTAAACAATGGAAAAATACTTTGACTATTTTAGATCAAATGGTGGAGATTGATCTTGAGTTTATAAACCTATTGTTAGACAGTCTAATGTTGATTCGACGTGCCACACATCCCAAAAAGTGAACATGATCAGTGTACCATTAAATGTGGTTCACATTCATTTTTTGGGACTTGGGTCACGTGGAATCAACATCTGACCGTCTGAGAGTAGGGCCATGATCTCAACACCTATTGTGTGGAAGATTAGATGAAAAACGATCTCCGTCATCTGATTTAAAGAAGTCAACATATTTTCCTTTGTTTATGTCAAGTGATGCTCGGGCCATAACATAAAGTGGTATGGTAGTAACACCAGCCTAAAATTTATCATAGCTTACGCATATCCTTATAGTATCACGGGAGTGGCCCAAGTACCAACTGACTTGGTTAATGGGTCAAGTTTTGGATACATGCCGCGTGGAACCATTGTGACAGAAGGTGATTTGAAGATCATGATGTATAGTTTAAAACTTATGAGACCAAAAATTATCTTGGTCGTGTGATTTCTAGTAGTTAGCGCCTTTTAAAATTAAGCGCTTTTTAAAATTAATAACAACATTATTAATTTTAGAAGGCATTGACTACTTTAAATCATATAATAAATTTATTTTTTTACCCTAATCTCTAGCATTATAAATCTTTAGATCATAGGCTTCTAATCATACGACACATATGATGGTTCTACATGGCACATCCCAAAAGTGACCCGCGAACCAAGTCGCGCTGAAGCAATGCACCTAACACTAGCCTATAAAATAAGGCATGATCCATAAGAGTCCATGCCCATGAATCTAACAAGCTAAAAGTTAGGGTACCTTTGTTTCCGCCCGCACATCCTCTGAAAGCGCCCACATCTTAAATCCCTTGAAAATTATTGATTGTATCGAATCAGATGATGAAGGTCATGTTTCAGTCCGATCTTCCACACACTAAATCTTTAGATCATGATGCACCTATCGGACCATAAGTTTCTTATTCCATGGGTCCCAAATCCCAAAAAACAATTTTATATGCCTTGTTGAATAAAAGGTAGGCAGGTCGGTGCTTTTGGAGTGGTGGGTGCAATTAGACCTACCCTTTTAAAGATAATTTTAAAATTATTTACCAAAAGTACCCTCTGGAATTAGGGTTAATTTCCAATAAACCCTTCTGACATTATTTCTATGGCTCTATCCAGGCTCTTTTATACGCCTTGTTGAATGAAAGAAAGGAAGCCAAGTACTGGTGGGAAAAGTACATAGAGTTCGACCAACGCTTATGAAGGGTTCTCCTGCAGACTCTCTAATGTCTCTTAAGCTGACCCAAATGAAAGTTCTTAATTAGGTCTCTTGAGAAATGGCTCTCCCACTTCCTCTAAGGACTCTTGATATATATTACTTTATTATATGTAAACGATGCATAACTATTAACTACTTAGCCATTTTTTTTACTTTGTTCACCCATCTCGACTGTCAAGTTTTTTGTTCATCTGATTTTTATCCAATGGGAGGGAACTATTTAGTCCCAAACATGCAGTTATATAACAGAGGGCTGCCATGCACACAACCTTTTTTTCCTTATTGCACACCATTTTTAGTTGCACACAGACGTTTGCTACCCACACTCAAACTAATGAAAAACCAATGATAATAAATTGGGAACCTCTATTTGCACCCACACATTCTCTGAAAGCGTCCATGTCGGAAACCCCCTTTCAAAACCCTTGATTGCTTTGGATCAGATGATGGAGATCGTGTTTCACCCCGATCTTCCACACAATAGACCTTGATATCATGTCGCACTTATAAGACATTTTTTTATTCCACATGTCACAGATCCCCTACAAAATAGCCGTAAAATCACGTTTGAGCTTGATGTGTGCCATAAGATTAAGGGGAATTTTTTTGGGGATTTGTGATATTTAGAATAAAAATTGACCATCTAATAGGTGCGCGACATAATCTCAAAATCCATTGAGTGGAAGATTGGAATAAAAGACAATTCAATCATCTGATCCGAAGAAATCAATAATTTTGAAGGGATTGCACATGTGAGTGCTTTTAGAGATTGAGTGGGAGGAACACTAATAAGTTTGGCTTTAGTGTTGCTAATGAAGGTAAAAAATATCCATCACTTATAAAAAAAACGTGTGTTCATAGCAGATTAGGGGCACAAAAACTTTTTCAGGCATGCACCAACTTTTGCTATCTGCAGACCATTCTATTTTCTTGAGTGTGGGAATCAAAAATTAGCGTGCACATAGCAGAGCTCTATTATCATATGCTATGCTATCATAATATATTGCAAAGCAAGCCTCTGAGATTTGTACCATGTAGAATTAAAAAAAAAAAAAAAAAAAAAAAAAAGACCGTATGATGATAAGTTCATAATCTCAAGATCCATTATATGAAAGATTGGGGTGAAAAATGATCAAAGCAATCTGTGGTTTCATATGATTTCCAATGTAGCGCGAATGGAGTTACCCTCCCTTCAATTTATCCATAGGGTACTTCTACTAACATCAACCAAATCTCTAAAAGCACTCACCTAGGCTCACCTATCAATAATTTGACAGGTGGGCGCTTTTAGAGTTTTAGTGGAGTGCAAATAGAACTGTCCAACTGCCACTTGTCAATTCAGTAGCTCATATTAGATGCTACATGAAGATCGTACTCATTAAACGATTTGAACGGTCTGATGGATGATTACGCATATTTTCCAACAATTGATTTTAAATTAAAGTAATCTGATTAGATGGTTCCCAAGCTTTAGCTAGGTGCCATTGATGGGCTGCACACATGGCCCTAGTCCGTGCATGCGGTCACCAAACTTAATCTCCATTAAGTGAATGACTTTATGTAAAGAGGCCGACACCTGTTTTATCTTATTGCAAAACTATTTTATAGAGGCGGCCTTTGTCATTTACCTTCTAACAGTGATAAAAATCATTTTTTTGTCTCTATTTTGAGCTTATAGACCTATCTCATACGATCAGATGTTGATTTCATATGATACAATTCTCCAAAAATAAATGTGATTAGTGCCATATATAATCAACATTCGACCGTATGATGAGTTGACGTATCAAGATCTATTGTGTAAAAGATTAAACAAAAAATAGCTCTATCTTATAAGTTAAAGGTCTTAGAGAAATTTTCCTTTGTTTAAGTGAAGTGGTTGTAACATAAAGTGGTGTGGTAGTAACATCACCCTAAAAAAACTAGCACTCATGGCAAATCCTGACCATCCATATGTCACCAACTTATGGATTGGCTAATTCCAAGCAAAGTCACGTAAAAGGGTCGCATTCGATCTGATAAACGGTCTATATTTGATCTGAATAAGCACACGAGAACAAATGGTATTCGATTTAAAAGGGTCGCATTCAATCTGCTCAAGCGACAACACCTGATACTTATTCCATTGGCACCACTCGCTGACGTCATCCGGGCACCGAATGGTACCAAAGTGTACACCCGCACATAGAGTGCAGTCAATGCGTCCAAAGCCATAAAGCGACCATTTTGTCGGCACATGCTATATTCCGGGGGACGCTGAAGTCAGCAAGCCCAACTTTATCTCATCGGCTAAAGATTCAAACACGTGTCCATGCAGCACATGCAAAAACCAAACACGTCGATTCCACATGCACATGCAATCTCTATCGTCTTCATCGTCCGTTTCCTACATTTAGCAAAATCTCTAAAACCCTAAACCCTAATCAGCCAATGACCATTCAGAAAACCCTTTATATGATCAGAGCTTTTGGTAACGCTTAGTTGTAGAGCAACTCTTTCTCTTTAATCAATGAAACCGAAGAATCTCACCAACCCATTTCGCTATTCTCTCTCTCTTTCTCTGTCTCTCTCTCTCTCTCTCTCTCGTCATCAACCGAACGGTAATGGCGACTGCATAAATATTCCTTAGACACATCTACAAATTGCCCATTTCTCTGTTATAAATTCTATAGTCAGAGAAACAAAGTTACACATTCCAAATGGGTATTTTTTGGGCTCTCGTTTTTTCTTCTTGGCTTGCTTTCTCAGCTGCTGTAGAGACCAAAACCTTCATAATTCGAGTCGAAATCGACGCCAAACCATCCATCTTTCCCACTGTAGATCACTGGTACAGCTCCACTCTAAGAAGCCTTGATTCAAGCCCATCTAACTCAGAAAAATCAGAAGAAGAACCCAAGTGTCTCCACATTTACAGAACTGTGTTTCATGGCTTCTCTGCAAAACTAAGCTCAAAACAAACTGAAGAAATAAAAAAGCGCCGAGGAATCATAGACCTGTTTCCAGACCGAGTTCACCAGCTTCACACAACTCGGTCACCTCAATTTCTCGGACTCACTACTGAAGGCTCACAAGGCCTACTCGCCGAGTCAGACTACGGCTCAAACCTCGTTATCGGCATTCTCGACACTGGTATTTGGCCAGAGCGCGAAAGCTTCCACGACCGCGAACTCGGACCGATTCCAACTCACTGGAAAGGCGAGTGCATTGAAGGCAAAAATTTTAGTAGAACCAACTGTAACAAAAAAATAGTCGGAGCCCGATATTTTCCAGCTGGTTACCAAGCCGGCACGCCTGGAGGAATCAACGACACCGTCGATTTCCTCTCGGCAAGAGACTCCGACGGCCACGGGACTCATACGGCGTCGACGGCAGCCGGTCGACAGGTCATCGGCGCGTCGGTGTTCGGGTATGCGAGCGGCACGGCCGTCGGAATTGCACCCAAGGCAAGGCTTGCCGTATACAAAATCTGCTGGTCATCTGGGTGCTTCGATTCCGATATCCTCGCTGCCATCGACAAAGCCGTCGACGATGGAGTCGATGTCATCTCTCTCTCCGTCGGCGCCGGACCAGTTCCCTACTACGCCGACCCAATTGCCATGGGCGCCTTCGGTGCCACCGAGAGAGGCGTTTTCGTGTCGGCTTCCTGCGGAAACGACGGCCCCGGTGAAATGACGGTGACGAATATCGCTCCTTGGATCACCACCGTCGGCGCCGGAACGATCGACCGGAGTTTTCCGGCGGATATTCTGCTAGGAAACGGCATGGTTATCGCCGGAGCTTCACTCTACAGCGGCGACCCGTTACCGAAGAACCGATATCTTCCACTTGTTTATGCCGGAAACGCTTCGGTAGATCGTAACGTATCGGGCGGTGAGACTAGTTTTTCGGCTACGTTTTGCTTCCCTGGGTCGTTGGATCCGGAGCTCGTACGTGGCAAAATCGTGCTCTGCGAACGCGGCTCGATCGCACGTACCACTAAGGGAGCCGTTGTGAAAGAAGCTGGTGGGGCCGGGATGATTCTGGCTAATATCCCACCCAACGGTCAAGGCGTCGTGGCTGATCCACACGTGTTACCGACGGTGGCGATTGGGGCTACAAACGGGTACACCATTCAAGGTTATATGGTCACTACACCGAATCCCGGAGCAACGTTCGTTTTCCATGGTACTCAACTAGGCGTCAAACCGGCCCCAGTCGTCGCCTCCTTCTCCGCGAGAGGGCCCAATGCCGTATCGCCTTACGTCATCAAACCTGATCTCGTGGCGCCAGGTGTCAACATCCTAGCGGCTTGGCCTGATGGAGTGGGCCCCACTGGGTTACCGTCAGACAAACGGCGTACCGAGTTCAATATACTTTCGGGTACGTCGATGGCGTGCCCGCACGTGTCGGGCTTAGCAGCTTTGCTAAAGGGCGCGCACCCTGACTGGTCACCGGCCCGTGTACGGTCCGCACTGATGACGTCTGCCTACGTGCAAGATACGGGCGGGAACGAGTTAATAGATGAAAGCTCGGGCAACTTATCAACGACTTGGGCGCTTGGATCAGGACACGTGGACCCCGAAAAGGCCGTTGATCCGGGGTTGGTTTACGATCTGACGGTGGAGGATTATTTGCAATTCCTATGCGAGTCTAATTACACTCGTAAGAATATTAAAGCTATCGCTCGGAGGCCCGTGAACTGTACAATTAAGAGTGGGACCCCTTGGGATCTGAATTACCCATCTATTGCCGTTGATTTCGATCAATCGACGGCTAAGATTTTCGAGGTGAACGTTAAGAGGATCGCGACTAACGTTGCGGAAGGAGCGTCGAGTTATACCGTATCGGTTACAGTGCCGGACGGGACGTCCGTTTCGTTCGTGCCGGAGAAGCTTGAGTTTCGCCGAAAAGGTGAGAAGTTGTCGTATGTTGTGAGAATAAGGGCGGAAAGTTTGAGCTTGGCGGCAGGGAAATCGAAGTTTTCGTTTGGGATGATGACGTGGTCAGATGGGAGACACGTGGTGAATAGCCCAATAGCGATAACGTGGAATCAGCCGTTCTAAGTGACACTTGTCACTTCTTAGGTGCTTACAGATGGATACCATATACAGATAAATCTATAACAGTAGTATAATGGAGGCTTTGTTACAACATAAACAGTTATTACGTGGAAATATTGGGTCTATTTTAATGGGGGATGAGGTCCAGGGATGTCAACGGGTTGGGTTTAGTCGGGTCGGAGATGAGGCATGCGACCTGACCATGAAGTCATGTCAGGTCGCGTCTCGTAGGCTAGACCTAACCCGAGCGGATATTTATATGGAAAAGCTGTAAAAAATAGGGCGGTTTTATCGAGTCGGATTTTTGGGTCAAGTTATGGGTCAGGTCAAATGCACCATCGGGTCAGGCATTTGGGATTTTCGTGTTGGGCAGCCAACATTTTGATTGGGTCTGATCCTACTCGTTGACAGCCCTCGTTGAGTAGACTAGATAGATCAAAGACCTAAAAGAGTACGGATCCGACTCTGCTGACCGTCATTTAAACAACAAAATGGTGTTTAAATGATCTGACACCATCAATGGTTTAAGATGTGAATGATTCATACCATCAAAGTGATAGATCATTCATTGAAGTACTAAAGGCCCAAAAATGGCGTTTTAGGGAGATTTAAACCATCCGATGGTTGGACTATAATATCAAGCATTGTTACCAGTTTTAATAGCTGATATTAAAGTTGATCACGGAGTTTGACATTCACTTATAGGCATGTTTTTTCAGGTTGTGTCATGTCCCAATAATAGATTGTCACTTTGGACAATTTAGATTGATCATAAATGTGTGCGGAATGACATAATGATAAATAATATTTCAAAGATTTAAGATAAAAAGTCTAATTTCAACCGTGTAAAATCATTTAAAGATTATTTTGGTGTTTAAATGTGAGTCAGGAGCCATGATCCCAACGCACATATAGCTTATTACTCCAAAGCTCATAAATCAAAATGCATACAGGTTAAATCAATCCAAGTATAAAAAGTTTTCGTCAAAGAAAATCTTTCTTTGAGGCTCGGAGAATAAAAAAAATATCTTTTTTTTTTTTAATCTTTAAAAACATTAAAAACAAAAAATTGATTCATGTTCATCAAGACAAAGATCTCTTCTTATTCTGATAATTATACTTGATTAAGCCAATGAATTGGAACGAATTAACATATGAATTCATATTTTATACAGTGTTTATCTGACCCATATTTTATACTTGTTTATATCTAAAATTCAAATGAACAAAATGGTAGTTTATATATATATATATATATATATATATATATATTAATGATAATAATATAAGAAAAGTTGATCTAAGGTGACTGACTAAATCACTCTTGAAATTGATAGAATGATAGGATATTTTATTCTTAATATGTAGAAAGTTTTTATTCTATGCATAGACTTGGTTCCCTGCGGCACAATGTATAGATGATGATCTAGATCAGGTTTGTCTTGAAAATTCATCTAAAAATGACCAAGCGTAATTGGGAGAAAATAACCAAAAAGTTGAGTCATAAGAGAAGTTTTATGGGAGGGGGTGGGAAGGGGGGATTTAATCCCTTTCCATCCAAATTTTTTATGCTTTCAATAAATCGATCCTTAGGGATCGTCTTTTGCTTAGAGGTTTCAGCTCTCTATATTTTTCTCCTTATTTTTTTCTTATTTTAGGAGTAAAATATAAAAAATTTATCCTTTCATTGGTGAGTCTTTTTTTTTGAAGAGATCGACTCTATGAAAGCTTTTTTGTAATTTATGCTTATTTTTGAAACAGTTTTGGTAACGGGTTTCACCGACGTTTTGATGGCTTCGTTGTTGCGCGAACACATGCACTGTTTCTACGCCATGAGTCATTGTTTAAAAGCTTCGATTGAAGCGATGTGTAAAGTTTTTGGTCGGTGTTTGCCCCTGTTTTCAACATGATGGGAGGTTTTGTAGATTGTGAGTTTGCCAATGATGACAGCATCTCTTCGTATGAATCTTCAGTGTTGGTTACCGGCGAATCTTCAAGATAGTCGTGGATTCTTGAATTTTTACCCTATTTTAAATGCTCCTAAATTCTGTGTCGGTGTTAGATAGGTCTTAAATGTCATTCAATGTATTTTAACGTTAGTTATTATAACTACCACTATTGTGGCCCTCTACTCTGTAACCGTTCTTCATTTCAAATGAAAAGGATAAAATTTCATCTCAAAAAAAAAAATAAAAAAAATATGATATGATCCATGCCAATTCCAAATCTTAAAGGGCAATCACCGACCAAATCTGAATCTGGAGTGTAGTTTATATTAACGAAAAATCACAATTTGATGAAAAACAATCCAAGGGCCCTGATGAAAGTCAAATGGAAGACCTTACAAAACAATCAAACGGCAGTAGGCACTGTGTGAAACACATGAATCTGGGCATGTTCACTATTTCACTCTGCATGATTCCCATGCAAACAACATTGAGACCAAAAAATTTGAAGAAAGGGAAATCAGCCACCTCATATTAGGGACAGGAATATATTAAATACCGAAATTGTCTTACGAACGATTTCCGGGCCTTGGGCGCTTCTGAACGTCGAAGTAAATATCAATCAAACCAGTAATGCCAGCAGTTAATTTTTGGCCTGCCTTTACCGGTCCGACACCTTGAGGGGTACCTGACCAAAGAAAATGAACAATATATTTTAGTCAAAATTAGGCTTAAAACTGTCAAAAAGAGGGGAAAAAAATATGGGCATTGACGGTTATAACTTTGATCATCAATTTTGGCAGCTCAATCGCACCATGATAAATAGAAATTTCCTATGGAGATCTATATGATGGATTGGCATTTTGGACAAAAGTACAGAACATTAGGATGGTCTAACTAACAATGCAAGTGTCTGAAAAAAAAATAAAAAATTGAACCTTTATTATTAATTATTAAGGTTAAATTTCCTAATCTCAAAATCAGGAGAAACAGTAACTGCCAGTGCTGCACATATCCAAACTATATTAACCTATTTAATATTGAATTTTCTTGTAAAAATCCAAGTAACTTTCAATCCAATTCTCTAAGGCACCATTTGGACACTCACATTGTTGGCAAAAAATTTACATAGAAATATAACTTAATTTATTGGGTGTTTTGATAACTCTATTAAATTTATATTTTCTCAGCAAAATGGATAGCATTTTACAGACGATTGCAATCAATGGAACCATAATTCTACAAGCCTATAAGGTAAGCAGTGGTTTGATCATTTTAGATTGGAATGGGGGCTAAACAACATTTGGGCAAAGGTCTACATTGAGACAGATTACTTATGAGATGGTTCAAAAAGTTCAACAGGAATGAATTTTGGGCAGAGCACCATCTACATGTTAGCCTGCCACTGGTGTACATCTCAGTTGATGACTAGATGAGCTATTGTGTACCAATTTCGATGAATCCTGTGGTGCACAGCCCATGCACCTAATATCAGCTCATTGATAAATCCACCCTCACTGTATCATATACATCAAACTCTTTTTTTCTCCTATTGTTATAGGTCTCCCTCCACCAACCTTTGGAGTTGCACATATTTTGAGTGTCAAATCAACGAATGTCAAAAAGCTTACTTTTACTAGTTTTTATGCTCATAGGTATTTGTGCCTCTCTTCAAGGTTTGACCAGGCTGATAGAGGGAGACTGACCCATACACCGCCCTCGGTGTCCAGGTCGGGTAGTAGGACCCACTCTGTTTCTCTTTTGCTTACTTTAGGATGAAAATAACCACATAATCATTGGAAATAGAAATCTACTATTCTTTTCCTAATTATCATAGGTATGTAATCTCCTGATGAAATCAGTGAAAATAAACCAAATATCTGGAAATAATTAAAAAAGGAAACCTCAAAATTAGGGTATTTTTTATATTGGATCTACAGTTTTCTTAGACTTACGAAGATACAACTTAGAAAATGATTGAAAACCCTTCTCTGGTAGTGGGACAGTGAATCAACATCACAGACTAAGAGCCCTTCATTGTTTTGGCAAGATGACTTATGATTTCTCCTTGTATCTGTATGTAGATCCCCTTGAAGAGGAACTAGGCCTTCATCCACAACATCCAACATTAAAACATAAAAGTAATCGCCCAAAAATGCACGATGGGCAAACTATATAGTAAGATTAATAAAAACATTTTGAGGAGGTACATGAAGCTTCTAAAAGCTTTAATTTCAAACGTCAACATCTTTCTTCTTTAAACAAGTAAACAAAAATGCCCAAACAACAAAAAATGGAGATAAATCATCTTTCAGAGTTATTGTGGTTTTATGTTATGATCGACAAGGCCATCGGCGATCTTGGCCTTAAGGTCTTACAATATCAAATGCGTTTTAGTTTACCATTTATTTTGATCTATTTTGCAAAATAATAGTCTTGAATTCTTCTTTTTTTCCTTTAATCTCCAATAAGCCCAATAATGATCAAGAAATTTAAAGATGATGGAAAAATGGCAGCAGCATTGATAGGGAGAAAAACAGCATACCAGTTAGTATGACATCACCTTCCAAAAGAGTCATGATAGAACTTATATGGCTTACTAGAAATGGGATCTTAAAAATCATATCCTTGGTTGAGCCCTTTTGTTTGATTTCATCGTCTATCTGTAATTTAAAAGATAAAAATAAGGTCATTTCTTTCTGGCTGAAAATTATGCAGCAACTTAAAACTTCAACAAGCTGGAACTACTATTACAAACAATGAGGCATGTAAAAATAAACCATGAACTACAGAACCTTTAGCCATAGCTCCAAGTTGTTAGGATCTGTCACCAATGATGTGGGCAGCTGTAGACAAAGAAAGGATATGTAAAGCTAATAAGGTACTTTCAAAACCATAAAACTAAAGAACAAGTATTATAAGAAAATCTAAATTCATAATCACACAAGCTGAGATGTTCATAAAATTAAGGGAAAATTTGGTGTGTGGTCCCCATAATAGCTGGGCTGTAGTGTGGGGGTCACTGAACCTGGCCATAAAAATGGGTAGGCTCATATGGGGTAGTTTTGTTATTTCACCATGATGGATGAAATGGTTGAAATACGCTCCATGAAGGTTTATTTTTGGGATGAGGTGAGGGACTTCGTGCCGCAAACGTGCCCAAAAAAGGAACCTAATTTTACTTAAGAGTACCCTTAAATACGCTCACTGAATCTTTGAGAGCGCCTACACTAAAAACCATTGACTGTTTTGAAGCAGATGATGGAGATCGTTTTTCATTCCAATCTTCAACACATTTGATTTCGAGATCATGGGCGTACCATCAAATGGTTAGACTTCTATTTTACGTGTCACAGATCCCAAAAAAAGTGATCGAAAAATCACGTGGCATTCATCACGTTCAAAATTGACTTTAAGGTCACCTTTTGGGATTTGTGTCATATGAAATCAAAATCTAGCCGTATGATGGTTACCCCCATGATCTTGAGATCCACTGTGTGGAAGATTGGAACGAAAAACAATCTGATTTCAAGTAGTCAATGGGTTTTAACGTGGGCGCTCTCAAAGATTCGGTGGGCGTATTTAAAGATACTCTTTTAATTATTTGTGATAGTTTGATATCTGCTGTAGTTTTAGATGCTCATGTAGCATCTTTATTGAGTGGATAAACATATCTGCAAATAAGGTCGTTTCAATTGTTCTGTTTACATATTCTTTATCATTTACAATTGCTAAAAGGTAATACTGATTACGGACATTTACACCTGTCAAGAGAGAGAAATGGTATCATTTCTTACGATCTCGCTAATTGGAGTGAAGGTATCTTGCCCCTTAGCCACTGTCCATGGAAGACCTGCAGACTGGTGAGTAATGCATGACAGATGTATTAATAAACAAGGATACTAATGAACTAAAAAACAAGAATAAAAAGAACATATATGTATAAGTAGATGTAAATAGAGGCCCGGGACTATACCACCGGTTGTAGCAAAAAAAGCTACAACCGGCACCACGTGGCATCAATCACGAGGATCGGGTGCGACGGCAACTTGGATAATAACAATCAGGTAGTACCCAAAAATTTTGGGCTATATTTGATGCATATCCACCATTAAACATGTGGTCAAAGATGCCTAAAATCAATGCACCAAGTTGGTTGGGCGGTACCTTATCTTCGACCAATCAAACGAAGAGCAAAAAAGTCAAAAATAAAATAAAATTAAATCACACGTCCCTTGGCTGATCAACCCAAAACTAGCATTGTTTTGGGTAGATCGTGCCACTTGGCATGTGATCTGACATTTGGTTGTAGCGTTTTTTGCTACAACCGGTTGTAATGTCCCAATTCTCATGTGAATATATATATATATGATCCAGTCAAAACGTTACATAAATTAGACCCTAAAATTACCTTTATTACGACCCTCGAAGTAATTATATAGCTATATTAATAGAATGTTTTTGTTTTTGCAGGAATAATGGAATTAAAGAAAGCTAAAGCCAAGGAAATCACAACGAAGGGCAACTCAAGAAGCCCGATCGATAAATCGAAGTTAAGACAAAAAGAAGACTATGTTTCTACCCGAGTTCAATCAATCGAGTAGTACCCGAGAATATGGCTTCACGAATTCGATCAATCGAGAATCTGGCGAATTTTTTGAGTTATTAAACCTGGAAACTTCTAATTTTAGTAGAATTGATTCCTTGAGCCTATATATAGACTCCTAGGATTTTAGTTTTGACTATCTAGGTTTTTATTCTTAGTTTAGAGAGATCAGAGAAGAAGCCTCGGAGATCGATTCAAGGGCGACCATGGCAACTTCCATCAACATGATCGTTCTACCTTCAATCATGCGTGGCTAATTCCTAGGTTTGGGGTTTCGATGAAACCCTAGTTTTTGTAATAATTATGGATGGTGATTGCATGATGTGAGTACAGTTGATTTTTAATAGATCTATTTGATTACATAGGTTTTTGAATTAGTCTTGTAAATGGTTTGATGTTTTATGTGATTAATATTCTCTTCAGACCTAATACCTGTGATTTAGGGACGTTGTTCATGTAATGGTACTTACGGTTGCGCTATCTTAAGATTAGATATGCCATACTAAGATAGGTCAAACCGCCCGTAGTTAATTTAGTGTAGAAGATTCGGTCATTGTCGAAGATGGTTTATCCTATGATAAGATTACGCTTATCTTTCTGTTGATCAATTGTGGGCTTGTAGTGACAATTGATCCTAACCGTTCATAAATAATTAGAATTAAGGTAGGGAATTGAATTACAAAACTTGTGGTGGATTTTAAAACCCTTAACGACCATCTCATTGATATTTTTTTTCAATTATTATAATTTTATTAGTTTAAAACCACATTCAAGTCCTTTTAATTAATTAGAAGAATAGCATAGATTTAAGTATTTGATTCCTACAATCCCTATGGATCGACACCCTTGTCCTTGCCCTAGCTTCAAACACTTGTGCACTTGCAAGGTTCTATAATTAAAACGATCAATTATATATATATATATATATATATATATATGAAAAATATATTTTGATCGAGATTTCAAAACTCCATACCACATCAAAATCATGTAACTATTATTAGTATTTATGATTTAATGGTAGAATACATAGAAATACCCACTGAATATTCTTCTAAAGAGGAAATAACAGCAACCTGAGGATCACTAATATTGATGACTAAACAAATATCCATAGGTTATTACGACAGCCCCCTATTCACGGATCTAAAAGTACTATATAATGATCATGAAAAGATGATTTAGCTGTAGAACACATGAAATATCCAGAATTTCTTCTATAAGAGGAAATAACAGCAACCTAACTATTGTTCACTGTGATAATTGATGACTTAAGAAGTATGATATGACTATATGAGTCAATACAAAGAAAACAAACCCTAAAGACCCATATTGTGCCATAGAATACTAATAATTTACCATATTCCCCTATCATGGATCATATATATATATATATTTTATCAGTCTGAGACTAACTATATTATGATCATGCAATTCTAGTCAGTCTTTTTTATTTAATGATAACATGCATCATATTCAGTATGCAGACAGATACGTTACTGTTTTGTGGTGCATCGGTTGTGAGTAGTAAATGAGTTTTTCAGTGCTAAGAGGCTTTTTCAAGATTAGAGAGACTGTTGGTAGGAGTTTGGTTTTTGGAATTAAAAAGGAGGAAGATCATGTATGATCCATTGCTGAGGTGTTTGGAAGAAAATGATCATGCAACACTGTTTTCGACCTATTTGGGTCAGATTGGGATCCAAATAGGGTCTATGACAGACCCCAGAAGGGTCTCTAGGATCCAATTATCAAAAGGTTTGAAATGGAGACTTGCTTCGTGGAAGTATAGCATGCTATCTCTGGGACGTAGGATCACGCTTATCAAGGCAACATTGTCTAATCTCCTTGTTTATCAGATATCTTTATTTCAATTTCGAAAAAATGTAACTAGTATAAATTTGAGATCTTGAAAGAGATTCCCTATAGAGAGGAAGCAAATGCATGAACAAGATCCACCTAGTGCATTGAGATGTAGTTTGATTTCCAATTGATGAAGGTGGTTTACGGATAAGGAGAGTATAATGGATGGATTTGGCGCTTCTTAGAAGATTATATGGAGATTTGGACTTGAATTGTCAGTTTAAAATATGGGACTCAGATGTAGGGTAGGACTGCTTTGTGGGGGGAGAGGTAGAACATTGGGGTTTTCTGATTTGTTTCATTAATGCATTAGGTTTAAAGTGGTGGACAAGATTCGTGTCCATTTTTGGGAGGATTGTTGGAGGGAGGTGGATAATTTTGGCATCCTTGTTAGGTAGAGTAGAGTGTTTTTATCAAATAGGTTAGATAATAGGGTTTGGGCTAGGGATCCAGATGGCAATTTGTCAGTTGAATCTTTTGTACTTTTTTCAGTCAACAAATTGTTTACGATATGTATTGGTCAAGGGTGTTATCGAGGATACTTCGAGAAAGAGCTGGTCCAAGAATCTGCCATTGGGGAAACACGTAAAAAGACATTCTAGTGCAGTTTTGATGGTTTCTCTTTAGGCGAACCTGGTTGTAATTTCTATGGAGGGGGTTGCAAGGGATCACGATGGACAAATTCAGCTGGAATTTACTGGTTCAATAAAATGGTCTGATTCAACCAAGAGGAGGCGAGAGACTCATAGAGGGATTAAGAGTGCTGCAATTTTGGTTAATTGGCCAGCGATTGTTGAAAGCATGATTCCAGCAATCTCATTCAGTGCGCTGAATCAAGGGGAGGAAGCACCTGTGGCGATTGGCAAATATCTCTAAGTAGATTTTGAGGAGACAAGGAATGTGGGGATTTCCACCTTCTCCCACGTTTTTGTATAGCCAATAGATTGGCTGACAGTCTTGAGAAGAGACGGGTCCTCTTGATGGGTAGTCATCTAGTGTTTCTGCCAGTTTTGATTTCTCTTTCTTTTCTATTTTTGTTGCTTCAACTGTTAGTTGCAGAAACCTTTTTTTAGCCCTGTTGTTGGGGCCTGCTGATGTATATTTATCTCTTTACATTTAATTTAATTTCCTTTGATTATTGAGCAAAAAGAAGAGATAAATGAATTTAAATAAAAGCAAACAACACAAAATTATCTTTCTTTATAGAGAAAGGAAGTTTGCCCACCTTAGCAGAAGATTGGATTTCCCTTGCAGTCATATCCAAGGCAAGTGCATAACCTGTGACATATATAAACAGACAATAAACAACAAATATCGCCACACTTCAGGATAAGTGGAGTAGGATAGTCCAATCATTAAAATAGGGTAGTCACTTTACTCATTTTAAAAATATATGCAAATAAAATCAGGTTTGAGTGTGATGAGTTCCATGTGATGTTAAGGTCACTTTTTTGGGATGTGTGCCACGTGAATTCAAAAAACTGACCGTCTGATGGTACGCACATGATCTCAATACCCATCATGTGAAGGATTGGCACAAAAAACAATCTCCATCCTCTGATTCAAAGCAGTCAATGGGTTTCAGCATGGGTGAACTCAAAGATTCGGTGGGTGAATTTAAAGGTCCAATTTTCTAAAAACTCATTGATGACCTGCCATATACAGTATATTCAGCCTACCTGGCCACCAGATCACACCGGATTACTTGTCTTGAAGTATAAGTTGCACTTGCAAAGATAATTAGTCACATTAAAATTTAAACAAACCAGTGGATTTTCCAAAAAAAAAAAGGAAAGGCACTTTAGCACAGTAAGGAAAGAAAATAAATCAGGAGAGTTGATACTCAAAAAAATATGTGGCAGTCAGTCATAACCAAGAAACAAGCATGCACTGTTCATTAATTCAAGAAGCCCTTTGATGCAAGGTATCCAACTCGGTATCAGTTTCGGGTATCAATCTAAGAGGGACCAATACGCATACCGTAGCGCCAAAACCGCATCGGCCTTTTAAAAAAAAGAAAGTAAAAAAAAATTAATTTGAACCGGTCAGTATTGGGTGATACTGACCCATATCGGCCCGATACCAATACCGACACCGTTACCACCCGATAACTGTATCAGGTGGTATTGGTATTGGTTCTCGACGAAACCGATACGTATCGGTATCGGCAGAGTTTTGATACCATGCTTTGATGATTTAGCAATCCCAATCACAATATTCAGGATCAGCACATTTGTCTGAAGAAATGATTAATCAGTGTAAATGTACATCAGTTCATAATCCAATTGGCAAACTTGACACTACAAGAAACATATCTCTCCAAGCTATTATACCTCCAACATAGTCCATTGCAGTTTCCTCAGTAATGTCACGAGCTTTCTGCCCAATGACAATGGCTAGCTCCACTTCATGATCTAATGACTCCAACGGGTGAGGAATCTCGATAGTTCCTCCATTTTGCAGATAAGAGGAAGTGGGCTTCAAGAACAACACTGGTTCCTAAACAATTAAATTTTTTTAAATTAAATCAATGATTCGATTAGCATATGCATATCTTACTATGAGAGATGACTCATATGAGACCTAATGAGATCGTGTCAAGTACTATGACAGTTGTCATTCAAAAATGAGCATAAGAAAAATAATGTAAGAAGTTGTAACTTGTAGCAAAAATATTTAATTTGTAACTAAGACCTCATTATGAAACTTCATATTCCGTAATTTTTAACAGTTTCATGTCCTTTTCGGTAATGCCTCTCTCATATTTTTTATTTTTTTATTTAAGTTTATATATTGATGACTCTATTAGTAGAATTTTTTTTACATGTTATTTCAAAAAGGAATTTAAAGGAGAACAAAGTGCGCTGACAGAGCTTACTGTTTTGCTTGATTTTTCAATAACCTGTCAAGTTGCTGTGTCCTCATAAGACAAATCACCATTTCCTTTCCAATATTTGTTGTTATTGACTCGATTTTTCATTAAGGCATCTATAATATATACAAATATTGACTATTGGTTAATTTGTACTATTATACTCACATGGTTTATTTTATATATATGGTAGATCCAACACCATGATTACAATCAATTGTGGGGAGAAAATGGACCTTCCGGCTCCTTGTAAACCTTAAGAGACCCAGAGTACGGATATTTCATTGTGCATGACTTTAATATGGAGAGGTGTGCACTTGGCATGGCACGGTGTTAATCCCGAAGAGGTGATTACTCCACTCTCATATGCGTGCTACATGTATTGGATGGAATCGACATTAGGCGCTACTGTTAGGAATTTTAGAGCATTGAATATGATATGAACTGTGTATGCATGTCCTTAGACCTAGGAGGGGCACACTGAATAAGTATGAGAAGTTGATCCCGTCCGGTTGATTAGGTTGTTGGCCTACCAAGCACTTGCCTGTTGCTCCTGCAACCCACCAAGCAGGTAAAGCGCTCGTTTCCACACTGTTTTCTCTGCTTGGACTTCCTCTCATTGCTCTAGCCATAAACTAAACTCTAAACCCTAAACCCTAATCCACCTCGCACTCACAAGGGCCACTCCCTATGAGGCCTTAGTGAGCTCAGCGGTCAACCCCATTTTGAATAACGTTAGGGGGTGTTTAGCTTTTGCCAAATCTAGAGAGATACTACGAGTCCTCTCTCCCAGATTACCTCATTGCGGCCAACTGGTTCACTATTACTACCATAAATGCTCATGCGTATGTTCTATTACTGATATAAGTATTATCTCGGGCCGTCGTGTCAAAGTTTTTGGCAACAAACAATGACAGGAACGCCGTTGCGCTTAGGAATTGTTAACAAAGGAAATGTACACTGCAAGCAACAGCTGAAAAGTCACTGTAGAGAAATCCCTATCTTCTATAAATGTTAATTAATAGTCAACCATTTCTAATCTTTGTTGATGGTATGATATCTATGTGTATAGCAGTTGTTACACAGCATCTTGTTTCTTAACATATAAAGATTGACTATCCTATAGGCATCATTAGGTTAGAAAATGCCTCTTAGCTATCAAATCCCATCAAAAATCGACTTCCATGGATTTCCAGCCCCAATCCATGAGAATTTGTTGGGTTAGATAGCTAAAATGCACTGCATAAATGAGAAAGATATTTGAATATATATAGGTAATGATCACTTAACTCGAGAGCATCCAATGGCTGCAAGCCTGCATGTTAGATATGCAGCAGATCATGTGATTGGGTGTCACGTGGCACATAAACCACTTGAGTTCAGCCAAGGTTGGCTGAACTCAATTTCAGGACACTACACTCATAGTCAATTGGGTGCCACATGGAATCAAAACCCGAGGATCGGGTGCTACATGGACGTGAACAAAGTCAATCAACAGTAATCAAAAGGTAATTTTCCACCGTTGACTTCTTGGTCAAAGGCAAAAAAAAACCAATGGAAAAAAATCTGGATGAAAAACCCATATCTCTGACCTGTGAAATAAATAGGAAAAAAGTTATATATATATATATATATATATATATATATATAGCAACTCGCGATCACGTGTCACATGGCACGTGATCTAGCGCTCGAGTGTTGCGTTTTCTCATTCTTCTAATCAAGTAATCATCATCACCTTGTGCCAAATATTTATTTATTTATTTTGTAAGATTAGCCCGATTTATGTTCTAGCTTAGCTAATTAAACAAAAAAATCTAATAACTGTGAGATGAAATTGGCCGAGCAAATCGATTCTAGTAAAGCTGGAAATATGAAACAAGACCCAATTTTTGAGCAATTAGCATCCAAACACCCTTATTGCATTAACAAATCCTAAAATTCAAACACTTATCAACATTAACTTCTATACACGTAACTCAAAATCGAATGATCTACCATTTAAAAAAAACAAAAAAAGGGCATAGATCTCTATGTATGACCTTAGGAACAGCGTTGCCGAGTTCTTTGGCGTGAGCCGCGTAGTTTCTACCGACGCCAACGATCTTGCTTCCTATGCTGAGCAGCCTCTGAGTCGTCGCCATGGCCGAAGCGTCTGAAAGTTGAGGGGAGCAATAAGAATTTTGTATTATATGCACGGACCCGTGTATCCCTATGTTAGGTACACGGACCAATCGCCAGTTACAACTTGGTCAAATGCCTGCTTCTTCAGACTCCAGAGGATGCAACTTTGGGCCGAGAGCCGATCCTGGGCCTCCATGAGCAGTCCTAGGCCCGGGAGCTTGTGTGCATTTGGCTTAGGCTGTCGTTTGGGTTAACTCTTTCCACGCGAAGAGCAGCTCTTTCGCTCTTTGGCTATGGCGGAGAATTGATTTCAAGTTTGGTAAATGGTAACACATATCTTCACCTTATTTGCTTTGAGAGGGAGCTGTTTTAAGTGATAAAGAGCAGACAGAGAGTTGCTTCCTCTTTGAAGAATTAACCCAAACGCAGCCTATGGTACGAGGGGTGTATTTGGGTCCCCTATTCTTTTGTGGACACTAGCTCTACGCTTGCTCTCTGTAGAGCAAGTTTTTTCTACTCAAGCTGACAGCTTTTTTTCCCATATAATTCAGCTCCTCATCAGAGCAAATTGGGCAGAAAACTATGATACCAAGCATTATCATAGCTCTCCATCAGAGCCAAAGAGTGGTTATTCGGCTCTAGTGTGGAACTTTTAAGTCCACAAAAGGGCTTAGCTTCAACTCATTGAAATTTAGTTTTAAACTACAATAATTAGTATTAACCAATAAATTTGTTATGCAAATTGAATTGCCTAATTGGATTATACCCAATTAGGTAAATAAGCGATTTAAGTAATATAGATTTAGAAAATTTGGATTGGTTATCCTGTTCAAGCAATTTTATAATCATTGGATAGAAGAGAATCTTGACTCCATATCATCATCTTATAAAACGAAAAATCACGGAAGTCAAGATTCTCTGTTATCCATTGGTCACAAATTTGGCAGAACACAAAATCAGGTTAAACTAGTTGCATCTGACTGAGGTGAGGGCACCCTTTAACTCAAAAGTAATGGTGAGACCTATGTCACTTATTTCGCTGGCTCACCCAACGAATCGCTAATTGAATATTATAAATTGAATTCAGCATAATAAGTGAATTATGGAATGAAAACATGCGAATTGGATTCATTTATAATTTTAAAAGCACAGAATTGGATTCATTTAAAATTAGCGAATTACGAATTGCAAACTGAATTTAAAATTTGAATCAGGCAAATCAGCGAACTACGTAACTGTAGAATACAAAGGTAACGGTGAGCGGACTAAAATAACCCTGTAATAATTTTTAATACCGATTTTGCCCTCTTCGCTTGCGGTACCCTGAAGTCTGCAACAAGTCTGAATCCCCCCTCTGTTGAGCAAGCTCCGACGCTCCGGAAACTGCAAAACCTTCTTCTGCGTGGCCGGAAAATCAAGATCCGAGAAGACCCAGCTGGATTTCCGGCCAAAATTCGAACGGCAACTGAAAAACGAAATCTGTAAACACGCCATGCTAATAGCAAAACGGGTGATCAATCGCCGTTGATTTACGCTGATCAAATACTTGATGACGAGTTGCGCACAGCGGAGAATGGAGGGATGCTAGCGTATAACCCCGTTGATGCCACCACCATTTTCTTTCAGGGAGATGTATAAGGGAACCCACACCTAGGTTGAGCTTAAAGTTCGGTTGGTTGCAAATAAAATAAGAGTACCTTTAAATCCACCCACAAATTCTAAGTTAATTTATGCTGAAACTCATTGACTACATTGAATCAAACGATGGAGATTATTTATCCTCTCAATCTTTGACGCGATGGATCTTGAGATTATGAGTCTACCATCAGATGTCAATATTTTCCTTCACATGGCACACATCTCAAAAATGTGACCTTAACATTAAGTGCAAGCTCAAAATTGATCTTAAACTCGCTTTTTTGGATGTGTACCACGCGAAATAAGAAAATGACCGTATGATGGTATGCCCATAATCTCAAGATCCAAATTAGAAAAGGTTTGGAATTATAAACAATTTACATCATTAGATTCAATACAATCAATATATTTCAGTGTGAGTTAACTCAAAGATTTGGTACTTGGATTTAAAAGTATTATGAAAATAAAGCTTTTTTTTTCCAAAGTTAAGCTTACTTGTAATATTATGAACTAGATGAATTATATTTCAATAGTATTATATGAAAGACAAATTTTATGCAAACAAAGTGCAGGCAATTGACTTGGTGCACCACAATTAGCTGCAAATGGGTTCAATTACTACTGGTTGGTGCAGCGAATTAAATCACACTACATCATATGCCTGCACTTTTTCTTTAACAAAATATGTCATTTGCTTATAATATTCCGATTGTCTTATATGCCGCAGTCCAAACTTACTGTATTAAACAGTGTTACCTAAAATCTTGGCTCTAACTACTGGGCATCAATGCATTTGTTTTAAAAAGCTTTGTTTCATGCAACCGCCAAATCTTCCAACACAACTCATTTGTAGGCTGTGGTTGAAGTTTTGTGGTCTGGGAAAAGAAGCCAACAGGAGATGTTGGCCTCATTTGACAACATTTAATCGGAGGGTTAATGGCTATCGGACCCACATTTAAACACCAACATGATCTTTAAATGATTTTATATCATTAAAATTTTACTTTTTTTTCTTATAAGTCATAGTCACAAAAGTCTTGGTCAATTCGTAATGTTTGTGAGGTGGTCTAATTTTTAATTTTTTCTTACTTACAATGGACCGAAAAATAATATTTAGGATTTGTACTATTTTGCTGAGTTTATTTATAAAAGTACTTTAAGTCTATACTATTTTCTTCATAAAAATTTTTATTTTTAACTTTAAATATATTATAATATATTTTTAATATTTTTCTAAATTTTTATTTCTCCATTTTTTTTGAGCTTTGATCGACTTTTGCCATTTTTCCCAACTCAAACTCATGCCCATTTTTTCCACTTAATATCTTTAAATGATGGGCACCAAATCAACCAGTTTAAATAGAGTTTTTATGTAGTAGAGGTCACCAAACTTGTAGACCTTTCCTTTAAACTCGGTCCAAGGGCCAAGTTTCTCAGTGCAAGTAATAGCTCTCCCACAGCACAATCATTCAAGAGGCCCATATAATGTCATTAGTGGGGTGAAAAATAATCTTCATCATCAACGGTTTAAACTTGTGAAATTAAATCAACATCAATATCATTTAAAACCCAAGATTATATTTCGTACTAATCTTTTACACTTAATATCTTTAAGTGATTAGCTCCAAATCAAACGATTTAGACAGAGTTTTCATATAGCAAAGGTCGCAAAACTTGTAGATCTTTGTTTTAAATTTGGTGCAAAGGCTAAGTTTCCGAGCGGAAGTAATGGCTCCCACAAGTAGGGCTATCAACAAGCCGGGTTTCAGCTTGGCCCGAACGGGCCGAGTTTGGGCCCAATTTTTTTGTCATATAATAAGCGGGCTTGGCCCGAACCAGATAAGAAACGGGTTCGGGTAGCAAAGTGTAAGGCCCGGCCTGGCCCAACCCGTTTATTATGAGGTCCTTATAAAAAAAAAATTCTTTAAAAAACTCTTTAAAACCTGACCCGGTCCAGATAACTATTTGGGCCAGGTTTGAGCTACAACATTTCAAAATCGGGTTGAGCCCAATGCGACCCGATTAACTATCAAGCTAGGTTCAGACCCAAAATATATATATTTTTTAAATGGGCAGAGTGAAAAACCCGGCCCGTTGACAGCTCTACCCACAGGATAATCATTCAAAAGGTCCATATAATGTCATTAGTGGAGTGAAAAATAATTTCTATCATCACTGGTTTAAACTTGTGAAATTGCATCAATATCATTTAAAACCCATCCCACTATACTTCTTAGGTTCACACATTTGACCCCAATTTTTTCAGTGTATGCCTTTACCAAACCTAGCTTAGTTCAATTCTCATAATTTTCCTTATCTCTTTATATTTTTGCATGCAAAAAATTTGCCAACCTAACCTTCAAATGATTCATACTCGAACTTGATTCGAGGGGTCAAGTTCATATGCTCGAACTGGTTAAAAAATTAAATCAACCAATGAAATCAAATCAGCTGGATAATGTTTTGATTGGTGTTATCGACACATCACTTTATGTTACAGTCACCGCATATTTAATAAATAAAAATTGTTCAAAATGAGTGAACATCCACGATCCAAAATGTGATCAAACCACAAAATGTATTCAATACACTATAATATGTGAGGTAGATTCCAAACTTTGGTTGAAGTTTAGACGACAAAAAAATTAATTTTTTTAATAGGTGGCATGCGATATTACACACAATTTCACAAAAAGCACCATCTTGGAATCATGTCACATGGCATATAATTTGAGATTTAAATGCATAAGTTCATCCATACATTAAAATCCAGACATTTTTCATTTTATAAATTTATTATTATTTTTATGATTTTATAGAGCAAGCTCGTGCATGTTTACTAGTATCTTTAAGCAATAAAAGAGTTGCATTCCATAATAATTTTTTAATAAGAGCAAGGTATCTAAATTGGTATCATACTCAAGTATCGGTCCATGGAGGACCAATACGACTCGCCCGAAACGTATTAGTCGATACTGATATGCATCGGCCTATTTTATTTTATTTTAAAAAAAAATAGAGGTATCGGCCGATACTCGATACGCATCAGCCGTAACGGGCCTGTATCGGCCGATACCGTATCGATCAATACCAATATCGAGTAGAGAAATCAATTTGTATCGCCAATACATATCGGTATCGACCGATTTTTTATCCCATGAGTAAGAGTCCTCCATCAAACTAATTAGTGATAGAGGAGGCTCTCCTGAAAATAATTAGCGCCGGAGAGTTCCCTCTCCTAAACTCACCAAAATGGCAAAAATACCCTTAAGACCTACCAGACAGCCAACCAATTTAGGTTTTCTCTCTCAAGCACAAGGATCAAAATATCAGTATCGAGCATGACTAAAACCGAAATCCGATAGTTTGGTCCAAATCCGAAAATTTGGCCGAAATTTCAACCAAAATTTTGATCCCCATATAAAAATGACCAAAATTTCGGTCCAAAATTTTCCATTGAAACCGATAATTTGAATAAAAATTTCGATCATTTCGGCCGAAATTTTGATCCTTGCTCGAGCATATCAGATGGCCGTTGAATATACGTCTGCCCATTTTATAAGGCCAATTTGGTCTTTCGAATAAAAATGACTCTCCATCGCTAACTATTTTAAGGAGAGCCGTCCATACTAATCAATTTTATGAACGACTCTTACTAAAAATATCTTTACATAATTCACAGCATCACAAGTATAAGACTTTAGAGTGCTAAAAATAAATAATAAAAAATACACTCTAATTAAAACATGTATCCGGATCATAAAAATTAGAAAAAAAAATTGAAACTATTCAAAAATATTCGCCTAATTGGCCGATTGAAAAGGACACGTTCCGTAGATCACTCAATTCATTAGAAAAAAAAAATCTCCCGAAATTTAACCAATCTGGAGAAATTTGTCATTGAGATCATATAAGCAATAGCTAAAAAATACTATAATAAAACCTTCAAACCATATAAAGAATAGAATTTCCTATGGGCTAGTGTAGTAACTGAACATATGATCCGAATAAAAAGGATATCCGCACACATTTTACCAATCAAAGTGGTCCAAGTTGCAAGATATCTGCACTCCAATATGATAAATAACTCTACATTTCTGTAAGAACTGGAGACCATTTTCTGTACATAAATCAATGATCAACCATGGGTCAAAATTTCGTCCGATACCGATACGTATCGGTTTTGGACTGGGACGAAATGTACCATATCGCCATTAATGTATCGTCCGGTATTTTACTATTCCGATACGTATCATCCGATACGTATCAGTTTTAAGCTCGGACGACACGTATCCGATACCCGGTATTTTGACCCATGTGATCAACTATTGGATATAAATAGCTTTCTAGGATGTTATCAAATAAGAGTTTGTATACAGTAACCAACCTGTTCATCTATCAATCCACTGAAACACTCAAAAGTCAAAAATACCTATTAATATTAAAACCCATGCAACTCGCGCCATTCAGAAAATCTAAATAGGAAGATTACATTTATCGATGGTTCAAAAGATATATAATTCACGGAAGAAAAGTAAAGAACACAAGCTCCAGTTGTTAATGTCTAATTGCTTAGCCAAAATCTGAACCACGACAAGAAAATAGAGTATATTGATCCTCTCACTCGTAAATAGATACCTACCTTGAAAACGAAACCAATGATACCGCTTAGTTCCTGAACCCTCTGCTGTTTCTTCTCCCTCTGGCCTTCTCGAATTTCCTTCCCTTTGATCGTACATAAGGCTTCGTGTGGCTGTGTGGAACACCCGGAGCTTTGCCAAAATGCTTAACAGCTTCCCGGGAGTTCTTAGGACCCCTGAGCAGAACCTGCAACATGTACGGAAATGATTGAGATAATCAGACAATTCTTTCTTCAATTGCTTTACTATAAGAGTATTTTTCCTTATTGTTTTATAATCTCTAGAATACAAATTTTTACGTAGAATGGACAATATTAATATTATCAGTAGCATTTCAATGGTCATCGCCAGTAATGTAATCAAGCTAAAGCTATCAAGTAGGAATCAACCCAAAGGCTTCAGTGAATACAATTCAACAATTTATGGATAACATATTTTCATTAAGAAATTTGAACTGAAAGGTTGCGAATGCAAAAGCATAAGCCTTGGAATGCATTCAACAGCTATATGTTACTTAATTTCTAACTACATAAAATATGGACAGAAATCAAAACGAGTACATTAAGGGAAATTTGAAAGTGACACCTATAAAGGAAAAAAATTATGAAATGTCACTTGAGATGGTTTGGACATATCCATTAGAGGCCAGGAATAGATCCAATACAAAGAGTTGAGACCCTACAAGCACAAGTAGGAAACGGGGAAGAACAGTGAAGACTTGGAGAGAAGAAGTGACAAGGGACATGAAGGATTGCAAAGTTACAAACAGCTTAGCCTTGATCACAAATATTGGCATAAACATTTTTCTCAAGTTGGAAAGCATCCAATCAGGCTAGTTTCAGATATGTCAAGTAATTTCTATTAGACATGAGGATAATCTTTTAGAATAAACAAGCTTCACATCCTCCCTTGCTTTCGTAGTAGGACGAGATTCGCTAGATTCGGCAAATGTCAATAACAAACGCAAGATTAATAAGAAGGTTCCGATATTAAAACTCAAAAAGAATTCTAAGTAGAAAGAACATAGGACAGAATCATTGGCTGACTCATGATTTGGAAGAGGAAGATAATTTAACAATTATAGATGGAATAAGGAAGGCAGAAGAAGAGTTCAAAAATTATTTTGAATTGTAGATATACTTCTCATAGAGAGATTCTAAGTCTGACACATGTAATACTCTTTGGACATCTTACATACATATTATACCTATGATACGATCAACACAGCCCTAATATACAGGAGCCGCACATAGATGTGTTGTCACGGACACAAATGTCAACACTTACTAACGCGCATTTTCAGGGATTTGTTCCTGATAAAAAACAAAAAAAGGGATTACATTGAATGTGTGGTGTGTGTTGTGTATATACATTGTGTGAGAGAGAGAGAATGATTTCCTCTTTCAACTGCATTTTTTAACTTTTTTTCCTTGTTTTGACGTTTCCTCTTCTCAAGAGATGCAACCAATCCAATGGCAACATCTCCCCCCACAAACATATAGGCGTCGGCAATGGGCGTGTGGGTGGGGTGGGGGATGACATGATGGTTTATAGTTTTCTTCATCTAGGATACAGTTTTGGGAAAACTCAAATTGAGCGGCTGCGAATTAAGATTTAAGACCCTTTCTCACTTTATTTTTTGCTCAATCGGTTTAGAAGGACATATTTATGCTGAGTATATTCTTAGCAAAATTAGAGACGGCTACAGCACTAGGATTTGGTTAGATAAATATTGGCTTCCTCAAGGGAGACTTATGTATTGAGCTTTTGTAAGGATATTTTGGTTAGTTCCGTACATCAGTTGCTGGTCATTCCCTATTACTTCTCCTCTCATTCTAGAAGTGTGGGAGTTGATTCAAACGTACAACCTTCTTACAAACCTGGTTTGGGCTGCATAGTTTGGTCATTTTCTCCAATGGTAATATCACTTCTTTGTTCTGCTTGGAAATTATAAAACGAGATGTTGATATGGTTTCCTAGCCTCCCATTATCTGGCATAAAAGAGCTGTCCCAAATATAGACTCACGGTCTGGATAGCTACTAAAGGTAGATTGCTCACGAAATACTGAATAACGGCAAGGGGGGATTTGAATTGGTACCAGATGCGTTCTCTGTTATGCGGAGGGGAGAATCCTTGTCATCTTTTCTTTACCTATGGATATACATCCTAGATCTGGTGTTCCATTCTCGGTTGTCTTTGTACCTTAAGAATGCCTTCTACTAATCTTATGGAAGAATCTAGTTTTCTTATATGTAGCAGCCTACAGGGAAACAAACACATGGATTGGGTTCTCAAGTGCCATATCACATAGGGAATGAAAGGAACTTACACATATTTGAGGAGAAAAGAAGGCACAAATGAGAGGTCGTAAGGCTCATCAGGTCTGATATTAATTTACTTGTTGACAGACCCTGTTAGTTGCTTTTGCTTATGTGTAGTTTATCTTCATGAGTTGTAGCTTATTTCAATCCCCATTATTTGGTTCTTGGAGCTTCTCTTTTCTTTTCCACCTCGGGTTGTGGAGGCTATTTAAATATTTCCATGTAAATATTTTCATTCAATAAAGGGGTGGGGACACGTAAGACACCATTACTTATCAAGAAAAAAAAGGGCATGCGTGCGGACATACTTGAAATCAATAGCCCAAGAAGTTATTCCATGAAGTATGAAAAAGGAAACCCCTCACTGGTGAACTCTTCTATTGTTGGAAGGCCCTAGAGGCTGGGCCTGTCAGATTGCATCATCTCCTAATTAACAAAGCAATTGAAACCTCAAGGGGTGTTTGGCGTGACAGGCAGGTACCCACCCGAGGAAGCAAGAGACCTGAGTTCAAATCCCCTCCTTGATGCCACCGTAGGGATTTATATCCCGTGCTGATCCGGCAGGTTCTAACTTGGGGTGTGCACGTTCCCTGGGATTATCGGGTGCTCTAAGACACCATGACACCCAAGTAATCAAAAATAAAAAACAAAGCAATTGGGAACAAAAGAAATTTGTATGGATATGCCATGAGTGAACTAAAGGTAGCAGCTGTGGAGAAACAGGTGTAATGTATGCACTCAAACACTGGAAACTTTGTTTAAAGTCCTAATATACTGTTTCAAGACTGCTGGATAGAGGTTATGGAACGAGGAAGAAAAGTAATGTAGTCATTTAGAATTTAAAGTCTAATCCACCTGATGCCTAGGAGTCAAACAAAATATGGAAGTGTCACTTCCAGATTTGCAATGGTAAGAATTTCAAAGAAATTGTCAAGATAGGCGAAGGAATCAGAAGGGATTCTAGGAAAGACCATGTTGTAGATGACCCATGATCATCAGTCAATTTCCTTTCATCATTTATAATGTGATAATGTTCAATATTTTCCATATAATTGTTGAATGTGTATGAGAAGTGGATAGCGGATGACTATTTTTTTAATACAAAATTGTGGGTTTATGTCTATAATTTAAAATATAAAAAAACTCTTTAATTTTTTAGATTCAATTCAATTTGAACCCTATTGCAATTTATGATCCAGTTTCAATTGTCGGAACATAATTGTTTATATTATTATAAGACATCATTGATAGGCTTTGAATCCATCCGTCATGCTAGTCCCAAGCCCAGATAAAACACGAGGGTTGGCTTCATGTTGACATGACTCTTTCACACCAGTAAGTACAAAACAACTAAGATATTTGATTCAAAATGCTCAAATATGAAACCAAAAAAACAGAAGCATAAGCATTCCAAGATCGAACTGCGTGATTAACTTGACTGTAAACATGGTGACGAGATCGTCTCCGTTCATCAGCCATATTTTATGTTAAGGTCCTAACCAATACTCCAAATTCCAAAAAATCCAAGGCATTAGTGGAATGGAAAGTTACTTTGGGGGGCCTAACACACAACTATGCTCCATAGCCGACGTCTGCGGCGGCTCACTCCGGTACCTAGCTAGCCCTTTCCTAAGGTCCCCCTCCCAGGACTACACGGCGGCCCACTTTGTGGCGGATTTCACTCCAGGATTTCACTCCGATACCCATAGTCACCAAATTCTCCTAATCTTCTAAAAACTCGTGAATAATTTGCCAATTTAAGGTTCTACGAATTAAATATGAATTATTTGCGATTTTTTCACAAATTCATGTATTTTAAAATTTTGTGAAATTCAAGAATAACTGATGATTTTTCAATCGATCGTAATACTTTTTCAACACTAAATTTTATTTATTCTCAAATTTTTTTCCCTGAGCCTGCCAAATGTTGCCAGATTTTTCTGAATTTTAACCTTGCGGAATTATTGCCCGCCCCGACTTGGTGACTATGCTGCTACCCCTCTTTGGGCCCTCAGGTTTCCCTATCCTCAGGTCTCCCCTTACGCGACTCAAACTCAAGATGTGGAGCTGGCTCTGATACCATTTGTTAAAGGTCCTAACCAATACTCTAAAAAAATAACGGATTAACTTTCTTCCGCTCCACTAACGCCTAGGCATTTTTGGAGCATTGATTAGGACCTTCACATTTTACCCCTTTGATTTCTTAAACCAAAGTTCAGCATAAAAAACACAACGTTCTCAAATCACTTTAAAATCTACAAATAAAAGCCAAAACGAAATCAATACCCACCGTGTTCTGCCCAAGAGGAGCCCTAAGAGCAAGCTGATCGAAAGTCAAGCATTCGCCTCCTGCTTTGAGGATCCTAGCCCTCGCAGTCTCCGTAAACCTCAACGCCGCCACCTTCAGAGCCGGCACCTCGTAAACCCTAGTATCATCAGTAACCGTACCAACTAGCACAGCAATCTTCCCTTCCTGAAATCGCAATTAAAAAGAAATGAGCAGAAATCAGGAAAATTAAAATTTTCAAATAAGCTAAAAAAGCGAAATTTTCACTGACCTTCCCTTTCGTGAATCGAATCAATCGAGAGAGCGACATCGGCGGCTTGTTGGTCTTGCTCATGAAAAGCCTCTTTAGAACCACCGCGTTGAATTTGCTCCCCGTTCGTCGAACCAGAAACCTGTAAAGCTGGAGATCCAACATCGAACATCGATTTAGAGTTGGAGAGATCTAGAGAAATGAAGATAGAGAGAAACAGGAAGAGAGAGAGAGAGAGAGAGAGAGAGAGAGAGAGAGAGATTTGAATGTGACCTTGACGAGAAGCTTGAGATAAATGTCATTGGATTTGGGGGCAGTACGAGTCGTCTTCTTGCTCTTCCCACCTGCAACTAGATCGATACCCTGCGCAAGATAGCAGCGTAAGATAGCAAACAGTGAAGAGAGATTAGATGTTAGGGTTTCGAAATGGGAGATACCATGGCTGCTGCCGGTTGCTCTGCACCTCCTGCACACGTCGGCCGCTGGTGATGGTGGATGAAAAGAGAGGATGTATTAGGGTTTTAGACTTGGGGCTGTTAACGGGTGAGTTTGGGTCCACCCATACCCGACCTTCCAAACCCGTATTTTTTATCAGGTGGGACGCATAAACTTGACTGGTCGACTCCGGTCTGACATGAGGCATGCGGCCTGACCTTCGGATCAGTCCTGGTCAACTAAGAGGTCGGTCGAATCGGGCCAAAATCGTGTGTGTGTATATATATATATATACTTATATATATAGGTGTCCGTCCTCCAAGCTTTCACATGAAGCTCCAAGTGGCACTTAAAATATTGTTTCGATGCCACATGGAGCTGAGGTGTATTGTTTAAATCATCTTTGAAAAAAAAAAAAAATTAATTCATCTCAACCGTGTATTTTTTGAACTGTGAAATGTGGACCAATGAGCTCATTAAACTTTGACTTATGAGTTTAAAAAGTTTTTTTCGAATTTTTTTTTGTAACATTTATCTATACCGTCCACCTGTGTTCCATGTGTATCTTAGAGGACGGTCACCGGCTCCCTATATATATATATATATATATATATGGAAAAGGCCTCCGTCCTCTATGGGAGGACGGTCACCGTCCTCCAAGCTTCCACGTGGACCTTAGGTGCATTGTTTAGATCATCTTTGAAAAAAAAAAATTAAAAACTCATCTCTACTGTGTATATTTTGAACCGTGAAATATGGACCAATGAAAATCATGAAACTTTGACTTGTGGGTTTAAAATTTTTTTTTCGAATTTTTTTTTAAAATATTGATATAAACAGCCCACCTGTGTTCTACGTGGCACCCAAAAAGTGTTTTGGGTGCCATGTGAAGCTCCACGTGAATCTTGGAGGACGGCCACCGTCCTCCATTGGAGGACCTAACTGGCTCCCTATATTTATATATATATAGGAAAAGTATCTGTCTTCCAAGCTTCCACATGGAGTTCCATGTGACACCTAAAATATTGTTTTGATGTCACATGGAGCTCGGATGCATTGCTTGGATCATCTTTGAAAAAAAAAATTAATTGAAAACTCATCTCCATCGTGTGTTTTTTGAATCATAAAATGTGGACTAATGAAACTCGTCAAACTTTGACTTGTGAGTTTAAAAAGTTTTTTTCAATTTTTTTTTTTAATATTGATCTAAATCGTCCACTTGTGCTCCACATGGCACCCAAACAGTGTATGTGTAAGACCTAATCGGCTCCCTCTATAAAGCCGGTTAGGTTCTCCATTGGAGGACGGTCAGGTTCTTCACGTGGCACCAAAAACATTGTTTGGGTGTCACGTGTAGCACAGGTGGACAGTTTAGATTAATATTAAAAAAAAAAAAATTTGAAAAAAACTTTTTAAACCACAAGTCAAAGTTTGACAGGTTTCATTGGTTCACATTTCACAATTCAAAAAACACACAGTGGAGATGAGTTTTAAAATAATTTTTTTTCAAAGATGATCTCAGCAATGCACCCGAGCTCTACGTGGGCATCGAAGCAATATTTTGAGTGTCACGTGGAGCTCCATGTGAAACCATGGAGGACGGTGACCGTCCTCCCAGGCAGGACGAACACCTTTTCTATATATATTATGTCATGAAAATAAGGGGTTTTTTAGGGTTAAGTTTTGGGGAATTTACCTGATTGACCCTATCGGATACACCTTTTCTGTCAGAGATCCTATAGTTTCACCTTTACCCAAATCGACCAGATTTTAGCCAAGCTATTTCCAGCTAGCCCAAAAAGTCTTAAATACCCGTTCTTACAGATTAATCTTTGGGGACCGAAGGCGAGTTCCTAAAATGGGGCCCTCTATCAGATTAATCTTTGAAAAAAAAATATAGCTACGATTTTCTTTTTTTTTGACAAATAAACAAATACTTATTACTTTTATATTATAAATATCTTCATATTCCATTCTATTGCTTATAATTTAAAATACAACTAACAAATTAACGAAAATATATTTTAAAGAAGAATGCAATACAAAAAGAGAAAAACTACATTGTAGAACGTACTTGATGGATAGAGTAACCCAACCAATAATATTTTTACATTTTTATTACTTTAACTGTTATTGAATCTTTTATTGTCATTTTTTAGCACTTCAACAGTCTCAAAAAGATTCACAAATAGGTTCACTGGCTAAGTCTTGTCAAGTAGATCAAAATTGATCGCTCGATAGGTGGGCCATGATCTAAAGGTCATTTTGTGAAAGATCGGCATGAAAAACGATCTCCATCATCTCATTTGAAAGAATCAATGGTTTTCAATGGGTCTAGGATGTGGGCGCATTTAAAGGTACACTATATATAAAGAATTTGGTCAAACAAATGTGGTATGGGTAAAATTCGGTTAGAGAATCTATTGGGTCAATACATATGGTCGGTCTGGTCCTGTGAGGCCAGTGACCCGACCAATGACCTACATCAAACCAATCCATGACCTATTAAAAAATACATGCAAATATAGGGCCTCAGAAGAGTTGAACCCACAATCTGTTGGGTAAAAAATAAAGAAACACTAATCATTTAACCAACTAAGCAATTAAATTGATTTCATATTTTTGTATTAAAAATTATATTAAGCAATTAGATGGTAAAGACGTACAAGATTTTAGGGCCCGAGGTGGTGGCCTATTGGGTCTTGGCACAGGGCCAGCCGTGTTTGTGATCAATGGCCATCATATCTAAGGAAAGAGGAAGGCAAGGGGAGGTTGACAGGGCCATGGCCCACCACAAAACTATTTTTTTTTTTTTTTTTATTTAGATGGATTGGCCTCCATCCTAGCCAAGTATGCCCCCACACGACGCCCTAGGCTGAGTCAACTCGACTCGGTAGAATATCAAGCAACTCGCCAACTTGATTCGATTGAAAAAAATTATAAAAAGAATTATTTTACATACAAAAGATATAGATTTTATCTTAGTCACAAGGGGGATATGCATGATCGCGCACTGGCACAAGATATCCATCAATGTTTGATTTATACTGACAATTTTTGCTGAAATTCTCAGAAATAGGAGGTACGGTGAAAATTATGAAGGTTTTGCCAAAAATTTCAAAACTTATGTCATTTTTATGAGATTTCGAGTTTTTTTCGGTGATTTATAGTTAACCTCCTTCCATAAAAGTTTTTGACTCCAGTCTCCCTCTCTCCTTGTATCTAAGGATATAAATTATGTGGCGTCTATGGTATGTGATATTATGGATCAAAATTTTATTCTATACCGATACGTATCGAACCCTACCGATATGGTATATTGAATGTACCGTATCGTTCTTTCCCATTCAAATGCCGGACGATATATTCAATGTATCATCCGATACGGTCAGGTACTAATATGTATCGTCTGATACGTATTGGTTTTGGACTTAGGTGATATGTATTGATTTTTTGATATTTTAATCTTTGTGTGATATAAGTTACTAGTTTAATTAAAAAGGTTTGATAACTTGATGAATGGGCAACACGCACAAATTAAAGCTTCATTTTCATAAAGTAAAATAGAAAGGATTCATTAATAAAATGATTAATTTATAGCAAACTTTGTGAGAAGGGTCTACATATCACCTTAAGCATTAATGGGCAAATCCTTATCATGTATATAATGAGGTTGATGGACCCATTTGATGTGTGAAAAATACAATGAAATCATCGTTTGATTTAAATCAGATGACTTTGATATTGTTTTGCATGACACAAATCCCAAAAATTAGATATATCTTTTAAACTATGTGCTTGGGCCAACCTTGGGTATGCAAGTCAAGGTATCAAACTCAATATGGGTATCCGGTATCAGACCATGGAGGACTGATACATATCGACCAATACCAATATTTATCACTCATTTAAAAAAAAAAAAAAAAAAAAATCCCATTCAATGGAGTGAAGTATGAACCAAACACAATTAGGCTGCTTGTAAACTGGAAAGTGTCTTTGTCACCGTTTAATGACTAGTGTGACTGTCACATAACTTAAAAATGCAGCCTTTTGAGTATCTCTAAACACACCAACACATTTATTAAAAACACTAGCATTTCACATCTTTACCCGTAGATTGCTCTAGATTAGATGATGGAGATCGTGTTTTTCCTCGATCTTCTACACAAAGAATCTTGAGAGCATTTCACACCTATCTGACGGTCAGTGTTTGACTCCACATGTCACAGATTACCAAAATATGTCCCTAAAATCATGTTTGAGTGTGATGTTTGCCATAGGATTCAAGATTCATTTTTTTGAGATCTATTATATGTGAAATCAAATAAGGACCATCTGATAGGAGATACATGATCTAAAGATTCATTTTATGAGAGATCGGGTGAAACACGATCTCCATCTTTAGATCCGAAGCAATCAACTGATTTTACAGAGTATGGGATGTTGGTGCTTTTAGTAAAAGCACTGGTGCATTTAGAGGTGTCGATGCCCATTCAGACGAGAGTAATGCGCTGACACATGTAACCTTTGTTCATTCCTCTTCTTTGCAATTACCAATTAAAAATTTAAAATCAGTTTAATTTAAAATAAGTTAATATCTGATACGTAGTGATTGTTGGCGAGAAAATCAATATATATAACTGATATGTATCAGTATATGCCAAATTTAATTTCTTGATCCAAGTAATGGCTCCCTTGTTAAATCCAAAGAGTCAGAAGATGGTGTGATTGAAAGTAACCCACGTAATCTAAAGTCGAACTCAATGTTTTAAAAAAGTTGACTATTTTGAATTAAATGATAAATACAAATCTTCTCTCTTATACAATAATATTATTATTCATGGCCGCACATGATGAAACCCGCTGCCATCTATTTTAATTTATTTGCGTTGAGAACTTCTCACAGAAGTTCAATGGTGTTCTCCTATGACTTAAATAAATAAGTCAAACACATTGCCACGTTTCATTAAATTGATAGTGACACCTATCTCTTTATTACTTGCGAGTGCTGAGACCAATTCACACGTACGTTTTATTTGCTTTTAATGGACGAAAATGGCCTGTAATTAAAATGTCATGTACATTTAATTTAAATGTCTCGAACAAGATTTGATTGGTTGCAATATTTTAGAAGACTGATAAAAAAAATGCACATGTAATATCTCTTTCGTACTACCACACCACTTTATGTTACAGTCACCTTATGTAAAAAGAGGATGATAATGTTGATTGTTTTGAGTCAGACAGTCGAGATTGCATGTTTTTCGTTCCAATCTTCCACACATTAGATCTTGAGATCAAAGGCCTATCATTAGACGATTAGATGTTGATCCCCTATAACATGCATCCCAAAAGTGAGCATGGTCATAATGTATCATCAAATATGGTTTACATTCACTTTTTGGAATGTATGCCACATAGAATCAGCATCGTATTGTATAATAGTAGACCCATGATCTCACAATCTATTGTGTGAAAGATTGAGATGAAAAATGATCTCATTGTTTGATTTAAATTAGTCTAGGTCCAGGGATATTTTCTCAGTTTATGTGAGGTCATTATAATATAAAGTAGCGTGGTAGTAACACATGAATAGGACACTTGTAATAGAGAAATTTTTAAGATAGATCATGATAGTTTCACCTTTTCCAACAGTGGCCCTATGATTTTACCTTTTCTATAATTGGCCAGCTTGAAGTCAAGCCAGTATCCTCAGTGGTAAAATAACAACAATACTCCCAAGGTTAGTAAAAAGTGATAAAATAAATCTTTGCCTCTTGGGCGATTCTAAATGTCTTAATATTATTGGCTGCTTTGATTCCTATGATGGGAATCATTTTTCGTCACGATCTTCTATAGAATTGATCTTGAGATCATGAGCGTATCATCAAATGACCTATTTTACTAAAAAATAGGGATAAAAGTCAATGCATAGCATTGATGATGCCACAAAGGAGCGATAGACAACCTTCAGGGAAGTGCCAAAGATCTTTGGATCGGGTTGAATAGGCCTCAATATCATTGATCCTCTTAATCAATTCCTCCAGGCGATTTAACATCCATAGGGGGAGCGATACCACTGTAACAAAAGAGCGATGTTACTTTCATACAATGAATCTTGAGATCATCTCTCACCTATCATACAATCAATTTGTGATTCCACATGTCACAGATCATCAATTAATGGCCCTAAAATTACGTTTGAGCGTGATGCCTATCATATTATTCAAGGGGCATGTTTTTGGGATATGTGACATGTGAAATCAAAAACTAATCGTCAGATAGGTGCGACATGATCTCAAGATCCAGTCTGTAAAAGATCGGGGTGAAAAATGATCTCCATCATTTGATCCAAAGCAATCAATGCTTTGAAAGGGTTGCATAGGTAGGTGCTTTTAGAGATATCATGGGCAGTAGATATCTGGTGTGCTAACTGGGACTTGAAGAGATATCTGGTATGCTAACTCACGTTAGTTGCTTATTTAATAAAAAATCCAAAAACAAAAGTGCAAGTATGAATGGGGCTTTGTAATGTGCTAACTCCCATGAGTTGCTTATTTGAATAAAAAAGTGAGTTGTTTATTTGAATAAAAAAATGAAAAATAAAAGTGCAAGTGTGAATGGGGCTTTTTATGAAATGAATTAAAAAAAAAAAATCAAATCATCGTGGGCATATGCCCATGCTTAGCCTTAAGGCCCTGTTTGGTTTCAAGGAAAACAAGGGGAGATAAGGGAAAACTCATATGCGGTAAATGAATTATCGAGATTCCCGTTGTTTGGATGGCATCCAAAAGGTTGGAAATTATCTTCACATTTTACGTCAAGATCCGAGAAGAAATGTCGGGGTCCCTCGATTTTCTTTCTTCCGAACCTTCAGACTTGTATGACTCTTTTTATAATATCACATAATTTTTTTACGAACGAAAACTATTGACTGATTTGAATAAGAAGATGGAGATTGTTTTTTTTTTCAATCTTCCTTATGAAAGATCTTAGGGCTCGTTCGAGAGATTAGAAAAGTTCGGATTCTGAGTTTAAACTCATAAAACAATTAGATTGTGAGGTTTTCTGAGTGAATCCGGTGTTCGTGAGTTTCCCCAGGGAAGTGGGATTCCGAGTACTTTCCGAATGAAAACGACACTTAGTCGTCCAACCAAATTGCTCGGAAAAAGCTCAGAATTTGAGCTCAGATTGCGGCGCCCAACACAAAATAAATATATCCATCCGAGCCCACCTCATCATATGCTTAAAAACGAAAAAAAATTTGCAGGAACTAATGGAGAAGATGACGGTAAATTTTTGTCAACTCACCGTCCCCGGTACTCTTGTTTGGCTCACCGGATGACTACAGGATCGGTACCGGAAGATTCTGACGTCGGGGGCCATTTGTCGGGCTGCTGGACCGTCCGTTTGGGATCGCTTACTCCGGTAAGATTTGATCTCACCGTCGGGAAGGCGATTATCCTATGCTGTGCACAGGAGAAATACCTTTAAAAGACAACGCCTGCTGATGTCCTCTTTATATATATATATATATATATATATATATATATATATATATATATATATATATATATAAGAGTACCTTTACGTCCACCCACCAAATCTTTGAGTTCACCCACACAAAATACATCGACTGCATTGAATCAGATGATGGGGATTGCTTATCGTCCCAATATTTCACACAATCGATCTTTAGATCATGGGTGTAGTATTAAACGGTCGATTTTTTATTTTATGTGGTACACGCCCATAAAAGTAACGTTAAAATCAATTTTAAGTATGCACGTGATGTTAAGATCATTTTTTTTAGATGTGTGCCACGTGAAATAAAGCAATGACCGTCTGATGGTGCACCGATAATCTCTAGATCCATCGTGTGAAAGATTGGGAGGATAAATGATTTCCATCGTCCGATTCAATTCAATCAATGTATTTCAACATGGGTGAATTTAAAGATTCGGTAGGTGGATTTAAAGGTACTCTTTATATTATATAGCCCTATGCCGACGGGTGACAGTCGTCGGCGTAGGGTAATTTTTCTGTAGTGAACCGTTGATAGTTCTGTTAGCTGTAAAAGTGGTTTTGGAGGATTCAAATCCTGCTCTTTTGATTTGGTTCATGATCATAATTTTCCAACGGTTTTAAATTGCCGTCATCAAAATTTTCTAACTCTAATAGCTAGAAAGATTGACTTTTTCCCGGCGGTTACAACTGTCGGAAAAGGAAACTTATTATCGATGGTATAAAATTACAGGGAACATCGCTAGGTATTAGTAGCCCATTTTAGAAGTAATGGTCATTAAATTAAATTTGAAAAAAGACTCCATCAAATATGCTCACCTCCATCTCGATTGATTGCCCGTAAATTTTGAGAGAAATCTGAGTACAGTATATAAACCGATGATTAGATCACGTTTCTACAGTCATAGCAAAATGACTGATTGAATCGATTCTGAGGATTTTCTGAGAGAAACTTAAAAACAAAGGATTATGAATTTTATAAGAATATGCCAGGAATCTGAATAACTTAAGAACGTATATGGGAAAAATCATGGTTTGAGTCTGCTAAGAATCTGTCAGGAATCTGAGTGTCCAAGAATCTAAGCTTTTCTGAGAAAAACCAAGAAACACCTAAACGAGGCCTTAAGATCATGATACCCCTATTCTGCGTATGTATCCAAACACAAGATTTTAATTAATCATGCATTTTCCCAATTAACAATGAGGTTATTCAAACAACAAAAAATAAAAGAAAACAAAGGAATACCATAATTTCCTACAACTTGGGTATCCATGAAAAAATATAAAAATATTAGTTTACTTTCCCCCGTTTCCCGTATTTTTCCTGTAATTTTATCCACACCTGCCCTAAGTGGGAACGCCAATATTTGAGAAGGAAAATTATCATGGTCGAGCAGGCCAAGAAATTTCCCCACTTAATAAAATCATTTGGTGGGCCCTGTGAAGTACAAAGATGTTTTCGACCCTTTTTTTTTGGTAATCCACCGTTATGACCTTGTTTTATAAAACTCATGAAAATGATTTTTTTTTTTTACTTTACATGGGCTTGTAAATAAAATAACTCATGAGAAGTTTTATTTTAAAATTTTACAATGGTTTGATTTTATTTTTTTTAGCTGTTTGGCTACATTGTGCAAAATTATTTTCCTAAGACACCATTCTTCACACCATGTATACCTGTAACTTCACCGCATCTCGTCGGGCCAAAATGCATTAATCGCTTTAAATTAGAACATGAATTTTTTTTTTGTCCTAACTTTTTACAAGATGAGTCTTGAGATCGTGGGCATACACTCAGATAATTAGTTTTTTATGATACACTCATGATCTCAAGATGCATTATGTAGAAGATTGGGATAAAAAAATAATCTCCTTTGTCACATTCAAAGCAGTCAATGCATATTGGCCAGAGGAGATGGGCGAGGTTATGATTTTACAGTGCAAATAAATTGTACGATTATGAGGTGAGGTTGCTTTGAGTCATTTGGTAAAGATTATGTTCGGTGCGGATCTTTTCACTTATGATCTTTAGATCATGGCCTTCAAATTAAGTGGCTTAAATGGTTGGGTTATATTAATTGGCATCGTTGTTTTTTGGTACCTCTGTTCGCGTCCATACGTTCTCTGAAAGCGCCCACGTCTCACACCCATAGAGGTACCTACCCTATTATTTAACGGGTTGAAAGTGGTTTCAGATATACACATTTTCTTTAAATGCATTCTTTGAAAGCTTTCTCGTCCCAGACCCCTTGAAAATCATTGATTTCTTCTAATTAGATGATGGAGATTGTGTTTCACCCCCAATCTTCCACACAATAGATCTTGAGATCATGGTGCACTGATCTGATGGTCAATTTTTTTATTCCAAGTGTCATAGATCTCCCAAAAATGATACTAAAATCACATTTTGGTGTGACTTGTGTCGTATGATTTTAGGACTAGATTTTGGGGATACGTGACACATGGAATAAAAAATCGGCCATTTGATAGGTTCATCATGATCTTAAGATCTATTATATTAAAGTTCAAGGTGGAAGACAATCTCCATCATCTAATTAGAAGGAATCAATGGTTTACAAGGGGTCTGGGACGTGGACGCAAATAGAAGTGCACAAATCACAATAGATCTTGAGATCATGGTGCACTGATATGACGGTCAATTTTTTATTCCAATTGTCACATATCCCCCAAAAATGGTACTAAAGTCACATTTCAGTGTGATTTGTGCCATATGATTCAAGGGCCAAATTTTGGGGATATGTGACACATGGAATAAAAAATTGACCATCCGATAGGTTCATCATGATCTTAAGATCTATTATGTTGAAGTTTAGGGTGAAATACGATCTCCATCATCTAAGTAGAAGGAATCAATAGTTTAGAAGAGGCATGGGACATGGGCGCAAATACAGGTAGCTTTTGTTTTTTCCCGCGACATGGGCTAAAAATAGTTTCAACAGATTTTTAGCTGAAAATATTTTGTGGGCTATTTTTTCATATTTCTCGAATAAGTGGGACCCACTGAGTTTGGCTGGAAATCCACTTTATGAAAAAAAATCAAAATTTCCCTGAGTTTTTTTTTTTTGAAGAATTGCCAAACAAGGCTTATATATTTCTTCTCCTTTGGCTCTCTTCCTCGCCGCCGGTCACCACCATTCAAAGATAAGGAAAACAGAAAAAAACAAAGTTGCAGTCTTGCAGAAAATTGGAGACACCAATGGAGGAGATCCAACACAAGACGATTGAAGTAAACGGCATCAACATGCACATAGCCGAGAAAGGCGAAGGCCCACTTGTTCTTTTCCTCCACGGATTTCCTGAGCTCTGGTACTCGTGGCGCCACCAGATACTCGCACTCTCGGAACGCGGCTACCGAGCCGTGGCTCCTGATCTCCGAGGTTTCGGCGACACCGATGCACCATCTGGGTTCACCAGTTACACCGTTCTGCACCACGTCGGCGATCTCGTCGCCCTGCTCGATGCTCTTGGTGTAGACGAGGTGTTTGTGGTTGGGCACGACTGGGGTGCGCTAGTGGCTTGGTACTTGTGTCTCTTTCGGCCCGACAGGGTTAAGGCGTTGGTTAATTTGAGCGTGGTTTATCGGCCCTTCAGCTCTTCGAGGAAGCCGATCCAGAGTTTGAGAGAAATCTACGGTGACGATTACTACATGTGCAGGTTTCAGGTGGGTTGGTTCTTTTCTGGTTCATGGTGTTTATGCAATTAAGTAATTATTGGGTTTTGTTCAATTTTAATTGAAACCCAGTTTTGCTTGTGAAATTAGCATGTAACTGGATTGAGGGTGTTAATCTTAAAATCAAATGGGCTTGAATTTTTTAGAAACTGGTTAAATTTTTTGAGTTTTAATTCCATTAGAGTTTAAAGTCATCTCTTTCCCAAGACCACTGTTGCCAAAGTATCCGTCTTTTCGAAAAATGATGTTTATGTAATTAAGTAATTAAGTAATTATAGGCTTGGGTTTTGCTCAATTTTAATTGCAGCCCAGTTTTTCTTATGAAAATAGTGAAATTAGCATATAATTGGATTGATGGTGTTAATCTTAAAACCAAATGGGCTTGAAGATTTAGAGATTTGTTAAGTTTTTTTGAATCGGCTATCTTCCCATTCTCCACTTTTTTTATTTATTTACTTTAATCAATTTGTTACAATACAAGTGGTATCGTAATGGAGAAAGCCCTCGAATCGACTATCTTCCCATTCCTTTATTTTGACCTCTGCATTTGGGCGATCAAGGCCAGTGGACATAATTGTAGCCACAAATTGAGATTGAACCTTGAGTAGCTATGTTCATTCCAAAGACCAGTTGTGTATTGGCTGAAATTTTAATTTACAAATGGTCAATGAGATATTTCCGGCTTTAATAGTATTACATCTATTGAAGCTGATCTCTCAATATCAAAAGGTGACATGATCAGACTTCAGGGCCCTGACATCTGTGAACATCAGCTTTTGACCTGCCATAGCCTTTTTCTTGTCTAAAAAAACTTGACTAATTATGTTGCAGGAACCAGGGGTAGCAGAGGCCGACTTTGCTCGCGTAAGTAGTACCACCATACTCAAGAAATTTCTAACTTATCGCACTCCAGGGCCTATTATAATACCTAAGGAAGGATTAGGAGGCTCAGGTGATGTTGAAATTACCTTGCCTTCTTGGTTGTCAGAAGAAGACATTAACTACTTTGCCAGCAAATTCAAGAAGTCAGGTTTTACAGGGGGATTTAACTACTACCGAGCAATAGACTTGTATGTTAACTACAAACTTTGATTTGATACATCTGAAACTTCCCTAATATAGATATTTAAGATCACTGTTCTTGATCTTTTTGGAAGATACTGAGGATTTTGATTCAAGTAGTTTTGCATTGGTTGGTTTGTTGTTTACTTTTTAATTGAATGTAAAGTTATAAGGGTAGTTACTTGCACACGGTTTTTAAATGATTGCAGCAGATTAACTAAAATTTATCCTTGCACTAGATTGACTAAAATCATTTGTTTTCTTGTTCATTGACAAGGAAACAAGTTTCATGGAGAATTTAGAAGTTTTGACTTAATCTTTATTAGTACATCTGTCAATAGACCCTTAAATCATTTCATTTCTCTAACTATTTCAATACAACACACACAATGAGATTTATAATTGTTTCTTAACATCTCTTGCTAGACCGTATAAACAACAAACGCAATGCGATTTATAGTTGCTTCTTAATGTCTCTTGTGAAATCATGACTTTCTTTATTAACGGGAAATCATTTTCAAGCGATTTAGATTTTCAAATCTAAATCTATTGTCTTCTTAAAATACGATCATTTGATTAAAATCGCACATATGTGATCACATTTAAACACATGAATGCTAAATCTCACCTCAACAAAAATTTACTAAGCTTTCGTGTCACTCATTCAATGAGCCAACCTCCACAACATAAATAATAGATGTCCACTTTTAGCATCATAATACATATGTTAGATCTATCAAAGTAGTCTAACAATCATCCCATCATTGGTACATTTGTTTTATTCAAAATCATGTCAGGATTTCAACCATCTTGATTATTAGGATTTTCATGCATCATAATAGTGGAATGATATGCCTCTATAATCCTTGAATTAATAAGAAATTTTGTAGAACTAATGTTTAGAAGAAGTGTCATGTACCGTGCTTTTTCAAACATCAAAACAAATCCTAACAAGTGTAATCACATATATGTCTTGGATGCGGCACAACTAAATTAAAAATTAATAAAGTCAAATTCTACGTACCCGTTACTGAAAGGCAACATACACTAACTTCATGAAACGATTTTATCTTTTTGGCCAATTGCAACATTCCCACACTCTAGACTTTCATGTGTGAACTAGAGACAATAACCAAATTCAAAACGTTGCCTTAAATCCAACAGTACACTCAGACGAGTCATCATTGATCTCGACTTCATAGCGTGCTTCTTTACATGACAGAGAATTTCAAATACAAAGATGATCTCTTTGCTATAAGATGGGCACGTCACCATAGTACTCTGCAATAGATTGCAGCATCACGATTCCTCTGCTACAACTCATTTGAAATTAACAAATATTAGTTTAAAATTATTGAAAAATTGTGAAATATTGACCCGAAAAAATATAGGGAACCGTCCGAGGCACGAGAAATGTCATTGTCTTGATAGCAATGAAACTCCAAAGAGGTAATGAAATCAATTTCTTAGTTGATTTCTTGGGAAATGATTTCCTCTAGAAATGGATGTTCCACTGTTTGATTAGTGTGTTTGAGAAATGACTTTCATTGGAAATTGATTTCTATTGTTTGATTGGTATCCTTGAAATTGAGTTTTTAAGTTTTGATCATTTATTATAAAAAATCATAATTAAAGTGAAATATTAATCATTACTTTTTTTAATGATATTTTGTTACAAATTAATACCATAGTAATCACTGTTTATTACCAAGTTACATAAGTCAGAGTTTGAAAAGTCAAACTCAAATACAAAGTCAAACTTTGATCAAACTTAAAATTTTGTTCAATAAAAATATATAAAACTAAATAACAAAGTTGTAAATGGTAGTATCTAATGTCAGTTTACATGTTGAAATGAAATTAATTTTTTATAAAAGTCAAACTTTGACCAAGAGAAAATTTTGTAATATACCAACAAGTTACAAAAATTCAACTGCAAATTAATATAACAGTATTCATATACATAGCTAGGTTACACTTGTCAAATTTTTATCATATATCCACTTTTAATAAAAGTCAAACTTTGACCAAACGTAAAACTTTAATTAATAAAAAATTTTAAAACTAAAGTACAAAGTTGCATAATACATGCTAGTATGTACTATAAGGTTACATGTTGAAAGAAAATTCGATTTTTAAACTTGAAAGAAATTTTAATTTTTTTAAAAAGTCAAACTTTGACTTAAAATTTGAAACTTTGACCAATAAAAAATTCGATAATCTAACGCCAACCTACAAATTAACATAACAGTATTCGGATCCATCACTAGGTTACACTAGTAAAAAATTTGACTAAATATCCAATTTTCAAAAAGTCAAACTTTGACTAAATATAAAAACAAGAAAAATAAAATTTGGTAATGTACTACAAAGTAATAAACTAAAAAAAGATAATCCCATTGGGGATACAGAAGTTAAAAAAAATCAAATTATATTAAAAAGTCAAAGTTTGACCAAATATCAAACTTTGACTGATAAAAATTTACATTACCAAAATACAAATAGCAACATTAATAATCACTATTTACTGTCGAGATACACTTCTCAAATTTTGACTAATGATAGATACTTTTAATAATAATATTCCACTAATTAAAATTTATAATATTTTATAGAAAATCAAACTTTGATCAAAAGTCAAACTTTGACCAACAAAAAATTGCACTGATAAGATATAAATTTATGTAGCAGTAGACTTTATCCATAATCAGGTTTCGAGTTTAACTAAAAATAAATTGTATAAAAGTCAAAGTTTGACCAAAAGTCAATGTTTGACTAAAAGTTAAATTATTGACTAATACAATTGAGAATCTAGTATCAAATTATACATCAACACGCCAGTATCTTTTTTTCGTCATAAAATTATTGGAATCAAAGTTTAATAAAAAGTAAAATTTTAATTAAAAGTCAAAGTTTGACCTTAAAGTCAAACTTTGACCCCTAAAAATTTGATAATATATTACTAATTTATAACTTATTATCATGTTTCAGCAATTAAAGTCTGATCAAAAGTCAAAACTTTAAATAACTTATAAATCTTGTTAAAGTTTGATTAAAATTCAAACTTTGACCAAAGTTAAATGCTAGCTAAAAAGGGTTTGCTGCAGATCATGTTGTAGTCATAGTGATCGTGTTGGTATGATGGTTATAGAAATTGAAGTTACTTTTTAAAAGTAAAAAGATAATTTTTTTTTTACTTTTATGTTTTTAACAAGTAATTTTAAATTTGAAATGAGAAAAAAATATTATTTTGTTAGTAGGAAACTCAATTTCAGCGATTTAAAAGGTTGAAATGGTTTCCTCCTAAAATGATTTTGTGTATGAAAATTTAATTTCAATGCGGGGAGGACTTAATTTCATTTCCATCTACTTACATAGCTATCAAACAACAACAATTGGAAGCTAAATTTCATTTCCACCTATGAAATTACATTTCCATCTTATTAATCAAGGCCTAAACCAATATTTGCCTCCACTACTTCGACATGGTGGTCACCAACAGGTTACCGATAATCTGGTTCCAGGATATAATGAATCGGCTGTGTATTCTTGTGAAGGATATGGTGAATCCGTTCACGCTATCCGAACACCAAATATTGCAAGAACGCTCTGATCAAGACCTTTAAAGACAGAATTAGAGAGAAGAAGGGAGACTCCAATGTATTGAGAAAACAATGATATTAGATTCCTTAAATAGAAAATTAAGTGGTGTATTAATACATCATTTTTCTATGAAAAGGTACTACAGGCATCCCTTTGAAAAAGAACTACAGGCATCTCTTTGAAAAAGACACCACTTTGGAAAGGCACTTCTTTTGAAAAGACATAGCTTTGGAAAGACTCTTCTTTTGAAAGGACACACAAATTGGAAAAGACACACCTCCTTGGAAAAGGCACAAATTTTAAAACCTTTAAATACCCAACATTTACCCATATGCTGCTATGATTTTGAACACCAGCTGTGCCCATTTTCAGCTTCGATTTACCATTTGATTTGTCTATCTTTTGCTGCAATTTCAACCTTTGGATTTGTCCATTTTTTTCTAAGATTTTTCCCTTCAAAATTTCTTAACTGCTATTGCGGGTTTCAGTTATATATTCCAGATTTTTCATTTTTTTTCCCATCTTTGTTACGAAATATATATTTTTCCCATCCTTTGGCTTTTTACGCACAAAGTAGCTATTCTCTGGACCCGAACCCGCATCTTCACACTTGACAACCGAAGTTGTTTACCATCGCACCAAGCAATGACCCCTAAATTAACTTACAGAAATTTTGACCCTATACACTTGATGAAGTAGAAAAAACTCAATACATACATGCATACATCGCATATCAGAATTGAATATTGGTCTGTTATGGTTTCCCAATTATTGTTGTGTTACTTCTTCCTTAATTACAGCTTCATCTTCATCGATCAAAGTGGCTTCTTATCGTGAATATCTTGCAAATTTTTGCAATTTATCACCGCAGATTACTCTAGTGAATACCCACAAATATTATGTTTTTGTTTGGATCTTGATCGAGCTTAAGCTTCTTAAGTGATGCGAACTTTAGATCCGCTTGTTTGAATCGTGATCGGATAAAGAAAAAACGTCAAAAGAGAAAGTGGACCCAAGAATGAGTTTTTAAAAAAGACTCGTGTGCACATTTATTTAGGATTAGTTTCCTTTCTTATTAGGAATCTTTTAATAAGTGGTTTTTTTTAGGATTAGTTTCCTTATTTGAATTATTTAGGGGTCGGACACATATATGTGATATGTGACTGTTAATCCCGTCACATTCTATGCAATCATCGAAAAAGTGGTCATAAGTCTACCAATATATGTAAGGATTGTGTGATTCTTGTCTTATTGGAAAGCTACTTCGATAAGCTTTCAAACAAGACCAATTTTACGTCAATCGGACATCATTTGACCATTCAAAAGTGATCGCGTAATAAAAAAAGGGATTAATGATTAAATTAATTGTGACCGTCAAATTAGAAAGTTTTAATGGTTGATTAGGAGTTTTATTTTAAGTTGTATTCATAATTTTTTTTTCTTTATAAATACACATTGTTTTAGAACTTTATTTTATTTTTTTAGAAGAATTAGGATATTTCTTTTATTTGAACTAGGAATTAGAGTTACACTAAGATTTTTAGTTTTATGCATTATATAAGTCTATATAAAAGTCATTAGTGCTAGAATTTTAATTATTGATGATGAATGAAAAAAGTTATGAGTTTTGCTTTGTGTGAATTTTAGAGAATTTGAGATGAGTTTTCGATAGAAGAGTGACTCTTCTCTTGTTTGCGGTTTGGTGTGAGGCCAACTTTCTTCCTTGGAGCGATTCCTTGGATTTTTTTCTATCCCAATTTTCCCTTTTATTTTTTGGTTTAATTGAAGAGTGAAAACCCTAACCCCTATCTTTTTCTACCTCTGGAAGGGTCATACCACGTTCTTGATTGAACATATATTCGGGTATTTGTGTTTGGTTGTATTCACCAATAAATATTATACGACTCTTCACTTCTTCATTGCACCACTGTTGTTCTTGTGTATGCATCTTGTAGTTGGTTTAAAGTGTGTTGCTACTAACTTGATCATTGATACTTGTTGTGATCACTGCTATGACCATTGCTGCATGAGTTGGAAACATTTAAGAGAATATGATTATCCTCTATCAAACCATTTCAGTGAATATTGATTATGAACAGTATTAATGCCGCATGCATTTTTTGCTACTGCCACACCACTTAAACAAAGGAAAAAAAATCATATTTTATGGTATGTTGTGATTGACCACTTTTTGGGATGTGTGCCACATGGAATCCATATGTGACTGTGTGATGGTAGGCCCATGGTCTCAAGATCTATTGGGTGGAAGATTGGTACCAAAAACAATCTCCGTCGTCTGGGTATTTCCTTTGTTTAAGTGATTTGCCAGTAACACTCCTCTTTATTATTGTTGTTTGACACTGCTTTGGTGAATCATCCTAAACTCAACTAGAACTAGGGGAGCCAGGTGTACCAAATTTCCTCCTGGCTTCTGCTATCTTCACACTATACTATCTGTATTCTCGTAGAGTATTTATCGGATTATTTTCTACTTACTAGATTTTCTGATGTGGGTGCAGAAATGTGGAGCTGACAGCGCCATGGAATGGGGTTCAAGTAAAGGTCCCTGTTAAGTTCATTATCGGAGACCTAGATCTGACTTATCACATGCCGGGTGTCCAAGACTATCTGCACAAAGGCGGGTTCAAGAGAGATGTACCATTTCTGCAGGACGTAGTCGTAATGGAAGGAGTCGGTCACTTCATCAACCAAGAAAAACCAGATGAAATCAGCAACCACATTTACAACTTCATACAGAAGTTCTGATCCATTTTCCTTTATCTCACAAGGGTTTCGGCGGGTCTTCTAGTACTTGCTGTGGTCTTCAAATAAATTCCCTTGTTCAGTAGTAAGAATTTCCGGATTTCCGAGTTGAAGCTATGGAAAAAAGCTCAGGTATCACATGTAAAACTTTATATATAATCAGCCATGTAACTCTAGTTGCTTTTGCTTGTGTTCCATGATCTTGCAGAATTTTAACTCTCAGTATATTTGCTTGAATATAGAAATCTTTGTGCATCAAATTAGACTATTCTTTGTATGTTTATTTTTATTTTTAACATAGGGTATACAAACCCATTCGAGGGAGGGACTGAACCATATGGATTACATAAGTACCTGCAGACGACGAGCATCCAATAAGCCGGAGAGATTCGATAAAAGCTCTCTTGGGCCCTGTTTCTACAGCTAGCTTTCCCATTTGAATTAGGTTCCCGGAATACTTAACCCAATTTAGCAAGCCTAGCTCCCTTAAATGTATATATCTTTTAAAACCCAACCCACCATGCTCCTTAGGTTTTCACATTTGACCCCAAATTTTCCTGTGAATGCCTTCACCAAAGCTAGCTTAGTTCAATTCTCATAATTCCCCTTATTTTTTTATATTTTGCATACAAAATATTTGCCAACCTAACCTTCAAAGATTCATGTTTGAAATTGATTGTTCATGTGCTTGACCTGGTTAAGAAATTGAGTCAAACAATGAAATCAAATTAGCTTGATAAAATTTTGGTTGGTGTTACTGGCACATCACTTTATGTTACAATCACCGCATTCAATGAATAAAAATTATTGAAAATGAGTGGACATCCGCGATCCAAAATGTGGTCAAACGATAAAAAATTCAATGCGCTATGATGTGTGATGACAGTACCCAAACTTTGGCTGAAATTTAGACCACAAAAAAAATATATATAATTTTTTTTAATAAATGATATGCGACATTACACACGATCCAAAAAAGGCAATATCTTGGAATCATGTGTCGCGTAGTATAGGATCTGAGGTTTGAATGTATAGGTTCATTCATACATTAGAACCCATAGACTTTTTCTATTTTATAAATTTATTATTATTTTTATGATTTTATAGAGCAACATGTGCAAAGCACGTGTATGTTTACTAGTATATATAACGTCATGAAAATAAGGGTTTTTTATCAAAACGGGTTCGGTTAAGTTTTCAGGTCGGGTTGAATCGAGCCAAGTTGACCTGACTTGACCTGACCCATTCACAGCTTAGTTTTAGTCTCATGTAAAAGTTTGATGCAATGTTTAAAAAAACCCGGGCTGCTGCTCAAAACGTCGAAGGATACCATTCGGTCGGACGGGATTAATCCTAATCAATTCAAATTAAATGACTAAACCTAATCAATTCAAATTAAATAATATTAATTTTATATATATATATATATATATATATATATATATATATTAATTTAGGGTTTATTTGGATAAGGAGCCTCTGTTCACACTACCAGATTGGTGATTGGCGCGGCTACCTTGAAAACTGTTGGCTGCGTTAAATGATCTTACACCGTAAATAGTTTAAGATGTAGGTGATCTACACCGTCAAAGTGATAGCTCATAGGTGGAAGTACAACATGCCTAAAACTGGTATTTTTTTTTGAAAGGTATTTTAGAGAGATTTAAACTATCTGATATTAAAGTTCACTAATCTGATGGTTCACATTGATGTGTAGGCATCTTTTTCAAATGCGTGATATAGTCTCTATTATTTCTATACGCCTTTGATGGTTTATTAATGCTTATGATTTCTCTGCAGTTCTTATGAATCGATTATTATTTGCAATTTTTGCTTTTCGGTTAACGCTTAATCTATACGAAAAGCACCCTTCTCGCATTGCTCATGTTGGTAGATTTTATTGTGTTTCATATTTTTTCTTAGTAATTATTCCAGTTGATATGTTGTTAGTGTCATACTAAGAATACCTTTATGGGTTGGTATCCTCCATTGGAATCCTCTGTTCTTGTGGAAACAACAGGCCAAGGGTTCTAATTCCCATGCCTACTTCAATCCTTTGTGCAGGTCTCCTTTCAGTGTGTTACACCCAAAATGATTCCTCTACGAGTGCAAATTCACATAAGCAGTACATTTGGGCTGTCTCCATTGTCATGTAAACGTTGGAAAACCACATATTTATAAAAGGCTACGACTAGTCTCACATGTTTTTAGAGTAAGGACCACACAATTTTTGACAAACGAAAATTATTGATTGATTTGAGTCAGATGATGGAGATTGTTTTCTATTTCAATCTTTTACACGATAGATCTTAAGATTATGACATTTATTGGACGGACATATGTTGATTTCATGGCACAAATCCTCAAAAGTGACCTAGATCATAAGAAAAAGAGATGACTTTCACTTTTAGGTATGTGTGCCACGTGGAATCGACATCTAACCATCGGATGGACATGACATGATCTGAAGATCTATCGTGAGGAAGATTGGAAGAAAAAATGATATCCATCATTTGATCCAAAACAGTCAAGGGTTTTCATCCTTAAAAAATAAATTGTGTTGTATTTTCTCCAAAAACGGGTGAGAATCGCAGTATCCTTTGTAAAATTCAATTTATAAACTCGAAAAGGTTAGCAGAGAAAAAGCATAACATTTCCATAATGTAGGCCATAGAGATATCAATTACTTCTTTCACCATTTGATGAGATGGGTATTGGAGGCAGTTTGCATATTTGATTGCAAACAGAGTACTTCTATCAATACTCCAAATAAAGGCATTGATAGATAATATAAACAATGCTTTAGTTTTTGGATTTGTGTCATGATTATAGTGACAAATTTCTCCGAAATTTCAGATGAAACTTTTACCAAAATTTTGATCATTTTTCCGATATCATCGAAATTAATAAAATTTCACCAAAATTAATGATTCTTCTCTTAATTTTAGTCATTTTAAAATAATAAATGGGATGCATTATAAACACTAAATATAAAAAATATATATATAAATATATATATATATATATATATATATATATATATATATATATATATATATATATATATATATATATATATATATATATATTTTTTTTTTTTTTTTTGCACTTCCCGAAATTTTTTTGAAATTTTTTCCAAACTTTTCCGAAATTTATCCAAAATGAACCGAACCAAAGTAATAAAATCGGTATCAGTCTCGGGCATCGGTTTGCCGAGGACTGATAGGTATCGGCTAATACTAATACGTATCGGCCTTTTTAAAAAAAATAAAAAAATTCACATCTCGGCCGAAATCGAGACATATTGACCGATACGGTATTCGATACCCGAGTTGGAATACCGATATGTATCGGTATCAGCCAATTTTTGATACCTTGCTTCCAACCGAAAGATTGCCGAAAACAAAATTTGTCACTATGGTCATGATTGGTAGATTACTCTATTCAATTCACTTGCAGCATTCTAGCTCATTCATGTAAATGAGATCTTTGTTGGCAGAAAATAGCGTGGGCTATAGATGTAAGGTGTCTATGGTCTATGTGTGACTAATGGTGTCTGTGATCAGGATTGGCCCTGAAATTTTGGGGACTTAAGGCGAGTTCCTAAAATGGAGGGACTTAAGGCGAGTTCCTAAAATGGAGCCCCTCTTTTATATTAATCTTTTAAAAAAAATATTGCTACAGTTTTTTATTTTTTTTACAAATAAAATGATACTTATTGCTTTTAGATTATAAATATCTCCATAATTCATTCTATTGTTTATAATTTGAAAATGCAATTAACAAATTAACGAAAGTATATTTTAAAGAAAAATGCAACATAAAAAGAGAAGAACTAAATCGTAGAACGTATTTGACGGATAGAATAACCCAACCAATAATATTTTAACATTTTTTATTACTTTAATTATTTTTGAATCTTTCTGTGTCATTTTTTAGCCCTTTAACAGTCTCAAAAAGGTTCACAAATAAGTTCATTGGCTAAGTCTTGTCAAGTAGATCAAAATTGATCGTTCGATAGGTGGGCCATGATCTGAAGATCATTTTGTGAAAGATATGTATGGAAAATGATCTCCATCATCTCATTCTAGGAATCAATGATTTTCATTGGGTCTGGGATGTGGGCACCTTTAGAGGTACCCTATATATAAAAAATTTGGTCAAACAAATGTGGCCTAGGAAAATTTTGGCAAGAGAATTTATTGGGTCAATACATATGGCCGGCCTGGCCTAATGAGGCCAGTGACCCGATCAATGACCGACCTGATTGAGACCCAATCCATGACTTATTAAAAAAAATGCAAATATGGGACCATAGAAGAGTTGAACCCACAATCTGTTACGTAAAAAATAAAGAAACACTAATCACTTAATCAACTAAGCAATTAAATTGATTCCATATTATTGTACATTAAAAATTATATTAAGCAACTACATGGTAAAGACTTCCAAGATTTGGGGGCCTAAGGTGGTAGCCTCTTGGGTCTTGGCGCAGGGCCAACCTTGTTTGTGATCATTGTCCATCATATCTAAGGAGAGAGGGAGGCAAGGGGAGACTGACAGGGCCATGGTCCATCACAAAACTAATTCTTTTTTTTTTTAGATGGACCGGCCTCCATCCTAGATTAGTCTCTGTCACGACTCAGAATCCTAGCCGATCTGAAGGGCCTAAAATTCCTTGTTATGACACTGCATGCTTTTTAAGGCAATAAGTGGGCATACATATCTTACTTGATCTTAAATAAAATTGGGCTCCTAAAAATCGTGAATCAAAATTTCTTCAATAGTAAAAATTCTCATCCTTTAAGCCTTACATTTAATTTTGAGTTCATTATACAAACTGACTATAAATTAAGGTACGACCAACTGGTGAAAAGTCTTTTTAACAATTTAACGCATACCTGACATAACTTATTTGATCATCCACACCGTCAGCCTCATAGACCGCATAATCTATCGATGCATCAAGTCCACTGGGACAGTGTAGTCCATATCTCCACCTACAACTGTTAGTTTTTTGGAGAGGGTGAATTTACTTAGTCACGTAAACTAAGTGAGTTGCACAACCAATCTACCAGAATCTACCTAGGTGATCGTGGGTGCAACCTCAATAAGTATAGGCCCCTACGGCTCACACCGCGCCTTAGACCGAGTCAACTCGACTCGGTAGAATATCAAGCAACTCGACCAACTTGCCTCGAACTACTTCATTTAGATTGACAAAAATTATAAAAAAAAGAATTATTTTACATACAAAAGATACAGATTTTATCTTAGTCACAAGAGCCAGATATGCATGATCGTGCATTGTTATCAATATCCGTCAATGTTTGATTTATAATGACAATTTTTGCCGAAATTCTTCAAAACAGGAGGTACAGTGAAAATTTTGATGGTTTCGCCAAAATTTTCAAAACTTCTCTTATTTTTACAAGATTTCAAGATTTTTTCTATGGTTTATAGTTGGGCCCTCCCATAAAAGTTCCTTCCCTAATCTAAGGATATAAATTATGTGGCTTCTATGGTATATGACATAAGTTATAGATGCTTGGCTTACTGGCTTAATCCTCGCAATTGGGACTACTTAGAAGAGGGTGCACATGCTCAACTAATGCGTTATCTTCTTTATCTTATCAACTCCGCATGAACTTAAAAGATGATAGTAAAATGGTTGATAAACTGATCAATGGACAACACACAAATTAAAGCTTCATTTTCTTCATTTTGAGAAGGTCGAATAAAAAGGTTTCATGAATATAAAAAGGCTTCATTTTCTTCATTTTGTAACAAACTTTGTGAACAAGGGTCTACATTTCACCTTAAGCATTAATAGGCAAATCCTAATCATGCATATAATAAGGTTGATGGACTCATTTGATGTGTGGAAAATACAATGATATCATCGTTTGATTTAAATTATATGACTTAGATGCTCTTTTATATGGCACAAATCCCAAAATTTAGATATTTCTTTTAAACTATGTGCTTGGGCCAACTTTGTGTATGCAAGTCAAGGTATCAAATTTGGTATCGGACCATGGAGGATCGATACGCATCACCCATTGAAAAAAAAAATGATTCCCATTCAATGCGGTGAAGTGTGAACCAATCGCATTAAGCATATAATCTTGGAAAATGGAAAGTGTCTTTGTCACCATTTAATGACAACTGTGATTGTCACATCACTGGAAAGGAGGCCTTTTGTTACTAAAAGTATCAACATCTCACATCTCTTAAAACTTGTAGATTGCTCTGGATCAGATGATGGAGATCGTGTTTCTCCCTGATATTCTACACAAAGGATCTTGAGAGCATTTCGCACCTCTCCGACTGTCAGTATTTGATTCCACATGTCACAGATTGTCAAAATATGACCCTAAAATCATGTTTGAGTGTGACGCTTACCATAGGATTCGAGATCCATTTTTTTGGGATCTATGACATGTGGAATCAAATAAGGACCATCTGATAGGGAATACATAATCTAAAGATCCATTTTATGGGAGATCGGGGTGAAATATGATCTCCATCTTTATATCTGAAGCAATCAACTTATTTTACGGGGTATGGAATGTTGGAGCTTTCAGCAAAGGCACTGGTGCATTTAGATATACCCCTCTCTTAAAGTATACGTACTCTCGAGAAAATAAAAAATATGACTTATTCAACAGATATGTTTGTCGCCGCCCCATTCAGACGAGAGTAATGCGCTGACACACCTAATCTTTGTTTAGGGCCTTCATTGCAATTATCAATTAAAAATTTTAAATCAGTCGATATCTGATAGGTATCGATTGGCCAAAAACTGATACATATCGGTATCGACTAATATTTGATTCCTTGATGCAAGTAATGACTTCCTTGTCAAAGTCCCGAAAGGTCACAAGATGGTGTAATTGAAAGTAGCCCATATATTCTAAAGTTGAACTCAATTTTAAAAGAGTTTGACTGCTTTGAATTAAATGATAAACACAATTTTTTTTTTATTCTTTTCGGATAGGAAAATGATAAACACAAATTTTCTCTCATCTAGAATAATATTATTATTTATGGACGCACATGATGAAACCCGCTGCCACCTATTTATTTTATTTTATTTGGATTGATCAAACGGTTGAGATCTTCTCATAGAAGTTCAATGGTGTTCTCCTATGGCTTAAATAAATTAGTCAAATATATTGCCACGTTTCATTAAATTGATAGTGACACCGCCTATATTGGATTTATTACCAGGAAGGGTCCATCCCTCAAATATTTACAAGAAAGGGGCACCATCTCTTCATTAATTGGGAGTGGTACGGCCAATTCACAAGTACGTTTTATTTGCTTCTAAAGGACGAAAATGGCCTTTAATTAAAAGAACATGCGCATTTTATTTTTATGTGAAGCTAGTTGGTCTCGTATGAGATTGAGTAGGTCATGAGATCGCAACCGATCCATTGATCTTGTATGAGATCCATCGATTGCAGTCTTCTACCATACTGATAGGTATTGGTCTTTTACGAGACTTCGCAGTCTTATACGAGACTGATCTCGTGATATCTCGAATAAGGCTTGATTGGTCGCAATTTTCTATTAGACCGATTAAAAAATGTACATGTCATTTTAATTAAAGAGTATTTACGTCTAAGTGTTTTTTTTTTTTTAATAATTGAAGAACTGAAGAACAGGCGCACATACACATGTGATAGTTGCAGAGCAGAGTGAGAGAATACCAACTATAGTGGTAATAGTTAACTTACAGAATCTAACCCACACCTTGTAAAGACAAGGGTGGGAAACAACGTAGAGGGCGAGAATCAAATTCACGACTTACTCCCTCACATAGGAGGGAGCGTACCAACTGGTCTAATGCCTCTTTGGTACTACCACACCACTTTATGTTACAGTCGCCTTGCATAGAAAGATGACAATTTTGTTGATTGTTCCGAGTCAGACAATCGAGATTGTTTTTTGTCCCAATCTTCCATACATTAGATTTTAAGGGCAAAGGCCTACCATCAGACGGTTAGATGTTGATTCCCCATAGCATGCATCCCAAAAGTGAACATGATCATAACGTACCATCAAACATGGTTCACATTCACTTTTTGGGATGTATGCCATATAGAATCTTGTTGTACAGTAGTTGATCCATGATCTTACGATTTATTGTGTGAAAGATTTAAATGCAAAATGATCTCCATCGTCTTATTTAAATGGGTTTGGATCCAGGGATATTTTCTATGTTTATGTGAGGTAGTTGTAACATAAAGTAGTGTCGTAGTAACACAAGATTAAGACATTCGTAATAAAGAAATATTCAGGATAGATCATGATAGTTTCACCTTTTCCAATAGTGGCCCTATGATTTCACCTTTTCTATAATTGACCAACTTGAAGTCAAACTAGTACCGCCAGTGGCAAAATGACAAAAATACTCTCAAGGTATGGAAAAGGTGATAAAATCAAGCTTTTCATCTTTTTTTTGATGATTTTAAATGCTTTAATATTATTGACTGCTTTAAATCTCATGATGGACATAATATTTCGTTACGATTTTCTATAAGATTGATCTTGAAATCATGAGTGTATCATCAAACGATCTGTTTTATTAAAAAATGGGGATAGAAGTCGACACTTAACATTGATGTTGACACAAAGGAGCGATAGACGACCTTCGGGGAAGAGACAAAGATTTTCGGACAATATCATTGATCCTCTTAATCTGTTCCTCTAGGCGATTTCACTTCAATAGGGAGAGTGACATCACTGTCACAAAAGAGCGATGTTGCTCCTATAGAGGAGCGATGTTGTTGCCACAGAGAAACAATGCTGCCATAGAGGAGCTCTATCGCTAATATACTGTTGCTTCATCACTACTCAAAAGTAGTAGCTCTCTCGCTATTATATAATAGCTTCACATTTTTCAGGAAAATGGTGCATTTGAGGATACGCCTGTGATCTGAAGATCAATTCTGCGTAAGATTTGGGCGAAAATGAGTCCCTCATCCGATTCAAAGCAATCAATCCCAAAAGATCAAAAACTTTGTTTTACCACTTCTTACACAATGTTTTCGTTATTTTACCGTTTCGGATACAAGGTCAACAGCTTGATAAGGTAAAATTATCATGGTCGAGCCTGGAAATTTCCCCACTTAATAAAACGATTTGGTGGGCCCTATGATGCTTTTGGACCCTTTTTGGTAATCCACCTTTCTATATATCTTCTCCTTATTGCTCTGTTCCTCGCCGCCAGTCACCACTCAGAGAGAAGTAAAAAAAAAAAGTTGCAGAAAATCGGAGACACCAATGGAGGAAATCCAACACAAGACGATAGAAGTAAACGGCATCAAAATGCACATAGCCGAGAAAGGCGAAGGCCCACTTGTTCTTTTTCTCCACGGATTTCCTGAACTCTGGTACTCGTGGCGCCACCAGATCCTTACACTCTCGGCACGCGGCTACCGAGCCGTGGCTCCTGACCTCCGAGGCTTCGGCGACACGGATGCACCATCTGAGTTCACCAGCTACACCGTTTTGCACCACGTCGGCGATGTCGTCGCCCTGCTCGATGCTCTTGGTGCAGACCAGGTGTTTGTGGTTGGGCACGACTGGGGTGCGGTAGTGGCTTGGTACTTGTGTCTCTTTCGGCCCGACAGGGTTAAGGCGTTGGTTAATATGAGCGTTGTTTATCGGCCGCGCAGCCCTTCGAGAAAGCCGATCCCGAGTTTGAGAGCCATTTACGGTGACGAATACTACATCTGCAGGTTCCAGGTGGGTGTCTTTTTTTGTTTTTGTTTTTATTGGTGCTGGTTCATGATGTTTAAGCGAGAAAGTAGTTAGTGGGTTTTGCTCAATTTTAATTGCAAGCCAGTTTTCTTATGAAAATTGTGAAATTAGTTTATAATTGGATTGATTAGATTGATGGTGTTAATCCTAAAATCAAATGGGATTGAATTTTTGAGAAACTTTTTAAATTTTTTGAGTTTTAATTCTGTTAGAGTTTAAAGTCATCTCGTTCTCAAACCCACTGCTACCAAAGTCTCCCTCTTTTCGAAAAATGATGTTTATGCAATTAAGTAAGGAATTAGAGGCTTGGGTTTTACTCAATTTTAATTGCAACCCAGTTTTCTTATGAAAATAGTGAAATTAGCATATAATTGGATTGATGGTAAGTTTTTATTATTTTTAATTCCATTAGAGCTTAAAGTCATCTCTTTCCCAAAGCTACTGTTGCCAAAGTCTGTGTCTTTTTGAAAAATGATGTTTATGCAATTAAGTGATTATGGACTTCAACCCAATTATTCTTATGAAAATTGTGAAATTAGCTTATAATTGCATTGATTTGATTGATGGTGTTAATTTTAAAATCAAATGGCCTTGAGTTTTTAGAAATTCATCAAAGCCATCTCCTTTCCAAAAGCACTGTTGCCAAAGTCTTCATCTTTTCGAAAAAGTTGCGATTAAAATGTGACTTATTCAAGTAAATCCTATTTTAATCGCGGGTGTGAATTTTGCAATTAAATCCGGGCCTATTCAATCAATCCCTTAAAATACTTTTTTTTTTAAATATTTTTTTTCCCCCATAATGTTTTTTTCAGTGATTCGGAGTAGTTTCTTGACCGGGGTAGTTTCTTGACCCCGATTCGCAAATGTGTTAGATGAAATGATTGAATCACTGGAATGCAAGAACCCGGTAGAATGTTGTCTCTTATATTACTCAAGATAATTCTTACCTACACTTAGGTAGTTTCCATTTCAAGATCGCTTTTTACTCTATTGTGATTTGAATTATCTACCTTCCTTTACGTTGTTACGTTCCTTTAATCTAAGTGGGACTCTTGGGTCGCACAATATTTTGCTTTCTATCCTGCATTTGATCCAATCTGCATTAGTCTTATTTGAGACGTCTTCTTCAAATCCATCATCTGATTGTAAAACCTAAATTTTAGGAAAAGATATATCCTCCCTAATTACTAAGTTATAGGGTCAATAAAGGGTGTATGACTTGGCTTCAAGCTTTCGGAGGGTAATCACCTTGAATTTGATCAACAAGGAGGCCGGACTCCCTCGAATCAGCTATCTTCCCATTCTCCACCTTTTTTATTTATTTATTTTAAATTAATTTGTTACGATACAAAGCATTTGGGAGATCAAGGCCAGTGGACACAAAGAACCATAGTGGCATTCCCTTATACTGCCATCCCACTCCTTTTCCCCACCTTTTGGATTCTGAGGTAGGGAAAAGCAATCTAACTTGTGTTGGAAATAGACAACATGACGGCTCATCAAGAATAAAGTAACAAAATTCCTCAATTCCGTCTCAGGGAAAATCGAACTTCTCAGACCTTCTTGATCTGTGACCATGCACAACGCTCTATTCTCTACTTATACGATATCTTTAATTTTAAGGTTTCACCAAAAAGTTCTAGTTAATGACTCAATAGATTGATGTGTGGGTAGTACAGATTATTCATAGTGTCATGTTGCCAAATATGGGTCTATTTGTCATCAATTTTAAAGGCCATTGATTTGATTATACACACTGATTTTTCAAAAAATCGGAACCGAAGCTGAAAAAAATCAGTTCGTTTCGGTTTCGATTTTTATTTATTTTTATTTTTCGGTTTTTCTTTTTCCGATTTTTCCCGATTTTGGGCCAATTTTCTAAACTTACCCAATAGTTTTCGGTTTTGGCCACCTAGAACCGAAACCGAACCAATTGGCAATCGGTTCGTTTTTTTTTTTGGTTTTGGATAGGTTTCAGTCCGGTTCGGTGGGCTGGTTTTTCGGTTCAACACTTGCTCCCTGACCACATGCCCCATCAATTTGGGGTCAACTTCACTTTTTGTCTTGCCATAAGGATTTGACAAGATTTTTTCATCATGTTGTCTACTACTCTACCCACAGTAATTTTTTTGACCAAATGCTAAGCCTCCTTTTTTCATCCAGGTTTGGGATAGACATGGATGGGATTTATTAGTGTGCTAAGCTTGTAAAACTACATGGGTGTCCTGGTGGGCCATCACATGCTTATTCCATGGACCAAAACTCATGCCAAATGGATGATCCTAACTATCGAAACAATGCACCTTTTATTGTTAGATTTCCATTCAATGCATCATATATAAGTGACCCGTCAACGAATAGTGCACACTAGACAAAATTTGAGATTTTTTAATGACAATTGAATATTTTTTTGGTAGTAACGATTTATTTTAAAGAAAGGAGTAGTCTTACGATCGAACATGACTACTCCACTTGTAGTCCTGTGGTCGTGATTGGAATTAGATTCCACGTTTTCTGTGTAGCAAAACAACCATGTTATGATTTAGTGTAACTAAAATGCTCTTCTTTTGATAATAAAAAAATTGGAAAATTTCATTGTTGTTGATGGTGTGGCTCAATTGTAGCCACAAATTGAGATTGAACCTTGAGCAGCTATGTTCAATCCAAAGACTGGTTCTGTCTTCTTCATTTTTATTTTTATTTAACTGTTTTTATTTTTTGCCTTAGGTAGTTCTCATATTACTCATTCAAGACATGCCTTTTCAGAAACAAGACAATCCGTTTCTTAGAAAATAATTTCCTCTTTTCAATTTTTTCTTTTTCCGGTTCTGTATTGGCTGAAATTTTGATTTACAAATGGTCAATGGGATATTTCCAGCTTTAATAGTATTACATCTATTGAAGCTGATCTCTCAATATCAAAAGGTGACATGATCAGACTTCAGGGGCCCTGACATCTGTAAACATCAGCTTTTGACCTGCCATAGCCTTTTTCTTGTCTAAAAAAACTTGACTAATTATGTTGCAGGAACCAGGGGTAGCAGAGGCCGACTTTGCTCGTGTAAGTACTACCACCATACTCAAGAAATTTCTAACGTATCGCACTCCAGGACCTTTTATGATACCTGAAGAAGGATTAGGAGGCTCAGGTGATGTTGAAATTACCTTGCCTTCGTGGTTGTCAGAAGAAGACATTAACTACTTTGCCAGCAAATTCAAGAAGTCAGGTTTTACTGGGGGATTGAACTACTACCGAGCATTAGACTTGTATGTTAACTACAAACTTTGATTTGATTGAAGATATGATACATCTGAAACATCCCTAATATAGATATTTCAGATAAAATTCTGCCTTTTGTCTGGGTGAATGAAATGGGGTTTTTGTTCTTGATCTTTTTGGAAGATACCGAGGATTTTGACACAAGTAGTTTTGCATTGGTTGGTTTGTTGTTTATTTTTTAATTGAATGTAATCTATAAGGGGCTGTTACTTGCACACGGTTTTTAAATGATTGCACTGGATTAACTAAAATCTATCCTTGCACCTGCTTTCTTTGATTGCAAATCAAATTAAAAAAAATTGCACCTTAATCAGATTTTATATTGACCCACGTCTCTCTCTCTCTCTCTCTCTCTCTATCTCTCTCTCCACCGTTTTCTCTCTCCCATTCTCTCGCTACCGTTCCATCTCTCCCCCTCTACATCCCTCTCTCTTCTCTCCTCCGTTCTCTCTCTCTCTCTCTCTCTCTCTCTTTGTACTGTTCTGTCTCCATGCTCTCTCACCTTTCTTTCTCACTCCACCGTTCCCCAAAATTTAATTTTATTAATTTGGGGCAACCACTTGAAAAGCGTGTGCAAGTAATGGCTCCTGAGCTATAATTTCATTAAGGTGCATGAACTTACAGCTGATCAACCTTTTTTTTTTTTTTTTTTCCAAAATTACCATGTTTTTGTTTCATCATCATCATCATAGCCATCTCCCATCTATCATGGTTTTGTTTTTACCTAATATAATTATTTAATTAATTTTTTTGCTGACAGTGCATCTGCTGTAATTAATTTTAATCAATTGCTAAGTTTAAAGGGTTGTGGTGTCTGGTTATACTATGCCAAGTATAGTGGGGAATTCTAGTTGACTCGAATATCACATTCTAGAAGTTGGAGGAGCTATAGTGGCTCTGATATGGATGATCATTAACTTGTAAGGAGCTTATATTGGGTTCATATAAATTTTAAGCTTTACTGAAGTGGTGGTTAGAGTGCTTGCCAATGTCATCCGTAGAAAATCTCGCTAGAGATCCTACGAAGAATGCGAAAGGCATTGACAGTTTGATATGAACACAATCCCTTACTTAAGAAGATATGTGATTTCTAGTGTCTTATACTTTTGAACCCACACACCACCTCTTTATACCATCTTTTGTTCTTGCAAGTCTACACTCAACGAAGGAGTGGTGGAATGGTATGAGACCTAAAATCAAGCTACTGCTATTCTGTCGCCAGATCTTCCTATTGACTGCTATGAATCAACCTGTCAGCAATCTGCTATTTATTTGGCACCAAATCTTCCTATTTACTAATAGGATATTAATCAGAATAGTTTACTGTTGGAAAATTGTGAAATGTTGACTCAAAATAATACAGGGAACCAGTCCGAGGCATGAGAAATGTCGCCGTCTTTAAACCAATAATTGCCTCCACCACTTCGACAAAGTGGTCACCAATAGGTTGCCGGAATTCTGGGTCCAGGATACAACGAACCAACTGTGTATTCTTGTGAAGGATATGGTGAATCCGTTCACGCTATCCGAACGCCAAATATTGCAAGAACGCTCTGATGAAGACCTTTAAAGATAGAATCAGAGAGAAGAAGGGAGACTCTAATGTATTGAGAAAACAATGATTTTAGATTCCTTAAATAGAAATTCAAGTGGTGTGTTAATGCACCATTTTCCTATGAAAAGGTGCTATAGGCATCCCTTCAGATTCGGAAAGACACATCACTTTGGAAAGACACTTCTTTTGAAAAGACACACCACTTTGGAAAGACACTTCTTTTGAAAGGACACAATTTTGAAAAGACACCTCTTTGGAAAATGCACAAGTTTTAAAACCTTTAAATGCCCAACAATCCCCCAATATTAAAAAGTTTTAGTTTAGAGAAAAATCATAAATTTGTACAAAAATGAAAATGTCATACAAACTTGAATTTTCACTTTAGTGGAAATAACTCAAAGTTTGTCAAAGTCTTTAGTGAAACTAAGTCTTGAACTAACGATTTTATACGACAATCAGAACTATTGCACACACATATCTCATATATTTAGTGTGACCCTATGCTAATACCCTGATTTTCATAAGTGTTTATGAGATAAAGTCATGCCTCATTGAAGACGGCTCTACCCTCACACTTATATAGCTAGACCTATAATAGATGCCCCTGTAACTTTAACATCTCAACACATTGTTATAACATCTATTAAAAGCAATGATCAATGTCTTTTTATCCATTACAGGTAAAACACTACCCTTCCTGGGATGTTTATAAGAATTTAATTCTCATCAATGTCCCCCTTTGTTCGTCACAGATTTATGACTTGTTCTTCCCTTTGAACCTAAATATTGACCAAACAAATATTAGGTAGGATTCCCATCGTAAGTAACTGTTTGGGAAAATGACTTTAAACCCATCCCAATTCCTCTTTTGGACTAATACATAAAGTGTTTCTGCAGACATTTCTACCTGGAACCACATAGCATTTGTTTTCTTGTTCATTGACAAGGAAACAAGTTCCATAGAGAATTTAGAAATTTTGACTTAATTTTTATTGGTACGTCTATCAATAGACCCTTAAATCACTTCATTTTTCTACCTATTTCAATACAACACACTCAATGAGATTCAAAATATTACCTACATGCATACATCGCGGATCAAAAATGAATATTGGTCTGTTATGGTTTCCAGTTACTGTTGTGTTACTTCTTCCTTAATTATAACTTCATCTTCATCGATCACAGTTGCTTCTTCCTGTGAATACCTTGCAAATTTTTGCAATTTATCTCTGCAGAATATTCTCGTGAATAACCACAAATATTATGTTGTTGTTCGGATCTTGACCGGGTCTAAGATTCCCAAGCTTTATGCTTTTGGGGAACTCTGGACGAGTCATACCACCTTCTTGATTGAACATATATTCGAGTACTTGTGTTTGGTTGTATTCACCGATAAATATTATACGATTCTTCACCTCTTCATTGCACCACTGTTGTTCATTTGTATGCATCTTTTAGTTGGCTTAAAGTGTGTGTTGCTACTAACTTGATCAGTGACACTTGTTGTGATCACTACCATGACCATTACTGTATGAGTTGGACACATTTAAGAGAATATAATTATCCTCTAGCAAACCATTTCAGTAAATATTGATTATGAGCAGTGTTAGTGCTGCATCCAAATTTTGTTACTGCCACACAACTTAAACAAAGGAAAAAAAATCATATTTTATGGTATGTTATGATTGTCCACTTTTTGGGATGTGTGCCACATGGAATCAAAATGTGACCGTTTGATGGTAGGCCCATGATCTCAAGATCTATTGGGTGGAAGATTGGGACCAAAAACTATCTCCGTCGTCTGATTAAAAGCAGTCAACGGTATTTCCTTTGTTTAAGTGGTGTGCCAGTAATACTCTTTATTATTGTTATTTGACACTGCTTTAGTGAATCATCCTAAACTCAACTAGAACTAGGAGTGCCAGGTGTACCAAATTTCCACCTGGCTTATGTTATCTTCACACTATACTATCTGTATTCTTGTAGAGTGTTTATCCGATTATTTTCTACTCACTAGATTTGCTGATGTGGGTGCAGAAATTGGGAGCTGACAGCGCCATGGAATGGGGTGCAAGTAAAGGTCCCTGTTAAGTTCATTATCGGAGACCAGGATCTGACTTATCACATCCCGGGTGTCCAAGACTATGTGCACAAAGGCGGGTTCAAGAGAGATGTACCATTTCTGCAGGACATAGTCGTAATGGAAGGAGTCGGTCACTTCATCAACCAAGAAAGACCAGATGAAATCAGCAACCACATTTACGACTTCCTACATAAGTTTTGATCCTTTTTCCTCTCATCTCACAAGGGCTTTGGCGGGTCTTCTAGTACTAGCTGTGATCTTCAAATAAAGTCTCTTGTTCAGTCGTAAGAATTTCCAGATTTCTGAGTAGCAGTTATGGAAGAAAGCACAGGTATCACATGGAAAACTTTATATATATATATATATATATATATATATATATATATATATATATATATATATATATATATTCAGTAATGTAATTTTAGTAGCTTTTAGGTTTGTTCCATGATCTTGCAGAGTTTCAACTTTCAATATATTTGCTAGAATATAGAAGTCTTTGTGCATCAAATAACACTATTCTGGTTATTATTATTATTTTCTATTTTTATTTTAAACATAGGGTATACAAACCCATTCAAGGGAGGAACTGAACCCTATGGATGCACACAAGAACTTGCAAACTATGTGCATCCGATAGGCCCAAGGGATTCGATGAAAGCTCTCTTGGGCCCTGTTTCTACAGCTCTCTCATTTGAATTAAGGTTCGTGGGTCGTGTAGGACCATGCTCCTACACGTGCCATCAAATGTGCAGATTAATGGGCTGCACCAACCGGTTTCGGACCCCTAAATCCATGCATGGGAGCACCAGCTACTCGGCCCGTGTAGCCTAGATATTACAAAGCTTATAATTAGTCTGGCAATAAAAGAATGCATCTGAGTAGAATTCACACATAAAGATTTGTTTGATAGCAGTAAAACTCCAAAAAAGAAATAAAATCAATTTCCTGTGAAAATAAAATTTTGTTGTTTGATTACACTGTTAAGAAATGATTTCCATTAGAAATTGATATCTTGTTTGATAAATCTATTTAGGAAAGAATTTGGAAATGGCTTTTTTTGTCCAAATAGTAAAATAATAGCCTTATTATCTAAAAACTGGCTTTTTAACCAAATGACAAGAGACCCCTTAATTGCGTTAGTGGGAAACTCAGTTTCAGTCACTGAATGCTTGAATTGATTTCAATCTAAAATAGCTTCTTGTATGGAAATTGAGTTTCTTCATAGAAGCTCACTTACTTTCCTTTCCATCTTCTATAGAAACCTGTTTTTTTTCCACCAATGTGTGACATTTCCATGTTGTACTGTGCTCCTTTTGCACTTGAAATGATCATGACTGATGATCAGATGGTACAATTTGTTATTATTCTTAGCCCATTAGGTCCCATAGTTCAATTTGCTATTATTCTTAGCCCATTAGGTCCCATAGTCATATATATATATATATATATATATATATATATATATATAGACGTAGAAATTTTTCAAAAAAAAATACAGAAATTGCTCAATACCATCAGCCACATGTCCTAATTAGTAGACGTTCATAGAAGAATAAGTTTAACGACAGTCGTATGCCATTTTTGCTTGACCAAAAGTCTAGATAAACGGCCCCATGACAAAACAAAAATGGATAAACGGCCCATAAGCCCAATACAGATATACCTATGATCGGCCCACATTTAGGCAAGGGTCAAAATATCGGTTTCGGGCTTGGCTGAAACTGATAATTTGGCCGAAATTTCTGCCGCTAATTTGTGGCTTGGCCAAAATTTTGGTCTCAATTTTTTTTTTTTAATAAAAAAAACCAAAAAAATTGTGTAGTCTTCAAAGTATCAGTCGATGATTTGAAGACTGATACATATCGGCCAAAAATTTGTACTTTTCGTATCGGCCATGCCCGAAACTGATTCATATCGGCCGATAATGTCAATTTTCAGCCGATATTTGGTATAATTTATATCACTTGATTCCGATCCTCTCATAGGCATGATTGTGTGACTGACGCGCATGCCTGTGTAAGCAGCTTCTTGAATTGATTAAAGGTGGGCCAGGTTTAATTTATTCAAATCCTACTAGATGATCAAATGATTACTTTCAATGATTTGGATGCTTATACATAGATATGTGAACCAGGAGATCAAAATAATTTAAATTATAGGCCGAATCACATTGGTTTTAGTTGGCATCGAGACGATTATGAAATGCAAAATTTTGGGGATTATAGTGTGTGAAATACAAATTTTCAGGTGATATTTCAGCCAATCTGCAAAATTTCGGTATCATTAGCAATGATATCCGGTTCGATCACAATCTTCAAGACTATTATTTAGATATGGGATATTTATTTATTTATTCTTTTTAAGTTTTTCAAAAGCATACATTCATATGAGACGCGAATCAAATTCAAAACCAATCAAGTAATAGAGTTTGTCTATAATGTGTGTGTCCACTCATCATGAGCGGCTATTGCAGTCCACATGTCCTTTTGATTGAGTGACTTGCACGGACGTCCAATGCATGAAATCCGTGTGAGTCACTCAGTCACAGGGACATGGTGGATGAAATCTAAATAAAAACACATTATTCCTAAACCTAAATCCTAATCAGTAAGTTCTAATTTATTTTTTATTTTTTGATCATGTCATACGGAATACACAATCTGAAAGTGCACTTGCAAATTGGGGAGTGTAGGGCACCAAGAACTGATGATGAAGATACTCATCCCTAGTTATAATTAAAATAACAAATTATAAAACTCATCCTAGCTAAAATTAGCCACATAAAACAGCGAAACCCCAATTGAGATCTCGAATAGAAAAAGCATAACACCTTCAATTTTTCATTTAAACTTATAATACACATCATTTTCAAAAATCAAGCGATTTCTTATGCTTTGACCAAATCTAAGAAAAACTTATTAGAAAAGCCAAAATTCTTTTGTTAGAGTATGGATCAAATGAAGAAACGGTCTGATCTGAGTTCGATTAAGCAAAAGTTCATGCAATTTGACTAACCTTAACACCCACAAGAAAATAAAATGAAAAACCAAGAAATCGAATGAAAAAATTGAAAACACACCTTCAAACTCTTAGATCAAGTAACCCTCTCAATTTCTAAGCTCAATGAAACAATGCGAAACAAGAAAATCAAATGAAAAATCAGGAAATCGCCATCAAGGTTGGGCTAGAGAAGACGAGCTTTGGGACTGTGGCTTCGGTTGGAGAAAAGGAGCCCGTGGGATTGAAAATTAGGTTTGATAAATATAAAGAGGACATTTTTGATATTTGCAAAAGTTAAAAGGAACAATTTTATTCTCACACAAAAATATTTGCTTCTGACAACCGCTTCGCATCGCATCTCTACCACATAGCTAGGAGCTCGCTTTACCAATCGTGCTCCGCCACCAGGAGACGCTCTATAGGATTAGAGAGGCGCTCCGCACCACCAAATAGTATCGCCATATGCAGCCTATATCAACTTAGAAGTAACACTTGGGGAATAAATCTGACATAACAAACTCCGCACCACCAAATAGTATCGCCATATGCAGCCTATATCAACTTAGAAGTAACACTTGGGGAATAAATCTGACATAACAAATGTGAAATGAAAAGCCCACTACCTCATCCGGATGCCCTTGGGGGTTTGATGGCCGGTCCCATTTTACTTTAAAAGAGAATAATTTATTTTTTGTAGTATTTGCAACTCACACAACTTGAGGTACAACCCACACAGCAATTGAAATAGATATGAGCTGTAGATAAACAAAACCTAAGGTTTATGTTTATTTTATTTACAATCCTCAAAATCTTCACGTCAGCCACAACCCATATATATATATATATATATATATATATATATATATATATATATATATATATAGGGTAGCGTTATATTGACCCATTAAACTTGTCAAGAGGGTGCATATCCATCATAAAAATTGTTGTCAGCCTTCAATTCGACAATGGAGATTGTTTTTTGTCCCAATCTTCCTGCAGAAGATCTTGAAATCATTGCATATGTACTAGACGGTTACAAGTTGACTCCACGTGTCACAGATCCGTAAAAGTCAGCGTCTGATAGGTACGCCTATTACCACAATCACTTTAAGGGATGTGTGACACGTGGAATCAAGATCCAACGGTCTGATAGGTGCTCAATGATTTTAAAATATTTTGTGTGAAAGATGAGAATGAAAAACAATCTCTATAGTCTATTTCAAGGTAGTCAACTATTATTTTATGATAGATATCATGTGCTTTTCACAAGTTTAGCGGGTACATATAACGCAACCCATGTATATATATATATATATATATATATATATATATATATAAATTGCCGGCAAATGGGTCATTTTCCTATTATCGGAAGCCACGTCAAATATTTTCTTAGCTCCTCGTCCCTTCCATTAATCCAGAAAAATCCGTCTAAATTGAAAACTTATAAACGGGGACAAATTTGTTGAGGACAAAGTATAGACAGCTAAGGTGATGCGAAGTGATTGGCGACACCGACCTGCATCAATTGAGAGCCCTACCGCACCTACAGCCAATTGCATTTTGTTTGCATAAAATCTGTCTACGGTATAATATTGTCCGTCAAAAGATCATATACCTATTTAATTCCGTATTTTCATCATCTCTCTACCCCAACCAAAAACGTTAAAAAAAAAGAAAAATTTGTAGCCATGGAGGAGATCCAGCACAAAACAGTAGAAGTAAACGGCATCAAAATGCACATAGCAGAGAAAGGAGAAGGCCCACTGGTTCTTTTCCTCCACGGATTTCCTGAGCTCTGGTACTCGTGGCGCCACCAGATAGTTGCACTGTCGGCACGCGGCTACCGAGCCGTTGCACCTGACCTTCGGGGGTATGGGGACACTGATGCGCCATCTGGGTTCAGCAGTTACACCATTTTACACATAGTCGGCGACCTCGTCGCGCTGATCGACGCTCTCGGCGTAAACCAAGCGTTCATCGTTGGGCACGACTGGGGTGCATTTGTTGCTTGGTATCTGTGTGTGTTCCGGCCGGACCGGGTTAAGGCGCTGGTGAACATGAGTGTCGTTTATCAGCCGGTGAACCGGTCGAGGAAGCCGATCGAGACCGTTCGATCTTTCTACGGTGATGATTACTACATGTGCAGGTTTCAGGTGATTCCCAGCTCGGCCTTCTCCACCATTACACTGTTGAAGTTTAGTCCCAGATTGAATAAATTATAGCCTTTTATCTCTTCCCTAAAAGTATCACGAGCCCACCACTCATTGCCATTTGGCATTGCGTTGGATGCGCTTATCTTGTATAAAAGCAGCCCTCGGCACGGCGGGTATATTAACGACATTATTTAGAGGGAAATTTACCTCATCGGCCCTATCAGAAACACTTTTTACATCAGGATAGCAAAAAGTCCAAATTACCCCCTTTCTTTAAGGCTCAAAAACATCACCTTCTTCCTCCTTTTAATTTGCTACAGTTTCAAAAAATCAGAGGTGGCGAACGTGACGACGTCTTCTCGTGAGTCCAATCTACTCCGATCTGCTATTTGGATCGACCCAGATATACCTTTTTCGTCAGAGACTGTAACAGATTAAAATGAGGAAGAAGATGATACACCTATATAATTTAAATTTTTAAATATTTACGTTTTTCTATATTTACACAATGTGAAACGACATTTACATCATCTAATTTGAAGGCCACAATATAAAATCGATAGAGCCAAAGATAGATATGGAAAAAGGTGATATCGACTCTGTACACAGTCAGTACCGATCATTTTAAGAGTCTTCAACGACTATTTACAGAGTCATCATCGACTTTGTACATAGTCACCATCAACTCTGTACAGAGTCGCCATTAAAAAAAAAGCGATATCGCCTCTTTAAAAAAAAATAAAAATTTAACAATCGATGGCGACTGTGTACACAGTTGATGACGACTCTTAAAATGGTCGGTACCGACTATGTTAAGAGTTGCCATCGATTGTTAAATTTTTATTTTTTTTTAAAGAGGCGATATTACTTTTTTTTGTGTGTATCTTTGGCGCCATCCATTTTATTATGTGGCCTTCAAATCATGCGACATAAATCCGCTTTCACATCGTGTAAATATAGAAAAATGTAAATATTTAAAATTTTAGATTATGTAGAACAAAAAAAATAGTAAGGGGTATTTCGGACTTTTTGTGCTAGCTGAAAATGGCTTGATTAAAAGCTAGTTGATTTGGGTAAAGGTGAAAATACAGGGCCTTTGACGTAACAGGTGTATCTGACAGGGTCGATCAGGTAAATTTTCCTTGTTTAGATCATCTTTAAGATAAATTTTTCTTCAAAAACTCAATTCTTTTAGCCTTGAAATATAAATTAGTGAAATTGGTAAATGTTTGACTTTTGAGGTGTAATTTTTTGTTAAAAAAGTTTATCTAAACAATGAATCCATGCTCCATGTTGCACTAAAAATTTTTTTGGGTGCCACGTAGAGCTAGCTCTACATGGTATTTGGAGGATGTCCACGGTCCTCCATTAGAGGCCAAAAAAGGGGTTACATTTATATATATATATATATATATATATATATATATATATATATATATATATATTTATCGTCAGTTGATCGAATAACTTTTTGAGAGACCTTTTTAGTTATATCAAATCACCCTTTCTCTAACACATCAACTGAATGACTTTTTGGAGACCTTCAAAAGTTGTGTCAATCCGTTTCTTTCAAAAAAAAAATTGAAATGGTATAAAGCGCCGAAACATTTTTTAAGTAATCCCCTTTTCCTAATTTTGCTCTTAAATTTTCTCATTCCCTACAAAAAATAAGACTATTAGCGGCAGTAAAAAATTGCAGCTATTAACAAAAAACTGCTGCTATTAGTTTCGTTCATACAAAAAACTGCCTTACCAGCAAGTGCCGCTGAAACATCTTATTTTTATACTGATTCTGTAATAACTTCGCCATGATCTCATCTGAAAAAAAGAGAAATTACATGAATTATGTCGCAGGAAGCAGGGGCAGCGGAGGCAGACTTTGCTCGTGTAAGCACTGCCACCATCCTGAAGAAATTTCTAACTTCTCGGAATCCGGGTCCTCTTATGATACCTAAAGAAGGATTAGGAGGTTCAGGTGATGTCCAAATTACCTTGCCTTCTTGGTTGTCTGAAGAAGCCATTAACTACTTTGCTAGCAAATTCGAGAAGACGGGTTTCACCGGGGCATTGAACTACTACCGAGCAGTCGACTTGTATGTTACCTACAAACTTTAATTTTTGTTGAAAATTTTGATTCATCTGAAAAAAAATCCAGTAAAGATATATAGTAAGATCAAATTTGTTCTTCCTTTTTTAGGTGAATCCAATGTGTTTTTGTTCTTGATTTTTTGGAAGATACTGAGATTTTTGATGCATGTAGTTTGCATTGGTTATGTTGTTTATAGGTCTCAGATATTTTCCTGAAAAATCTATGGCACCTGTGAAAGATTTGTTAAGATACGTGTTGCTGCCACATCCTTTTTGTCACAGCCACATAACTTAATCAAAGCAAAGAACTGTTGGCTGCTCTGAATCAGACAATGGAGTGGCTGCTTTGAATCAGACAATGGAGATCGTTTTCGTCCCAATCATTCACACAGTTGATCTTGTGATCATGGGCTTACCATCAGATGATCAGATGTTGATTCCATGTGGCACACATCCCAAAAAGTGAATATAATCTCAGTGTTCCATCAAACATGTTCACATTCACTTTTAGGATGTGTTCCAGGTGTAATCAACATCTGACTCTTTGATGGTAGGGCTCACGATCTCACGATCTTCTGTGTGGAAGATAATGGAATGAAAAAAGATCTTCATCTTCTGATTTAAAGCAGTCAACGGTTTTGTTTTTTAAAAGGGGGTGGCAGTGACACTTCTATTTATTAATTGGGGATGATAGTAAGTGCAATTTTCTGGTATAGCTGATAGTTATTTAGATTTGAAATTGAAAAAATATTATTTTGACATTGCTGAATATTAGATGTTAATTGGATACCTTTTGATTTGTATGGTAACCAAAGATTCTGATGGTTGTGGCCAAGGTATCAAAAGCAGTATCAGACTTGAGTATTGGTCTTGGGAAGATCGATACGACTCGGCCGATACGTGTATATATATTATTTATTATTATTTTTATTTTTATTTTGTTAAAACAAAAAGTCTCGGTCCAAACCGAGACATATCAGCCGATATGTATTGGATACCCCATACAGTATTGGATACCCGACACGAGATACCAATACTCGGCTGATTTTTTATACCTTGGTTGTGGCTAACCATATTTGAGGCAATTTATTGACTTTGTGTTCCACTTGGCACAAGGGATAGTGCTATATTGAATTGGAACTAACCCAAATCACAGGGGGCCCTGTTTCATGTGTTTGTCAATCTTTTCATTCTCATCCCTTCAAATATTCACCCACAAGGGTTAGTCTTTAAACTAGTTATACTAATCTATGGATTACTAAATTTGTGCTTATGTAGTATTTATATGAGGAATATATAACTAAGGTCCTGTTGGGCAATTAAATATCTCCTCCTGAGTCCTAACATGGGTAATTTAATTTCTTAACTTTTTTTACTGTCAAAATTACCATGGTATTGTTACTACCTAATTTACTTAATTAAGTATATTTTTACTGAAATTCTCATCTTCTGTTAACATATATTTTGTCAATTGTTAAGTTTAAAAGGTTGTAGATTGTGGTTATATTATGTTCCCCCTAATTAATAATAAATAATTTTTCCATTTGAACTTGGAAGTTGAAATTTACTTTACATGGTAGTTCTCAAATTTCCACCTGGCTTATGTCATCTTCACAGTTCACACTAGAGGATTTTGCATTGGGTAGCTCTATTCCCGTCTACCGAATTACTGAGGGCACCTACCTACGCTGAAAATCATTGATTGTTTTGAATCATATGATGGGGATTGTTTTTCGTCCCAATGCTCTCCACAGTGGATCTTGAGACACCAGTCACTTTTTTATTTCATGTACAAGCACACATCCTAAAAACTGACCTGAAAATCACATTTGAGCGTAATGTGTGTCACGTGATTTTTAACTCACTTTTTTCGAATGTGTACCACCACGTGGAATCAAAAGCTGGCTGTCTGATCGTATACACAGAGTCTCAAGATCTGTCTGTGTGGGGCCTCAGTAATTGGGTAGGTGCAAATAGAGCTACCCTTATTATGCATTTTATGTGACAGATGAAGTCAGTTTTTTAACTTGTGGAATAGTTACCCTATTATTTTGTATTCAATAAATTTATTGATGTGGGTGCAGAAATTGGGAGCTGACAGCAGCATGGAATGGGGTGCAAGTAAAGGTACCTGTTAAGTTCATTATAGGAGATCTAGACCTGACTTATCACATGCCAGGTGTCCAGGACTACATGCACAAAGGAGGATTCAAGAGAGATGTACCCTTTCTAGAGGACATAGTCGTGATGGAAGGAGTTGGCCACTTCATCAACCAAGAAAAACCAGATGAAATCAGCAATCACATCTATGATTTCATACAAAAATTCTAATCCATTTTCAAAAGGGTTTTCTTGCTATGGCTTTTAAATAGTCTCTTTTGTTTAATAATTAGAACTCCCTGTATTCCAAATTGAAGCTATGGAAGAAACCAAATCACATGTAATACTACGCATGATTAATGTGGTTTTAACAGCTTCCCTTTTAAGGTGTTGCGCTATTTTTTTTTTTTTTTTTTTTTTTTTTTTTTTTGTGTAGCTTCATTTGACCACACTGAATCTTTGAGAGCACCCATGCTAAAACCAAAGACTGCTTAAAGGAGAGGATGGATTTTTTAATCCACCTATCACATCCCAAAAAGTGATTAGAAAATTACGTGAAGTCACTTTTTGGGATGTGTTTTGCTGTAGAATAAAAAGTTGATCATTTAAAATGGCATGCCGATGATCTCAATTGTCAAGATCCATGATATGAAAGATTGGAATAAAATATGATTTTTAAGTATTCGGAGCTGCTCAATGGCTCCTCCATATACTTCTTCTCAATTTCAACTTGAATTTGCAATCCCTTCTTTGTTAGAAGGGTAGCATTATTCACATCCCATCGAACTGTGATCCATCTCCTCCTGGCAACATGTACGGACCGCTTTGAATAAGGCGATGGAGATCATTTTCGGCCAAATCTTCTACAAGATGGATCTTCAGATCATAGGGGTAAAATCAGATAATCAATTTTTCATTCCACATGGCATACATCACAAAAAAGGGATTCTTAAAGAGTGATGTGTGTCACTTGAAATTAAAAACTGACCATTTGAAGTGTGCCTTTGTATTCTTAAATGTATGAAATATTACCTTTGAGCATTTTAGCATATGACCCGTTCATACTCGAGTGTGAATGGGTAGATTACCTATACCGTCAAGATAGCATGAAGAAATAGATTTTGGCTTAAGGGCAGACTTTTCCCTGAATTAGTAACCCCTCAAATTAAGAAACTAAAATAAAGATGGAAAAGGAAGAGCAATGACAAATGTGTTCATAGTTAAATCATGTGATACAAATTGAATGCTAAGGTTCTTTGGTGTGCACCTTAGGACCTAATTTGGGCAACCCCCAATAAACAACTCACATTCCAGCAATCTACATTTTTTTCTTTTTTTGGGGAAATCACTCCCAACCATGGTTCAGAATTTTGGCTGAAATGTCCGAAATTTCGGTCCCGACTAAAACCGAAACGAAATCCGGAGTTTTGATCCTTGCTCTAAACTAAAGAGCTAAGTCGAGGTTGAGGGAATAAATCGGAAAATCTGGAAAAAGGTCAAAATTTGGAAAAAGTATAAACATATATTAATTACAATAAAAAATATATATATTTGAAAGAATTCATAAATGGGGGGCATAATTTGCAGCCATTTTTTGTCTGTGAAGAACACATGCACAATAAAAAATCAGTTGACTATCAAGATCATTTTTTTGTCTCAATCTTCCACACAATAAATCTTGAGATCATGGCACACATATCACAGTCATATGTTGATTCCATGTGACACACACATCCCGAAACGTGACCATGATCATAGGCACACCATGAAATCAAGATCTGAGGGTCTGAGGTGCGCCATGTTCTCAAGATCTATAGGGTGGAAGCTTGAAATGAAAAACAATCTCCATCATCGGATTCAAGGTAGACCAACTAATTTTTATGGTGAAAATATGTAATATTTCCAGAGGAAGTACAGGTGCAAATAATACCACCCTCTTAATGATAATTATTAAAATTTATGATAAAAAGTCTGAGAATAATTATAATTAATTAAATTTTTTCAAAAAATGTCAGGAGACTTTGGCCACTATTCTCAATGAACAGCTTTTTCAAAAGTTGCAAATAATTATAATTTGTATTTTTATTTTTCAAAAACCACTAATTATTCGACAAGAGTTTATAACAAAATATTCTATCAAGAGTTTATAACAAAAAAATATTTCACTATTCCAATGAGGAATCTAAATAGAATCTGATATTAGAAAAAGTAAGATTGTGTAGTTCAGATTGGTGTAAGCGAAGCAGAGACGTTTGCAAAGGATAAAGAGTTGATAAAGAAGTGGTTAGAGACGTTTGCAAAGGATAAAGAGTTGATAAAGAAGTGGTTAGAGAAGTTTTTAAAGGAAAAAGAGTTGATAAAGAAGAGGTTGCAAGCTGAAAAAAAATCCCAGCAAGGATCGAAGTTACACACTTGGTTGAGGAATCAAAATACGCAAAAGCAAAGGCTTCTTTGTTTGGTACTTTCCTTTTTATAAGGGTAATGGCGATACCAAAGCTCTTTGATATAGGATTTAACTTACTTGTTCATCTAATGTATTATTTATACTTTTTAGATTAATAAAATTACTTATTTAGTTAAAAATAATATATAATATGAAGCTCATAATTTAGTGAACAAATATTTTAGTGAATTTAAATTTGCGAGCAACTCATAAATTCTTTTTGCTCCTTAAAAAGAATACTTGCGTTTAACTATTACACAAACGCAATCTCACATTAAGACATGGAACTGAATAATTGAAATCAAATTTCTTCTGTAAATTGAATAATGGCAAGAGGCGGGGCAAGGCAGTTAGGAACCATGTCGAGCAACTATAACCCTAGTTCTCACTATCATCATCATCATCATTTCTATTTTCACTATATTCACAGGCCAGGCCCCTCTACAAAGCATCAAGCTCTGGAAAGGACTGTGCCTCTAAAATGGCATCACACATAATCCAATGCTGTTAAATTAGCACAGATCAAAAGATCTCTACAGACAGCTGGGCATAATTTTATTGATGGTACAAAAGCAATAGGTTAATTGGACCACTATGACCATCTGATTCGCATAAACATGGCATTACAGCCGATCGAAGATTAAACCCACCACTGATCGGGAAGCCCTCCCATCAATGAGCACATGTAACAAAAACTTGGGTGTAAAGTGTGCATTCCTACTTCCATTTGACATTTCCAATCCAAGAAAAACCATAGTAACATTAATACCTATGCATCTCAACATTCAGAAAATCTAAATAGGGAAGTTAAATTTATCAATAGACGAAAGAACAATTCTTGAAAAGGGGAAGAAAACCAGAGGTTTATGAATTATGACTAACTGCTTAGCAAAACCTGAAACATGACACAAACGAATACAACTATATAGATCCTCAACTGGAAAATAGAGACCCACCTTTGCCAAAAAAAAAAACCACTCAGTTTCTGAATCCTCTGCTGTTTCTTCTTCCTCTGGCCTTCTCAAATTTCCTTCCCTTTGATCGGACGTAAGGCTTCGTGTGGCTGTGAGGAACACCCGGAGCTTTACCGAAATGCTTAACAGCTTCCCGGGAGTTCTTTGGACCCCTGAGCAGAACCTGTAACACGTACAAAAAAAATTGACTTCTTTCCTCAATTGCTTTACTTCAAAACTGTTGGAGAAAATGTTTTCATATTATTTTAGAATACCCGAGCAGCAATTTTACATATAAATTTAATCAATGGACATTCACCATTATCAGTAGCATTTCAATAAAAAGTAAATTGAGCATAGAATATTCATTACCCAAAATGTGATTGGGTGCCGCGTGGCTACAAATTAGTGTGGGACCATGTAAGTTACCTGGTCCATGGTACCATGCTACCTTTACCCTTAAAAGAGGGGGCTTTGATAAACAACAAAATTAGGATGCAAATCCACATTAAGCACAGCTTAAATGCTAAAAATGTACATCACACATATACTGCCATCTATAGCATGTTTTCAAACCTTCACAATTTGCTTATTTATCTGCCCAGTTAATTTCCTCAATATGAATATACGAAATCCAACCATCTAAAGTTACACGACTAAGAGAGAAGAAATTCCCCATCTAATACCTCAAAAATATACAAGAAAACCTTTTAAGCCACCAGTCAGAGTTAAGCTAACTTGATTCCATAAGAATCCCTTCTAATACCAAAGTTCAGACTCCATATAATCAAATAGGAATTTTAACAAGTAACTTGAATACATTCAATAATGCTGAACCTCCACCCCAAGGATCAAAAATTCGGTTTTTGTTTCGGTTTCAGTCCTGCCTGAAACCGAAATTTTGGTGCCCTTTTAAAAAAAAAATTCAAATTACCGAAGTAGCAAAATATCGGCCGATAATTTGAAATTATCGGTCGACATTTTGCTAATCACCAAATTATCAGCTGATAGTTTGGTGATTATCTAATTATTGGACAATAATTTGATGCTTCAATAATTTCGGTGAAAAATTGAAGTTTTCGTTTCAGCCTCCACCGAAAGCGATGCGTGTATGCCAAAACTTTGAACCATGCTCCACCCCATTACATCTTCAGTTCAAAAGCAGCTCAGCAAAAGAAAAGGTTCAGATAAATACTCATTTGAAGTAAAGCCCCAATTTTGATAGTTGATTTTGCAATATTTCATTTTCAGATTTACCACTCTAAAGGATGAACTTGATTTGGCTAGTTTATTGAGAAACCTATGTATTATAAAGTGGAACCATCTAAATAGCAGAATATGTGGAATTTTTTCCTGTGGGACAAAAGATGTGAGACTAGTATGCTGGTTTGGGCCTAAAACTTGAAAAAAAATAAAAATTCTAAGGTAAGAGAACACAAGAAAGAATGGTTACTGCAATCAAACCTATACGTATTGGATGATACTAATACGTATCAGCCAGTTACAATACTGATAGATATTTGGGGTCTTGGCCAATACCTACTAATACCATAGGCATCAGCCGATACCCAGGCAATGCCCAATACACATTTTTTTATAATCAGAAAGCAAAATCATATACTAAATTAGGTATAGGTATCGGTTAGGCTGAGTACTGATACGAATTGCCATTGAAAGTACATATCAATACTGGTGGATATGCATCAGCATCTATCGCTACTCTAACCCATGACTCTCGCTCCCATGTCAGTGTCCATGCAAAAATATTGTAAACTCATACAATACTGATAGATATTTGGGGTCTTGGCCATTACCTATTAATACCATATGCATCAGTCGATACCTAGGCAATGCCCAATACACTTTTTTTATAATCAGGAAGCAAAATCAAATACTAAATTAGCTATAGGTATAGGTTAGGCTGAGTACTGATATGCATTGCCATTGACAATACATAGAATATGATTTACCTATCAACCTAATGGAGGATGTTATTATGAATCCCTAAATGATTTACCTATCAACCTAATGGAGGATGTTATTATGTATCCCTAAAAGAAGTGGAATGTTCTGTATGATTGACTGGCAATATTGTCCATAAAACCTATTGGGGCTGTGTTCATATGGCACAATATCAAATCTATGGAATGGCCCTCAAACTGGACTATTCAAAATAGTGAGTATCAACCCGATTTTTCAACTGTGCATTTTGTTGTAATTATTTGAACTTTTGATGCCTACAATGAATTTAGAAGCTGATTTTTTTATCTTAATGATAAAACGTTTAAAGGATGTGGAAACTTTCAAAAATATCTCAAGTACCTCTTCACATATAGCTTATGTGAATGACCAAAGCTTCTGTACTAAATCTCATATGCTAAGAATGTGACTAGAGTTATTTACCCAAAAATCGACAATGATGGGAATCCATGTGTGACAGAGAAATGGTTCTATACCAATCAGTTGACAACAGAGTGGGAAGTACACTGAATGCCTTCCATGGGTTTTCTTCTCCAAATCCTAGAGAGATTGATCTAGCTAATATAAGAAAGAAGTATACTGTTTCCAATAGAGATGTAGCACACTTTTTAATTTTGAATAATTATGGATTAATTCAGGCTTCACTTATGGAGGTCAACTGACCAATGGGGATCAATTGCTGCACTAAGAAGTCTAACTGGTTATGTTGGCAACAAACCTTAAGGATAGGAATTACAAGCATTCTGAAGTATTTTTATGGATATACTAGGATTATGTCATAGATTATGAAATAAGAAGAAATCTATCAAATATATCAATCTTGCCTATATAAGAGCCATCAGAAAATTTATCTGAATAATTAGCATATATATAAATATTTAGCATTCATATCTAATCGAAGATTGAAAATTAAGAAATTTACATTGAAAAAAAAAATCTATTTCTTTCACATAAAAAAACTCAGTAAGAGACAACAAAGATGATTATAAACATGATGAGAAATTAAATAGTAAAAGGATCATCAGCATTTCAAAGTTGAACTCCATGTTTGAGTTGACACAACATGGCAATGAAATCAACTGCCTTCATCAGGCATATTCTAACTATTCAAAAAAAGGCCACCACTCCGAGCTGGTCCAGTGCGTACAGGGGTTGGGAGTGGACGCCTGGAAGGGATACTGATCTAACCTCTGGCTTTTTATGCACAAAAAAGTGGCTGCTCTCTGGACTTGAACACACATTTACACACTCGACAGCCCAAGCCTTTTACGATTGCATCAAGCAATTGCTCCCATATAAAAGAAAATAAAGTTCAATTTATAATTGAATATCTGTAGGTAATATAATAGGTTTTGCATCCTCAAACGATGAACCAAATAATCAGCATTACTTATGTAGATCTGTTTAGAGATTCACTTCTGTTACAGATTCACTTTATGAAAATGACGAACAGAAAGGGAGATGGAGTTTACGAGAAGGTATGGAAGATAGAAAGATAATCCCACATTGTGGATTTTACCCCATCTCATAACTTTACTCTCCTTATGGTGGCAAAATGATCTAAATCTGAAGTTAAAAATATTACACTTGGCCAGACACCTGAATAAGGAAATGTTACCTCTACTCTCCACTTGGGCAGACACCTGAATAGACATGTGACTCTTCAAACACTGTTAAATGGAGCAGGTGAACCAACTATTTCATCCACCACGTGAAAAAATTGAAGAGAAGTGTCGTCAACTAAGTGAAAGTTGATGCATCAATGTCACCCATCTGGACGAAATTTAGCTACCGTTCCCTACTATACAACGATTGGATTTTTTCATAGTTAAATAAGCAAACTCTGAATGAAGGAAATAGTTGCTATAATTTCTACTACGCAAAAGAACAAATAAGATCACATGAAAGCGCCTAGCGATATGTCGAAGGGATAGGCCAACCACTATATAGATCTAAAATTTTACAAACCAATTTAGCACTATCCAAAGAGGATGCTTGCCAAGGCTAATCCAACAAAAGATTACCTCCACCACACTTGGCAAAGAGGAGGAAAAAGACAATACCGATTGACGTTTTCAGGAATGTAAGTGAAGAATACACTACAATCACAAATATAGGGTCATGAACGATAACACCACCCACAATCTTGGGTTCCTCATCGAACTTCCATAAAAGTTGAGCACAAGTAACCCACCCTGTCTAAGAAGGCACCTATCTCTCCTCTCTTTCCTAACAATAAACCACTTCCCTCCAACCGTGATAGATAGCATCATCATTCATTTAGTGCAACATCAGAGGCTACCCCCACCCCCAAATGCAATGATCCAATTTATACTAAAATTTATCATTTGTTTTTTAAATTGGATACCTAATAAAAAATGTATGGTCATCCCCCGCCCTCTTTTTCTAAGAATCTTTCACCAGATATATAATTGCACAAGAACCACACAATAGATGTGACTGCTAATTAGAGATTGAACAACAACCCAAGCACCCAAAACCAATTTAGCGGAAAAAAGGAACACCTAAGTTGCACAAAATAATAAAATTTTGGAGTATCCCTCAACTCTAGTAAACAAATTGCAATAAAATATCAAATGATCCTGGTCCATAGTGAGTATTCATCAATAGAAATTTTCTAACATTTGAGCCGTTCCACGATTTACAAAAGATGAAGTATCAGGCATATTTTAACCGTTTCACGATTTCAAAAAAGTTGAGCATCAATCACACGAGACTTTCTTAAGCATTTCAATCTTCTATAAATATAGGCCAAAACGAAATCAACCAAATCCATACGCACCGTGTTCTGCCCAAGAGGAGCCCTAAGAGCAAGCTGATCGAAAGTCAAGCATTCGCCTCCCGCTTTGAGGATCCTCGCCCTCGCAGTTTCCGTAAACCTCAACGCCGCCACCTTCAGAGCCGGCACCTCGTAAACCCTAGTATCATCAGTAACCGTACCAACTAGCACAGCAATCTTCCCTTCCTGAAATCGCAATTAAAAAGAAAAGAGCAGAAATCAGGAAAATTAAAAATTTTAAATAAGCTAAAAAAGCGAAATTTTCACTGACCTTCCCTTTCGTGAATCGAATCAATCGAGAGAGCGACATCGGCGGCTTGTTGGTCTTGCTCATGAAAAGCCTCTTTAGAACCACCGCGTTGAATTTGCTCCCCGTTCGTCGAACCAGAAATCTGTAAAGCTGGAGATCCAACATCGAACATCGATTTAGAGTTGGAGAGATCTAGAGAAATGAAGATAGAGAGAAACAGGAAGAGAGAGAGAGAGAGAGAGAGAGAGAGAGAGAGAGAGAGAGAGAGATTTGAATGTGACCTTGACGAGAAGCTTGAGATAAATGTCATTGGATTTAGGGGCAGTACGAGTCGTCTTCTTGCTCTTCCCACCTGCAACTAGATCGATACCCTGCGCAAGATAGAAGCGTAAGATAGCAAACAGTGAAGAGAGATTAGATGTTAGGGTTTCGAAATGGGAGATACCATGGCTGCTGCACTGCCGCGGCGCGCGCTAGGGTTGATCAATCGATGGAAGGAGACGAAGACGAGATGCGACCCCCTTTTATAGCTTTGGAGATTCTCGTCGATCGCTAGGGTTTAGTCTGAAGACCAAAATTGTGGCGCTGTTAAGAATACACTTGAAATGTACAATATAATCTGTGACCTTTCATTTTTGGGGTTTGATGGTCTCAGATGATCTATAATTAAAGCTAGGGCATCAAATACGCTGGTTTTACTACCACACCACTTCATGTTACAGCCACCTCACTTAAACAAAGAAAAAAAATCTGTTGACTGCTCTAAATGAGACTACAGATATTATTTTTCGGCTCAATCTCCCACCTAACATATTTTGAGATCATGGGCTTACAATCATACGGTGAGATGTTGATTCCATTTGACACACATATGAAAAAGTGAATGTCAACCGTGTTTGTTGGTATAATATAATCATGTTCGCTTTTTGGGATATATGCCACGTGCAAGATTCAACATTTGACCATCTAATGTTAAGCTTACGATCTCAAAAATCTGCTGTGTGAAAGATTGGGACTTGTAATATAAAGTAGTGTGGTATGGTCCAGTGGTTTATTTGTATGAGAGAGATGTAGATTAATGTGGGCTTTAAAAGTAGTGTAAGAGGTTGACCTTAACATATATTTAGGGTTGCTGTTAGTTTGTAATTAGGAGTGTAGATGGGTCAGTTTTGGGCCGGGTCAACCCTTGACCATCAACCCAAACCAGACCCAACTTGTATATTATAACCCTTGACCATCTAAGTTAAAATATAAGGGAGAGAGTTGGACCAAGATGGTTGGAATGGGGTAAAAAAACCTCAACCCAACCCATTTAATAAAGAGGTCCGGATTTTCAACCCAGCCTGACTTCGCATTTCAAAAACTTGAATCCGAACTCGGCCAATGACACATTAGATCCCTTGACCTGTCAAAAAATGGTTTGTCGTCATCCTGATTTCAGCTTCATCATCATTCTATTTGGCAGATCTCATGATTAAATCCGGAAATTGTGCATTGGAAGGTTGCTAAGAAAGTTTTAGTTAAGAATTAAAGATTTTATGTTGACCTATTGAAATCTGAAGAACTCAAGGTCATCAAGTATACATACTCTGATTTTGTTGGGTGCAAAGCTAGTGTTAAATCAACTTTATATTATTTGTTTCTACTAATAGAGAGCAAAGTTTTATGGAGAAGCGCTAAGTAGACTTTAATTGCAAATTCAACCATGTATAGTGAGTGCATTGGACTTTAATTGCAAATTCAACCATGTATAGTGAGTGCATTGGTTGTTACAAAGACCTTCGCCATGCCTTGCAGTTGAAAATTTTCTTCAAGAATCTTGGCCTTATTGCTTCCATTCATCGACCTCTTGTCATATGTTGGTTCATAAGAATGTTCGAGATGTAGTTATTAAAATCATCGTTGAATTATCGGCTAAAATGTATCGGTTTTGATCCCTATTGAAATGAAAATTTGAACCGAAATTTCAATCAAAAAATGTGTGGTGAGGAAATTTTCGGCCAAAATTTCGGTATTTTAATCATTGATTGAAATCCTTCATATTGGTACAAGCTGATGATTGCAAATCCTCTTACCAAAGGACTATCACCTAAGGGGTTTGAGGAGGATGTTACCTTAGTGGGGCTTGTAGAGTGGTGTTGACACAGTTCTAATTTTAGTTGTGATGGACATATTATAGTTGTTTGGTTTATTCTTGGCTATCAGTTGCCACGACATAGTCCAGGGTGTTTGGACACTTAAGTTTGTTTGGGATAGATGTGGGTTTGGCTCCACATTCATAATGCATTCAGTCTACTGAAAGGGTAAAAGGATTGCCACAATACGAGATGCAAGATTAAATCAGAGTGACATATAGTAGCGTGAAGTATGACTCCAGGAGGATAAGTATAAGACCAAGTTTAAGGGTCTCTTGCAACTTTGTTTTTAAAAACCACGTAAAGTTAAAGACTAGTGCTAGTTCTCTCTTTTAGAACTATCTTAGTGTCAATAATGGCCCACTGATGCATTCATAATCCTCGCTAGTGGTGCTTAAGATATTGATAAAAGGTTATTTCTCTCTAAGATTTTAAAATCGGTGCATTGAAACAAATTAAGGCTAATCTTCGAAGAAGATACTTTCAAGAGGATAAAAGAAATTTTGAAAAAATTACAATTGCTCTTAATGGCTAAATGAGTGATTATTGAGGTTTTGTTTGTAGTGTAGCGGCACTCAAGCTATTGTCAAAGGGCTCAAGTTGTTGACTAATTAGAGTCAAATTAGTGATGTTCTAATTAATCGAAGGTTGTGATTTACCCAAACATTAATGTGGTTATCCCAACTGTTTGATTATGTGATGAGCAAATTTCTGGCCCTTGTTGCATTAATATAAAATATATAGAGTCCCTCTTTCTACATATAATAGTATTTTATTAAATTAACATAGAATCAAGAGAACCCCATTTATGGTGTGCCAAAAAACAGAGAAAGTTATGATTCCAAATTTCAGCTAATAATATCAATTATCGGTCAAAATGTCAGCTTCGGTCCCCACCGAAAGAATAATTTGAACCAAAATTTCGGCTCAAATTTTTGGTTTCAGTCATGCCCGAAACCGATATTTTGATCCTTGCATGGAATTCATAGTATGGGCGGTGTATTGGACAAGCTCCACGCAAGCGCACTCCAACTCTCCGCATGCTCTAACCTCAAGGGGTTAGGCGAGCTGGCCAAGTACTTGCTTCCAAAAGCAAGAGACCTGAGTTCGAATCCCCTCCCCTCTTTGAGGCCACCCTAGGGATTTATATCCTGTGCTGACCCGGCATATGTTGAATTTAGGGTGTACATGTGCCCCTGGGATTAAGTGGGTGCTCTAAGAGGCCCGGATACTCAGGTTATAAAAAAAAATACTCTCTGCATGCTCCCCAACAGAGCAAATTTTATCTGAACGCAAATGAGGCAGGTAGCTGGTTCACCACAAGTGATCCGGGCTTAAGAGCGCAGCAAGCCAGAGCCCAAGAGCCGATCTTAGGCCGCGGGAAGCTACACCAAATGCATCCGAGATCCAGACTTTGAAGCTCTTTAGTTATGGCATTTGCAGAGCCTCCGGTAGGTAGCCTCTCATGTAATTCCTTCAAATTAATCATATAAAATGCTGGAAGACCCCCTTTAAAAGTTGAGTCACAGTGTTTGAGGCCTTGAACTCTGCAAAAGCATGCTTTTGACAGGAATTCAATGGCTAGAAAGGTGTTTCATAACCTTATGATGCCCTTGAGTCAATCCCATAGATAATTATAAATGCGTAAAGTAAAATTCAATTGAAGTTGAGAAAAACAGACGAAATAAGTTTTCATGATATCATAATTAGCAAACATTTGATCTATAAATTAATTATTGTTCTCCATTTTTTAAACATGGCTTCTTCACCACTTTATGAACAAACATGTATCAAAGCAGATCATCTGGTGTGCAACAACAGAAGCTCTGGCTTTTCAATGAATAGCTTCCACTCATTACAGAATCTAGCAATAGTTGCTCCATCCACAACTCTGTGATCAGCTCCAATTGCAACCTGGGAGGGGAAAATAAGCAAAAAGATTAGAACAAGTACCTAATTTATTCAGTAATTAGCCAAATTTTCATTTGCAAGTTTCTTCATAGCTTACCAAATTCATGCAAACTCCACGCGAACTATAAATCGTTCCAAGCGTATTTATTAGCAAATTAAGGCTATTTTATTAGTTAGAAATGGGCCGGGTTGAGGTCAATTCGACCCGACCCGACCCGACCCGACTCGGTTAGTGTCCATCCCCAACCTGAAGCTGACCAGACCCGATTATGTTCAGACCACAAATATAGGGCAAGAGTTGGGTCAGATCAGATTGGGCTTGGGTTGAGAACCCGGGACCCGACCATGGATCAAAATTTCGTCCGATACCGATACGTATCGGACGATACGTATCGGTATCAGACTTGGACGATACGGTACATTCAATGTACCGTATCGCCATTTTGTATGTAAATGCCCGGACGATACATTTAATGTATCGTCCGGTATTTTACTATTCCGATACGTATCGGTTTTGAGCTCGGACGATACGTATCCAATACCCGAAATTTTGACCCATGGACCCGACAATCCGTTTATTAAACAGATTTGGATGGGTTTCCGAACTGATCATCAAGTTCGAGATTTTGGCCCTGTTCAACCCGACCCATTTGCAGCTATAACAGGGAATCGGGTGAGTATGAATGCTTTAGCTTCATGATTTTTTATTTGAGATGGTCCAGCATAATTGACACGTTCGCTCTCAAACGTGAACCGGTCAATCTCCTTAAAATGGTCAAACCTGTACTTTCACTTATTTGCATGCTCATAAATAGTTGTGCAGTTCCCAAGGTTTGACTATTTTAGCATAAGGAGATTAAACTGTTCACGCTTCAGAGTGAATGGGTTAATTGCTCTATACCAACTCTTTGCATTCGGCCATGAATTTCTGATCTTTGCACAGGTTCCACCTAGATTTGCGTCTTTCGCAAGGCCAACAACTTCCCTCAAGTCATACTCACATTTCAAAGAGTGTAAATGCTCATTTGCCTAAGAATTCTACTGAAAAGGACTTTCACAGATCTCAAGATTAAGCAATATGTTTGCCTTTTGAAATCTGTGAACGTCAAATCTTCACCATTTTCTGCAGAAAAAAAGGCACGAGCTCTGCTTTCAATATGGACTATGCACCATGTTCCCTTCACAAAATAGTGAATATTGGAGGTCAGGCCCTTGCTGCAGAGATTTGTCAGGAAGTGTGAATTTGGGTTCATCAGCAAAATGAGTTCGTATTAGGTACTCAACTCGAGTGCCAGTTGGCATTCAGGTCAATGTCTCTCTGATAACCTTGAGACTGTAAGAATTCTATGGGCCTAACTCAACCTCACAAAACCGGCTTGTAAGGTGAGGTTTGCCCAAGATATAAAGAGCCCAAGAAGGGCCTGCCCACAAACGATGTGGGACAATTCTAACACACCCCCACACGTGTTGGCGAGATTGAGCCAAATCACGTGGACAAGAAATGGGTGGCGTGGGGAGAAAGAATGGCTCTGGTACCATGTAGAAATCCAACGGGCCTAACTCAACCTCACAAAACCGGCTTGTAAGGTGAGGTTTGCCCAAGATATAAAGAGCCCAAGAAGGGCCTGCCCACAAACGATGTGGGACAATTCCAACAGAGAAAAATCAAAGATGATGAGCGTAAAATCAGTGAAAAGTCGAAAGCATGCCTTCACTAGTTTGCATGCTCATAAATAACTGGGCACTTCTAGGTGTTTGACTGTGTGATAAAGAGACTGGCCGAAGTGCTAAGGCTGATACTCTGGTTGGGTACCTACTACCAATTCTAAGTAAATAAGGGTAGCTGTTTTCTGGTGGGTCCTGCAGGAATCCATCAATCGTTTTGAATAAAGATATATCAAGCCTACAGAAGACAATTACTTTGCCAAATTCTGAAGAAATATCAACTTTTAGGCCTGCTTTTGTGCGAGTAATACACATTTTTGAAATCCGTAATTATCTAGACTAATGTATGGTACCTGACACGAGTGCTAATGGCGGCGATCGGATCAATCTCGAACCGTCAACCTTGGTAAATGACCTGATATTTTTAAGCACCAAAGAAGACAAAGGAGAAGATTGAACCTTCACTGATTTTTGTGCTCATAATTAGATGTTTCACTCCCACTGACTTTTTTTTTTTTTATGATCGGTAATGTAGATTATATATAGAAAGCCAGCAAGACAGCTGAAATGACCAATACAAAGACGCCACGACCAGAAAAGGGAAGAGCAAAATACAAAAAACACAGAATAACCCCCCAAAAAACCAAGACGGCAGATTGAAGCCTGCAAAGATATCGCCCCACTTAACCCGGGTCCCGGGGGGGACTTGCACCCCTAACTTCATCGCAGCCTTTCGCGACCCATAACCACATTAGGTCTCTAATAGATCTCAGAATCATCCTCACAGGCCAACGTTTGCGCTCGAAGAACCGCACATTTCTCTCAAGCCAAATGCCCCAAGTAACCGCAAAGAACCCTGCCCTCCAGTAATCTCCCAGTTGACCCTCCAAACTGACAGAAGACCATGCCAGAAACTGCTGGTAGGGTGATGAGGGAATGACCCATAGCATATTAAAAGATTTAGGATGACACCCCAAATCTTGTAGGCCACCCTGTAATGCAAGAAGAGGTGCGTCGCCGACTCTTCCACTTGGAGACACATCGTGCATAGGTTGGGTAGGACCTTCCCCCCCCCCCGGAATAAGCTGGTCGATCGTTAAAATCTTTCCTTTGAGAAGCATCCAAGCGAAGAATTTGACCCCGCCCCTTGGAATTTGATCAACGAACGACTCGAAAGCATCTGGAAGTACGACTTGACACTGAAGTTGCCGTCTTTACTAGGAAACCAAACCCGTTCATCTAGACGTTGAGGATTTTTCAATAATATATTCAGAGAAGACAATAGCGGAGAGAAGGATGTCACCTCGTCCCCTCTAAGATGTATGCGAGTGGTGACATCCCACAACATTCCCCCACGAGACTCCGAGTAAAAATCAGCAATTACACCCTGTTTGTTTCTGGATATGTTAAAAATATCCGGGAAAGAAGATTTGAGAGGTCTGCACTCAGCCCAAATATCCTCCTAGAATCGAATCCGGGTACCACTGCCCCAATTGAACCGAACCCACCTGGCGTAAAGCTCCCAAGTTCCACAAATGCCCCTCCACCACGCTGATATGCCTCTATGGACAGCCACATTAATGCCCCAATTACCGATAGATTGCCCATGCTTCTCAACCAACACAACGCGCCATAGGTTATCCCTTTCGCCGTCCAAACCAGCCCGCCATAACCATTTCCCCAAAAGCGCAATATTTGTCCACCGTAAACTACGAATACCAAGTCCGCCACAACTTAAGGGGAGCTGGCAGGTTTCTTCCCAGTTCACAAGATGATATCGCTTATCAAGCCCCGATCCCTCCCATAAGAAGTTCCTTTGGATTTGTTCAAGCCTTTGGATCACGCCGATTGGACATTTAAACATGGACATATAAAAGAGGGGAAGACTAGCCAGGACCGATTTCACCAGGAGAAGGCGACCCCCACTGCTGAGGAGCTTTCCTTTCCACAACGACAACCTTTGCTCAAACCTCAGAATGACCGGATCCCATGCCCAAACCGATGGCTGCCTGGTTCCAAGAGGCAGGCCCAAATATTTAATTAGGAGCTTCTCCACCGCACAATTCACCGTTTCAGCTAACACAACCAACAATTGATCATTAATTCCAATACCCATGATGGCGGACTTGTGCAAATTAATCCGCTACCTGAAACTGCTTTATATACGGATAGGACCTCCTTCAAAGACCTGAAATTCGCAACATCAGCTTTCCCGAATAGGATAGTATCATCTGCATATTGGGACTGCGAGGTGAAATGACCCTACGATCCCACCTAAATACCGGATATGAGTTGTAGTTGCCTGGGACGCGCAATGAGGCTTGCGAGCGCTTCACCTATCATGTTGAATAAGGAGGAAAGTAGGTCGCCCTGACGAATCCCTCTGGAATTTTTGAAATACCCTGCCGGGTTCCATTAATCAAAACCAAGAACCAAGCCGAGGAGTAACAGGCCCGCATCCACCCCCTACATTTACACCCTAACCCAAGCTTGCTAAGCATGTAGTCTAGACAGCCCCAACTAACTCTGTCATACGCCTTGTCCATGTCCACCTTCCAAAGGGCAGCAGGCTGACGAGTGTAATGGGTCGAGTGTATCACCTCTTGAGCCACCACCACCAGGTCTACCAGATGTCTTCCTTGAACATAAGCACCTTGGTTAACTGAAATAATCTTTCCCATTAGCGGTTGATTCTGTTGGCTAGAACCTTCGAGATGATCTTGCACAAGCAGTTAAGAGGGCAAATTGGACGAAAATCCGAGAGGTCCTCCGCCCCGTCTTTCTATGGAATGAGAGTTATAAAGGTGGAATTGAGGCTACGACCAATGAAGCTATTGGCATGGAACTCTTGCATAACCTCCATAAGATCAATTTTAAGAATCGGCCAAAATTTGCGGTAAAATTCCAACGTGAACACGCCGGGCCCCGGGGATTTGTTTTTACCTCTGAACTTGATAGCCCGCCACACCTCGTCGTCACTAAATGGCACCTCTACATCAGCCCTATCGTCCTCCGAGATTGACTGAAATTCCAATCCATCCAGCTCCGGCCAAGCAAGACACTCGTCGGGGTAGAGATTGGAGTAATAGTTAACAACTTGAGACCTTATCTGCTCATAGTCGGAGTAGGTGACCCCCTCCACGACAATCTTACCCAAGTAATCGATCTTATAACGAGCATTGGCGAGCGCATTGAAGAACTTGGTGGTATTGTCCCCTGCTTTATGCCACTGAACCTTGGCTTTTTGTCCCCAGCACAGTTCCTCAGCCATGCACTTCTCATTGAACTCTAATTTCTTTGACAATCTCTCTTCTCTTTCATCATCCGACAAGTCTCTACGTTCCTCCAAATCATCTCTTTCAGGCAAAGAAGCAGAGCCTCTTTCGCAATGTGGACCATCCCATACACTTCTCTGTTCCATGCCACAATGTGACGTTTGAGCCTTTGAAGTTTGGAGACAAATTGGAATGCAGCTGTTCCGGGACAAGTGGCTCCACCAAGACGATACTGCCTTTTGAAATCTATCGTCAAGCAGCCACATGTTTTCAAAGCGAAAAGGGGAAGGCCCCTTCCCCCTAGAATCACAATGAAGCACCAAGGGTTCAGCCTTGGCTAGCCCCTCCAACCTGGCAGCCGAAAAGATTTCCATCCACTCCGAAGAACAGAGAAATCTGTCGAGACGACTTATTGAGGGTATTTCTTGCAAGTTTGACCAAGTAAATCTTGACCCCGCGAGAGGAAGGTCAGTCAGCTCCCAATCAGAAATGGAGTTGAAATTGAGCATCACCGCTGAATCCGGCGGCCCACCCAGCTTCTCATGGGTCCATCTAATGGCATTGAAATCACCCCCTAGGCAAAAAGGATAATCCCATCTAGCTGTAACAGTAGCTAGCTCAAGCAAAAAACACCTCGGTATCTATCATCCGATGGACCGTAGATACCAGAGAACGACCAAATTTTACCCATGTCTCTATTCCGAAGGACAACAGAAGCGGAATAAAGGCCCACTTCCTCATCAATTTTGTTGAACAGTAAAGTGTTCCAGGCAACCAGAATACCTCTCGAGGCTCCAACTGAATCAACCCTAACCCATCCCCAGCGATTGCCTCCAAGCACAGACACAATTTTGATCCTATCGCAGCAGCGCTACTTAGTTTCTTGGAGTGTAATAATGGTCGGGTTAATCGTGGCCATCACCCTCTTCACCCCAGCGCGCTTTGACCCATCGCAGATCCCTCTCACATTCCACGAGAACATCTTCATCTAGAGACAATGCGAAGCCCGCCCAAGAAAGGAAGTTGGGTTTTAACAACTCCCAGCTCCTCTCCCATCCGACATTACCCACTGTAGCTGAGCGAGCTCACGCCGCTTTTTCTTGTCACAGGATGATTGGCTAACTAGAATGGTGCTGAATACCTCCTTGAGGGCATCTTCCGACCACTTGAAGGTCATTCCAAGATCACGGCCCGCACGAATTAGACAGTCAACTTCATCCGAACCACCAGAGTAATCACAGAAATCGTGACCCCCAGCCGTAGCGAAGCTAACTGAACTTGCACCCCTATTAGATATAAAAGAGCACTAGACCCAGTTTTCGGCCTCATCACGACGAAGCGATCTCAAAGGGTAGATTTTCGTCGTAGAGGAAGTGGAGGATAGAGAATCGGAGGATGACGGATTAGAGGAATCCTGGGCGCCCGAATCTAGAAGGCGAAGAGATGTAGTTTCAGGAAGTGAAGAGCGATCGCCTACCATCGCCTTGCCGGTCGGGCCCAAGGAGAGAGGAACAGACGCGATCCCCAAGGCAGCTGGGACCAATAACAGCCCATCTTGGCCTAGTACCCACTATCCATCCAACCATAGACCCGCAAGTGGAGGCCCGTCAATCGTGTACCTGATTTAAGATGCATTTGGGCTCTAGTGATTTCCAGGCCTGTAGGCAGCGTGGTAGTCAGGTAGACCGACCCTCCACATGCCCATTGGATCTCCCACGCCAGCTAGCGTCCAATAGTTCTGTTGTTGCTATGTGTCACCCCACCAGGAATTCCCTTAAAATCCACTGTTTTCGTGACAAGCACTTCAACAGAAACCACGAGCTTTAAATAAAAACTGCCTGACATCTCCTCAGCCAAAGCAGGTCTCATCGCGTGTCCCACTTTTGTTCAAAGTAGGCATAGACCACCTGAAGCCCACCTGGGAACGAACCAGGCTTCAAAGTAGTGTCTAGATTTGTCATTTGTGGTGTACTACTTCTACACCCAACCACAATGCTTTCATCGCGTGTCCCACTTTTGTTCAAAGAAGGCATAGACCACCTGAAGCCCACCTGGGAACCAGGCACCGAACCAGGCTTCAAAGTAGCGTCTAGATTTGTCATTTGTGGTGTACTACTTCTACACCCAACCACAATGCTTTGGGCATGTGTCACACCAAAGCAACACGTTGCCTCCAACCTCATGGGGTCATTTAAACCAGGCAACTCATTTAATGAGCAGTACTTGCTCTCGTCCTCTCTAGAGGAATTTGAAATGAGGTTCAAATCCGGAGTCTCACTCGCAGTTGATTCGTTGATCATAACCGCTGAGGCCCTCAACGGCGGTAGATCAAGACCGCAAGGATATCTTTCCGTGCAAGAAGGACCACCGTAGGATGCCACCTCTAGCGAGTCACCCACCAGAGATTTCAGCGTGTTCTTGATCTCTCCCTCTTCAAGTTCATCGAGAGCTGGTACATGGCTCCCCGACGTTCCCGACACGGCTGTCCTCCCATGCAGCGCTACCGGCGAGGACATGCCCCATTGCGCGGCTATTTCCCCTGATTTATCAACCAAATCTGCCCGATTCCCCGATGGGTCGACGAACAATGGGAGTTTTTCGCCAGCACCACCGAGTATGTGTTCCTCACCTTCGACGGACCTCGGCGATTCCTTGTCCAGATTCCTCGGGAGGAGAGCCCGCTCACCCAACTCCACCTCTATCAAGATCCGAACGATTTGTTTGTCGATTCGAATGTTACAGCATCTTGGGATGGTGTAGATGCGATCAACAGCGACCAAGATGCCGGCGAAGCTCGTCTCCCACAGGTCAGTCATGCTTCGGCCAACGGCAGTGAGGGACCCGCACAGAGCGCCGATCGCCGATCGCCTCAAAGATTTCAGAGTTCCAGGCATGAAGCGGCAGCCCCCAAAGTCTCAGCCAAAACCCCCCATCGAAAAAGAGCAGACAAACCTCACCATCATGAACCTCCCACCTACGGCAGGTTACTGGGACCTTGTCTATGTAGATCTTCTTTAGAGCACAAAACCTATCGACTGCAGCTTCGTCATGGAACCGCACCAGATAGCTAGTCGGAGTGAATGGCAAAATGTAAGGTCGTTCACCAAGGGCCCAACAACTATGTAACCACTTGTAAATTTGTATAGGCAGTAGGGAATTAATGCAGAAATTAATGGTAGCCCAAAAATGTGGTAGGTTGGAGGCTAAGGCATTAAGTTCAGGGTTATTGCATACCAAGGTAGGTGGTCCCACACCGAATGTTCCATCGACGGATTGTGCCTCTTTCACGCGGTTCTCCGCCAATGGTAGATTCTTGAACCCAGACGCGTCCTTGAATCTGTCTCCGGCCTTCACCACCTTGGCAAAGGGAACATCTCGATGAACACGACTAAATCGTGGTCGGTGTTCGGCCCCACCACCATCTGTCACTCCCGAAACTCCCCAAAAACGTTTGCCCACGATAGACCACCCATTTTGGAGATCCTTGGCCTGGGTACCATTGAGGACCACATGTTTCCCATCCCTACGTCTCAGTGTCTGAAAGTCGTTGGTGAACAACTTACCTCTAAACTAAAGCTCCATCTTCCCCATGACTCTCTCTCTCTCTCTCTCAAAAATAATTTATAATGAACAACTTACCTCATATCATATTGCTCTCAACTTTAAATAGCGATGATCATGATGATGTGGGAAAAATTCTATCTTCCTCATTTGATATTTTCACTTAGTTGAAGCATCATCTATCTAAATCAAAACTAATTGTGTCCAAACTACCTCTAAACTAATTGCCATTTTCATAAAAGGAATACTGCCACTGGCCTGGGGTTGGGTACCTAATACCAGATTTATGCACCTTAACATGCCTTTATCTAGATATGTGCATATGGTTTATTAGTGTTAAGTAGGCATAGAAGGAATCATCCTTTACGAAGAGAGAATTTAAGCCACCAAATTTGGTGCCTTGAATTCGGTGAAAGCCAGCTTCTGATGGGATTCAGTGGCTGAAAGGTGTTTCAAAACCTAATGATGCCTATGAATAGAGTCGGATCATTTCTATGAAACAGTGATAAAAACTATGCACATGTGATACATACATTGGTGATGGATGCAGGATAGATGGTTCCGTTGTCTGCGAAGCGAGGAAGCTTCTGAATTCGGCCAATTGCAATGATGGCAACTTCAGGCAAGTTGAGAAGTGGAGAACCAAACTTTCCACCAATTGCTCCAATGTTGCTCAAGGTTATTGTTCCACCAGAAATATCCTCTGAGCTTAGTTTGTTACTTAAGGCCAACTGCTGTAGCCGTGACAATTCTTTTGTTATCTAAGAACAACACAGAAGCATGCGTTAGTATAATCCTCTGAATGGGAAAAATGAAGATAAAAATAAGAGGCATGCAGTCTAGGTAGGGCTGTCAACAGGGTGGGTCAAGTCAGTCTAAAATCTAGGTCAGCCTGACCCAACCCGACCCGAAAAACCCAATCAAACCCAACTGGACCCTATATATATAGGGACCTGGTTTCTTCCTCCATGGGAGGATGCTCAAGCGTCCTCCAAGATGTCGTGGAGCTCCATGTGGCACCCAAAACACTGTTTGGGTGCCATGTGAAGCACAGGGGATGGGTTAGAGCAATTTTAAATAATAAAAATTCAAATATTTTGGAAGGCTTCCCTCAAAATTTAACTGATTTCAAGTTTTCAACGGTTCAGATTTCAAGGCTCAAAAAATACATGATGGAGATGAGTTTTCGATTTCTTTCTTTTTTAAATATGATCTAAGCAATGCACCTGTGTTGTATGTGTCATCAATTTGGTGTCCGGTGCCAATTGGAGGTTTTCCCAAATCTTGGACGACGCTTGAGCATTGGAAGCCTTTTCCATATATATATATATATATATATATATATATATATATATATATATGCTCAGATAACACCAGAAGCTTTCAAATTCGTTCTAATATGATTTTGATGTTTTTATAGCCACTTCTAAGTCCGGATTCTGACACCTATTCGTCAATGTCATATATATATATATATATATATATATGCCCTGGCCCTCACTTGTCTCTAGTAGCCGATCGAGTTTCTTCGCCCCTCTCCCTATCGGTCGAGTCCCTCAAGTCCCTTGTCACTCGCCCCTCTTTTACGAAAATCCTAAGATATATGCGTTTTTCATAAACAAAAGTAGCTTGTCATGCTAAATACAGACGACAACATTAGGGGCTCGCGAATTATAACACCAGAAGCTTTCAAATTCGCTCTAATACAATTTTGACATTTTTATAGCCACTTACTAGGTGCGGATTCGGGCACCTCATCATCAATGCCCTTCCTTCTCTCTCTCTCTCTCTCTCTCTCTCTCTCTCTCTATATATATATATATATATATATATATACATATTACCAACCCAACCATCCCGACCCGAGCAGTCAAGTTTATGTGCCCGACCCAGTTCAAAAACCAGGTCAGGCAGGTCAGATAACGGGCTGACCCTACAAGTTGACTGCCCTAATTCTAGGTTGTATTATGTTATCATCCTTCACTAAAAGGCTTTGGAAGATTCTTCCCTGGGAATTAGAGATACTAGGATTTTAGTTCCTAAGACCCACAGGGATCATATAAGTTACAACACACATGTACCCTGATGATCCTATTACCTTAATGTTTGCAAATTGAACTTTTTTTTATCACCGTAGTTTGTTAAAGAAGCAAATCAGTTATCGTGTTGCAGGTTCAAAACCAGCATCTGTAGGGAGGGGGTTGCGAATTAAACTATGGATGTGCCCATATAAAATATGCACATAGGCAGACAAATTGATGGTCATATGAACATCATCGGAATCCAGTTGACCTTGCTGAATTCTAAAGTAAATGAGAACAAAATGTTGATACAAAATGGGAGAAAAAAACTGCTACTCCTTACCCAACAGGTTGAATATACCACTGAGACTTGAGATGAGGATTAAATTAGAGAGAAAAAGCAAGGACAATCATATTCCTTAATTACCAAAAAAATATTTGTTCTAGATAATTTGCCTGTTTCGAGTATAGTTTGATGACTAAGCAAAATAAATGGGAATGGGTAAGTTATACAATTAGAAGTATTTGGGTAATACCAAGTGGAACTAGGAGTTCCAACAGGCTAGGATGGGATATTGTGCGGCGTATCTGAGCCCAACCCATGAACTAAGGACCTTGACTTGATCCTGACCAAACTTATCACTGGCGAAAAGACTGAGGCTAAGGATACTTAGGGCTGATTTTGTGTCGTGTCCCAATACGAAGTTTATCACAACCAGGCCTAGGCCCATACCATAAAATTAGCCTAAAATTCAGGCTCAGGCCCATCTTCACTGCCACATTGTGTTCAGCCGAAGCTTCAGGTCAGACCTGAAAGCCCATCGGGCCAACCCTGCCCATTTGCAGCCTTAATTAAAGCCACGTTACATGATATTAATTCCGTAAAATAGAAAATGGTTGGATATTGCAAAACAAGAATATAGAAAGGTGTTGAAGCTAACCTCCAAGATGGAAAGTGATTGGACCTTCTTCACATTTGGAACAACTAAACCATATGGAGTTGCCATAGCAACTCCAATATTGTGCTGCCCTACAATGCATCAAGAGAAGTCAATGAGTTCACAGGTTCAACCCCAATCTGCCACCAAAAAGCTGCTAAAAAGGAACAATAAAAGTAATAATCTAATAGCTACTTAAATGGATACAAGTTGCACTATGCCAACTATGCCATTCCTCAAAATAATATTATTACATAAAACAATCCTTAGCTGAAAAAATGGCTCTCCATTTCAATTTTCAACAGTAATGGACATTATTATATGACCAAAGAGAACCACATTGATTGAAGGGAAATTTTTATTAGACATTTTATATGGTGTGGAATGTTGAGCTACAAAAAAGCCACAAGCAGATAGTGTGCATGGGGCAGAGATGCATATCTTAAGATGGATCTGTGGAGCACCAAGAAAGGATACAGTGAGCAGAAAATTGAGACTAGCACCAATAAGGTTTAAAGTTGTTTGGACATGTCCATCGGGAAGTCAAAAGCAGACCTTGCACGATGGATTGAGATGCTACAAGCACAAGGAAGCAGCAGACGAGGACCACTGAAGAGCTAGAGGGAAGCAGTGAGAAATGACAAGAAGAATTGTGAGAGTTAGGACTTAGGAGAGCTTAGTGAGCTATTATACATGTTCAGATACGACTTCAAAGGTAACAGTCAAACTTTGATTAATAACAAAAAGCATAGTTGTCCCCAGAATTAATGAAATGACAGCATCTTTAACACTCATCAGAAAGAGTAAATTGTTACACTTGGTTGCTGTTCCAAAATATTTAATGGAAAAATACATGGTATATGTTAGTAGAATGAGTGCAAATGAAAAAAAAAAGGCTGGTGTTACAGCCACACCACTTTATGCTACAGCCCCTCACTTAAACGAAGGAAAAATCAGTTGACTGCTTTAAATCAGACGAGGGAAACTATTTTTCGTCCCAATCTTCCACATAATAGATCTTAAGATCATGAGCCTACTTTCAGATGGTCAGATTTTGATTCCATGAGTCACTATCAGATGGTCAGATTTTGATTCCATGAGTCACATATCCTAAAAAGTGAATGTGAACCACGTTTGATGGTACACTATAGTCACGTTCACTTTTGGGCATGTGGGCCACATGGAATACAAATTTGACCATCTGATGGTAAGCCTATGATCTCAAGATCTATTGTGTGAAAGATTGAGACGTAAAACGATCTCCATCATCTAATCCAAAACAGTCAACAGATTTTTCCTTTGTGTAAGTGAGGTGGTTGTAACATAAAGTGGTGTGGTAGTAACGCTAGCCAAAATAAAGGTGGAAAGAACTATTCATGAAAATGACATACAACCCCATAATCAAATGCCTTCAATTAAATATCAGGAACAGATAATTTCACGCATCTGCGTGTCGGTCTTCATCCCCAATTATACAAAATAATTGTGGGTATATATAAAACTCCCATCATCATAAAGTCATAGGAGGGGCAGCTCAGTTGGTCAGGCCTTGGGTTTGCTCCCCAATGGTCACTAGTTCGAGTCCCCTCAGGGCCAGTGGAGTATTACCTGGTCGTTAGCTCTAGGGCCCCGTGGGATTAGTCGAGATGCGCGCAAGCTGGCCCAGACACCCACGGATATCCAAAAAAAAAAAAGTCATAGGAGATTATTAGACAGTTTAACAATTTGTACCTTTAAAGATGATCTCATTTGACTCCTCGTGGAAGATACTATTCAATAAGGGATATTTACTCAACGCCATCGAAAGTGACTTTACTAGGAAAGGCAGATAAGTGTGCTTGACATCCTCATCGGTATTCTCATTTTTGAAAGCTGCTTTTAGTTCCACAAGAGCATCACAATTTATCTCTTCTAGATAATGAAAATGTGGAACTTTTGCAGCCATGGTCATTGATTTGACCATAGACCGTTGGAATCCCCTGCAATAGCAGGACCTGATTAGTCAATAATCCAAATCATTCATTGGCAGGCATGATGTTTTGACATTCACAATTGCTGATCAATAGAATCAGGGTATAAAAAATAATGTCGGTGGCACATACTAGCAGGAATGACTTGCCAAAGCAGGTTATTGTCATATGAAAGATAAAAGATAACTAAATGTCCACATATCCAATATATGAAACACATATAAAGCAATACGGCAGGTTATTCAGCCAGAGATATACAGTATATTTCACCATTGAAGTGAGAAAGATAAATTGATGAGTAACAAACAATTAGAGTTGTCAATGGGAAGGATAATGTCAGGCCAAAATCTTGCCCGGCCCATCACTTTGGGCACCTGATCCAAACCAAGCAGATATATAAGATTTTATATATATATATATATATATATATATATATATATATATATATATATATATATATATATATCGGATTTAGGGTTTACGTGACCAATGGGTCAAGTTTACGTGACCAACCCGGTTCATAAACCAGGTCGGGCAGGCCAGCAACAGCCCAACCCGACCTGCTGACACTTGACAGCCCTAGAAACAATAATTTGAGCAGGCATATAAAGAAAAGATGCAACCCACTAGAAGAATCCCATTGACCCACAGGAATATTCAGCAAAAAAAAATGCACATTATCACAATTCTTAAATGCAAATTCAAGTAACTAACAAAATAATGAATTTTACACATCTTTGATTCTTCTAAAATATTACAATCATATATTATCACTTGCTTCTTAGCAATCTCCAATGACCTATCACTTTGAAGTTAAAGTTGAATTTATAGCTACTAAACAAAGGAGAGTGATGCAACAGTAACACTGCATTCCCCATAAATAGAAATCAAATATGGAGGCAGATGGGTTGAACAGACTTCAGCCCAGCTATCAGGTAAAAATCCATTTACCTTCATACAATTTCCTAAGTGCAGAAGATACTTCCACCCACTGGATTTCATCCATTTACCCCCATTACCTTTTTTCATTTCTCATGAAAACACTACCATACCTATAAAAAAGTGAAATATTTACCCAAAATGATTCAATGTGTATCTGTCATAAACTTAACTAAAAAGGAAAAATGCCGTGGAGCTCATTTAGCAGAAGCACCAAGAAGCAAGAGCAGGTAGGGAGCAGGAGCATCAAGAAAAACTAGAAAATTAAACTGTTTGTTACTAGAAATCGGCGCGGAAGCTAGATTCCAAAGTGCAGCAGTATGCTAGTTAGAAGATTCCTTGATGTGGAATTGAAGCCTACACGCCAAGATCGTGGCCGGATAAAGAGGAGACATCGAAAGAGAAAGTGGACCCGCAAATGGGTTTTTAAAAGGCCCGTTAAAGACCCGTGTGCACATTATTTTAGGTTTTTTTTTATCAACGTTTAGTTTCCTTTTTTATTAGGATTCTTTTAATAAGTGGGTTTTAGGATTAGTTTCCTTATTTGAATTACTTAGGGGTCAGACACATATATGTAATATGTGACTATTAATTTTGTCACTTTCAGCGCAACCATCGAGAAAATGATCGCAAGTATGTCAATATATGTCGAAATTGTGTGATTCTTGTCTTGTTGGAAGGCTACTTCGATAAGCTTTCAAGCAAGACCAATTTCACGTCAATCGGACATCGTTTACTCTTTAAAAGTGATCGCGTAATAAAAAAATGGGATTAGTGGTGAAATTAATTATAACCAACCGTTAGATTAGAAAGTTTTAGTGGTTGAATAGGAGTTTTATTTTTAGTAGTATCTTATAGTTTCTTTTCTTTATAAATACGCATTGTAATCTCTTATGAGAATATTGAAAGGTGAATGATTAATAAAAATTTCCTTGGCAAAATTGAGAGTTTTTATCAAAGTTTTCTTCGAGGGTGTGATTCTCTCAAAACTTGGAAGAACGATTCTTCTTTCCGCGTGCGATTTGGTGTGGGGCCAACTATCTTCCTTGGAGCGATTCCTTGGATCTTCTATCCCTTGTCTATTTTGTTTTTTTATTATTGTCAGGTAATTTATCTAGTTTCCTTCTTTTATTGAAAACCCATAAATCCAAAATATATTTTCCTTTTTATATTGTTGTTGGGGTTTTATTTCTAAATTCCTAACCCTAATTCTTGAATTTCCTTTGAACGATTTAAACCCTTCAAACCTTAAATTATTCAAATCCTAACAAGGAGTCAAGAGACAACATCGAGATTGTCACTTAGTGCCCTAAACTAGATCGAAACTAGAGTCTATCTTTAGACCTATTTTCTAGATCGAGAAGTTCATATGCTAACGGACGCTAAATCGAATCAATTAAATTGCCCTAATAAAGTTATTAAATATTTTATGTGTTTTGAGATTAATTTCTAAATCTCCGGTGCTCAATTAAATTTCAAATTGATTTTTAAATTGCATAACTAGGGTTTTAGCGATTTTACTGCATCATTCCTGCTACTACGGAATGGAGCCATTCAAAATGGAGCCAATACCTACACCCCAAATATAAGCCATTCAATCATTTAAAAAGAAAAAAAGGAATTAAAAGAGGGTGTAAGTTATAGAAACGGTGCAAGTGCTTGCACCCCATTTAAAGTCATTCTAAAAGACTAAAAGATGGTACAAGTTCTGAGTCGTTCCTTTTTCTCTGTTTGGAGTCGTTCTTTCTCTTGAAAGCGAGGGAAATGAAAAGAGCACAGGAAACAAAGAGATAAGCAGAAAAGGAGAAAACGGTCAATAATAAAGGCTTCGGTTAGTTTGTGATCAAGAAGAAAAAAAAATGATGATCAACAATCTAATTCTTACAGATTTATTGCGTGAAGCGTATCTGTCAATTCGTATGAAGAAGATTTCTCTCAAATTTCTAGGGTTTCAGACGATTTATCCGCGATTTCTCAAATGCATGGATTTCTTTTTTTTTTTAAAGTAGGGCGCAATCACATAATTCTCATGTACGATAATGCTCACTTTATTTTATTGTTTTAAGTGGGGTGCAATTAAATATTGCTTGTGCAATTATTAAAATGGTGCAATGGCTTATATTTGGAGTGCAAGTATTGGCTCCCTTTTTCAAATATGCATCAACTACTTATTACAAAATAATGTATGTACTGATATTAACTTATAACTGTGTAGATATGTTGATGCATTGGGTTTTCTCTGGCGGTTGTGAATCCGACCGACATGTAATGTCTAGGTTACGTAGACTCAAATTTTTCTCAAGACCATGGGAAAATCGAATATTACCTAAGGGGAACTGCCCTATCCTCATAGATGCGCTCATCTACAGCTATCGAATATGATAAATTCGCCTCCAACACCGATTCTTCAGAAGCACTTATTGGCAGCATACTTTTATTGGCAGCATACTTTTCAACATCCTCTTTTAGAACCCTTCCACCTTCACCAGTTCCATGAATTCCATATATATTTATACCATATTGCTTTGCAAGGTGCCGAACTGAAGGCGTAGATAGAACTCTCCCTACATTCTCTTTGTTGGCCAAGGAATTTTGACTGTTTAAGTTAGATGCCTCACGATTCAGTGAAATTTTACTGTCCAAACCATCAGAACTCGGTGTTGGGATCTGAATTTCATCAACAAGCATCTTCAATAGGGTTTCACCGACCTGCAATTTGAGTTATAAATAATTACCAATTATTACTATAACAGCTTTATACATACATACATACATACATATATATATATATATATATATATATATATATATATATATATATATATATATATATATATATATATATATATAAAAATATAGACACACCCACACATAATCACAACATGTCCAAGAATGGCCATCCTTCTGTTTCACGAATAGATGCCCATTATATAGTAAAAGAGTTGCCATAGGGTCGATGACCCATTTGTTTTTCAAAGAGAAATGGGTCACCATATTAGGACACATGGCACTATTTTCATCAAGTGTGCCACTTGATGCAGAGACAATGATGCTTAGATCTATGTTGTTGAAGATTGCATCAAATAAAAAATCCCTATCGCAATCGCCCGACTGGTAAAACGCCTTTAAAGTGTAAGGCTAAAACAGGGTTTGGAGATTTACATGGTACCTGCTCATTTTAAATGCAATTGACCATTCAGTCAACCACCATAGAGATGTTTTTTTTTTAAATTTAATCTTCGACATCATGGATCTAAGCATCATGGTTTTCACACGAAGTGGCACATTAAATGAAAATTAGTGTCACGTCTTTTCTGGTGACTCGTTTCCCTTTTTTTAAAAAAGGTCGGTGACCCTATACCACCTCAAAGTAAAAATACCAAAAGCGATTTCTTGAAAACGAAGTATGACAATGACTTCTTGCCTCGGCATGTTTTGAAGAAAATAATTACCCATAAAACATTTCACCACTGTATTGATCAAAGTCAAAATATTGAGCAAATCATTAACATTCGTGGTGGAAAAACAAATTTGCATGCCAAATATAAGGGAGGGAGTCGAGACGAGTTGCATCGGGTCAGGCCCGAACCCAATCCATTTACTAAAAAATTGGGATTTTCAACCGGACACGGCTGAATGGGTCGGAAATCTGAACCCAAACCCGACATGGTGAGTCGGGTCGCTTGACCCATCGGGTTGACCCAACCCATGGTAGTCCATAAACTCTTATGTTCACATTTGACGCTTCCTTTCCATTGTAGGCTGCTACATCATGAAACTGGAGGGTGCCTAATGAAACACATCTCAGAGGAGGAAACTTACCCAAGTTTTCAGGAAAAATCACGAAGAATGAATCTTTCCAAAAGAGAATAAGTTAGTTACCGATAACAGTTCCTCTCAAAGAGATCATGGATTCAAGTCCTCCTCCTCTCTTTAGGTCATCGAAAGATGAATTTATAAATAAAGTTCCTATAAGATATCTAGGTACTTTGTGCTCCCAATTGACAGGAGGACCATTGGGGAGAGATAAAAAATAGAGAAAAGGATTAATGGAGCGTTACCAACATCAGGGGATAGAACAGCACGACTGTCACCCTGGGGGTTACTGAGATTGGGAGATAGACAAGCATCACGGTCTGCCTTTTAGAGGCAGAATCTTGTCAATGCTGACATTTACAGATGTCAGGGCCCCTGATATGAATGTCACTCTTGATAGAAATCGTGGAGATCATGCAAATATATGAAGCCAATTCTCACTTAATTTCATTAAGAGATATACGGCTATTTATAGACAAGATTACATGAATTATAATCATAATCAAACTCTTATATCCACTTGCCTAATCTACTGTTTATTCAACTCAAACTTCTAAATAACTAATCAAATCAAACTTCTAACGTTAATCCTCATAAAATCTGAATCATACTAAACTTACTAGTTATACTCTAATACCGTCAACAATACCAAAACTACCCTAACATGTAATTATCTTCAACAGCAAGCTTGGATATATTTTGATGTTGGTAGGGAGAGTCGGTCTCTAGGAAAAATTATTTAGGCAATACCAAGAGGGAGTTGCCCCATTCAACGTATCCCAAAGAGAATTGGGAATGCACTTTGTATCGGACGAGTTGAGACAAATCATCATTGTGTTGCCCCATATGTCAATCTCCTTGAATATGGCAATCATAAGTTGTCTGCATAACGTCAATCCTTTCTCCCAATGTAACATCTCTTTGCAAACAAATTGATGGGCGTGCCAAGGATGATTGGTGATTTAAAGTCGGCATATAAATATCAGAAAAATTGGAAACAAGTAAGGATCTTAATTCTTAAGAGCATCCAATCAAAATTAAGTTTTAGAGCCCTTAACCTCTGCTTCAAATATCATTTAAGAAACATGGAACAGGCAGGAACTGTTTCACTTCATTGCACTGAACATGATTGAAACTTTCTATATTGAATCTATAATCTACATATCATAGTTTCAAAGATCCACTCAGAAAATTTGCGGAAAAGATAAAATAAATCTTAAATAATATGTAGATTAAAAGGCAGTAAATGTTTTCACTTCACTGCACTGAACATGACTGAAACTTCATATAACAGCTCTTTAATCTGCATACATATCATAGTTTGAAAGATTCACTTGGAATATTTGCGGAAAAGAGAAAAAATTCTTACATGACTATTCATTAACAAAAACAAGTTCAGCCACTCTACCTTTACTATGTCACCAGGAACGTATAGAATCTGATTAACTTTTCCCTTGTAGCGGCTTGTTATTTCAATCGTTGCTTTGTCACTCTGAACTTCACAAAGGGATTGAAATTCTTCAACTTGATCCCCCTGCCAGAAAATGATTCATCTCAAGGCTTAATTACATAACGCCAAAAAAATCAGCTATAGATCTTAACAAGAACGACAAATTGACTAGATCAACATACTTACAAACAGAAACACATAGCCATAGATCATAAATACACAAATTCATAATCAAAGATCCCATATAAAATAAAATTTAGTAATCTTAGAAAACTTCATATCTATGTTCCAGGTATAGACTGAAAGTAAACTGAAGCAATTAGTGAAAGCAAAGGCAAATCCCACGGCAATCTAGCTTAGATTATCAAGGAATGTATGAACAGTATGGATAAATATATGTACAAGCTTAACTGTGAACCATGCCAATTTCAAACTTCTCAATCTTTTTTTTCTTCTATTTATATAAAATTATACTGACTTTTTGAACAAAGTCAAATTACCAAAAAACTTCATTTTATATCAGCTCACTATATTGCTTTTTTGCATTCAAATTTGGGCTAAAACAGTTTCCTCGCACCAATCAAAATGTAAAAAATGTCAGAAACTGTAGGAAAAATTATACAAGACTCGGTTTCAGCACATGACTCAGTAAATTTAGAAATGCTCTCAACTTCTTGCTTTCTTGCAAAATAGTTGACAGCATTTGGGCAAATGCATTTATAGATACATTTTATTGCAGTAGTGTAAATGCCTTCTTGTGAAAGAGTTGAGTGTTCTCTTTTAGTGGAATTAAATTCATTTAACTTTTCATGATAGTTACACAATTGCAATAATGTATTTATACAAATGTTCTCAACTTTTTCACAAGGAGACAAAAAAGATTTACTTTCTAGGGGTAGTACTTTCTGTCGAACGTAGATATATACTATAGTTGCCAGGAATTGGTACAGGTACAGGTACTATTCTAGTTCGCTGAGGTGAAAAAGTTTCGTGTACGCTTTTATTGATACGTCTTGGGTACGATATTGGTACAACATAGAAACAAAAAGATACGTTATAGATGCGTTATTGGTGCAAAATAGGTACGACATTGGTACGATGTAGATACAAGATGGATTCGTCATAGAGATACTTGTAGTGTGATAGAGATGCGAAATGGATGATTTATAAAAAAAAATGATTTCAATGTACCTAAAAGTCCGTAAAAGTCATATTTGACCTAATCTAATGGCTCTAAAAAATTATGTAAAAATATTAAACTGGTTTCATGTATAAGAAAGAAGGTATCAGTTAAATAGGAAAAAATTTCTTTTTTAATTTTCTCTATAAATTGAAACGAGTTACTTCTATATATATTGAAATGAGTTTCTAAAAACGTTTCTGAAAGGTTTCGGAAACGTTTTGGACCAGTCCCTGGTACAAGTACGATAGGGTAAAAAGGGTTTCTAGGTAACTATGACATATATATATATATATATATATATATATATGTGTGTGTGTGTGTGTGTGTGTGTGTGTGTGCGCGCGTGTGGTTAGGTGAAGTTGAGGGTTAGTGAAAAAGAAGAAAGAGGGAAGAGATACAATGGAGAAAAGAAATTATATCGCGAAGTCCTACAATGACACATTTTAAAGGCAACTAAATTGAACTTTTAAGGATTTTTTGGACCCAGAAAAAAAAGCTGTGCCGAATGGAAAACCTTAAGACCCCATTTTTCTTATTTAGTATTAACAAGAGCAAAGATAATTTAAGATTTTATCCTAATAAGTGTCTTGGGGTGTGTCTGAGACTGACGAGTATACCAACACAACCATTTCAGTGAATATGCAATGTCCACGTTACTAAGTCATGAACTATGTTATGTCCTTTTAAGAATAGGAGTTACCATGTTATATAGATGTGGCAAATGTAAACTCTTTTCAATTGCAACTATGATAGTACCATTACTACACATAGAGCTTTCGAGTTGAAATGCTACTTTGACTTGTCCATGGAAAGGCAGAATGACCTTGGTGAAATACTACTATACACAGAGCTTAAGAGCAATCATAAAAAGATTCCTTGACACATTTCGAAGAAAACTAATATGCTGAAATGTCACGGTAAGTTAATAAAAAGATTCCTTGAGGAGGAATTGAGTCCAAATTACACTCTGGAAGGTGTACACCGCAATTAGCCACCTAACGTGTAAGACATGCTGATACCTGTATGCAGAATGGAGGGGTATTGGCCAAGATATCGACCCATGGTCAGGGGACACCACAGCAAACCAAGCATCTAATCGGTTACTATGATACGTATGGTTACGGAAAAAAGGTTCATAATTCCATCGGAAAGAAATGACAAAACTCTTGGTCTACCCAATGAAAAAATATGCCTAAGCAAGGGAGAGAAAAGTTCCCTCTACTCCTATTGAGGCAGACAATAGATAAAAGAAAGATTGAGGTTATAGAAGATAATCTCAGTTTAAGGGATGGTGAGCATCAAAAGCTCAAAGTGCTTAAACTGCAAGACTTCAACAGAATTTGAAGTCGTGGGGCTATAACACAGGAAGTTTGACAATATTGCATCCTCAAGGATACAGATTCGAGTCCGAGCCCAGCTTACCAATAATAAAAAAAAAAAGTGCAAGACTTCAACACCTTTTTTAGTCCAGAAATTAAGGGGCTATCCAACATGATGTCCTTTTTAAGTTTACAAGTAAAAAACACTAAAGAAGTAGACGGGCAAGAGCAATCCTCCCCTTTTATGTTGACCCCAGCCCTTGGCCTAACAGTGGAAAGAAAAACCTGCTAAACTAGGCTTTTGGATGTGCAACCTCATCATCAAAATTAATCTCTCTATGTTGCCATAAATGTTTCCTCCGTAATAAATCATGCTAAAAATAAAGGCCGGTAATAAAAGTAATTGGCCTTTGACCTGATTTAACTGAACTGAGATCCTCCACAATCTTTCCTGAATGGCTTGGTCATCACTTTCATGTTTCCCAATTCAGTTGTCTCCTCCAAAGTTGCCAAAAGAGGATTTGTTGCCACCTATATAGGTCTCAACTTCATTATCATTAGGAAACTGATGCGGGAACTTACTAAATGCAATGCTAGGGCTGAGATTAGGATTGAAATTAATTTAATCAATTAAAAAAAAAAAAATTTCTCATAACAAATTATCACGAAAATTCTAGAAACTCAATTAGGTGATTTAATTTCGGCTCAAAATAGTGTTACTTTTGTGTACGTTCCCTATCGCGGATCTAGAAAACTAGAGTTCTTATGAACGGCTAGATTTCCGATAGTTTTAGGGCGTCGAACGAACTCGCAAGCGGGTGCTTTCGATACCAAACGAAAATAAAAGGCTAATAAAATTAATGATGAATAAAATATTGATTTAGGGCTTTTATAAGATTAATAAAATAATTAGGATTACGCTACTTACGCAAACCGTAGAACTAAAGAAGATAGAGAAGGAAGAAGAGTTGGCCTCGCACCAAACCGCAAGCGGGAATCGAAGAATCGCTCTTCGTTTTGAGAGAATCACACCCTCACGAAAGTTTAGAACTCTCAATTTTGCATAAGCAATTTTCATTAACCAAAAAGTTGTAATAAAAGTGTTTACAAGCCTTTAAATAGGCTAACCAATGCATAAAATTAGAAATCCTAGTATAACTCTAATTCCTAATTCAAATAAAAGAAATATTCTAATTCTTCTAAAACAATAAAGTCTTAAATAATAAGAAAACTAATCTTATTTCTAATAAAAGAAATAACTCTTACTTTCTAAAATAAAATAATAAAAGATACTAATCCTAATTCAATTAGGATTCTTGAAATTCGTCACTTTATGTGCAGCCTCCGAAAACTGACCATAACTTCTTCAATACTTGTCTGAATTGATCAAATTTTGGCTCGTTAGAAAGCTACTTCGAAAAGCTTTCAAATATGATCAATTTCGTATTAATCCGACTTCGTTTGACACTTCAAAATAGGCCAAACATAAAAGTGACGGGATTGAAAGTTGAAAACCCTAATAAATTTTGGATTTTCTTCCTTCTGATCAAACGGGTTTTTAACGGGCCCTTTTTTTTAAAAACCCATTCGTGGGTCCACTTTCTCTTTTGACGTCTCTTCTTTATCCGACCACGATTCAAACAAGTGGATCTAAAATTCGCATCAGAAACTTAGTTGGAGATTCTGCCTTAGGAGATGAATTAAAGTAAGGCCTCCTTTGGAAGTCTATGCCTCCTTTTGCAAATCCCCGAATGGTAAAACCCTGATAAGTACCTAGACTTATAATTCTCACTTCGGATCCAAGGCTCCCCACAAGCATTCTTCAATAGAAACATGGAGAATTCCCATAATTGTTGAGTGAAATAACAGTTGACCTACACATTAGCTATTATTTTCTATCCACACTTGCATGTTAAAATTTGTTAGGATAAAAAATGGTGCTAATAGCAGTAAGGTTTCACCACAAGCCAGATCAAGAGATGATCAATGCTTTTCAGCACATAATTCTACATACTTTCTAATAACAAGTAACAACTCACAAAGAAGTGACAGCCACTCTAGGCATTCTATATCAAAGACTCAAACAAATTCCAAAATGGGCCAAATCATCATATTGATCAGAAGAATATAATGGATGCTCAATGGATCCTACTACAACTCAAGAAATCCTCCAATGCTGTTCTATGAAAAGGCCCCCCCACATCCTGGCTTCCAAGCAATAAAACCCTCTGTCATTAAATTCTATCACCTTGAGAAAATTTAGATAACCTATCTAACATTAATTTTTCCTTATATGGAGCTTGTATTGAGAATGGAAACAAACTTCAACCGGATATCCCTCTGGTGAACATTAGCAGTGGTAAATAATGATTTTCCTGATAATTTCAGCAGGTAATTTTGGAAATAGCTTTGCAAATATTAATTATTAAATAAAGAATTTACTTTGGAATAAAAATTGGGACTGAATTTCTATACATCCAGTATAACACATTAAATTATTGACTGACATCAAAAGTTACCAAGAGGCAAGAGCTCTCCACGAGACTAGATCCATAGCATAGAAAGCATGATTCCATACAAGACTATATCTTGAATGTGTCATCATGATATATAAGTAAGAACAAGTCAAGTCAAAGCCATGAGTTTGAAAACCTTGAAAAAATGAAGAAACTGAAATCATCCAATGAAAGTGAGTGCATACGTTTGGATTCTCTTGCAGTGGAAAGGGAGCCCCTTAATGCGACTCAATGGGACTCTAATCTTGATTCAATTCAACGGAGACTCTATATTTTACTTGACAAGATCCTTGATTTATTTTTGTTGAGATTACCTCAACTCAATCATGTTACGATGCTAAAAAGGGTGTTTCTCATTAGTCTCCTTCTGTAGTGAATTCTCTTCCACTCTTGTAATTTTCCTTTTTTTCGGTTTGTCTGATTGTAATTTTTTTTTCCTCTCCTTCTAATCCTCCATGAGCGCTAATGTCAGTGTATGGTTTGCTGTATTCTGGTCTTTCTCTTCAATAAATTGAATTGCTTCAATATGAAAAAGAGCTGGTATCAGGTACCCGACTGGCACTCGGGTCAATCTCCTTGTGTCCAAATGGTCAAGCCTCAAGAAATGCAGAGCTATTTATGAGCAGGCAAATCAGAGAAAGGTCAGTTTTGAACTTTCTCTGATTTGGTACTCAGAACTATCAGCACATTCACCAAGACTGTTGCTTTGAAATTGACCTGAGTACCTTCTATGGAACTCGAATTGGGTACCTAATACTAGAAAAAAGTTACACTAATTGGAGAGGAATGGAGAATACTATACACCAGATAATTGCTCACCTCCTGCACAAACCATTTGAGGAGTTCACATTCTGCAATACCTTCACCAGTTTGCGCCAACTGAACATCAACTACACTGTCATTTGGAACATCAATCCATGCTTGACTTGAAAAGCAGCACTTTCTCGTGATGTATGAATTTGTTAACTACATAACAAACAAAAACAAACATTAAGTTGGTAAATGTTAAGAGTTTCTCATAAAACAATGCAAATCGATATCAGGCCTCAAGAATTGAAACAGTATAAAATTGTGCAAACATAAATTTCTTTTTTTATCAGAAAAAAAATTGCCGACCAAGGTGTAAACTTCAACTATTAAGAGTGGTACGAACAGCGTACCTCTCTTGTAACAATTTCATACCAAGGTACCATAGGGAGGGTGCCTAAAAAAGCATAAAAGCAAATCTAACAAGATAAATAAATGTCGCCAAGATCAATTTGACTACCCGGATCTTGAAGACTAACAGAAACCAAAAGAGCAGGTTGGAGTAATAGGTTGCCATAGACCTTGGTCAATTATTCTAGGTTCCATTCAGTCATATAGAGACAAACTCCACGAATGATTTGCTGGCCAAGAAGGTGGTGATAGGACTTTCTCTAATGGGAAAAGCACATCTAACAAGATAAATAAATGTCGCCAAGATCAATTTGACTACCCGGATCTTGAAGACTAACAGAAACCAAAAGTGCAGGTTGGAGTAATAGGTTGCCATAGACCTTGGTGAATTATTCTAGGTTCAATTCAGTCATATAGAGACAAACTTCACGAATGATTTGCTGGCCGAGAAGGTGATGATAGGACTTTCTCTTGAAATGGGAAATAAAATCAGTCATAGTTGTATTCCCTATTTCTTGTGCATTTACTTAGTTCATTTTGGAATTTAATAATTAATTTTTATTTTATTTTTAAAATACTAGCACAAAAGTTGAGAACGACTGCAGGAAACGATATCATTGAAAACTTAGAAAATGGATATAGAGTCGTAGTGGTTGCATTACGTACTATAGTTTCTGTTCCACTCCAAACCTATTCCCATTCCATTACACTTGGAGCCTTCTCTCAAATATATCTGCTAACAATTGGTTCAAATCGACACAGAATGCTTCAATCACCTGCGAGGTAATGACCAATTTCGTTCCATTTTTTTAGGAGCTGTTGTAAAAGCGAATGCCAGTGTGGGACATCCATTAAAGGCGCCTTATCCCCCGTCGCATTGGCACTTGTCACTCCTATACACTTTCATACATGAAACGACATGTCTGGCAACCGTTGACAATAATAACGCTCGAGCGGTTAAATGATGCAGCTAAAATTGAATGCCTTGCCATGGTGAACACGCAATGCTCCGCCTTACCACTACTTTATATATATATATATATATATATATATATATATATATATATATATATATATATATATATATATATATATATAACGGGGGATCCGGCCTCCTAGAGCACCCTACTAAGTCCTCGAGCACGTGCAACACCCGCATATCACATGTACCAGTCAGTAGGGATAAATTCCTTAGCACTAAATTGCTATAATATAAATCCCTTAAAAGTAACCATTCTTCAATTCTCTATACTTTCCATACCTGTCAATGAGAATTGGGTCAATAGATATGGAGTAAAACGAACCACCCTAGTAGCATATTTGGATGTGGCCAACATCGGTTAGCCGACATTGTTAGATACACCAATCATCATCTTCTCCTATCAATAAATGCAATGCTACCTAGACACGCGGCACAGGTGCCAAGGTGTCGAGATGTTGAGCACAAAGATTCCAATACGGCGGCACGGGCTTAAGAAAAACAAAATTTCAAAAAAAATAGAACATCTATGGAAAAAAATTGAAGGAAAATCTTAGAGAGTCATCTGATATATAATGCAAAAATACATAATGTACGTCACGAACCTAACTAAAAGTATATTATATTATACAAATCATTCTCAAAGACCCAAGCTCTTTATTTTATAAGTTACTTAATTTTACACAACTTTTTTTATTTTTTACAAAACGACGGTTCATTATATCGTGTCAAAAGGAGGAACATTGTGCTGGTATTATACTATTATGTATTATTATCATACATGTCTAGAAATATCGCGCTGAGGAGTATCCAAGTGCCAACAGGTGTCGACAAGTGTCTAAGTGCTACCAAGTGTCAGCACGGAAAAATCTGAACCCAAACCGGACGGACCTATCAGGTTGACCCGACCCATTTGCACCCATAACTGTAAACTTGGGTTCGGGCACCAGTCCAGCCTATTAAGTTAATGGACTGGGCTGCTTATTCATGGGTCTGTGCTGTAAGTATTTGGCCCGTTGAAGCCCAGCCCATTTCGAGAGAGGAAGGTTACATGGGTCCCATTAATATGCGGCCCGTTGATGCCCATCCCACAGAATCTTACTGCACACCTATGCCCAAAATCATTGATTGCTTCATATAGGACGATGGAGATTGATTCCCCATGGCACAGAACCCCAAAACCCCTAAAGTCACCTTCGAGCGTGATGTGTGCCATTTGAGGGCCACATTTTTTAGATATGTGGCATGTGGAATTGGGAACCGAACGTCCAATGATATGTTCATGGCCTCATGATCCCTTGTGTGGAAGATTGGATCTAATAACGATCTCCGTCGTCTGATTTGAGGCAATTAATGATTTTGGGCGTAGGTGCCCAGCAAGATTCCGTATGCCCTATTAATGCTACCCAAAAAGTGCCTTTATAAGGGTACATGCAATCTCTGAAAGCGACTAGGTGGGACACCCCCTTCAAAACCATTGATAGCTTCGGATACGATGGAGATCATGTTTCACCCGATCTTCCACACGATGAATCTTACGATCATATCCCACCTATCAGTTGGTCAGTTTTTTAATCCAAATGTCGCACCAAACCTATCAGACGGTCAATTTTTTATCCCTAATGTCACAAAAGCATTTTTTAGGACTATAGTAGGTGGGACATGATCTTAAGATCCATTGTGTGGGAGTTTGGGGTAAAATACGATCTCTCCACCACCATCTGATGTGAAGCAATTAATGATTTTGAAAGGGTTTCGGACGTAGGCGTTTTCAATAATGGCATTGCAGGGCCGCTAATAGGGGGTACCCACCTAACATATTTTTGAAAATAAACTTTCTAGGCGCACACCAACTTCTCTATCCGCACACTATCCTTTTTCAGTTTCGGTGTGGAGAAAGGAAAAGGGCATGGTGTGCGCGTAGCATCCTCAAAACCCACCCTCTCCACCTCTCCATGTCCTTCCACTCCTAAATTAAATATAAAAATTAAAAATCGACCCTTCTGAAATTCAACTCACATAGGTTTCCTTATCGAAGGAATCAGATCCATCACCACTCGGAGAGAAAAAGAGCCGAGCAGGAAACCCTAGAACCCGAGTTCGATGCTCCGAAGAAAACGACGATGGCGAAGGTTTAGCTCTATACGCCGATGCGCAAAATAGCATAGACTTGTTATGTATGCGCCTCCACATCGCAGATCCAATTCAGAAACCAGATTTGGCTCCACCACTTTTAATATTTTGCCGTACACTGAAAAAGGATAAGGGGGTTTGAAAGCTCATGATAAGTAGCACTGAAATGATGAGCTGCTTGCAGGGTGGGTTGACGTGGCGTAAATCTGAGCGTTGGTATTAGGTGCACGACCCGAGCACGCAACGTAACCAATGAAGCACGTGTGACGCGCTGGCTTGCTGTTTTTATTTAAATTAATATAAGTTGATTGTTGTACGTTCTTTGGCAAAATCTCATGTAGGGCGTTTTCCGAGGGAGGGGAGGAAATGAAAAGATATCGTCCGAAGGGTAAGAAAAAATTATAAACTAATTATAAACTATCTTGTTTTGGCAACAAAGTTGTTTCATGAGAAATAATTGAAAATTTTTTAATTTTCTTTTCTATTGAAAAAAATAAATAGGAATAATTAGAGAAACGTGTCTAAAAACAAATTTTTTAACAAAAAATATCCGACGTCAAACGTATTAGAAAAACAATGCTTTCACAGATTTTAAAACTTTAGAAAATCGTGAAAGCATTACTTTTTCTAAAATGTTTGTAAAAAAATTATGCTTTCACGATTTTTTAAAGTTTCAAAATTTGTAAAAGTATCATTTTTCGAAAACGTTTGAAGTTGGATCATTTTTGCTAAAAATTTTGTTTTGGAGGCTGTGTTTTCTAAAGTGCACAAAAATATATCACTCTAAAATAAGGGAATTTGTCAAAAATCTTTTACCTTCCTCCCCTCCTCTCCCCTTCCCTATTTTTGACTTGTGAGAAAACTCTCTCTTTGACCAATATCTCTCCCTACAAATTTCTCTCTGTCTCTCTCTCTCTTCTCTATTTGTCTCACTTTCTCTCTCCAATCGGTCTCTCTCTCTCTCTCTCTGATCTCTCTCTCTCACTGAATCTCTCTCCTCAATCTCTCCTCTTTTCATTCTCTCTAATTTTTTATTTAGTGTGTATTGTGTACACCAATGATAGTGCTTCCCTTTCTTTTTTTTCTCCCCTAAGATCTTTATATGAAATTCTCTTCTAATCTCTTTTTTCAAATATCCTCCTAATCTCTATTTTTAAATTTCTCTTTCTCTCTCCCAAACTCTCTACATTTTTCTCTCCTCATTTGGATGGATGTGTGAGATGTACACCATCAGTACTCCTTTTCTATTTTCTAAGTGTAATTACTCAATTCAAAAACCGAAAAATAATGAATTCCTATGAATTCTCAAAGAGATGAAATACATTAGATTTACAAATTCATCTCTTATATTTTCTGAAAAATTATCAAACAAACCCGTAATTTTTTTTTATTTTTTTATTTACTTCCAATGGGTTTGTAAAAACAAAATGCCCATCAGAAGTTTTAAAAAAAAAAATCAATAGTTAGAAAAAATAAAAAATTCAATTGTTTGGTCAAAATACGTTAGATTTACAAATCCATTTCATATGTTTCCCGAAAAATTACCAAACAAACCCGTAAATTTTTTTATTTTTTATTTACTTCCAATGGGTTTGTAAAAACAAGAAGCCCATGAGAAGTTTTTAAAAAAAAATCAATAGTTGGAAAAAATAAAAAATTTAGTTTGGTTGAAATACGTAAAATTTTGTTATGACTTTTGACCGACTTATAAACACCAAAATGTGTTTAAATGATCTTACACCGCTAAATTATGCCATAAGGTGCACATATGTGACCAATCTAAATTGTACAAGTGACAATCCATCATTTAATCATATCCCAACCCAAAGAAACATGTCTATAAGTGAATGTGAACCATTGGATTGATGAATTTAATTATGAACCATTAAAACTTAAAACAACGGTCCATGTAAGAATCATCAAATCGGATTGTTTAGATATCCCTAAAACATAATTTTTGGGTCTGTTGCATTTCAATCTATGATTTTGATCCTACGGATCACCAAAATTTTAAACCATTAATGATGCAAGATTATTTAACTACTATGGTTATGAGAGTTTAGTCCGAACACACAAGGTGTGAGAATCAATGACCCGTCCACTCTAAAGTAAACGGCTTGGTTACCTTGTACAAACTTAATCTCAATCACAAATTCTATATTCGCAACCAGAGGTTTCCACTATTAAATAAGCTGCCTGCCTTGAATTAGATGATAGAGATAATTTTTCATCCCAATCTTGTATACAATATAGTTTGAGGTCATGGCCCACCTATAGAGATGGTAATATGTGTTGTCATTTAGGCTATGTTTGGGATTGTTCTTTGAAGGCAAAGAGCAGCCCACTTAAAAGAGCAAGTTTAAAGATAACCAAATTTAGCTCTTTCACTCTCAACCAAACTGTGACAGCCCGAATTTTCGCGCTCGAAAATCCGTGCCATCAGGATCATACTCTGGATGATCCCCAGGACAAATCATGAAGTGTCTGCTCGTACATCGGAAACCAAGCAGACACGGTTAAGCAGTGGTAGGTCGAGTCATCATACAAGACATTTAAAATAAATAAATGCAATAAATAAAACATGTATCTTTATATATACCAAAAAAATACACATTCTCAAAAAGGAACCAAGAAGAACCATTGGTGATGGACATCCATCACCCAAACAATGGTTCTTGATAGTGATTCCGAGTAGAATGTATAAATAATACAATAAGTAAAGTCTACTGAAAATATATACAAAAAGTGGCCACCAGGCAAACAATAATCCAAATGTCCAAACATGCAAAACATAAATCTCAAATACCCAAGCTACGGGTAGAACTCGTCTGCCTGAATATTTGTCTCCTCGTCCTCGGCCTCAGCCTCCGGGTCAGGCTGGTAGTCAGGGTCGCTCTCGGTACCGGGAGCTACAGCCTCAGAACCTATAAATGATTTAGAAACAGGGTGAGCTACATCCTAGCTCAATAGAAGAATTCCAGTTAAAATTGCATCTTAATTGTAAAACATGGTTGCTGAATATATGAACAGAACTGAACAGATGCAAACAGATGTGTCAATATGCGGAAATTATCAAAGCAAGCAGAATTTATCGGAATTGAGTAAAATGTGATGCATACAGTGTATAATGACTTAGAATTATAACTTAAGTAACTCCCGTGAGTATAGCACGTGGTAGCCAAATTTGGTCCGATGGGTAATCCCGACCATCGTCGTTCACATGAACAATTTCAGGAAATGCAACAATGTCTCAATTATGGAATGCCATTGTGCCGAGGATTTCCAAGCAGATGCACGAGTGTACCAGAAACGGATATACCACCAAGTCGGTGGGATTCGTCAGAGTATTAAACCATAAATTACATACAGATAAATCTTATTGAACGAGAATCAGATGACAGATATCAGAGTTATCAGAGTTAACACACATATGCTAGACATGACTGGACGGTAAAATCAGACTATGCAGTCAAATACAAAAGCTTTGGAACCATGAGATAAAAAATAAATACAATTTTGAATGGATTCCCCTACCTTAGGTCAAACCTCTTCTAAGCAAATTCAAAGCCTTTCAGAAAGTCATGGTCTGATCCTTTACCCTATACATAGTATTCTAAGTGTCAAGGATGTCAGAACATAAACTGGCACAATGTCCAGAGAGGTTTTATTCACAAAACTAATACATGCATAAAACATGGGTGATTGATCAATCAATCCCTCTTGTTGATCGATCAATGACCTCATTGATCGATCAACACTCTCTTCTCTTTAACAAGCAACAGAGTAAATTGATCGATCAATAGCCTCTATTGATCGATCACCACTCCTCATTGATCGATCAACACCTCTATTGATCGATCAATAATCTCATTTTCTTCACACTTTGGCACAGTCAAAATTGATCGATCACCAACTTGGTTGACCGATCAATGCCTCTTGTTGATCGATTAATGTCCTCATTGATCGATCAATAGGCTAAAATCTCAATTTTCCCACCTTCTGTTCACATTTAAAATTTGTACAGATTGATCGATCAATGCCTTCATTGATCGATCAATATACACCAGTGATCGATCAATGCCTTCATTGATCGATCACCACCTGTCATTGATCGATCACTCTCTTGTTGATCGATCAATACCCATGATTGATCGATCAATCCCCAAATTGATCGATCAATGCCCTTCGAGCATTGAACTTCCAGAATCTTCAAGGTTCCTGTTCCCTTATTTGTCTTATACAGATTGATCGATCAATGCCTTCATTGATCGATCACCACCAGTCATTGATCGATCAATACCTTCATTGATCGATCAATAATGACAGAACTCCTGTCATTAATGGAGGTCATCTACTTCCCTATTTTCAACCCATTTTCATTAATAGTTTCTTGCAACCATTAATACACACACAAATACATATATATGGCTCTCCTTAGCCCAACTCAAACATACAAACTCACATTTTGTTGGGCCCTTTTTGGGGTTTCGGCAGATCGATCCGAAAGAGGGTTTCGGATCCGGAACTTGAGTTGTATTGCCGGTGCGACTCCGATATGTAAGTATCAACTTCCGATTCAACACGCAAGGGCTTCACACGCACCTAGACCGTACTTGAGCTCACTCCTTTGAATTCCACATACCCTTTCTAAGAATTACGCACGATCTCGGCACCTCTAACCCTATTTCCTGACAAATCACTTTCAATCTTACTTAGCCACAGATTTCTTTGCTCAAGAACTGGAGGAAGAAGAAGAGAAAACACCTCTCCAGGTCTCTCCCTTCCCTTATAAGCCACCCAAACTGAAATATCTTTGATATTTCAGTTTAGGCCCTCATTTGCACTCCGGTGTTAAGCGCGCATACAGTCGCTACGACGCAACGTGCTACGTTGACACCTTACACAACTCATACTTAAGCGAAAATACACATGTGAACTCATCTAACCATGGTGCTAATTTACGTCAACTAATATTAATTATGAATTTTTAAATCGGACTCATTTTCCGTGCCGAGCACGCATATCGAAATAGTCTGATTTCTTGTTCGAATTTTTCAGGTTGTTACATTATCCTCCCCTTAGAAATTTTCATCCTCGAAAATGTCTAAGAGGCGCAGTCAGATAATAGGTGGTTCTAAGGCTAACAGACAGATGAAATGCAGAAGCATGTAGTCAAAGTATCATGTAGAGAAAATTATGCATGCAGAACAGAATTTATATGAAAAAAAAATAGAACAATTTAGATACAGATATAAGTAGTATAAGAATAGTGTATAAATAGCATAGTAATACTTGTATGGACGTCGGATGGGCCGGGCTTTGCAGGCGTAGGTCTGCTAGGACGCGGTGGCAGTGTGCGGTAGTCACGAGGGTTCACTACGTGCTGACGAGCATGGGCGATCATCGGTGTGGACATCGTGGCGTATAGGTGTTGCATGACGAGCTTATGCATACCCTCGTGGTAATCCAATCGACGGTGAATCTGTGGCTAGAACACCTTCATGCCATCCAACCGCTCGTGTATACGTCGGTTATCCTCCACAAGCTCACGAAGCATCGCTGCGACGTCGATTGAAGAAGGTGGTGGGGGATGCGATGGGGTGTGACGGGGCGGTCGACGGGGTGTAGTGGGGGCAGGTCGTACAGGCACCTCAGGCGGAGGTGGTGGATCACGTGGGGCCTCTCCCTCTCCAAGTGCAGGCTCGGCAGGGGCCGCACCCTCGGCGACGGCAGGTGGGACGGGCTCAGTTGCGCCCTCTTCCTCCTCCGGGAGCCGTCGAATTAACAAGTTGTAACTCTTGGTCCAGTCTTTCAGGTAAAAGACTTTGGTATTGTCAACCAAGCGTAGCTCGTTAGGAGCCAAGGTATATGCCTCACGTAGAGCGACATATTGCTCTACTATCTTTGTGATGAGGCGGGCGTAGGGGATTTGTTTCTTAACCCCCGACTTAACCTTTTCCGATATAAGGTCATTGGCATTGATGATGCCATCAATGACCAAGTCAGCCATAGAGAACCAACAGTTCTCAAAGGCAGAAAATAGTGCTTATTGCACCACACCGATCCGCGATGACTCGTGTAAAAATGGATTAAGTGCACACTTGATGTATGTATCAAGCATCCACAATTTATTGGGTAATTGGGTTCGAGAAATGGATTGGCCCTTCCCATGCTGACCCTGGGTTATGTTGGTGACCACGTCAGTGAAGGGGACCTCCTTTACGTACGACGCATCCAAACCCGCGTTCTCAGTGAAGGGGACCTCCTTTCGTATCATCCGTATCGTTCAATGTATCGTTCATATTGTCCGTATGGTTCAATGTATCGTCCGATAATTTCAAATTATCGGTTTTGATGTTTTTTTTTTTTTGAGAAAAATCAGAAAATATCGTCCCGAATCGATACGTATCAATTTTGGGGTTGGACGATACATATTGAAAAACCAAGATTTTGATCCTTGAGAGAGACCCTCATTTAAGGGACGATGGTTTTGTGCTCCGTGGACAAAGGAGAGAGGGAGTCTCTCATTTTAGCTCGGAGGATGGGCAGAAAAAAATTTCAGCTAATTTTTTTTTGCCGAAAATGAAGCATGAGTTACTTTTGTTTGTTTGTTTTTTTTCGGGATAAGTCGTGTTTGCCAAACTTCGATTTGTTTTAAATTTCCATAAAAAATTGTTTTCTATCGAAGAATTTGTGAGAATTCTGCGCTTGCAAACAAGGCATTAAAATAGGTGAAAAGAAATTCCGATGAAATGAAAATGGGTGCAAAATTACTTGCACTCACTTTTTAAGTGATTGCACCAAAGTTAAAAAACACTTATATATTTTTTACATGATACATGTCAAAACGTAATCTAGTCCGTCTGATTTAAAGTGCATGATCTATAGATCTTTAACAGATAAAATTGGCATGAAATATAATTTTTATCATGTGATTAAATATCGTCAAAGGCTATAATTTGATTTAACGATTGACAACAATAGATCATATGATAAAAAGATCTATAGATCATGAACTTTAAATCAAACGACCTAAATTTCGTTTTCAAATTTCACACATTTCTAAAATACAAAGTCTTTTTTTAAATTTGGTACAATCACTTAAAAAGCGTGTGCAATCCTAATGAAAATATATTTTAATTGGATGGCTGAAAATATTCATCACACACCGTGGTATTTTCAGCCATTTATAGCACAAAGATGTTGGCTTTGGATCAACATTTACCAGCCATTACTGGCAATTATGTTACGGGGTGTGCTCATTAATCATTATTATGATGACTTTTGTAGTGCATGTGACATACGACAGTTAAATAGGTGGGTCATGACCTCAAAATAAAAGTCAAAATTTCAGCTTGGGACAGGACTATTCCCGAAACCGAACTTTTGGTGCGTAATTTTTTATTTTTTTTTTTTGGTTTTGTTGGTTTTGTTTTAAGCCCAGAATCTTGGGGATATCGTTTTGGTTGGGTTTAAAATCAATGCGTTTCGACCGAAATCTTGATCGATGCCCCAAAATTTATTGTGTAAATGATTGGGATGAAAACAAACTCCTATAGGTTCCCTGAAAAGCGTCTACGAAACCCGCTCAAACCCATTGGTTGCTTTGAATTAGACAATTAGGATCATTTTTTACCTCAATCTTTCCCATAAGATCTTGAGACCATGAGTGTATCATAAGACATCAGTTTTTATTCAACTTGGCATGGATCACTTAATCTTGGCTCTAAAATCACATGGCACACATCGAAGTCAAATGTGATTTTAGGGACTTTTATGGGATTTGTGTCACATAGAATAAAATAAATGGACCGTCGTTGTTAAGATCATTGTCTCAAGATCCATTATGAGAATGATTAGTGTGAAAATGATCTCTATCTTCCGATTCCAAGCAATCAACGGGTTTGAGTGGGTTTCATCCGATGCCTATCAATCAACGATTTTGAGTGGGTTTCGGGCGTAGGCGCTTTCAAGCAATCAACAGATTTCAGACATAGGCGTACCATGAGACGATTAGTTTTTGAAGTGGCATTGAACCCAAAATGTGGTGGCCCTAAAATCACATGGCACATATCACGCTCAAATATGTTTTTAGGTCCGTTTTGGGATGTTTGCCACATAGAATAAAAAAGATCAGTAATCAGATGATAAGATGAGTTGCCAAACAAGGCCCTAAAATAAGTGAAAAGTAATCCTTTTTTTTTTGATATGAAGTTCAAAAGAAATCTCGATGAAATGAAAATATATTATAATTGGATGGCCGAAATTTTTCATCTAACACTAGCATTTATCAGTCATTTATAGCACAAATATGTTTTTATTTATTTATTTTATTTTATTTTTTTATATCCGTGGGATAGCACAAATATGTTCGATTTAGGTCAACATTTACCAGCAATTATGTTACTGTGCTCATTATTACGGTGACTTTTGTTGTGCCATGTGACATCTAGGTGGGTCATGACCTCAAAATAAGGATCAAAATTTTGGTTTCTGTGCCCGAAACTAAAATTTTGGCCGAAATTTTGGAGATTTCGTTTTAGTTAGGTTCGAAACCAATGTGTTTTGGCTGAAATCTTGATCCATGCCTCAAAATCTTTTGTGTGAAAGATTTGGATGAAAAACGAACTCCTATAGGTACACCGAAAAGCGCCTATGTGGACCCACTCAAACCTTTTCACCCCAATCTTTCTCATAAGATCTTGAGACCATGAGTGTACCATATGACATCAGTTTTTTGTTCAACATTGCATGGATCCCTAAATCTTAGCCTTAAAATCACATGGCACACATCACGGTCAAATGTGAGTTTAGGGACTTTTATGGGATTTGTGCCGCATAGAATAAAAAAAATGGATCGTCGCGTGTTAAGATCATGGTCTCAAGATCCATTGTGGGACAGATTAGTGTGAAAAATGATCTCTCTCTTCCGATTCCAAGTAATCAATGGGTTTGAGTGGGTTTTGTTCTATTCCTAGCAATCAACGAGTTTGAGTGGGTTTCGGACGGAGGCGCTTTCAAGCAATCAATGGGTTTCAGACATAGGCGTACCATCAGACGGTTAGTTTTGAAGTGGCATAGATCCCAAAACGTGGCCCTAAAATCACATAGCACACATCACGCTCTAACATATTTTTAGGTTCGGTTTGGAATTTGTGCCACGTAGAATAAAAATAGGACAATCAGATGGTTAGATCATGGTCTCAAGATCCATTTTCGGAAAGATTGGTGTGAGAAACGATCTCAATCATTCGAATCCAAGCAATCAATGAGTTTGAGTGGGTTTTGGACATAGGCGTACCATCAGACAGTCAATGTTCGATTTCACAAGGCGTAGATTTTCAAAACGTGGCCCTAAAATCACATCACATGACACATAACATGCTATAATGTGATTTAGGGTCTTATTTTGGAATCTGTGCCATGTAAAATCATAAAACGGACCATCGGATGGTAAGACAATAGTCTCAAGGTCCATTGTTTGGAAATGTTGGTGTGAGAAACAATCTCAATCGTCCGATTCCTAGCAATCGATGGATTTGAGTTGGTTTTGGACAAAGGTGCTTTCAATAAACCCTGGAGACGCCAACAGAGGTACTCGTGATTATATATAGATTTATTAAGTGGACACGCAAATTTGGGTTATGCAAACGTGCCATTTGAAGAGGTGAGTTACTATAAAGGGTACACTTGGGAATAATCTAATAATGAGGGGACTAAAATAGTAGTCTAGAATAGTAAAAAAACGTTGCTCTTTTCATAGATATGGTATAGTTACGAAAGAAGACATTTAACCATAGTACGAAAATCGCCAAATTTTGTTGAAGGAGCTATTACTTGGACACGTTTTTTAAGTGATTGCACCAGATTTAAAGAAATACTCGATATTTTAGAGACATATGATATGTGAAAATACAATATTGACCGTTTGATTTGAAGTTCATGATCAATAGATCACTAACACATAAAATTGGAACAAAGCACGATACTTGTCATATGATCTATCGTAGTCAACTATTGAATTATATAATAGTCTTTGACTCCATTTAATCAAATAATGAAAATTATATTTTATTCTTATTTTTTGAAATTGATATCTTTAAATCATGGCCTTCAAATCAAACGACTTAGATGGTGATTTCACATAGTAGAGGTCGCCAAAGTTGGTAATTTTTCTTTTTATTCGGTGCAATCTGGTGCAATCACTTGAAAAGCGTATGCAATTAATGGCTCCCTTTGTAAAATTGGCGAATAATTTGCAATTTTTTGGGGCACTGAATGAATCACGAATTGTTCCCGAATTTTTAAAAAAGTTCATATATTTTTTAGAAATTCATGAAATTTGTAATAATTCGTTACTTTTTTAAAATATATATATTTTTATAATTTTTTTTTTCTTTTTTGCTTCGTATCAAACGATGGAGATTATTTTTCTCCCCAATCTTCTACACGATGGATTTCGAGACCATGAGCGTACTATCAGACGATCTATTTTTTGATTCCACATGGTAAAGATCCCCACAAAAACACGTTTGATGGTGATGTGTGCCATGTGAAATCTCGCCTTGCGTACAAGTAATTGCTCTCTATTTTTGGATATGTATCATGTGCTACGTTCATGATCTTAAGATCCAACATGTGGAAGATTGAGGCAAAAAACAATCTCTATCATCAAATCCAATGTAGGCAAGGAATTTTAGGGGATTTAGAACATAGGTGCTTTTAGATTGGCATGGACGCGAATAGAGGTACCCTAAATTTCGTCAAAACATTTATTTTAAAAATTTATGGGATTTCGCCTAATTTTTTTTCGAATTTTAACCTTGCCGAATTATTGTCACACCTCAACCTTGTGACTATGTTTTTACTATTGAAAAGGAAGCATTTGAATTTGAGTTTATTTTATTTATAAAAATTGTTGCACACAAGGATAAAAAATTCGGATTTCATTTCGGTTTCGGGCTAGGTTGAAACTGAAATTTTGAATAGAAATTTCGGCCAAAAGCTTCTAAACCATACATTATCAGTTTCGTTTCAATATGGATCGAAACCGATGCATTTCGGCCGAAAATTTGATATATAGATACACAACGAAGTAAGCCCTTCTATTGATAGAGGGAGAACCTTATCAATAGAAGGCCATTTCAACTCGCTGACCCACCAAATCATCTCAGGATTCATCTAAATGCTTCCATGATATCACAACAAACGTTAATTTTTTTTTTGAAAGTTATCCAATATATGTTAATTATGGTTTTACCGCAGATTTGGGGCTTATACACTATAAATTTGGAGGCTTATACATACAAAAAAGTTGTATAAGAAGTATATTCTATTCATGTTTAAAAATTAAATGAGGAGCCACTGTAGGATATGTGACTACCTTTGTTCATATGAACAGTGTCAAGCGGATTTTGCTCTATGTTAAAGGGATTTCACCTTCACCGCGATGCTAACACTCACTTATTTTTGTATTCAGATGCAGACTAGGCTGGATGTCCACTACTGGTTATCACACCTTTTTTCTCCTCAAATCCCATTTCATGGATGGCAAAGAAACAACTAACTGTTGCCCGCTCTAGTGCCGAAACAAAGTATCGATCAAGAATGGTTGTGGTGACTTTTGAGTTAACTTGGTTACCTTCATTCTGCGCGATCCCTCCAACCACTATCTTTTGTGTGACAACATTAGTGTTCTTTACAGGACTATTAATTAACCCGGTTTTCCAGGCTCGTACTAAACATATTGAGTTCGATTATCATTTTGTTTTGGAAGCAGTTGCCCAATGAGCTCTTGTTATCATATTTGCTCCCTCTGTAAATCAACTTATGGAAATCTTTACGGAACATCTCGATTCGTTGTGACCAATTTCTTACAACTTCGTACAATTAAAGATAAAGTTGTAAGATCTTAGATTGTCATTATCTATGTGGGACACTCCCAATGTATCTAGGTTTGTGTCAAAGTATATGTACATAGGCATGCCCAAATTAACGGTAATAGTTAGGGATGTGTGCCACGTGGAATTAACACTTATCGTTTGGTAAATGGGCATGATCTCAAGATCTAATATGTGAAAGATTGGAACTAAGAATGACCTCTATCGCCCGATTCAAGATAGTCAATGATGGTGACGGTGGAAACCAGAGGTTATAGTGACCGAATCATCGGTGCGAATGCCGGTACCCTTTCTATTTTGCTTTTGGGAGTCATTACTTGTACTCTAAAAGTTGGCCCTTGTAGCAAATTTAAAGAAAAACTTGTTATCATAGGGACATTTGACATGTGAAAACGCAATTTAGGCCATATGATTTGAAGTTTATGCTCTATAGATCTCCACTGCACAAAATTGGAGCAAAATACGAAATATTGTGCTCAACTGTTGAATCGTATAATAGTCTTTGACTACATTTAGTCACGTGATAAAGATTGCCTTTTGTGCTAATCGCTTACAATTAATATCTTTAAACCTTGGCCTTCGAATCTAACGGCCAAGATGTTGTTTCCACATGGCACCAAACTTGCAAATCTTTCTTTTAAAGTCGGTACAAGGGCAAACTTTGCGAGTGCAAGTACTAGCACCCTTTCCCTTGTAAGATATGGTACCTTTGTTCGCACACCCACATGTTTACTGACCCACGTCCCAGACCCCTTGAAAACCATTGGTTGCTTACGGATCAGATGATGGATCTTGTGTTTCACCGAAATCTTCCGCACAATAGATCTTGATATTATCAGACGGTCAATTTTTTGTTCCTTGTGTCCGAGATCCCCTTGTGTCTGAGATCCCCTAAAAAGTGGCATTTTTTGGGGATCTGTGACACATGGAATAAAAAACTAACCGTCTGACAAGTGCGCTATGATCTCGAGATCTAGTGAGTGGAAGATTGGAGTGAAACACAATTTCCATCATCTTATCTATAAGCAATCAATGAAATTCAAGGGGTTTGAGATTTGAGTGATTCCAGTAAACAGGTGGGCGCCAACAGAGGTACCCTTTAGGTAAAACAGCTTATCCCCATTCCCCACCAAAGAGAGCACACAGAATCCCCTTGGCTTCCGGTGTCCTTACCAAGTGGTTTTATACTGATTCTGTGCGAAGGGTCCCACCCTAATATGGTGTGACATCCGTGGTTACCATCATTTTGATGTAGATTGGTAATGCTGATAGATTTATGCACGTGATCAGTAGATTCAGTACGATGGGTCTATCTTTAATGACCATATCCACTTGACAAAGAGGGTTGCAAAGGTCTTACGAGGACTCATTAAGTTGACTTGATCATCAGGTCTTTGTGAGTTGCTGGGTCCAAGCTAATAAGATAGGGGAACTTACTAATGGGACCCATAGGGGGGGAGGCCCACGCATTGGCCGGCCTAATTTTTGGGCCGAAAATGGACCCTTTTGTCAGTGAATTCTTTAAAGCCCTGTAGCCCAAATATGTTTCTTTTAACAAAGTCACATTTGCTAATTTGGCCTAGGCCCCCAAAATCTGGATCGGCCTAAGGGCCCCACACATAGTCACATAACCGGTGTACATGAAGAGTACGGCAATTTAAAAATAAAAATATATAAAAAGAGCGGTAGAAAAATAAAAGTACGAAAGAAGAAAAATTTTAAAAATTAAAAAATATAATCCTTACTACTATATAAAAGTAAAAGTAGCTTCTGTTATATTTTATAGTATCAAAAATACCCTTAATTCCTCTCTAAAATATAGAATCTATTTTCCAATGAGAATAAGCAAATAATGGTATCCAAATAAATTCTTTTTCCTTCCTTATTTTTAGCTCCTTCAAAGAAACTCACAAATTTAAGAAAATTAACAATTTTATCATAAAAGTTCTCTTTCCTAACACTTTCAAAGAAACCTACAAAGTTAAGAAAATTAATAACTTTGCCATAAAAGTTATATTTTCTAACACCTTTAAAGAAACCCATAAAATTAAAAGAATTAACAATTTTTTCATATAATATTTGACTTGCTTTGATATCAAATTCCCTTATCTGGAAGATTGGGCAGAAAAACGATTTCCATCAACTAATACAAAGAGTCAATAGTTTTTTGCATAGATGCCCTCTTAAGATTTCACGGTGTTAAGTTACCAAAATAATAATTTATTGGCATGTTGAAACCCTTTGAGTCACGATTAATGTACCCCTAATCAAATTTTCTTATCTTACCTAATCGGTTTTCGACTTTTCCCACCTATAATCGAAATCAGATTGGGTTTAAACCGATTTTTAGATCGATTGTGGTTGATTCAATTAGTTAGGTTTTTTGGGCGGGTTCGGATTCCGGTTCAAAACTTACACCCATACGAGGATAAGATCATAGTTTCAAGAATTATTCTATAAAAGATTAGGGTGAAAAACGATCTCCATTACCTAATTCCAAGCAATCATGAATTTGAATGAGGTGCAATCACCATTTTATTATTTTAAGTTATTTTCTCAGTTTTCTCATACTACCTAATAATTTTTTTATTTTTTCCCCTAAAAATCAAAGCAAGTCCAGAATAGATTCATTATCGATTTTCGGGTCTGTTTAGACCAATTCGATTCACCGATTTTCAGGCCAGGTTTGAGTTTTGAGTCAAAACTTAGACCCCTATGTTGGGTGGACATTACTATTTATATTTTTAATAATAATTAATAAATACGTAGGGTATGAAAATTTGAAGCCTTAATTACATTAGTTATTATAAAATTTAAGTAAAAATTAACAATTAAGAAAATATTATTAAACATATATAATTAGTATATCATCGAATTAATCGAACGTGATAGGATAGAAGCATGTATCTATAATAAGTTTTACAAAATACTCAAATCAATATAATATTTAACAATAATTGTTATTAGTTTTTTAGTGATTGAATGATAATATATGATTATGATTTTATACGATCAGTCAATTTTAACTCATAATTAAAATCATCTTTGATTAAAATATTTCATTTTACAGTATTCACGTGCAACGTTGGAGGCCTGACTATTCACTGCATTGATCACAGTCAACGCGTCTCCCTCAAGAATAATGCGCTGGAAACCATTTACAATGGCAAGTTGGATCCCGTTAAGGAGGGCCATGCACTCGCAGTGCTCCGAGCTAGAGATCCATTGGAGATTTTTTGCTTTAGCAGTAATCACTTTACCACAGTAGTCCCTGCATATAATGCCAATCCCTGCATTGCCTTTGTTTCAGGCCCCATTGAAATTAATATTGATAGTCCCATTATTTGGATGTCGTCTCCACCTGGTTGTAGCGGTCCTCGGTGATGCTTGTTCCTGCTCTGATTGATTGGCGAGACAATATTGAGAAAGAAGGTTCATTACATCTTGGACAATTTTTAGTGGATCTTCTGATTTTTCTCCATAAGTAACTCAATTCCGCTTATTCCAAATCGCCCAAGCCATCGTGAAGAACGTATTGAGATGTAGGGCTCTGTGCTTTTGTTGGAGATCTTTAGCCCATTGGATAAAGGATAGAGATTGTACTTTGTGAATTTGGGCACCTAGTGGGGAGAGGAACCAACAGCGTGCATCTTTGTCGCAATCCCTAATTGCATGTTCTACGCTTTCACCTGAAGCTCCGCATATGTCGCATATACACAATACCTCCTTTATTCTCTGCTTTAGTTTAGCACAGACTGATAGAATATCATTGCAAGCCCGCCAGGCGAAAATCTTGATTTTGTTTGGCATACAAGAAGCCCATATTATTTTCCAGAACGCCTCCATTTCTGTGGTGTTGGAGCAGCTCGCCTCTCCATCATTTGTAACAATCTCCTTTGCCACATAATACGCTGATCACACCGTAAATTTGCCCATTTTGTTGTACGCCCATGCTGCTCTATCATTTGTCTGGGAAGCAGGGAGAGGGATATTAATGATTACTTTTCTATCTTTCTCAACGAAGTATTTTTCGAGTGCTTCAAGATTCCATCGCTGCTGATTTTCACAAATCAGCTCGCTAACCCAAATTGGACCATTCTCGGCTTGAGGAGTGCATGGTCGGAATGTCTTTGGCCTTGGGATCCAATTATTATCCCAAATATTCATAGAAGCGCCATTCCCGATTCTCCATATGATACCTCGCTCTATAGCGGATCTTGCTTGAAGGATACTACTCCACGTGATCTTTTGGCCGCTAGAAAGGAAGTATGCGAGAAATATTTAACTTTGAAAAGACGAGCCACAAGGGAGTCCGGGTTGGAGAGAATTCTCCAGCCTTGTTTCGCAAGCATTGCATTGTTGAAAGCTCTAAGTTCCTTGAATCCCAACTCGCCACAAGCTTTGGATTTACAAACGTTCTTCCATATAAGCCAATGAATACCTTTGCTTTCGCCCGATCCACCCCAGCAAAATCTTGCAATAGTGGACGAAATCTCTTTGAGGAGGTTTGTCGGTAACCTAAAGCAGCTCATCATGTATGTAGGGATGGCTTGAGCCACAACTTTGATAAGAATCTCCTTACCGGCTTTGAAAAGTAGCTTTTCTTTCCATTCTTGGGTTCTCTTCCAAATTCTAGCCTTCAGACATTCGAAAACTGCCTTCTTCGCGGTACCCACTACAATAGGTAACCCCAAATATTTTTCATGTCTAATCGTCTCTCAGATTTGTAGTATGTCCCGAATAGCAATTCTCTGTTCTTCCTTGACGTTTTTGCTGAATGCGAGCGAGGACTTATCGAAATTGATCTATTGGCCCGAAGCTTTCTTGTACACTTTCAATATATTGAGGGCCTCTTAACATTCTGAGTCATCAACTTTAAAATAAAAGTTGCTGTCATATGTAAAGAATAAATGAGAGATTTGTGGGGCCCCACGGCATATGCGGATACTTGTTAGATCTTCCAATCAATTTATTTTTTGAGCTAAGGTTAGCTAGCTTATAATATGAGCTACTACTTTGGTGACTGAATTATCCAACATTTCTGCCACTTTACCTAAACAATATGACATACTCTACCAAAAAAAGCACTCAAATATCTCTTATGCTAACATGGTACGAACTAATAAATACATGAGATGTACCACACTCATATCAATTGACATAGAAATATCTCTACGCCCAAGCGCATATCCCCATGCCTCTCTCTCTCTCTCTCTCTCTCTATATATATATATATATATATATATTTATTATTATTTTTTTCAACAAGAGCTCAAAGTAATGAAGCCCTTTTTGTGAAGTGATGGGTGGCATGGGGCTCACTTTACTAGCTAGGGTTATACTTTTAAAATATTTTAAAAGTTAAATACCCTTTCAGCCGTCATTCTTAACTTTTTTAAAGTCTCTTTTTTTTTTCTTTTCTTTTTTCAAAAAAATGTCAGACTTACTTTTTCAGACATATTTTACTCAAAAAATGTGGTGTCCGGTAACAAAGCGCTAGCACCTCGTGAGCAAACCGTCGGCACCCCAATAACGAGGCGCTGGCACCCCAGTGCGAAGCAGTGGCGCCCCTAAAACGAGGCGATGAGGCTTCATTTTAAGGGCGCCTACACTTCGTTTAGAGACGCCGACCCTTCAATAATTTTTTTTTTTTTAAATTTATCAATGTGCCGGCGTTTCATAAAAAAAAAAAAAAATTTAATAATATATATATATATATATATATATATATATATATATATATATATTTTTTTTTTTAATTTTATGAAGCGGCGGTACTCCTAAATGAAGGGCTGCCACCTCCAAATGAAACGAATGGCTCATATTTTTTGAGTAAAATATATCTGAAAAAATAAATTTGATACTTTCTTAGAAAAAGAGAGGAAAGAACGAGATTTTAAAAATACTTCTTAAAAAGTCAAGAATGACGGCTGAAAATGAATATAACTTTTAAAATATTTTAAAAGTTTAACCCTAGTTAGTAAAGTGAGCCCCATGCCACCCATCACTTTACAAAAGACACGCTATGTATTATGCCTGTATCAATTAGCGTAAAAATATCTCTAAGTTCAATTGTATTTTCTCCTTTTCCATATATATATATATATATATATATATATATATATATAACCTAAGTCTCGAGGCCTCTTAAAGCACGCGCTAATATCTCGGGCACGTGTCGGGTCTATAGAATTGCAGGACCATTCTAAAGGCAGTGTAAGAAGGGGAAGACAATGAAGACTGAGGCCACCCAAAGAATTACAAAGCCTGTTCCATTTTTCGGAGGTGGCGATGGGTGTGATTGGGCTTGGAATTTTGTCATTTTCAAATAAGGCCCGACTTGAGCTCGACCCATTTATAGTAGAATTTGAGTACCTGAGCTTGGCCCATTGCCACCTATAACTTTATGTCAATAAGAGGCTCTTAGTTGCTCTTCTTCAGCAAATGGGCATATATATATATATATATATATAGGTAAGCTAAGGTTGAACCTACGACCTAGCGGATACTATATTGTCACCCTTCCATTGGGCTAAGGCCCTACTCCAACCCCTTCATAAATGGGCCTAGCTGCCATAAGTGTAGACCAAACTCATCAAAAGATTTGAGCCATCCGATCTATGCACACTAATATGATTGAGAGTGCCCTTATTTGCACCTATCAAATTTTTTAGGGTACCTACGCCAAAACCCTATTAACTAGTTTGAGTCAAATGATGGAGCAATTTTTGCCCCACAATCTTCCACACAATGGATCTTAAAATATGGGCGTACGATCAAATAGTCAATTTTGATTCCACGTGACACATCAAAAAATCGTGTGGCACACATCATACTAAAATGTGATTTGGAGGTTGTTTTTGAGGTGTGTGTAATATGAAACAAAAAACATGCGGTCCGATGGTATGCCTATGATGTCAAAGATCCATTGGGTGGAAGTTGGGGCAAAAAATGATCTCTACGTCTAAATCAAACCATTTAATAGTGCTTTTGCCTCGGTGCCTTTAAAGATTCGATAAGTGCAAAAAAAGGCATCCCTTGGATGTTTGTGCATATTTTTTTTAGTAATTGATATTAAAGTCCACCGATGGGACAGCTCCAAAGTTCTTGTAAGCGTGATTCGTTGACTAAGACATATATGATGGGCTGCTACCTCCAAATCAGAGTAGTGGATTGACCAAAACTATGTGTGCCTAAAAGTATTAATAACAATAACCATAATAAGGGTAGCCATTTTTGCAACCAAAGATTCTTGCAATGCGACTGCATTGAATCAGATGATAGAGTTCGTTTTTCTTCCTACTTTTTTACATATTGGATATTAAGATCATGACCCACATATCATACGCTAAGATTTTGATTATACATGGCACACAACTCCAAAGTGAGCATGATCATGGATTACCATGGTGCACTATAATCAATGAATGTTTGCACCGTGTGATATGTAGGCCATGATCTCAAGGACTAATCTATGCAAGATTAGGATGAAAACTACCTCTAACATCTAATTTAAGGCTGTCAACGATGTGAGCGGTGGAACTATCAGTCGTGCTTCAAAAAAAATTTGGCTGCAAAAATCGCTACACCCTTAAAGGTGAAGATGAAAGGGTTGCAATAATCTTTCTAATAATATCAAGCCCAATACACCCTTGCTTACCTCTACTAGCGCCTACACAATCTCTGAAAGTGCTCATATATACAAATATTTAAAATTATTGATTGCTTCGGATTAGATGATGAAGATCTTGTTTCACCTCGATCTTCCACAAACGATCTTGAGATCATGCCGTACCTATCAAACGGTCAAATTTTGATTCCCCATGTCACAGATCCCCTAAAAATGGTCATAAATCACGTTTGAGCATGATGTGTCTCAAAGGATTCAAGGGTCATCTTTTAGGGATCTGTTATATATGGAATAACAAACTGACCGTCTGATAGGTGGGATATAATTTCAACTCTTAAGATCCTTTGTGTAGAAGATCCGGGTAAAACATAATTTCCATCCTCTTAACTAAAAACAATTAATGATTTTGAAGAGGTTTTCGACGTTGGCGCTTTCAGAGACGCTAATATAGGTACCCTACACCCTTGGAGGTGATAACGAAAGGGTTGGAAACAAGGAGGCTACGTGGTAAAGGTGACGCGCTAAAGTTAAGCATCTAGGAGGGCCACTAATGCTCAGAGTTAGTATTTTGTGTGAGGCTTGAACACTTAGTGACTTGGTGCATGAGTCATTTTTCGAAATGTATACGGCCATGATATCGTAACATGTGCCATCTAATAGGTGTGTTATGATCTAAAGATCTTCGATACAAAAGATTCGAACCCAAGTCCAATCCATCAACCATCTTCTAAAATTATCGACGACTGCATAAATCCAACAAACCATCAATTTTAGATGACCTCTACCGCTTTCAATTAGAAGATGGCGCTCGTTTTTGACCCAATCATTTGCATCATTTATCTTGAGATCGCAGTCGTTAAAGCACACAGAATGCATCTCAAAAAGTGACCCGAGTACCGATATCGTTGCCTCGGTGGGGTACCAAATACCAACTCCTGATGCCAAATCTCTTTACACTTCTCAGTGTTAGGGCCCACAGAGCACAAGGCCCAATAGCAAGGCCACACCTACCTTCCTTGCTTTTCCTTCATTTAAAGCCAAGCCACCCCCACCTCTATGAAGGAGACGATGTGAGGATGGTGGGCTTGAGCATTCTCCTTGAAGCCCAAAAGAGCCTCCGAAAAGGCCCACAAGTCATTAGCAAGACTACCATGTTTAGATCTTCTTCTTCTTCTTCTTCTTCTTCTTCGTCGTCTTTGTCATCAAATCTCTCGCCGGCTCTCCCGGTGATTACGTTTCTAGACGCTTGTTATCTTTGTCGGAAAAGTCTATCTCCGGGCAAAGATATATACATGTACAGGTAAGAAAAATCATCAATCTTGCTTTGATCTTCAAGTACGATAAAAAACTCGGTATCAAGTGTAAGCCGTCACTCCTACCGATTGAATGGTCTGGTGAAGTGTTTGGATCACAAAGTTGTGAGCTTTTAGCTGTCCAAGAAGTTCATTGAACCTTATCATTTAAAGAAAAACTCATAAAAAATATATATAAAAAAATTAATCTTCTCGTATGTTAATAAATTTTTGTATCATCATCATTATCTTCTTATCTCATCTATTTGAAGTCGGCCCATGCGATATTTTTTCTTTATAGATAAAAGGGTTTCCACCCTTTCATCAAAGAGGAAAAGATTAGAAACGATAATAATTTAATTTATAATCATATCTTTCCTAACGAGAGAGTTTAAATCAAGAGAGAGAATCATGATCAACAACCGCTTCGTTGAATCCCATGTTGGCGAGGCCAAGAAGATGTGACGTCTTGGGTTTATAATTTTTCCTTTTGCAAAGCCTCTGTAAAATTCTGTTTCACGTAACGATGTAATAATTGTTGATCGATGGATCACATGGAGCAAAGATAAATCATGAAAAGTTGGGTGCCACGTGGCGCCTATCCTCACGTTAAATGTCACACGACACCCAATTGGTTCAAATATATATATATATATATATATATATATATATATATATATATATATATAAAAGGCTGTGAACTAAAAATTTTTGTTTAAAAGATTAGTACAAAACACAATCTCTAGGAAAGAAATCATTTTTTTGCAAGTCTTTTGCTCTAAAGATATTTAGATGATGACCATAACTAATATTTCCATGAGAGATGGGTCCAAGCAATAGAGTCTTTCTTTTTAGATTTAGTCTATAATGGGTGTCCACCCATCACTGAGTGACATTGATGTCCACATGACCCTATCACCGAGAGACGACTTCTAATGCATGGAAATCCGTGCAAGCCAATGATGGAATCATGTTCACGTGAGTGCGGGCACCTGCGCTCAACCCAATTCTTTTTTTCTTTTTTTTTGAATATTATAAAATTTAACTTCCAAAATCACCCTACAGGCTAAACTCTAAACGTCTAAACCTACGCCCTCTCCAAACCCAAACCCAAACCCACGCCCTCCCTCTTTAGTCTTTTCTCTCTATCTCTTCTCTTTCTCCCTTAGTCGCCCTCTAACTCTCTTTTCTCTTTGGCTTCCTCGGCTTCGTCTTCTTCCTCGTTCCAAAGTTTAAATCAGACATCTTCTGCAACAGCAACCCAAGGCCATATAACCTCAAGGGATTACGCGAGTTGGCCAAGTACTTGCTTCTAAAAGCGGGAGATTTGAGTTCGAATCCCCTCTCCCCCCTTGAGGCCACCCTAGGGATTTATATTATATGCTGACCCGACATGTATTGAATTTGGGGTGCGCTTGTGCCCCTGGGATTAGGCGGGTTCTCTAAGAGTCACGGAAACCCAGGTTATAAAAAAAAAAAAAAAAAATTAATTAATTAATTAATATAAAAAAAAACAAAAAAAACTCCAAGGCCATATCCATTCCTTGGCTTCATTCTTCCTCTCTCCAAAGTCCAAACCAGGTATCTTCTGCAATAACAACCTCAAGTCTCTAAGGCTCAAGCCATTTGCAAGTAACCCCTCTTTCTCTTTTCCTAGTTATTATTATTTTTTTCATTCAATGCCTTTGCTTACTTCTCTACTTCAAGTTGGTGAGTGACGGAAAAGACACCAATATGGCAATATGGCTCGAATTCTACTTATTTCTCATCCTAACATATTTACTGTATTTCTCATCCTTACATTTTTAGATTGGTCTCTGAGGATTTGATTGGTAAGTTGATGATTTTTGTTTTACTTTTAAAATTTTTAAAACTTTTTTAAAAATTTGTGCTAGATTTGATGATTTTTTTGGGAATTACTTTATTTTGGTTTAAGTCTTTTTTTATTGGATTCTCAATGAGTGAGCTGAAATCTGGTGAATATTTCATCTATTTTTTATAAATTGAGTTTTTATGTGCTTATATGAGCTGAAATGGAGTCAATTTGTTCGAGAGATTTGTGTTTTTTTTGTCCCCTTACTAAAGCTGAAATGCAGCCCAGTTTCATTTATATGTTCTTTTTCCCAAATGTATGATATTTTATTTTGTCCTCTTTATTGATGTATATTTAAGTGTTTGGAGAATTCGTTCTAGTAATATTTTGATTTGTTCTTTATTAGTATTATTATTTTCTTAAATAGATCTAAGTCTTTAACTGTTAATGGCTTCATTCTATGATCTCTTCAACTATTAATGGCTTCTTTACTAGAATTTGTTCTAAATCTCTCCATAAAACTCCATTTTTGGCCTGTTGCACTTCATTCTATGATCTATCACTTTGATGGTATGGATCACCCATATCTTAAACCATTGTTCCTTTTTTCAATGGTTAAAATGCACCAATTTTTGGTTTAGTTTCGTTTTTGTCTTTGAATTGCAATAATATAGGAATTATTTTAGATGATTAAATGTCTCTAGGATTCTTAGACCTAGATTTCACGTGTTAAATGTTTAATGGTTCGGATCACCTACATCTTAAACTATTGATGGGATATGATCATTTAAACACCATTTTAGTGCTTACATGACTACCAGGAGCGTTGGTCCCTTTACTTAAATTTATATTCATTATACAAAATTTATCTCTAATTCATCTTGCTCCCCGCCTAGATGAGAAACTTGATTCTGCTACTGGTGCAAGTCACTCGGTCACAAGGACATGTGGACTATGATGTCCGCTCATGATGAGTGAACACCCATTGTAGACTACTTCTTGTTTTTTGGGGTGCAATCAATGGCGGAATCAGAATTTTCATCTAAGTGGGACGCAAGATGAATTAGATTTAATTTCGATTCATTTCGGAATAATTATTAAAACAATTGTTGGGATTAATAAAAATAAAAAAATATATATGTTTATAATTTTAAAAGATATTAAAATATATATTATCATAAAAATCGTGTTTTGTGCCAATGTTTTCAACATAGGATGTTTTGATCATAACTTTCAAATTTGACTGCTTAGATGATCTTTCTTACATATGATCTTTTGATCATTGCATTTAATATTTTTCGTACGATCTTTTGATCATCAACAATTGATTGATTTGACTTAGACGATGGAGTTCGTTTTTCACTTCAATCTTCCACACAAAGGATCTTGAGACTATGAGCGTACCATGGACAGTCAATTTTTTTTATTTTAAGTGGCACAAATCTCAATAAAGTGACTAAAAAGTAATGAGGCACACATCACACTAAATTACGGCTACGTTTTGGGATGTGTGCCAAGTAGAGAAAAGTAGTGTTTTATGGCAAGTCTATGGTCTCAAGATCTATTGTAGATGAGGAAGTGGACCCCACATTTTGCAAAATAGAAATCTTTTATTCCATAATAAAAGCAAAAGGGGTATCATTGTTTGCGCCCATGTCCTAGACCCCTTTATAACCACTGATTAAGTCGGATTAGATGATGGAGGTCATGTTTCATCCCGATATTCCACACAAGAGATCTTGAGATCATGGCGCACCTATTAGACGGTCATTTTTTATTCCAGGTGTCACAGATCCCCCCAAATATGGTTTTTGAATCGTATGTCAGTCATCATGTCCAAACGTCAATTTAGGCCCATTTTTGGAGATCAGTGACACATGGAATAAAAAATTTATCGTCTGATAGGTGCGCCGTGATCTCAAGATCTATTCTGTGGAATGTTGGCCTGAAACACTATCTCTATCATTGATCTGAAGCAATCAATAGTCTTCAAGGGGTCTACAACGTGGATACTTTCAAAAATGACATGGGTGCGAACAGAAGAACCCAAAGCAAAATTTAAGAGATTTTTTTACACTCTTCTTACGGAAACAATATTATTAATTTTTATTTTTTTTAAAGTCAATGCAGGCATCCGCCCGCATTCGCCCAGTCATGCATCCGCCACTGGGTGCAATGCCCCTTCCCATTTTCTTATTAAAACTTAATATATATTTCTTTTTTTTAGGGGAGATCGAGCGTTTTGTAGCGTCGATTGTAGGTTTAAACAGATCACTATGGATGAAGAGAATGTGAGAAGGGAGAAATGTTCTTTTGCTGCCATTAGACCCTCTTCTGCTACTACTGCTTTTGCTGCCATTAGACCCTCTTCTGCTACTACTGCTGCTACTTCTTCTCGGCGCAAGGTTACGAAAAGCAGAGGAGGCGGATTGGCCTACTGAGTGAAAAAAGCCCATGCTTTACAACTTTTTTACCACTATGCCATTGCTTATATCTATATATATATATATATATATATATATATATATATATATATACACACACCTATGTAGATGCTCTTTTTGTCATGCTTCCTTGTAAGGGACCAAAAGGTCAAAAACTCTTCTCATGTACGGACGTAAGCCACACATGGTTTCAGGGACCCTTATGGGATTTTTGGGTCATACGAAGGTGTTTTGGTAACTACATTATATCCAACATATATAGTAAAGAGCTCGCTAATCAAATAGTTTTGAAGGGAATTTTCAATTTTATATATATATATATATATATATATATATATATACACATTTAAGGTTGCGATTTTCGCAACCAAAGATTCTTGCAGTGCAACTGGCAGCTCCACCACTCAAATCGTCAACTTCCTAAATCAGATCTATAGGTAGTTTTTCATCCTAATTTTGCACATATTAGATCTTAAGATCATGTGCCACATATCCGACAGTCAGATGTTGATTCCACGTGGCACACATCCGTGATCACATTGTGCCATAGTACACCATGATCACGATCACTTTTGGAGATTTCTTTCATGAGTAATCAACATCTGACTGACTGATATGTATGTCATGATCTTAAGATCTAATGTATAAAAAATTAAGATCTAGAGAACCAACTTCGCATCAATTTATTTGATATCGAAGGATGGTGCATTGGTCATATTCCTCGGTAACCTAATCAAATATAAGAAGATGTTTATATTTACGGCACACATTAGTCTACAATGGGTGTCCCACCCATCATGTGCATTAAAGCAGTCCACACATCTGTGTGACTGCATGTCACGCACGGATTTCCAATACATGGAAGTCCGTGCAAGTCACACTTTCGCATGAACGTGTGGACTGTCGTGTCCACCTACTCATTGGAGACTAACTCTTATAGATATCATTCACAGATTTGGTATTCATAAATATCTGTGCATCTCCCCAAGTTCGAGGTAGATGGACTTAAGCACCGTCGGTCATAATCATCATCATCATCCCTCTCCCCTTAAATCTCATCATTCTGAGGTCTGCTTACATGGATTTATAGATATAATTTACCAAAAAAATTGTTAATTAGGGTTTTATCAGCTAGCTATCTAATCTATGCTAGGTAGTTCAACTTCTTTTTAAGCTATGCTATCTAATCTAATACTAGTTCTACTTCTTTTTAAGCTATGCTTTAGAATGGCATTGGCAATTGTTCATTATAAGTTCAAAGTGGCATTGTCATCTAGCTATGTAATCTAATATCATAATTGATAATTTATTTTTATTTTTTTATTAAAATTAATTTATAAATAAATAGGTGAATTTAGGACATTTCCCAAATCGACCATTTGGTTTTTGAAAATTATCAAACCCAGGTTATAAGTCCAAAAATTACTTAGTTCTCATATACCAGACGTATAAAATTGCAAAAATACCCTCACTTTTATATAAAAAGATTTTAACTTCAAATTTACACTCATTTTTTTGCACAATATCGAGAGATCGTAATAGTCCCGCTCAAACTGGAATGACACTGTCTCTTAGAGAGCAAGGTGGTCTATGAGAGACTATCTTAGTCTGCTATAGACCACTGTGGTCTGTTAGAGATCGCGGCAGTCTCTATCAGGGGCATAGCCAGAAATCTTTGTTGGTAGGGGCTACAAATAATAAATATAATGTTAGTAGTTATTTTATCATCGATTTGGGGGCTTCTACATCATAGAGTTGAGGGTTTATATACAAACAAAGGTATATAATACACATACTTCGTAGAAACTCTAGATTTAAATGGGGGCTTGAGCCCCCACAACCTTCTATGTGGCTACGCCACTGGTCTCTACAGAGATCGCTCCGATCTTTGTGACGATAGATCCATGCTTTATATACAGAGATGGCAGTGGTCTATGGCAGCCCGCAACAATTTGCATCTTGGATTTGGGAAATCTTAAAACCCTATAGTAAGTTTGAATAAATTTTTAAAATGGTAATTTTTTGTAATTTTAACCCAAGATTCTTCCTTCTCTACCTGAGTTTCAGGTTCTTAAATTGTTGATTCCGTGAAGCGCACATCTCCAAAGTGCTCTCAGAACCACATTTGATGTATGTTATGATCAAGTTCATTTTTGGAGATGTGTGCCACATGGAATCAAAATTTGATTGCCTGATGGTAGGATCATGTTCTCAAAATCTATTGAATCAAAGATTGGGCCGAAAAGTTATCTAACTCAAAATAGTCATAGATTTTAAGCATGTGAAACGGGAGTTGAGAAGGAAGAATCTTAAGTTGTAAATAAAGGTGTCAATGAATCATGCTACTTTTTTCTCATCATCGTCATCCTCATTTTATCCCATCTATTTAGAGTTTGCTCTTACCATCATTTTCTTCATTGACTAAAACCATTTACTAGGACGACTTTTCCATAGTGTCACCCAAAAGGAAAAGTAAAAGAGAAGAATAATGAGCACACTTTGGATCATGAAAAGATAGAATTTGTATAAGCACTTGTGGTACGATTCACATTTTTTTACACACGTCTGAAATATTTTTTGATCAAAATAACATTTGATACAACTATTGAATCCAAAAATATTGTTATCGAGCAATTTCAACCATCCGATCAATAACTTATAAGAAACTTAACCTCAAGGGGTTAGGTGAGCTGGCCAGGTACCTGCTTTCAAAAGTAGGAGACCTGAGTTCAAATCCCCTCTCCCCCTTGAGGCCACTCTAGGGATTTATATCTTGTACTGACCCGGCATGTGCTCTAAGAGGCCCAGATACCTAGATTATCAAAAAAAAAAACTTATAAGAAACTTCTAATGGACAGCTAAACAACGTTCGGGGCAATCGAAGATTCAGTCTCCGCAACAAATGGTTCCACCGTTAACATTGTTGACTGCTTTGAATTAGACGATGGAAATCATTTTTCCTTCTAATCTTCCACACAATATGTCTTGAGATCATGGCCCACTTAGACGATCACATATTGATTACATGAGGAACACATCCCCCAAAGTGATCCAAGAATCCTTCTCATGATACACTGTGATCACGGATGTGTACCACGTGGAATCAATATATGACCGTATGATCACGGATGTGTGCCCCATGGAATCAATATATGATCGTATGATATGTACAGTAAGCCTTGATCATAAGATCCAATGTTTCAAAGTTGGGACAGTGTTAACGGTGGAGCCATCAGCTACGGAGACTGACTTGTTGGTTGCAAAAACCGACAGGGCAAAGTTCATTGATCACATGGTTAGGAATCTCTTACAAGCATAAGTTTTGGGTGAATCCCAATTGCATAATGGAGATCTAGAGTGATGAATTTGGTGTGCCAAATGTATAGAATATGACAGACCCATGCACCATAACTGGTGCACATCCCTTTCACCTAATAAAAATTCAAACTAAATAGTGCCATGGAATCTAACTTTTTCTATGTACCTTACCCCAGTTTTGGAACCGTATAAATATGTTAGTAATCTTCTTGCTTATTCTATTCCTACCATACATAGTGGGTGGGATGGTTTAAATATTCGTTGCGGGCCTTGAGGCCACTTGGTAAGTTATAAAATTAGGAGCGATTGTGTAACTGGTAACTTTATTTTAAACCCTAGATTCTTCCTTTTCAACTCGGGTTTTATTAAGCCGTTGAGATCATGGCCTTATTATCACATAATCAAATTTTGCACACATCCTAAAAAATGATCCAAGAACCGTGTATAATGTGTGCCCATAATTTTATTCACTTTTCAAAGTAGTCAAAGGTTTAAAAAACACTTCAAACCCGGGAAGGATGTGAGTTGTATCATCAGCGGCACAACAAAAGATATTGTCCAATTTTATGCCACATCCCTCCAGATTTTGTTTTCATTCCAAGGAATGTGGCATGTGATAAAGGGGTGCTCACACATATAAGCTCTTCACTTTGGACAGACTTTACCAATATGGGACTAATATAGAGTCGCATTAGGAGGTCAAATGTCACGCCCTGCTAATGCACACATGATATTGGCACTAGTCATGGAGGGTTTTATAACTCGTCATCCATGTATCAAAGCGCACAATAAAAAATATTGTCTAGTTCTAAATCACATCCATCCCAATTTTATTTCGATCACACGTATAAGCTCTTCACTTTGGGCAAGCTTTTCCAATGTAAGATTAATGCCGAAAATTTTGTTCTATTGAGTACATTCCTACAAGTAAAAAATTGTGACCTGTATACCTAGTACCAATATTAAAATTAGATGTAAAATATTAAAATATTTGCAAAGCTACATATCCTTAAAAAAACAAGAAGCTTGCAAAACTAGATTAAGCTCTATGTGAGTAATGAAGTTATGCGAAGAATTAAGAGCATGGCATCAAAAATCGGCCGATATCGATACGTATCGGTATCTTAACTCAGTATCGGTATTGGTCGATACTTATATTTTCTTTAAAAAATAAAATAAAATAGGTTGATATGTATTGGTATCGGCCAAGTCCTATTGGTCCTCCAAGGACCGATTCCTGAGTCCGATACCGATTTTGTTACCTTGATTAAGAGAAAAAATGGCTTATAAATAGTTTTTTCTTACTGTATTTTTGTTTTTTTTTATAAGTTTTTTTCTGTATAGTTGAGGGAAATTTACTAATAAGGGAAGCAATGAAAGCCACTAGGAAATTATATAAAGAGATTTTAGGCCTTGTTTGACAATACGGAAATGTAATTTCATAGGCGAAAGTGAAATTTAGTTTCCAATTATTGTTGTTTGATAGCTATATAAGAGATGGAAATGAAATTAAGTCGTCCCGCATGAAAATTGAATTTTCATACACCAAATCATTTAGGAAGAAATCATTTCAATCATTCGAGTGGCTAAAATTGAGTTTCCCACTAACCAAATAATAATTTTTTGTCATTGCAAATCTAAAATTACTTGCAAAAAATCTAAAAGCAAAAAAAATTATCTTTTGATTATTAAAAAGTAACTTCCATTTCTATGACTATCATACCAGCATGATCATTGTGACCACCACATTATCTACATCATACTCTTTTCGGTTAATATTTGACTTTGGTTAATGTTTGAATTTTAATCTAACTTTAATTGAATTTATAAGCTATCTAAAGTTTTGACTTTTGATCAAACTTTGAGTGCTGAAACATGATAATAAGTTTAATAAGTTGTAAGTTAGTAATAGATTATCAAATTTTTAGGGGTCAAATGTTGACTTCAAGGTATTCTTTATTAAACTGACTCCTATAATTTGATGGCGAAAAAAAGATACTATTGTGTTGATATATAATTTGATACTAGATTCTCAATTGTATTAGTCAATAATTTGACCTTTAGTCAAAATTTGACTTTTACACAATTTATTTTTAGTCAAACTCGAAACCCGCTTAAAGATGGAGTCTACTACTACATAAATTTATACCGTATCAGTGTAATTTTTTTTTGTCAAAGTTTGACTTTTGCTCAAAGTTCGATTTTCTATAAAATATTATAAATTTTAATTAGTGAAATGTTATAATTAAAAATATCTATCATTATTTTAATTTGTAACTTGAAAATACATTGTCTCATTTTTATTGATCAATGACTTTTAGTCAAAATTTAACTTTTATTCAAATTTTGACTTTAGTAAAAATTTGAGCAAGTGTATCTTGACAGTAAATAATAATTATTACTGTTATTATTTGTATTTTGGTAACATAATTTTTATCAGTCAAAGTTTAACATTTGGTCAAACTTTAACTTTATAACACAATTTGATTTTTTTGAACTTCTTTAGCCTAATGAGATTATCATTTTTTGAATTTATTACTTTGTAGTATATTATCAAATTTTATTTTACTTTTTTTTACATTTGGTGAAATTTTGACTTTTTAAAAGTTGATATTTGGTCAAATTTTGTATTAGTGTAAGTTAGTGATGAATACGAACACTGTTATGTTAATTTGTAGGTTGGCAATAGATTGCCAAATTTTTTCTTGGTCAAAGTTTAACTTTTTTTTTAAATTGAATTTTCTTTCATATTTAAAAATTAAATTTTCTTTGAACATGTAACCTTATATTATATACTAGCATTTACTATATAACTTTGTACTTTTGTCTTAAAAGTTTTTATTAATTAAAGTTTTATATTTGATCAAAGTTTGACCTTTATTAAAAATAAATATTTGATCAAATTTTGACTAGTATAACCTAGCAATATATAAAAATATTATTATGTTAATTTGTAGTTAAACTTTTGTAACTTGTTGGTACATTGCAAAATTTTCTGTTGATCAAAGTTGAAATTTTGGTCAAAGTTTGACTTTTATAAAAATTTAAATTCATTTCAATATGTAAACGTACATTAGATATTAGCATTTACAACTTTGTTATTTAATTTTGTATATTTTTATTGATCAAAATTTTAAGTTTGGTCAAAGTTTGACTTTTTATTTGAGTTTGACTTTTAAATCTCTTACTTATGTAACTTGAAAATAAATAGTGATTACTATAATATTAATTTATAACGTAATAAAATATCATAAAAAAATTATTGGTTAATTTGTTACTTTAATTATGATTCTAATAATTAAAAAAAAATTAATTTATGACTAGTGCAACACGAAGTGATAAGTTAAATATTTTTTTAAATAAATTTTTTTCTTCGTTTCTCACTAAATATTTGTTCAAACTAACTTCTACTTCATAAAAGTAGAAAATATATGATCCAAACTTAAAAACTCATTTTCAAAAATACTAATCAAACAAGATAAATCAATTTTCAATGAAAATCATTTCTCAAACACACTAATCAAACAGTGAAAAATTCATTTATAGAGGAAATCATTTCCCAAGAAATCAGCTAAGAAATTGATTTCATTTCCGCTTTGAAGTTTCATTGCTATCAAACAGAGACTTAACAGAAACTAGCCCCAAAACCATAGTGAGAAATTTCTCCAAATTTCACCGAAATAACGGTTGGAGGAAACTTTCGACGAAATTTATGATTTTTTTTTTTAAATTTCAGGCTTTTTTAAATAATAAATAATATTTACATGAATATTAAATATAATTTATATACACTTTTTGTACTCCCTGATATTTTCATGAAACTTTTTTGATTTTTTTTTCTGAAATAAACTGAAATGACCCCCTACCGAAATATTGCCGAAAAAGAAATTTATCACTATACCCAAAACTAAATTTATTATTAAAAATTTTGTTTCAAAATATCTAATAAAACAAGCCCCCTTTTTGCCTATAACAAGGGCTTAGAGCACCCGACTAAGTCTTTAAGTACTCGCAACACCCGCACATCACACATACCAGTCAGTAGGGATAAATCCATGTGAGTGGCCAACAGGGGACTTGAACTCAGGACCTCCACCTCTTGAGGTGTGATCCTGGCCACTGTGCTAAACGCCTGTTGGTTATTAAAACATGCCTCTAATAGACAAATCAGTCTTAAATGAGCTTTTCTTCGTATATATTTGGAGCATATTTTGGGATTAATTTCTTAAATAAAATAACATATCGTTGGATTCTAGGCTCAATCAATGAAACCCAAAGGATCGGATTCTGAAATTCGAGCTAATCAAATTCATTGTTTAGGTATGGTTTAAGGCTCGTAAAAGTTAGTCCAATAATCCTTCATTTTTCAAAAGAAAAATCCAACAGGTGTCCGAGGATTTCATTTTTTGAGTTTTTGAAAAATCAAATAACATATATGATATGCTGTGGTTTGGCATAGCACCCTGGATCCTAAGAGCCGCTTTGAACTTTAGCAAAGAGGGTGCTTGGTAGACCAGCACCCGGCCCCAAAAGTGCCCGAAGGGAGCTGCTTTACGTGAAAAACAAGCTCCCTGGCAGGAGCGGGTAAAACCTGCTCCGACAAGGGGAGTTCACGAAGAGTAGCTGCAGAGCAAGAGTACGGTTGCTGGGAGCTACGCTAGACGCACTAGTGATTATAGAAAAAAGTAGTAAAAATGCACGTCCACACTATAAAAAAAGGAATTTGCTCAAAGAATTATAATTACAAATTATGGTCCAGTAATGGTCAGGGCTGGCCCTGAGATTTCGGAGGTCAAGACGAGTTCTTAAATGGGGCCCCCTCTTTCATATTAATCTTTTAAAAAAAAAAAAAAAAAATGCCACAAATTGTTTTTTTACTCCTTGCTTTTAGGTTACAAATATTTTCATATTTTATTCTATTGTTTATAATTTGAAAATGCAACTAAATATTTAACGAAAGCATATATTAAAGAAAACTTCAACACAAAAAAAAGAAAAGCTAAATTGTAGAAGGTACCCGACGGATATAGTAACCAACCAATAACATTTTAAAATTTTTTATTACTTTAACTGCCATTGAATCTTTCACTGACATTTTTTAGCACTGTAACAGTCTCAAAAAGTTCAAAAATAGGTTCATTGGATAAATCTCGTCGAGTAGATCAAAATTGACGTCATATATAAAAAATGGAACTGTAACGACCTTGAAATCGCTAATATATATCTTTCACTCAATAAATCTTGTGATCATGGTACACCTATCAGACAGTCGGTTTGTGATTCAACGTGTCATAGATCCCAGAAAAATGCCCATAAATTCACATTTGAGAGTGATGTGTGTCATATGATTCAAGGGCATCTTTTGAGAATTTATGACACATGGAATAAAAAATTGACTGTCTGATAAGTGGGCCATGATTTGAATATCTTTTTTGTGAAAGATAGGTATGAAAAGCGATCTCCATCATCATTAATGGTTTTCAAGGGGTCCAAGACATGGGCGCTTTCGGCAAATGCGTGAGCACATTTAGAGATACCATATATATAAAGGATTTGGTCAAACAAATCTAGTCCGGTCAAAATTGGGAAAGGGAATCTATTGGGTTAATACATATGGCCGACCTTACCTAGTTAGGCCAGTGACCCGACTAATGACCTGCATCAACCCGATCGAGACCGACCCATTAAAAAAAATGCAAATATGGGACCTGAAAAGAGTTGAACTCACAACATGTTGGGTAAAAAGTAATGCAACACTAGTTACTTGACCAACTATACAATTAGATTGAATTAATACTTTTTTACATTAAAAATTATATAAAGTAACTAGATGATAAAAAATTTAAGATTTGGGGGCCCCACAAACTTTGGGGCCCTAGGCGGCTGCCTCTTGGGCCTTGGCCCAGGCCGGGCCCTAGTAATAGTACAAGCAGGACTAGCAGGTAGAATAACAAATGAGTACATAAGAGGAAGTTTACGAGTGGCCCCAATAAACAAGAGATTAAAGAATGTCGTTTGAGATGATTTGAGCATATCCAATGGACCTGATGCAACCCTTGTATTAAACATTGAAAGAATGAAAGCACAAAGGAGGAGAAGAAGAAGACCAATAAAGACTTGAAGAGAAGCATTGAGAAACGGCATGAAGTTTTGTGGAGTAACATAGAATTTAGTACTAGCCAAAATGGAGTAGAGAAGTTTCTCTCGCAAAGCCGACCCCAAAGAGATGGGGCAAGGCATGTATGATGATGGACACATCAACAGAATGGTGCCAACGGGACTTGGGCCTGTAGCACAGTGGAACGTTGACAATATTGCAACCACAAGGTCGCAGGTTTCAGCCCGGCTTAGCTACCCATAAGGGTGCCATCTGGTCATCCTCGGGATACGGTACAGTGTAGGATCATTCATCCTAACAGATAAAGCTGACATCAACCAACCAGATGTAGAGTGAAAATTTAGACGTTGATCATGGTAAAGAAGGGCTCAATGAATAATGATTTAGAAGATGCCTAACCGTGTGTTGTACCTCATTTGGGAACAAAATAAACAAGGAAGCACCATGGGATAGAGCAAAAGAACCCAGAATCCTGCTAAGTCAATGAATAGGTGAATTATATAAAGACCACAGTATTAACGGAGTTTCAACAGTTGATTTCTGACCTTCCAAAAGAGTTTGACAAAGTGGTTGTACTCTAATTTTATAGTTTCAATCTTGAAGAACTGGAGAGGCAGATCATACATTTACTGATTGAAAAACTGGAGAGGCAAATCATACATTTACGCACATGTTCATCTTAATTAAGTATACAGTATGAAATTAAACTCCAATTTCAAAACTCAAATATGAAGAAGATATGGTATGCTCATATAAACATGTCTATTTGTAAAACAAATTTCAGCAGATTTCCAACCAACAAACTAACGGTTATTTCAAAATGTTATTTATATAAAGGCAACTCATTCCGTTTGAACAAATTAGGATCTCTGAACATTTCTGAATATGTATCCAGTACACTGTATATACGAAAAGAAATGAAAAACTATGATATGAGCAGTTTCCCTTTGAGACGAAAATTCCAAAGCATTTGAGGCTAGAGAACATACCTTCAGTCTTGAAATTGTGTACCATCACCCTTATGAAGGCCAGAAACGTAGCATAATCTAGTTTATTTTTATCCCAAATCCAAAGTGGGAACAAAATAGTAGAGATAAGCCATCAACAGATTTTATCAAACAGTTCAACTGAAGCCCCTTTTTGTATTCCTGCCACTTTCTTTTCCCTGACATGGTCAGTTAAAATTTTCCCATCAACCCCAATGTTGAGCATCAGCCAACGGTTACCATCTGCAACAAAATATATCAAGTGTCTCTAAACCAGTGTTTAACATTGCAAATTTGACTGGGAAGCTTGTGAGGCAGGTTCCCACTGTGTTAAAAAGATTTGATTATCATCAACCAAACCCGTTTACTTTTCTGAATTTTAGGACCAAATACCGTGTCATTACACATTGGTTGAAACGTTCAAAAAACGAAAGAAATGAAGTTTAGAGAAAAAGGACGAGGGCTGCAATCGTCTCTGTATAGCTGTATATGCATGTTCTAATAGTGTTCCGCGTATAACCAGGAGTCCTCTAACAGCCACTTTGGATGTTTGTTTATAGCTCATCCTTTTCTTTGTTCTATGATTCTTCATCTGAGTCCTGCACAACCTTGCTCATTTTCGCCCTCTTGGTTTTGATGACCATGTCGTGGCCTTCACTTTCGGATCCAGAATCCTCTTCTTCAGCAGCACTACTGTCAGATTCAGGTAAAATAACTTTTTCAGACCCATTTTCTTCCGGACCTTCCAATTCCTCACTTGCTTCATTCTGAGATGCTGTTGAATTAGCCTGACCAGATTCATGTGGGGGTACCTCTTCCTGGCTAGATACCTTCTGCGCATCCAATATTTTAAAATCCCTGGCTGTGCTGCGTTTAGCATGCCTCAAAAAATTGACTTTGGTCAGTTTGGTAAGTTGGATGAGATATTTCTCATAATCTTCTATCTGGAAGATTAAGTCAGGAACGCATTTGTTTTCCCTTCTGATCTTACTGCTAATTCCCCTACTCTGCGCATTTTCTTGTTGGTTCTGAATTGTTTGGTACAATAAAACGACATCAACATCGGAATCATTAGAAAGTGTATAATACATAAATATATATCTTTAATGGTGTAACAAGAATAAAGAAAATTTCAAATCAATGAATTCAATATAGAATAGCAGAAAATAATTCCTACCCTTTGCACAAAGCTGTACAATGGGCCTGTGAGTTTTTTGCAGGTTGTTTCAGTAAGCTTCTGGAACTTAAGCCCAGGATAAAGCTGTTTGCAACCTTTAGGGGCAATCCGAAGCTTTGTCATAAGAGCCAAATGCTTGTAAAACCTTGCCGTCAACTTTAAAAACTGCTCTGCTTGAGGATCTGCACTTTGAAAATAAACAATTAACTATGAAGTTTTAAAATCAGATATTTATGAACAAGGTTTAAAGTATCAGCTGATACCAAAATGTATCAACATCTGGCCATAACGATACTGATACTACAATCAGTAATGCGTGGGTATCGGCTGGTACCAAACTATCTATAATTATATATTTTTGGGTTTTTGCATTTACCCCTTTGAGATACATATTATTTGCACTCCGCCCCTTTTACCTATTTACATTGCGGCCCTTGCTTTTGTGTTTCCTTTACTTATGAACTCTACAGTGATGGATTCTCCAACAAAATAACCTTTGACTGCTTCAAATCAGTAGATGGAGATCGTTTTTAACCCCCCAATCTTTGATCAATTTGATCTTGAGACCATGGAGCTACAATCAGATGGCCGGATTTTGATTCAAATGGTATACATCTTGAAAAGTGATCCAAGAACCACCTTTGATGTACACCCATGATCATGTTCACTTTTTTGGGTTGTTTTCTTTTTATTAATTTTACCACCTGATGTCAAGCTTCATATCTCAAGAATCACTGGGTGGAAGAATGTGGTGAAAAACGATCTCCATCGCCTCATTCAGAGCAGTCAAAGATTAGGTCTGTAGCAGTCAATGACTGATCCGTCACTATAGGGGGTACTAAGTCAAGGAAACACAAAAGCAAGGGTTGCAGTGTAAATAGGTGAAACACAGGATGCAGAGTGCAAGTAAGACATCTGACAGGAGTAAATGCAAAAAACCCTATTTTTTATTAATCATGAAAAAATAAAAATAAATAATAAATAAGTATCGGCTTGAACAGGTCCAAAGAGTGACCGACATGGCCACCGATACCGAGTCTTCTAACCTTCCTTATTAAAATAGATAACCTTACCCTTGAGACTCATCTCTGCAAACAATGATAACAAGTTCACCAATGCTTCTGATCTGGAGTAGATTGCTTCTTCCAGTATCAGTCGAGGTGCCCTTTCACTGCCATGATCATTCTTTCCAGCGTAGGGGATTTCATGACTGATTGCGGAGAGTGCCTTCAGTTTTGAAATGGCCCAATCCAAATCAAAGATAATAGATTCAACTAATTGCAATAACATAGAAATTATTGCGCTCCCTGTTGAATGATTTATTATTGGATAAGTTTCAGAGTTCTCTGGATCCCTCTCCTCAGTACCCATGACCTTCAACAGCTCCGAGGCCATGTCTTGGGCTCTCATTAAATCATTCGGCGGTGATTGTAAATAAATGGCAAGTGCTATGACACTTTTAACAGCCTTATGATTAGTTACTGTAATGCTTCTGCAGATATTAATAGCCCAGGCTCCATGAGAGTTTCTTAGCTTGCACGGTAATTTGTTCCCAATCATTATAACCATATCAGATAGAACCTACAAATGAATTAAATGTTAGATGAGTATTTTCTTGTAGAAAAACATACAAATATACAATCAGCAGAAGCAACCATCATAGATGAAATGAAATGAAATTAAGGGTCAATCATTTAAAATCTCTCTGTACAACCTTGAAATTTCATACTAATAAATCTGGTGTGGTAGGTACCAATGCAGTGTATGACATGTATTGGCATATCTCCCTAACGTACGCAGTGTGCGAGTGTGATTCAAATTGAATCCATTATGTATAGTCGCGCAAGGTGTCAGTATCAGCATCGGTGTCGGGTATCGGCCAATACGGATACAATATCGCCGGTACTATATCGGTTGTTTTTTGTTTCTTTTTGGAAAAAAAGGAAAAGAAAAATTAAAAAACTAGTTGTAGTAGTCTTATACCCTTACCGATAACAATACCACCCTGATACCTGTATCGGGGCGGTATCGGTATTGGTTCTCGACGAAATCGATAATATCGCCGAAATGTGTCGGTATCGGCCGAGTTTTGATACCATGCTGTCGAACAGAATGGGAATTGATTTTTAGGATGGTGAATAGATACTCTAAGTTGAAATTTCAAACTTGCAGTAGTCAACCTCTTGAAGTTAACAAACTGTGCATGCAAATAGACACAAGCACATTTGGCAAAACATCATAATATTTGTTTGAGCTCTGGCCACATTTACTGCAAACAAATAAGAAGACATTTTGATCAGAGTGCTAACCCTTTCAAATTTATGTTGTGATATTAGTTTGTCACGAGCAGAGTTCCTATGTGGGTCACATATATGATCAAGATAATAAATAGTTTCGAAGAGAAATGATATGTAGGTGCCATGACTTCTTATTGAAGTAGAAGAGCCAAGTAGTTTTGGGCTTCTTATTGATAGAACGTGATAAAATCCCTCATTATTGGATTTTAAATTTTTAATTGATTTTACTATTAAGAAAAGTTAATGCTTCTATTGGTTGAACCTTCAAGCTCCCTACTTTTTAATATTGTTCTCTCTATTTGGTTATGTGGGTATAATCTTGGAGGTAGGTACATTGTTTTGCCATTGTAAGTTCTTTTCGTCATTCCATCAATAACACATGAGATATTATTATGTTTCACAAAATAATGATGAAAAAGGAAAAAAGAAAAGTTCTCAATGCATTCCATACATACAAGTGATTTAGATGAAAACGCCTCTGCTTACCTCAAGGTCTCGGAAAAATGAAAGTGTAAGAAGTTCAGAGAATAATGGCTTTATCTGTTTCTCTATGAATAAATGCATCCTTCTCACGTGTTGATAATCAACCATTGACACTAACTCATGATCATCGTTCCCACCTGCATCTGTTCCATTTTCTATGTCATGCCCAAGTGAGGAAACAGACAACAAATCCTCAATCAATTCATTCAATTGAAGACTATGCAAATTCAATTTAAACAATTCCTTCAAGCACATCAGGGATAATTGTATTTGTTCCCCTCTACTTTCCACAGCTTTCCTTCCCTTAGCTTCTTTTTTTATCTGATCCCTCTCTAATTTTGAACCTGACTTAAGCAACCACACTAACTGCAGTAATGGGCATCCCAACACTTTAATATCTCCATAGATCAAAGCCTTTAATGGGTCATTATTTTCCACGGAAGGGAAAGATTTTAATTGATGAAGGCAAGCCTTCAACACAAAGGAAATCAGCTTCAAAGTCCGAGCTGACGTCCTGCACAATGACGATTGACTGTGGTTCTGAGAAACTGTACAGCTGGCAGAACCATTGACACCATGCAATTTCAGTGCTGCAACTAATAGCTGATGAATACTAGTTGTAGCCAGGAATGGAGTTCTTCCCTGTGAGAATTTTAGGAGGGCAGTATGAGAGGACTCTTTGGTTTCAGGATCGATCTTATCCGAAAAATCTTGAGTAGTAGTTCTTGAAGAGCCTTTTCTGACATTATTCTTCTGTTTGTTTGCATATGCACCCTTTTCTATATAATCATACAAATCAATTAGTTCCATAAGCTCTTTTTCAAGATCCAACTTATCTGCATCAGTTGCTTTTTCTAACTCAGCTGCAATCCTATTTAACAATACCTCAATAACTCCCAACAAAATCCTAGCACAGTAATTGCTCTTCTCTCCTTCAGGAGATCGAGCACCTAGATCCTGGAGCTTACCTATAACATCTGATTTGACATAGATATGAAGCATAAATCATCAATAAGCAGAAAGATTACAGATGCAAGCTCTAAGATTTGAGGAAAATCAAAAACAAAGGGAGAGATTATAATTAATCGAGAACTTTGCAAACCTTCCAAACTTCCATTTCTGAAAAATTTGCGTATTTTCAATAAAGCATTTGAGAACAACTCGCTGGATGAAATTCTTCCTGCCTGTGATGGTTACAGAAAAACAGGTACTTGTATGAAATTTTCATTTGCATACTCCAATTCAACAAAATGATAGAAAAAACAGAGTTACCTCATTCTCTTGTGAAAGGGAGAAATCAAAGCATGTCCACTCTGATGGAGGGTCCTTTTTACCATGAGGCTGAAGAAGAAGAATCCAAGAGACACACGATAGAAGGCAGTCTAAGGGCTCTTCAATACAAATTTTTCCATTATCTAAATTCACACAACTGCTAACTCTAATCTGGAAGCCTGCATCCTGCACAACACAGCACTTAAATCTCCAGTGTGGCAAATTTTGACACATTGCATTTAGAATCCGTGACTCGGGATGTTTTCAACAAAAAGACAGGAGGATTTTATATATGTACTTTATAAAATATGCATGACCCTGAATAAAGGGTATGGAAAATTTCTCAACTATGTAAATTTGACATTCTATTATCAATGTTTTTAGGTAATAATTAAAGTTACAAAAAGACTTAAACTGGATACCTCGCAATAAAAGTGGAGGAAGTGGGGCCAAAGAAAATCGAATACGGCCCCAGCAATGGACGGATCCAACACAACAAGTTTCAGAAGCCCCTGGTACATGAGCTCTTTAACTCTTGCCTGATTCAAGTGATTTGACTGTAAGAAGGGTGATGGTTCAATGCAAATAATCTCAAAATGCTGAAAGCCAGAACAAACTGTACACCTGTTGAGAAAGGCATCTCCGAAGCAATCCACTAAGCTCTTGAAAGAGATTATTAGCCGCCCCATGTGTTACATCTGCTTGTTGGCTGCAACTAGCTTGACTTGATGAATCTTGTAAAGAATCCGAACCGTCCTTAGATCTTTTTTCCGTCAAAATCAGATCTATGATAGCATTAGTAGCAGCAACACGAACTGTATCTTCTCGTCTAAACATAGCCTTACGTACCACCAAAATAGTGTAATCCTGCAAATAATCACCTGGTTTGCAGTCAGTTGTAGTCTATATGGTTTGCCATTTGTTACATTCTAAGTGAGACTAAGAGAAAATAGCCTAAATTGGCTAATTAGTTAGTAGTGTATCGAAACAAATCCAGTAATTATATTTTCCTAACAATATTAGGAACACAACCATTGTTTCAAAAATCAGATAGATCATAAAATAGCAAGGTCACAAAATCAAATTGAAACGAAGTCAGATGACACATCATAGGTTTTTCACAGTATGTTTGTAGGTTTGTAGATTTAATATAGGAACAATACTACTAATAATGATAGGGGAAATTAAGATATGGACAAATCAAATACATCAAACTTAAGGCACTGATTTCATGGCATTTCAGTGTACTGATCGTTGATAATACAAACTTAACACATATAAAGTTTTACTTTTTTCACAATTTTGTTTGTTGTGAATTTGGTTCCCCACCTCTTGAGTCAAACTTGAATGTAGTTGTTCTTCTATATAAAGAAGTCTAGGTAACTCTTTCAATTTCGCATCTCAAGTCCATCAAGATATTTGCTCCAGTCTTGTATCTCTTGTTCCAATAAGGGCATTTGTAGTGTTCCCAGCCTTCCGCTAATAAAAAGCATATGTTTTTTACCTTCAGCAACGGTGTGAACTATATAGGCCTCTAGGTATGTGGGCAACAAAGACATTTTCTGTAAGTTAACTGCTACTCCATTAGCATTAGACCCTATGTCCCATTTTTTAAATAAATCATATGCTCCACGTAAAACGTACTAAATTTATATGATAAATTGCTCGACATTCAGAGTACGTTAACTGCGACTCCATTATCATAGACTCTACGATCAAATGAATAAATAGTGTGCTTCACGTAAAAAGTATTCAACTTAAATCACAAACTTGCTTTCAATTGAAGTTGAATTTGATATCTATGAATCATAGATCATAAAGTTTCAATACTTTCTTATTTCGAATGTTAGCACTTTGGATTGGTTTCATTGGATAATAGTGTAAGACACTCACAGAAACAATACCTGAAGGTTGCGACTGAATTTGATGAGTGGCAATAGAGCAGTAACAACAGACATGGCAGTTTTGTCGTGCATGAAAGTGAAGTAGTCCAGCAATTCCTTTAGCCGTGCAACATATTCCAGCATGGGATAAGGATAACTCTGGATTAGACAGCCAAGCAGCCTGAAGAGAAAACCCACATTGAAAATTATCAATTTCATAAATTACACTTGGTGACTGGGGCACGATGTTAAGGCTTACTTGATGACTGGAGCACTTTGTTTAGGCTTCAAAGAAAGGATGCGAAATTTGCACTGCTCAATTATCTGCAACCCGACACTGAATGAGAATCTATCACTCTATTTCAATGAGAAATAATGCATATCTTTCAATCAGAAACAGGAAAGAAGAAAAGTGCCATGCCTAAAGGGATAAACTCTAGCCACAGAAAAGAATTTAGAAAGTCTGACAGAAACGGATACCTAACATTTAACAGCACAAACGTTTGGAAAATACGACATAAATATTAAGGTGAAGAAGACAAAGAGAAATAAAAGATCAGTTATGTTGTTTGGAAACAATACACACACACAGAGACATATATATATATATATATATATATATATCAGAGTTAGGCATGCTAAGACAGAGTCCTCTTGTGCAAAAGATGCTACATCTTAACGAAATGAGACATCAAACAAATAGATCGTCTGTAAAAGGAAACAGGCAAGTGTAAAACTGATTTCACCACTGATGTTTGCAATAAGCCCACGAAATGCAAAATCAAACTAAACATAAAAGCACACGACATAGACATACAGTTTGTATGCTCTACATAAAAAGCAGCAAGAGAACAGTTTTTCTAACATTAAAAGGATTGTTTCCACACAGGGCTCTCAGCCATTTACCACAGTTGTAGAGCTAAACCCAAATCTTTAAATAATAATAATAATAATAAATCTAATTGTATTTCAGCAAAGATATTATTGAACTATACATGCAATATTGGTAACAATAAAAATGATATACCTTCTATTGGTTCTAGTGATTGCCATCAAACTGACCTCATTTCTTGCCATGTCATGGACCTCAAACAGAGTCTTCAGTGTTTGAATGCCGAGCTCTCCAATGCCAATCAATCCATCAGCATTGCCAAATTCTTCACAATTACAAGCTTCTACTGATTCTAACAAAGCAAAGCCAAATTCTATAATGCTAGGTACAATATGTTCCCTCCCATAGTTGCTCTCACTAATCTACAAAACAGAAAATATGTATAATCGACAAACTGTCTTAAATGCATAAGCTTTTTTTGATAATGGGGTATCCAGCCTCTTAGAGCACCTGACTAAGTCCCCGGGTACGTGCAATACCCGCACATCTACACATTGTCTTAAATGTATAATCGACACAAATCAATCGCACAAACATATGTACACTTATAGGGTGCAGCAATAAGTTTCTCGACCCGAATGCCAGCGGTAGCACTCGGGTCAATCTGAAACTGATAGCCTTGGTTGTTGTGATGATGTTTTTGAGCGCCAAATCAGTGAAAAGGTCAAAAGTGAAATTTCACTGATTTGTGTTCTCATAAATATCAGTGAGACTCCTGAGGCTTGACCATTTGCACAAAAGGAGATTGTCAGGTACCTAATACCAGCTCTAAGTTTATAATTTATACAACTTTGCATGTGTAATAGAGAAAGAGGAAAATTACAGCTCTTATTACAGCCTTCTCTATGGTTTTAACAGTTTCAAGAAAATGCCCTTTCAAATTATCCGGTAGCCATTGACAATCTCTGCAAGTTCGTAAACAGAATTACAAAATCAAATTTCATTTCCAAGATGAATTATTAAAGCAATTTGAACCAAAATTCTTACCTCACGAACTTATTGTCACGATACGAAGCAATTACAGCTGTTTTCAGGATCCCAATCGAGCTCTCATTGAACCTCCGAACCCTCGCAACTGATAGCAAAACCACGACCATAAAATGATTGAAAAACCGAAGATCTGATCTCATGAGCCCCAAAACCACCTGTCCCAATGAAGGATCCTGCTTCACCGCGAAATTCACATGCAGCAACACCGTCCCTTCGACCTGCCTAATGATCGAGCTCGCCTTCAACCCCTCTCTCATCCCGAAAAACCTGATGATCCCACCGATCACATCCCTCTTACTAAACCCCTTGGACGCCAAAAACAAAAGCTGGTAAACAAGTGAAGGCAGATCCTGCAAATCGACAACCTTCATTCCACCAAAAACCTTCTCTAGAAACAGCCACCCTCGATCCTTATCGATAAACGTGAGTTCACGAAGCAGTTCGACGATCTTCACGATCAACGTCTTCGACCAGTCCTCCAGCGCGAGGATCCGATCGAGGACAGAATTGACGTAATCGATGCCGTTTTCGATCTCGACAGTCGATTGACGGATGAGGTCGAGGCAGCGAGGGAAGAGATCGAGGGGATGGGTGTCCTCCGGGTCGTGGATCGCAGGGAGATCGGAGAGGATTAGATCGACGATGGAGATCAAAGAGGGTTTGGGGAGATTTTGGAGGTGGAGAGAGAAGAGGTGGAAGATTTTGGAGGAGTTTCTGTCATGGGGGACTTTGTGGGAGATGAAGAGGTGGAGGTATGAGAGAGTGAGAGAGGAGAGGAGAGAGGAGAGAGAAGGGTTTAGAGGGATTTGAGAGAGGAGAGAGAGAAGGGCGGTGAGGTATTCGGTGACGGAGTGAGACGGTGAGAGAGAGGTGGAGCGAGAGTAGAGATAAGAGAGGAGAGTGGAGTGGGGTGTGGAGGATAAGATGGTGGAGGGTAAGGGTGCACACGATTGGGCGGCGAGGCGCACGATATCGGCGTCGGTTAGTGGGGGTGGTTGAGAGGGAGAGGTGGTGGTCGCCATGGGAGATCGAAGGGAGCTCTGCAACTTCGTTTGGCGGTATTGGTTTTTACGCGCCATTTTTTGTGTACGATTTGTGTTCGATGAACGGGCCCGTGAGGTCCACGGGTTAATCTGCTACCGTAGAAGCAGCTAAATATATGGAAAGTATAAGTTTGGACATGGGGTGCGAGATTACCCCGTGCGGGGAACTTTCCGTGCAGGTAATGCAGATTCGATTTTTGAATGTACCGTTGTGTAAGTCACCTGGAATCGTGCTCGGGTCATCCTTACCATACACGTGGCAAACATGGTCATTCTGCACACTTAACTGTGTAGCCGGAAGAAAACAGATCTTTAAATTATGTTGCACCTATTAGACGTCGAGATGTTGATTCACATATCACATATCCCCAAAAGTTACTTAGATATTGGGAAATAGGAGTTGACCTTAACTTTTAATAGCGCATGCCATGTGAAATCAATATCTAACCATTTAATAAGCAAGTTGTGATCTTAAGATCTATCATCGAGAAGATTGGAGCAAAAAATATCTCCACCGTCTGATTTAAATCAATTAATGATTTACATCTATGAAAAAACTTTGTCATCATTACTCCAAAAATGAGTGGGAATGGTTGTACCGTTGATATAAATGAGTTCGTCTCGCATCTCGGGCCTCGGCTAGATGAGATCTTGGTCCGATTGGTTTCGAGATACAACCTCATAAATATTGCTTTTATATTAAAATTTATTTAAGGTGTTAGGTTCATACACTATGAAAAGTGTATTACTCATTTTTTTTTCACACACGACACTATTTTATGGGAAATTTCCAGGATCAATCATGTCTGATTCATGGATCAAAATTTCGTCCGATACCGATACGTATCGGACGATACATATCAGTATCGGACCGGAATGATATGATACATTGAAAGTACTGTATTATTCATTTGTATGTATATGGCCGAACGATACATTTAATGTATCGTCCGGTATTTTATTGTTCCGATATGTATCGTCCGATATGTATCGATTTTAAGTTCGGACAATACATATCGATTTAACGAGATTTTGACCCATAGTCAGATTCACCTTTTCCTCGAGAGACCTATAATATTACCTTTCTCATAACCAACTACCTTGAAGCCCAGCCAGTTTCAACTAACGTAAAAAATTTGAAATACCTTTCTTATACTTTTTATCGTTCCACATACTTAAAAAATAAGAAATATGCTATTTTTGACATTTTTACGAAGTGAAAGACCATCTATGCCATCTGATTTGAAGGTTATAATGTAAAAATCAAATATGCCAAAGATCAATAAGAAACATGCTCTCTAGCATCTATTTTTTTTACAGTTAACCATCAAGTTTAATGATGGACTCAACTATTAAATCGTCATCGATCAAATAATCAATTATTATCGCTCGACTAATAAATTATCACGGCTCTGACAAACAATCATCGCCGATCTGATAACAAATCGTCCCAGCTTTCATAACAAATTGTCAACGGCCATATAATATTTTTATCTACCATTATAATTTATTTCAAGTTGTATGTTCTAGTTGAGTTGGTTGGGGGTATTTGGTTTCGATTGGCTAGACTTAGAGTTCAGTTCTTTGGATGCGAAACCAAAATGGTAACTTTTCCCAAAATCATTTGCTTGAAAAAGTTATATGGTAACTTTTTTCTTTTTTTTTATCAAATGTTTAATAAAAATTACCGATATGACAATGTGATACCACAGCGAGATTTGATATCAGAACAATACTTGGACTTTTTAGATTAATCTCAAATATTTGTCAAATGATATGACAATAAAATATTTTTTAATATTATAAGATCAAACACCTATTTTAATGGTGTAAAATCATTGAAAAAATTATTTTTGTTTCTCACCATCTCATCAAAACGGTTTGATCTGGGGCCGTCCGACACAATTTGAAAATCAAAGATTTCAAATCATGCTCCCAAAGCAACCCCAAATAGCGTGTCTAGTGAAACCCATCCAACTTGAATGGGCGTTCCAAATTAACGCACATAGTTACCAAGTCGGAAATCGAGGAAAAAAAGGTAAGGCAAAAAAAATCAAAAAAGGGAAATTAAAAAAAAAAAAAGGAAAAACAATGAAAAAAACTGATTTATTGGAAACTTTAACCCGATCTTTATTATTGAATTTATCAGAAAAAAACAAGTTTAAAATGCAAAAATCTTATTTATTATCTTCAATTAATCATGTTTTTTAATATAAAAAATGTATTTTTATCCGGAAAGGAACGATTTTTCAAATAATCATGTTTAAAACATGATTGTTTTAAAAAATCGGCAAATTTGATAATTACGCATATCAAGGGTGCAGAGGGGTTGGGTTCGGTAAACCCAACCCGTTTATTAAACGCCCCATTAAACAGGCTTGAATAACTGGGTTAAAATATAAGGGAGGTGGTCTGCGCAGTCGATTCGGGCTGGGTTCGGGTGAAGAGAACCCAATGAGTCAAAAATCTGAATCTGAACCTTAATGTTGTGGGCCGAGTCGCTTCACCCGCTAGGGTTAATTGGATCCGTGTGCAACCATAGCATGAAACAATTGAAAGCACGTTTAATGTTAGGATAGCTCTAAACGCGTTTATGCGTTTTCTGCAATCAATTAAAACCAATTGATCTGGTCAGATTAGATGATGGAGATTCACCCTTATCTTCCACACAATAGATCTTGAGATAATGGTGCACTAATCAAACGGTCAAGTTTTGATTCCACATGACACACATCCCAAAAAAGTGCCCCTAAAATCACGTTTGAGCATGGGTTTGCTATTACACACATGGTCCAGTTTTTGGGGATCAGTGAGATGTGGAATAAAAAATGACAGTTTGATAGGTGAGAGATGATCTCAAGATCCATTGTGTGGAAGGTCGGAATAAAATACGGTCTCGATCATCTGATCCAACACAATCAATGATTTTGAAGGGGTTGCACACGCAAGTGCTATCAGAGAGCGTGTGGCGTGAATACAACTATCTGTTATATAAGACTCATACTGGATCCATGATGGTTGATTTAGCTATACTATAAATGAGGCATTAATGGCAAAAACATGGTATAAGGCTGCTATAATGATGATGAAGATAATTCAGTAGGCATCAATGATAATTGATCCATGCCACTCACAAGGAAGTTCACCAAATCACATCGATCAAACAATCAACCATCTGATCAAACCAATTTTTTAAAAATTCTTTTCGAGGTTCTCGATCGGATGGTTAAAATCTCCCAATTAACATAAATTTCAGCTTTCTTCTAATCCAAACCAAGAACTTCCATATCAACGATCTAGATTGACTTAAACCAATTCCAAGTTTATGACATTGATAAACATATTACAATTCTCAGTGGTCCTAAACAAACATCTAATAATAACCCACACATCAGGGTCATCAAAACTATTTTCCAAAGCGAGCTTATCATGGATCTCATACATCAAGAAGACAAAATATCACTTATAAAACACTAATATTTTATTTAAATACATGCAGATATCCATATAAACTATACTTCATCACATAAATTAGAACAAAGAAAAAGTGTCAAAGAAATCAACAAGGGTTCCTTGATATCCGTGAAAAGAAATCAATCTTGCCATAAACATACATATACATATATTTAAACAGCTTATATAGTTAATAAGATATCTTTGCTCAAATAAATGTCATCTCTATATAAGAAAGTAGATGGATAAAATACCAAATAAATTAGCTACTCTGGGCTAACTTTCAAACGGCTCCTGCGTCAACAAAAATCATGAAACCCAACGGCCGATTTTTACTGCAAAATTGATTTTTTCTTATAAATTCAACTATAATGAAACGAGAGAGATCGAGAGAAGAAGAGAAGAAGTAGAAGAAGATATGGGTCGTATGAAAAAGGGAAGAACAGAGATGGAGGTGGGTTCTGATGGTGTGGCAGTCATAACCATAACCAACCCACCTGTCAATTCATTGTCCATTGATGGTAATGGCTACCATTTTCACTGTTTGATGCAATTCGTTTGTCTTTATCAAAATTTTGATAGATCTGTTGGAATAGTACATTGGTTTCCTCTGTTTTCTCAAATGGGTTTCATTTTTATTCTTTTCAAAATTACGTTTGATTAGAACATAGTCACAATCTGTCACGCCCCAAAATCCAATACACCGTAAATTTCAGTGCGCGAGCGAATTCAATAATCAAAACAAAACTAAAAGGGTAAACAAAACACATTACCTGGTATTTCATTCATAATTTTAAAAGAATGGTACATCATTATTACAAATCATTGCTCATCTTAAACACCGTTACAATTCAAAAGTCCCTTACAACCCAGCACAAAACCTTACAACTCCTTGACAGACTCTATTTCAAAAGATCTCCCAAAGTTTCTGCTTGAGGAGATGCATGATGCTCAACTCGATTCACCGCTGAAATGCTAACAACGGGATAAGATAAACTCAACAAGTGCCCCCCAAATAATATCTAGTAACCTACGTCTTAATAATCAATAAGAGAGAAAAATTCGATTATAAGCATTCCTTTGATTTCAGTAGATGTTGTAAATGTATGCAAATTTGTTATTGAGTTCTCAAGGCATTGCAACTATCATCAAGTAGGAAATGAAATGTATGCACAAAAGAATATGAAATTTTTATTTGAAAGGAAAACAAAAGAAAATAACTTGATTTCAGTGGCTACATATTTATAGGTATAGGTTCTACTCATATAGTATCGGATCCATAGTACAACCATATGCAATGATTTTGGACTTCATCTCTTATTTAGGTAGTCCTTACCACATCACATTGTATATCTGAATTTCACACCTTACCGTGACAAATCGGTAGGCAATATATATTTCATATTATAAAAACACTAATACGGACATTTGTTTCAAACCCATGCTGCCCAATGGGAGATCCCGACTAGAAGTATCATATAATTATATAGATGCACAACATATGCAATAGAAAATCATTGGTTCAATAGTAGATGCTCTCCATAATCAAGATGGTATTTCATAATGCCTTGCGAAAAGAAATGTGTACTACGATCAATCATTTTTCATAATCATATTCTCTTTCTATCAGTTTATGATAAGAACCATGCGATATTTATGCTTGCTTATATGCTTAAATATATGATATGCCATCAAGAATTGAACCACAATTAATTTTATACCGAGATTTTAATTATCAATCATGATTGTATAGAGATAAATGAACAAGTTCTTATATAGGTATACTCACATATTTATAATATCAACATACAACAATATTTTGTAGATGTATCACACTACCCATGGGTTAAAATATCGGGTTGCCGATACGTATTGTCCGAGCTCCAAAACGATACGTATCGGACGATACGTATCGGTACCGGTCTATATCGGACGATACATTGAATGTATCGTTCGATACATTCAATACATTTGAATGTATCGAACGATACATTCAATGTATCGTTCGAGTCCAATACCGATACGTATCGTCCGATACGTATCGGTATCGGACGATATTTTGATCCATGACACTACCTAAGGTTTTAATTCATAATTATAGGGTTGTTTGTACTAGTATATATATCGTATTTAAATAGTACTAATTAATTAAACAGAACAAGGTGATAAGGATAGGCCACTTGCCTTGATATGCGCTTCCCAGGTAATTTTGATGGGGGTGGTTGAAACTCGGGTTGCCCAAAGTATTGTCTGCATGAGAACAAGGGTGTGTTAGCGTTAAGCAATGTCTCGACAAAAGAGTTGGATGAATATGTAAGAGGTATGAGTTAGAGGTTGAGTTGGTTCATGGGAAGGCTAGCCAATAGGGTCTCCACTCGGATGGTTCAAGTTTCAGGAACAAATGACATTATTACAAGGTGATACCGATAGGGTTAAAGTCACTGGTTGTTGTACAACAAAGAAGAATGAGTTATATTGTTCTTACACTTTATATGATATTTACATATATATATATATATATAATAAAATAAAAAGGAAATTTTAAGGTCACTGTTTTGTGACAAAACAGAGATGGAAAATTGGTTGTGGGTTAATTATGGCACGGGAGGAAGAAAAGAGATACTGGTAGAGAAGAGGAGAAAAAACATAGAGACGGAAAATAGATTTTGTCGTTGGGTTCGGCATTGTTGTTGACATAGTTGATGCCGATCGTGACTGTGAAAGTGAATGACAGTCGTGAGGGAGCGCCTGATTATGGCAGTTGCATGAGCATCGAAATGGACGACAACAATTACCTCCAATGATTGTTGCCGGAGAGCGAGCTGGCTGAAAACAAAAAGAAAATGAGAAGATGATGAAGAAGAAGAAGCACATTACCGAAGCTCTTTGGATCGTGGGGGAAAGAGATGGTTAACTCAGATTTTTATAAACATGGGGGATGATTGTGTCGTGTATGAGGACGATTGCGTGATGATGGCGAGTCTGTAGTCAGGCCGGCAACGGACTGCAACACTCATTCGAGTTTCATCCTTGGGTTTGCAGCGAATGTGATTAGGGAAAAGGGTTTGGTGTTAAGCAACAACAACAAGAAGTTATAAGGGATTTGGTTGGGTCTGGGCCTGGGCCAAGAAAATGGGTCTGGTCTAGCTGGGCTGGGTCCTCACACAATCTGTTTTGAATGAATTTTTGCTTCATTTCTCCATGGGTTCTGAAAATTTGGGCATCCTAATGGTTGCCCATTGATCGGACGGTCTGGATTGAGCATATGTCATGATTATGGATTCCTCTTTAGATAATGGGTTTTATTTTTGCCTCTTCTAGTCCTAATTTTGTTTGTTTATATGAATGAGCTTAAGATTTATATTGCCTAATATTTTCCATGTTACTTCCTCAAATTTCGATCATTTATTTTGTGTATATTTAAGGCGATAAGATAATAAACTAAGGAATATTAAAAGTGTTGAAAGAAAAAGACGGATTCTAAATGAAGAATACCTAGATTGATGCGTTCGCTAGCTGCATATATTTATCGATGTTGTAACACGTCATTGATCATGCTCTATGAGATGCGGGTTGACTCATTTACTAAACGTCGGCTGACCAACTTCAACAGTTACGGGTTGCCTACAGTCTAACTATCCAAGTTTTCTTATCCTAAGAGGACCTATCTAAATGGGGGGGGGGGGTGGCCCACTATGCTAAGGAGGATCGACCCTGTTCCCGGGTACCCTCCGTAAGCTTCCTTGGGCAAGCCAGGATGGCTGAGACTATTTTGAAAATATTACGAGGGGTTGGAGACCTAATTGGCTCTAGGCTAAGAATCTTGGAAAGGGGTTTCCTAAGGGATTTAAGGCTAGGCGCTCCCTCCTTCAATACTCTTTGGAAGGTCAAGGCTAGTAGGACTGTCTTACTACTTGACTACCTGGGATTCCAAGAAAAGAGTGCAATTTTAGAAGTCAAGAAAGCAGCTCAACCCCTTTCTTAGGAAAGCCCCAGAGAGAACCTCGAGGAGACATGTGGTGTCTTGAAGACACGTGGTTGCGGTTTGGATGGCTTGGGTGTCAAGCCCACTTTCACGGATGCCTCTAGGGTTTCAAAGCATCAAGAGAAGGCGTGTATAGTGTGCCAATACTAATGTGTGGCCTTTACAATGACAAGCGGCATTTCGTCTTTTGGGCGCCTGACGATACTGCTTTGTTCTTTGAACTCGCCCATTGTTTTGATGGGTGGTTTCACCCTCGACGTTATTCCCAATCGGTTCGTCGGCCCTACTCGGTCTAGTAGTGTTTGCCTTAGTCTGGGGCAGACCATGTTGGACCCTTTTCTCAAGCCAGTATCTAATGCCAAGGATTCTTTTGCTCTTGGGCCCATCAGGAGCTGTCTGGAGGAGCCTGGGTCAAAGATGAGATTAAGCAACAACGAGACGGAGTCGAGACCCAACTGGTGCCTTTCTATGATTAGCAGTACTACGGATCTGAAGTCCTCTTGGACCAAGGGCAGAAGGTTCTTTGCATCACCTAATCCTCCCACGTGTTCCTTATCTCGGGGGGTTTGAATATTTAATATAGAGTTTGCTCCCAGGTTTGGCTCTGTCTCCTCTTTCTCTTTGGGCGCTCCTTCCCCTGCATCGGCGACGATGCAATCAATCAATGGTTTTAAAGTTGTTTCGACGTGGGTGTTTCAGAGATTGTGTGGGCACTAATAGAGGTACCCTATTATTTAATATTTTTTTCTTTAATTGATGTGCCAATAATAATAGTTTATATGCAACTAAAAATGGTGTGCTGGAAGAAAAAAAGTTGCCTTCTCTAGTTCATAACAACCATCAAAGTAAAAAATGTAATGGCATTTTCGTAATACTAAGATCTTAAAAACTATATTTAGTTTCCGTCTTCTCTCATCAACAAACGAGAGAAGACTGCTCTTCTTCCTCAAGCACAAGCTCATATATTTGTGTGTATTAGAGCAACACCCTAACCAATCCCTTTGTAGTGCCAATGGTCATGGCTAGCGTTGCTTGGCTGAAAGCCCTTCTCATCTCAAAACCTGATATTTTGAAATACTCACTCTCATTATCTCATCATCTCCCTTCTAGAAGCTTCTCTTCCACGGGATTTGATGACAACGACGTCGCCTGTTAGCACGTGCTTTTTCTGGGCTCCTTTCGGGTCCCAGAATAAGTGGCCCAATTCAGTTCACGTGAACTCTGGCTGAAGGTGATAGGATAATAAACTAAGGAATATTAAAGTGCCGAAAGAAAAAGACAAATTCTAAATGAAGAAAACTTGGATTGATGCGATCGCTAGCTGCAGACATTTATCGATGTTGCAACTCGTCACTGATCACACACTACGGGATACAGGTCGACTCATTTGCTGAATGTCGGTCGACCAACTTCAGCAGTTACGGGTTGCCTACTGTTAAGCTAGCTTGGTTTCCTAATCCTAAGGGGACCTATCTAAATGGGGGATGGTGGTGGCGGCTCACTATGCTAAGGAGGATCGACCCCATTCCAGGGTATCATCGATAAGATCCCTTGGACAAGTTAGGATGGTTGAGGCTGTTTTGAAAATATTTAGAGGGGTTAGGGACCTAATTGGCTCTAGGCTAAGAATTTAGGGAAGGAGTTTCTAAGGGATCTAAGGTTAGGCGCTCCCTCCTTCAATACTCTTTCGAGAGTCAAAGCTAGTGGGCCAGTCTCACTAGTTGACTACCTGGGACTCCTAGAGAAGAGTTTGCAATTCTAGAAGTCTAGAAAGCATATCAACCACTTTCTTTGAAGCCCCAGAAAGAACCTTGAGGTGACACGTGGTTGCGGTTTGGATGACTTGGGTGTCAAGCCCACTTTCCTAGATGCTTCTAGGGTTTCGATGCGTCAAGAGGAGACGTGTATAGTGTGTTAATTCTTATGTGCGGCGTTTACAGTAACACGTGGCATTTCCCTTTTTGGCACCTGATGATATCGCTTCGTTCTTTGAACTCGCCCATGGTTTTGATGGGTGGTTTCCCCCTCGACGTTATTCCCAATCGGTTCGTTGGCCCTCCTCGATTTAGTGGTGTTTACTTTAGTCTGGGGCAGACCATGCTGGACCCTTTTCTCGAGCCGGTATCTAATGCCAAGGATCCTTTTCCTCTTTGGCCCCTCAGGAGTTGTCTAGAGTAGCCCGGGTCAAACTTGAGATTAGGTAACAATGAGATGGAGTCGAGACCCAACTTGTGCCTGTCTACGATTAGCGGTACTACGAATCTGAAGTCCTCGTGGACTGAGTGCAGAAGGTCCCTTGCCTCACCTAATCCTCCCACATGCTCCTTATCTCAGGGGGTTTGGATATTTAATAGAGTTTGCTTTGAGGTTTGGCTCTGTCTCCTCTATCTCTTTGGGCACTCATTCCCCTAGTATCGATGGCAATGCGATCAATCAATGGTTTTGAAGTTATTTCGACATGGGCGTTTCAGAGATTGTGTAGGCGCTAATAGAGGTACCCTATTAACCCTATTATTTATTATTTTTTTCTTTAATTGATGTGAAAATAATAATAGTTGATGTGCAACTAAAAATAACAATCATCAAAGTAGAAAATGTAATGGAATTTTCGTAATACTAAGATCTTAAAAATTATATTTGGTTTCCGTCTTCTCTCTTCAACAAAAGAGAAAAGATTGCTCTTCTTTCTCAAGCACAAGCTAACATAGTTGGGTGTATCAGAGAAACACCCTAACCAAACCCTCTGTAGAGCCAATGGCCATGGCTAGCGTTGCCTGGTGAAAAGCCTTTCTCATCCCAAAACTCGATATTTTGAAATACTCCCTCTCATTATCTCATCATCTTCCTTCTAGAAGCTTCTCTTCAACGAGATCCGATGACAACGACGTCGTCTGTTAGTACGCGCTTTTTCTGGGCCCCTTTCGGGTCCTAGAATAAGTGGCCCAATTCGGTCCACGTGGACTCAGGCTGAAGGTGATAGGATAATAAAGTATGAGATGCGAGTTGATCAGTGCCGAAAGATGACTATATTTCGCACCTTAAACCCTACATTTAGCTAGCCGATGACAACATCTGATGGTTGTTATGTAGTTTCAATATTTACAGGAGTTTCGGACCATTGAGGTGTAAAAGAGCATAAAAGAAGATGATTAAAGGTTACATAGGAGCAATGAACTAAAAGTCAAAAGAAGCATTGAAATCCGTGAAGTAACTCAACATCCACCAGGAGAATGGAGATTCTACCCTTAAGTGTCAATCGATTGACAGGAGAAGGCAACTTTGTCCCCACTTATTTCGAATCAAAAGCCAATCGATTGAGATTTAATTCTCAATCGATTGAGGCTATTAGGTATAGGGTTTGCTCGGCCCTATAAAAAGGAAGCTATGAGTATTGTAAAAAAAGAGCATGCTATTCATTTTTATTGAGGCCTCTCTTTCTTCTTTTGGGTTTTTAGGGACTTCTCTGGGTAGACTGTATTTAGGATTTGGCATTGTTTTTCTTTTAAAATTTATGGAGCCATAGATTGTACCTAGGAACAAAAGCATTGTAAGAAGAATTTTGTGATAAATAAAAGAGCATTGTTAAAATGATGTCCTCGAATCTACAACGGGCTTGTACACCAAGGATGAGCGACTAAAGTTATTTGCTCAAGGAGGAGGCGAACCAGAGATAAGTAACTGTTTTATTATTGTTTCTACAATTTCATGGTATTGCCATTGAATCATTCTGTTATAAGTGTGTGTTTGATTGAATATTATCGAGTCTTCGTTTACAGTTCGTTGATCGTGGTTATCAACGACCGTAAAAGAAGCACTCCATCTAGATCTGTTCCTGCAGGCCGATCTAGGCTGCAGAATGATTGATTTATCATTGCCGTGACTTAGAATTTTGAGATATGCTATCCTTTTTACATGACTCATACCGCAATGATAGGCTGAGTCATAATTTTTAGATAGGGTATGCCGGATCAATAGTTGCGTTCTTCTCGATTCATTTGTTTTTCTAATAAATGATGGTGTTTGACTTAAAATGAACTTGTGAGATTGAATGGTAGAAAAGTTACGAATCAATGGTTAGCTAACTCCTTGATTAATTCATAAACTGTCATTTTTCTTCCTTATCATAATTTGTTCTGGCCTAGATTGATTGACTTTCTTTTATTGCATTGAGAATTGTGTGCTACGTGTGTGGTAAATTGAACTTCTCCCTTGGTACTTCCTTGGGTGTTTTAAATCTCTGAAAGGATTAGATAAATTTCACGTTTCCCTGTGGGTTCGACACCCCTGTTCTTATCGTGCTACAATAGATCTTGTGCACTTGCAAGGGTACACCTTAAAACCGACCACGGGTCAACTTATTTATTGAACGTCAGCCGACCAACTTCAACAGTTATGGGTTACCTACAGTCTAACTGGCCTAATTTTCTAATCCTAAGGGGACCAATCTAAATGGGGGGTGGTGGTGGCCCACTATGCTAAGGAGGATCGACCCCGTTCCCGGGTACCCTCCGTAAGCTCCCTTGGGCAAGTCAGGATGGCTGAGGCTATTTTGAAAATATTAAAAGGGGTTAGAGACATAATTGGCTCTAGGGTAAGAATTTCGGGAAGGGATTTCCTAAGGGATCAAAGGCTAGGTGCTCCCTCCTTCAATACTCTTTCGAGAGTCAAGGCCAATGGGCCAGTCTCATTAGTTGACTACCTAGGACTCCTTGAGAAGAGTCTGCAATTCTAGAAGTCTAGAAAGCAGCTCAACCCTTTCTTTGGAAGCTCCAGAGAGAACCTCGAGGCGACACGTGGTATCTTGAAGGCACGTGGTTGTGGTTTGGATGGCTTGGGTGCCAAGCCCACTTTCACGGATGCTTCTAGGATTTCGAAGCGTCAAGAGGAGACGTGTATAGTGTGTTAATACTAATGTGCGACCTTTACAGTGACAAGTGGCATTTCCCCTTTTTGGCGCCTGACGATACCGCTTCGTTCTTTGAACTCGCCCATGGTTTTGATGGGTGGTTTCCCCCTCGACGTTATTCCCAATCGGCTCGTTGGCCCTACTCGGTCTAGTAGTGTTTGCTTTGGTCATTTTCTCGAGCCGGTATCTAATGCCAAGGATCCTTTTGCTCTTGGGCCCATCAGGAGCTGTTTGGAGTAGCCCGGGTCAAACCTGAGATTAAGCCACAAGGAGAAGGAGTCGAGACCCAACTGGTGACTTTCTACGACAAGCATCATTATGGATCTGAAGTCCTTGTGGACCGAGCACAAAAGGTCCTTTGCCTCACCTAATCCTCCACGTGTTCCTTATCTCAGGGGGAATATAGAGTTTGTTCTCAGGTTTGGCTCTGTCTCCTCATTCTCTTTAGGCGCTCCTTCCCCTAGCATCGGCGGCGATGCAATCAATCAATGGTTTTGAAGTTATTTCAATGTGGGTGTTTTAGAGATTGTGTGGGCGCTAATAGAGGTATCCTATTATTTAATATTTTTTTTCTTTAATTGATGTGCCAATAATAATAGTTGATGTGCAACTAAAAATGGTGTGCTGGAAGAAAAAAAGTTACCTTCTCCGATTCGTAGCAACCATTAAAGTAGAAAATGTAATGACATTTTCGTAATACTAAGATCTTACAAAAATATATTTTGTTTCTGTCTTCTCTCTTCAACAAACGAGAAAAGGTTGCTCTTCTTCCTTAAGCACAAGCTCACATATTTATGTGTATCAGAGCAACACCCTAACCAAACCCTCTGTAGAGCCAATGGCTATGGCGAGCGTTGTCAGGCGAAACACCCTTATCATCTCAAAACTGATAGTTTGAAATACTCCCTCTCATTAACTCATCATCTCCCTTCTAGAAGCTTCTCTTCCATGGGATCGGATGACAACGATGTCGTTTGTTTGTACGCGCTTTTTTTAGGCCTCTTTCGGGTCCCAGAATAAGTGGCCCAACTCAATCCACATGGACTCTGGCTGAAGGCGATAGGATATTAAACTAAGAAATATTAAAGTGCCGAAAAAAATAGGATATTAAACTAAGAAATATTAAACCGAGTACCCTCCGTAAGCTCCCTAGGGTCCTAATTGGCTCTAGGCTAGAATTTCGGGAAGGGGTTTCCTAAGGGATCTAAGGCTAGGCGCTCCCTCCTTCAATACTCTTTTGAGAGTCAAGGCTAGAGGGACTGTCTCACTAGCTGACTACCTGGGACTCCTAGACAAGAGTCTGTAATTTTAGAAGTCTAGAAAGCAGCTTATCCCCTTTCTTTGGAAGTATGCAATTCTAGGGATCTAATGCCAAGGATCCTTTTCCTCTTTGGCCCATTAGGAGCTGTCTGGAGTAGCCCCGGTTAAACCTGAGATTAAGCAACAATGAGATGGAGTTGAGGCCGAACTTGTGCCTTTCTACGATTAGCGGTACTACGAATATGAAGTCCTCGTGGACCAAGCGCAGTAGGTCCTTTGCCTCACCTAATCCTCCCACATGTTCCTTATCTCAGGAGGTTTGAATATTTAATATAGAGTTTGCTCCCAGGTTTCGCTCTGTCTCCTCTTTCTCTTTGGGCGCTCATTACCCTAGCATCGACGGCGATGTGATCAATCAATGGTTTTGAAGTTGTTTCGACGTGGGTGTTTCAGAGATTGTCTGGGCGCTAATAGAGGTACCCTATTATTTATTATTTTTTTCTTTAATTGATGTGCAAATAATAATAGTTGATGTGCAAATAAAAAATGCTGTGTTGGAAGAAAAAAAGTTGCTTTCTCCAATTTGTAATAATCATCAAAGTAGAAAATGTAATGGCATTTGCGTAATACTAAGATCTTAAAAATTATATTTGGTTTTCGTCTTCTCTCTTCAATAAATGAGAAGAGACTGTTCTTCTTCCTCAAGCACAAGCTCACATATTTGTGTGTATCAAAGAAACACCCTAACCAAACCCTCTGTAGAGCCAATGGCCATGGCGAGCATTGCCAAGCGAAAAGCCTTTCTCATCTCCAAACCCAATATTTTAAAATATTCCCTCTCATTATCTCATCATCTCACTTCTAGAAGCTTCTCTTCCCGGGATTCAATGACAACGTCGTCGTCTGTTAGTATGCGTTTTCTTGGGCCCCAATTCGGTCCACGTGGACTCTGACTGAAGGTGATAGGATAATAAACTATGAAATATTAAAATGTTGAAAGAAAAAGGCGAATTCTAAATGAAGAATACCTAGATTGATGCGATCGCTAGCTGTATATATTGATCGATGATGCAATGAATCACTGATCACACTCTATGGGATGCTAATTGACTCATTTACTGAACGTCGGCTAACCAACTTTAACAGTTACGGGTTGCCTACAGTCTAACTAGCCTGGTTTCCTAATCCTAAGGGGGCCAATCTAAATGGGGGTGATGGTGGCCCACTATGCTAAGGAGGATCGACCCCGTTCCCAGGTACCCTCCGTAAGCTCCCTTGGGCAAGTCGGGATGGCTGAGGCTATTTTGAAAATATTAAGAGGGGTTAAGGACCTAATTGGATCTAGGCTAAGAATTTCGGGAAGGGGTTTCTCAACGGATCTAAGGCTAGGCGCTCCCTCCTTTAATACTTTTTCGAGAGTAAAGGCTAGAGGGCCATTCTCACTAGTTGACTACCTGGGACTCCTAGAGAAGAGTCTATAATTATGGAAGTCTAGAAAGCAGCTCAGCCCCTTTCTTTAGAAGCCTCAGAGAGAACCTCGAGGACACACCTGGTTTCTTGAAGACACGTGGTTGCGATTTGGATGGTTTGGGTCTCAATCCCACTTTCCCAGATGCTTCTAGGGTTTCGAAGTGTCAAGAGGAGATGTGTATAGTGTGTCAATACTTATGTGCAATATTTACAGTGACACGTGTCATCTCCCTTTTTGGCGTCTCACGATACTGCTTCGTTCTTTGAACTCGCCCATGGTTTTGATGGGTGGTTTCCCCCTCGACGTTATTCCCAATCGGTTTGTCGGCCCTACTCGGTTTAGAAGTGTTTGCTTTAGTCTAGGGCAAACCGTGTTGGACCCTTTTCTTGAGCCAGTATCTATTGCCAATTAATCTTTTGCTCTTAGGCCCATCAAGAGTTGTTTGGAGTAGCCCGGGTCAAACTTGAGATTAAGCAACAACAAGACGGAGTCGAGACACAACTAGTGCCTTTCTACGATTAGTGGGACTATGAAGCTGAAGTCCTCGTGAACCGAGTGCAGAAGGTTCTTTGCGTCACCTAATCCTCCCACGTGTTCCTTTTCTCAGGGGGTTTGGATATTTAATTTTCTGGGCCCCTTTTGAGTCCCAGAATAAGTGACCCAATTCAGTCCACGTGGACTCTGACTGAAGGTGATAGGATAATAAACTAAGGAATATTAAAATGCCGAAAGAAAAAGGCAAATTCTAAATGAAGAATACTTGGATTGTTGTGATCGCTAGCTGCAGACATTTTATCGATGCTGCAACACTCACTGATCACGCTCTATGGGATGCGGGTCGACTCATTTACTAAACGTTGGTCGGCCAACTTCGGTAAGTACGGTTTGCCTACAGTCTAACTTGCTTGGTTTTCTAATCCTAAGGGGAACTATCTAAATGGGGGGTGGTGGTGGCCCTATATGCTAAGAAGGATCGGCCCCGTTCCCGGGTACCCTCCCTAAGCTCCCTTGGGCAAGTTAGGATGACTGAGGCTATTTTGAAAATATTAAGAGGGGGGTTAAGGACCTAATTGGCTCTAAGCTAAGAATTTCGGGAAGGGGTTTCCTAAGAGATCTAAGTCTAGGCGCTCCCTCCTTCAATACTCTTTCAAGAGTCAAGGCTAGTGGGCCAGTCCTACTAGTTGACTACCTAGGACTCCTAGAGAAGAGTCTGCAATTCTAGAAGTCTAGAAAGTAGCTCAACCCCTTTCTTTGGAAGCCCCAAAGAGAACCTTGAGGCGACATGTGGTGTCTTGAAGACATGTGGTTGTGGTTTGGATGATTTGGGTGTTAAGCACTTTCCCGGATGCTTCTAGGGTTTCGAAGCGTCAAGAAGAAACGTGTATAGTGTGTCAATTCCTATGTGTGGCCTTTATAGTGACACGTGGCATTTCCCTTTTTGACGCCTGACGATATCGCTTCGTTCTTTGAACTCGCCCATGGTTTTGATAGGTGGTTTCACCCTCGACGTTATTCCCAATTGGTTCGTCTACCCTACTCGGTCTAGTAGTGTTTGCTTTAGTCTGCGACAGACCGTGTTGGACCCTTTTCTCGAGCTGGTATCTAATGCCAAGGATCCTTTTGCTCTTGGCCCCATCATGAGCTGTCTGGAGTAGCCCGGGTCAAACCTGAGATTAAGCAACGGTGAGACGTAGTTGAGACCAATTGGTGCCTTTCTACGATTTGCGGTACTACGAACCTGAAGTCCTCTTGGACCGAGGGCAGAAGGTCCTTTGCCTCACCTAATCCTCCCACATATTCCTTATATCAGGGGGTTTGGATATTTAATATAGACTGTCTCCTCTTTCTCTTTAGGCGCTCCTTCCCCTAGCATCGGCGGCGATGCGATCAATTAATGGTTTTAAAGTTATTTCAACATGGGTGTTTCAGAGATTGTGTGGTGCTAATAGAGGTGCCCTATTAATTATTATTTTTTTCTTTAATTGATGTTCAAATAATAATAGTTGATGTGCAACCATGGGTCAAAATTTCAGGTATCCGATACGTATCGTTCGAGCTCAAAACCGATACGTATCGGACGATATGTATCGGAATAGTAAAATGCCGGACGATACATTGAATGTATCATCCGGGCATATACATACAAAATGACGATACGGTACATTGAATGTACCGTATCGTCCAAGTCTGATACCGATACGTATCGTCCGATACATATCGGTATTGGACGAAATTTTGAACCATGTGTGCAACTAAAAATGGTGTTCTGGAAGAAAAAAAGTTGCCTTCTCCGGTACATAACAACCATCAAAATAGAAAATGTAATGACATTTTCATAATACGAAGATCTTAAAATTTATATTTGGTTTCCGTCTTCTCTCTTCAACAAATGTGAAAAGACTACTCTTCTTCCTCAATCACAAGCTCACATATTTGTGTGTAAGAGAGCAACATCCTAACCAAACCCTCTGTAGAGCCAATGACCATGGCAAGCGCTGTCAGGTGAAAAGCTCTTCTTATCTTAAAACATGATATTTTGAAATACTCCCTCTCATTATCTAATAATCTCTCTTCTAGAAGCTTATCTTCCAAGGGATCCGATGACAACGACATCGTCTGCTAGTACGCGCTTTTTCTGGGCTCAGAATAAGTGGCCCAATTCGGTCCACGTGGACTCTGGCTAAAGGCGATAGGATAATAAACTAAGGAATATTAAAGTGCTGAAGAAAAAGGCAAATTCTAAATAAAGAATACCTGGATTAAAGCGATCACTAGCTGTAAATATTTATCGATGCTGTAACCCGTCACTGATCACGCTCTACTGGATGCGGGTTGATTCATTTACTGAACGTTGGTCGACTAACTTTAGCAGTTACGGGTTGCCTACAGTCTAACTAGCTTGGTTTTCTAATCTTAAGGGGACCTATCTAAATGGGGGGTGGTGGTGGCCCACTATGCTAAGGAGGATCGACCCCATTCCCGGGTACCCTCTGTAAGCTCCCTTGGGCAAGTCAGGATCGCTTAGGCTGTTTTGAAAATATTAAGAGGGGTTAGGGACCTAATTGGCTATAGGGTAAGAATTTCGGGTAGGGGTTTCTTACGGGATCTAAGGCTAGGCGCTCCCTCCTTCAATACTCTTTCGAGAGTTAAGGCAATTGAGTCAGTCTCACTAGTTGACTACCTGGGCCTCATAGAGAAGAGTCTGTAATTCTAGAAGTCTAGAAAGCAGCTCAACCCCTTTCTTTGGAAGCCCCAGAGAGAAACTCAAATTTTCTTCAAGGGAGAAGCTTAAGAGAAGAGAGAAAAACTAGTGAATTGGTGAGTTTGGTCGTGGGGTAGGAGGTTTTATAGGTATACAGACAATTGTGCTCATGTGGCCTTGTGCGTAATTAACCAATTGGGCGCCGATAGTCCCGCGCGTAATTGAATTGCATGCATGGTTCAGGGCGCGCAATTCGCTAGAGGTCGATTGTCGACTCAGGCGTTACCGACTGACTGGCCTAATCGGGTGTCCTAGTTCCAATCTGGTTAGAATTAATTGCACGCATGGCACCATGCGCTCAGTTGAATTAAGCGCATGATAGTATGAGCATAATCGGGGAATTTGGGTGGTTCGGGGCATTCAAGTCCTGGTCCAACTAGATCCAATTACGCGCAAAGGGTCACACGCGTAATTGAATTGCGCGAAAACTGACTCGCGCGTAATTTGGGACTGATTGTGGGCAAGTGGACCCGCGCGTAATTGAATTATGTGCCTACTGTCAGACGCGTAATTCAGGGTAAAGTATAGACAAACATTTCAGGTTAAGGATCGATAGATATGTAGGTAGGTCAAGACAGACAGACTTATATATTTACGTGTAATATCATTTAAGTAAATGTCATAACTATTTCATTTCCATTTACTTAAGATATTACATGTAATTAATGAAGTACCCCTCATTTAAATTCAATAAAAATAGTCTCGGATCAAAAATCTCAAAGAATAAAAAGTCAACTTTCCAATTCAAGAATAATATCAGATTTTTTGCATTTTGGTCAAATTTCTAACTTTCAAATGGCAAGCCTTTTTGCGAAACTTTAAAGCCAATAAATTATATCATATCAAAGTATTGCTAAAATGCTAAAGTTCGATAAAAAAAAGTTTACATTTGGGCTTCCAAATGGGGAATATATTGTCAGGGTTCTGGCCCGACCTTTGACCTTCGGTCAACAGGGCCTGGGGCTTAACTATACACTATTATTATGATGCACAATTATTGAATTTTAGGGTATTAGGACTCGCAGAGAGGGTTGGTTCCTTTCCAAAAGTCATGGCCAAGCTCAAAGGTTAATCGAACAAGTTTGTATACTCCGAGAGGGTAAAAATGGGGGCGTTTACATCGCCATCATCGACGGTGGCCCCGATAGCTATGTGGCTGTCATCAAAGCCGCTCAATTAAATCTCAAAACGACATGTATCGAGAAGCGAGACAATCTTGGCGGTACTTGTCTCAACGCCGGATGTATCCCCTCGAAGGTAGAATCTCCAACGCTAGTCTCCTCAACTAGGGTTTTTGCTCTCAGATCTATAAGTTTCATGAACTATAAAACCTCTTATTTAATTTTTGTTTTTATTGGATTTGGTAGTTTTCTGGTTAATGGAAGTTTGTACATATATATATTTTTATTTGAATCGGATTAGAAAGAGTAATTTGCAATGCTTTTGTATGTTTATAGTTTATGGATTTTTTTTCTAATTTTTAATTGATGTGAAAAAAAAAAAAAAATTATTGGGAGGTAGACACCATGTGGGGGTTCGATAATAATTCGGAATGGTTAAAATTCGGAAAAAAATTGGTAAAATCCAGCAGAATTCAACAAGTTCGGGGAAATATTCCGATAAAATGTTGGAGAGAATTTTTTCTAAAAAGTGTAGAAATATTAAAAATTATTATTTATTGAAAGAAATCCCAAATTATTCACGCATTGATCACAATTTGTGAATTTTAAAAACACATGATTTTTTTAATAATTTTACCAATAATTCGTGATTAATTCTTGTTCCCTCAAATTTCGTGAATTTATCTCTAATTCAGTGAATTCGGTGACTCTGATTCGAGACTTTACTTATTTTTGTTTGTCGTCATCTTAATTTTGTTTTATTAATTTTGATTATATTTACAAGTTTTATTGAATTCAATTGTTTCTAATGGTGTAATAATTGGTGATGTGGAATGAGCAAATGACTCATTAATCAAAGCTCTCCTATAGGGGATTGTTTTCAATTTTATGTGTTAACTACTATAAATTTGGTTTTGGATTCATAGACAACATTTTATTATTTTGATACGGAGTATAGTGAAAAAGCATCTAGTGCATGGTTTTAAATCTCCGTTTCAATCTCTCATCTCAGTCAGCCATGAAACAAGAGTGTTTCGTCTTGTTTTGGGCAAGACCTTCCCTTATTAGGCACCTCCGATTTTAAGCCTGTACTACATAGGCTTTTTTGCCTGAACATATGCCTTATTCATCTTGCCTCACCGATGCAAGAATCAGATCCAAACACGGGGCCAGCCTGAATATATGCCTTATTCATCTTGCCTCACCTATGCCCGAATCACATCCAAACACTGGGCCATTGCAAGTGCATCCGCGGTACTAAGTGTTAGGTTAGTTGTATAAATCAAAGATGTATACGTATATCTATGTATCTATATCTTAGTTACCGGAAGCATGTAATAGGTTGGAAGTGGGAGCGCCATCAAAAGTCTAAAATTATACTATTTTATGGTTGGAAGTGGGAGCAGGAGCGACAAATTAAGTAGAGCATTCCTACTACTATGATTCATATACTTGTTTCCCAACATTTAAGTTTGTAATGTCACAAATATTTTTAAAAAGGTAAAATAAAACAATCTAGTCTTCATTCATCTCCTTCCGCATTATCAACACTGTCATCTTCCTCATAAGTTACAATAATGATTTTTCTTCTTCTTTGCCTTCCACATAGACATCTTCCTCTTCTTTCTTCTCTTAGGGCCCATTTGGATCCCATGACTTTTTAGTCTAGGGAGCGTTTAGTACAATGACAAATTTGCTTGTGAACTATTTTGTCTAATGTTTGTGTAACATGAGGGTTTTTTAGTGACTAATAAGTTGGGTAACATCTGAAACTTCCCGATGACTCGATTGTTTACTGCTTGATGTTGGTGAAGAGGTGGTCATAGTGGAGACAGTGGTGGTGGTTGTGGTGGAGGAGGAGGTGGCAGTAGAGATGTGGTGGTGAGTTTAGTGGCATGGTTGTGGTGGTGGAGATGATGGGTGATGCTCATGTTAGGTGGAGGTGGGGATGGTGTTATTGGTTGTGGTGCTAGAGGTGGCGATGGTGGTGAGTGGTGGGTGGTCATGGTGGTAGCGATGGTAGTGGTGGTGGTGGTGGTAGTGGGTGTGGTGGTGGTGGTGATGGTGATGGTGGCGGTTGTGTTAGTGGTGGTGGTGGTGGCTGTGGTGGTAGTGGTGGTAGTGGGCTTGGTGGTGATGGTGGTGGTTGTGCTAATAGTGGTGGTGGGTGTGGTGGTTGTGCTAGTGGTCGTGATCCCGTGTCTTCAATGACAAAAAATAGAAAACAAAACAAAGGACAAAAAATATTTCGAGTGTTTATTGTATGTGATGGTTCTGTGTCTGCCTATTGTATCCGTTTGTTGTCATATGGAAATTTTTGGTTAGTAATTTATGATGACTAGTTCAAGAGAACTCGAGTTTGATTAATGTAATTTTTTAGAAAGGTCTTTCCAGTATGAGCAATTTTTTATTATGTGGGTTTCATATGTATAAATCTTCTTGGTCAAAATTTTCTGCATTCTAATTGATCTGGCATTTAATCAGAAGATGATACTCCGTGTAAATAATTATTTGGGTCTTAATTTTCATTGTTAGCACTTTCCTTTGTGAAGTCCACTTATCTGGATATTATGGTTCTCTGCTGCTTACAAATTTCTAGTTTGTTTCAAAGTTAACAAATTATGTTAGTGCAGGACTGTAGTGATTTAAAAGAGTGTTATTATGAGACTCTGTAAGTTATTAGTGTTTCACTCCGGGCATACGGATTGTTGTTGAATTAATTTTTTAACCTACCTTGGATTATGTGCAGTGTTAACTTGCTTACAATTATATTTAAAAATTTTCATTTGAGGATCAGCAATTTATATATATATAACTTGTGTGCTCATATGCTTGCCTCATAAATCATGTCCAGTTCTTTCTATTGGTTGTTTAGAGGAATTTTAAAGGATACCAACCCTTTTCATTTCATGAATTTTAAAGGATACCAACCCTTATCATCATCATCATCCACGTCGTTGTCATCGTCTGGTCCCACATCTATATGTGGTTAGCTTGGCGAGTCTTATTTCTCCACTCAATTTGTGAAAGGTGAAACTCTGTTACTCCAATGCCCTTGTTTTTAAGTGGTGTTTTTTTCTTTTCTTTAATAAATTTAATATAATTGCATCTAAGAAGGTTTGAACCTAGAACCTAGGGGTTTAAAATAACCACTTAACCACTACACCAACTTAACCTAGAGACTAGGGGTTGTTTCTAAGTAGTCCTCTCCAAGTCTTTACTAGTCCTTCTGTTCTTTTTTCTTTTTGCTTTTATCATTTCAATCCTTCGTACATGGCATGTTTTTTATCTTCATTGGATACAATCAAACCATCTCAGGCTACATTTTTTAATTTTCTTTTTTAGTGAAATCACTCCTTAAATTTCCTCTTTTGTACTCATTCCTGACTTTAGATTGATTTGTTCGCCTCAGGATAAGCATGTCAGTTACATGACTTTGTGTCTTCCAATTGCCTTCTCAGAGCCCAACAATTTATACTATACAGTAATGCAAGTCTTGGAACTTTTTTATGAAAACTTTAATTGAAGTGGCACTCATTGATCACACCACAAACCACTTGCTTATCTCCACTATGCCTCAGGATAAGTAGTCCTAATCTGGAAAGAGGACTACTATTGACCCAAAGATCACACTCATTAGAGGATTTAAAGAACCATCTAATCTATGTAATCTAATATGGATGGGTATGTATATTTTTTTCAATAGTTGATATTAAAGTGGCGAATTGGACATTTTAATTTTCAAAGCTCTTAATAGGTTTGAATCTCTGGCTGAGACGTGTGCCACTACTTGGTTTGACCAAAAATGTGCACCACATGATGCAAAAGTGAGCTTTCGTGGCCCTAATCTGTATAAATGTGAGCAGCAAAGTGGGTCTATAGAATTCAAGAATGTTTTTTTTTTTTCTTTTCATTTGGGTGTTTTGAATTTGGGGATGGTAATAACAGAGGAAAAGGCAGTTCAAAATCATCTTTGCTCGCAATCATTTGATTTTGCGTTACGAGGAAGAACCCCCCTTGAAGTGGCAAGGCTTTTTTTTCTTTTCTGAATGTTATTAGGGAAATCTTGGGAGTGTGTTGGTAGTGTTAATCTCACATTTATCTGATCAAATATTGTTTGATTTCTAATCTTCGTAGAATTGTAGTGTTAATTATGATCATGTTGAACGTATTGTTACATACAAAAGAGAAAGTGATAAGTAATTACAGTGTTCCTCTGATATCAGTGTCCTGGCAGTCTTATACCTAACCCTTTTTGGTATCCATCACCTGATACAACTAAATAAATCCCCGCTTGGGTAGGAACGCTAACCTAACTCAAAAAAAAAAACTACCATTACCAACTCGCAAACTGTGCTTCAAGCTTTCATCTCTTACCAGGCCTACAGACCAAGTAAGAATACCGGTTTAGATACAATATAATTTCTGATTTTGATCTTATGTAAAAACTTCCAATCTGTTGGTTCCATAAGATTTAATACTCCACCTGGGTTTTCTAACCAGGGTTGCCCTATTCATTGAGCCCCCTACTGAACCGCAAACCAGTTTGCTGGAACTAGTTTGGTTATTTTAGCGATTTATTAATTTTATAAAATATTAAAAGTAAATTATATGTTAGGAGATTTGAACCTTGGTTTACTTTTCGAAGGACCAATAAGCTATAATGTAATCAATGCATTAAAAGGACAATATTATTAGTAATAGTGTACTATTTTCATTAAAAATTTATCAACATAGTATATATTTTCATTAAAACTGATCCTACTCCTAGAGAACCAGGTTGGTTATGTGAGCTATAATGTAATCAATGCATTAAAAGGACAATATTATTAGTAATAGTATATTATTTTTATTTAAAAATTATCAACATACTATATATTTTCATTAAAACTGATGATGGTACGGCCAGTCTCAAGATCCATTGTGGAACATTGGGATGAAAAGCGATCTCCATTGTCTAATTCAAGGAAATCAACGTTCGGTATTGGCACCCTTAAGAGATTTGGTAGATACAAATAGTGCTACCCTTCGATGATAATAATAAAAAAATCTAAACCCTTTAAGCAGTAAAATTCGCGACAGACCTTAGATTTAGGGGTTTCTATGGACCACACTTGGTTCAGGCTGGGCCTTAAATGAGTTGACTATAATCAGTCCTCTTAGAGATAGCTCATTCCGTACTCTGAGTACTAATCGGCCTGGGCCAGCCCATTTTTTATTTGGCCTTACTTACCTTAGCCCATATGCAGCTCATCACAGGTTGGGCCCCTTTAAGCAGTAAAATTCGCGACAGACCTTAGATTTAGGGGTTTCTATGAACCGCACTTGGTTCAGGCCGGGCCTTAAATGAGCTGACTATAATCAGTCCTCTTAGAGATAGCTCATTCCGTACTCTGAGTACTAATCGGCCTGGGCCAGCCCATTTTTTATTTGGCCTTACTTACCTTAGCCCATATGTGGCTCATCACAGGTTGGGCCATGGGCCAACCTGAAAATTTTAATATAAAAGAACTCATCTGATCAAGTCGGACTGGGTTTAGGCTATGCTTAAACAGAACAACTTTAATTGGGTTTTTAGAGCTGGCACATACCCAGCTTACCAATCGAGTCGGGTTTGCCAGCCCAGTTATATACCGGGCTTACCTTAGATCATATCTGGCACATTTTGGGCCCGGCAGAATCCCGCCATTGAGACCCTTGGATTTGATAACCTGCCCATCTATCTTTATCTTAAACTGTTACGCTATTAAATCTATCGTATGGCTCGAACCACGTGTGACTCGAGTCAACTGATCATCACCCATATCTCTTGATCATGATCTTCAATTCACTCCCAAAGGGGAAATCCTTTGATACATGCCAAAAAGTGACTCATTAACAAAAAATTTGGTGTTGCTGAGTAGGGCTGTCAACAAGCTACGCTTTTTATAGGCCCAATTTTTTTGGACCAAAAACCTAGTCTGGCTCGGCTTGTGTGATTTCGAGCTTGGGTATAATCTTTAGGCCCAAACTTGACCTGGATCTAGTTGGGCTTGGGATAAGCTCGATTTTCTCCTTAATTACATGGGCTCGACCAATTTGGTCTAAGCTTTGATAGGTTATATTTTGTTTAACCTAAAAACTTATGCTAGAACCCGACCTGATTTGTAACCGGGTTGAGTTCCGCCCAGGTGGTTTGGGGCTTGGGTATTTTGTAGGCCCGAACTTGACCTGAATCGGGCCGGGCTCAGGCTTAGCTCGACCAATTGACAATCGGGGGGCTCAGCTCAACTAAAACCAAGTCGTTATTAAAACCTTTTTAAATTTTAGGTCTACTATGTAAGCCATCAAAGAGGTTGGAGACTATAGGGTTGTGTATGACATAACTCTCTACTGGCCCCTGTTGAAGTAGAGTTCACCTGCTTTAATAGGTTCCCATCCTCTCTGTTAACATTCTGCTACCTGCTTTAATTAGGTACCTCTTCTCCTTGATAATTTCTTGCATAGCAAGATTTTATGCA